>OY740787.1:38986108-40346868 GCA_963514005.1 Raja brachyura | reverse complement strand
AGAAATAGCAGGGGCTAAGACAGAAATATTTCAAATGTCATTAGAAACGGGAATGGTGCCGGAGGATTGGCATACTGCGCATGTTGTTCCATTGTTTAAAATGGGTTCTAAGAGTAAACCTAGCAATTATAGACCTGTTAGTTTGACGCCAGTGGGGGGCAAATTAATGGAAAGGATACTTAGAGATAATATATATGTAAGCATCTGGATAAACAGGGTCTGATTAGGAACAGTCAACATGGATTTGTGCCTGGAAGGTCATGTTTGACTAATCTTCTTGAATTTTTTGAAGAGGTTACTAGGGAAATTGATGAGGGTAAAGTGGTGGATGTTGTCTATATGGACTTCAGTGAGGCCTTCGACACGGTTCCACATGGAAGGTTGGTTAAGAAGGTTCAATTGTTGGGTATTAATGGGTGAGTAGCAAGATGGATTCAACAGTGGCTGAATGGGAGATGCCAAAGAGTAATGGTGGATGGCTGTTTGTTAGGTTGGAGGCCGTTGACTAGTGGGGTGCCTCAGGGATCTGTGTTGGGTCCACTGTTGTTTGTCATTTACATCAATGATCTGGTTGATGCTGTGGTAAATTGGATTAGTAAGTATGTAGATGATGCTAAGATATGTGGTGTTGAGGATAATGAAGTAGATTTTCAAAGTCTACAGAGAGAGTTAGGCCATTTGGACGAGTGGGCTGAAAGATAGCAGATGGGGTTTAATGCTGATAAGTGTGAGGTGCTACATCTTGGCAGGCCAAATCAAAATAGGACGTACAAGGTAAATGGTAGAGTGAGGAATGCAGTTGAACAGAGGGATCTAGGAATAACTGTGCATAGTTCCCTGAAGGTGGAATCTCATGTAGATAGGGTGGTAAAGAAAGCTTTTGGTGTGCTGGCCTTTATAAATCAGAGCATTGAATATAGAAGTTGGGATGTAATGTTAAAATTGTACAAGGCATTGGTGAGGCCAATTCTGGGGTATGGTGTACAATTTTGGTCACCAAATTATAGGAAAGATGTCAACAAAATAGAGAGAGTACAGAGGAGATTTATTAGAATGTTGCCTGGGTTCCAGCAACTAAGTTACAGGGAAAGGTAGACCAAGTTATGTGAAGATATGTGAAGAAATAGATTTGTGAAGAGAAAGAGATTAGTTAAAACAAATGTAGGTCCCTTGCAGTCAGAAACAGGTGAATTGATCATGGGGAACAAGGATATGGTGGACCAATTGAATAACTACTTTGGTTCTGTCTTCACTAAGGAAGACATAAATAATCTGCCGGAAATAGCAGGGGACCGCGGGTCAAAGGAGGAATTGAATGAAATCCAGGTTAGTCAGGAAGTGGTGTTGGGTAAATTGAATGGATTAAAGGCCGATAAATCCCCAGGGCCAGATAGGCTGCATCCCAGAGTACTTAAGGAAGTAGCTCCGGAAATAGTGGATGCAGTAGTGATAATCTTTCAAAACTCTTTAGATTCTGGAGTTGGCGGGTAGCAAACATAACCCCTCTTTTTAAGAAGGGAGGGAGAGAGAAAACGGGGAATTACAGACCAGTTAGTCTAACATCGGTAGTGGGGAAACTGCTAGTCAGTTATTAAAGATGGGATAAAACACACATTTGGAAAGTGGTGAAATCATTGGACAAAGTCAGCATGGATTTACGAAAGGTAAATCATGTCTGACGAATCTTGTGGAATTTTTCGAGGATGTAACTAGTAGCGTGGATAAGGGAGAACCAGTGGATGTGGTGTATCTGGACTTCCAGAAGGCTTTCGACAAGGTCCCACATAAGAGATTAGTATACAAACTTAAAGCATACGGCATTGGGGGTTCAGTATTGATGTGGATAGAGAACTGGCTGCCAAACAGGAAGTAGGAGTAAACGGGTCCTTTTCACAATGGCAAACAGTAACTAGTGGGGTACCGCAAGGCTCAGTGCTGGGACCCCAGCTATTTACAATATATATTAATGATCTGGATGAGGGAATTGAAGGCAATATCTCCAAGTTTGCGGATGACACTAAGCTGGGGGGCAGTGTTAGCTGTGAGGAGGATGCTAGGAGACTGCAAGGTGACTTGGATAGGCTGGGTGAATGGGCAAATGTTTGGCAGATGCAGTATAATGTGGATAAATGTGAGGTTATCCACTTTGGTGGCAAAAACAGGAAAGCAGACTATTATCTAAACGGTGGCCGATTAGGAAAAGGGGAGATGCAGCGAGACCTGGGTGTCATGGTACACCAGTCATTGAAAGTAGGCATGCAGGTGCAGCAGGCAGTGAAGAAAGCGAATGGTATGTTAGCTTTCATAGCAAAAGAATTTGAGTATAGGAGCAGGGAGGTTCTACTTCAGTTGTACAGGGTCTTGGTGAGACCACACTTGGAGTATTGCGTACAGTTTTGGTCTCCAAATCTGAGGAAGGACATTATTGCCATAGAGGGAGTGCAGAGAAGGTTCACCAAACTGATTCCTGGGATGTCAGGACTGTCTTATGAAGAAAGACTGGATAGACTTGGTTTATACTCTCTAGAATTTAGGAGATTGAGAGGGAATCTTATAGAAACTTACAAAATTCTTAAAGGGTTGGCCAGGCTAGATGCAGGAAGATTGTTCCCGATGTTGGAGAAGTCCAGGACAAGGGGTCACAGCTTAAGGATAAGGGGGGAATCCTTTAAGACCAAGATGAGAAAGACTTTTTTCACAGTGTGAGTCTGAGTCTCTGGAACTCTCTGCCACAGAGGGTAGTTGAAGCCAGTTCATTGGCTATATTTAAGAGGGAGTTAGATGTGCCCCTTGTGGCTAAGGGGATCAGAGGGTATAGAGAGAAGGCAGGTACGGGATACTGAGTTGGATGATCAGCCATGATCATATTGAATGACGGTGCAGGCTCGAAGGGCCGAATGGCCTACTCCTGCACCTAATTTCTATGTTTCTATGTTTCTAAGTTAGGTCTTTATTCTTAGGAGCCCAGAAGGTTAAGGAGGGACTTGATAGAGGTCTTTAAAATGATGAGAGGGATAGACAAAGTTGACGTGGATAAGCTTTTTCCATTGAGAGTAGGGAAGATCCAAACAAGAGGTCATGATTTGAGAATTAAGGGACAGAAGTGTAGGGGTTACATGAGGGGGAACTTCTTTACTCAGAGAGTGGTAGCTGTGTGGAATGAGCTTCCAGAGGAAGTGGTGGAGGCAGGTTTAATTTTACCATTTAAAAATAAATTCAATAGTTATATGGACGTGAAAGGAATGGGGGTTAGGTAGATGGGACTAGAAGTGTTCGGCACAGACTAGAAGAGCCGAGATGGCTTGTTTCTGTGCTGTAATTGTTTAATGGTTATATGGTTATATAGACACTTTCAAAGACTGAACACCATGTGCAAAATATTCTGTAATAATTTAGAATTGTTTTTCTTCTTTTCAAACACATGGAGAAAGGAGAATGGCTTGTGGAAGAACTTGTGACTGTGATTGCTTTGTATATGGTCAGAAGAAGGAACAAATGCACGGTTTATTGAAGTTAAACATTTAAAATAGAACAGTAAAACACAGGAACAGGCCCTTCGGCCCACAATGTCTGCACTGAACTTATCGACTTGTGTTGCTACTTCTGAGTTATGGTCTTGGACCACAATATCCCTTTGTACATGAATTCTTTTGAAGATTTTGCCATAATTTGTATCTTTTCCCTTTGTATTCGACATCCCAAAGTGTAACACCTCACACTTGCTTGGATTAAACTCAATCTGCCATTTTTCTGCCCATTTTGGTAGCTGATCTATATCCCGTTGTATTCTTTCACATCTGTTCTCACAGTTTGCAACTCCAACAATCTTGGTGTCATCTGCAACCCATCTACATTTACATTCAAATTATTTATATACATCACAAACAACATGGGTCCCTGCACAGATCCTTGTGAAACTCCATTGGTCACAGAACTCTAGCCTGAATAACACCCTTCCGTCACAACACTCAGCCTTCAACTAGTAAGCCAGTTACGAATACATATGACCAACTCATTGTTAATCCTGAGCATCTTAATTTTATAGATCAGCCAACCATAGGAAACTTTATCAAATGCCTTACAAAAATCCATACAAGCAACACCCACTGCCCTATCATCATCGATTTGTTCGTCACCTCTTAAAAAACAAATTGAAATAGCAAGACACGACCTGCCACATACAAAGTCATTCTGACTGTTCCTAATTAACCCATTATTTTCCAAATGGGAATAAATCCTATACGGAAGACTCCTCTCCAACAGCTTCCCGGCCACTGATACGAGGATTCCCTGGATTCTCTCTATTTCTCTTCTTAAGCAAAGGAACAACATTGGCTACTCTCCAATCCCACGGTTAAATGCAGAGTTCTTTGTCCAAAGGGATACTTCTGACAAAATGTTTGGAGCACAGGCTTGTCATTACCAACATCCCGTTTCATCAGAGAGCATGATTTCAGAGAGCAACGTCGCAGGCCAGAAATGGCACTTGTCTGGTGATACAATTACCCGTGCAAGTGACAGGAAGGATGATCGCAAGAACTGTGCCATGAAAAGTACTGATGACCAATGATCTGATCGCCATCCAACCTGGTCTGTTATGGTAACCTGGCCCCAAAACATCTGCATTAACAGGGCATGTAAGCTGCAAGCTCCGAAGGACCCCACAGAGGAAGGTCTTCTTGGGCAGTGCCTCGCTAACTTTCAGCAAAACCATTCTGCAGCACTAAAGACTGCGTTAACAAATTTATTTACAATAATTCTCTGATTCTATTCTCTGGCACAATCCAGGAGTGCAATTTTGACCCCATCCTTAATTCTTTATTTCTTACTTCTAGCGTAACTAATGATGTTTGAGGGAAACGTAGATAGGGAACTTATTAGTGACAGGAAAAGTAGTCTGGCAGCATGTGGACTTGTAGGACTGTCTGAGAAGGTAACTGGTGTAATAAATCCCTCCCATCTGGCACTACCAGGCTAAAAAAAGAGGAATCAGTGGCCTTACTGGCCACAATTATGTAAAATGGCCTGCTGTCAGATAACCTGATTGCTTGTCTGTTTCGGGCAATGGGGTTATTTTTAGTATGATGTAAATTAGGGTCTTATTATAAAAATAGGATATAGCTACCATTTGATTGGGATTGATTGGAATTGACCTTGACCCAGTGCTGACAGTTTAGTTTTCCTGCCAATTTGAAATGGAATAAAAACTGCTACTCTTATAAAAACTAATTTATTGGAACCCATACAACAGGAGATTTGTTACTAAGTATTTGATTAAGGTTTGTTCGGCTGCAGTTTCTGGTGGAAATTGGATTGGGCTTTTGGGTGGCAATGTAGTATGTTTAATCAAAATATGAACATTGATTTCCAAATGTATGAAAGCACAGAAATGAGGGATCACCTCTCACAAGCAGTTTCATAACAGCCTGACCTTAGATAGTCTAACATAAGAACAATCTGAGATCTGAAACCAAATTTATTGATACCTTTTGATCCGTTTGGAATTGAATATTCAAGGGTATACATCCTATTGAATAGACAGACAGGTGGGCAGAGGGGGTGGGGTAGCTCTGTTGGTGAGGAATGAAATTCAGTCCCTTGCAAGGGGTGACATTGAAACAGGAGATGTGGAGTCAGTAGGGATAGACTAAGGAATTGCAAGGGTAAAAATGCCCTAATGGGACTTATCCTCAGGTCCCCAAACAGTAGCCTGGATATAGGGAGCAAGTTGAATCAAGTTAAAATTGGCATGTCGTAAAGGTAATGCTATGGTTGTTATGGAAGATTTCAACATGCAGGTGGACTGGGAAAATCAGGTTGGTACTGGACCCCAAGAAAGGGAGTTTGTGGGGTGCCTCCGTGATGGAACCTTAGAGCAGCTTGTACTGGAGCCGACCAGGGAGAAGGCAATTCTGGATTTAGTGTTGAGCAATTAACCAAATTTGATAATTAGGTAAGCTAGCCAAGAAATATAAAGTAGGATAGCAAAACCTTCTTTAGGTATATGGAGGAAAAAGATAGTTAAAAGTTGGACCCTTGAAGACTGAAAAGGGTGAATTTATTATGGGGAACAAGGAAATGGCAGATGAGTTAAACAGGTACTTTGGATCCATCTTCACTTAGGAGGACACATACAATCTTCCTGATGTACTAGTGGCCAGAGGATCTGGGGTGATGGAGGAACTGAAGGAAATCCACATTAGGCAGGAAATGGTGCTGGGTAAACTGATGGGACTGAAGGTTGATAAATCACCAGGGCTTGATGGTTTGCATGCCAGAGTACTTAAGGAAGTGGCTCTAGAAATCGTGGACACATTGGTGATCATTTTCCAATGTTCTATAGATTCAGGATCAGTTCCTGTGGATTGGAGGGTAGCTAATGTTATCCCACATTTTAAGAAAGGTGGGAGAAAGAAAACAGGGAATTATAGATCAGTTTGCCTGACATCGGTGGTGGGGTCAATCATAAAAGATGAAATAGTGGCACATTTGGATAGAAGTAACAGGATCGGTCCGAGTCTGGATTTATGAAGGGGAAATCATGCTTGACTAATCTTCTGGAATTTTTTTGAGGATGTAACTTGCAAAATGGACAAGGGAGGGACAGTGGGCCTGGGATAGTGTACCTGGACTTTCAGAAACCATTTGATAAGGTCCCACATAGGAGATTTGTGGGAAAAATTGGGGCACATGGTATTTGGGGTAGAGTGCTGTCATGGATAGTAAATTGGTTGGCAGACAGGAAACAAAGAGTAGGGATTAACGGGTCCCTTTCAGAATGGCAGGCAGTGACTAGTGGGGTACCACAAGGCTCGGTGGTGGGACCACAGCTATTTACAATATATATCAATGATTTAGATGAAGGGATTACAAGTAACATTTGCAAATTTGCAGATGACACAACACTGGGTGGCTGTGTGAACTGAGGAAGATGCTATGAAAATGCAGGGTGATTGAGTGGGCAGATGCATGGCAGGTACAGTTTAATGTGGATAAATGTGAGGTTATCCACTTTGGTAGCAAAACCAGGAAGGAAGATTATTATTTAAATAGTGTCAAGTCGGGAAAAGGGGAAGTACAATGGGATCTGGGGGTCCTTGTTCATCAGTCATTGAAAGTAAGCATGTAGGTACGGCAGGCAGTGACGAAAGTGAATGGCATGTTGGCCTTCATAACAAGACGCGTTGAGTACAGGAGCAAAGAGGTCCTTCTGCAGTTGTACAGGTCCCTAGTGAGACCACACCTGGAGTATTGTGTGCAGTTTTGGTCTCCAAATATGAGGAAGGACATTCTTGCTATTGAGGGAGTGCAGCGTAGGTTCACAAGGTAAATTCCCGGGATGGCGGGAATGTCATATGCTGAGAGAATGGAGCGGCTGGGCTTGTATACTCTGGAATTTAGAAGGATGAGAGGGTTGAAACATGTAAAATTATTAAGGGTTTGGACACGCTAGAGGCAGGACACATGTTCCCGATGTTGGGGGAGTCCAGAACTAGGGGCCACAGTTTAAAAATAAGGGGTAAGCCATTTAGAACGGAGATGAAGAAACACTTTTTCACACAGAGAGTTGTGAGTCTGTGGAATTCTCTGCCTCAGAGGGAGGTGGCGGCTGGTTCTCTGGAAGTTTCAAGAGAATGCTAGATAGGGCTCTTAAAGGTAGCGGAGTCAGGGGATATGGGGAGAAGGCAGGAACGGGGTACTGATTGTGGATGGTCAGCTATAATCACATTAAATGGTGGTGCTGCCTCGAAGGGCCGAATGGCCTATTCCTCCTACATCTTTTGTCTATTGTTTATTATTTCACTTTGCATTATTAGAGGAATAATTGAAATTACTGTCTGTACAATTGTCTAGCAAGCAACCGTCATCCCTGCAGGGCTAATCTCAGTGCTGTTGCATGATGCACTGTCAGCAGTGTAATTCCAGGCATCTGCCTGCATTATTTGCAAGTTTGGATGGATCTTTACCAACAAACATCACACAGTAAATCTTGTCATCACGTGCCTGTGCACAAGCAAGAATTTTAGGCCCAGGATCCTGGACCTCAAAATGATCTGAATGGGCAGTAAATTCTCACCATGATGAAAATGCAGTGTTTATAAATGGTGCATTCCATAGAACCCATATCCAAGCAATGGGCAAGAAATCGACCAGGCATGAGGGAGCCTTAAAGGTTGTGATATTGAGTTTAGTGCTGCTGGAAGTACAATTTTTATCATGAGCACCTGTAAATCCTCACATAGAGGAATGCACCTTGCCTATAAATGCATTTGGTTTAGGTCTTTGTGTTTTTTCCCCATATTTGTGCGTATCAAGGACTGACTGGTTGCCTTGGTTAATCAATGTATCCTACTTTTGCTGCAGTTAAAAACTGAAGGCACCAACCAAAAGGTTGGCGGGAGAATTAAATGAAACTGAGGTTAAGAAAACTTTGGATTGTAAAGGAATGTGACTTCCACTTTCAAAGGATTAAAGGGGAACAGGTCTCAGTAAATGTTCGCTATCTTGCCTCAACCGTAACGTCTTAGTGACTTCAAGGAACATTCATTATGGCTCGGAAAATTGTTATTGGCAGTCAATCAGTGAACTAAATCCTCATTCAGTTCTTGAAAGAGTTTACAGATTTTCACTTCAGTGTTGTTTGCCAAGAAAAATACTTTAGGTTTGGGTGCACTTTTTACTGCAATTCTTTGCCCCTGTGACAATTCTTTTTCAAGCATTTTAATAAAATACCTATTTTGTTTTTTTGCTGGGAAGCTGTCACATTTAGGGTACAGTTTCTTTAAGAATTTCTCCCAAGCACTAATACATTTGGTTTCTTTGATGTCCATGATTCAGTGGCCAACAATGCAATTTTCAATCCTGTTTAGATCAGAATTCCCTCTTGATTGTCAAGCCTGACTGAGGCTGGTACTTGAGCGTGAACCATGTTTTGTCAGTTTCAGTACATCTAGAATCCATTCCATATGATGATATGACTCATTTGTCAGTAATTTTCCTTTTCAGTCACTTCTGACCTCAGCGAGCACTCAGTCTACTCAGGCAGAAGATGCCATACAATAATGTTGCATTCCAAGCCCCTGCCACTCCACCTACACAGCATCTCAAGTTTAATCTCCCATCTTTATAGGATGCTTTGTAGAGTAACTACTGTTCTCCAACCTAGTGCTCCATCAAAAGTATGTACATGAGGAGCTGCCTCAAGAAGGTGACATCTATCATCAAGGATCCCCACCATCCATACCATGCACTCTTCTCTGCTCACTGCTACCATCTACTGCTATCACTGGTACCACTGCTACCAGGAAGTACAGGAGCAGGAAATCCCACGCCACCAGATTGAAAGAAGTACTTTCCTACAATTATCAGGTTCTTGAACCATCAAACATAACCCTAACCCCAGCTCGACAATGGCCCACTTCTTGCACTTACCATGGACTTCCTTACAGTCTTCCTACTTTTTGAATTTTGTATGATATATGTATAATTTGTTTTTGTGGGTTTGTCTGTGGCTATGTGCCTGTGGTATATGACAATAAATGGGAACATTCCAGATTAATTAGATTTTCCAGTTTAGTTGAGTTTAGTTTATTATTGACATGTGTATCAAGGTACAGTTAAACGCTTTTTTTGTTGTGAGGTTTCCAGTTGGACATGCCAAACCTCCTAAGCCTTCCAAGGCCATAGCTTCAATATGGTTGCTTTAGCTTCTTCTTCTTCTTGCGTATGGGGTGCAAAGCCTAAAGTTGTCAGACAACTTGTTCTATTTGATCTTATTTGATTGTGCATGCCAGGTTGAATGCATTCGTCGAAACAGGGCGGACCACGTGAAGGTTGCAATCTTCCACCCCGGTTTAGCTTCTAAAGAACAGCAAAATCATACACTTATTAAAACTCTGATCTTGTTAGTGTATATATGTGTGTGTATATGTGGTTGTCTTTACATCTTCGCAAAACACTAGGCGATAACGATAACATTTTTACATATTCCGATTTACATTTTTCCAGTCGAGGCCGGGATCACCTTATCTGAACATTTCATGCTTTATTTCTCGACTTATTTTCGACTCATTACTGATTAAAATGACAGACTGAAATTAAAACCACCAGCTTCAAATGATGACGTCATAATGGCTCAGCTAGCAGGATTTCATCATATATTTGACACGTTATTCACGATCATAGCTTTAAAAATGCCAACTTTCACAAGATATTTACATATTCTGATTCACATTTTCCCCCTCTAGGCAGAGAACACTTTCACTCAACATTTTATGCTTTATTTCTTGACATTACTGATTAAAGTTAAAAAATAATAAAAATACCTTCATTTTCTAACCGACCAGCTTCAACTAATGACGTCACAATGGCAGCTTCAAATTATGACATCACAATGGATAGACTAGCAGGGGAGGGCGAATTGCTATTGCAACACACAGGGCAAGTGCAATTGGAATTTTTTTAAAGATCATTGCTGAGGGAGGCAAGGAGAGTGCTGGAATCAGAAAATGACAGAAATTTTGCAACAGAAAGAAGTATAAATGAATGTTTCATGTTGATGAGCTTGCACTGGAACTGAGCGAAATCAGAGATAAATCAGATGCTCTGGGGGTTCAGAAGTTGGTTGCGGGAGGCACACAAGTGCACGGAAACAGAGTGGTGGTCATGTGAACTGAAGTATGATGTTCGCGGGTCGATGTGTCTGGATTGATGTGTTGGTGGAGTGTGCCGCTGGAGGCCCTGCAGCAGTCTGGGGCTCGACTGGATCAGGCACCACTCCAAGATGCTGAACATGTGGATCAGATGCATCCTGCGGCAGCATGGCACAACAGAGCAGCAGTGGAGGAGATCAACAACATCGATTAGCCAGACCGACCCCTGCAACTCCAAGCCAGTGCTGCCACATGCCCACAAGTCTATTTGCATCACTGCTTCCAGCTTTTTGCGATTCATGAAGTTGTTAATGTGGTCTACTTGGGCCCAAAGTAGGCAACTACACATATGCACACACTAGAATTCAAGGGCCACAGTTTTGGCCATATTTGCTATATTTATTAACATAGACAAATGGGTCGAATCACTACAGAGGTCTCAAGAAAGGAACAAAATATTCCAAGGTATGACATCTTGAAAATAATGGAAAAACAAGATAACTATAGGTGGTTTCTCTGACAATGAAAGATAATATTAGGATAGTAGTGAGAAGGGATCGTGGCTCAGATCAGAAATTAGAATTAGTTTGGGTAGGGGAAAGAACAATAAGGGACAGAATACATTGGTGGGAATAGTCCATTGTCTTGCCATATCAAATGAAAAATAATGGACATACAAAAAAAATTATAATGCACTAGGGACCAGAAAGAGACTTGCCAAAACAAACTGATAGAGGTGGTCTTGAGTTTTGGATTGCATTTGAGAGTTTCCAAGAAACATTGTGTTCCCAACCAGAGAATAGGATATTTTAAATTTTAAATCATGTGAAATGAAACTAGATTGAGTCTCGTAGCAAAGGATTATCAGGGAAGAATGATAAAATATTGTATAATTTCACATTTGATTTGAATGTCAAGCAAGATTGAAGTTGATCTTATATTTAAATTAAGCCAATTATATAAGATGAGTGGGTTTACCATGGTGGGAAGGGAATTTCAATTAAAAAGTGTGAGAGTTCGTAAACAGTGGCAGATATTTGACAAGATATTTTAAATTCCCAACTAACCAATGTTCTACTGAGAAATAAAGATTGTGAACAATCTGATCAATCTGTTAGGTTGGTATTAGATTGAAAAGAAAATGGCTTAGGAATTTGCAAATAATAGAAGTCTGAAGAAGGGTCTCGACCCGAAACGTCACCTATTCCTTCGCTCCATAGATTCTGCATCACCCGCTGAGTTTCTCCAGCATTTTTATCTACCTGCAAATAATAGAAGGTATGTAGCTCGGGAGAATTTTACAAACCATCAAAGGTTAAAAAAAGTGGAGAAAGAACGAGTAGAGGGAGCAAATAGAATGCATTAACTTGGAAGAATCAGATGAAAAAAAAACAAATTGTAAGAACATAAAAACATATGAAAAGGAACGAAGTAGATCAAGCAGCATCTGGAGAGGGATTGGATAAATATTGTTTCGGGTTGGGATCCTTCTTCAGATTGTGTCTTCAATCATCCTTAAGAAGTTGGAATGGGGAATTAATAGTGGAAAATAATGGTGGCAAAGTGGAAAAACAAGTAGTGCAACTATTTCATAATTCCAGCAACGGATGCAATCCTGACTTCCTTGTGGTATTTGCACTCCCTCCCTGTGACCATTTGCGGGGGGAGGGGGGGGGGGGGTAAACGTGAGGAGTACATAAAGTGTCTGCAGAAGCAGATGGACAGGTTAGGTGAACAGATAGAAAATAATGAGTGGAATTGTAGGATTGTCGCCTTTGATTGGAAAAATATAAAATCATAATAATATTTAAATAACATGACACTGATGAGCATTGGTTTTCCAAGCAGTATGGATGTCCTTGAATTACGAAATGCTGAAAGTCAATGTGCAGGATCAGCAACAATGAGGAATCCAAACAGAATGTTGACTCATGTTGCAACTAGGATGGAGTTAAAGAAGTTTAAAGCTTGGCTTCCAAGTGCACAAAAATGTAACCATCATTGAGTGAATTTGGAGTGATATTGAGATGAGTGAGAAATTTCAATTTCTCCAGCAGAAAGCTTCTTGTAATGATGAAGAACTGAGAAGAAGGTAGGTGAGACAGCACATTGCTTGATCCCATTCTGCAGCAGTTAGATCATCCCTTATACAGTATGTCAACGTGTCTCCAAGTTACAATTTAGCAAAATGACTCTTGGAAAAATACAAGGCAGAGTC
The DNA here is from genome assembly GCA_963514005.1 of Raja brachyura. The sequence continues at coordinate 40,333,998 of OY740787.1, read as the reverse complement.
ATCTTCCATAGGTCTATCCAGTTGGAACAGTCTTGGGTTCAACAAGCTCTTACAGTCTGCAGTTTGGTCACATAACATGCACAGTCATCACTTAATCTGTAATATTTTTGGATTTACCCAAATATTTTTAAAATTAGGTCATTTATTCAAAACACTATTTACAGTATTTAGAATAATTAAAATACTGAACAGAATGTTAATAGTTACTTGAAGTTTACGCAGAATGTTGTCATTATCAGCGGCAAGTAGTGCCCCCTCCTCCCTTCCACCCTGCCTCCTGTGAATTCCATTTTGGCCATGTTTTCAACTTCACACTCAGTTAAGCAACACTCTGCACATGATTAGGCTGTATGTTAACATAAACTGTTATAACAACTTTCTGAGCCGAACTCACGATTCATGTAATGACGAATCTTCCCACCAATAATGATTCTACCTATTATTAATAAATAATGATGATTGCATGGGTTTCACTAATGTATATAATGATTTAGTGAAAGTAATGTCTGCATTGACAATTAATCCATGTATTATGGTGAACAATGGTGCTATCTTTTATAGAATTGCTATAATATTAATTCCAGACCTTAATAATTTCTGTCATTTGGAAACTGAAACATTCAACTGTTTAATCAATTCTCTCTCCCCATGGAAATGGTGGGAAATGTAATTCTATTCCAAGCGAGCTGCTGATTATTTAATTGGAAATGACTTGCTTTATTAATTTCTTTTTCCATCTCAATCATAGACGTAATGTATTTGGAGAAAGTATGACTTTTATGGCACAAATATCATGAATTATTGATACATCCATGCCAAAGATGTATTTGAAATAACAACAATGAGAATTTCAATAACTTTCACTCAACAGTTTAAGGAATTATAGGCCTGTCCCACTTAGACGACTTTTTAGGCGACTGCAGGAGACTATGCAGGCGCCACATGGTCGCCACATGTTCGCGGGTGGTTGCCGGGTAGCCACCTTCATGGTCGTGAGGAGTTCCCGCATTCTGGGAACTAGTTGCGGCCTCATTATGTTCGCTGTCAATTTTTCAACGTTGAAAAATTAGCGACGACCAGATGAAAGCCGCCATGGAGAGTAGCGAGAATTCTCGTGCTGTAGGTGGGTCGCCAGGAGGTCGAAGGTTTTCGTAGGTTGTAGCCTGTGCTGACTGGTGAATTTCATTGGCTCATTGGGGGAAAAAAACGTAAGCAGTAGTTTTCAGAACCAAGGATAACTGACTGGTAACGTTAATGTGTATCTCTGGCTTCTTAACAGTTGTCTCCCCCCCTTCTCCTTCTTCTCCCTCCTTCTCCCCCCCCTCTTTTAAAGGAACTACGTGACCCTTCCCGTACACTGTGCTTTCATCGTCTTTATTACAGCTCCAACCTTCCTGTTCATCGCGTTGTGTGTCTGTATCACATTGGCTTTGCACCGTGTGAAATTCATTCGGACAGCACTCCCCCCCGCTTGCCCTGTCTCCCACCTGTATAATGGGCTGGTGAAGAAAGCGATGTGTGTGTGTGTGTTCCACTCTGACTGTTGCCGTTCCAGTCGCTGGTTTTTCAGGCGATCGGCAGTCGCCGGTTTTTCAGACGACTGCCAGCGACTGGACAGTCGCCTGAACAATCGCTTAAGTGGGACAGGCCCATAAATGAGTGAGCTAAAAAATTCAGAAGGGCATTATTTTGTCATGTGCACAAAACATCCGTTGACAATTTGAATATATCTGTCTCAGGAAATACTTCACTTTTATCCATTTTAATTTCCAATATTTATATCAGTTGAAAATGTATATAAAAGTAGTGTTTGTAGTATTTGCTGAGAAATGTCAAGTAGATAATCCAACTGCTTCTGAGATACCCACCAGCAGAGAAGCCAATCTTCAGCCAACTCAATTTATTCCATGTGGTATCGTGGAGCGACTAAGGATTCTGAAGATGACAAATGTTATGGGCTCCAACTACAACCAATTTGGTGTTAGAAAACCAGTCACACCACGGCCAAGCCTTCCTAAATGACGGAAGGTAAATTGACAAATCGCTAACAGGCAAAGACTTAACAGTGAGCAATAAACCTGAAGATGTAAAAGTACACAAATACCAGTATAACAATATAAAGATTTGTTTCTACAGAGCTCACACCAGGAATGGATTAGGATCAAGCACTAATGTAAAGGGCAGCATGATATTCACATTGCAGTGTTATCCTTAACAGTAGCATGCTACAAATTAAAAGCACATCAAATTTACTGTATTTGGCACTGCTGCATTTTAAACAACTGTTGAGCCCCAGTGTTGAGTTTACAAGAAAACAAGGAATAATGTATTATACAATCTTCCTCATGGCCCTACCATTTTGTTTTCAGTAGTTATACATTTCATGTGGCAAATTAATGGGGGGAAATGGACCCAAGTTTAACAACTGCAGCACAGGAAGAGAACATGAAGGTTACTTTCACTGACTGGGAGGTCAGAGGCTGTACACCCTGCAGCATTTGACTCACCTTCTGACTCCCCAAAGCCTTTTCACCATCTGTAAAGCAGACGTCAGCAGTATTAAAGAATACACTCTGCTTGCCATAAACAGTCAAGAATCTTGGACAGCTCCACAGCGTAGCTGGTAGTGTCACTGCCTCACTCTGAATGGCAAATGGTGCCTCACTGCCAGAGACCAGAGTTCAAGCCTAACTTCAGGTGCGGTTCGCGTGGAGTTTGTGCATTCTCATTGTGACCACATGGGTATCTTTCAATGTTTCCAGTTCCTCCCACATCCCATAGACATCCATGTTAGGTGGGTTAATTGCCCCTGGTGACGGTGAATGGTACAATCTGGAGGAACTTGATGAGAATGATGGAAAAATAACAAATAGTATTAATTTAAGATTAGTGTAAACAGGCAGGTGATGGTTGGCAGAGACTCACTGGGCTGAAGAACCTGTTTCTGCATTCTATGTGTCTACATGGCTCTCAGCTTGATACCATCCAGTGCAAGTAGTCCTCCTTGATTGACATCCCCACGATCCTAAATATTCACTCTTTCCACTGTCATTGTGCATTGTGGCTGCAGTGTGCACCATCTACAAAGTGCACTACAGTCATTCACCAAAGCTACTCTCCTCCCGAACATGCGAATTCTGCCTGGGAGGACAAGAACACCAACACCTCCAAGTCACACACCATTCTGATTTGGAAATATAAATATACTGTTCTTCTTTCATTGCCACTGAGTTTGAATTCTGGAACTGCCTCCAACTATTTCCCCTCTCCCCTAAACAGCGCTGTGGGAGTACCTTCACCAAAAATCAACAGTAGTTTCAAAAAATGTACCTGCAGCTGACAAAATGCACCAAGATGGAGCAAGAATTATTTTTTTGGCTCTTTTGTAAGCTTTATTCCAGATGGTCGGTACTTCTTACTGATGCACTAATTGTATCTTTATAGATTCTGTTTTTGAATTGCATCTAACTCCAGTTTTACATTAAAAATCCCGCTTTTCATTAACTTAAAAAAAAATTGTGCATAACCCTGATTACTCACTGATTACCTAGGCCCTGATTACTCACCTCCTTAGTTGATTTTGACTGTTCCTTTCCATTCCTGTCCATCTCTCCTGACTATGCCTTCGGATATTCTTACATTACTCATTCACCCCTTAATCCAGGTACTGAAATCCAGGTACTGAATTTATAACCCTGCAATTTGTCAAATGCACTGATTGAGTGAAATGCACTTTTTAAACTATCCAGTCAAACAGTTCTCCCTGCCAAATTTCATACAATTGGTTGCATATGTACACGGGCACATGGAGCACAAGTGAAGAGGTAAAATAAATATTCTCACTGGAGATCCCTGGCAAGACCAGTATTCAAATTGAGAAGTCATTGGTGAGCCACCTTCTTGAACTGTTGCAATCCATGTGGTGCAGGTACCTGTTGATGCTACTCTGACCTGGTGAAGAGAAATGGGAATATGTGCCATGGAAAAGGGATTTCTGCCCAAATTAGGATGACATGCAACTTTGAGCACACTTGGAGGCGCCAAGTTTATTTACTAATTCATCTGTGTAGCTCTGTATAATAGTAAGATTAAATGAGAACTTACCAGTTTGAAGTTTGATCTTTATTTTATGAAGAGGTGCGATGAGGGATTTCGTGAAGACCCCGCCAGGCACGCATGCACGACATTCTTCAAAGCGGCAGTGTGGAATCACAGATAACAACAATGACTGAAGATAGTAAGATTTAAGAGAACTAACATACCAGTTGACCTTATGATAGAGGGTTTGGGAGCGGAGGGCACAAAATTCCTCCGATCAAACTTCAAACTGGTAAGTTCTCGTTTGATCTTACTATATTACTTTGGAGTCACGTGAGTGACTTCGTGAAAATTTCAAAGCTCTGTGATTACATGCCCTGGATCACGTCCATGCTCACACACAGCCGTAATTCTGATCGAGGAAGTATGTTAACGTATTTCAGACTTGAACAAGCTGAAACTAATAACATTTGTTAATACAACAATAACCCCCTGAACTCGGGGACAAACGTTTAGGGAACAGCACTTAAAACTGAATCTGCCAATGTTGCGGGAGCGGTTACAAGTCAGTTATAAAACCGCTGAAATGTAGATTCACTGGCCCAGCTCGCTATTGTGAGGACATAATCCATGAACACCTCCATGGTCCTTGCCACTGATATGCATGCAGCCCTGGTAGAATGACATTTAAAAATGTTAGTGTCTTACCTGCTGCACCGAATACCACCTTGAGTCATCTGGAGATAGTCTGCATGATCACCCTGTGACGTGGGTTTCCATGACTGAAACAGACCCGTCTCCATATACCTGATACCCATTTTCAGACAGGTCTGTGTAGTTTAAGCAACTCTTCTATAAAGAAGTTACTTTATTATGAGTTGATCATTCTATCCAGGTTTAATTCCTGTAGAGTCTTGACCCGTTGTGCTGTATTCAGTGCCATTACCGTCACCACTTTGAAGGTGAGTAAGTCCAGTGGTAAATCCGTCATAGGCGAACCAGCTCCTGAGTAGGGTCAACACTACCTCTAATCTCAGGTAATATAATATCATGTTCGGGGAGGGATGGATAGACCATACTCCTCATAGTTTGGACACCAGCTGGTGAGATCCCACTCCAATCTTGAGATAGGATGACAGTGCACTCCTGGCACTGTATACAGCACTGTAACTGAGGGACTCATCATAATGAAAACCCGTGAGCATTCCAGCACATTGGAGATCATAGCAGATATGTAGATGGTCTAGGTCTAAACCTCCCATATCCTTATGTAGGTGAGCTACTGCTTCCTAGTGGACTCTCTCTGCACGATGCTGTTCGACGTCCATGGTCCTTTATGTTGCAGAGCCTGGTTGCGTTTCCTGTAGCACCTGTCTGGTGAAGCAGAATGGGGAAAGCATAGAAAAAAACGCATTTCCCCCCTTCAATGTAGCGAGAACGCGTCCATCGCCACTGCCCAAGGATCTGGTTCTCAAGAGACATATGTTGGTATCCAATGGCTCAACCTGGACGCAAGGAGGTCGATATCTGGTGTTCCATATTAGGCTATAATTTTAGCAAATATTTGGAGGTTCAAATCCACTTGATGTCGTTATAAAATACTTGTGACCTGGTGTCCGCCCTATATTGAGCTTAACCAGAAGGTACGTAGCTGAACCCAAATATTTCTTTCACTCCACCAGAGCCAAATTAATGTTTCCAATTCATCACAAGATATTGACTTGACACCACCCATAAGGTTTAAATATGCCACCTCAGTGGTATTATTTTGAAGACAAACATACGTATGCTGCAGATTAGTGCATAAAGCCCGCAGCCCTTGACATGCTCCCAGCATTTCTAAACAGTTTATTGCTTGTGATTGAAGAGAAGTAGACTCATGCAAATCCCATCTACCGCCCCAACTGGAATGGTGTCGGTAGTTCCCCAGCCCATGGCGCTTGCGTCGGTTTGTAACACGATTAATGGGTTTGATGTAATGATGGGATTTAACAATCACAACCATTGTTAATCCACCATTGTAGCTCAATTTATGCTTCGATTGGCAGCTGCATAGGCTCGTAAATGTCCAGCATTTGCTTTTAATGCCGAGATTTTTGCTTTTTGCAAGCTTCAATACTGTAACGGCCCAAATTATGTGGCTGGAATGTAGCTACAAGTTTACCAATTACCTTAGCAGCATGTCTAATAGTCGGTTCCCTGGCGCAAGCAAGGCTGTTACATGTGTCTATTATGTCTATTGCTCTGTTCCCTGGGATAGTGACAAATAGAGCCACAGAATGTATGTAACCTCCCTCCTACTTGTGAGGTTATGCATGCAGTACTTACTGGCGGGCCTGACGTTCTGGTTTCTGGTGTTCCGTCGTTGCTGGGTGCTGCTCGATCGCCTCGGTAAATCCCTGTTCCTGCCGTTGGGCCGGATGAAGCTCTGGCTAAAACAGTTTATTTCGAAGTGTGTTACACAGGAGAGCTAGAGCATCCTGCTGCTCTGCGGATACACCTGCCCCATTGAGGGTCGTGGCGAGCGCCGTGATGCCCGACGTCAGCAGCTTCAGAATTTTCTGCACCTTATCCTCTTGTGCCCTCGCACTGGAACTGATGTTCCCCCAGATGGCTGAGTTGACCGTCGGGACAATCAGGGTAACACAATTTCCAGGATCCTTGTACTTCTCCATGGTTTCTGAAAGTACCTTGTCTTGGTGCTGGTGTGTCGTCAGGAAATTGATACTTACTGCCAGTTTCGGGTGCAGCGGTTCCCCTGAACATACAGGCTTCGCAAATTTCAACACTACCTCCAGCATTTCTTCTTCTGGATCTAGAGCAGTGGGCTCTTCTGCTGCCGCTTCTTCGTCAAAATCAGCCATTTGTTGACTCCGTGCACTCCCGATGGACGAAGGTGAGATTGAAGGTGGCGCATGATCCACCTCCCAGACCGCTGAGACTCCCGCTCTTGCCGATCCAGGTCCCGCTGATATAGTTGCTCCACCATTAGCTCCATCCTAGCCATGCGACCGCTGCTGCTACACGCGGACAACAAGCCGACTTCCCCAGGTTCTCCTGAACACTAGGCTTCTACCAGTGAACCGCACCTCGTCGAGGTGCGCTGGCAGGTCGTCATCAGCAGCCGCTCCTGTGGGGCTGTACGACTCCCGCGAGGACATGCCGCTAGTCCGCCGTCGTTTGGACAATAGCGGTTCCCCTGCCTGATGGGAAGGCAGCGGGAATGAGTCGGTGCCGGCTCCCATAGCTGGACTCCCTGATGTCCGTGCAGGCTTATCATCACCCTTGACCACATGGGTCCGTGACGGTGCATAGTCAGCTATGCCCATCGCAACCGACCAAAATCTGCTGCTCTGGCAGCCTGTTCCGGAGGTATGCTGGTACCTCCTGCTCCTGCAGGGCTCCCCGACTTCCCAGCAGATCCATCACCGGACCGCAATCTAGCAGGTTACCCCCGGCGGCATGTCGATGCCTTCCGCTACAGCGGGGCATGACCTGGGCACAGCTCTCGCCCTGATCTGGTGACCTGCATAGTAGGGGAGACAGAACGAGCCGCCGAGTGGGTCACACGTTTATGCACCTTTGCTCCACTGTCCCTATGCTTAGGTGACAGTGGTAGGGAGTCAAGGTCTTGCCTACCCTGCTCCCGCGCGGTGCTCCACCACTTTGCGGCTCCATGGTCAGCCGTGGTGGAGAGACGAGTCCTGGCTGCGCAGGGCTCCCCGATTTCCGCGTTCTTATCCCGGTCCGCAGAGCGGGTGCTGCCGGTGTTATGGGCAGCTCCGGGAATGGTGGCCGCTGACTCCCATCCGAAGTCCCATGGCCCTTGGAGGCATGCTTCGATGCCTTCATTCTGGTCTCCATCCATCGTTTCTGTAAGCAAAGTCTAGTACAAAAGCTTAGCTATTCAAGGTTAGTATCTTACCTGAGGGTCTTTAAGAAGCATCCGGTGGAGGAGCACACTCTCTCCCCCCCCCCCCCCAGCTCCAATGGTGACCAGACTCTCATGACTTAATAAACTTTATGTGCTGGCAGTCTCAGCTTCTTGAAGATGCACATTCCCTACAGTAGCATGGCAGCTGTCTTTGTCATGAGTGTGGGCACAGTCCCTCAATGTCCATGCAGGAGAGGCACTGGCATCTGTGGGTTGCCCCAAGCCACTCACTTAAACTGAGTGGAGAACACCATTACCTGTAAATACAGACAGCCCGCAGTATCCCTGCGGGCTGTGGTGTAGAGTCGGCTGCCTCTGGTGTCCTCTGCAGGCAAGTGTGTGAGCCCGGACCCTCCTGTCAACGGGCTGCCCGACTCCAGACTGTTGGTGCTGCCGCTGACTGCCGCGGCAGTCAGATTCGAGGCGGCCTGGAAACCCTGTGAACAGAGTCACCTGAAAGAAAAAAACTGCAGGTTAGTGTTTTCCTTACCTGCAGGTCCCTGCAGTAGAGGAGCAACGCTCCTCCCTGCCTGTCGCTCACATGCGGTCGACGATATATCGCGCATGCATGCCTGGCGGGGTCTTCACGAAGTCACTCACGTGACTCCAAAGTAAAATAACTTCTATTTATATAACAATGTGTGTGTGTGTGGGGGGGGGGGGGGGGGGGCAGGGGATGTGGGCTTGGGGGTGAAGGGGGAGGGGATTGAGGTAAGTTACCTAAAATTGGGGGAATTCAATATTGATACATTAGGTTGGAAACTATCCAAGTGGGGGTGCTATTTCACCAGTTTAAGTGTAGCTTTCATCTAGCAATGGAGGGGGCCCAGGGCAGAAAGGTCAGTATGGGAATGGGAAGGGGAGTTAAAATGGCAGGCAGGTTTACTAGGGGGGGAGAATCCATGCTTCCTAAAGAAAGAGGACACCTCAGATATCTAAGAATGGAATACCTTATATTGCGCGCAGATGTGGGGGAGACGGGGAAATTAAGAAGAGTGGTTAGCGTCTTTGCAAGAGGCAGGGTGGGAGGAAGTGTAATCCAGATAACTGTGGAAGTTGATAGGTTTGGAGTAGACATCAGTTGATAGTCTGTCCCCTGTGATGAAGACAGAGAGATCAAGAAAGGGGAAAGAGTTGTCAGTCGAACTGAATGAGGCAAAGTGGACGTTAGTGGTAAAGTTTATGAAATCAACAAATTCTGCACGGGTGCAGGAGGCAGAACCAAATCTTGGCAGCCTGGATCTCCCAGTTCTTTTTCATTTTAACTCCCTTTCTCATTCCCATATACACCTTTCTGAACTGGGCCACCTCTATTGCCAGAGTGAAATTGGAGGAACAGCACCTCATAGTTTGCTTGAATAGCTTACAACCGTAAGGGCCTGTCCCACTTACATGTCCTTGGCACGCAGTTTACGCGACCTTGTGGTCACATTGAGCCGAGACGGTCGAGCGAAGATCGGGCGCGATTACATGTGTACACACAGCCGTCTGGAGCGCGTGATGTCATTTGAAGACGGACACAGAGCTGGAGTAACTCAGCGGGACCGGAAGTATGTCTGGAGAAAAGGAATGGGTGATGTTTCATGTCGAGACTCTTCTTGAGTCTGAAAAGTAGGGTCTTGACCTGAAACGTCACCCATTGCTTCTCTCCAGAGATGCTGCCGGTGCCGCTGAGTTACTCCTGCATTTTGTGTCTATTTTCAATTTTCTTGGCCCAGCTCTGGGAGTAGAAGTGGGGGCGGATCCGGACCGCAACGGCCGTGAGCCCCAGGCCGAGCTCGGCGATCGTTTTCCTGCTTCTGCTGCTGTTGAAGGTGAGACGTTGTGTCGTGCCAGGGCCTTGGGCCTGTCCCACTTGGCTGTCAGTTCCACGACAGGCTGTTGGCGCACGAAGAATTAGTTCACTGCAAGAATTTCGGAGCCCCGTGCGATGTCGGGACCAGCCCCGCACAACTCCATACCCCTCCGTGCTTCTAAGTGGGACCGGCCCCGCGTGGCCATACGGTGCCCATACGCCTCAAGGGACCACGAGGTTGCGTAATTTGCGAGCGAAGGATGCGTAAGTGGGACAGGCTTAACATTATCACCATTGAATTATCTAATTTTAGGTTACCAACCTCCCCTCCCATTCTCTTCCACTCCCCTCCTCCTTCACCCCTTCTCTCTGCCCCATCTGGATACTCAACCATTTCTCCCCTTCCATGTATTTGCCTTCCTCCGGCTTCACAATTTGTGCTTCTATCCTTACCTCACACCTTTTGTCTTTCATCTCCGGCCTTTGTCCAACCATCTGCCTATTAACCCATCCTCCATCACCTGTGTAACCCACCAGGTTTTGTCCTGCCCCTCTACCTTTCTAGCTTCACCTCCTCCCCCCAGCACAGCCTGAAGAAGAGTTCTGACCAGAAACTATCTATGTTCTCCAGAGATGCTGCCTGACCTGTTGAGTTACTCCAGCACTTTATGTCTTTTTTTGTAAACTGGCATCTACAATTCCTTGTTTATACAGGAATTTAATTTGATATTGTCAGAGAGGTCTGATGGGAAAATAATTTGTTTATGGGGCTTGCGTTAAATAGACACATTAATTAGGTGGCAAGGAGGAAATTTATGTTGAGCATAAGAACCACTGTGCATTGCATTTATGGCTAAATGGCCCTCTGTACAATAGGGGATGTTGTGTGCCATGTCTCCTACCACCCAGGACTGGGAGGTTAAAAGGTAATTCATACTAATAAAGCTCCCCCACAGCATAAAAGGGAAAAAGACATAGTCATCCTGTCTCAATGCCTGAAGTTGTGGAAGCAGAAGTTGGGAAACGAAGCCTCAAGCACACATAGGTGGACCCACACTGCTGAGAGCCACCTGGTGGGGAGCCGCTGAGAATGAAGGGGATCCGGTGTGGGGGTCACCAAAAACGAAGGGGACCCAGTGTGGGGTCACCAAAAAACACTGTGAAACCTGGTGGGGTGGCCACAGAGAATGACGGGGGGCCCGGCAGGGGGCTGCCTGTGGCCACGAGCAGCAGCAGGCCTGGTTTGCCGCTGCGAGCAAAAGATAAAACTGTTTGATGAACTTGTTGTAACTTTATCATTGCCAGAAAGTGGTGACTCTTGGGTAGTGCCTATGTGAGGTCAGCTGTATGATTTTACTGTGTTTTGTGCAAAACCAAGCATTTCACTGTACCTAGGTACATGTGACAGTACAGTATCAGTGAATCATTGAATCGTTAAAATAGTTTTGCAATCCCTCAGGTTTCCAAGTTTCACAACCCTTGAAATAAACAGTGTGGGTGTAAGGAGTTGCTCAGCTTTGTTTGAATTCAAGAGGAGATTAACAAATGATAACTTTCGAAAGGATTGATTCTGAAAATGTATGAAATTGTATTGGTTTAAAATTATAGGTTGGCTGAAAGATACAATTCTTTCAAATTTTAGCATGTATTAAAAGCTCCTTTAAAGAGACATCAAAACTAGGTGGGATGCTATCCGTTAAAAGTTTTGTCCATCTGGAAATGTATTAAGACCAAAGGAATGTCCTGTTTTGTAGATGTTTGTATTGGCATATGATTGGCACGTGGGATGTCACATCACGCAACAGTCTGCACGAGACACAGTGATGAGATTTCAGCGCTGAATATATACTTACATTTACCAGAAATATTTACTCTGGCAGCAGTTCAGCAAAGCTGAGTATACTTGGCAACCGACCGAATTGCACACACCGGTAGTAAAAACAGATCATGAGAAATGGATTCTCTAGATCATAATAAAAGTGAGTAAGATATGTCATCTTCTGAGCCAGCACTGTGACTCAGTGTTTTGCTCCATCGGTGAGTCATGGGATCTGGAACAGTCTTCCCCCAAAAGGCTGTGGATTCTGGGTGAACTGAAGTTTTCAAGACAGATCTCCATAGATTTTTAATTAGGTAAGGGTTTCAAGGGATAGGGTGTCAAGGTAGGTAAATGAAGCATGAAAGGGCATGAAGACAAATATGACTTTGATTAATATGAATATGGAGGTAAACTGGATGAATGAAGTTGAGGTGCAGAACTGCTATCATCAATCTCCAGCAAAAAAATCTCGGCTGACACCAGTGAATTATTGATGGAGTGCTGCACAATCAGGGTAGCTGGCTCTTGTGTAAAGTGACAGCCTTTTCAGCTGACCTCACAACATTATTATGAAGAAGAACAGGAAAATTATGTTCAGTGTATTGGTATTGGCTTATTTTTCTCAAGTGTACTGAGATACGGTGCAAAACTTTGTTTTGTATGCTATCTGGACAAATCATACCACACATTAGTACATCAGTTAGTGAAAAAACAGAAAATAGACAGAGGGCAAAGTATAGTGTTACAGCTGCAAAGAAAGTGTAGCTAAAAAGATGTGGGCCACAATGAGGTAGATTGGAAGATCAGGAATTCATTCTCAACGAATGAGAGAGCCACTCAAGAGTCTGATAACAGCATGGAAAACGCTGTTCTTGAATGTAATGGTACATGTGTTCAGACGTTTGTATCTTCTGCTCAACAAGAGAAAGGAGCAAAAGAGAATGGCCAGAGTGTGAGTGCTCCTTGATTGGCTTCATGCCTGAGGCAGCATGACATGAAGTGTAAATGGAATTGATGTTGGCTGAGTATCCCAGCCAACATTTATTTCACAATCGACATTAAAAGTAATTATCAACTTCTTATCATATTGCTGCTGCAAGAGGATTGTTATATTCAAATTGGCTGCCACTTTTTTACAACAATGCCTATACATCAAAAATACTCAATTGGCTCAATGCACATTGGGACAGCCTGTGGGATGGGAAGCACTACACAAATGCAAGCCTTTCTTATCTGCACGATGAAACAGTTAATAGGTGAGTGGTCCATTCTTCCTATCTACTTCTACATGAACTGCAATACCCTTTTATTTACCTGCATCCATCCATCTATATCTGAAGCTAGAAGTCAATAGTCCATTCCTTGCCAGCACTCTTTAGTAACTTGTCAGTTTCTTTGTTGAACTAAATTAAGGCGCATGTTGCAATCAAAAGCGCTTGACCAATGGGATTATTTCATGTTATTGAATATAATTATATTGTGGAATTCCAGGGGAACAAAACTATATGTGGATTTGATTGATAAGAGATGTGCATCATCGCTTTTTCCTGACCAGGTACAATTTCTTTATCTTCCAGGCTTGAGTACACCAAAGACATTCTGAACAACGTTTCCAGGATCTGTTTAGGGTGGGAAATATAAATAAGATACAAGAAACAAGAACATAGATACTAGCATCTGAATTGATGAAATGGGAAGGGGGATGGGGAGCATGTGGAGATACAATAGCTTAATTCTAGCCTGCTGAGAGGACAAGGCATGTTGCATGCTCCAGTATCTTTGGCAGATTCATGAGTTTTCAGAACATAAGTAGAATATGACATAAAAATAGATACAGGAAAAAGTTTCCTCTGCATCCAATAAAACCATGGCTATTCTTGGCTCTGAGTCATTTTTCAGCCTGTTCCCCATAACCCACGAGGCCAAAAATCTATGCAATTATTCAGCCTCCACAGCTTACTGAAATAGAGAATCCCATGGATTCATAACTGTGAAAGACGAAATCCCTCCATATTCTGGCATTGTTACAAATTCCTGCCATCAGTGGTGCTCCAGAACTGCCCACTGCCTATGCGTGCGACTCGAGAAACTGTGGGGGGGTGATTAAAATGCAGGTTTTTGTTGGTTGTCGGAGAGTGATTTGCACGCACGACAAGCTCTTGAAGAAATTTTGTTCTGTGATCCCGTTCGCGATTTAAAAAAAAAAGTTGCTGGTCTATTGAATCACTGGATGAAAGTTAGGCCCGACTTCAACGCCTTCAAAATCAAGGATCGCAAGTTGAGGACAAAACAAATGGTATGTAGTGTAGGTCGTTTATTTAACATCTTATCTAGTTTTTGGTGTAATTTCATTTTAATCTGAACTTTGCGAAATATAATATATACACTAGGCCTTGTTATTGGCCATGTCTTGCCTGCCGGCTGTGAGTGTGAGCAAAATCATGGTGGCGGCCACAATACGATCTCTGTATCATAATTCCCAAACATCCACTCTCAAGATAATCAAAATCATTATTTTTTGCACAATCATGTCATAGGAACATCTAAATTATCTATATTTAGTGTAATTGTCTATCCATGATCAATATTTTCATACTAAATATCTGACTAAAAACTTCCACCGCCACCAGAGTGGATGTTGGACACATGTCTGTGTAAAATACCCCTTGTCTGATGCAGTGTTATAAACCAACAGAGTAAAATTTATGGGAATTAAACATTCAATTCCTTCCATTTGGCTTAGAAATCCATGACAAAGTGAAACCATGTTATATTGTGAATTCTTGTGTGTATGGAATCAGTTTGTCATTTGGATACTTTGGCAACTTACAATTTTATTTTTAGCCTTTTCTTAAGAATGGGATAGATTTTTAGATCTAGTAATTGAAATGAGATGAATTTAATTGATTTGATGACTGATTAATATGAATTTTTTTGTTGGGTATTTACTATTTGTTTTAACGTTTAACTTGTGTCGGGCATGTTGTTGAACAAAATCATTTCTACTTTTTTTTCTAAAACTGCAAATAATAACTTGTTTCTACTTAATGCTGTTCAGTGTTTTTTTTCTTTACATTTTAAACAGATGCCTCCGAAGAAGAAATGCAAAATTGTCAATCCAAATGCCCAGCTTGGCATAGCTAGTCAACTTGAAGTGAATTTCTCTGTCATGCCCAAGTCTAAGAGGGATCTTAAAAATGGACACATCTTGTACTTGTATACCTTGTTTGGAAAAAGTCGGGCCGAATGGTAAAGTAGTGGGCAGAAAAGCATGTCATGCATGGTTTGAAGAGCAAAAACCTGTAGTTTACAATGCCAAAATTGAAAAGTTGAGGAAAAACAAGGTGTACAGCATTGCTTATTGGTTGCAGTCTGGGGATTATGATGATGCTACTGATTATGATATGCCAATGTACCAGCTAGCAGCTGATCTTCTCCATGAAGACTTGGTCTTTTGCTAGGAATTGTAATTTCTTTACCTGTCTGTTATGGACCTACAGCATATAATGCAATAATATCTTGAGAATATCACATTTTTGAATTTTCAAGGCAGTCTGGGTGTTAATTACTATTTCTGTCACAATGGTTAAATTTGTAATTAGCTACTTAATTAGGTAACTAACTAATTATATATTTTAATTTCAGGTCATCCAAGTAAGATTATCATATTTGTTTCAGAATGCTTCAATCTATAATAACTGAAAATTTCATTCAGTTCTCTTAATTTTTAAGAAACTTATGGGCTTTTATGTCAATTGACTGTCCTCGATCAAAGCTTCTGTGTTAAGTTAATGGAAAAGCAATGGGGAACAAGATGCTAATTTCTGAGTATGAAAATTACCATAACTTTTTTAATACTGAAGATATGAAAGTGAATTTTTAAATCTCAAAATTTTGCAACATTCCTACATATTCCCATTTAAATGGGTGACCCTTTATTCTGCAGTTATATATGCCCCATTAATTATATTTGCCCCTCCTATTCTTTTAAATGCTAATTAGGATAGGCCTACGTTGCCCTTCACCCTTCATGAGACTATTGCAACCCCCCGTGTTTACGGTCCTCTTTATAACAGATTTTGGTTATAGCAGACTGACCTGCCCATCTTCAGTGCCAGGTTGGGCTGCCGACACCATCCTGGTCTGTGCTGCCCCCCACCCCACAGGTCACTCTTTCAGCTGCTGCCACTGCCTCCACCACCTACACCACCATGACCATCACCACCACAGCCACCACCGCTGCCTCAACCACCTTCTTCCCAACAACCGCTGTTCCTGATACTGGACATTACACTTTTCAGGCTTCTATACCTTCTTCCGAAATGACAGTAGTGAAATGAGAGTGTGGCCAGGGAGGATGTTGATGCTGGGTGCCTATTTGAGGCAGTGCCTCCTGAAATTCCCTTCGATAGTAAGGGGGTCAGTACCAGTGATGAGCCAGGCAGTGCTCACCACTTATTGGAATCTCCTTCGATCCTGGGCATTCGAGTTGTCGTACCAGGTCCCGATGGAACCTGTCAATATGCTTTTCACCGTACACTTGTAGAAGTTCAAGAGTGTATTCGTCAGCATATTGATATCCTTCCACCCTGTAGTATTATCAATTTATGGATCCTGACCCAATATGTCAATTATGCATGTTTTCCAGAGATGTCGCCTAATCCACTGAGTAACTCCTGCACTTTGTGTCTTTTATTATGTTGCTCTCCATTTAAATAATAGTTAGCTTATCTATTCTTCCTGTCAACCTGGAAAATCTTACATTATAATCTATCTGCCATATTATTACCCACTCACTTCATATATCTATACAGTTTTGGAACCATTTTTATCCTTTTCACAAGCTACTTTCTCAGCCTTCTTAATATCATCAGTAATGTTGATGTAATATACCTAATCTTGCCAATCGATCTTTAATTTATAACTAGACTAGTGGGACATGTTGGGTCCCAGTCGCATGGGAGGCCTGGTCCCCCAACGTAATCCATTCCATGAACGCAATATTCCACCACTCACCTATAGCCCATAACTGCATAGACGCGGCTCATTTCCCCCCATTCCCCAAGTACTCCCTCCCCCTCCTCTTCATGTGTGGGAGGGGAGGAGGGGAGGGGGGAGGGAAGTGTGGTGTGTGGCGGAAAGGATGTGGGGTGGGAGGGGAGGAGGGGTGTGGGGTGGGAGGAGAGGAGGGGTGTGTGTGGACAGGGAGGTGTAGGAGGGGGGAGAGATGGTGGTGTGGGGGAGGGGGGGGTGTGGCGGGGGTGTGTGTGACAGGGAGGAGGTGTGTATGTGGGTGCAGGGGTGGAGGCGGGGGGTGTGGGCGGGAGGGTATGTGGACAGGGGGTGTGTGGGAGGTGGGGGACTGTGGGGGTGTATGGGCAGGAGTGTGGGAGGGCGGGGGGGGAGTTGTGTGGGGAGAGAAGTGTGTACGCTGGGGTGTGGGCAGGGGGGGTGTTGTGGGGGGAGGGGGTGTGGGCGGGGGGGAGTTGGGGGGAGAGAGGTGTGTAGGCGGGGGGAGTGAGCTCGGAGAAAAGATGGGGGAAGAGCCATGGGCGAGAGGGGGGTATCACGGGGGGAGGGGGAGGAGCCAGCGAGGGGGACCAGAGGGGTAGTGGCTGGAATTTGCGGTGCGATGGGGTCTCACAGCGTGCGCTGGTTGCTGGACGTTCTCCTCCGCCGGGATCAGAGTCTCAGCTTTCCGCTTGGTGACATCGGTGACATCTCCGACACTCCGGGCTGGGCTGGGCCGGGTCTCCGATGCTGGGCTGGGCTGGGCCGGGTCTCCGATGCTGGGCTGGGCTGGGCCGGGTCTCCGATGCTGGGCTGGGCTGGGCCGGGTCTCCGATGCTGGGCTGGGCTGGGCCGGGTCTCCGATGCTGGGCTGGGCTGGGCTGGGTCTCCGATGCTGGGCTGGGCTGGCTCTCAGACTCTGGGCTGGGCTGGGTCTCCCATGCTGGGCTGGCCTGGGCTGGGACTCCGATGCTGGGCTGGGCTGGGCTGGCCTGGGCTGGGTCTCCGATGCTGGGCTGGGCTGGGTCTCAGAGTCTGGGCTGGGCCGGGTCGCAGACTCTGGGTTGGGCTGGGCTGGGTCTCCAATGCTGGGTTGGGCTGGGCTGGCTCTCAGACTCTGGGCTGGGCCGGGTCTCCGATGCTGGGCTGGGCTGGGTCGCAGACTCTGGGCTGGGCTGGGCTGGATCTCCCATGCTGGGCTGGGCTGGGCTGGGGCTCCCATGCTGGGCAGGGCTGGGCTGGGTCTCCAATGCTGGGCTGGGCTGGGCTGGGCTGGGTCTCACATGGTGGGCTGGGCTGGGCTGGGCAGGGTCTCCGACGCTGGGCTGCTTGGGGCTGGGCTGCTTGGGGCTGGGCTGGGATGCTTCCGGTCCCTCCGAAAATTGTGTCCGGTTGGAAACCTCTGCTGGCCATCCTCCGCTCCAGTAAAGACGCAATGGCGCAGGAAGGGGAAGAGACTCATCCGCGCGGCGCTGAATGGCAGGAGGAGAGATCGATTTGTGCACACCCGGTTTTTAAGATTTTTTTAACCTCGCTAACTTTTACGACATTCAACCGATCGGAACAAAACTTGGCGCAATCGCAGCAGAGGCGACCGGTGGGTGAACTGGTGGAAAATCATTGCGCTATCGCGAACCGTTTTTGCGCAAATAGAAATACCACACAAACCAAAAGATAACAAGATCAGAGTTTTAGTTATGTATAGATCTCTTTAGTGGCCCACATGTTGGCTGAGTAACTGGTGCAGGGGGCAGGGAATTAGATTCTTAGACCACTGGGATCTGTTTTGGAGTAAGGGGGAACTGTACAAAAGGGACGGATTGCATCTTAACAGGATATGAACCAGATATGACAAGAATTCTGGATTTAGTGTTTTCCAATGAACCAGATATGATAAGAGAACTCGAGTTAAA
The DNA here is from genome assembly GCA_963514005.1 of Raja brachyura. The sequence goes on along the minus strand of OY740787.1, from coordinate 40,315,489 downwards.
GGAACCGCTTGGAGGCAGTGATCATAATATGATTAGTTTTCATTTGCAATTTGAGAAGGAGAACGTTAAATCGGAAGTGGCAGTGATGCAGTTGAACAAAGGGGACTATGAAGGCATGAGAGGGCAGCTGGCCAAAGTAGACTGGAAAGGGATCCTAGCAAGAATGACGGTGGAACAGCAATGGCAGGAATTTCTGGGCATAATCCTGAAGACGCAGGATCATTTCAAACCAAAAAGGAAGAAAGATTCTAAGGGGAGTAGGCGGCAACCGTGGCTGACAAGAGAGCTTAGGGATAGAATAAAACTAAAAGAAAAGATGTATAACACAGCAAAGAGTAGCCGGAAGCCAGAGGATTGGGAAACTTTCATTGGACAACAGAAGGAAACAAAACGGGCAATACGGGCTGAAAAGATGAAGTACGAGGGGAAGCTGGCCAGGAATATAAAGAAGGACAGTAAAAGCCACTTTAGATATGTTAAGGGAAAAAGAGTAGCAAAGTCAAATGTGGGTCCCTTGAAGGCAGACGCGGGTGAAATAATTATGGGCAACAAGGAAATGGCAGAAGAGCTGAAAAGGTACTTCAGATCTGTCTTCACTAAGGAGGACACAAACAATCTCCCAGATGTACTGGAGGACGGAAGATCTAAGGGGGTAGAGGAACTGAAAGAAATTTTCATTAGGCGAGAAATAGTATTGGGTAGGCTAATGGAACTGAAGGATGATAAATCCCCTGGGCCTGATGGTCTGCATCCCAGGGTCCTCAGGGAGGTGGCTCTGGAAATAGTGGACGCTTTGATGATCATTTTCCAATGTTCAATAGATTCAGGATCAGTTCCTGTGGATTGGAGGATAGCTAATGTTATCCCACTTTTCAAGGAAGGAGCGAGAGAGAAAACGGGGAATTACAGACCAGTTAGCCTGACTTTGGTGGTGGGAAAGATGCTGGAGTCAATTATTAAAGAGGTAATAATGGAGCATTTGGATAGCAGTAAAAGGATTAGTCCAAGTCAACATGGATTTATGAAAGGGAAATCATGCTTGACTAATCTTCTGGAATTGTTTGAGGATGTGACAAGTAAAATGGATGAAGGGGTGCCAGAGGATGCAGTGTATCCAGACTTTCAGAAGGCCTTTGATAAGGTCCCGCATGGGAGACTGGTGACTAAACGTAGAGCACATGGTATTGGGGGGTAGGGTGTTGACATGGATAGAAAATTGCTTGGCAGACCGGAAGCAAAGAGTAGGAGTGAACGGGTCCTTTTCAGAATGGCAGGCAGTGGCGAGTGGAGTGCCGCAAGGCTCGGTGTTGGGGCCGCAACTGTTTACCATATATATTAATGATTTGGAGGAGGGAATTAGGAGCAACACTAGCAAGTTTGCGGATGACACAGAGCTGGGTGGCAGTGTGAACTGAGAAGAGGATGTTAGGAGGTTGCAGGGGGACCTGAACAGGTTGAGTGTGTGGGCAGATGCGTGGCAGATGCAGTATAATATAGATAAATGTGAGGTTATCCACTTTGGCGGCAAAAACAAGGGGGCAGATTATTATCTCAATGGGGTTAGGTTAGGTAAGGGGGAGGTACAGCGAGACCTGGGTGTCCTTGTACACCGGTCACTGAAAGTTGGCGTGCAGGTACAGCAGGCAGTGAAGAAAGCTAATGGAATGTTGGCCTTCATAACAAGAGGATTTCAGTACAGGAGTAAAGAGGTTCTTCTGCAGTTGTATAGGGCTCTGGTGAGACCATATCTGGAGTATTGTGTACAGTTTTGGTCTCCTAATTTGAGGAAGGACATCCTTGTGATTGAGGCAATGCAACATGGGTTCACGAGATTGATCCCTGGGATGGCGGGACTGTCATACGAGGAAAGATTGAATAGACTAGGCTTGTATTCACTGGAGTTTGGAAGGATGAGGGGGATCTTATAGAAACATATAAAATTATAAAAGGACTGGACAAGCTAGATGCAGGAAAAATGTTCCCAATGTTGGGTGAGTCCAGAACCAGGGGCCACAGTCTGAGAATAAAGGGGAGGTCATTTAAGACTGAGCTGAGAAAAAACTTTATTACCCAGAGAGTTGTGAATTTATGGAATTGCCTGCCACAGAGGGCAGCGGAGGCCAAATCACTGGATGGATTTAAGAGAGATTTAGATAGAGCTCTAGGGGCTAGTGGAGTCAAGGGATATGGGGAGAAGGCAGGCACGGGTTATTGATAGCAGACCATCAGCCATGATCACAATGAATGGTGGTGCCGGCTCGAAGGGCCGAATGGCCTCCTCCTGTACCAATTTTCTATATTTCTATGTTTCTATGTTGCAGTTATCATTCCGAAAATGACCTGTTTATCCTGACGCTGTTTTTCTATTGGTTAACTAATCTTCTAATGTTAATATTTCCTTTCTAATGCCATGAAATCTTGTGCCGTAAACTCCTAAATGGCAACTTTTCAAATGTATTTTAAAATCCAAATCCACTACATTTACTGGCTGTGTTTTATCCACACTGCTCACTACATCTTCAGAGGATTTTAATACATTTGTCAAATACTGTTTATCTTTTTAAAACCTTTGTGTCCATTGATTGATTGTATGATAAATTCTAAATGTTGTCCTGTTCCTTCCTTTATAATGGACTCCAGACATTTACCCAGTGACATACATGAGGTTAACTGGCAGTAGATTCTTGCTTCCTTTCACCCTGTTCTTGAAGAAGAATGTTACACTGTGTGATCTTCCAATACTTTGGGGCATTTCTAAAAGCGTGGGAAGAGAGTCAGGAGTCAAGAGTGTTCTATTGTTATATGTCTTACTTGCAGCAGCATAACAGAATATGTAAACAATAAAAAATATTTGCTGAAATCCTCTGCTGTTGCGTTATTACCCATAGTTTCAAATTAGTCAAGCTCATCTTTTAAGGGTCCAAAAGATACTTGAGTTGTTCTTTCTTTTAAATGTCTAACATAATCTCTAAATGTCTAACATAAAGATGACATAATCTCTAACTGCTTTTATACTTCTTGCTAGTTTATAATAGTTTCATAATTCTTTTGTTGAATGTCTAGCAAAAAAAAAAATGTTGGTGAATGTCTAGTTGCTCATGTACTGTATCACTTTTTAAATCATCTTCTGAATAGACATGGGTTAGTTCTGCCTTCATTCCTTTCGTCTTGCCTTTAATTAAATTTATGAGACACACGTTTTAGATTAAGATTTCTCACTTACAATTGAATATGAAATTATGATTACTTTTCCACAGGGATCCTTAAGTATGAGATCATTTATTAGTCATTTCTCAATTTGTATGACCAGATTTTAAAATAATCTGCTCCCTGATTGTCTCCACAGCCTACAGTTCAATAAAAGCCGAGCCAAATATATTCTATGAGTTTGTCTTCAAGACCACCTTTGCCAATTTGATTTGTTCAATCTCTGCAAAGATTAAATATGAGGCCATGGTCTTGCTGTACCTCTCTTGGAAACCCCCACAGTTTTTTGATTTATACTCTGCTTTACATTAGGCCCTCATTTTATTTCTACCATTGGAAGAAGGTATAGGAGTTTGAAAATCGTGATTGGCAAGTTCAAGAATAGCTTCTTCACGACAACTATCAGGCTCTTACAACACGAACTGATAAACTATGGACTGTCTTGGGTTGCACGGACTTCAAACTTTATTGTTTGTACTAGTACAGGCGTTATTAATTTTTAGAATGTTGTTTATTATTTATTAACTCAGTGTTTTGTGTTATGTTGTTGCAAGTAAGAATTTCATTGTTCTATTATCCGTACACAAAGCAATTAAACACTCTTGTCTCGTTTGATCTTGGCATCTGTTTGGGAGCCTCTCGCTTGCTATTCCCACTTCCCTTGACATTTCTAACCTCACTCAAACAGATTTTATGTTTTGATCTTTTGAATGAAGATAATTTCTCAAAACATTCATTAAGAGAACCACCCCTTTTTCTTTGCACTTGGCCTTCTAATGTCTTTACTGAGAACACCTTCACCCAAAATCCACAAGAAACTGAAAGATTCCCATCCTCTCACCACCTTCCCAGTGTCTGCAATAAATGTCTTGAAGTTCGTCACCTGCCCTAACTATCTGCCACCCAGACCATACTCTCTGTGGAACTTATGCTGCAGAAGATTGTGTATGAGCTAAATATCCTATCAACTATGATGCAGTGCATGTGAATCTTGTTCCTCTGCTATCAATATAGAAACATAGAAACAAAGAAAATCGGTGCAGGAGTGGGTCATTTGGCCCTTTGAGCCAGCACCGCCTTTCAATAGGATCATGGCTGATCATCCAAAATCAGTACAATATGTGTGTCAAACATGACTATTGAACCTATACTGTATATGCCTATGCAGCAGGAACCTGTGAGATTGCTGACAGTCTAACAACTCTGATAGGTTCCTGAGATTGAAGAGGGTCACAACCTTGGAGTTTGACCCTCAAATGTGCTCAGTACACACTGCTCCTTCTCTGTTAATGTTGATACAGCTAGGCCTGTACACATTCCAAAACTTTGATTGCATTTGGGGTGAGTTAGGGGGTGACTTAATGATACAGTTAGTAGATAGACATCCATGCTGAGACCTACTATTGACAACTACCCAAAACCGAAACCATGTGGGGAAAGAAATAACTTTGCAGAACTTCCTAATGATTCTCTGGTTTAGAGATACAGCATCTAAACAAGCCCTTCAACTCACCAAGTCCATGCCGACCAATGATGACCCGTACACTAGATCTATCCTACACACTAGGAATAATTTACAGAAGTTAATTAACCTGCAAACCTGCACATTTTGGGATTGTGGGAGGAAATCGGAATAGCCAGGGAAAACCCATCCGGTCACAGGTTACAAACTCCGTACAAACAGCACCCATGGTCAGGATTGGACCCGAACCTCTGGCACTGTAAGCCAGCAGCTGTACTGCTGTGCTATTGTGCCACCCGCTCTCTTCACATTGTGCCAATCTAACGTGCATTAGACATCACAGGTACGTTGACACAGTTACAAGTGAAGAACCAGTTCATTGTTCATAGACACATACAGCACAGGAACAGCCCCTTTGTCCATGCTGTCCATCAATTGCCCACCTGCCTTAAGTCATTTACAAATACATGCTCCATAGCCTTCCAGGCCTTGGCGATTCAAGTGTTTTGATAGGTACTTAAATATTTTGAGAATCATTGCTTCCGCACCCACCTATCGAGAGGAGATACAGGAAGAAATGTTTCACCCAGACGATGGTTGGAGTGCATTCCAAACCAAACATCCTCTGGTGAAACATATCGTCCTATCATCCCCTCCTCCTCCAACTGCTTACCATAAACCTATGTCCGGGTTCGATCCTGACGAGGAGTGCTGTCTGTGCGGAGTTTGTACGTTCTCCCATGACCTGCGTGGGTTTTATCCCCGGGATCTCCCCACACTACAAAAACATACAGATTTAAAGGCTAATTGGCTTGGTAAAATTGTAAATTGAACCTAGTGTGTGCAGGATAGTGTTGGTGTGCGGGGGTAGCCAGTCGGCGCAGACTCGGTGGGCCGAAGGGCCTGTTTCAGCGCTCTATCTCTAAACTAAACTAAGCAGTAATTCATTCTGAAGGTTTGGAAAGATTGCTAGAAACCATGATGGATCTTGGGAATGGGCACTCCAGAGATCTTGGCAGAAGAGGTGGAGAGATTGAGGACATCAACATCTGAAGTGGGTCATCATGGATCAAAGCATTAATAGTTTAATAACTTGACGAGTGAAAGAATCTTTACAAATAAACAGAAAAGGCTGGAAAGGACTGGCACGATGGAAATATAACCAGATATGTTTTGTCCCAGCCAAGATCCACACAATAACCATTTTGAACAGACTGTCTTTTTTTGTATGTTTTTTGTTCCTGTTTGATTGCTCCTGAGCAGTGCTCCAAGGCAGACACACGGTCAGTAGAAGGTTGCCTAGATTACAGTGAAGGCTTGATTGCAGGGGTGATATGAAACCCTTCATGCTCCTTTGAGCAATAGTATTGAGAGTTATGGTGGCATTACGCAGGGATTACTGCACTTTCACTGCACCACTCAAATTGTGATAGATGAACAATGGAATAAGTTACTAAGTTACAAGTTACCCCAGTGAGAATGTCTCAACCCGAAATGTCACACAGTTCTCTCCAGAGATGCTGCCTGTCCCGCTGAGTTACTCCAGCTTTTTGTGTATATCTTAAGTTACCAAGGGAAGATTATGGGATGGCAAATAGAGATACCTTTATTTAGTCTTTAACTGCATTTACCATGTACGGCCAATTTTGATTTGTCCTGCCAAGATGTAGCACCTCACACTTATTCAGCATTAAACTCCATCTGCCATCTTTCAGCCCACTCTTCCAAATGGCCCAAATCTCTCTGCAGACTTTGAAAATCTACGTCATTATCGACAGCACCCCCTATCTTAGTATCATCTGCATACTTACTTATCCAATTTTCCACCCCATCATCTAGATCATTGATGTACATGACAAACAACAGTGGACACAACACAGATCCCTGAGGCACCCCACTGGTCACCAGCTTCAAACCTGACAAACAGCCATCCACTATTACTCTCTGGCATCTCCCATTCAGCCACTGTTGAATCCATCTTGCTACTCCGCCATTAACACCCAAAGATTGAACCTTCTTAACCAACCTTCCATGTGGAACCTTGTCAAAGGCCTTACTGAAATCCATATAGACAACATCCACTGCTTTACCCTCATCAATTTCCCTAGTAACCTCTTCAAAAAATTCAAGAAGGTTTGTCAAACATGACCTTCCAGGCACAAATCCATGTTGACTGTTCTTGATCAGACCCTGTTTATCCAGATGCTTATATATATTATCTCTAAGTATCCTTTCCATTAATTTGCCCACCACTGACGTCAAACTAACAGGTCTATAATTGCTAGGTTTACTCTTAGAACCCTTTTTAAACAATGGAACAACATGTGCAGTACGCCAATCCTCCGGCACTATTCCCGTTTCTAATGACATTTGAAATATTTCTGTCATAGCCCCTGCTATTTCCACACTAACTTCCCCCAATGTCCTAGGGAATAGCCTGTCAGGACCTGGAGACTTATCCACTTTTATATTTTTCAAAAGTGTCAGTACTTCCTCCTCTTTGAATCTCATAGTTTCCATAGCTATTCTACTTTTTTCCCTTACCTCACAGAGTTCAATATCCTTCTCCTTGGTGAATACCGAAGAAAATAAATTGTTCAACATCTCCCCCATCTCAATTGGCTCTGCAGATAGCTGTCCATTCTGGCTCTCTAATGGTCCAATTTTATCCCTCGTTATCCTTTTGCTATTAATATAGCTGTAGAAACCCTTTGGATTTACTTTCACCTTTCTTGCCAAAGCAACCTCATATCTTCTTTTAGCTTTTCTTATTTCTTTCTTAAGATTCTTTTTACATTCTTTATACTCATCAAGCACCTCATTTACTCCATGCCTCCTGTAATTATTGTAGATATCTCTCTTTTTTCGAACCAAGTGTCCAATTTCCCTTGAAAACCATGGCTCTTTCCGATTTTTACTATTTCCTTTCAACCGAACAGGGACATAAAGATTCTGTACTCTTACAATTTCCCCTTTAAATGTCCTCCATTTCTCTTCTACATCCTTCCCATCAAACAAAATGTCCCAATTCACTCCTTTTAAATCATTACGCATTCCCTCAAAGTTAGCCTTTCTCCAATCAAAAATCTCAACCCTAGGTCCAGTTCCGACTCTCTCCATAATTATATTGAAACTAATGGTATTGTGATCACTGGTCCCAAAGTGCTCACCAACGCATACCTCCGTCACCTGACCTGCCTCATTTCCTAACAGGAGGTCCAGCACTGCCCCTTATCTGGTCGATAACTCTATGTATTGCTGCAAAAAACTATCCTGCACACATTTAACAAACTCCAAACCATCCAGCCCATTTACAGAATGTGTTTCCCAGTCTATTTTTGGAAAATTGAAATCTCCCACAATCACTACCTTGTGCTTACTACCGATATCTGCTATCTCCTTACATATTAGCTCTTCCAATTCTCGCTCCCCATTTGGCGGTCTATAATACACCCCTAAAAGTGTTGCTACACCGTTCCCACTTCTCAGTTCCACCCAAATAGCCTCCCTAGACGAGCCCTCTAATCTATCCTGCCAAAGCACTGCTGTAATATCTTCTCTGACAAGCAATGCAACCCCTCCACCTCTGGTCCCTGCAATTCTATCACACCTGAAGCAACAAAATCCTGGAATATTTAGTTTCCAATCACAACCCTCCCGCAACCATGTTTCACTGATTGCCACAACATCATATTTCCAGGTGTCAATCCAGGCTCTAAGTTCATCCACCTTACTTACAATGCTCCTAGCATTAAAATATACACATTTTAGAAACCCACCAACCCTTATTCTCTGTTTATTATCTTTTTCCTCTTTCTCGCCTACATTTTGGGTGCGAGTGCTTCCCTTCTCTGCCTCTTGTCCCTCACCCCGTCCCCTAGCCCCCTCTACCCGAGTCCCTCCCCCCAGCCTTTCTAGTTTAAAGTCTCCTTTGCAAATCTCCCCGCCAGGATATTGGTTCCCCTCGGGTTCAAGTGCAACCCGTCCTTTTTATACAGATCATGCCTTCCCCAAAAGAGGTCCCAGTGATCAAGAAACTTGAATGCCTGCCCACTGCACCAGTCCCTCAGCCACGCATTTATCCTCCACCTCATTCCATTTCTACTCTCACTGTCATGTGGCACAGGCAGTAATCCTGAAATTGGTACTCTTTTGGTCCCTCTCCTTAACTTTCCCCCCAACTCCCTAAATTCTCCTTTCAGGACCTCTTCTCTCTTTCTCCCTATGTCATTGGTACCAATGTGTACCACAACATCAGGCTCTTCTCCCTCCCTTTTCAGAATCTTTTTGACACGTTCCGACACATCCGAGACCCTGGCACCAGGGAGGCAAACTACCATCCGGGTCTCCCGACTGCGTCCACAGAATCGCCAATCTGACCCCCTAACTATGGAGTCCCCTATTACAATTGCCCTCCTCTTTTTGATACCCTTCTGAGCATCAGGGCCGTTCTCTGTGCCAGAGGCCTCGCCGCTGTTGCTGCCCCCAGGAAGGCTGTCCGCTCCAATCGAACTCAAACATAAGTACCTATTTTCCAGGTGTACAGCCACCAGGGTACTCTCTAGTCCCTGCCTCTGCCCCTTGCCCTTCCTAACAGCGACCCACTTGTCTGCCTCCCGTGGTCTGTGGAGTGACCACCTCCCTGTAACTCCTCTCTATGACCTCCTCACTCTCCCTGACCAGACGGAGATCCTCGAGCTGTTGCTCCAGGTTCCTAACACAGTCCTTTAGGAGCCCCATCTCGACACACCTGCTGCAGATGTGGACATTTGGTGGGCTATCAGCTTCCCTGATCTCCCACATCTGACATCCGCAACAGTACACTGCCCTGGCCTTCATACTCGCCCCTTACACGGGATACAATCTCAACACAAAATACACTACAAACAGCTGGAATCTGACGGCCAATCAGCTACTTACCCTGGTCCACTTCCCGCCAATCAGCGGCTTGCTCAAAAAACCCCAAAAAAAATCCACTTCTCTGAATGGAACGTTATGGATTTTGGCAAACCCCGCGTTGGATTTTTATCCTTACCGGTCGGGTGTTGCTCCTCCCCCTCCTCCTCTTCCAACGGCTCCTGTGGGCCTCTGCCTTCAACTTAACCTGTCGAAGGCAGAATATTCCATGATTGGCCTAATGATGGAACATCCATGGAGTGTGCAACATGAGTCTGTGATCCTAGTCTCCTTGGAGAACCCTCATTTCCACAGGCAATGTTCCATGGATGGATGTCACCCTTCAGAAGCCCCTCTTGATCTCTGAACTTTCTTCCATTGTTTCTTCAGCCTGTTGGCCCCATCATTCCTCCACCTGTCCACTGAACGGCCAGCTCACCCTCCATTTCCTTCAACCCCATGACAAGGACTTGTAAGCAGAAGTGTTTCAACCTTTCCATAGGTATCTCCAGTACAGTTCTCTCAAACTTATAACTCAATGGCCATAATTTTGGAGGTCATTGGAGATTAATTTAACTAATACAGATGTGGGGAAAGCAGGTCCTTCCAGAGACTGAGCAGCGGCTTTCCCGTTGGATGATTAACATAGTGCATTAACTGAATAGTCACAGCACAATTTGTTGCGGCTGACATCCAATTAGCATTGCATCAGAAACGATTTCACTACCTACCTAATCAACTCAGTCTATCTTACTCACACAGTAATCCGAGAGTAGCTAAAAATGATTTCTTGCATCGTGAATGCAAAATTGGTAGTAAAACAACTCCATTAACTTCAAATAAGGTTCTAATTTTGCACGTTAAATGTTTTTACTTTATACATCTGTTCGCTCTGTGTCCGACCGTATGTCATTTCAACTGTTTCCCCAGGTATGTCTGTGTCTGTTTCTTTCATAGCTATTTTTCTTGATTCATGTGTCTCTGTGAAGATAATGAATTAATCTGTCAAAAGTACACATTACCTAGGTTTGTAGTGTAATAATATTCTCCAAGCATACTGCTATTACAATCCTTTTGTTATTTTTACCCACTGTACATTTGTGCAATGAATAAATTTACATTTATCTTTACCTACAAGCTTTCAATTGTTGTAAAATGGAACCATGTGTTAAGAAAACTCAATAGGCAGTTGAAAAGCATTAACACCCGTTAAAAAGGCCAATCTATCCATTTTTTGCTATTCTTTGATTTCAAACGCATCCAGTCTTCTTTAGAAATTAAGCAATGGATACTCAGGAGAAAATTTAGTGCAATTATCTTTGCCTATACCAACTTATCCTTCTATCTTTCTCCCATCACATGCTTCACTTTCTCTTCCTCTCACTTAATTGTACAAAGTGTAATAAGATACACACAAGAGAGCAGGCAGTGCAAAGAAAAAATACCAGAGTGCAGAATATAATGTTACAGCATTATATTGTCACAGTTACAGGGAATGTGCAGATAAAAAAAAGTGCAAGGTACCCAATGAAGTAGGTTGGGAGACCAGGACTGCACCATAGCTTATGGGGGGACCATTGGTTGTTTGACTACAGTGGGGAATAAACTGTTGCTTCATCTGGTGGTTGTGTTTTCATGTTTTTGTACCTTCTGCTGAACAGGAGAATACAGAATGACCAGAGTGAAAATAATGTTTGATTAATGCTTTCCCAAGGCAGTGTAAAGTACTAATAGAGTTAATGGGGGAGGGAGTCTGGTTTGCGTGAAGGACTGGGCAACACCCACAACTCTGAAAAGTTCTCGTTAGCTTGGGCGGAACTGCTATTAAACCAAGATATGATGTACCCCGATAGATGCTTTCTAAGGTGCATCTGTAAAGGCTGGAAAGGGTCGTTGGAGGGTCTTAGTCTTCTGAGAAAGTAGAGGTGTTGGTGTGTGGCGTTCAACTCGAGGATCAGCCAGTATGTTGATTGTGAGCAGGCAAAATGTTATTTTATTAATTCCATTTCAGTTCAGTTTTTTCAGTTCAGTTTAGTTTATTGTCACGTGTACTGAGGTACAGTGAAAATCTTTTGTTGCGTGCTACCCAGTCAGCAGAAAGACAATACATGATTACAATCGAACCATTTACAGTGTCTAGATACATGATAAGGGAATAACATTTAGTGCAAAGTAAAGCCAGCAAAGTCTGATCAAGAATAGCCCTAGGGTCATCAAAGAGGTCGATAGTAATTCAGCACTGCTCTCTGGTTGTGGTAGGATAAATCAGTTGCCTGATAACAGCTAGGATGAAATTGTCCCTGAATCTGGTGATGTATGTTTTCATACTTCTAGACCTTTTGTCTGATGGGAGAGGGGAGAAGAGGGAGTGGCTTGGGTGCGACTCGTCTTGAATTTGCTGCTGGCCTTGCCGAGGCAGTGTGAGGTATAAATGGAGTTAATAGAAGGGAGGTTGGTTTGTGTGATGGCCTGGGCTGCGTCCACAATGTGCTGTAATTTCGTGCGGTCCTGGATGGAGCTGTTCCCAAACCAAACTGTGATGCATCCTGATAATATGCTTTCTATGGTGCATTGTAGAATTTGGTGAGAGTTGTAGAGGACATGCCAAACTTCCTAAGCCTTCTAAGGAAGTAGAGGCATTGGTGTGCCTTCTTGGTCGTTGCTTCAATATGAGATATGTGGTCCAGGAGAAGTTGTTGGTGATATTGACTCCTAGGAATTTGAAAGTTTCGATTTGAAGGTTTCAAGGGTAGTTGTATGACAGGAATTTATGGATAATCGAAGTCCAAGGTCCAATTATTTCACAGGCCGCCACCTTCCCATAGGCATTCACCAGTCATAGAGTTTGTGGCATCGATCAGTCTGCAATGGACTAGAACATAGGTAAAATGTAAAGTATGCTATTTAGCATTCTGTTACATGAAGAAATTGATGTGTTTGTGTTGAAAATAGGGAATTAATTTTCAATAGTGGAAAGTGTGTAGGATAATGTTAGTGTGCGGGGATCACTGGTCGACACGAACTCGGTGGGCCGAAGGGTCAGTTTCCGCGCTGTATCTCTAAACTAAACTAAAGTAAGTGGAGCAAGTGTGATATGTGGCATTTTCAGAAGCCCAACAGAGAGTGGTGTCCAGTTCATTTTTAGAAGGGGAGTTTGAATGGGTTAAGACTAAAAAGGGGGATTTAAGATTTAAACCTTAAATTGATTTTCATCCAGCACCTTATCCTGGCCCATAGTCAGCACCATACGATGCCCTGCGTTCCCCTCTAACAAGTAACAGCAGCTAAGGCAGGCAGTGGAAGGGCACTCACGGGTTCCAAAGACCGGTTGTTCAAGAGCAGCCTGGCCAGCAGTGTGGAGACAGACACAAAATGCTGGAGTAACTCAGCGGGCCATGCAGCATCTTGGAGAGAAGGAATGGGTGATGTTTCGGGTCGAAACCTGCTGAGTTACTCCAACATTTAGTGTCTATCTTCAGTGTAACCCAGCATCTGCAGTTCATTCCTACACAGGAGCGTGGAGAAGTGAGCAAGTTCCCCATTGTAGCTGCATTATCAAGGGAACCGAGGCAAGGACAGCTGGAGAATTATAGCTGCACTGGCAGATGCATGTGAGTCAATGGCGGTCAATGACAGGCTATAAACTTGCTTTTCAAGACTGAGTTTTGCAAAGTGTAGGTAAGATTTTGCAGGTGCTCTGGGTTGTCTAATAAGTCTTCTCAGTTACTGGCACTTTCTTGGCTTACTTATAATCGCAGGTTCCTAGATGCTCAAGAAGAGTAATTGCAAGAGCCATGTTAGTGAGCTATTATTCTTACCATGGGATGCAGATTTTGTTGCATTGGACTTGGACATGGAAGTGTGCACAATGGTATTTTCTGTAAACCATTGCTGAGGGTAAAGTTTATATTAAAAATGACAGAAATTGATTTTGGTTCGGGGAACTGTGGGCTGGAGAAAAAATTGGACAAGGGGTAGGGATGGTGGGTCAATGTGGGAGATATTAGCTGAGAGGATCAGGGAAAGGTGGGAGGGATCTGAGCTACAAAGTCAGAGATTGGGTGGCAATGAGGGTTGGTTCCACTTATTGGCCAGATCCTCCATGTCACACGCCAGCTTGTCTGGCTGTGAGAAAGATTGAAGCTTCCATATCCCTGGTAACAAACTGGCTGGGGACCGGCTTAAAGAGGTCTCAGTTCCTCAGTTACTGTAAATCCTGCGCCAGTGTCTAAAGGGCCTGTCCTACAAGCATACAACTCTATGCGATGAACGCGCTCAAACTAGAAGCGGGGGCCGCGCAGAGGTTGGGTGATCCCCTGTACAGGGACGTTCCCACCAGCATGCGCCTACATGCGGCAAGCACGACCAAACCGGCAGCAGGGGCCGCGCGGAGGTCGGGCGAGTGGCGCAACGCGGCGCAAAGTGAGGCGAACTTGGAGTGAAGTCTAAGGTAAGTTCGCCAGGACAGAGAGGGGCACACAGAGAGGGGCACAGAGGCACACACACACAGAGGGCCACGGAGCCGCACACATAGAGGGTCACGGAGGTACCTACAGATAGGTTCACTGAGGCACGAGGTCGGGGCGGTGTGTAATGCGTCGAGGCGACTGCGAGCCGACAAGCCGTAGCCACGCGGAATTTTTGAACATAGTCAGTTTTTCGGAGCCCCGCGCGATGTCGGGACGAACTCCGCACAATTCCGCACGGCTCCGGCGATCGAAGTGGGACCGGCCCCGCGACGCCGGACGGCTCAAGCGACCACATTAGGTCGCGCTCATCACATAGAGTTGCATGCTTGTAGGACAGGCCCTTTAGGCATACATTGTTTGCATGGTAGGAATTTGCACAGGTAACATCAATCCAGTTGCTTTCTGTTGCTTGACATCACAGTGTGTTGCCAGCACACATATTCACATCGTAATCTCTGCAAGTATGATTCACTCACTCCAAAAATCCAGTGGCGTTCAGCATTCAGGTTTTGGATAAAAGTATTTCATGCAGCACATAAAACCGATTGAATTTCAAAGCCATGTGTTCATGTGCAGCAATGCTGCTGTACTTGCTAATAAAAGAGGTCACTATGTTTCAAATAAACAGGAATCCTTTGGTTCTACAGCACTTTGAGAGGTCCAAAGGCAGTGAGGGGTGTTACGTAGATGCGCTTTCATCTTTCCTGTGTCAAACATCTTCCCCGCTCCCCTCAGTCGTTCCCTGAGTTTCACATTATTGATTTGAAATGTGAAGCTCAGATCGTTCATCACAGCTTCTAAATTAAAGCTCACCTCTTCGCTCTTTTTATTCACCACAAATTCAGTCCAGTTGCAGAAGACCCTTCGCCCCCACTGAGTTTATCAACCAGAGCAACTACTGAAGTGATTCTGACCTATTGTCTTCACTACACGATCCAAAAACCACATTGAAACATTGATTATTTGAAACACCTTTGAAATCGGTTTAACACATTTAATACCTATTAACATCTTGGACATCAGTTCTAAAATTGCCCAAGCCCAGTTTAATCTTGTGGTCTTATTGCTACTCTTACAGTAGAATTTAAATGCATCTTCCAGGTTTACCTTTTGCTATACCTAGAGCATTCTGTGTATGTTGTAAAGTTACTTCTCAGATATTTTATTTCCAGATTACAGCATTGCATTCTCCCTGGTCTATTCTCATTACACAGGGCACCTGACATGTGACTCTTGTCTGGGCTGCTTCCCAGCTTGAATGTGCCCCTTGTTTTGTGGCCTTAATCACTCCACCCTTGGCAGTCGTGCCCCCACCTCCATCAATGCTACAATTCCGTCCCCACCATTCCAAATCTTGCCTCCACCCTTTCATCTCTTGAGACGGCCCATGAAACCTGTGCCTGAAATCAAGCTTATGGCATCTTCCCTAACAAGATGGAGGTCAACATAATATATTTTCTTTAATAAAACTCTCGTAAGAAACCTTTGGGACATTTTTCAATTTTAAAGTCACTTTGAAAATGAGGTTATTGTCATGAGTTGGTCTACTAAGCTTATGCACCCACCACCTCAGATTTTCTGTAAGACAAAATCAGCATTTCATCTTTCCACAGTCACGTGTGATTATCTGTTTTTGTCTCTTAGCTTTAACAGTTTTTTCAGTGCTGCTCTCGTATTTACCATTACCCAATCTCTTGCACTCATTTGTACTAGGAGGAGAAACTGCTGTTTGCAAGCTGGCTTCTGACAGCCAAGTGCTTAGGTTGTACAGCTGCCTTCTGAGCTGGCTTATACATTAAAAAATTTTAAAAAACATTGGTCGTCTTTAATATTTTTGAAAGTTTCAGAAACGGGAGTTAAAGAAAATAATTCCACACACCTGCTGCTGGTGGTTAGGAGAACTATGATTAATGACTAATGATTTATGATTCTAATAAATCACCATGTAATCATGGAAACTTGGGAACATGAAATTCCACAGTGTTTGGGAAGGGCCTTTGGGTCTCTGTGAATACATTTGTGCTACCTAACAACAGTGTGGAATGGGCATTCCACCAAAATGGGAAACTAAAAGTTGGTGCATTGTTTTGGGATCTTGAAATAACATGCAGTGATTTTTATTAAACTACTAGACTAAGTGGGACCCGTTGGGTCCCAGCATCACACGGGAGGGCTGGTCCCAACGCAATATTCCACCTCTCCACTAATTCCAATGTTGGTGGCTAGTGCGGGGGGGGGGGGGGGGGGAGGGGTGAGGGAGGGGGCTTTCTGGAGTGCTAGTATGGATGCTGTGGGCTGAAGGGACTGGTTTCCAGAGGGGTAGTATGAACATTGTGGGCTAAATGGATTCTTGGGCTGGCGGCTCAGTTATTCAAGCATGTTGTGCTGGCAGCTCACTCACTCAGGGCTGGTGGGCTGGCAGTTGACTCATGGCTATTCCTTGAAATTCCATTTCAAGCAGGGTGCAAGGCCACCAAATTCAAGTGCAGTTTCTTACTACTTCAAGCAGGGTGCAAGGCCACCAAATTCAAGTGCAGTTTCATACCATTTCAAGCAGGGTGCAAGGCCACTAAAGACAGCGAGTCGTGACCTCTCCCTCCTCCATCTTGCAGAGAATGAGCCACACCCACACTTCTGGGTTTTATAGTTCCTCCCCCCTCCCACCAGAAGGGGGTGGCCTTCATGGCGTGATTGACAGGAGATAGAATCTCAATATTTTTAAAACACCAATAATTCTTTTATTTTTCATTGATGGGAAAAATCCTCGGCACCCAATGAGCAGAGGGGGACTGAGTAAGATGGCCAAAAATCACAGCCATACGTAGTAGCGTTTTTTCTAAAATCAATATAAAGTGCAAACAGGAAGTCGTCAAGATTAGACTTTTAATTATATAGAAGGCAAGGCAACTTTAATTAGGCAAGGCAACTTTAATTAGGCAAGGCAACTTTAATTAGGCATGGAAACTTTAATTAGGCAACACAGCTTTAGGATTTCCAAACCAAAGACAACACAGCTTAGCATTTCCAAACCTAAGGCAACACAGCTTTGCCATTTCCTAACCAAAGGCAACACAGCTTTAGCATTTCCAAACCAAAGGCAATAGACAATAGACAATAGTTGCAGGAGTAGGCCATTCAGCCCTTTGAGCCAGCACTGCCACTTAATATGATCATGGCTGATCATCCCTAATCAGTACCTCATTCCTGCCTTCACCCCATATCCCCTGACTCCGCTATTTTTAAGAGCCCTATCTAGCTCTCTCTTGAAAGCATCAGAGAACCTGCCTCCACCGCCCTCAGAGGTAGATAATTCCACAGACTCACAACAAGTGTTTCCTCATCTCCGTTCTAAATGGCTTACTCCTTATTCTTAAACGGTAGCCCCTGGTTCTGAACTCCCCTAACATCGGGAACATATTTCCTGCCTCTAGCGTGTCCAAACCCTTAATGAAAACCCGTGGCCTTCATGGGAGAGAATCTCAACATTTTTAAAACACTAATAACTCTTTTATTTTTCATCAATGGGAAAAATCCTCTCATCCTGTGCAGCGGAGGGGGACGATGGTACGATGGCCAAAAATCACAGCCATAAGTGGCAGCGTATTTTCTAAAATCAATTTACAGAAAAACATGAAGTGGTCAAGATCAGACTTTTAGTAATATAGATAAACCCCAACAAGTACCCTGCCATAGTTAAAGTAACAAATGAGAAAACGAAGAGTCACCTTGCATTTAAATTCTATGCAAATCGATGCTTTCTGGAAATCAATAAATTTGATTGCAAGTCTGAATGTGAAGATGTCATAGAGTCATAAAGTGTGGAAACAGGCTCTTCAGCCCAACTTGCGCACACCGACCAACATGCTCTATCTACACTAATCCCACCTACCTGCATTTGGGCCATATCCCTCTAAACCTATCCTATCCATGTACCTGTCTAAAAGTTCCTTAAACATTGCGCTAGTACCTGGGTCAACTACATCCTCTGGCAGCTCGTTCCATACACTCACCACCCTATGTATGAATAAGTTACCCCTCAGGGCCCTATCAAATCTTTTTCCCTCACCTTAAACCTATGTCCTCTGATTCTCAATTCCCCTACTCTGGGCAAAAGACTGTGCATTTTCTGACCCATTCCTCTCAAGATTTTGTACACCTCTATAAGATCACCCCTCAACTTCCTATGCTGTAAGGAATAAAGTATTAGCCTGCTCAACCTCTCCCTCTAGTCCTGGCTACATCCTTGCAAATCTTCTCTGCACCTTTTCCAGCTTGGTAACATATTTTCTATAATATGGGGGCGCCGACGATGGCTGCCTAGCCAATGGTCTGTCTGTCTTTTCTTTCTGTTTTGTTATTTTAAGTACGTGTTAAAAGTATGTTTTAGTGATTCTTGGTTTGTTTTGTGTGGGGGGAGGGGGGGTGGATTTGTGGGACCTCGACGGAGATATGATTTTTTCCATGTAGTATCTCCGTCCCCCATTGCAGCCTAACATCATGGAGTGGCGCGACCTTTCCTGGAGACCGACCCAGCGATTCAACGCAGGTGCGGCACAAACGTACCATCATGAGCAGCGATCCCCTTGCCGAGGATCAACTGTGGAGAGCTCCAACCGCGGCCCTGTGGACTTTAACATTGTGGAGCCTGGTTTAAACATCGTGATCCCAGGTTAAAGACTGTCGGGGCTCCAAGCCGTGATGAGTTTCAACCATCCTGACGAGGAAGTTCCATCACCCCGACATGAGAGCACCGGCTGCGGGAGCTTTGATGGCCCCGACCACGGATGGTTCGACAGCCCTGACCGCGGAGAAGAAAGAGGGAGAGATCGAACTTTATTGCCTTCCATCACAGTGAAGAATGTGGGGAACCACTGTGGTGGATGTTTATGTTAAATTTTATTTTATGTGGTTGTGTGTCTTACTGCTTTTCATTTAGTGTGGCCGTATGGCAACTCGAATTTCACTGTACCTTAAGGTACATGTGACAACAAACCCATCTAGAATCTTGAATATTGAAAACAATACTCTAAATGTGGCCTCATCAATGTAATAATAATAATAATAATCATAATAATCATAATAAATACGCTATTGATCCCCTCAGGGAAATTCAGATGTCCAGAAGCCAGCAACTAACAAACCCACACATTCAGAACGAAAGCAGACAAAAAATATATAAAATACAATATGGACAATACCTGACAGCAATAAATCCTTAAAATGACCCAAGAATTAACTATTAAAAATGCAAAGCATCCCCATAAAGCCTAGCGGTCAGTATACAGCCTAGCAGTCAGTAGCCCCATACCGTCTAGCGATCCACGGTCAATATAACTGCAATGTGCCAAAAGCCTTTTTGACCACCCTCTCGACCTGTGAGGCCACTTTCAAGTAACTATGTACCTGCACTCCCAAATCCCTCTGCTCTCCGACACTCTCTAGAGCCCTACCATGAACTGTGTAGGTCCTGTCTATGTTAAACTTCCCAAAATGTAACACCTCACATTTCTCTATATTAAATATCACCAACCATTCCTCAGCCCACCTGCCCAACCGATCAAGATCCTGTCAATGGGTTACACAAAAGGCTGGAGAAACTCAGCGGGTGCAGCAGCATCTAAGGAGCGAAGGAGATAGGCGACGTTTTGGGTCAAGACCCTTCATCCTGTCAATATTTGACAACCATCTTCACTATCTACAATACCTCCCACTTTTATGTCATCTGCAAGCTTGCTAATCATGCAATATACATTCTCATCCAAATCATTAAAGCTTCTGAAGAGAATGCGAGGGAAATCAGCTGCAATCCTGAGACAATGCCCTCATTTATTAATAAATTAACTAAGCGAGCAACTCAGGTGAACAAAACGAGGAAGGCAACCCCGTCAGGCGACGTTATTTACCATGACTGGAATTTCTGCTTCAAAGCTGAAGATGAGTTGTTTTAGGGTAGCAGGAGCAGTTGCAGTAGCAGGAAGAGCTTGATCAGCAGAAAAGAGAGATATAAATCTAAGGAATAAGTGGTTCCTGCCTTGATGCTGTGGCTGACGGATGATAGAACTCAGAGGGAGTCTCCAGCCAATTGGTCAGCCCCTAAGTGTGGAAGGATAAATGAACCAGGGAGAATTTGATCTTCTGTCATTGTCTGGTTTTAAAACTTTCCCTGCAGAGTGTGTGATGGTAAATGTAACCCTGCTGTTCAAGAAAGAAAGCCGGCAACATCTGGATGTTCGCCTATTGTCTGTTCGAAACAAATTCTTCAACTGTTTTGAGAGACGTGATACCAGGATACTTCAAAAATCATAACACAGTTATACAGTCACCAATGATTTACTAAAGGGAAATAAATAATGCTTGGCAACTGAATTTCTACAAACTGTTTGATAAAATGCCCCATACAAGGGTATAACATAGGATCAAAGTATTGTGACTGGGTGCAATATTAACATAGGGGGAACAGACGTACATGTTTAGGTTTAACTGCTTGGCACATTAAACCTACACATATTTGGCAGCATGGCGTTAGGTTGGAAGGGAAGCCCAGAAATGGAGAAAAGGAATAGGTGACGGTTTGGGTCAAGATTCTTCTTCAGACGGAAAGTCAGGGGAAAGCGAAACAAGAGATATAGATGGTGATGTAGAGATAAAGAGTGAATGAAAGGTATACAAAAAAGTAACGATGATAAACAAAACAAGCCATTGTTCGCTGTGGCCTAGGTAAAAACGAGTTACAGACAATGAGACTCAACAAGGTGACTATGAAGCTAGTATGAGTTGGGTGGGGGAGGGGTGGCAAGAAAGGGCATGCAAGGTTTACTTGAAGTTAGAGAAATCAATACTCATACTGCTGGATTGTAAGCTGCCCAAGCAAAATATTCATCTAATTTGTGTTTGGCCTCATTCTGACAATGTAGGAGGCTCAGGACAGAAAGGTCAGTGTGGAACTGGCAAGGGGAATTAACGTGTTTGCTAACCGGGAGATAGAAATATAGAAAATAGGTGCAGGAGTAGGCCATTCGAGCCTTCGAGCCAGTGCCGCCATTCAATATGATCATGGCTGATCATCCAGAATCAGCACCCCACTCCTGCTTTCTCCCCATATCCTTCTGGAAGGTTCAAGTAGGTCAGGTAGGCCCATGCAGACTGAGCGAACATGTTCAGCGAAAGGATTGCCCAGTCTATGTTTGGTCGCACTGATGTCAGAAGGCAACTGAAACATCCTACCACAACTAGAGAATAGTCCTGAACTACTATCTACCTGAATGGAGACCCTCAGACTATCTTTTTCATTATTATTTTTTTAATAATATTTTTATTAGAAGCAGTGTACAGTAGTATAAACCGTGGCATATGACAAAATACATTTATTGTACATCTTCCATTTTAATTTTGACAAATAGAAAAAGAGAAAAAGGGCAAGAAAGAGAGAGAATGAAAGAGCTAGTGAATGTGTAAACCCCTAAACTACCAAAGAGTGTAGTCACAGAGTGACTAAGTAAAAACTTACAACAAAAAAAGACAAAAACAAAAAATTTTTTAAAAACAAAGACCAAAACATGTTGATATACCTACTTTGTTTCTCACCCCACCCATCACCGTGTCCGTAAATTGGTATATTATGAAGTTGTGTTGCACCATACTATGCTTGTAATGAATCGATGAAAGGAGACCATATCTTTAAAAATTGCTCTGATTTTCCTGCTAAGACGAGTCTCATATCTTCGAGACGTAGCGTCTCAGACATGCTTGTGATCCACATTTTAAGAATTGGGGTGGATGCATTTTTCCAAAATTCAAGTATGTTTTTTTGCCATTATCAGCCCATAATTGAGGAAACGTCTTTGAAATATTGATAGCTCAGAGCAGGCTCCTGTTGTTCCAAAAATAATCAATTCTGTATGGGGGTCCAGTTTTGTTTTTAATAATTTTGAGAAGATTTCAAAGATTCCTTTCCAAAAATTATGGAGTTTTATGCAAGAGGCAAAGGAGTGTGTTATAGTTGCTTCTTGAGAAAGACATTTGTCGCAGATAGGGGATACATTTGGAAAAAATTTGTTCAGTTTAGTTTTTGAGTAATATAGTCTGTGTAGTATTTTAAATTGGATTAAAATACGTCTTACATTAATCGAACAATTATGTATATATAAGAGATATTTTTCCCATCTGTCTTTGGGGATTTTTAGGCTTAATTCCTGTTCCCACTATTTTCTAATTATATTCGACGATGGAATTTCTATATTTAGAATGATATTGTACAAGTATGATATTAAATTATTTGACTGCGTTTCTATTCATAGCTTCATCTAATATATCTGGCAACAGAGTTTGGTATGGGTATATGTTTTCAAATAATCTCAAATAACCTCAGACTATCTTTGATCGGACTTTACTTGCTTTATCTTGCACTAAACGTTTTTCATATTATTCCCGTTAGCATGTATCTGTACACTGCGGATGGCTCGATTGTAATCATATACGGTATTGTTTTTCCGCTGACTGGATAGCATGCAACAAAAGCTTTTCACTGTACCTTGGTGCACTTGACAATAAACTAAACTCAAACTCTAACTCAGATGGAACATGAAGTTAGAAAATGTCCTTTTTGGAAGGAAGGACCGAAAAGCAGCGTATTTTCTATATACTGTAGGTGAAGGATTAGTAAATATTGAAGGAGGATTTGTATATCAAAAAGTCTCACGTATCTTGAACGGTAATAATATGTTAGCCTTTATTTGAAGTAAGGTGGGGTGTCAAATGTAAGGCCTTGCTAAAATTGTTGAGATCAGTGCACTTGTGATCTATTTACTCTGGGATACACTTGCTCTAGAGCAAGTGTGTGAGATCATAGCAACGAGCTGACTTCCCACCTTCTGCAGCTTCTCAAGCTGGTGCTTATCTTCAAAACCAGGTTTGAATCCATTAACCCACTTCCTGTCACTGTTAGGGAAGTAAGAGGATTCTGGGAAACAGGCAGAAAAGTTCATAAGTTATAGGAGCAGAATTAAGCCATTTGGCCTAACATGTCTTTTTCGGCATTCAATTATGACTGATCTATCTTTCCCACTCAACCCCATTATCCTGTCTTCTCCCCATAACATCTGACCCATGTACTATTCAAGAATCTAACAATCTTTGCCTTAAAAATATCCATTGATTTGGCCTCCACAGTGTTCAGTGGCAATGAATTCCACAGATTCATCACCCTCTGACTCATGAGATTCCTCCTCATCTCTTTTCTAAAGCTACGTCCTTTTATTCTGAGGCTATGGGCTCTGGATATAGACTCTCCTACTAGTAGAAACATCTTCTCATCCAGACATTTCACTATTAGGGAAATTTCAATGTGGTCTCCCTCATCCCTCTTATCTCCAGCGACTACAGCCTCAGTGCCTTCAAACACTCATCATATGTTAACCCCATCAATCCCGGGATCATTTATTGCAAACCGCCTCCTCGGGACCCTCTCCAATGTCAGCACATCCTTCCTCAGATATGGGGCCCAAAACTGCTCACAATTCTCAGTTATGACCAATACCATGTACTGTCCAAGACCTGATTATCCATGGTGTGGTAGGCACAAGTATCTAGATGACCTAATTCTGCTCCTGCTTCGAATGTTCAGATATCACAATTTTGAAACAGCCCCTAATTAAAGTCATTGACATACTAACATAGAAACATAGAAAATAGGTGCAGGAGTAGGCCATTCGGCCCTTCGAGCCTGCACTGCCATTCAATATGATCATGGCTGATCAACCAACTCAGTATCCTGTATCCAGTATCCTGTACCTGCCTTCTCTCCATACCCCCTGATCCCATTAGCCACAAGGGCCACATCTAACTCCCTCTTAAATATTATTGGATTGTGAATGGTATCCTCTGCCCATATGTCCTTTAGACCGGCTAACTACACCATCTTTAGCCAGCTCCTCCTTCATGCCTCTGTAGTTACCTTTACTCACCAGTAATACTGATACATCTGATTTCAGCATCTCCCTTTCAAGCTGCAAGTTGAAGTATATCATATTAAGATCACTGTCTCCTAGGGGTTCCCTCACCTTAAGCTTCCTGATCAAGTCTGGTTCATTACATGACACCAAATCCAGAATTGTCTTTTCCCTCGTGGGCTTGGTCACAAGCTCCTCGAAGATACCATCTCATAGGCATTCTACAAATTCATTCTTCTGGGAGCCAGTACCAACCTGATTTTCTCACTCCAGTTGGACTGTAACATTGGCATTCTTACATGCCTTTTCTGTTTACTGATGTAATTTATGCTTACATCCTGACGACTATTCGGAGGATTGTTCTGTGGATTAGTTCCACAAAGTTCAAAGTCCTCAATGGGGTAGAGGTGAATTGGACTGAACTCTGGCATATGGAAAGGAATGTTCAGAAGCCTAATAACAGAGGGGAAGAAGCTGTTCCCGAGTCTGGTGGTGCACACGTTCATGCTTCTGTATCTTCTGCTGGACAGAAGCAGGGAGAAGAAGGAATGGTTGGGGTGGCCTTTGATTATGTTGGCTTATTTTCCAAGGCAGCGTGAAGTGCAGATGGAGTCAATGGTGGAAATTATGGTTGGTCTGATGGACTGGGACAATTCTACAGCTCTCTGCAATTTCTTGTGGTCTTGGGCAGAGCTGTTCCTAAACCAAACTATGATGCAACCAGACAGTATGATTTTGATGTAGCATAAGTAGAAGCTTGTAAGAATCACTGAAATCACATGTTAAATTTCCTCAGTCTTCTAAGGAGGTATTGATGTGGCTTCTGGGCTATAGCATCAATGTGGTTGGTCCACGACAGATCTTTTTTTTTGTTATTTTTTTTGTAGTGCGTTTTAAAAGTCTGTGTAAATGTTCTTTGATTTGTTTTATGTGGGGGGAGGAGGGGGAGGGGGAGGGGGACGGGGAGGGGAAACTTTTTTTCAGTTTCTTACCTTGCCAGAGATGCGATTGTTTTCTGGGTTGCATTTCCAGTCGCTCATGGATCTGGAGGCCTCCTCGGATTGACTTTGAGCCCCACCGCGGGGCATGGACTTACCATTGGAGTCGATCCCTTGCCTCAGCGGTGGACTTTATATCGAGAGCTCGCAGTCTCGGGAGAGGCTAGTCACGAGCTCCAACGATGCAGAGGCTCGACCAGCCCCGACGCGGGGTTCGATCGCAGGGAGCACACATACCCCTGATGCAGAAGCTGATCGCCCCGATGCGGAGGGACGAAACGCCGCCATCAACGGAGGGCTCGAGGAGTGCAATGAAGGGAAGAGATTGAACTTTAGTTTCGCCTTCCATCACAGTGAGGAATGTGGAGGAGTCACTGTGGTGAATGTTTATGTTAAAATATATTTTATGTGTTTTGTTGCTTTTTATTTGTATGACTGACTTGGCAATGAAATTCCTCGTATGTTGCAAAACACACTTGGCTAATAAAGTATGATTGTGATTGTGATTATGTTCATATTAACGCCAAGGAACTTAAAGCTCTCAACCAGTTCCACATCATTGATGCTCCAACATGTTTCCTGAAGTTATTAACTAGCTCCTTCATCTTGCTGATATTGAGGGAAAGGTTAATGTGTTGATACCATGTCATTAAGTTCTCTATCTTCTTCCTGTACACTGCCTTGTCCTTGTCTGTGATTCGGCCCACCACTGGAGCAGTAGCTTTCCGAGGGTTCACTCTCAGGAAGGGCAATCTTATGTCTGCCACAGTAACCATTGGTACAGGTGCACCTGAGACTGGTGGGGCCTTCTCCACCGACTTTCTGTTCAAAGCGGATACAGAATACATTGAGTTCATCAGGGAAGAACCCATTGTTGCCAGCAATGCTGCCCACCTTTGCTTTGTAGACAATTATAGCGTGCAAGCCTTGCAACAATCTATGGGTATCGGTGTCATAGCCTTGAGACTCCAGCTTGGTCTCGAATTCCCTCTTGGCATCCTTAATGGATCTGCAAAGGTGGAGAGGCAAGATAAACTGGAGGGTAGCAGGGACAAGGAGCTGAGTTATATGTGCAAAGTTGAAAGGAAGGAGCCACATTGGAAAGACTGTTAAAAGACTCAAACAGGTGCTCAGGCTCTTTAAAGAGAGGCACAGAGTACAACAGGCATGATGGTGTCATAATAAATCCTTTATAAAATATTGGTTCAGCCACAACTGGAGTAATGTCACGTTCTGGCCTCCACATTTATGGAAAGATACATCTTGGAGAAAGAGATTTATTGGAATGCCTATAGGATGAAGGACAAGTTGCATGGATATAATGGAGGCAATTTGGAGGGGTTAGAAACAAACTATCGCGGTGGGCAGAGAGGTTTGAAAACCAGGGATCAGAGAAGATAATTGACAACCAGAAATGGCATGGAGGATCTTGTCTGCACGCAATGTATGTATCGCACCTAGAATGTTTAGCTTGGGAGGAACAGTGGTAGCAGATTCATCTGTGCTGTTCAAAATGTGTTTGGAGACATTAGTGAAATAAGAGCATTTGCAGGGCTGTGGGAAAGAGGAAGGGACTGGCTCAGCAGGGTTGTACTTGGCGGGAGCTCTTGCAAGGACTTGTTGGGCTGAATAGTCTCCTTCCACCTGTACCCATTTTGCATCCCTCATTCTAATCCAGCACACCTATATCTATCAGCCACCATCTCTCATTTTGTGCTGCTCTCCCCTCCTCCATTCCCCTCCCCACTTTGATTGACGCCTTTCATTTTTTCCTGCTTCCTCCTTATCTGGTTCACATTCTTCTTATGTTTTCAAGATGGCGAGATGACTCTTTCACATGGCGGCTGCATCAGATGTAAGGAAAGATCAATGCCAGTGGTGCTCTGCCGCGCGTTGGGTTGGTTACAGGAGGTGCCCTGGGGTATGGAGGCTGAATGTTGGCCATTGGAGCGAAGGATGGCGTGCTCACAGGCCAATGTTGAGGAGGTGTCAGAGTGGTTGAGTAGGCCATTGGAGGCCCTGAAGCAGTCTGGGACTCCATTAGATCGAGAGCAGCTCCAAGTGGTTGAGCGCACGGAAGCGACCTGGCGACAGCGCTACAGAGCGGGGGAGCAGCGGTGGAGGACATCAACAGATTGCCCGGCAAGGGTGACCCCTGCAACACTGATCCAGTGCTGTCACCAAGACAATGAGCCTTTATGGCCAAGTTAAGATTCCAACATTTATTTCTAACTTTGGACTTGAAGGGTACAATCTAGTGCCTAAAATGTGGCGAATCTTGTGTACCTCCTCATTGTGGTCTACTATCTTACACACTTATACTTAGTATGATTGTGCCGAAAGTACAGTGGGAATGTTACTGAACTTTATTATCACTGTACTTAGGTACATGTGATACTAAAGTACCATTGAACCATGGTTTCACTGCCTCTTTGCCTCTCCACACCTCTCCTGACCAGTGGCCCTGGGAGGGAGGGCATTCATAAATTTGTTTTTGGCCACATTAGCGTAGCAGTAAGTCCTTAATATGCTCAATGAGAACCCTTGACTGTTCAATCTCCATATTGGTATCTCACTCTCTCTCTTTCTGTCTTGTTTCTCCATTTGCTCAGTTGTTACTTTCCTGGCTTCCTCACATTCAGCTCTTCCTTTACTACATTGTTCCCTCCTATTTCTTATCCCTCTGGCCACACCCACAAAAGAGATAGAGGGAGGTTCATGGAGACAGAGTGGAGATCTCCAAACAAATAGCACAACACTGCAAATTAAACATGGAAAACTAATAGCTTGCAGTGTTGGGCAAAAGGATTTTAAAGGAGAAGAAAGGGATAGGTAAAGTTGGAGAAATTCCGAAGCTCAGAATCTGGGCAGCTGGAAAAAAATGGAGTGTTTAAAACCAGGGATGTTCAAAAGTGAAACATTGCATTACCATGAAGGGTTCGAGATCTGGAGGTGTTCAGGAAGTGAGGAATCATGAATTGCTTTGAAATTAATGGCAAGGCCATGAAAACTGGGAAAAAGAAATGCAAAAAAATGAATGAGTGCAGGTGTGTGGCTGATGGAGGGTGTGAAAGAGCTTAGAGTAACTTTGGAAGCATGTGGGTGTGTATGTGTGCATACGTAAGCCTAGCTTCAAATAAAACATCCCTAGCAGTACAATTTACTGGAGAAATAATATGCTGCACTATTGAACAGTTAGATCCAGCTGCGCAAATTGGTAACATGACCCAACACTTCAACCTTTGTCCCTCGGCAGCATAGTAAGTTACAGATGTTGTCAGCACTACAAAGCAGAGGCAGGGGCAGAGGAAAGGGAAGGTGAAAAATATTCTGAGGAGAGGTTGTTGCTTTTTAATGCCAAATCACAGCTCAACTATGGGCCTGGGAGTGTCTGGGATATCAGACTAGTCACAGAGAACAGAGGAAGACAACTTAAATCAGTTAAAAACTAAACACATTTTCATTATTTTTGCTGGAGTTTCATTTATAGACAATAGACAATAGGTGCAGGAGTAGGCCATTTGGCCCTTCAAGCCGGCACCGCCATTCAATGTGATCATGGCTGATCATCCCCAATCAGTACCCCGTTCCTGCCTTCTCCCCATATACCCTGACTCCACTATTTTTAAGAGCCCTATCTAGCTCTCTCTTGGAAACATCCAGAGAACCTGCCTCCACCGCCCTCTGAGGCAGAGAATTCCACAGACTCACCACTCTCTGTGAGAAAAAGTGTTTCCTCGTCTCCATTCTAAATGGCTTATTCCTTATTATTAAACTGTGGCCCCTGGTTCTGGACTCCCCCAACATCAGGAACATGTTTCCTGCCTCTAGTGGGTCCAAGCCCTTAACAATCTTATATGTTTCAATGAGATCCCCTCTCATCCTTCTAAACTCCAGAGTGTACAAGCCCAGCTGCTCCATTCTCTCAACATATGACAGTCCCGCCATCCCGGGAATTAACCTTGTAAACCTACGCTGCACTCCCTCAATAGCAAGAATGTCCTTCCTCAAATTAGGGGACCAAAACTGCATCAATACTCCAGGTGTGGTCTCACTTGGGCTCTGTACAACTGCAGAAGGACATCCTTGCTCCTACATTTGATTCCTCTTGTTATAAAGGCCAATATACCATTTGTTTTCTTCACTGCCTGTTGTACCTGCATGCTTACTTTCATAGACTGATGTACAAGGACCCCCAAATCCCAACGTACTTCCCCTTTTCCCAACTTGATGCCATTTAGATAGTAATCTGCCTTCCTGTTTTTGCTACCAAAGTGGATAACCTCACATTTATCCGCATTAAACTTAATCTGCCATGCATCTGCCTACTCCCCCCAACCTGTCCAAGTCACCCTGCATTCTCATAGCATCCTCCTCACAGTTCACACTGTCACCCAGCTTTGTGTCATCTGCAAATTTGCTAATATACTTTGAATCCCTTCATCCAAATCATTGATGTATATTGTAAATAGCTGCGATCCCAGCACCGAGCCTTGCTAGTCCCCACTAGTCACTGCCTGCCATTCTGAAAGGGACACGTTAATCCCTACTCTTTGTTTCCTGTCTGCCAACCACTTCTCTACCCATGTCAGCACTCTACCCCAATAAAATGTGCCCTAATTTTGCCCACTAATCTCCTATGTGGGACCTTATTAAATACTTTCTGAAAGTCCAGGTATGCTACATCCAGTGGCTCCCCCTTGTCCATTTTCCTAGTTACATCCTTAAAAAGTTCCAGAAGACTAGGGGATTTTAGAAGGCAATTTCCCCTTCGTAAATCCATGCTGACTCAGAACCATCCTGTTACTGCTATCCCAATATGCCGCAATTTCATCTTTTATAATTGACTCCAGCATCTTCCCCACCACCGATGTCAGGCTAACTGGTCTATAATTATCTGTTTTCTCACTCCCGCATCTCTTAAAAAGTGGGATAACATTAGCTACCCTCCAATCCACAGGAACTGATCCTGAGTCTATAGAACATTGGAAAATTATCACCAATGCATCCACGATTTCTAGAGCCACTTAAGTACCCTGTGATGCAGACCATCAGGCCCTGGGGATTTATCAGCCTTCAGTCCCATCAGTCTATCCAACACCAATTTCTGCCTAATGTGGATTTCTATCAGTTCCTCTGTTACCCCAGATCCTCTGGCCACTACTATATCACAAAGATTGTTTGTGTCCTCCTTAGTGAAGACAGATCCAAAGTACCTGTTCAAATCCTGCCATTTCCTTGTTCCCCATAATAAATTCACATTTTTCGGTCTTCAAGGGTGAAACTTTGGTCTTAACTATTTTTTTCCTCTTCACATACCGAAAGAAGCTTTTACTATCCTGCTTTATATTCTTGGTTAGCTTACTTTCATACCTCATCTTTTCTCCCTGCATTGTCTTTTTGGTTATCTTCTGTTGTTCCTTAAACATTACCCAATCCACTTGCTACCCGCTCATCTTTGCTACGTTGTACTTCTTCGCTTTAATTTTTACACTGTCCCTGGCGTCCCTTGTCAGCCATGGTCGTTCCTTTCTCCCCTTGGAATCTTTCTTCCTCCTAGGAATGAACTGATCCTGCACCTTCTGTATTATTCCTAAAAACACCTGTCATTTTTGTTCCACTGTCATCCCTGCTAGTGTATATTTCCAGTCAAATTTGGCCAGCTCCTCCCTCATGGCCCCATAGTCCCCTTTATTCAACTGCAACACTGACACCTCCGATCTACTCTTCTCCCTCTCCAATTGTCGATGAAACCTGACCATGTTATGGACACTGCCTCTGAATGGCTCATTAACCTTGAGGTACTTTATCAAATCCGGTTCATTACATAACACTGAATCCAGAATTGTCTTCTCCCTGGTAGGCTCCAATACAAGCTGTTCAAGGAATCCATCACAAAGGCACTCTACAAAGTCCCTTTCTTGGGGTCCAGTACCAACCTGGGGAAGAAGGATATGGCGAACCAATTGAATAACTACTTTGGTTCCGTCTTCACTAAGGAAGACATAAATAATCTGCCGGAAATAGCAGGGGACCGCGGGTCAAAGGAGGAATTGAATGAAATCCAGGTTAGTCGGGAAGTGGTGTTAGGTGAATTGAAAGGATTAAAGGCCGATAAATCCCCAGGGCCAGATAGGCTGCATCCCAGAATACTTAAGGAAGTAGCTCCGGAAATAGTGGATGCATTAGTGATAATCTTTCAAAACTCTTTAGATTCTGGAGTAGTTCCTGAGGGTTGGCGGGTAGCAAACGTAACCCCTCTTTTTAAGAAGGGAGGGAGAGAGAAAATGGGGAATTACAGACCAGTTAGTCTAACATCGGTAGTGGGGAAACTGCTAGAGTCAGTTATTAAAGATGGGATAGCAGCACATTTGGAAAGTGGTGAAATCATTGGACAAAGTCAGCATGGGTTTACGAAAGGTAAATCATGTCTGACGAATCTTGTGAAATTTTTCGAGGATGTAACTAGTAGCGTGGATAAGGGAGAACCGGTGGATGTGGTGTATCTGGACTTCCAGAAGGCTTTCGACAAGGTCCCACATAAGAGATTAGCATACAAAGTTAAAGCATACGGCATTGGGGGTTCAGTATTGATGTGGATAGAGAACTGGCTGGCAAACAGGAAGCAAAGAGTAGGAGTAAACGGGTTCTTTTTACAATGGCAGGCAGTGACTAGCGGGGTACCGCAAGGCTCAGTGCTGGGACCCCAGCTATTTACAATATATATTAATGATCCAGCTGATTAATGAGGGAATTGAAGGCAATATCTCCAAGTTTGCGGATGACACTAAGCTGGGGGGGGCAGTGTTAGCTGTGAGGAGGATGCTAGGAGACTGCAAGGTGACTTGGATAGGCTGGGTGAGTGAGCAAATGTTTGGCAGATGCAGTATAATGTGGATAAATGTGAGGTTATCCACTTTGGTGGTAAAAACAGGAAAGCAGACTATTATCTAAATGGTGGCCGATTAGGAAAAGGGGAGATGCAGCGAGACCTGGGTGTCATGGTACACCAGTCATTGAAAGTAGGCATGCAGGTGCAGCAGGCAGTGAAGAAAGCGAATGGTATGTTAGCTTTCATAGCAAAAGGATTTGAGTATAGGAGCAGGGAGGTTCTACTTCAGTTGTACAGGGTCTTGGTGAGACCACACCTGGAGTATTGCGTACAGTTTTGGTCTCCAAATCTGAGGAAGGACATTATTGCCATAGAGGGAGTGCAGAGAAGGTTCACCAGACTGATTCCTGGGATGACAGGACTGTCTTATGAAGAAAGACTGGATAGACTTGGTTTATACTCTCTGGAATGTAGGAGATTGAGAGGGGATCTTATAGAAACTTACAAAATTCTTAAGGGTTGGATAGGCTAGATGCAGGAAGATTGTTCCCAATGTTAGGGAAGTCCAGTACAAGGGGTCACAGCTTAAGGATAAGGGGGAAATCTTTTAAGACTGAGATGAGAAAGACTTTTTTCACACAGAGAGTGGTGAGTCTCTGGAACTCTCTGCCACAGAGGGTAGTTGAGGCCAGTTCATTGGCTATATTTAAGAGGGAGTTAGATGTGGCCCTTGTGGCTAAGGGGATAAGAGGGTATGGAGAGAAGGCAGGTACGGGATACTGAGTTGGATGATCAGCCATGATCATATTGAATGGCGGTGCAGGCTCGAAGGGCTGAATGGCCTACTCCTGCACCTATTTTCTATGTTTCTATGTTTACCTGCATGTTGAAATCTCCCATAACAACCACTGCGTAACTTTTACTACATGCCAATTTTAACTCCTCATTTAATTTATTTGCAGACGGCTTAAGCAGTGGCAGGTGAAATGCAATCCTTTTATAATGTAAAGCATAGTAAGTACAGTAGTATTTTACTCCATGAAAACGATCTGACTCTCAGGAGAAAGACTTGAAGAGGTGCAAGATTTGTAGCTGGTCCATCGTAGGAATGAGGAGGCCATTCATTCCTAAACGTTGCAGCAGTGAATTAGTTGCTTGCTGATATTTGCCTTTCTGTGTTGGTTTCACACACCTGAAGCATGAATAAACATATGAACCGGTTGTGAAAGTTCAATTGATCTTAACCCTCAGTTTTTTTGCACGTCGCCTTTATGTTCTGCATTTTCTTTTTGAAGCTTCTTCACCTGTTTTGGTCAACTTAAAATGGGCTGACCTCAGTTGACCTTGGCCTCTAACCCACCATCCCCAAGCCCTGTCCTCTTTAATCTATTCTTGTCCCGATGCTAACCTCCATAAGACCAGCTCCCTGGCTGTGCTTCCATGTTATGTCCCTCCAATCCCCTCACAACCCGCACTGTTTGCACAGTCTCTGCCCATTGCATTGCAGTACTTCCTCAAGTACTTCCTCACCTTGTAGAGCTGCTGCCTTGAAGTTCTAGTAACTCGGGTTCTATCCTCACCTCTGGCAATCTCTGTGTGGAGTTTTCATGTTCTCCCTGTGAACATGTGGGCTTCCTACATGCCACATCCCAGAGATGTGCTGTCTGGTATAGCCATAGATCTAATCAGAATGGGAACAGGCCCTTTGGTGAAATTCATCATGACAACTAAATTCCTTAACTGAGTTAGTCCCGGTTGCCTGTGCCTTGCCCAAATCTCCCCAAACCATTCCTCCCCATGTATTTTGTGCGTGTCTTTTAAATGTTATAATTGTACCTGCTTCTACTACTTCCTGTGGCAGCTTGTTGCACATATTAACTTGCTTCTGTGGAAATAGTTGCCCCTGAGGTGCTTTTTAAATCTTTTCCCTCTCACCTTAGGGCTTTGCCCTCTAGTTTTAGACTCCCTACCCTGTAAATAGACTGGCAATTCGCCTGATCTAGGCCCCTCATGATTTTATAAACCTCTGTACCCAACTGCCTCGTACACTACAAGAAAAATGACCCAACCTATCCAGCCTCTCCGTATAACTCAAACCCGCAGTTACCACTGACATGCTCATAAATCCTTTATTTCCAATTTAATGATATTTTTCCTATAGCAGGGCAAACAGAACTAT
Organism: Raja brachyura; assembly: GCA_963514005.1. The sequence continues at coordinate 40,281,499 of OY740787.1, read as the reverse complement.
ACAAAGTGACCTTACCAATGTCTTGCACAGCTGGAATATGACTACCGAACTCCTGTACTCAATACTCTGACTGATGAGGCAAGCATAACCCAATGCCTTCTTCACCACCCTACTTGCCTGTCACCACCTTGATGGAACTATATACCTACGTCCCTAGGTCTCTCTGTTTGATTAGTTGACTGTTGTAAATTGCCTCCAGTGGGAAAGTGGCATAGTGGGAAAATTGGAGGAGTAAGTTGTTGGGGATGAAATCTGAAAAAAAACAAGGGGAATGTTGTAGAAGAGTGGTTGATGATTGGCACGAACACAATGAGCTGGAGGACCTATTTACCCGCCATATGACTGCAATGTCCCTATCTTCATGACTCCTTCCATAAAGATAGATCAGCCATGATTGAGTGGCAGAGTAAACTCGATGGGCCAAATGGCCTAATTCTGCTTTTATGACTTATGAATTTATGCACTGTGACCACGGAGATGAAATTGGAGACCCAATATCCAGGGAAACTCAGACCTAACCACTAGTGTTGGAAGGGACTTCACCATGATGAGGAACGAGGACATGATGAGAAGGCCTTGATATTTCGAGGAATGTTGTTAATACACACAGTGTCGTATTGACGGAGAGACACCTGCACCGGCGAAGGCACACGACATTTAATGACCACCACTCTACTATTAAAAATGCTTCTTTGATGTATTGGAAAATATCCGTTACACTGTAACTGGAGAACATTAGATGTCTGGGAGTGATTACAATGAGCTAATCCCACTTGAAGTCTTTGGGTCAAATCATAAAGTGCCCAAATTAAATCTTGTACAGTTTACAACCATTGTCCAAATTCCAGGATGGGATTGTAGTCTCAGTATTTTTTTTCAGTTTGTTTTATTGCACTGTGGAGTTCAGAGCAATTTTCTTTTGGGGGGGAGGTGTTTTTTAGCTCAGTGTGGGGAGCGGTGGCCTATGCATACTTCGGTGTAAAGGCATCGCCAAGTAAGGATGGTTTTAATTGTATTGTTGGGGAATGTACTGTGGTGGCACTGCCAGCTGTGCTTAAGAGCTGTCAAAAGTCATCATTTTGCTGACTGACATGATAAAGATGTTTGTCAACATTTGCCTGGCAGGGCCAATGTTCTCACACTTTAAAACTGAGTCAGCTGATTGACAGCACCTGATTCATTAAACAATGAAGGTTCTGAGAAGAGGATATCACACAAGGGTTGGGAATTTTCTTGGAATTACTTTGACTCTGGCCATGTAATTTTACCAAAGGTCAGCTTTTGACTGTTCTGTATCTATCTCGGAGCTTGCATCATGCCCTCAGTTGTGATTAGTAAAAGGCGTACACAGGGCGGACAAAAGAGGACACAGTCCAAGTCTTGACTAACAACTGCCCTCCCACCAAGTTGTACCCCTTTGTTATGCTGATCACTTGGTTGCAATTCACCAGATTAAATAACTTTAGAAACATTCCCAGGAGGCCAACGTTCTCAGCAAACCTGCTGGAGTAAATTAAGGCTTTGACCAAACACTGCCCAGACTTTTGTTTTAATGTCTCATCTAGACATCTTGAAAGCTGAAGATAGTCACATCTGGTCACTGATGATCCAACATCAGAATAGTTCCTCATCAGTCCGATCTCTTACTGAGGGTGGGGTGGGCAACAGTATCCCTGGTCTCCCAAACAGTGGAGGACTACAACTCAACACGGTCCATGATCTGCCACACCAACATGGAAGATATCCACCTGTGGAAAGCTATGAGGATCATCTGGTAGACACAAAATGCTGGAGTAACTCAGCGGGCCAGGCTGCATCTCTGGAGAGAAGGAATGGGTGACTTTTCAGGTCGAGACCCTTCTTCAGACTCATGAGACTTGGAGGACCATCTCTCTGGAGCACCAAGACCAAAACGTCTGATGTCTTCCTGTGGTAGCCGACGTTGAACTGCCTAACATCTGCAGAAAAAGGTTTATCCTTGGAGAATACCACTGTTGACAACCAACTGAGCACAAAGATAATGGAACTTTACAATTTTCACGCATCCATCTGACATCCCAGTTTTCACTAAAATGCACTCCTAGTGTGACAAACTAATGACAACGCCACATCTCAATGTCACACCAATTAGCTGAGCACAAACATTACCTGCTTTAGTCCAGGTGATGAAATCAGGCTTTAAACCTTCAAGACAAGCCAGACAACTCTCAACTGATTGAGGACAGGCTGAGGAAGGTCTGGTCAACAGCTCCTCAAATGGAACATGAGAAACAGCCCCTGAGGAGGTCATAGACAGGAGTTACAGGGAGGTGGTCACTCCCAGACCACAGGAGGCAGACAAGTCGGTCGCTGTTAGGAAGGACAAGGGGCAGAGGCAGGGAATAGAGAGTACCACGTGGCTGGACACCTGTAAAATAGGTACTCATGTTTGAGTACGATTGGAGCGGACAGCCTTCCTGGGGGCAGCAACAGCGGCCGGGCCTCCAGCACAGAGAACAGCCCTGATGCTCAGAAGGGTAGCAAAAAGAGGAGGGCAATTGTAATAGGGGACTCCATAGTTAGGGGGTCAGATTGGCGATTCTGTGGACGCAGTCCGGAGTCCCGGATGGTAGTTTGCCTCCCTGGTGCCAGGGTCTCGGATGTGTCGGAACGAGTCGAAAAGATTCTGAAAAGGGAGGGAGAGGAGCCTGATGTTGTGGTACACATTGGTACCAATGACATAGGCAGAAAGAGAGAAGAGGTCCTGAAAGGAGAATTTAGGGAGTTGGGGGGAAAGTTGAGGAGAAGGACCAAAAGAGTAACAATTTCAGGATTACTGCCTGTGCCACGTGACAGTGAGAGTAGAAATGGAATGAGGTGGAGGATAAATGCGTGGCTGAGGGACTGGTGCAGTGGGCAGGGATTCAAGTTTCTTGATCACTGGGGCCTCTTTTGGGGAAGGCATGATCTGTATAAAAAGGACGGGTTGCACTTGAACCCGAGGGGAACCAATATCCTGGCGGGGAGATTTGCAAAGGAGACTTTAAACTAGAAAGGCTGAGGGGGGGGGAACTCGGGTAGAGGGGACGAGGGGACGGGGTGAGGGGCAAGAGGCAGAGAAGGGAAGCACTCAGACCCAAAATGTAGGCGAGAAAGAGGAAAACGATAATAAACAGAAAATTAGGGATGGTGGGTTTCTAAAATGTGTATATTTTAATGCTAGGAGCATTGTAAGAAAGGTGGATGAACTTAGAGCCAGGATTGACACCTGGAAATATGATGTTATGGCAATCAGTGAAACATGGTTGCGGGAGGATTGTGATTGGAAACTAAATATTCCAGGATTTCGTTGCTTCAGGTGTGATAGAATTGGAGGGACCAGAGCTGGAGGGGTTGTATTGCTTGTCAGAGAAGATATTACAGCAGTGCTTTGGCAGGATAGATTAGACGACTCGTCTAGGGAGGCTATTTGGGTGGAACTGAGAAGTGGGAACGGTGTAGCAACACTTTTAGGGATGTATTATAGACCTCCAAATGGGGAGCGAGAATTGGAAGAGCTAATATGTAAGGAGATAGCAGATATTAGTAGTAAGCATAAGGTAGTGATTGTGGGAGATTTCAATTTTCCAAAAATAGACTGGGAAACACATTCTGTAAATGGGCTGGATGGTTTGGAGTTTGTTAAATGTGTGCAGGATAGTTTTTTGCAGCAATACATAGAGGTATGTATTTTTTGCAGCAATACATAGAGGTATCGACCAGAGAAGGGGCAGTGCTGGACCTCCTGTTAGGAAATGAGGCAGGTCAGGTGACGGAGGTATGCGTTGGTGAGCACTTCGGGATCAGTGATCACAATACCATTAGTTTCAATATAATTATGGAGAGAGTCAGAACTGGACCTAGGGTTGAGACTTTTGATTGGAGAAAGGCTAACTTTGAGGGAATGCGTAATGATTTAAAAGGAGTGAATTGGGACATTTTGTTTGATGGGAAGGATGTAGAAGAGAAATGGAAGACATTTAAAGGGGAAATTGTAAGAGTACAGAATCTTTATGTCCCTGTTCGGTTGAAAGGAAATAGTAAAAATCAGAAAGAGGCATGGTTTTCAAGGGAAATTGGACACTTGGTTCGAAAAAAGAGAGATATCTACAATAATTATAGGAGGCATGGAGTAAATGAGGTGCTAGATTAGTATAAAGAATGTAAAAAGAATCTTAAGAAAGAAATAAGAAAAGCTAAAAGAAGGTATGAGGTTGCTTTGGCAAGAAAGGTGAAAGTAAATCCAAAGGGTTTCTACAGCTATATTAATAGCAAAAGGATAACGAGGGATAAAATTGGACCATTAGAGAGCCAGAATGGACAGCTATCTGCAGAGCCAAAAGAGATGGGGGAGATATTGAACAATTTATTTTCTTCCGTATTCACCAAGGAGAAGAATATTGAACTTTGTGAGGTAAGGGAAAAAAGTATAGCTATGGAAAATATGAGATTCAAAGAGGAGGAAGTACTGACACTTTTGAAAAATATAAAAGTGGATAAGTCTCCAGGTCCTGACAGGATATTCCCTTGGACATTGAGGGAAGTTTGTGTAGAAATAGCAGGGGCTATGACAGAAATATTTCAAACGTCATTAGAAACGGGTATAGTGCCGGAGGATTGGCGTACTGCGCATGTTGTTCCATTGTTTAAAAAGGGTTCAAAGAATAAACCTAGCAATTATAGACCTGTTAGTTTGACGTCAGTGGTGGGCAAATTAATGGAAAGGATACTCAGAGATAATATATATAAGCATCTGGATAAACAGGGTCTGATCAAGAACAGTCAACATGGATTTGTGCCTGGAAGGTCATGTTTGACAAACCTTCTTGAATTTTTTGAAGAGGTTACTGGGGAAATTGATGAGGGTAAAGCAGTGGATGTTGTCTATATGGATTTCAGTAAGGCCTTTGACAAGGTTCCTCATGGAAGGTTGGTTAAGAAGGTTCAATCTTTGGGTGGGAGTTGCGGAGTAGCAAGATGAATTCAACAGTGGCTGAATGGGAGATGCCAGAGAGTAATGGTGGATGGCTGTTTGTCAGGTTGGAAGCTGGTGACCAGTGGGGTGCCTCAGGGATCTGTGTTGGGTCCACTGTTGTCTGTCATGTACATGAATGACCTAGATGATGGAGTGGAAAATTGGATAAGTAAGTATGCAGATGATACTAAGATAAGTGGTGCAGTGGATAATGAAGTAGATTTTCAAAGTCTACAGAGAGATTTGGGCCATTTGGAAGAGTGGGCTGAATGGCAGATGGAGTTTAATGCTGATAAGTGTGACGTGCTATATCTTGGCAGGAAAAAATCAAAATAGGACGTACATGGTAAATGGTAGGGATTTGAGGAATGCTGTGGAACAGAGGGATCTAGGAATAACTGTGCATAGTTCCCTTAAGGTGGAATCGCATGTAGATAGGGTGGTAAAGAAAGCTTTTGGTGTGCTAGCCTTCATAAATCAGAGCATTGAATATAGGAGTAGGGAAGTCATGTTAAAATTGTACAAGGCATTGGTGAGACCAATTCTGGAGTATGGTGTACAATTTTGGTGGTCTAATTATAGGAAGGATGTCAACAAAATAGAGAGAGTACAGAGGAAATTTACTAGAATGTTGCCTGGGTTCCAGCAACTAAGTTACAGAGAAAGGTTGAACAAGTTAGGTCTTTATTCTTTGGAGCGCAGAAGGTTAAGGGGGGACTTGATTGAGGTCTTTAAAGTTATGAAAAGGATGGACAGAGTTGACGTGGATAAGCTTTTCCCATTGAGGGTAGGGAAGATTCAAACAAGAGGGCATGACATGAGAATTAAGGGACAGAAGTTTAGGGGTAACATGAGGGGGAACTTCTTTACTCAGAGAGTGGTGGCTGTGTTCAATTATCTTCCAGCAGAAGTGGTGGAGGCAGGATTGATTGTAACATTTAAAAGTAAAATGGATAGGTATATGGACGGGAAGGGAATTGAGGGGTATGGTCTGAGTGCAGGTAGATGGGACTAGGGGAAAATAAATGGTCGGTACGGACTGGAAGGGCCGAGAAGGTCTGTTTCCGTGCTGTAATTGTTATATGGTTATATGGTTATATAGGCCATTCGGCCCTTCGAGTCAGCACTGCTATTCAATATGGTCATGGCTGATCATCTAAAATCAGTATCCTTGTTCCTGCTTTCTCCCCATATCCCTTGATTCCGTTAGTTCTAAGAGCTAAATCTAACTCTCTCTTGAAAACATCTAGTGAATTGGCCACCACTGCCTTCTGTGGCAGAGAATTGCACAGATTCATAACTCTCTGGGTGAAAAGGTTTTTCCTCATCTCAGTCCTAAATGGCCTACCCCTTATTCTTAAACTGTGGCCCCTGGTTCAGGACTCCCCAGTCACTCTGGGTGAAGGCCAGGTGTAGCTGACAATGTTTGCGTCTTCCACTTCAAATAAAAGTCAACTGAATTACGGAAGGTTAGAGAAAGAAATGTGTTGATTTCTCTTTCATTAGAAGCACGGTTGACATTTGTTACAAAGAGGAATCAACTTTTAATTTAAAAGTCACTTCATTAAACGCGGGGACAGTGTGGAGATTGCTTTCTTCACTGCTTTTAGTGGGCTCCACTAAACATAGAAACATAGAAAATAGGTGCAGGAAAAGGCCATTCGGCCCTTCGAGCCAGCACTGCCATTCATTGTGATCGTAGCTGATTGTCCGCTATCAATAACCCGTGCCTGTCTTCTCCCCATATTCCTTGACTCCACTAGCCCCTAGAGCTCTATCCAACTCTTAAATCCAATCCAGTGATTTGGCCTCCACTGCCCTCTGTGGCAGGGAATTCCATAAATTCACAACTCTCAGCCTCCTGAATGCAGAGTTGTGCGAGTCCAATGTGACGATGTGACGATACAATTGAGTCCGGTTTAAGCTTTTAGTTCAGAGTAAATGCCAAAGGCAGACCAAACGTGTTAAACAGAGATTGGTCAGATACTGAGCTTTACACTGTGAGAAATCATGTGAAATAATCACTGAATTTTATTTTAAATGAATGTACCTGCATGTTATACTGTTTAGTTTGGAGATACAGCGCAGATCCACTGAGTTCCCACCGACCAGCGATTTTATTGTTTTCCTATTTGTCAATTTTTTGGTGCCCGATTATTTGGCAGCCAATCAACCGCTGTCTCTAAGGGGGTTGCGTCCAATCACCAACCAGCTTGCCTTAAAATTCCCGTCCAATCAACAAATCGGTCTCCTTCCGTCCAATCAGCCGCTGTCTCCAAGGACAGTGTGTCCAATTACATAATGCAGTTTAATGGTAATTAGCAGCTACGGTAAAGGTTGGAAGCCAGCAGAGGTACTGACAGTCAGATGGGAGCAGGAGAGATTAAGACAGTGTATCATCCATAGCACCTTAATGTACAATTTCATAATAGATACTAAATAACAGGGCTGACAGACCTTGGCTGGGAACCTGGGGCTCACCAAAATTGTTCCCAATTGGGATCCGCACCTCCTAAGGCCGGCCCTGACAGTGGCACAGTGGTAGAGTTGCTGCTCTACAGCACCAGAGATCTGGGTTCGATCCTGACCATGGGTGCTGTCTGTATGGAGTTTGCTGTCTGAACGGAGCTTGTACCTTCTCCATGACAACATGAGTTTTCTCCTGCTGCTCTGGTTACCTCCCACACTAAAAGCTGAGTCTGAAGAAGGGTCACCCATTCCTTCTCTCCAGAGATGCTGCCTGTCCCGCTGAGTTACTACTCTAGCTTGTTGCGTCTATCTTGTTTAAACCAGCATCTGCAGTTCCTTCCTACACTAAAAGGTGTACAGGTCTGTAGTTTAATTAGCTTCAGTAAAATAATAAAAATTGTTCCCAGTGTGCACGATAGTGCTAGTGTACGGGGTGATTGCTGGTTGGCGTGGACTCTGTGGGCCGAAGGGCTTGGTTCCACTCTGTGGATCTAAAGTCTAAAACCTTGAAACTGGCTGCCTGTTTGTGTGGACAGATTTTCCAATGTAAATCGGCTTTATACAACAGCTGAAATTATAAGAACAGATCAGGACCCATTCCCAGGAGATCTGAGCTTTCTGTTACTTCTAAGGATGAAGGCCAAATTCAGATCACACAGCAAACAGGGGTGGCTGTAGTGGAACAATCGACTCGAATTGGATGACAATACAATCCTGAACAAAATTCAGCTTGTCTCTGAATTTCGTAACTCTGAGTTTTCCTAAGTGTGTACTGTGAGGGGCTAGCAAATTAGTTAATTCTCTGCTATTATTCATCTGACATGTAATACAGTATATGTGGGAGCTGAACTTTAATCAAGCAAGTGATCTATTATGGCAGATATTGTAGTCATACAACTGTGACATCCGTCATCTCAACTCATTTTCTCCATGTTGTGGGTCAACATCTCAGCCGCCCAAGCTAGGTTCCCCTTCCTTAGCTCACTGTGGATCCCGGGCTTATTCCACCATTGAATGAGATGCTTTCCCCAACTGTGTCCCTCTGCCTGCTTTCCTTAGACTTGGGAGGCTGAACGGCCTGGTTCCATGCTGTATCGCTCCACGATCATGATCGGTAACCTACTCCATGTATTAGGAAAGAAAACACATGCAATTGGCAACTCAAACTCACAGTCACAAGACAGCTAGTTACACAATGCGGCGAGGGAGGCAGATTAGCTACTTAGTGCATAAAGACCCAAAGAAAGTTTACAGAAGCCCGCAAATGATATCAACAATGCAGTTAAGTGTGGATTAGACATTTACCAATATTATAAAATATGCCAAGTATTTTTGGCAGGAGTCAAGGTCTGTGCAACTGTACCTCTGTGGGGTTGGACTAATACACATGTGGCTTGTGGTTGAACCACTCAGAACAGACCATTGTAGAATTGCACTCTGATCACTCGTGTCTATTTCAACACTTGTGGACTAGGAGTGAGTACAATTCTCAAATGTCTACAAAACCCACGCTCTTCATAGGGAACCTCCAGCAGCAGGTGATTATTTAACAAGTTCCAGCTGGCTCTCTGTTCAAAGTGTGGATAATATTTTAAACTGAATGGAAAACAATCAAAACAGCAAATTATCTGGAGCATAGACCAGTAAACCTGAACTGCTGACCATAGGTGTGTGGCTACATTTCCTTTTTACTTGAATGCTTCATTTTGAATTAGATCACTCACTTTGCAGCCCATGCACTTTCAACTTTTACTGCATGATGTTTTCAAAGAAAGTTTTAAAGGACTTGTCTCACCATGAGTTTCATTTTGAGAGGCAGTCTCACCATCACTTTAAAACCAAATAATTACAAAGGAGATACAGGAAACTGCAGATTCTGGATTATTGAACAAGACGCAAAGAGCTCGAGAAACTGAGCAGGTTAGCAGCATCTGCAGAGGGAATGGACTGTTGACATTTCGTTATCCTTCTTTAAACTGATACGTGGGGAGGGAGAATACTTGGGGAGAAAGCTGGATACAAATGATTGACAAATGGGTGGCATAAGAGACAAATGCTAAAGGTGAAAAGAAGACAAAAGGGTGTTAGATAAGTAAAGGAATAAGATGTAAAGCGATAGGGAGGAATATGAGGGGGGGAAATAAAAGACTGAGGGGATAAAATGGATATTGGGCCCCAGGGATGGAAGATGAGTGTGCGAAGGAGGGGAAAGGACAGTGACTGCAGGAATGGGAGAAAGCATTACAAAGTGCCCAATTCAATCTTTCGATTAATTGTCTGTATTCTTGTTCTTCTCTGATTTACTTTAAGTTTGTAAAGTTGGATGCCTGGGGAACCTGGGTTGGCTCATTATTGACATTGTTTTAACTCTGAATTAATCCAGATTATTTGCAAAGTGCTGGAGGAACTCAGCAAGCCACTTAAGTTATCAGGTGATTTAGAAAATGCTACCGATCCCTCTATTGACAAACACAATAAGATAGCAGTATTAAGTTAAATCAAATTCTTTCTGCAAGAGATATTAACTTATTTCCATATACCAAGCAAAAAAACTTTGTATTTGGTGACAAACCACACAAACTCCTGGCTTGCCAGCTGAGAAAAATGGAAAAAGATCACACCATCCAAAATATTAGATCAGAAAAAAGTGAGGTGCTTACACTCCCTAACGATATCAATGAAAGATTTTTACAATTCTATCAAAATTTATACAACTTCACATCTATACACATCTGAAACTATAAAGATTAAAAACTTCCTTGGCAATTGCAATCTTCCGTCACTTAATGCGGTTGAACGTGAAGAATTAGGAGTGCAGATTACAGTAAAAGATATTGGAGGGGCTATTAAATCACTGAATAATGGTAAAATCCCAGGCCCAGATGGGTTCAGTAACGAATTTTATAAAAAAATTAATGAATTAATTTCTCCTCGCTTACATGCCCTTTATATATACGCAGTTAAAGAACATATGTTACCATAAACTTTAGCCGAATCAACTATTACACTGATACCCAAAAAAGATAAAGTCTTGAAGAGCCAGGATCATATAGAGCAATAGCTCTTTTAAATACAGACCAGAAAATATTAGCTAAAACCCTGGCAAGAAGACTAAGTAAGTACGTTAGTAAATTAATACACTCTGATCAAACTGGGTTTATACCCAAGAGACATTTGTTCAATAACTTGAGACGTTTGTTTAATATAATGTACTCACACAGAACGATAAACAAAGACATCAATTATTTCCTTAGATGCAGAAAAAGCATTTGACAAAGTAGATCTTGGTCCTCTAGGGGCGCTGCACTGACAGCAGCCTCTGCCTGCAGCCCGTTTGTTTTTCCTCTTTTTTTTATTTTTAGTCAGTTTAAAGTCTGTTTTTTGGGGAATCTTTGACTTTTATACGTGGGGGAGGGGGGGGACGCGACTATTTCTCCGAGTCGCGTCCTCGCCCCCCCCACCTCGCGGCCTACCTCCTGGATCGGAGCGGCCTTTCCTGCTGGGGACCGGGAACCGGACCAGAGCTGCAACAGCGGTGGTGGCGCTGGAGTCACCGCGGAGCGGGCGATACCTACCTGGGTCGCCGTTGGAGCTCCGGAGCGTTGGGCTGCTGCTCCAACATCATGGAGCTCTGGTTGGGAGAGCTCCCAATGCGGGCGGCGCTGAACAACTCCCTGGAGTCCTGGGGTCCTTTGCCGAGGGCCTCCAGCGTTGAATCTCCACCCGGCGCGGCCAGCGTTCTTTGGGAGCCGCAGACTCCGGTAGGAGGGGGCCGACTCAGGGTCCAGGCTGCTGAGGACGTCCCCCAGCCTCGACGTCGGACCTACATCACCCCGGGGAGCGGGCCTGAACATCGGGCCGCCCGGAGCGGCGACAGCGGAGGGCTGGGGGAGGCCCCGACCATGGGTGAACATTGGGGAACATCAGGAAGAGACTGACTTTGGTGCCTTCCCTCATGGTGGGAAATTTTGATCCTGCTGTGAGGGGATGTTTTATGTTGAATTTCTGTCTACTCTGTTTTGTGTTCATTATTTTTGCCTGTATGGTAACTTCATTTCACTGTGCCAATTGGCACATGTGACAAATAAAATCTACCTGTATCTATCTATCTGTAGATTGGGAATAGCTCTTCACAGTATTGCAAAAATTCCAGCTAGGAGAAAATTTTATTTAATGGATAGTTGTTATATAAAAATCCGACTACCAGAATACTGACTAATCAAAGTCTCTCATCTAAATTTCAATTATCCAGGGGCAATAGACAAGGGTGAATTGTCACCAATGTTATTTGCCCTTGCTATAGAACCCTCAGCTGAAAGTAGAAGAGTACATCCGAGCATTCATGGCTATAATACTAAATATACTAATAATAAGATTTAGTTAGATGCAGACGATGTACTATTATATATTACCAACTCCCAAGTCAGTATCTCAAATATATTAAATCTCAGAGAATTCGGCTCCTTCTCAGGGTATAGAATAAACTCGAATAAAAGTGAAATCATGCCAATAAAAGCTCAAGACCCTTCACATCTCCTAAAAGTTCCCTTGAGAATTGCTACGGAATTTTTTTAATATCTTGTAGTCTACGTGGCTAGAAAATATCCTTCCTTATTTCAAGCAAATTAACCACCACTAATCACCAAATTAAATGCCCTGATTCAATTTTGGAAAACACTTCCGATTTCCCTTTTTCGGTAGAGTAGATGCCATAAAGGATGGCATTTTCCTTCCACAACTCCTGTACCTATTTCAATCAATACCGATTTTCCTTCCTAAAAACTTTAAAAAAAAACTGGACTGTGATTACAAACTTTATCTGGGATTATAAAACTCACAGAATTCACAAACGACATTTATGCAAACCTAAAGAAATCGATGGACAGGCTCTCCCTAATTTTCTTCTCTATTACTGGGCAACTAATATTAAAAATTTAATCTACGGGATGGACGATACATGCCAACCAGTAAACTGGTTAAAAATGAAGAGGGAAGATTATTTGCCTTTCAATATAGGCGCGATTCTTCTCTCTCCAATACACTCGGCTTGTACTCGCTAGAATTTAGAAGATTGAGGGGGGATCTTATAGAAACTTACAAAATTCTTAAGGGGTTGGACAGGCTAGATGCAGGAAGATTATTCCCGATGTTGGGGAAGTCCAGGACAAGGGGTCACAGTTTAAGGATAAGGGGGAAATCTTTTAGGACCGAGATGAGAAAAACATTTTTCACACAGAGAGTGGTGAATCTCTGGAATTCTCTGTCACAGAAGGTAGTTGAGGCCAGTTCATTGGCTATATTTAAGAGGGAGTTAGATGTGGCCCTTGTGGCTAAAGGGATCAGGGGGTATGGAGAGAAGGCAGGTAAGGGATACTGAGTTGGATGATCAGCCATGATTATATTGAATGGCGGTGCAGGCTCGAAGGGCTGAATGGCCTACTCGTGCACCCACTTTCTATGTTTCCATGTTTCTATTTGAAGAAATCAACGTATGAGAAAAAAACGATAATCCATAGCACCTTACGAATCTGGAAGCAGTTGAAATCAACCTTTAAACCTCTTCTTACCAATCGTCAGTAATCCCTCCTTTAAACCGTCTACTTTAGACAAGGTGTTTGTACAATGGGAAAGCTTAGGAATTAAAAAGCTGGGAGACATTTATGAGATGGGGACCTTCCTCTCGTTTCAAGAATTACAGTTGAAATATCATTTGAAAGTAATTAGTCATTACTTCAGATATCTTCAAATACGAGACTATGTGAAAATACACACGCAAGATTGTCACTCCATGGGTCTAGATATACTAGGTGAATGCATGAACAGAAAGGCGGATTCAAATAAGTTAATATTGTAATTCTATAATGCCCGTTTAAATCTACATATCCCATCGTTGTAAATAATTAGGCGAGCTTGGGACGACCAATTGGGTTTAACAATTTCAAAGGATAGTTGGGAGGAAAGTCTTCTATTACTGTTCATTACTGTTCTCTTACTGTTAGGCATTCACTAATACAATTAAAAATACTGCATAGACTCTATTATTCAAAGTCTAAATTGAACAAGATCTTCCAAAATGTCTCTCCTATCTGTGATAAATGTCTCCTCCAAGAAGCAACCATAACCCATTCTTTTGTTTCCTGTACAAAATTACAAAACTTCTGGAGGGGAATTTTTGATATATTTTCCAAAATATTTTAAACTAAATTGATATAAAATTGATCACACTAGGGATGTCTGAGGCCGTTCTCTAACGATAGCTAATGATATTTCAAAGATGTTTCCTTAACTATGGCCTGATAACAGCGAAAAAATTAATACTGAAATTTTCGAAATAGACAACAGTCGCCACAATGAAGATGTGGATCACAAATATGTCCGCGACACTACATTTGGAAAACATTAGGCTTGTCTTGGCGGAAAAACCAGATCAATTTCTTAAGACATGGACACCCTTTACCGAATTCTTACAATAGCATCGTGCAACACAATTTTAAATTTAAATCCGATGCTGGGTTGGGTGAGCTGGGTGGGGGGGGGGGGGGGAAACACACACGGCCGACGACTAGATGAGAGACAAGGTATATTTCCACCTTTCTTTTTCTTTTTTTCTTATTTCTATGTCTTTCTGCCACACTTCTTTGGTAGTTTAGGGGACTTTCTTTTGTCTTTTTCAATCTATCTTTTCACTTTTCATTTATTTTCCTTTCTTGTTTTCTTCTTCTTTTCCTTTTTCATTTTCATAGTTTAAGTTATAAGGTTACAAATGAAGTTGTGCAATAATTGTATAATTTTAGATGCAGAATGTTTTATCTCTGTATAATTGCTTCTAATAAAACTAAATATTAAAAATAAAAAGTTATCAGGTGGGGCATTCTCGATCCTCGTCTCGTGACTTTCCAGTCACTTTGTGAACTCCAGATATATCACTCCTGCTGCATTAGCTGATCACCTTCCACATGTCCTGGCTGGTTAATGACTCTTCAGCCACATCAGAAACACTTCTTCATTTACTTTCTCTAAACCCTCTGCAGCTTTATCTGCTCGAAGGTCTACCTCAGCAACATTTAAGTGGCATTTAGACAAATAACAGGGAATTGAGGGTTATGGGCCCTGTGAAGTTGTCAGCACAGACATGGTGGGCCAAAGTGCTTGTTCCTGTGCTGTATTCTATGTACTCTAATTGATCCTCTCCAACATCCCTGGAGCTTCTCTGCCCAATTTTGCTCTGCCTTATTCTGTTTCTCAAAGACTAATGCCCTAAATTGATCAGAATGCCACTAGGGGGCAAATTCAGCTTCCATACAGCTTTAATCATGAATTGAGCACATTATGTGACTACTTATCATAGCTTTGCTAACTGGAGGTTGACCTACTGGGATAAAGTGACCCATTTCCCCACCTGGTCTGGTCATGTCTTGTTGTTTAACCAGAGGCATGGAACAGAAAATACTACACTTAGCAGGTCGAACAACATCTGTGGAAAAGGAGCAGTTGACCTTTCAGGTAAAAGCCTCTCTTGAAGTTACGGTTCTTAACTGCAACCGTTACTGGAAGTGCCAGCTTTTAGTGACCTCATCTTAAACGTGCAATAAGGGGTAGCAATGAACACCTGTGTTCCTGTAGCTTGTTCTTCAGTCCGGGAGTTAAAGGCAGTTTCAGGAAGTAAGCATTTAGTGAAGGAAAGTTGTGCACCACAGCTGACAGGTTTGATGGTAATGCACAGTTGGACGTGAGACTGAGGACTGGAACTGAGTAGGAACTATTGAGACGGCTAATGCCGTGATGTTAAACAGGCAGGAAAACGTGTGTGGGAAGAGGTGCAGGTTCAAATAGGTGGGAGAAAGGGTGTACTCTGACATCCAGCCTAAGTAATGGACGTCGGTAGGTAGCAGAAGTCAATTAATGTTGAATTGGGGTTGAACTTCAATGAGATACAAGGGAGCCGTGTTAATTCTGATCATTTATGCTTAAAGAGGGAAGGCCAAAGGGAATTGCTGAAATGCAGAAAGGGGTGAAGTTAGAAGGAGGAACAGATGAAAGATACCTCCATGTACTGATGGGGAAATAGACATTAAGAAATAAAGTGCAACAAAGATGTGAGTTGTAGAAACAGGGCAGAGAAACTTAAAGTTCAAGCAGGTGGACATGTGTGCTCATAATGTAGTCCCCTGTACCAATTTGTTCTTTCATTAAAAAAACCTTCTTCAATCCACTGACTCACGCTGTGTCAGTGTACCAACGGGAGTTTGTATAGGCCTACAGTTCCACCTGACCAATGTGAAATATTTGGATCTCTCTCTGTCCCAGTTCTATTCAGGCACTCCCTATAAATCTCTGTCCTATTGGTGTGGCTTCCTGCACTTGTACACAACTGGAATGTCACCACTTTTGTTGCCAACTTCAACATTTCTCTCACGTTCACAGGGTCCATCTTCGACTCTTCCTTGACTTTTCAATCACCAACTTTAGGTACCGGTTATCCGTTTAGCTTTAGTCATCTTCAATGGGATTCCACCACCAGAAACTCCTCCCCTTCAGCATTCTCAAGAGACTATTTCCTCCATCTCACCAGTCACTTACCTTCACAGGTTACTTTCCAATAGCTAAATATTTTGTACGTCTACAATTCTGGTTGACACACAACCGGAAGATGGGGCAGCAATAGAGTGTGCAAGAGCAATTCACCTACGATGCAGGGTTGACGTTACAAGGAGAAATTGGATAGGTGGGTTTATTCTCATTGGAAAGGAGGAGGCTGAAGGGTGGCCTTAAGGTTTATAAATGACATGGGGCATACAGCACAGAAACAGCCCTTTGGCCCACCACATCAATGCAGACTATCAATGTTACTACGTCTATCATAAACGTCCTCCACTTGCATCTCCAATCTCTGCCTATATTTTCATTTACAAAGATGCTTACTCCAGCACATTGTGTCTTTTCTTCCACTTACATTTGCTCTGCAGAAGGCTTCAGGGCCGCTCCTCTATCGGTTTTTCTATCCCTGATCTTTAATTGCAGTGGATAAGAAATTTAGCCCAGTGATGTATGCCTGATCTGAGATGGTGTTGTTGAGGCACAAAATGGAATCGAAGTACTTGGGGAGGTGAAAAGATGGTAATATTGAATAGAACTTACTCAAAATGCTAAGCTATCACTGAAAAGAATGATCATGGCTTCGAAAATACTAATGTGTAATGGTTGGAAATTCAGGATCTGCTTGCGAGACAATAGAGCCTCTGGTCAGATTGCAAGCTATTGGTTGAGAGCGAGAGACTGACTTTACCCCTCAACCTGGGAATATTATGATGACAGTGTTTACATTAAAAAAAAAGGAACAAGAACAGATCATGGGGAGGAGTGGAATTTGCGAGTTGCACATAGGAACTAATCACATCATGAATAAATATGTTGCTTTAATCTTTATTAAGTTAAGAGAATTTATTCACAAATTAAGTGAAATGACAAGTCAGCATTGAAGATCATACTTCAAGATAAGAGCTTGCAACAAAGAATAGAATGCCTTTTATTGTCATTCAATCAGCTTGGTTTGAACGAAATAGCATATGTTTCACTAATTATATTTAATTTTTTTGGATCCATTCGGAGTACGACATAACATTCTGTCAAGTAGAAAAAAAAAGAAAAATTGAAAAAGCTTATTTGCTTCCAGATTATCTTAGCTCGATCACTCTTGCTCAACATTGTAAATAAATAGAAATTAATAACGTAGAACATAAAATAAAGAAAACACAACTTTAAATGTGATGTTGTAATTAGTTTTATTTACACCACAATAGCAAGTTGTCATAATGTGGTACAAAATACTGGACTCCTAATAAAGTCAAAAATGAAGTCTGTACTGTCAAGGAGATACACCATTAGTCAGTCTGAAAGGCTGACCCATTTCAACAGGCAAATGAAGACCATCAAAAGCTACCACAATAAGGCTATCACCAATAAAGTAGGTCCATACAATAATTGATTGTGGTTAAAATACAGAAAATCAGTTTACTGGTACTGATAACAATGGTGGCGTCATTTTGTGTGTGGATAGGTAAAAAGAAGGATAAAATATAGTTACAACTTCCATTACTACATACCTGAAATAAAAGATTTTTGGGTGAACTAACTTTAAAATTCTTCTCACACTTTTTCCTCCTCTCAAACTTGAAAAGAAAACAAAAGGCGCCTCCACTATGGAGCACAAAATGTAATACACCGTAATGTGATACTTTGCAGTCAATATCAAAACATGAAGTAAAGTGAGGCTGTCAGGTAGCCATCACTCCTACTTCGTAACAACAATATCACCCCCAAAAAAAACCTTTCTTTGTAAATATTCATCCACATCGATCACAATACACAACTGCTAAGTGGATTACCGCTACACGATTTATGGTGGAAGAGATAAAGAACAGCTGCGCTGAAAGGTTAATTGTTTATGATCTTAAATACTTAGTCCAGAAAAAAATTGCTTGTCTCAAAAGGGTTGGCCCCAAGACGACACAGGCAGTTAACAGTTTTACAATTTTTCTTTGCTGTGTTCTTAAAATTTTATATGCAGATTATGCAATAGTCTATTCGTATGACACAAGTGCTAGATAATTGTTGTCAAATTTATGTATCAATTTATAACAGTATTAAAGAATGATATTTGAAGATATTTCAATAAAAGAGTGATCTGCTTCTGAGTTTTTCTGGTCTGCTCATCAGAAAAAAAATGTCAATCCTCTTCCACAGATGCCAAGAAAAAAAAGCGAAACTCGGTAAACTGCCCCAGAAATAACGATGCAAATTGCGTGCATACCTGTACAGAACAAATGGTATCTTCTGTTTGTGGCACATGCAAGCTCACTGACTCCCATTAAATGAAAAAAGATCAATGCCCCTTAAAAGAAAACAAACAATGGGCCTTTTAAAAACAATGTTTAAATTCACTTATTAAAAAAAGGAATGAATACTTAACTCCACTTATTTAAAGGAATGTTTAACATCAAGAGTAGATGCAAACAGTTTCTTAAAAGTCACAGAATTGATGTGTTAATTGCTTTGCAATCAAACATACATAATCCTATAGAAAGTGTGGAACACTATCTTAAAGATTACAGCTGGTTATATTTATGTTGTGTAAATCTGTTTTAAAACAAAAATACAGTAGTGCCCTTATTCAGTGTTGCCAAACATCTCATACACGCACACATGCTCCACATAATCCTCACAGCGCCAAATTCATTAAGCTTCAAGAAACCATTACAAAAAGGAGGAATGAAAACCATTTACTCAGAGAAAAAAAGTTACCAGTTAATGACCCCCATGTCAATTGTCCCATAAATTGCAGACTGAGCGTGCGTGTATACATGAACAGATGGCAGGACAGTGTACCTTCTTAACAATCCAAGTTTCAACCAGCATTAGTCACATTGTGGGGCCAACCCAAGCACCTGCAGAATGGAATCAACCAGGGGCTCAGAGCTAAGTTATCCCCACCCTTGTCAATAGCTGATAAGCACAGCTCCTAGATCACAATGTAAAAACAATCAGTCCTTCAACAAAAAAAACATCACCCTTCCTTCTTGGTTTCAGAGTGCAGCAACTGAAAACCGTAATGCTAATTCCCCCTTAGCAAATGGCAGCCTTCTGCAGTGCAACCAGTTACAAATATCAAATATAGTATCACTGTAGTATTACTCATATTTAAATGTGTATGATATCACCTTGCAATACTATTCTTACAAGACTTCATTTATAAATCTACTCATAACAGAACATATAGTAATATACACCAACTGGAATTGTTACACAAAGTTTGAACAAGATCCCTCACTCAAAGTACATCCTCCTGTAAATCTCCAGTACATTTCTTCTAAACCATCAGAAAGCTATGTTCCATGTAAGGGGGAAAAATACAGAAGATTAAAATTAGACTGGAACCAAGGACTAATCACAAAAGAGTCAAAAAGAATCTCATCAAAATACCAGTGGGTAAAGTAACTGGAATTCTCATGAGCAAAGTAATTAAAAAAAGTTATCAGGTCTTATGAAACATGATTTAAAAACTTAAGGATCTCTTTATATAAAAAGTAGATATTATTTTGTTAAATGGTTTACCAGGAGTAAAAATGAACACAAATAAAATAAAATGCAATGGTTAAGGTAGTTGCCAAGTCTGACCACAAACATTCAGTGAGGTGCTCCTCTAAGTGTCCACAATCCATCTTCTCTCATCTTCAGTAAAAGCCATCATTTCCCCTCTAAGTGCCCACATAATAAAATCAAACTTGGTCTGTTAAGAAAACATTTGTACATGATTATCTCCTGTACTGTTAACAAATTACCTGGTCTTTTTGTCAAAAAACCTCATTGTCTAATGGATAACAGATTATTATTAGTTTATGTTTTCAATTTCTATTAGAAATGAAGACCACAGAAGTGGAAGTTTCGAAAACAAAATCCTGCATCATGCTTTTGATTAACATTCCAACCTTTAAACATGTTTATCTGTTGCAAGTCAACCTAACACATGCTTTGTTATTGGTTGATTCCCTATACTACTCAGTGTTATATAAACCCAGCGTAATAGGTAAAGCAGGTTTTTAATGGTAACCTGACAATTTTCAACAGTATAATCTGCCACTCTGGACTGGCAACTACCTTAAAATAGGCTAGGTTTTGTTTTGAAAAAACAGCAAAAATGGTATTCCAACTCGGTATGAAAATCCAGCTAGTGACTGGACCTTTTTTTGCACGCATGCCAGGAAAGAGAAGGCTTCACCACCATCTTTTCCACATCACAACAGTGGAGGAATTATTTCCACACTTTTAAGGCATTGCTCCCCATTCAAAAGTCAGCAACCATCTGTTGTTAAAAAGGCACAAACGCTCATGTCTTCAAAGGGCTTTCTAGAAAACACCCCCATGCTTCTCTTCCATTCTGGTATAGTCTTTCTCTCCACACTGTAATGTTCTTCAAATTATTACTGTATGCCACTTGGGTTTGTTGATATTACAATCAATGCATCTGGACTCATAGATGGCATGAACTCCTTTGTTAAAGGACAAGAACAATAGAAACAGTGGTTGACTGCCTGAGACAGGAGAACTTTTGAGTAGGTAAACTCAGAGCAGAGCTTTTGAGATGACACCTCCTTGGTGACTCTGCCAAAGTAAATGCTGGCTGTCCCACAAACCTATTTCAGGAATGGACAGAGGTAAAAACATCTTTACTTTTTGTTTATTGCCAGCATATTGCCCAGTAGTCCTTGTATTCTGGAAGAACACCACAGCAGGACACAGGAGATACAGAATGAAGTCTGGCAGAGTTAGAGAAATAAAGATATTGTGTGCAAAAGAGAGAACTCCAGCTGGAAACTACATTGGTGGCTCTTCCTCCATGGGTTCATCGTCTGGCCTGCAGAAATAGAAAATACACAAGTATTATTAACAGACAAGACAAAAGCTTCTTAGTCATGTTTCTATACAGGCCATATGCACTTGCATGCTTGCCCCAGCAAAGACTATTTTTCAAGGCAGTTACCCCATCTCCCAGCTAGCAACACAGACACAAGTCTTGTTTACAGTGTCAAGAGTTAGGTATTCCTTCCTGTCTCACCTCTTCTCAGCATCAGGTCCTTGTTTAACTCCCATTGACAACGAGGCCATAGCTGTCACCGTCTCAGCTTCTTCCTTGTCGCATTTTTGGGCCTCTATCAAGGAGTGGCCGACTGTGGAGGATAATCGCTGGAGCGATTTCCAGTATTTACCTAAAATAAATAAAATGTCAATTAGTTGTGGCAAAGTTGCCAGCAAAGATTACACAACAGCAAGAACGATTTGTTACTTTAAATGTATTAATATCATTTACGTTGCACACAAAGGTCTAAGGTACAAACAAGCTTAATGTATATCTGCTCATTTCACAAATTATAATCACAGAATTGCATTTTAGTGCATATGCATTTTAATTGAAAATATTTGTTTTTCAGAAATATTTGAGCATACTAAAACTGATTTGTTCAGCAGCATAAAAAGTGCCCTCTAGTGGAGACAATGATAATTTAGCTTATCCATTTTTTTATTAAAGCAGGCTAACGTTCAAATTCCTTCTGAGACTATGTAAACGCTTTGGTTGGTGTCATTTCATGAATATAACATTTCTTTACTCTACTGTTGATTTTTCCATTCCAAAAACAGATCAATCTTAGATGTACAGCCTGCAGCTACTTGAACAACCAATTAAATTCTAGTTTACAGTCTATGTAAACTACGGATGTTCTAATTTCACCCACTGGTTATCATGAAAGCAGTCACAGGGGTTGTCGTACAAATTAAATCACAAATATTTTTTGTGTTTAAATTTCCTCTGCGAGGTTATAGAGGCATCAGACCAACATAAAAATCTACACAAAATGAATTTAACCATTAACACAAAGAGCTCCTGAAAGCTGAAATTATATCCAAAAGACATCTGACTTATTTATTGCATTTGAATAAGTTAAATTCCAGATCTCTAAGCTGTGATTCTTTCCAAAGCAAGAGGTATAAATATCCAAATGAAATACAGATTTGTTGATAATCTAATTTCAAAGCTTTTCAACCACCTCTGTGGTTTAAACTGCAAATTCAAGTTCTTCATTATTTTAGGTTAGTTTAGTTTAGGTTACTTTATTATTTTCACGTGCAACGGGGTACAGGGAAAATCTTTTTGTTGTGTGCTATCCAGTCAAAGACTATGCTGAGGCTCTATAAGCCACTGGTAATGCTGCATTTGGAATATTGTGAGCAATTTTGGGCACCATATCTGAGGAAGGATGTGCTGGCTCTGGAAATGGTCCAAAGGAGGTTTACAAGAATGATCCCAGGAATGAGTAGGTTAACGTATGATGAGCATTTGTCGGCACTGGGCTTGTACTCGCTAGAGTTTAGAAGAATGAGAGGGGGACCTCATTGAAACATACAGAATAGTGAAAGGCTTGGATAGAGTTGATGTGGAGAGGATGTTTCCACTAGTGGGAGAGTCTAGGACTAGAGGTCATAGCCTCAGAATTAAAGGACGTTCTTTTAGGAAGGGGATGAGGAGACATTTATTTAGTTAGAGGGTGGTGAATATGTGGAATTCTTGGCCACAGAAGGCTGTGGAGGCCAAGTCAGTAGATATTTTTAAGGCAGAGATAGATAGTCTTGATTAGTACAGGTGTCAGAGGTTATGGGGAGAAGGCAGGAGAATGGGGTTAGCCAAATCGATCAACCATGATTGAATGGAGTAGACATATTGGGCCGAATGGCCTAATTCTTATCCTATCACTTATGACCATACATGATTATAATCAAGCCGTCCACAATGTACAGAAACAGAATAAATGGTATAACATTCAGTGCAGGATAAACTCCAATAAAGTCTGATTAAAGATAGTTCAAAGATCTCCAATGAAGTAGAGGAAATAGAGATGAACATTTGTCCCAATACTAATTGTGAATACATTTTTACTTTAAAACTTTGAGTAATTGAAACATTTGAAGAGTACAAGCAAGTGAAATACGATTATTAATTTTGTTCTTTCTTCTATAACATTGCAACACAAAGGGCAATTATATAATTATATACAGTGCCCTCCATGATGTTTGAGTCAAAGACCCATCATTTATTTATTTGCCTCTGTACTCCACAATTTGAGAATTGTAATAGAAAAAATCACATGTGGTTAAAGTGCACATTGTCAGATTTTAATAAAGGTCTTTTTAATACATTTTGATTTTACCATGTAGAAATTACAGCAGTGTTTATACATGGTCCCCCAATTGCAGGGCACCATAATGTTTGGGACTCAGCAATGTCATGTAAATGAAAGTAGTCATGTTTAGTATTTTGTTGCATATCCTTTGCATGCAATAACTGCTTGAAGTCTACGATTCATGGACATCACCAGTTGCTTCTCTGGTGATGCAATGCCAGGCCTGTATTGCAGCCATCTTTAGCTTGCGCTTTGTTTGGGGGCTAGTCCCCTTCGGTTTTCTCTTCAGCGAATAAAAGGCATGCTCAATGGGTTCCGATTGGGTGCTTGACTTGGCCACTCAAGAATTTACAATTTTTTAGCTTTGAAAAAACTCCTTTGTTGCTTTAGCAGTATGTTTGGGATCATTGTCTTGCTGCAGAATTAACCACCGGCCAATGAGTTTTGACGCATTTGTTTGAACTTGATCAGTTAGGATGTGTCTATACACTTCAGAATTCATTATGCTACTACCATCAGCAGTTGTACCATCAATGAAGATAAGTGAGCCAGTACCTTCAGCAGCCATACATGCCCAGGCCATAACACCCCCACCACCATATTTCACAGATGAGGTGGTATGCTTTGGATCTTGGGCAGTACCTTCTCTCCTCCATACTTTGCTCTTGCCATCACTCTAATATAAGTTAATCTTCATCTCATCTGTCCACAAGACCTTTTTCCAGAACTGTGGTTGCTCTTTTAAGTACTTCTTGGCAAACTGTAACCTGGCCAACCTATTTTTACGGCTAACCAATGGTTTGCATCTTGCAGTGTGGCCTCTGTGTTTCAGTTCATGAAGTCTTGTGTGAACAGTGGTCAGTGACAAATCCACACCTGGCCCCTGAAGAGTGTTCCTGATCTGTCGGACAGGTGTTTTCTTTATTATAGAGAGAATTCTTCTGTCATCAGCTGTGGAAGTCTTCTTTGGCCTGCCATTCCCTTTGCAATTATTAAGCTCACCAGTGCTCTCTTTCTTCTTAATGATGTTCCTAGTAGTTGATTTTGATAAGCCTAATGTTTGGCTGACGTCTCTAACAGTTTTATTCTTGTTTCTCAGTCTCATAATGACTTCTTTGACTTTCATTGGCACAACTTTGGTCCCCATGTTGATAAACAGCAATAAATGTTTCCAAAGATGGGTCTTTGACCCAAATATTATGGAGGGCACTGTACATGCTATCAACATCACGCCATATTAGCTGTAAGGAAAACAATAAGATGAGACAAGGAGGTACATTTGGATTGATCAGTTTATTTTTCCACCTCCTGCGAAGAATTCGGGGCAAGAGGGTTTACTCTACAGCTGGCAGGCAATTTCACAGGATCCGCGTATAAAGATCATGGTAGTAAATCACTCTAACGTACACAGTCACATGGAACAGCAACTCAAGTTGATAGCACTTGAGGATGGTTACTGAAATTATCGGTATGTTTAGTTTTTCAAACATGATATACAAAATCATATTGTTCATTGAAATATTCAGACAATATTCAAAGACCTTGGTATATAGCTGCTTATTGAAAAAAATCCCTTAAAAAAAATCTGTCCTAGCTCCAAGGACTGAGAAAGTCTCATTAGATTCATTGAAAGTTTCATTGAAGGTAGGGAGGGAAAGGCTGCAGCTCATTATTCTTCCCATCTCGCAGAGAGACAAAGCCTGCTGCCAGATGCTTTATGTATACCAATATTCAGTGACATTCTCTGTGTGCATGACATCATTATATTTAATCTGATTTTTTTAATTTCTGAAAAGGAAAGCTTTGAAGTTCAACAGAAGTGCATTTGAGCCACTAAATCAAATATCATAAAAGTTAGTTAATTCAATACAGTCAGTCATTGTAATGGATACAACATCAGACAATTGTAATTCCGCTGCTTTACACACTCACTCTGTATTTCGATTACATTCTCAATGGAGCGAACCGCATTGGGATTTGGTCTTTGCTGCAAAATATCTTGTGCAAATGGCTCAAGCTGAAAACAAAATCAAAACAAATATTAACTCTGATGAAAAGTGGAAAGCGTTTTGCTCCTTTCTATTAATAAAGCCATTAAATAAGTTAGGTAATTTGCAGAAACACACTCCCACAGTTATCTGTGCTACATTACCTCACATGCTGACTTGAAAAGATGCAATCCCATACTCTCAATTTACCCGCCTCTGACACATAATGTCAATACAACACATAACACAAGATAATGCTTTCCATTCTAGGACATCTGAGATGTCTTCGTTATTTTGTAAATGTGGTTTCCCCCGCTATCATAGATGGATCCCTCATTCGCGTCTTGTTTGTGACCTGTAGTTCTGCTCTCGTTTCTCCCTCCCCCTAGATGGAACAAGGATAGAGTTCCCCTGGTTCTCACCTTTCACCCCACCCCAGCCTCTGCATCATACACATCATCCTCTGACTCAAAAAGCTGGAGTAACTCAGCGGGACAGGCAGCATCTCTTGAGAGAGGGAACGGGTGACGTTTTGGGTCAAGACCCTTCTTCCTCTGACATTTCCATCACCTGGAATCCAGCCATGGAACACATCTTCCCATCCCAACCCTTTCCGCCTTCTGCAGACTGCCCTCTCCGCAACTACTTGGTTCACCCATCCCTTCCTACTCAAAACAACCCTTCCCCAGGTACATTCCCCTGCAACTGAGGGAGATGTAACACATGTCCCCTTACCACAAGCCTCACCTCCATCTAGGAACCCAGGCAACCCTTCCAGGTGAGACAGCGGTTCATGTGTACTAACCTCATCCACTGCATCTGGTGCTCCTGCACATTGGTGAGACCATGAGTAGACTCAATTACCATTTTGGGGAACACTTATGCTCAGTCCGCCAAGGGCTTTTAGATCTCTCAGTTGCTAATCATTTTAAGTTATCTTCCCATTTCCATACTGAACTGTCTGTCCTGCGTCTCCTCAATTGGCAGAGCGAGAGCACACACAAACTGGAGGACCATTACCTCATGTTCCACTTGGGTAGCTTACAACCCAGTGGTATGATACCACCATCCCCTCTCCTTACCCCACTGGCTTCTTCCCAGCGCCTAATCTGGACTTGCACCAACTATTTCCTCTCCCTTTCCATCTACATTCCTTCGTCTAACTTCACAACTCATCAATCCTTTTGCCTTACACCTCCTCTCTTTTCATCTCTGGCCTTTGTCCAAGATCTGCCTACCAACCCCCCCCCCCCCCCCCCCCCCCCCCCCCCGGAATTCATCTATAACCTGCCATGCTTTGTTCTGCCCATCTCTCTTCCAGCTTTCTTCCCCTCCCCCCTCCAATCAGTCTCAAGAGGGATCCCATACAAAATGTTACCTATCCAGGTTCTTAAGAGATGCTGCTTGACCTGCTGAGTTACTCTAGGACTTGGTGTTGTTTTATGTCAGGTAATTTGGTGCATTTAAGATAAATGGAAGGCATAGAATTCATGATTTCTAGTTTCTAGATGCTAAATATATGTTGAGAAAAAAAAAGGACAAATGACAAATATATCCAGGGTCAACACTATCTATCTTTGAAAAAAGTCTGCTTCAAGTTTACCCTATTAAAAAGTTCAGGGGTGAAATGACCCAGGCGTCATTCCCAAAATCACCTTTTAAAGGAATCATAAATGGTCCAATACAGACACAAGTTAATTCCCGATGAAGCTAAAATGAACGCAGATGGTTTTTAACATGGCATTGCACTTTGTAATTAGTAACAATGTTCAAGAGGAAAGAGTTTTATTCACCGCTGTTGCATATGAGAACATTTTTCAAGAGAGAGTTAGATACAGCTCTTGGGGCTAACGGAATCAAGGGATATGGGGAAAAACCAGAACCAGGGTATTGATTTTGCATGATCAGCCATGATCATATTGAATGGCAGTGCAGGCTCGAAGGGCCGAATGGCCTAGTTTCTATGTATTTGTATTTTTTAAATAACATGTCAAATCTGCTTTAAGATGCAAAGAGGAGTTGCATTAATCTTTGGGCACAGAATACCTAAATTTACATTTGGTTTTTACTTGAGTCTGGGATTAAATCTAAGTGACTCCAATGAGGAGGGAGAAGGGTTGAAGTGAAGAGGTCAATTTTTTTTTTCCTTTTTGATAAGTGAGCTATCCTGACTATTTTATCTGACTATTGGAGGATCAAAATGTTTGCAATTGGTTGATAAGGTTCTTCAATGTGAATTTTTCAGTAAAAACAAGATTTAGGAGATATACGAAAAACGAAATCCCCTTCATCAATTTATATATCGAGTTCCATATACAACACATTTGAAGTAGAAGTTGTACCCCTAATATTTTGATAGGAAATCAACTGCTAACTTCATGCATGTTACCAGAGCTGTCGGAAGGAGATTTTTATTTTGCAAAATGTAAGAGCACGAAAGTGTGTTATTATCCCACCAAGTTTATTAGCACTTTTTCACAAATCATGGATAACCTCAGGATTATCGTCCATATTTGTTTCATTTTACAAACTAGAGAAGGAAAATATTCAATCAGAGATATCTGTTTTATTTTAAATACAGAATTCTCACTAAGACCTTGAAGAAATCTATAAAACATGATCATATTTATTCTTTAAATAATTTCAGCCTGGGCATAGATCTGTCAAACTGTTCACACATTGACAAGCAACTGTCTGAAAGGTTCATAAAATTTACAGTCAAATATATTCATTTTTCGTCACACCATCTGATGGTTTAGAACTGAATGTTTCCACACGTAGTACGTGCCTAGTTCTGCGCTGAGTTTTAGCTGAAATGGTGATGCTGATAAATTAACCATATAACAATTACAGCACGGAAACAGGCCATCTCGGCCCTTCAAGTCCGTGCCGAACAACTTTTTTTCCCTTAGTCCCACCTGCCTGCACTCATACCATAACCCTCCATACCCTTCTCATCCATATGCCTATCCAATTTATTTTTAAGTTATACCAACGAACCTGCCGCCACCACTTCCACTGGAAGCTCATTCCACACCGCTACCACTCTCTGAGTAAAGAAGTTCCCCCTCATGTTACCCCTAAACTTCTGTCCCTTAATTCTAATTTGAAACAAATTCTCATGGATATTTGAAACTATATTATTTGCTATAATCTATCTCCACAATTTTGATTAAATCCAAAGGCAATTGTACATGTACATTTTCCTTCTTTCTTCCTTCAGTTAAAAATAAAACTAGAAAACAATCAAAATTAAATTCAGGATTGCCAATTAGTAACCAATCTG
This sequence comes from Raja brachyura, assembly GCA_963514005.1. The sequence continues at coordinate 40,253,032 of OY740787.1, read as the reverse complement.
GGAGGATTATATAGGAATACTAATGTCCAAAAAACAAACTTCAAAGTGTTAAACACAATCTTTAATGATTAATTTTCCTTCTGTTGCAGGATTAATCCCCCCCCCCCCCACATGAAAGCCCTTGTAATGCCAAAATTTCATTGTAAAGGAATTCAAAATTTAAACAAGAAGCTATTGGTTCCAACATTTTCTGCACATGCCAGGAGGAAATAATGTTCATAAATAACTATGAAACAGATCATCATTGGCGGTCACTCGAAACAAGTATGACTGTCCTCTCCTCTCCATAGGGTCATCTACTTGTGTCTGTAGAGGCTGATCTGTGATCCACACACCTTGGTGCAACGTGGGCAGTAGAGACTGGCGGTGGTTGGTAGTCATCGAGCCCCCTTCTCTCTCTGATGTGGCATATTTTACACTGTTGCGAGATACTTTTGTATTCTAACAGTGACGTGATAATTGCCGGCTGGTTGTTTTGATCTAACCCCACTTTCTTGAAATACTGTATTTAATCCATCAAAAAACAAATTGTTTCCTTTTAACCACAAATAATTATTTGCATAGCGTTGAGAAGCCAAGAATTATATCACCTCTCATTAATAGAAAACTGAAGAATTAAAATGAAACACAAATATTCTCTCCACTGATGTTTATTTGGTAAGAAAGTTTGAAAAGGAAGTGAGCAAATGTTGCGAAGCACACAAAGATGGACTTGTTCAAAAGATATGGTGCAGCCTACAAAGATCGTGTCAAATCACTTCATGCAACTGCCAGGAATAGCAGGTAGCATTTGTCAGGGTCATAATAATAATCACGATAAAGGGCCTGTCCCACTTACGCAATTTTTCCGGCGACTACCGGTACCCGTCATAGTCGCAGCAGGTCGTCGAAAATTTTCCACATGTTGAAATGTTAAAAAGGTACGACTCTTTGGCCGATTACTCACGACCATACAGGCGACATGTGACGCCTGTATGGTCGTGAGTAGTCGCCCAAAGAGTCGTACCTTTTTCTGGTCGCCGCTGGATTTTCAACATGTTGAACATTTTCGGCTACCTGCTGCGACTATGACGGGTGCCGGCAGTTGCCAAAAAAATTGCGTAAGTGGGACAGGCCCTTAACTGTTTTCTCAACGTTTTTGTTTCACAAGGGCCTAGTTTCTACTGGGGACAAGGAAACCCCAGTTAACATATCACCACATTTTTTTCCACAAGCCAATTTCACCAATTTTGTATGGTCCCAGCTGCAGAACTTATCTGTACAGGTTTGCTGATTATTACTGACATTCTTCCAGCTTACAAGCAGACATCAGGATTAATGCTTGAAATTCCAGTGTTTTCACCACTGCGATGTGGCAGCCTGACAAAACCCCAAATGTTTGATTTCCTTCATACTCCCCCACCTGTGAAGACTAGGGAACTGGGGGCAGATCTTATAGAAGTGTATAAGACCTGGGGAGGTTTAGATAGAGTAGATGCACGGTCTTTTCCCCAGAGTAGGATGATCAAGAACCAGAGGACATAGGTTTAAGGTGAGGTGAGAAAAATAGGAACCTGAGGGATCACTTTTTTTGACTCAAAGGGTAATGGATGTACATAATGAGCTGCCAGAGGAGGTCATTGAGGCAGGTAAGTTCACAACATTTAAAAGACATTTGGACAGGTACATGGATAGATTAGGTTTAGAAGGATAAAGGCCAAATGCAGGCAGTTGGGACTAGTGTAATGGAGCATGTTAGTTGGCGTGGGAAGTTGGGCCGAAGGGCTTGTTTCCATCATGTATGATTCTACAACTTTTTTTTAAACACTAGTCAGGATATTGGGACGTGAAAGGCCTTAACACTACATACAAAATACCAAAACAGCTTTAATGTTTCTAAGAATTGGCAGTGAATATTAACTAAGTCTACAGTTTATAAGTGAAACCACTTACAAAGTACAGTGACACAGACCTCTGCAAATTTGGAACTCTCCAGATATCACACAAGCATAGCTTAGTACCTTTTTATAGGAGCTGCATTTCACTATTAATTTCTTTTGATCTGCCATTTGTGTCTGGCAAACATCCACTATATTCTGTATCCAAGTTCAGCAGTAATTGTTATACGGACTGAACTTTGATATCGCTGGCCTGTTTACGTAAATGAAGGTTACATATTTCATTGAATTTAGGAGCCACCTGGGACACACATGAGCAACTGTGTAGTCTCACTGGTTTCTTCTCGTTTGTCTGTCTTCATAATTCTGATTACTCTTAACAAATGTCATTAAATTTCTAATAAGACTTCTTAAATAATTCTTCAACCTCCTACTAAGGCAAGAGCTGACACATCAACATTCCAGGATCATGCCTGGTTAAATGTTATATGTGTTGGGAAAGATGCATGGATTGGTGTCTGGAATCCCAGATACCAATGGAAAGGTTTACTCAATGGAAGGAGGGTACAGCCAAGACCAACATCTGTACATTTATTGGCAGGCTACTCTTTAAAACATTCTCAATTTTTATACACAGTTGGTGATCAGATTTCTAGCTCACTGATCCTGGCTGGATCAAATGCTTCAAACTATCAACGGTGCATAGGGGTTAGATTAGGACAATGGTTACCTGGATGAGATATTCATCGTATGGCATCTACTATCCTCTATAATCTTTCAGGTGTGGTTATATCGGGAGTAGTAATTTAACAAGTTATGGGTAAACTATTAGCATGTTAAATTACTTTTTGTGAATAAAGATTCACACTTTCAATTGATTAGAAGGAACTGTTGAAAAAATTACATGCATCTACAATACCACTTTGATTGTATTTGCATTAGTTTTAACAAAACCATGTAGTCTATCGTGCAAGAGAAACGTTATCGGACATTTATCAATATAAATAGGGTGAATATGCTGCCTGTGTCTGGTGGTTCCAAAGATACCACTAGCATCAACTCCTCCCTTGCCAGTGCTGGGCTTTGTCAGATCCATTCTGTCACAATGCTCTTGTTGGGATTCCCCAAAGACCTAATTTATTTCAATGGGGATTCTTCGTCTGAAGAACAAGGACTTTTTCTTCTTAATTTATTTAAGCTGAATGTTTTTTTATTGATTATAAATCTTTAATGTTCTTAATTAGTTTCATTTTTGTGCCATTATTAAAATGTTGTTCTAACTTTGAAGGTTTTTATATATTTATTAATAGTTTCATCAGCTTTGTTCTGTATCAGCTACTCTTGGGGCATTCTGGGAACTAAGCCCGAGGCCCATTCACCAGAGATGCCTCACTTGGCTTCGCACTTGTCTCCTGGGCATGGAAAGTACATAATATCTGTGCAGGTTCAAGCATGGTGTGCAGGCGATTCTATGCATCAGGACTGCATCAGTACTGAATGGTAAAACACTCCACATGTACTCATTATCCCTTGTAACATTCTCAAACAAGCACAGTTAAGTGCATCTTATCTATTTAACAATACATTTCAGAGAACTTGACTGCACCAGGCATTTTCAAATCCAAGCGCATTAGTGATTATCCATTGCAAAATAAAAATAAGATGAACCCAGCTGCACAGGCAGCATCTGTGGAGGGAATGGACAGATGACGATTTGAGTCAGGACGCTTCATCACTCTGCAGAAGTGTTAATTAGAGTTATTAAAATTTCTGTGGTCATAATGCTGACTCTATTTATATGATATTCTGATACAATTTTCTTCGGGAAAGGCAAACCTGAAAATATTTGCTTAGTGATTGTTGCTTTGGGGAATTCAGACACTCAGAATTCAAGGCGGTACAGTTGCGCAGCAGTAGCGTGCTAGAGACCGTGTGTTTGATCCTGACTACGGATGCTGTCTGTACGGAGCTTGTACCTTCTCCTTATGACGGTGTGGGTTATCTCCAGGTGCTCCGCTTGCCAAAGATGTACAAGTTTGCATGTGAAATGGCTTTTGTAAAATTGTAAATTGTCCTTAGAGTTTAGGATAGTACTAGTGATCGTTGGTCGGCGTGGATTTGGTGGGTCGCAGAGCCTGTTTCAAGGCTATATTTCTAAAGACACCAATCACATGTTATGTTATGTTATGTTACTTGGTGAGACCGCACCTGGAGTATTGTGTACAGTTTTGGTCTCCAAATCTGAGGAAGGACATTATTGCCATAGAGGGAGTGCAGAGAAGGTTCACCAGACTGATTCCTGGGATGTCAGGACTATCTTATGAATAAAGACTGGATAGACTCGGTAAATACTCTTAGAATTTAGGAGATTGAGAGGGGATCTTATAGAAACTTACAAAATTCTTAAGGGGTTGGACAGACTAGATGCAGGAAGGTTGTTCCCGATGTTGGGGAAGTCGAGGACAAGGGGTCACAGCTTCAGGATAAGACCGCAATGAGAAATACTTTTTTCACACAGAGAGTGGTGAGTCTCTGGAACTCTCTGCCACAGAGGGTAGTTGAGGCTAGTTCATTGGCTATATTTAAGAGGGAGTTAGATGTGGCCCTTGTGGCTAAGGGGATCAGAGGGTATGGAGAGAAGGCTGGTACTGGATACTGAGTTGGATGATCAGCCATGATCATATTGAATGGCGGTGCAGGCTCGAAGGGCCGAATGGCCTACTCCTGTACCTAATTTCTATGTTTCTATGTACTCAAGAGAAATGTAGAAAATTAAATACTGCAGAGTATTAGCTTGCCGCCCCTGCCTTTTGAGAAGAAAATGGTACATTGCATTGGAATATGAAATGAATAGGAAAAAAAAACTGTTTTAAAGAAGCGTCCCAGCTTTTCAAAGACAAAAGAAACCCGAAAATGTTTAAGCACCAAAAGAGTTTATCTTAAAAAAATGCAATACATCTATCAGGACGTATTCACACAATTGCTTTAGGTCTTTCCCCAGTTCATTGTTGTAATTGGTCATTGTAATTAATTAATCTGCGTTACTGATGAACTGGTCTTGTGGAATTATATTTCTTTTGGAAGTCTGCCCTCATCACATTCATAATCTGCAGTTATAGGCGCACCTGTGAGTTCTTGAACTTGTCAGCTTATAATGTGCATTGATGTTTTACCTCATTTCCAAGTAAAGCAGAAACACATGCTTCTGAGGCATCGCAAATGGCAGTAAGATCGTGGCCCCCTTCCAGGGCGAGCACGACACGGCCTCCAGCCAGGCCCATCAGCTGTTTGGTAAGGTAGCCAAAACCTGTGTCAGGAAAGAGGAAATGCAAGAGATGTCAAAGGTCAGAAGCCCACTTTGACTCTTGGCGAACGATCAAAGATTCTAAGTATTACATCATATTTGAAATGGCCACGAGGGATTACTGGGACTAAATGTATAATATAAGCCAGGTTTAATTTCAATAAATACAATTTACTATTTCAGTTCAACCCTTTTTGATCTTCTGTTTAATATATGCAATTTTGTGATGAATGTTTTAAATTTCCCAAAGTGGCACGCCATTCACTTCCTAAGGGCCTCCAAACAAAAAATGGCCACTTCTCATTTTCTCTCAGGGAAATGTAAAATATAAATAAATATTTTAGAAATGGGTAAGAATTTTACTCATGAAAACAAGCATAACATTCTTATCTTTTTAATTCTCATATTCCACCGACTGATTTTTTGAACAAAGACATTTTACAGTTCAAGCTAAAGCCCTTGGCTTCTCTGAAAGATTTAAAGACCCTTTTGAAGATTAGTGTTCATATGTTTCTTCCCTCCCCCTCAAAGCTGGAAAATGTGGATCATTTACTCTCACTAATTTGGCTGTCAAAAATATGAGTTTCTCTAAAATTCTCCTCTGATTAAGTAACTACTTGAAATAAAAAGATAATTTAATTAATCACACAAGCAAGCTTACATTTAGCAGTGACTTTGTAGCCTCCAAGAGGAGCTGGATGTCCTTCCACAGCATCAAATCCAGAGGATACAAGAACCATGTCAGGAGCAAACTCATTAGCAATGGGCATCACCACTGTCCTGTAACGAAAGACAAACAGAATCTTGCTTCAGAGTCTGTCATTAAAAAAAAGTACTATTTTCACGGTGCATTCAATTTTGTTGAAATGCTGCCTCAAATTAGATTATTATATGAAGGTAACAGGAGATCTTTTATTTTTGTTCATAGTATCCTAGAATTTGCAGATTCCAAAGACGGAAAAATATTAGTCCTACTTTTTGTATCTATTTTGTTAAGGTAATAGATATATTTTTTAGATGTCATGAAAATGGCAGCTAGATCTGAGACTGCATCACAATGATAATGGTGCGGCTAGAAGAATTGGTTCCTCAGAGCTCCAGCGATGGGCTGAATCTATACCTCCATAGTTGTCTGCATGGAGTTTGCACATTCTCCCTGTGACTCTGTAGGTTTCCCCAGTTCTCTAGTTTCTTTCCACATCTCATAGAAATGTATTAGTGGGTTAAATGACCCCTGTAAATTGTCCCTTGGTAGGTAAGTGAGTGGAAGAATCGGAGGAAGTAGATCTGAATAGAAGAAGAATAAAACAAGATTGATCTGGTAGGCTGAAGGGCTATTTCCATGCTGTACAACTCTTCATAATATAAGTTGAAACCTAAATTGAGTATACATATTTTAGAAGATCACACACTGGGAATTTTGGTGCAGCTTTAGTGTACCAAATTAGGTTTTTCAGTATACCAATTCACACAACACCTAATCAAATCCTCATCTCCCATTTTCTTCCCTATTCAGTTCAGGTTGGACTTTTTCCATATGCTTTCTACCACATAAAATTGAAGATGTACAGGTTATATACTGCAACCAAAGTCTTATCAGTTGTGTTGCTTCTCTAATGATTCACTATTTTAAATTAAGATGAAAAACTAGAAAATAGGTCTTAACAACCTAAAACATGATGTAATTGGAAAATAGGTATGTAAAAAAGATGATGATAACAATTTAGATTATTTTCGATGATGTTGAAAGACATATTTTAAATTGAGGGGTCAGAAAATCTGTACATTCTCAAACATCTGTCATGCTTAACACCTACGAATTAAAGTGAAACCACTTAAAGCACAAGAAAACCAATCTTCTAATTGCTGGATTTTTCATTAGCTATAATAGAAGACTGTTGATACCCAAAACACATAATTTCAAACAAATTATGACTTTTTCCATCTTGCCTAATTTTCAATGGCATGAAACATATCTGAATCAATCTACAACAACTAAGTCACACAATGTTTAGCTTCAGTGAATGGATTTCTATGCTTATAATAAATGGATATCTAGTTGATAGTGCACCATTAAATGGTTTTAACGAGTTGATTGACAAGCAATTGGTCTTCACACCATGCAAATCTTATGGGACTAAGTCCAATGCCCTCCATAATGTTTTGGACAAAGACACATCATTTATTTATTCACCTCTGTACTCCACAATTTGAGATTTGTAATAGAAAAAAATCACATGCGGTTACTTCACATTGTCAGATTTTATTAAAGTGTATCTTTATACATTTTGGTTTCACCATGTAGAAATTATAGCTGTGTTTATACATAGACCACCATTTCAGGGCACCATAATGTTTGGGACACAGGTGTTTATAATTGCTCAGGTGTGTTTAAATACCTCCTTTGTGCAGGTATAAGAGAGCTCTCAGCACCTAATCTTTCCATCATCTTTAGAAACTTTTATTGCTGTTTATCAACATGAGGACCAAAGTTATGCCAATGAAAGTCAAATAAGCCATTAATAGACTGAGAAACAAGAAATAAACTGTTAGAGACATCATCCAAACCTCAGGCTTACCAAAATCAACTGTTTGGAACATCATTAAGAAGAAAGAGAACACTGGTGAGCTTACTAATCGCAAAGGGACTGGCAGGCCAAGGAAGACCTCCACAGCTGATGACAGAAGAATTCTCTCTATAATAAAGAAAAATCTCCAAACACCTGTCCGACAGATCAGAAACACTCTTCAGGAGCCAGGTGTGGATTTGTCAATGACCACTGTCCGCAGACGATTTCATGAACAGAAATCCAGAGGCTACACTGCAAGATGCAAACCACTGGTTACCTGCAAAAATAGGATGGCCAGGTTACAGTTTGCCAAGAATTACTTAAAAGAGCAACCACAGTTCTGGAAAAAGGTCTTGTGGACAGATGAGACGAAGATTAACTTATATCAGAGTGATGGCAAGAGCAAAGTATGGAGGAGAGAAGGAACTGCCCAGGATGTCAGTTGGAGGGACCACATCACCAACGCCCAGCTCTATGGGAAGATTCCACCTCTGACCGAGATCAGGTGGAGAAGGATGAAGCTCGCTGGAAACTGCCACCACCACCCAGAAATGCCAGCAAACAAGGTCATGCTGTGGGAACCCACCCATGGTAGACGTGACCCTGGACGGCCAATCAAGACGATGCTGAAGATATTGATGGAAGGAGCATGTGTAGAGACAAAAGAGGAGTTTGCCAGCTGCACGGAGGACAGAGATGTATGGTGCGTCCGTCACTGTGCCCATCGGAAACCAGCACCACTGCGTCACAATGTTTACAACGATTTAATAATAATAATAATAAGATCCAAAGCATAACCACCTCATCTGTGAAACACTGTGGTGGGGGTGTTTTGGCCTGGGCATGTATGGCTACTGAAGGTACTGGCTCACTAATCTTAATTGATGATACAACTGGTGATGGTAATAGCATAATGAATTCTGAAGTGTATAGACACATCCTATCTGCTCGTTCAAACAAATGCCTCAAAACTCATTGGCCAGCAGGTTCATTCTACAGCAAAACAAAGATCCCAAACATACTTCTAAAGCAACAAAGGAGTTTTTCAAAGCAAAAAAATTGTAAATTCTTGAGTGGCCAAGGCAATAACCCAATCTTAGTCTTCAAGCAGTCATTGCATGTAAAGGATATGCAAAAATTACTAACTATGACTACTTTCATTTACATGACATTGCTGTGCCCCGAACATTATGGTGCCCAGAAATGGGTGGGACTATGTATAAACACTGCTGTAATTTCTACACGGTGAAACCAAAATGTATAAAAATGGCCTTTATTAAAATTGACAATGTGCACTTTAACCACAAGTGATTTTTTTTAAAAATAAATTTCAAATTGTGGAGCACAGAGGCAAATAAATAAATAATGGGTCTTTGACACAAACATCATGCAGAGCACTGTATTTCTCTTCCAAAATACATAGCAGCTAAAAATATAGAAGTAACTTAACACAGATGAAAACTATGTTTTACCCCCTACCCCTCAATGCATTGTAGTATTTTGAGCTTGCTCTTAATCAGGAGTGCAATATTTAAAAAAAAATCACCAGGAACTAATGAGACACCTGGACTTCACCAAACAACACAACTGAACACAAACTGAATCCATCCTTTAAGACAGGGGTCGGCAACCTTGTTTTGCATAGGGGCCAGGAGCCATGTCTGTGAGCGGATGGCGGGTCACATTGATCACCATTGTTAATAATAATAATAATGATGATAATAATAATCATCATATCAGAAGAATAGTATTAACAATAAATATAAGAATCTCTCTCTCTCTCTGGAAGAGGAAGAAGTGGAGAAGGAAGAAAGAGGAAGTTTTAATAATTTAGTGGAATTGCCTCATCGTGATGAGGGCGGACGTGGAGGTGGTGGTGAAGGAGATGGTCACTGTCTGTCACAGATATTTGATGTATTTGATGGACCGTGGGACAAGAGACAGTGTCAGTGACACGCACACACACAGTGATACGAAGAAACACTATGAGGCGACTGTACATGCTTATCACTTAACACTCACCCAAATCCACGGAATTAAAAAATGGCAAGAGCACCAGTGGATGAGAAGAATGTACAATAGCGCCAGCTGCAGGTCAAGTGAATTATTGCGAAACGCGTCACTCGTATAATATTTTGAGTGGCTGATGTAGCACAAGTCGTGGTGTCATCAGCCGATGTGTCGCATACAGAAAACTGGAGCAATGGAATATCTGAACTAATAAAACTAACAAATAATAACTAATAAAAAGCACCACTAATTACCAAATATATTAGTATTCTAAATGTTTCTTTTTTATTTATTTTGTTTTGGATATTTCTTTGTGTTAAAATACGCCTGCGGGCTGAATGATTTCAGGTCACGGGTCGGATCTGGCCCGTGGGCCGCAGGTTGCCGACCCCTGCTTTAAGTGCATGATTTCTAAGGCAGAAGTTTCGAAAATATTTTAATTTGGGTTGTCTGCTACTGGAAGAAAAATGGGAAGAAATGGGACAAACAACTAACTGTATTGTTACATACACACATACAGTGGCTTGCAACAGTTTTCATACCCCTTGAACTTTTCCACATTTTGTCACGTTGCAACCACAAACGTAAATGTATTTTATTGGGATTTTATGTGATAGACCAACACAAAGTGGCGCATAATTGTGAAGTGGAAGGAAAATGATACATGATTTTTTTTACAAATAAAAAACTGAAAAGTGTGGCGTGCAAAAGTATTCAGCCCCCTTTACTCTGATACCCCTAAATAAAATCCAGTTGAACCAATTGCCTTCAGAAGTCACCTAATTAGTAAATAGAGTCCACTTGTGTGTCATCTAATCTCAGTATAAATACAGCTGTTCTGTGAAGGCCTCAGAGGTTTGTTAGAGAACATTAGTGAACAAACAGCATCATGAAGCCCAAGGAACACACCAGACAGGTCAGGGATAAAGTTGTGGAGAAGTTTAAAGCAGGGTTAGGTTATAAAAAAATATCTCAAGCTTTGAACATCTCACGAAAATGGAAAGAGTATGGCACAACTGCAAACCTACCAAGACATGGCCGTTCACCTAAACTGACAGGCCGGGCAAGGAGAGCATTGATCAGAGAAGTAGCCAAGAGGCCCATGGTAACTCTGGAGGAGCTGCAGAGATCCACAGCTCAGGTGGGAGAATCTGTCCACAGGACAACGATTAGTCGTGCACTCCACAAATCGGGTCTTTATGGAAGAGTGGCAAGAAGAAAGCCATTGATGAAACAAAGTCATAAGAAGTCCCATTTGCAGTTTGCCACAAGCCATGTGGGGGAAGGTGCTCTGTTCTGATGAGACCAAAATTGAATTTTTTGGCCTAAATGCAAAACGCTATATGTGGCGGAAAACTAACACTGCACATCACCCTGAACACACCATCCCCACTGTGAAACATGGTGGTGGCAGCATCATGCTGTGGGGATGCTTTTCTTCAGCAGGGACAGGGAAGCTAGTCAGAGTTGATGGGACGGTGGATGGAGCCAAATACAGGACAATCTTGGAAGAAAACCTGTTAGAGTCTGCAAAAGACTTGAGATTGGGGCGGAGGTTCCCCTTCCAGCAGGACAACGGCCCTAGACATACAGCCTGAGCTACAATGGAATGGTTTAGATCAAAGCATATTCATGTGTTAGAATGACCCAGTCAAAGTCCAGACCTAAATGCAAATGAGAATCTCTGGCAAGACTTGAAAATTGCTGTTCACAGACGCTCTGACTGAGCTCGAGCTATTTTGCAAAGAAGAATGGGCAAAAATTTCAGTCTCTAGATGTGCAAAGCTGGTAGAGACATACCCCAAACGACTTGCATCTGTAATTGCCGCGAAAGGTGGTTCTACAAATTATTGACTCAGGGGGGCTGAATACTTTTGCACGCCACACTTCTCAGTTTTTTATTTGTAATAAAATTTGGAAACTGTGTATTATTTTCCTTTCACTTCACAATTATGCACCGCTTTGTGTTGGTCTATCACATAAAATACCAATAAAATACATTTACGTTTGAGGTTGTAACGTAACAAAATGTGGAAAAGTTCAAGGGGTATGACAACTTTTGCAAGCCACTGTACACATGATTTGGCCATTTCAAGAAATACACTTTGAGAATTCATCAAAACTAATGTGTTCAAACAATAACCTACTACAACGAGGTTGGTAACTGGTTTGACTTTCTGTTAAAAATATAAAAATAAACAAAATATTTTAGGAAATCCACAAGATTCAACAAAAAAAAACTGAGATATTCATACAAATGCTGCAAATAATATGACTAAAAGAGAGGGATTTCAGGGCAAAACTGTGGGCATGAATGGTTCCAGTGGTAAAATGACCTCTTCTCAATAATGAAGGGTACATTTGAAAAGGTCAATGTTTATATGATATAATTAAATCATCCCAATGTTGCAGTGTATGCAGTGACGAATGCAAGAGAAGATTAGACGTGTTTTTTCTCCTATAAAAATACTGTTGTTGAGGTTAAATGGGTTGCCTTCTCTGTCCTCAAACTCCGATAACTACAGCCTTCACTTACTAAGCGAAATTCAGAATGTGCTTCCGTTCAGAGAAGGATATGCAGTTCCATGGCAAATCACACCGTGGTAGTAATTGCGCTCATTGCAGAATATATTATTACAACTGGGTAGTTGGCAAGCAGACATTTAACTGTACAAAATCGAGTTGGTAAAGAGAGAAAATAGTTAGAACCAGGTGAGAAATCATATTTCCAAAAATAAGTTAGAAGCAAAGTACAGGTAGAGATATATAGCAGGCTCCATCTCTACCTTCTTGAGAAGAAGCATGTACTATGGTAAAATAGGGGATGGATGCACAAATATATGAACTTTAGAGGCAAATGATTATACTGTTAACATCAGCCAATGTTAACCACTAACATGAGATGCTCAATATTAACAATTTGACAATAGACCATAGGTGCAGTAGTAGGCCATTCGGCCCTTCAGCCAGCACTGTCATTCACTGTGATCATGGTTGATCATCCACACTCAGTACCCCGTTCCTGCCTTTTCCCCATATCCCCTGACTCCGGTATCTTTAAGAGCACTATCAAACTCTCTCTTGAAAGCATACAGAGAATTTGCGTCCACTGCCTTCTGAGGCAGAGGATTCCACAGATTCACAACCCTCTGGGTGAAAAAGCATTTCCTCATCTCCATTCTAAATTGCTTACCCCTTATTCTTAAACTGTGGCCCCTAGTTCTGGACTCCCCCACCATCGGGACCATGTTTCCTGCGTCTAGCATGTCTAAACCCTTAATAATCTTATATGTTTCAATAAGATGCCCTCGCATCCTTCTAAATTCCAGAGTATACAAGCCCAGCTGCTCCATTCTATAAACATATGACAGTCCCGCCATCCCGGGAATTAACCTTGTGAATCTACGCTGCACTCCCTCAATAGCAAGAATGTCCTTCCTCAAATTTGGAGACCAAAACTGCACACAATACTCCAGGTGTGGTCTCACTAGGGCCCTTTACAACTGCATAAGGACCTCTTTGCTCCTATACTCAACTTCTCTTGTCATGAAGGCCAACATGCCGTTCGCTTTATTCGGCTGTACCTGCATGCATGCTTTCAGTAACTGATGAACAAGGATCCCCAGATCTCGTTGCACTTCCCCTTTTCCCAACTTGACACCATTCAGATAATAATCTATCTTCCTGCTTTTGCCACCAAAGTGGATAACCTCACATTTATCCACATTAAACTGCATCTGCCCACTCACCCAACCTGTCCAAGTCACCCTGCATCCTCATAGTATCCTCCTAGCAGTTCACACTGCCACCCATTTTATTATTTTTAATCCCTTCATCTAAATCATAAACGTATATTGTAAATAGCTGTGATCCCAGCACCGAGCCTTGTGGTACGCCACTCGTCACTGCCTTCCATTCTGAAAGGGACCCGTTTATCACTACTCTTTGTTTGCCAACCAATTTTCTATCCATGTCAGTACCCTACCCCCAATACCATGTGCTCTAATTTTGCCCACTAATCTCCTATGTGGGACCTTATCAAATGCTTTCTCAAAATCCAGGTACACTACATCCACTGGCTCTCCTTTGTCCATTTTCTGAGTTACATCCTCAAAAACTTCCCGAAGATTAGTCAACCAAGATTTCCCCTTCGTAAATCCAAACTGACTCGGACCGATCCTGTTATTGCTATCCAAATGTGCCGCTATATAATCTTTTATAATCCAGCATCTTCCCCACCACCGATGTCAGGCTAATTGGACTATAATTCCCTGTTTTCTCTCTCCCACATTTCTTAAAAAGTAGGATAACATTAGCTATCCTCCAATCCACAGGAACTGATCCTGAATCTATAGAACATTGGAAAATGATCACCAATGTGTTCACAATTTCCAGAGCCACCTCCTTAAGTACCCTGGGATGCAGACCATCAGGTCCTGAAGATTTATCAGCCTTCAGTCCCATCAGTCTACCCAACACCATTTCCTGCCTAATGTGAATTTCCTTCAGTTCCTCCATCACTCTAGACCATCTGGTCACTACTACATCAGGGAGATTGGATCCGTCTTCACTATGGAAGACACAAGCAAGGTACCTGTTACACTTTGCACAAGTGTATTCTGACATGGAACCTTGGAGTAGTTGTACTTTGCATGCACGCTTGGACATAACAGGAACAATTAGACCTTCTGGGTTGTAATATATGGTTCTGAACCAGATTATAACAATCACGCATGTCCAGTTTGCTGCACCAAAAATGAAGTTAAAGCCTTTTGCAAGCATCTGGGCTTGAACTTCGATTTTGCACCATCCAATTGTATGCCTTCTGTATTAAGAATTGGTTGAGAGCACTCGATAAAGCTGGGGATATGCCCTTGAACAACAGCCTAGCTATAGTGCTGAAAACTTATATTTCAGCAGAGTTACCGCACAAGAAATGTGGAGAGGTTAACATCCATTCTCTGTTGAAACGTTAGCAAAGTGTTGGGAGGTGTGTTCATTGTATTACCAAGCAGTACTTTAATAATCTGCTTACCATCACTTAATTTGGTATTTTCAGGATCACATGATTCCAAGTATGTGGACTACAGAGCTGAATTCTAGGGGTGCACTGAAGCTGCTCTTGACACCAAGCTGTGCATAATGGAGTTAAGTAAATCTGAAGATTATGGCAATGAATTCTCAGAAAATGAAATTGTCAATGTCCGTGTTCAACAAAACTCAACATTTAGGTACAGGCCAATAAGAGCCAAGTAACATTCACCGACACAATCCAGGCAATTTATATTTCCAACAGAGAATGTCTAATCACTTATCCTTGACATTTAATAACATTACCACTGTCAAGAGCTCACCCCAGCCACCTGCTGGAGCTTACCATTGATATTAAATGTAACTGGATCAGCCATGTAAATACAATGGCAACAAGAGTGGTTCAAGGGAGAAGTCTGCAGAAAGCAAATTATCTTCTGATTCCCCAAAGGTATTCCACCATCTACAAGGAATTCGAGAAGTATGATAAAAGAGTCACACCAACATTCAAGAAGATCAACACTGTCTAAGACAAAATCATAAATGGGACTCCATTCCCTATCCTAAGCTTTCACCCTCTGCCACCAACACACTAAGGCTGCAATGCAAACCATTTGTATGAGCTCCTCCTCATCTATGTAATACTCACACCTCCCACACGTGCATCCTCACCACAGTGGTCAAGGGCAGCAGGCACGCGGCACTACATCTCCTTCCCTTCAAAGTTGCACACCATCAACTTCAGTTGACTTGATCCATCAACTTTACTGGGTTAAAATTCAAGAAGTCCTGTGCAAGGATCGTCATCAGATGAAGTGCAGAGTTTCAGGGTAACAGCTCTTCAACACCCTCACAAGATAAATTAGAAATGGCAGGAACTCCCCATCCGGAAATGAAAATATAAAACTAAACTATTTACTCATTCACACTGTGCTATAAACCACACAAAGGAATGATGTCGAGTTTGAATAAAGTAAAATCTTCTATATACGAAAACCAAAATGATTATCAAGCATGTGTCCATTTCAGTGGGATGCCTGGTTTACTTGAAGTTAGAGAAATTAATATTCATACCACAGGGCTGTAAACTGCCCAAGCAAAATATGAGATGTTGTTCCTCCAATTTGCGTTTAGCCTATGACAATGGAGGAGACCTAGGACAGAAAGGTCAGTGTGGGAATGGGAAGGAGAACTAAAGCGTTTGGCAACCGGGAGATTAGGTAGGTCCAGGCGGTCTGAGGGAAGGTGTTCAGCGAAATGACCGCCCAGTGTACGTTTGGTCTCGCCGATGTATAAGAGTCCACATCTTGAACAAAGGGTACAGTAGATGAGGTACAAGTGAACTTCTGTGAACCTGAAAGGACTGTTGGGGTCCCTGTCGCATCTCCTGTGGTTACAGGGGAGGGAACCTGGAAAGTGAGTGGTTTAGGTGGGAAGGGATAAGTTCACCTGAGATTTGCGGAGGGAACAGTCTTTGCGGAAGACGGAATGGGGATGAAGATGGGAAGATGTGATTAGTGGTGGGATCTCGTTGGAGGTGGTGAAAATGTCAGAGAATCATGTGTTACATGTGACGTCTGATGGGGTGAAAGGTAAGGACTATGGGGACTGTCTTTGTTGCGACTATGGGGTGGGGGAGCAAGAGCGGACTGCGGGGTACCAAGGAGACACATGTGAGGGCTAATAAATGAGGACATCTTAGATGTCCTGGTATGGAATACCTGATCTTGGGCGCAGACGGAGGAATTTGGAGTAGGGGATAGAGTCTTGGCAGGAAGCAGGGTGGGAAGAGGTGTAGTTAAGATAGTTGTGGGAGTCAGTGGGTTTGTAACAGCTAACAATGGCATATCTCCTTTATCATAGTTACTTTTTTTGTATATCTTTCACTCATTGTTCTATATCTCTCCACATCATCGTCTATATCTCTCATTTCCCTTTTCCCCGACTAGTCTGAAGAAAAGTCTCGACCCGAAATGTCACCCATTCCTTCTCTCCAGAGATGTTGCTTGTCCTGCTGTTGACTCCAGCTTTTTGTGTCTATCTTATATATTAAAAGCGTTTTTTTTTTACTGAAAGCTCCAAAATTAATGCTTTGGACTTTGTTTATGGGAACATGGTCACATCAGCATAAACAGAAAATCTGTCGACTGGATGGCTTGATGTCATTTATTTTCAATATGTTATCAACTTATGATGCAATATTGACATTTATCCCATAAAGATTCACTTTTAATTGCTGTTTACATGTATATTGGGAACTCCTTAAGATTTTTTGTATTTTTTCCTGTAAGCTTTTATTTAGGAGTAAACTGAATAATAGTGAATTTCTTTGTGCATATCAACTCTTTCATGACTAAATTGTTTGTAACCCAAGTTCTTTTTCTCAGCACCATTAAAGGGTTAAAGCACATATCTGTAACCACCATCAAGCGCAAAGTACTTCTGATTCCTCACAAACTTCAAAGTGCTTGCATTTGGCATTTCCAAGAGCTGGTTTGAATTAAGTTCAATTCTACACTCTACTTCCAAGTTCATGGTGAAACTGAGTGCCTTCTGGATTTCATTAAGTCCAATTATCTTATCTTTTTTCATCTTAGGCTTGATCCCCAGCAAATGCAACGTGGCATTCTATGGGTCTAAATAACAAGGTGCTGCCTTGAAGGCATCTATTGTCTCAGGGGACCCGCATATTACTGAATATATGACCTGCTGCAATTTCTTCCTAAGCCCATGCGTGCTATAAATTCTACACTTCAAAGCTTTCTTTTACTAGGATAGGTGAAACAACTTGGGAGAAAAAAAGTTAGTTAAAATCTGTTAACTTGCAATCTCCAAAATACATGGCGTCACCCTAGAAACTTGGCAACACATTAAAAACTATCAGAATGGTTTTTAGTCTATAGAAGTTGTAACAAGCAATGAATGCCTTCTATTTTTGCATCTGCACATTCTGCAAAGTTATCTGTAGGATTTCAAAGCAGATGTTTGCAAATAAAATCCAAGGACTAAAGCAAGCTCTATCTTCCAAAATATCTAATTCATTAGATGAGGCTGAAACTGTTTGCTCACTACGGTACACAATCTCCATTAGCACTTTACTTCCTTAGATGGTCTGTGCTCTCATTAGCCTGTTCATAGTAAAATTAATGTGTAATTTTATCAGAGGTGAAGTAACCAGTATCCTGCTGTGCCAAATTAATGACACACCAAAAGATATCCTAATTGGCCACAGCACCTCAGATAAATGAATGAAAATCAGTGGAAGCCAACACTTCGCATTTCTCATTTGGATATTGAGTGAGGAGAGGGTTCAGCTTTGAGGTCTTTCCCTGCAACTTGAATAGACCACAACATACATTGCCAAAGGCTGTTATACATATATAATGCCTCTTTGCAATAATTATTGGAAGTTATTGTATCTGCGGAATGACATCTAACACATCTCAGAACACGGCGTGATGGGTTAATAGTTTTATACTTGAGAAGCCTGAAGAGGATAAGCATCAGCTTAGGAACATCAAATCTCTGCCTTTTTATAACGCTGCAACTTTTATTTAACAAAAAAGAACCTTGCAAGTTTCATTGTAAGATAATTAAAGATATCCAAACACTCCTGTTAAACTCTCCAAGTGCATAGTAAATGTTGCTTCTCAAGATACTAGGAGATGTAGGTTCCACAGTTCAAAAATACAGTTACTCGTTTTCATCCTTGAAAGCTGCAAATGCTCCGACAAGCAAAATGTATCCCAATGCCATTAATGTAAACCTTCCGCACTGGCAGCATAGTTTCAGTACTAAATAACAAATTTTTAGTTTATACCTGACATTGAATCGATAGTACGTAGCTAATCTAATTTATTAATTATTTTCATTTAAATCAGAGTTGAGAATTAGAAATGTACAGCTATTCCTTTGGTTTAACACGGCACGAGGAAGAGTATTTTGAAATTAAATAACGTTTTTTGTTTGGTTATGGGCCTTTGGTTCTGCTGCAGTTACTCAAGGAACTTAGGCATCTATAGTTAGAGTTAAGGCGGTGTATCAATAACACAGCGTTTTTACAGGGAGGGGCTGATTTGATGCTCTAGATCACCATGATAATCTCGAGAGACCCAAGAGATTATCACCACTAACATTCTAACTTGTGAACATTATTTAATTTATAAATTAGTTATCAATTACAAACATTACAGACCAAAAATATAAATGAAAAATTTAAGATAGACACAAAATGCTGGAGCAACTCAGTAGGACAGGCAACATCTCTGGAGAGAAGGAATAGGTGACGTTTCAGAGAAGCTGCCTGTCCTGCTGAGTTACTCCAGCATTTTTGTGTCTATCTTCGGCATCTGCAGTTCCTTCCTACGCATTTAAAACATGTAATTGACTCTAGTTCAACTTTGGTTACCCTGCTTTAGGAAAAATGTCATTAAAACAGAAAGGGTGCAAAAAGATTTCTGAGGATGTAATATTTAAATGAATATTATAGAAGTGATTCTATAAATTGTTTTAAATCAATTACAAAATGATTACATGGTATGATTAGCTTGCAATGTTTTTTGCATGTTTTTTTAATGTTTGTGAGCACCAGACTTTGCTACATAAATTCTAATTGCTGTGAACAATTTAGAATTCCAGCATAATCTTCTTCAGTCAAGAAGTGCAAAGATACAGTCAGGGGACATATTTGTGTCCTCTGTCAAAGGTATATTCTTGGGTTACATACTAGCAGCAGCTTTTGATCCGAAAAGCAGAGGAAAGATAAAAGGAACCCGGGATTAGAATAATGATGTGTAAGAAGGAACTGCAGATGCTGGTTTAAACTGAAGATAGACACAAAAAGCTGGAGTAACTCAGTGGGACAGGCAGTATCTCTGGGAAGAAGGAATGGGTAGAGACCCTTCTTCAGACATAATAGAGTTGGCCATTTGATGTAAGAGACTATATCACTTGGTATTACAGTATCTAAGAATGGCTTTTACAAATCAACACTGAGAGCACTGAACGACTGATCCCATGACTCTTGGTTTTTGAGGGTGAGAAATAAAGGAGCAAATTCATTTAAAGATGCTTAAAAAATATTCCCTATAAATAGAATGCATTGGCAATGCAGATAACAACTTTTACTGTCACTGAACATCCTTAAGTCTTACCTAAATGCAGCCAAATATTCAGCATCACCCATTGGTGGATCCAAACCACCAGTCCAAGCTATATTGAGATTAAATCCAACGCCTGCACCCGTCCCAACCTAAAAGCCAGAATGAAGGCGATTTAAATACCTTAATCTCAAAAACTTATTTTTGATTTTAAATTACATTATTAATCATAATTACATAATTCACTTTTGTATTACTCATATTTTGTATTAATTCGCACTATGCAATAATTCATTCATAAAGAGCACACATACTTGATTTAAACATAATCTTGTGTTTTAAACCTATCAATCATATATTTAACTTTTAGAAATTATGTAAATTAGTATTGATAAAAGGTGTAGTGATTTTTGACATTTGCGTAATCTGTTAAAACATAAAATAAGTGATATATTTTCACCATCATTTCATTATGAAGCATTTTAATTATCTGGCAATTATATGGCAACATTAATGACTTCCAGATTGTGTGTCTATGACAAGTGAGAAGAGACATTCTTTGAACAACCATTAGTTAATTTACTTGCCTCATCTGGGGCCCCACTGCCTGGGAAGAAGTTGCCATCATCATAGCGATGCAGAGAAATGTACAACACGTTAGGGTCGTTGTAGAATGCCTGCTGGGTGCCATTACCATGATGAACATCCTATTAACACATATCAAACAGCAGATTTAATTGTTGCGTTGGAGAGGCAGAGATTTAGACTTTGTCTTAATACAGGACCAGAATAATAACCATTGAGAATAAATTGTTTCAGGCTGCATTTATTTAGTTTAGTTTAGTTTGGAGAAATAGCATGGAAATAGGTCCCATCGGCCCACCATGTCCGCGTCGACCAGCGAGCCCCTTTCATTAACACTATCCTCCTACACACTAGGGACAATTTACAATCTTTACCAAAGCCAATTAACCTACATACCTATACGACTTTGGAGTGTGGGAGGAAACCGGAGCACCCGTAGGAAACCGGAGCACCCGGGGAAAACCCACGCGGTCACGGGGAGAACATACAAACTCTGTACAGATGGCACCCGTAGTCAGCATTATGAATGTACAGATACTTTACAAGATACTGATTTCATAATTTCTCCAATCATTTACACAGTCTGTCGATTTAGTGTTGATTACTTTTCAAGTTCACATTTATTGTCACATGCACCAATTAAGGTACAGTGATATTTGAGCTATCAAACAGCCATACAAGAAAAAAGAACATAATACACGATAGAGTTTAACATAAACATCCATCACAGTGGAATCAACATTCCTCACTGTGATGGAAGTCAATAAAGTTCAGTCAATCTTCCTTCTTTGTTCACCCGTGATCGGGGCCTTGAAACCCACCGCAGTCGCCACTAAGGACGCCCCGATGTCCAAGCCCTCTCGTCGGGATGATCGAAACTCCGATATCAGAATAGATCTGAACACACTCTGCGGCTTGGAGTTCCCGAAGTGGCAGCTTCTTCCCAGAGACCGCTGCTTCATGATGTTAAAGACCACGGGCCAGCGGTCGGCGCACTTCTTCTGGCGATCCCGGGCAAGGGATCCCAGGCACCGTGATGGTAAGTCCGCGTCGCATCCACGGCTAGAAGCTCCAAAGACCGCTGCGGTCAAATCTCCAACACTGGTGACCCTCGGCAAAGGATCCCAGGCTCCACGATGGTAAGTTCGCACCGCACCTGCCGCTGAAACTCTGGGCCGGTCTCCGGTCTGGAGAGGCCGCACCAAACCAGTTCTTAGGCCGCAAGGGAGGCGAAGATGAGACAAGGAGAAAAGTCGCATCGTTGTCGAGGTAAGTGACTGAAAACGGTTTCCCCATATACCTCCCCCCCACCCTCCACATCAGACGTACCGAGAAAGATTACAACATATATTTAGACGCACTAAAAATAACAAAAAGGTCGAAAGGACAGATGGGCTGCTGGCGAGGCTGCCGCTCAGGGCGCCACCCAATGACGTACGTGTCTGTGAAAATCAATATAACGTTCCAAATTAAACATTCTTCACTAGGTAAAAATAAGCAGGTTCTCTCATCAATAGGTTTTTTTTTGTTATTTTTAAAAATTAATTAGAAGCAATTACATAATAAGAAAAGGTGCGTGTTCCTTGTTGACATAATAAAAATAATTTTGTTCTTTGTAGATATAATCAGTATTATTTATATTAATCATTGCATAATAATTGTGCTTCTATATTATTTTTTTCCATTTTTTATAAAGGTAGAAAATAGTAGAAAAAGATGAAACAAAAATATATATATATATATGAAAAGTTGGGAAAGAATGGAATATTCTACAGATTTTACATCGTTGGAGATATATCCGCGTTTTATGAAATGTACTACTTCATCTATTCTTCGATTCTGGTTTCAGTCGGGTTCTCGTGCCGAACCAGTTTGCCCCTTCAAATATTCAATAAATGGGGACCATATTTTTTTAAATAGTTCTTGTTTGTCCATTAAGACAAATCTTATTATTTCCAAATACAGGGTTTCCGACATTTCTGTGGTCCACATTTTAATTGTGGGGGTTATAGAGCCTTTCCAAAATTTTAATATTACATTTTTCTCAATTATTAAACTATAATCAATAAAAAATTATTTGATTCAAAGTAATGAATTGATTTGGTTCCGTTATTCCTAATATTATTAATTTTGAGTCAGGAGCCAGTTTGGTATTGACGACTTCTGAGATTATCTTAAACATTTCCATCCAAAAATGATTGATTTTTATATAACTTACGAATGAGTGCAATAGGTTAGCCTCTAAGTGTTGACATTTATCACAAATAGGGGAAACACTTGGAAAAATTCTATTCAGTTTTGTTTTTGAATAATGCAGTCTATGTAATGACTAGTGGGGTGCCGCAAGGCTCAGTGCTGGGACCCCAGCTATTTACAATATATATTAATGATTTGGACGAGGGAATTCAATGCAACATCTCCAAATTTGCAGATGATACCAAGCTGGGGGGTATAGTTAGGTGTGAGGAGGATGCTTGGAGGCTGCAGGGTGATTTGGATAGGCTGAGTGAATGGGCAGATGCATGGCAGATGCAGTACAATGTGGATAAATGTGAGGTTATCCACTTTGGTGGCAAAAACATGAGGGTAGACTATTATCTGAATGGTGGCAGATTAGGTAAGGGGGAGATGCAACGAGACCTGGGTGTCATGGTACACCAGTCATTGAAAGTAGGCATGCAGGTGCAGCAGGCAGTGAAGAAAGCAAATGGTATGTTAGCATTCATAGCGAAAGGATTTGAGTATAGGAGCAGGGAGGTTCTACTGCAGTTGTACAGGGTTTTTGTGAGGCCACACCTGGAGTACTGCGTACAGTTTTGGTCTCCAAATCTGAGGAAAGACATCCTTGCCATAGAGGGGGTACAGAGAAGATTCACCAGACTGATTCCTGGGATGTCAGGACTTTCATATGAGGAAACATTGGATAGACTCGGTTTGTACTCGATGGAATTTAGAAGATTGAGGGGGGATCTTATAGAAACCTACAAAATTCTTAAGGGGTTGGACAAGCTAGATGCTGGAAGATTGTTCCCGATGTTGGGGGAGTCCAGAACAAGGGGTCACAGTCTAAGGATAAGGGGGAATTCCTTTAGGACCGAAATGAGGAAAACATTCTTTACACAGAGAGTGGTGAGTCTCTGGAATTCTCTGCCACAGAAGGTAGTTGAGGCCAGTTCATTGGCTATATTTAAGAGGGCGTTAGATGTGGCACTTGTGGCTAAAGGGATCAGGGGGTATGGAGAGAAGGCAGGTACGGGATACTGAGTTGGATGATCAGCCATGATCACATTGAATGGCGGTGCAGGCTCGAAGGGCCGAATGGCCTACTCCTGCACCTATTTTCTATGTTTCTATGTTTCTATGTAATACTTTAAATTGTATTAAAGAATGTCTAGTGTTTAACGAACAGTGATGTATATGTTGTAAGCTTTCATTCCAAATTTCTGGACTAATTGTTTGACCAAATTCATTTTCCCATGATTGCCCATATAAATCCGTCTTTGGAGCATCGGTATCTAATAAAATACTATAAATATATGGTATCAGTTTTTCTGTGTTCGGATGTTTATTCAAACATTCATCAAAAATTTCTGTCTTTCTAAATCTATATTCATTTGTAATTGACTTAACATAGTCTCTAATTTGTAAATATCTAAAGTAATCCTTTGATTGAAGCCCATAAATTTGTTGTAATTCCTGAAATGAGAGAAATGTACTTTTCCTATAGAAATCCCCCATCTTTGTAATTCCATGGTTTTTCCATTGTAAAAAACCCTTATCCATCCATGAGGGTTTAAATGGTGCGTTGTTTACAATAGGAAGAGATAGTGGTATATAATCCAATTTTAATGTTTTCTTTATTTGTTTCCAAGTGCGTATTCCACTGTCTATTATAGGGTTTTCTTTATAGGTTTTTTTGCTTAATTTGGTAATAGAATTGACCCAATTTAAAAAGGTAAACAATCTACTTTTTCCATTTTTAACCAGTCTGGTTGTTTATCTAATTCTTCCAACCAAAAGTTCATATTCTTGATTTTAACTGCCCAGAAATAAAACATAAAATTCGGTAATGCTAAGCCTCCATTTACTTTTGATTTACATAAATGTTTCTTGTCTATTCTGTGGTTCTTATAATCCCATATAAAATTAGTAACTATAGAATCAACCTTTTTAAAAAAAGTTTTTGGGAGATATATCGGGATTAATTGAAAAAGGTATAATAGTTGCGGTAGAAAAATAATTTTTATCGCATTAATTCGCATTGTATTGTTTTCCAATACAAAATATTATTATCTAATTTATTCAGTAAAGGCGGAAAATGAGATTTAAATGAAGTATATCTCTTTGTTACATAAATTCCAAGATATTTAAGTTTTTCTTTTACTATTTTAAAAGGAAATTGTTGGAAAATATGTGGGTTACTTTCCATTATTGGCATCTCATCAATAGGTTAAATGTGTTGTTAGAAAACCATCCACTATGCAGCAGAAAAATAATTGACTCATTTCATTTTACCTGTATCTAATAATAACCCATTTCTTTAAAAAAAAACTATAGATCAAGTAAATCGAATAAATTTTCACAGAAATATCATTTGATAGTCTTTTATCAACTGACTCCATTCCACCCCTGCTTCATACATCGCTTTCATCTGCAATTGTTCTAACATCTATAACCAAGGCACAACTACAAATCCCATTGCAGCCACCATAGTATGACTGGCTGCTAGTACATAGTATAGATAGGTCCTGACATTCAAACACGTTTATTCTCCTCTATTGCTGCCCCTTTTTACTGACTGAGTCTTTCCTTCCTTTGTGTTATATTGAACAAGAAGTTAAATTACGGTAGAAATTTTCCATGCTTAATTCAATTATCAATTAAAATATATACTAACTCAAACAAAAAAAAATTTTGCACAATGTATAGTGATTAATATATTAAACAACATCCAAATGTTAATTGATTATCTGAATGAGAACCTGACTCTATAGGTAAGACACTAAAAACAAGTTTACTGGCCCAACAGTGCACGGAGGACTGGGAAGCAGAATAATATGTCCCTTAGTTTAAGCCTTGTTTTGATGTGATTCACTCACCCAGTCCACAATAAGGATTTTGCTGACATTCAACCTCTGTTGTAGGAGCTTAGTAGCGATGGCCACAGAATTGAAGTAGCAGAATCCCCTAGAGGTCCAAGAATTGGGAAAGGGGATGTTTAAAAAAAAAGAAATGGTTAACAGCGTTGTTCATGATTCTGATCGTCTGCATTCCTACACTCATTTATCATCAGAGGAAAAAGCACAGTAGGGACAAATTTTCACCAGTTTTTGTTCTGAACCTCATATGTTGCCAATTACACACAAACTCCTCCAGAAAAGCAGGTGACTCTTCTGTAAGTACTAAGAGTTATGTTTTACTTATGAGGATAGAAATAGTTACTTACATTGGTGTACTCTCCTCTGCATGGTGACCAGGTGGCCTCACAATCGCAAATCCATTCTGCAAAACATCATGATTTATATAACTACATATACAGTGCGACTTATGTTGACACATGCAGTTTCTATACTTTTACTGAAATTTGCATAACAATTCTGCAGTTAATCAAATAACTTCTTTGAGAAAAGATGATGTAATTAAGGTGATGCCATAGATTAGACATTTGCATTACAGATTCTAGTTACTGCTGAATTAGCTGACTTCAATTGGAAGAATGCAAGGGCTATATGATTGGCATTTGGAGCTTAAAGGATAGAAAAACAGAGATCCTTTTCCGATGGTTATCCAGTGACTTCTGCCGAAAGTAGCCAAGTGCTGATATGAGGAATGGATGACATTGGATTGACTGGTGGGCTGCCAGGCAGTCTGTTGGTGAACGGTCAGCCACTGCTTATTGGACACGGTTGCACAGAACTAAGTGCCTTTTGGCGATATATGGAGGGCCAGTGGTGTTCAAATCTGATCAAAATATTTTTTTGTTATATCACAAATTCAAAAGTATCAATGACGATGTAAATAAAAATCTTAACTGGCATTGTGCTTCAGAGCATTTATAAACATATCTGTGAGCTTATATTTAAAAGTAAAAGTTGATAGTAAAACAGTCGGAATAAGAATATATTGCAGCATAATGAATTTATGGAAGTTATTTAAAAAATAAGTCACCGATTCTGTTCTGCGGTGGTGTGTAACCTGGAATAGAAATCTAAAGGCCTGGAGTAAAATCCAGAGTGCAAAGGGCTAATTTAATTTTGAAAATGAGCATAAATAAAAGTCAACGTAAATATTTCTTGTAAACACTTTTTCTATTCTGACAAATGCAATGTATTCCTAATAGTTTGAAAGAAGGCATGTTGAGAAAAAAAATTTCCTCCGGAATGGGACTGTAAGCAAACAAAATAAATTTAAGGTAATTGAGCAAAGCTGTACAGAGACATGGTGAAAAAAATGTATAGAATAGGAAACTGATGGAAGCTGCAATTATGAACAATATTGCATAATTGCTTATTTAAAGGGTCAGCACAGGCCTAAGAGTCTCCTCTGCAGTATGTTTCTGAAATTCTCCATCTAAAATAACAATTTCAAAGATATATAATAGACTATATCTTATTTGGAATATCCAATGGACAAGAAAAATGTCACGGAAATGCAAGTGAATTCATTTAATGTGTAAGCCTGGACCGAAACCAGCCTGTGACAATCCCAATTTATTTTTCTGATTTGGCCCCATATCAGATGCCTGGAGAACCTGCTCAGAAGTGGATGAACTTGAATAGATATAGCATCTTTTACACCCATAGTCAATCCTGAAATGTGGTCATTTTTGTATTTCAAGAAACATAACAACTAATTTACATCTTGCAATAGGTTGGAAATAGAATTGTAATTAACATTCAGGTATGAGTTGAGGGATTAACAGAGATACAGTGTGGAAACAGGCCCTTCAGCTCACCAGATCCGTGCCGACCTGCGATCACCCTAGTTCTATCCAACACACGAGGGGCAAATTACAGAAGCCAATTTACCTACAAATGTGCACGTCTTTGGAATGTGGGAGGAAAATGGAGCACCCAGAGAAAGTCCACGGAGTCACAGGGAGAATGTACAAACCCCGTACAGACAGGATCGAACCAGGTCTCTGGCATTGTAAGATAGCAACTCTACCGCTGCGCCAATGTGTCGACCACATTGCTCTACTATAATGAGTAACATATTACTCGCACAAGGGAGTAGACAGGACTTAGATCTGACATCTCATCTAAAGGTAGTCCTTCTGACAGTGCAGCACTTCTGCATTACTGCACTGGAGTGTCAGCCTGGATTATATGTACATATATATATATGCATAGTGTTGAGGTTTAACACTGTACCTTCCAGATTCAGATGGAGAATTGTGATATCACTCAACCCAGACTGGTGAAACTTCTTAACATGTTATAACTACTGTAAATAATTTATATTTAATTTCTGATAGTAATGATAAAATTATCTATAACAATGAAATTTCCTTCCTTTTAACAATGATTGGTATGAAACCTCACCTTCAATTCCTTAGTTGCCACTTTGAAAACAAGTTCAATCACAGATCCCACTGCTAAACGTGCAGCACTGGACGAATGGATCTCATTCCAAATCGTGTCACTGTCCACCTGAGTATCAAAACAGAAGAAACAATTCCTCCACTAACTGTATAATCAGGGGAGCATACATAAAAGGCTGGTTATTTTTCTTAAAAAACATGTTTGAAAAAGATCTGCTTTAAAAATGCACGTAGCAAGGGGAGGAAGATGAGAGTAGTGCAGGATAAGATTGGGGGGGGGTGGGGGGAGCGAGGGCGATAGGGTACAAGAGTAGGGGGAGGTGTTGGGGATGGGGAAATGGGGCATTGGGCTGATTAGCCATGATCAGATCTGTAGGTAGACTCAAAATGCTGAAGTAACTTAGCGGGACAGGCAGCATCTCTGGAGAGAAGGAATTCTCTCTCTGGAGAATCCTTTCCCTCTACAGATGCTGCCTGTCCCGCTGAGTTACTCCAGCATTTTGCGTCTCCCCTAGATTTAAACCAGCATCTGCAGTTCTTTCTTACACATCAGATTTGTGGAGCATGCTTGAGGAGCTGGGAAGCCTACTCTTGCTCCGGTTTTCATATTTGCTTACTCCATTCCAATCAAATATTCTCCGGTAAAATACCTCCATTATAGTAAATTGAATTGTATTTGCTTTGCTTTAAAATAAGAAAATGAAAAGAATGTTTTTCAAAACAAAAGTCAAAACCTCTCGCCATGTAGATTCTAAAGATAAAGTAAATCCACCAATGTATCTCTGTGTGAGTAAACTAATCAACATAAAATGACATACTGGACTCTTTCCATTGACACATATATGAAGACACATGTTGTTCAAGCTGTGTTTTTGTCTCACTTAATTCTCTTGTTTATTGAGCAGATTGACAGAATAATGAACACTGTCTCTGGAATGCTCACACTGTGGTGACAAGTTGGCATTCTATCACCACTCAATGCTGTGCTCTTTTACAAACAACTCAGTTCAGAAAGAAAGAGCTGTCTTCCTTACTTCCAAATTGCTTGTCTTACAAAACTGCCAGATGTGTCAAATAAACAGTGTTTGTATGAAGACTGCATGAGAAATTGGAGCAGACCTAGGCCATCAGTCCCCTGAGTGCACTCCACCAGTTAATAAGATCATGGCTGACCCTCAATGTCATTCACTTTTATTAATGGCAAGGAATCGAATGGTTTATAGGAATAATTAAAAAGTAATAATTTTAATAAATGTTGGAGGCTTTCTGAGCATATTCAATCAGACTAGACAGACTACTGCCATGGAACACATACAAGACTTGTATGCAAGTTTCAGTCAAACATTTCATAGAATTAAAACATTTATAAATAATTACTTTTTAATTCCAGCAAACAGAATGAAAGTAGGGAGCACAAAAAATAAGCACAATTGTTAAAAACATTTTACAGAAAATAACAGCATTTCATTTACAATCAGAATATTATAGCAAGCTATGGTTGTAAGTGCTCACAAGGGAATATACACTGTAGTTTATTCTCACTAAACACAGCAACTTGAAGAGCAACAGTTATTTAGTTTACCGCAAAGATAAAACTGAAATCTTGAAGGATTTATTTATGTTAAGACTCTCCATATTGCATCTCTAATGTCTCAGTATGTTTATACATCATGCAGCTGAACTGTATATATCATAAGGTTCACTCTTACGATTCCCATATCTATGCTAAATTTTCTCATTCTGGGAAATGGCATACAACTGTCTTCAGCAGCTCTGGTACAGAGAGAAAAGCAGTGTTCCTAATCCTGATATGCAATTCATGTGGATGGTTAGCTCAGTGTCGGGTTAACTGAGCTTTCAACAACATGACAGCTAATACTGCCATGCACGTTTAATGAATAATGAAGTGAATTATTGAAGATGGTAGTGAACTATGCCCTATTATGATCAATACTTACAAAAAAATAAGGGTGAGGAGAAATTGCCAAAAAAAAAATTTAACTTTCCTCGTGCCAAACATCGCAGAGGCCAGTATAAACATGTAAAGATTTGTTTCTGAAGTACAAACTTTCCTCCATCCTGTGGAAAGATGCTACTTCACAAGACAATTATTTTATATGGGGAATCCAAAAAGTTTGTTGTTAGAAACAGTGTTATGATAGAGTGAATCCACATCCACCTGCTCTGTCACCTGTTTGAAGGTGAGATAATAGATTTTTTTTTAGTCATCATTCAATTTTCCTGAATATGTTCCTTGAATAATATCACACATACTGCAGTTGTGGTTTAGCTAACATGTCTAGTTCAGCAAACCTTGAATTCCTCTTTATGGGGACATCTGTTCCCAATTATCTGCTGAGTAGAAGTCAAAGCAACAATTTATGTTGCTGCTGAAATGGAAAGACCAAACAAGACATTATTTACACGTTATAAAAGAGAGAAAAAACTTACTCCAAGTCCGCCACAAGGAAGCATAACAAACATTGGAGTGATGGAACCTGTGGAATAATATTGAAAAACAGCATTTGGGTAACAGTATCAGTATAAATCATAATGTTTGTAACAAAGTTGTAATCACAACTTGAGAGTGAATATTACAAGAACAAATGAGCGTCTGCAAGGTGTATTTCCTCGCTAATGCTGTGTTCACCCCCTCACTGGCCTCCAGGGCCAATGCAAAAGGTAATAGTTCCTCAGAGTTTAATAGCTGAATACGAATAGTTTGGGCAATTTTTATTCTTTCAAAAATGTTTTGATTTTACTGACTGGAAGCTAATTGGTTGTGAGCTGACAAAACTGCAAAGCTGGAAACTCCAATAATGTGCGAAAATAAACTAACTGTGGAAAATATTAGAGGTTTATGTAAAGTAGGCGATTCTGACTTCAAACACAAGAACAAGGAACAAAGTTTTTTTCTTGGGTACACCACAACAGAGACAACCTAATTTATTGAAAATCTACAGTGCATGTTTCTATAATGTATACCCGTAATTAAAGCAAATAAGAATGTAATGCCAGCAGCTGTATGGTCTCTGAGGCCCCTTGTCTCTCTTGTTAACTACCAATTAGGGAAAAGCCATGGTTATGACCATCTGAATATTTGAAAGCTATAAACGTACGACAAATAATCATCGGAAGAATGAATCATTAAAGTATGATTTTGCCAAAATCGAAATAACAAACAACTTTTCTTTGAAATTAATTAAATCTCCATTTAAAAAATGTAAAATTCTGTCATTACAGGATGCAGGCATCCCAATGGAGGTAGGGCAGGAAAATGAAAACTATAATGGATTTAATAGAAAACAGTACTATGTTCTAAATGTTTCAACAACTGAGAGTCCAAGAACCCTGAATTTGCAACATTAGACTGTACATTTTTTAACACTGCACTAATTCCTAAACTTCATTTTTCCAAGCATATTTAACAACAATAATTATTTTTTTATCAGCTGGCAGGTACAGACATCAGCAAAGCAAGCTATGTTTGCAGCTATAGGTTTTATTTCCATTTCCCTCCACAGATGCTGCCTGCCCTGCTGAATTCCTCCAGCACTTTACTTTTTGCCCAAGATATCAGCATCTTGTGTCTCCTGCTTCTTTTGTTGTCTATGAAATGATATTGATAAAGAGAGCAACTATGCACAGAACTCATTGTACAGGAATGCATGGCCCAGTCTTTTGCACAGCAAATTAATGTCACAATTTCAATTGTGCTCTGTTATTGGAGATTAGACCTGGTGCAAGTTAATTGACCATTTCAATGGAGAAGAAAGGTTGCAAAGGAAACAGGTAAGATCAAATGGTAATTTACACATTTTTATTTGCATTAGTTTAAATTGATTATGTTGCTTTGTGTTTTCTTGTGTTAAGTATTTCTTAAAGTTTTCAATTTGATGGTATCTTTGTTTTTTAATAGTTCACTCAAATTCAAGCTGTTTGACAACTGGTTCGGCCTTTGTCTCAAAGCTAGTTATCCAGCAAGATCCCAAGTGTGGAAAGAACAGATTCAACAGGTGGATACCAGACAAGTGCAGGCAGTGGGTTGCTTTGTAGACATTTCTGTCTATTGTGTTAGGCTGCAACACAGTTGAATGTGTAACACAGTTAAACCATCCAACAATTCTGGTCTTCTATATAAAATGATCAGAACTCAGTGGAGTACTAACTTTACTTGCTAAACTATGGTTACTCAACTCAACTGTCACTATTTGAGAGGTGTCACCAACCTAATGCTTAAGGGGTAATACATTCTCTTTATAAAGAATGACCTGTATTAAAATAGTATTCATGAACTAGCATATAAATATTAACATGTAGCTCGGGAGCATATATTCTGTTGTAGTGTACTGGAATAGAATAAGTACCACACTGGAATTTTAGCCTTGTGACATTAAGTGGAATCTAGGTCAGACCACAGTGATTAAACCCATCTAATTGTAGCAACTGTGAACATCCAAACAGAAAACTTGGCTTTGTCTCATTTCAGTCTCCAGTGGGAATGAGTGAACAATATAACACTGACATACTTTTAAGAGAAGCACTTTGGGTAGCCGATGAGATAAAATACCACAAAAATAAAATAAACTTCTGAATTTGGAAAGTGCATCCCAATTCCACGCCTGCCTCTATATTAAACATATTTATGACTCCACTTGGTTTTCCTCTTTCTCTGTTCAACCCCTAAATAATATAGGCAAATTTGTGAAAATAGTTCCTTGGTTTCCATCCCACTCATTTCCTTGGAAACATATCCCAACACACATTTTTGAATACAAACATTGCACCACAATGTGCATGTGAATGCAGGCAGCTTTTTATTTTAAACTAGCAGACATTGTTTTTAGGTCAGCCAACTGTTTGTGATTTCTTATTGGAAGCAAATGTTTGGGGAATGCAATGATACAGTGGCTTACTTCTAATTCACATTGACGACAAAGGGAAAAAGGAGATAGTGATCAGCAGAGAGAAGGAACTAGAAGAAATTAAGGTAAGGAGACGGCTGTTTTTAAACAGATTTCAGCGTTTTTTTAAAAAAACAAGCAAAATAAAAGAAGTTTGATGGTTTAAAAAAAAGTTGACAATCACAGTTATGACAATACTGAAACAAAATAAAAGCAAATGCAATAAATAAACAAGCACAAAATCGATTAGTCCAAGAATGAGAGCAGAAATTTATGATGCTGAACAAGCTAAAAATGCCCACATTCCCACATCACACTTCGCTTGAGTGAAATGAAGCTTAAATACCAGCTAATCTCGAAAATAAAATGCACCCCTTTTTTGCCATTAACAACTTTTGACATATTTAAAGTGCTTTTTCAAGCTAATACAAATATGATTTAGAAAATACTTCTTTGAGAACTCTGATTTGGGGAATCACTCCAAGCAAAAATCCCAAACTATCGTCAGCTGGCATGATGTGAAATTGATATACAAATACAGGTATTTAAATATTAGGAATAACTAAAAAGGAAATAAACTATACATTTAATAAAAACAAACTATAAAATAATACCAATCTTCATTCCTATCATTCCTCTCTTCCTAATCACATTAAATATTTTATAAATAATAACTTGAATTTGACCCCTGTTTAATCCTAAATATTTCCCTTCAAGTGCTTTGATTACTCGGTGCTTCCTCCTTCCTGGGGAAATGTCAATTTTGGAAGCATGCAACATTTTTGAAATAAACTACTTTTCCATCATTAAAAGCATCTAAAAGATTGAAATTACAGCAACTGATTTAGTAACAATGACAAAGTCTAACCAAAGATGCAGGCATAAACTCAACTAGCATGGGTCCTTACAATTGTACATTGCTCACACAGAGAATGGGTGCAAAGTGATAGAACGAAGCCAACATATAGACAGGACAACACATATTTTGTGTCTGAAGAAAGGTTTTGACCCGAAATGTTGGCTATTTCCTTCACTACATAGATGCTGCCTCACCCGCTGTGTTTCTCCAGCAGTTTTGTCTACCACATATTTTGTGCCCAATATTCAAGATTCAAGAGAGTTTATTGTCATGTGTCCCAGATAGGACAATGAAATTCTTGCTTTGCTTCAGCACAACAGGACATAGTAGGCATGAATACAGAACAGATCAGTGTGTCCATATACCATTATATAAATATATACACACATGAATCAATAAACAGATAAAGTGCAAATAAACAGATAATGGTCTATTAATGTTCAGAGTTTTGTTTAAGTTGAGTTTAATAGCCCGATGGCTGTGGGGAAGAGCTATTCCTGTACCTGGACTTTGCAGTCCTCAGGCTCATGTACCTTCTACTTGAAGGTAGCAGGGAGATGAGTGTGTGGCCAGGATAGTGTGGGTCCTTGATGATGGTGCCAGCCTTTTTGAGGCAGCGACTGCGATAGATCCCCTCGATGGTAGGGAGGTCAGAGCCGATGATGGACTGGGCAGTGCTTACTACTTTTTGTAGTCTTTTCCGCTCCTGGGTGCTCAAGTTGCTGAACCAAGCCATGATGCAACTGTTCAGCATGCTCTCTACTGTGCACCTGTAGAAGTTAGAGAGAGTCCTCCTTGACATACCAACTCTCCGTAATCTTCTCAGGAAGTAGAGGTGCTGATGTGCTTTCTTTATAATTGTATCAGCGTTCTCGGACCAGGAAAGATCTTCAGAAATATGCACGCCCAGGAATTTGAGGCTCTTGACCCTCTCCACCATTGACCCGTTGATATAAACGGGACTGTGGGTCCCCATCCTACCCCTTCCAAAGTCCACAATCAGTTCCTTGGGTTTGTTGGTGTTGAGGGCCAGGTTATTGTGCTGGCACCATTTGGTCAGTCGGTCGATCTCTCTTCTATACTCTGACTCGTCCCCATCAGTGATACGTCCCACAACAGTGGTGTCGTCAGCGAACTTGATGATGGAGTTCGCACTATGACCGGCTACGTAGTCATGAGTATAGAGTGCATACAGCAGGGGGCTGAGCACGCAGCCTTGAGGTGCTCCCGTGCTGATTGTTATCGAGGCTGACACATTTCCACCAATACGAACAGTCTGTGGATAAGGAAGTCGAGGATCCAATTGCAGAGGGATGCGCAGAGACCCAGATCTGAGAGCTTGGTAACCAGCTTGGAAGGGATGATTGTATTAAATGCCAAGCTGTAATCAATTAATAACAGCCTGACATATGAGTTTTTGTTGTCCAAGTGGTCCAGAGCGGAATGGAAAGCCAGCGAGATTGCATCCACCGTTGGTCTGTTCAGGCGGTAGGCAAACTGCATTGGGTCCAGGTTTTTGTCGAGGTAGGAGTTGATTTGCGCCATAATCAACCTCTCGAAGCACTTCATCACCACAGGGGTTAGTGCCACTGGTCGATAGTCGTTGAGGCACGTCACCTTGCTCTTCTTGAGCACCGGTATAATTGTTGCCCTTTTAAAGCAGGTGGGAACCTCAGACCTCAGAAGTGAGAGGTTGAAAATGTCCGTAAAAACTCCAGCCAGTTGGTCCGCACAGGTTTTTAGAACACGACCGGGTATACCATCAGGTCCAGGCGCCTTTCGAGGATTCACCCCTCTGAAGGATTTATTGACGTCGGCCTCTGTGACTGAGACTGAAATACCATCACAGCGAATGGGGGCTCGAGAAGGCGCACCCTATCAAAGCATGCATAAAAAGCATTGAGCTCGTCATGGAGTGATGTTTCGCCGACATTCGAGCTACCTCCTGATTTCACCTTGTAGGAGGTGATTGCATTCAGGCCCCGCCACAGCTGCCGAACATCTGTCTCATCTTCCAGCAGAAGTCCATTTTGGCCTTTTTGATGGCCTTACCAAGGTCGTATCTGGACTTGTTGTAGACATCTGTATCATCAGACATGAATGCCCGGTGTCTGGTCTTCAGAAGAGTGCGGATCTCAGAATTCATCCAAGGCTTTTCATTGGGAAACACTAGGAAGGGTTTTGTAGGGGTGCAGTCCTCCACACATATCTTTATTAAGTCTGTATCGACTGTGGCGTATTTGTTCAGGTCCTTTGTCGAGTGCTTGAACATTGCCCAGTCTTCAGACTCCAAACAGTTCCTCTGCTTCCCCCCCCCTAGGCAGGAAGAAGCAGCACCGCGGTATGGTCGGATTTACCGAAGTGAGGGCGAGGGATAGAGCGATAGGCATCCTTGATGGTAGTGTAGCAGTGGTCAAGGGTGTTTGGTCCTCTGGTGCAGCAGGAGACATGTTAGTGGAAGTTAGGGAGCGATTTCTTGGTTTGCTTTATTGAGGTCCCCGGTTATGGTGGTAAACGTCTGGTGTTTATTGACCACGGCGTGCAGCTCCTCCAGTGCCAGACGGACGTCTGCCTGAGGTGGGATGTAGACCGCGGTGAGGATAATGGAGGTGAATTCCCTTGGAAGGTAGAAGGGGCGGCCCTTCACCGCCAGATGGTCGAGGTGTGGAGAGCAGGAGTTGGACAGGGCTGCCACGTCTGAGCACCACGCAGTGTTGGCCATGAGGCAGACGCCCCCTCCTCTCCCTTTCCCAGATGCCTGCGTACGGTTCATACGGTGGATGGAGAACCCTACAGGCTGGACTGCTGAGTCTGGGGAGCTGGGGGTGAGCCATGTCTCTGTGAAACAAAACAGACTGTTCCCTCAGCTCCCTTTGATAAAGCAGCCTTGCCCTTAAGTCCTTCACTTTATTTTCTAGTGACTGTACGTTGGCCAGTAGGATAGTAGGGAGAGGGGGCCGAAGTCCCCTCCCCTTCAGTCTGACCTGTAGTCCTACCCAACGGCCACGTTTCCGTACTCCATGGAGCCCTCCTCGCTGTTTACAGGTACAGTACTTACGGGTCTCCCACGAGGTCGGGGAATCCCCAGAGATCGGGAACTCCCATACAGTCAGCACCTCCAGCTCCGTTGTTGCTGGGGGATCCTGCCCGACGGCTGCGATTCCGGACTCCCTGAAGGCCTCCCCGATGTTTGCAGGTAAGGTTCTTGCTGTCCCTGTGCTCCTCCGTGAGGTTGGGGAATTCCCTCTGACCGGGGATTCCCTTACCGGCCCTACCATCGGGAGTTCTCAGTCGCGCTAATGCATTTAAATGCATTAGCAGCTCGCTACTTACGGCGTTGATTCCATTGGATTTCCTGATGCAGGTGAGTTCATAAATGCTGTATCTTACTGTTTTCCTTCGTGCTGTTCGCAAAATGTCGCCGTAGGTAGGCGCCATCTTATATCTGATCTTTATAACAATCTCTGCCTCAAATGAAATGATAGAAGAGTATCAAGGGGTGTTTATTTATTGAAACAGCTTATGTATGTGTTAAAATAATCATGTGTTGACAAAGACAAATTCAGCACATGGAATTTAAGAAAATGATTGAGTGCTTGCATCCTACATCATCAGTGTATTTATAGGGCGGCACAGTCTTTTAGCGCCAGAGACCCCGACACGCCTTATAGCGCCTGAGACCCCGGATAAATCCTGACCACGGGTGCTGTCTGTACGGAGTTTGCTCGTTCTCCCTGTAATCACGTGGGGTTTCTCTGGTTTCTCCAGTTTCCTCCCACACTCCAAAGACGTAGATTTGTAGGTTAATTGACCGGTAAGCTTATAAAATTGTCACTAGTGTGTAGGACAGTGCTAGTGTACGGGTCGATCGTTGTTCGGCACAGACTCGGTGGGCTGAAGGGCCTGTTTCCGCAATGTATATCTAAAGTCTAAAGTAAAGTAAAATTTGTCCGTGTCATTCCAGAATCAAAGATATCTTTACTGACATGTTGCCAATCCTGCGGCCAGATCAATCTTTATTTCCCATTAGTTTTTGGTTGATTAATAAGTCAATTTATAGGGTTTTGTTTCAGCAAATCAAAAAAAACTATTTTTCATTTGATCTGTTGGGAAAATGGAAGAAGTGTTCTTAACTTTTTAAAGAAATAAGAACGTAAAATCAAAGTTGAAATAGTATGAGCAAGATCCAGTAAGAAAATATAATGGAAAGAAATGACTGGAAAAAATGGGAAAGTTGTATTTAGAATCTAAATTTTAAAATCTAAATGTTTTTCAAATAAATTATAAGCTCCAACATTCAAGAAAGCATTATTTTCAATAAGATTTGCATATATTTCAACTGAAACTTGCCCATAGATTGAGAGAGTTTGGTTATGGATTTACTGGCATATTAAAGAACAAGGATTAAATCCCAGCTGGATTACATTTAAAATAAATACAGACAATGCAACATGCATAAAATGTACTCCCATTTTCTGTAAGTAACTCTAACTTTACAACAAAACAGGGGAAGTATAAAACTTATTAAATATAAAAACATTGTTAATCCTTGTAAACTCACTTATTTCAGTGCATACTAAGCTAACATCATTACCATGGATAGAAACAATAGCTATTTCTGGAACTACATCAAAAGATAAAGAGGATTGAACTATACATTACCTAGTAGCTTCTTACTGTCTAGCTTCTGTCTGTTCAATGGATTAGTGCCATACAATAATGCATGCTGCTCCGAATGAACAGTTTGCAGTTCCTCCAACGATGCTTTTCTTCCTCTGATGCACTGCAGAAATAAAGACAAATGTAAGTACATCTATATCATACAAATTAACAAAACATCCTCAAAGAATATTTCACGAGATTTTCAATGATATTTCTAACAATGCAATCTATCATCCTGTAACTACTGTCAATATTACCTATGGAGTGAAAGAGTTCAGAGATATATTGATAGGAAAGATAATAAAATAAAAAAGTGAATCAAAAGAATATGCAACTGTCATGAGCAAACATACAATTAGATTAAGTGGTTTCAAATTTGTCATACTATAAAGCAATAGCTTGATTCGTTGATGTATGTCATTATTGTTTTGAAAGAAGTAACATAACTAAGAATGTCCTTGGGCGAAACTGCAGATGCTGGAATCTAGAGCAAAAACAGTGCTGAAGGAAATAAGTGGGTCAGGCAGCATCCATAGGTAAGGGTCTGGTGGCTTGGGATCTTGCTGGTTGCCTGTACAATCAGGCAACAGATGCTGTCTGACCCACTGAGTTCCTTCAGCACTTTGTTTCAATGTCATCTCAGATATTACTTTTAAACACCAGACTTCATATTTCCAAACAAATGAAAATCACAAATTTAAAGTACTTTTTAAATAGAGTAAATTCATTGTAGGAATTTAAGGGCAAAAATAGAGGCCCATAGAGAAAAACAAATCAATTTTGGTAGAAGTGTTATTTTGTCATTCACAATCCTGCTGCCCCCTGCTGTTTCAATATTCCCTGCAGGCTGTGAAACAAATGTCTTTGTTAACAGCAGGGGGTTTACTTGGTTCGCTTAAATATAAAACAATACTTGTTTGGGACATAATCGTTAAATAAGTGATTAATAAATAAATACATTTGTCACCATATGTCATGGCATATAAAATTCTTAAAACTCCTAATTGCATAAATTAGCACAGATCATTTTATTAAAGCTGTTCACTTATTGCATACCCCAAACAAATTTAATGTTGGTGGTTTGTGTTATGTTAAGTTTTGAAAATTACATGAACAATTAATCCACAATCTGCAGGACTAGGTCTTACAATCAGCAAGGCATACACTGGGTTTTTAGTGATACAATTTGGCTGGGATTCAATTGAGAAAAATCTAAATGCAAACTTCTCAGTAATGTTTAGTAAATTAGCTTACAATAAACATCATTGAAGTTTATCTTTATATAGTGGACCTACACAAATTTGACTGCAACAGTATAATTCTAACAAATCAAAATCTAGTTGCCCAAAAAGGATTCTGCTTGGATAATTAATTCTGAAGAAGGTTCTCGACCCGAAATGTCACCCATCCCTTCTCTCCATAAATGCTGCCTATCCCGCTGAGTTAAGGGCCTGTCCCACTTAGGCGAATTTTTAGGTGAGTGCAGGAGACTCTGTGCTCTCCATACACGTTCGCTGGTAGTCTCTGGTGAGTCTCCTTCATGGCCGCGAGGAGATCCCGCATTCTGGGAACTAGTCGCCGCCTAGGTACGGTCGCCACAAATTTTTCAACATGTTAAAATTTTTCTGTGACCAAATATTGGTCGCCATGGAGAAAATCGATAATCCTGTGGTCATAGGTGCAGTTGTAGT
The DNA here is from genome assembly GCA_963514005.1 of Raja brachyura. The sequence continues at coordinate 40,212,897 of OY740787.1, read as the reverse complement.
GGAGTCGCCATGTAGTTATGGGTAGTCGAGGTAGTCGTAGGTAGTTTTAGTTAATCACCTTTGCTAACCAGTCATTTTCACTGGCTCACGAGTTTTCAGAACCAAGGATAACCGACTGGTAATGTTAAATGCCTGCCAAACTTCGCAGGTGTGTATCTCTGGCTTCTTAAAAGTGTCTCCACTCCTTGTCCCCCATTCTCCCCCCCCCCTTTTAAAGGACTTACCGTACACTGTGCTAGCCGTCTTAACCTTCCTGTTCATCGCAGTGTGTGTCTGTATGACCTTGGCTTTTCAGACAGCGCTCTGTGTGTGTGTGTGTGTGTGTGTGCGTGCGTGTGTGTGCGTGCTCTCCACCCTGACATCGGCGTTCCACTTTTTTTTGGCCAGTGCCGCGAACTTCACAGTTGCCGGCAGTCCGCTGAAAAATCGCCGGTTGGACAGACCCTTTACTCCAGCGTTTTCTGTCTATTCAATCAATATTCAAAATTGATCTATGATTGATCTTTTAGTTATAAACCTATCGTGCCACAGCCAAGACATTATTAATTCAGCAATTGGTACAAACTAATTGCCATTAAGGAGCTATGGCTATGATCAAAGCAGGGAGCTCAATATTCAGGAATTACTGGTGGGAATGAAAAGGTGAGGGGATGATTCTGCTAAGATATGAAATGGGTATAATTGTGATAATTGTGACATAGGTACAATTGTGGAATTCGTAATTCAGCCAGAGGACAAAAAAAATCAAGGAGACAATAATCTAAGAACGCAACCAAGGAGAAATATAAACACTGATGATGAGAGTTTCTTTATGAATGTAAAAAGGAGGTCAAAGCACTTGCGGGCCATTTAAAGACTAGGCGAGGAACTTTGTATGGAGCAAGGAAATAGCAGATGAGCCAAACAGATATTTTGCATTGGTATTTAGAGTACTTGATACTACAAATATCCCACTAACACTAAAAAAGGCGGCAAAAAACTTTGGATACCAGGACCATTACAAAAGAAATATTTTTAGGCAAACTAATGGAGCTAAAGGATGATACGTTACCAGGATTTCAAGGCAACAGTCAGATGAACTGGTTTTGAACTTCCAAAAAAATCTTAATTTCTGGAGAGTACCAAAGAATTGTAGAACTGCCGTATTTAAAAAGGGAAGTGGATAAAAAAATGGGCACTGTGGGTTGGTTCACTGAATGCCTATTATTGGAAAGGCGTAAGAACCGATTATTTTGGAGGTAATAGTAGAATATGTAGAAATCATAATCTAATCAACATTTCCTGTTTCAAGTTTCCTTTCAAAGCAAGATCTTACAACAACAATATCCACAACACATTTAAGATAGCAAACAATGTCCCAAGACACTTCAAGAAGATAATATACCAGTTGACCAAATGCTATGCCTCTCTCTTTCTTTCCATAAGACCCTTTAAGGAGGGTCTAATGAGAGAAAGAGAGAGGCAAAGGGAGACAGGTTTTGGAAGGAGATTTCAACACTCTCATGACTGCCAGGGACACAGTCACCATCAATAAAACAATCAACTTTAAAGGGCCTGTCCCACCAGCATGCAACTCTATGCGATGAACGCGATCAAACCGGCAGCGGGGGCCGCATGGAGGTCGGGTGATCCCCTGTAAAGGGCCGTTCCCACCAGCATGCGCCTGCATGCGGCAAGCGCAACTAAACCGGCAGCGAGGGCCGCGCGGAGGTTGGGTGAGTGGCGCAACGCGAGGCGAACTTGAAGCAAGTCCAAGGTAAGTTCGCTAGGACTTAGAGGGGCACACAGAGAGGGGCACCGAGACACACACACATACAGGGCCACGGAGCCACACACATAGAGGGTCACTGAGGCACTTACAAATAGGTTCACGGAGGCACGATGTCCGGGCGGTGTGTAAATGTCGAGGCGACTGCGAGCCGACAAGCCGTTGCCGCGCGGGATTTTTGGACAGTCGGTTTTTCGGAGCCCCGCGCGGTGTCGGGACAAACTCCGCACAATTCCGCGCGGTTCCGGCGATCGAAGTGGGACCGGCTCCGCGATGCCGGACGGCTCAAGCGACCACGTTAGGTCGCGCTAATCGCATAGAGTTGCATGCTGATGGGACAGGCCCTTTAGAATCCTCATGAAACCAGAACTGGAGAGCGCAAATGCCATGGATAGTTAAACATTGAAGGATGCAGGTCAGGAGGCATAGAAGTGATGGCGACATAATGTTTGGTAAGAGTTATAATTCTGGCAGATTTGTAAATGATTTGGGAGAGAATGTATAGGCTAGCAGTGTTGGAGTACTCAGGTCTAAAGCCAACAAAACAGCTAAAGCATCCAGTAGCATTTGAGCTGAGGCAAAGGTGGAATCAGACGATGTTCCTCCTCATGTTAAAAATTGAAAGGAAGCAGAAAGTCTTCCACCAGTAGGAAAATATCAGATTTGCAAAAATACCTCAAACACTAGATGAAAACCAGGCATATTACCCTTCTTTTCACCTGCAGTCAGAAGAGCAATAAATGTCACTGAACTTAAAGAATATTGTTCCATCACAACAGAAGGATAATTCATTATGCATTAAGTGGTAAAACATGCCTGACTTCCTTGTCTAACTTTCCCTGAGCAATACCATATTTATGTTTCTATGGCAATATGTCCTGAAGGTGAGAATTATTGAACAGTATGGGACTTAAGCATGTTAAGTATGCAGAAATATGTAATTCATTCATGTGACTTTAGTCATAAAAAGCTTTCATGAAATGTAACACATTCCCTGGTGCATATTATGTCGCCATTCGCACCTGTAACTGGTAATGTAACTGTTCAATGTTAAAGGAAGGATAAACTTCGAATATCACCGATTTATCTATGTTGTTTAGATGTGGCCAACTTTACTCACGTTTTTATTTCAAAAATTGTACATTAAAAATGTTGAATCTTCATTTTGCAGATGTTAAAAAAAAACTCCATTCTGAATTAAATCTTCTGTGAGACCTCCAACAATAACTTGATTTTCCATTTGTCTACTTTCCCTAATGCACTGTACCCAACTTTCAGCTCTGAAATTAGTTATGATTTAATGTATGAAAATACTTTCTTCACCCTAGATTTTTAATCATTCGCCTTCTCCACCAGTGTCGATCCATTGCGGATTATGTCCAAATTCACACTGCCAGTTCCTTGCTGCTTCAGGCTGATCCCGCTGCTGATCTGGGGGTTTCTCTCAGGCATATGCTCTGACTGTTTTACACCAGGCGACATGAGCACAGCCAGCAGAAAATATACACTTGTCTTCATGTTGTGAAATAAGTTTTGTGACTTGCTAAGCTACATCGTTCACTCTCAACCACACCGTGACAATGAACTTGTGGTGAGGTCCCAAACAGATGCATCAGTGCAGATTTTCAGACTCTAGTTCAGTGATTAGTCCTACCTGACATGTTTATACAATAGAATGGTTCAGTACGAAAGCACACTTGTGCTTCACTCAGATGCTTCACTCCATAGATTACTTTAGTGGAGCTGCTGAGGTGATGTCTGTCAGAGGCGAGATTAAGCCAAAGCTCACACTGTTTTCTTGAGGACAACAAAATATCAAAATATTTTGGTAATACTTTGAAAAGCAAAGGAACATCCAAGTGACCTTACCAATATTGACCTGTTACTTGTCATTATGGAAAGAAAACCATGTATATTATTTTTGGCAGCTTGGCTCTGAAATTGGTCAATGTGTTTGTTTCCAAAAATTCCAGTACTTAAAAAATCGTGTAAGGATGTGAAGTGTCCTGTAAATGCCAAATGTTGCATCTTTCCCTATTTATATTTCATTTTACCCTAATTCTATGCAGGAAGATAATTTTCCTAATCTTTCTAGTTTATCGCTGGAGTAGCCCTAGGTTCCCAGTTGGGCTGTTTTCAAAGACTTTCAAGCTATGCCTGCTCATTTCCAATTGGGTTATTTGGCCATACCAGCAATCTTTTTTTAAATACACAAATATTTTCCCTTAACGTTTTGTTATTTTTATTTTCCCCTCTTCCAGGATTCTGGGCCAATAATCGCTAATGGTAGGGTCTTAACTGCTGTCTCTGGGGAGGTCCATTGTAGGATCTCCACATTTCTCTTCCATGCTTTTATAGAACACCCAAGAACCCATTTTACCATAAATGGTTATAATTTAAACTTTTGTATCAGTTGTACTGTTGATTTTAAACTTTTCTAGCAATCTTGAAATGGTATATATTCTTCAAATTGTTTTGGATGAGGAAATAAACATTTTCTATCATTTTCTGATTGACATTTGTACATATGCAAGTGAGGAAACATCATCAAAACATCACATTATGACTATCTGTTGTTTCATGTTCTATGTTTACATTCTGTGAATGATGAGAATTATTTCACGTAAGAAAAAAGGAAAAAAGTTAGAAGGGGAAAAGATAGAGAGAGAAGTAAAAGCAACATTAAAGAAATTTCTAGAGGTACTACTTCCTGGATATTTTCAATGCATCTTAGCATTATAGTGTTCAACACCAATTCTAAATTTGGTTCTCTGCAATAAAAGTTGCAAAATTGATCAAAATTCAATATAAAACAGTCTTAGGATGGTTCATGAGTCAAAAGAAACACAAAAGTGGTACTTGCTGATTCCAGTTGACAACATTCAATTCAGTGCACCTCCTGACATTTTGTTACATAGCAATCAATTGGTTGCCATGGAGGCAGGAGGGGCTGCAGTAGAGAGGAGCAGCTTCCACTCAGGGAGAATGTCGTGTTTCCAGGACGTGCCTAATATTTTTCAACTCGAAGGACTTTGTGCCATTGTCATTTTCAGTGACCAGCACTGCGGGGAGGGATGGATCCTAATCCTGCAAGTCCCGGTCTATGAAATGCACACTGGGAGTACGATCCTGCGCATCAGGTGGACAAGACACCCAGAAGTCTCACTGTAAGAACAGCCTGGCTAGAAGTGGCACTAGTGGTCTTTTCCAGAAGGCCCTAAATAATGGAGAAATGTGGAAAAAAGCTTAATTTCTTCAGAGTGATGAACAGTTCACTGTTTATTGCAGAAATGTGTTGTTATTCATGTGAATATGCATTTAATGCCAAGGTCTAAGATCTCAGAGCAAGGCACCACTCCCACCAAGGAACAGATGTTGTCGGAAGTAATTTCAGTAACTGAATCAGGGAATCATTTTGCGCAGCTGGACCTGCAGAGTGGGACGTGAAGAGTGTGTGTGTGCGTGCGTGAGAGAGCGAGAGAGTGAGTGAGACCTGGGTTACCCTACGGTGTGCTATGTTTGTGATAATGATCATTGACATGCTATGAAGCTCACATGGGTTGCATTGAACCAATGATTTTCGGGGTGCGATTTGAAGAAGCCTCTCTTATCAGGTAGTTCCTTAAACCCCAGGCTGACAATGCTTCCCTGTTCTGCTCAGCTGGATGATCAAACTGGAGTCTGAGCAGGGAAACCTCCTGGTCCTGTTGTTTTTCAGGCTCTGGTTCTCCTTGCAATTTGCTCATCATTCTTGAATACAGCTTCTGATTTATAAGATGGTGCAGTTTGCCACACATGATGCAGACTGATGCAGGAAATGAAACTTCAACCAGAAGATGGCCAATGGCCTTTTCCAACACAATCCTGGTTCTTACACCTGCTCTTGGTTGCTGTGGATGGTGGCTGCACTATGGAAATAGATTCATGAACCAAAAGCAGGATGGACAACACAAACCAAGTCTGTTCAAGGGAATTCATCAACCATTATGCATGAACCAAAAGCTGACAGACAATGCCTGAACCAAGTCTGACCCTGACAATCATTAACCAAGGACCGAGATGAGGAAAATATTTTTCACACAGGGAGTGGTGAGTCTCTGGAATTATCTGCCACAGAAGGTAGTTGAGGCCAATTAATTGGCTATATTTAAGAGGGAGTTAGATGTGGTCTAAAGGGATCAGGGGGTATGGAGAGAAGGCAGGTACAGGATACCGAGTTGGATGATCAGCCATGGTCATATTGAATGGCGGTGCAGGCTCGAAGGGCCGAATGGCCTACTCCTGCACCTATTTTCTATGTTTCTATGTAACCCCATGAACCAAAACGTGAAAAAGGCAGCTGCAGGTGTGGAAGTAGATGGCTGTGCCCTTCTGAATATGCCTAATGCTCAAAATGCCCAGCAACGCAGTCTCTCTCAGTGTGAACTATTTATGTATTATGCCTGTCGCATGGCACTTACCATGAAGAAATTTGTCGCATGATCTTCAAGAGGCTGGAAATGGCTGCAAAATGAAAATGTTTCCTGGGCATGAAAATATGCAGGTTCCTAATAAGGTCCCTTATGCTCTCCTGTGCAATCAAATGCTGGCAAATTCCAATGCCCAAGATTACATATGGTCCTCAGTGAAAGCAATGTAGATTAAATAAATTTTGCAAATTCAGTTCCTGGGGTGATTTCTATGATGCTGGAGTGAGCAGCATAATGAACGGTGGAGATCAGAAAGAACTTGCAGTGAGGCAGATGAGTCAACGTGACTGCGATCTCCAGGCACGAGAATGTGGCTTTACGTCTTCCTGTAGGACATCACGTATCTCACTGAAGAAAGCTTTGGAAAACCAAAGCGCATGAATGCATGGATCATTTAAGAAGCCCAGGTCAGTTGCAATGGCTCTGAAGACCATCTGGCAGTGGAAACTTCACTGGAGGGCATGTCTTTGTCTCCTGTTCCGAGTAGTCTGCCATGGCTATAAGACACTCCTTTAAGGAGTACAGTTAGTGATGTTTTACTTCCCTTATGATACTGAAGGAGTCTATGCCAGGTATCAGACAATTGCATGAATCCCTATCTTATTTTCCATGTAACAAATTCCATCTCACATGATATTCCAGCTCTAGAAAAAACACTTCCTATTAGTTGAAGTACATTTTGCAGACTTTGGAAGATGTCTGAGCAGTCTGAAATTAGCTCTGCTGCCCAGCCCACACTCCCAATGTCAGCTGTGTTTCCCTTTAACAGGAAAAAAAACAAGCACAATCTAGTTTAGCTCCACGTTGCCTACTCTGTGATTCAGTGTGAAGATTTGAGCTCCAATTTACTATGTCCACTAGCTTATGCCAGGTATAATGAAATTTAAGTACTTAGTCTAATTTTATGAATGTTTCAATTTCGCTCTGTAACAATTGCTAGTGCAATGGATCTTTGGCGCAATGTGCCTGGGTAAATATCAATGTTTCCATGGTTGGTATCTTAAAGATCTATATTCTTGCTACACAAAGTACGTGGCATGGGAGAATGGTTAACCCATTTGAACCTAAAGATTTTATTCAATGGATATTTTTAAGGCAGAGATAGATAGATTCTTGATTAGTATTGGTGTCAGGGGTTATGGGGAGAAGGCAGGAGAATGGGGTGAGGAGGGGGAGATAGATCAGCCATGATTGGATGGCGGGGGAGACTGATGGGCCCAAAGCCTAATTCTGCTCCTATCACTTTTGAACTATGAACATATTTTGGGGTCTTGTTTTTTTTACAGTTGCAAGCTTTTTCAAAGAATACAATACATTTAGATGTCATTATCGATAATAATGCTTAAAAGGTCAATGAAGGATACACTGCTGACATTGTCAAAACTCACATCATTTAAGTGCTTTCCTATGCACTAAGGAAGACTACAAAACATTAAAAGGCTTGTTCAAATATGGATACATTATTTACCCCTGTCAGGAAATACCTATTCAAAAAGTAAAAACACTTTCCAAAATAGTTACATCTCATGCAAACAAGGGGCATATTTAATTTAAGGTCTGACAACTGACAGATTTAACAATATGTACAACAGTGTGTGTGACTACAAAGGCACATCTCTAGATAGGCAATAGTCATATAGGCCTTTTATAAAATTCAATGGCACATGGAAACAATCTAATCCAAATTTATACTTCAGATTCTTTCTATTTATACTTCCTCCATATGTCATACTGTCCAAAACAGTCTTGCACCAGTATACTTCTTTTGTAGGTAAAAGTTCAAATGGATTGGTGCCATCATTGTGCTGAGCTGCATGTCTTTGAAATTACAATAAAAATATGTTTGTACTTAGTGATACCAGGTTTAGTTTTAAACAAACCAAGAATGGCCTCACCCGATGAATATTGTCTGTTGCACTAAATTAGGGCCTATTGTTTCATAAACATAATCAACTGAAATATTTTTGAGATTGTATTTACTTTAGAATGTATGCACTAACATAATTAAAAAGATATGCAGCTCACCATACAAATTAATTTGCTCTTGCCACAAAGGCATAGGAATAGAATGCGAGTGCACACACAAATATAAATTTGAACTCTCTTGTTAAAAAAGGGGGAAATATAGTTTATAAAATTACAAGTTATGGTTAATTAATTTTACAGAGGTCCATATATTTTGGTATACGACTATATTAGTATTTACCAAATTGTAAATGGGAAGAATTTGATTTAGAAGTAAAATCTCTTAAAATCCTCATAATACACTATTTGGCAAAAAATAATTGTGGGCCTCGTCTACTAACAGTTACCGTTCTTTTTTAAATAAAATGTGTTAGCCAACATTTCATCAAGGAACACATTTACAGTAAAACACGATGGAAAAGCTGAGAATTAAATATTTGAGTATTTCCAAATATTAACAATGTCTGGTGAAACTGGACTTGATGGCAGGGAAGAGTCAAACCAAAAACAGGAATCTGAACTAAAATGTAAGAATGTGGAAAAGACTCAGGAAATAAGACTTTGTGCATGAAAAACGAAGAACAACTTAATGCTTCAGGTAAAGATCCGATGAAAGATCATGTAATGTACAAAACAAGGGATGGAGGGGAATACTTGGTAAAACAAATAAATTATATTAAATCAAATTTTACTTCAAAACCAAAGGCTATTTGAGTCCATTTAGGTGATTTTGTTTTCTGTAAATCATTTTAAAAATTAAAATTGTTTAACATTGCCTTTCAAGGCACCTGAACTATCTACTTCCGATCATATTTGGTATTGGTTATTTCTGTTATTTATTTTAAAATAATGTACAGATGACTGAAATGAGCAGTCTTTTAAATAAGTAGCTTGGGAAATCCTTGCTTAGTGAATGGTGATTCAAATAATATTGAAAGTAATGACAGATTATGTGACAAGAAAGTGACATGAGTTCAATAAGTAAATGTTGTAGAGTGAAACTGAAGACATTACCCCTAGTCACTGTTAGAGAGGACTGGCATCTGGAGCAACGGATGCAGTAGATGAGGTTGGAGGAGGTGCAGGTGAACCTCTGTCGGACCTGGAAGGACTGCTTGGGTCCCTGAAAGGAGTGGATGGGGGAGGTGAAGGGACAAGTGTAGCATCGCTTGCGGTTGCAAGGGAAAGTGCCTGGGGAAGGGGTGGAGCGGGAGGGAAGGGAAGAATTGACAAGGGAGTTGCGGAGGGAGCGGTCTTTGCGGAAGGCAGACGGGGGAAAGATGGGAAGATGTGGCGAGTGGAGGGGTCACGATGGAGGTGGCGAAACTGGCGGAGGACTATCTGCTGTATGTGCTGGCTGGTGGGGTGAAAGGTGAGGACCAGGGGGACTCTGCCCTTGTTGTGAGTGGGGGAATGGGGAGAGAGGGCAGTGTTGCGGGGTATGGAGGAGACCCTGGTGCGAGCCTCATCAACCAACTTCGCTGAACATCTCCGCTCAGTCCATAATAACCAACCTGATCTATATCGGTGAGACCAAGCGGAGGCTTGGCGATCGTTTCGCTGAACACCTCCGCTCGGTCCGCAATAACCAACCCAACTTCCCGGTGGCTCAGCACTTCAACTCCCCCTCCCATTCCGTATCCGACCTCTCGATCCTGGGCCTCCTCCACGGCCAGAGTGAGCAACACCGCAAGTTGGAGGAACAGCGCCTCATATTCCTCTTGGGAAGTCTGCATCCTCTGGGCTTAAACATTGAATTTTCTCAATTCTGTTAACCCTGGCTGTCTCCTCCCCTTCCCACCTCTCCCTCAGCCCTCGGGCCCTGGCATTCCTTCTCTCTCTATCTCTCCCCCACCCAAGTCGCACTAGCTTCTCATTTTCACACTACAAACAGCTTACAATGGCCTGTTTCCTTTATCATCGATACTTTTTTGCACATCTTTCATTCATTGTTCTTTATCTCTCCACATCACCGTCTATATCTCTCGTTTCCCTGATCCCTAACCGGTCTGAAGAAGGGTCTCGACCCGAAACGTCGCCTATCTCCTTCGCTCCTTAGATGCTGCTGTACCCGCTGAGTTTCTGCAGCTTTTTGTGTACCCCTAGTCACTGGTTTTAGTAAATATGGGAACATAAGGTTTACACCAAACATGTCAGTGAGTCCAGTCAAGCTGGATAAAAGGTCTACAGAAAGCATGCCCTTATGTAAAGGTCATTGATTCCTGATGGAAATTGTGAGCATAATTCAATTGTGAGCATAGCATAAATTCATATATTGTACAGGTAAAGGAATCAACTATCCCTGACATTAACAATTGTCTGCTGGGAAACAGTGACCTATTTCAGGCTAGTGCTTCCTTAAAAAAATAAGATCTTGTTCTTTGATATTGAGCATTTGCAATCTGTGGTGCATTAGTAATCAACACATGTACTGTAGTATAAGTGTCAAATCAGAAGCCAAAGATAATGGATCACAATTACCCGTATTTCATGGCAATGAATACGCTATTTTTTACCCTAAAATAAGGCCCGAAAATTTACCTGCATCTTGGGAGGCCGAAGGTTAGATTGTTAGCCAAGAAAGATAGACTTGGCTTTCCGTCAGTACAGCGGCTGTAAAAGGACTGCACCGTTGCGGGTAGAGAGTTCCTTCCACAGCATGTGGCAGGCACGTGCCGTGAGTAATTACTCAGGGTAGGCACTCAGTCTGCTTAAAAAAAAAATTAAACTGCGCATGCGCAGATTGTTCGCCCCGTTAAATAAATAAATAAAACAGTGACATTTCAATTTGCCCAAGGCTTTCTAGTCCTAGACCAATTGGGGGAACAGTTCCTTTCACAGCGTGTGGAGAGTCTGTGCCAGGGCTAAAGTTGTGGGGAGAACACGAGCGTTGAGAAGGAGGGTGTCGGGGATAATGCCAGTAACTCACTCACTCACAACTACTGCAGCACTCCGGGCACGAAGCCACGCATTGTAGTTGGGGATAGAAGCAGCTCGGGCAGCGGCCACTGGGACCCGACAGCAGAACTGGCCGCCACTTCAGCGCCTTCTGCCGGCCCGCTCACCTTTGGCAGTGCTTTCCGTTGGAACACCTGTCACCTGCCGTTCGCCGACTTCGCTCATGTCAGCGGCTTCCTGCAAATCCTTAAATTTCCACAGCTGAGTAACCTCAATCGCGCTGTCGGAATTCCGCTGGTTCCGCTGTCGAGCCTGGCAGCCACTCAGCCACCCGAGCTACTTCTCTCTCTTCCCCCCCCTGGCCTCAATGCGGTGTCATTGCACGCCTCCGTGCAAGGAGCGTTGCACGTGGCATTATCCCAATCCCCGTGAAATACAGTGTTTGAAAACATAAACACAAAATGTACTTACCACATTATTGGTACACAAACTCCATTCTTCTCTCTTTGTTACCTAACATACACTTAAAATATTGACAAACCATATCTGAAAACCCCGCCAAGAAACTTGCGCTACGCGTGCGCAGTAGACTGAAGCGCATGCGCAGTGCTGCAAAGGCAGACTTTCTGCTACCTTCAGCCCCGCTTGAAATTGACGGCTTCAGGCAGCGCTGACGGCACGTGGGCTGCACAGAGCTTCCCATGTTACAAGTGCTGCGGATGAAAGGCACGGAGAATTATGCCTACCTAAGAGATCGATCTCTTACATAGGCATAATTCTCCCATGCCTTTACTATTTATATTTAGTTATTACTATGTTATAATTTTAGTCAGGGTAGGCAGTGCCTACCTTGCCTACCCTGACGGCACGTGCCTGGCATGTGGGGAGTCTGGCCCGGGTCAGCATGGCTAGGCCGCCAGGGGTAAAGTTGCGGGGAGGGCAGGAGCGTTGAGAAGGAGGGGGTCGGGAATCATACCAGCAACTCACTCAGTAGCTCGGGTGGCTGCGAGCAGCCACCGGGACCGGACAGCAGAACTGCAGCTAGACCTGGGGTCTCGCAGGCGACCTGGAATCTGCAGCTAGACCTGGGGTCTCGCAGGCAACCTGGGAACTGCAGCTAGTTCTGGGGCTCGTAGGCAACCTGGGTGCTACAGCCAGTCCCAGGGCAGGCAACCTGGGAACTGCAGCTAGTCCCGGGGCTTGCAGGCGACCTAGGAACTGCAGCTAGTCCCGAGGCTCGCAGGCGACTTGGGAACTCCTGCTAGACCCGGGGCTCGCTGACCTGGGCGCTACAGCCAGTCTCGGGGCAGGCGACCTGAGCGTTACAGCTAGTCCTGGAGACGCGAGGGATCTGGGAACTTTGTGGACAGCACCGCTGGGGGAGGGGGGGAGAGTTCCTTCCACAGCATGTGGGGAGTCTGGCCCGGGTCAGCATGGCTGGGCCGCCAGAGGTAAAGTTGCGGGAAGGGCAGGAGCGTTGAGAAGGAGGGGGTCGGGGATCATGCCAGCAACTCACTCAGTAGCTCGGGTGGCTGCGAGCGGCCGCTGGGACCGGACAGCGGAACTGCAGCTAGACCTGGGGCTCGCAGGCGACCTGGGAACTGCAGCTGGCCCCGGGGCACATAGGCGACCTGTGCGCTACAGCCTGTACCGAGGCAGGCGACCTGGGCACTACAGCTAGTCCCGGGGACGCGAGGGATCTGGGAACTGCAGCCAGACCCGGGGCACACAGGCATTCTGGAAACTGCAGAAAACAAATTGGAAAACGTGAAAACAATGTATAATTAGTATATTACTACTAATTTATGTATTTATAGTATGTATTATTACTAATTTAGTTAGTATGTATTATTACCTCCATTTATTAACTATGGAGATAGATGTAGCCCGCCATCTGCTCACAAACATGGGTCCTGGCCCCTATGTAAAAAAGGTTGACGACCCCTGGATTAAACCAAATGTGGACAGAAATGTCATGAAATTTTGTTCAGACCAAAAGGTCTGAATGACAATAAAGGTAATTAAATTCAATTCAAACCCTTGATCCTGTCCAATCAGCCTTTTTACAAAATTTAGCAACTCAAAATAGGGGTGCGTCTTCGACACAGGTGCATCTCCATTGCCAGGAAATACGGTACTTTCACCATGCATATATTTTTTTAAGTAATTAAACATAATAATCTGCAACAACACTTCCAGCTTTTTTTGTATATTTGCATAATTTTTCACTGGCCTCTTCCCTCTTATAGGAACATTGCTTCCAATGTCCTCTATCCCTTATTTGAAATGGAAAAAAACACAAGATATAGAAGCGACTGCTCTGCCATTCAATCAAATCATGGCTGATTTTTGTTTTTCCTCAATGCCACTTTTCTTCCCTATCATTATGTTCCTCGACTTCTTAATAACCATAATCTATCACTCATTGTCTTGATTTACTCAGCAACTGACTCTCATGGAGAATTCCAGACACCCTAACCTCTGGGCAAAGAAATGTCTTCTTATCTGCATCCTGAATGGCTGACCTCTTATTCTGACAGTGGAACTCCAGGCTTAGACACCTCACCAAGCAAAACATCAACTCCATACACTTGTAAGGGTTTAAGAACTTTCTATGTTTCAGTGAGATGACTTCCCATTTTTCTAACTTCAGACAGCATAGTCCCAGTCTCCTCCATTTACAAAATGAAACAAGAAAAAAATAAAGTTGTAGTTATGAGAATACCGTTCCTTAACTATCTAGCCCTTTTCATTTTGTTTTGCTAGATGAATTGTAAAAGCACTGCTGCAGACTGGAGCATTTAAAGATTGCCTGTAATACATCCAAATCCATTAAATCAGGATTATGTTCAAATGATTTATATCAAGTTCTCACGTCAGATTTAATGACCATCATTTGTTGTGCTAATAAATTAACACAGGTACTGTCTGTGCAGATTTCAAATGGCTTTAACACAGTTCAGAGGTAACTTGATCAGAGTAAATTAATAATTTAAGATTTAAATTCTGCTTTTGAAGCTGTTCAAGTTTGTATTTCAATTTTTCAAAAAACTATTCTATAACATACAACAGTGGTGGCAACAGTTTAGACTTGAATCAAGAAGCTCTTGACTGTGTTTGGAAATTACCTCACATTTGCTGCGTAGGCCTGTCTCTTGCAGTCGAGACCAGATACTCTGGATTCTCCCAGCATGTTCAGGGTGGCTATTTGTATTGCCACATGTGCAATGGTGCTTCAACATCAGAGTATCATAAACAAGACCTATCAGAGGAATGAAAAAAAAAATAGGTCAATAAATAATTCACCATAAATACATTTAAAAAAAAGTGAAACATACAAAATAAAATTAACACTTCATTGGAATTGATAACAATAACAAACATTAAACATTTGTTTACTCAAGAATTTGATTTGTTGCCTTTTGATTGTCAACTGATCGCACCTTAATTATTTTTAAAAAAGTCATTATTATTAATTAAGGAAAAATGAGCCTAACAGAATAGCAATGAGAACAAGGAAGCCAATTTTACTCCCATACCAGTGGACAATTTAGAGTTCTCATGATGAGGATGGGCTTTTTCTGCAGCAAACGGTATCGGGCCACTTGTTCCAATACGAGTAAACATATCAAAACATGAGAAGGCCATTCAAGTCACTCCACCTTCAACACGATCTGATTGTAACCATATTTCTCCATTCTCGTCTTGGCATACGTGTTTAATTTGTGACAAATATTCATCGTACTCAAAAAGCAAAGTGCTGGAGGAACTCAGCAGGCCAGGCAACATCTGTGTAGGGAATGGATAGACGACATTTTGGGTGGAGACCCTTATTCAGATTGTACATATGTGTTCCTGCAGCACTTTGTTTTTTTGCTCAGTATTCCAGCATGTGCAGTTTTTGGGTCTCCATGATAATACTCAGCTAGGTTGTAAATAGCGACAATTTCCAGTGCATGCGAAGGTTGCAATTAGTGGTCAGGGAATTTTTCTACAGCCACCACTTAGAAACATAGATTGATTAGTGCATGATATTTAATTTAATTTGATGTTGGAATTAGTGTCCTCTCAATGATCAAAAGTGCCCTCTTTACCCAATCTTGTGCAATATTTTGAGGTCAATCATAATAAATTTAATTTCTGAAGAGCAATCAACTCTATGGAATAGATTTTCCAAAGAATTCAAATACCCGGATAATGTTTTTTAAAGGGTACACACTACAAGGCATAACCCAGAAGAATCAAGCCACCTGGATTTATCTGGCCACAAAATAAGGACCTCAGATTTGTGCTTCCAGCCATAGACTCTCAATTTCAATCAGATATAATACCCAGTTTAATTTACATAATTATTCACATTCTTACAACAAGTCTAAACTAATAACCTTGATGTTAAGATATTGCCTTGAAGATTGACATTATATAACATTAACATTTTCAATTGTATTACAAATAAACATTTGGGAAAATAAATTAGGAACAGTGATTGCAGATGCTGGAATCTAGGACAAAAACAATGCTGGAGGATCTCAGCTGGTCAAGCAGCATCTGTGGATGCGAAAAGTGTAAGTTGATGGTTCAGGTCGTGACCCTGCATCAGGTCTGAGGGGAAACAGAAAAGTTTGCCAGTATAAAGCAGAGTGCAATGGAGTGGAGTAGCAAAGGATCTCGTCAAGAAAGGGCGAGCAAATATACCGTACATAAAGTGTCCTTTAAAAAATAATAAATTCAAGAACAATTCTAAAACATTCTAAATGGTGCTGCGGTTAAGACCGATGTAGAGCTTTAATCAGATTAAATATCCAACAACAAAAGACAAATACATGTGGTTCTGTTCTCACTCTGTCACCATACAGGTTTACTATAAAATGTCACAAATATGAAGTACTGAAAATAGTAGAAATTTGAAATAAAGCTAGGAAATGCTGGACAGGAAGGAGAAATAGTGAACATTTCAGAGTTGATTTTCTCCTTTCACAGATACTGCCTGATCCTCTGACTGCTTCTTTGTGAGAGAGATAAGGAGTTTCTGCCAATAGCTGAAAACAAAGGCTTTAGCTTTTGCAGTTTAACTGGAGAAACTGGATGTGTTTCCAAGGACAGATGCCCAACAAACAATCTGAAGACATGGAGATAGCGAAGAGAGATTGGTTTAGTCAGTGACCCCAGACTTGGGATAATAACTTAAGTATCTAAAATGTGGGCGTAAGTTGCACAATATTTTTAATCTACACAGTGAATACAGCAAACATGTTACATAATAACTTATGGGCAAAAATTAACAAGTTTGCATAAAGATGACCAGAGAAAAAAAAGGATCAGGGATCCGGGATCATCAGCAATCAAATTAACAACCATTTACCTGTAGTGAATTGAGGTGTACTGGTTGGTTCTTGAACAGAGATAGGAAATGTGGCAGAAGCGGGTGATGACTGCGCTCGGGACAGGGGGCGATGTCCACTGTAGGACACAGGAATCCCTGCTGCCTCCATCGATGCTTGGTAATTGCGAAGCTGATGGATACGTTGCTGTTCCAGAAGCAAGGCTTGCTGTTGCATTGAGAGAAATAATCAAGTTAAAGTAATCCTCAAATTAAGCAGAAAGTCTACTCTACTCAGTTTTATTTCTGATTACTCCCCTGGGTGAGCCCTATCTTTTTCTGATCATGGCAGTATTTTCACCAGTCCTGGTTAGCTTTAAATTACATATAGCTTTTTTTCTATCATTGAAAAGGGGCAGGAGGATTACTTTAGACCTCATATCACATTTTGATGAACAACTTATTTAAAGAATAAACAAATGAGTGGTTTGATATATTAACTCAGACAAATTTACAGTAGAATTAAACTGTCTGGTCGTTTGCTCAAAAAGAAATCAATGCACACAATATGCTAATTTTTTGTTGTGAATTCATCTTTGTGTAAATATTGATAGTTCTTTTAACACTTTCAATTGCAGTGGGAGTTAGAGGTGTACTGTAAAAGTTTCATTCAAATTTAAATACCCATTTCAAGCATTTGATTAATTTAAAACCTCGGTAAACAGCAGTTACTGCAACTAAATTTAAAACAACTCATTTCACAATGAACAATATATGTCATGCCATATAGTTAAGCTTACTTGGATTACTTGTTCTAAAAAGGAACTGCAGATGCTTGTTTATACCAAAGAGAAACAAAATGCTGGAGTAACTCAGCGGGTCAGGCAGCATTTTTGGACAAAAAGGATAGGTGACGTTTTAGGTCAGGACCCTTCTTCAGATCTTCGTGGTTTACATGGCTTGGTTACCCATTCAAACCTATAACTTTGGAGGCTGACAAACCAGTAGTCTGAGCTATATTTTGTTGGAAGGGGATATGGAATTTAACTATCGTAACTTCCATCCTACTGGTTAAAGCTTTCTGCATTTCCACTTGCCATTTCATCCACTGACTTTTAAGATGGAGAGATGAGTGACCTGTACAAGAACAGAAGTAGAAAATACCAGCCTTCCATTTTGTGACATCTGGATACAATTAATTGACAAACTGGTACCTGATTGATCCTGAGAATGCCATTTTGACCAAATATAATAATGTTTCTTAAGCCAAGCAATATTATGATGAAAATAACTGCCAGGACTGACGTACTAAGAGAAAAATAGTATCAATGCCCATCGATGACATCTTCATGTCAATATAAAATTCAATGAACGATTGTAAAATAGTAATAGCATATTGTGTTGTGGTGTCATTTCTTATTGACACAGCAATGTAATTAAATTATTTATTTCCCAATAAGTTCTAATGCTTTGGAGAGAAATTAAAAGAAAAATGGATAAAGTGTGTACAGATTTGAAAATGCAGGAACTTGCTCCACAACTTGTTATTGAGTAATACAAAGAAAGGGCCAAAATAATAATGAAAACATATTTGTAATCGACACTACGAAAATAACAATCAAGGAAACTTTTCACAAGGGACAACAATAGTCTCCAAGTCCCATCAGACGGTTTGTTACTCAAGTATTACAAATAAAATTGAGTATGCAATATTCTGTAGTTACTTACACGTGTTAAGTGCTGTTGCGTGTGTGCATGCACACACTGTGGGATATTCAACTTTAACAGCACTTGTATAAGGAGCACTATTTCAGTCAAAGCTAGCTGTCAGTTCAAAGTACAACTTTGTACTTTGAACTGGCAGCTCTTCCTTCACCTTATAATTCATTGGAATTATACAGTGCCCTCCATAATGTATGGGACAAAGACCGATCATTTATTTATTTGCCTCTGTACTCCACCATTTGAGATTTGTAATAGAAAAAAAAAACACATGTGGTTAAAGTGCACATTGTCAGATTTTAATAAAGGATATTTTTATACATTTTGGTTTCATCATGTAGAAATTACAGCAGTGTTTATACATAGTCCCCCCCATTTCAGGGCACCATAATGTTGGGACACAGCAATGTCATGTAAATGTAAGTAGTTATGTTTAGTTATGCAAGGATATTGTTGCATATCCTTTGCATGCAATGACTGCTTGAAGTCTGCGATTCATATACATCACCAGTTGCTGGTGATGCTTTGGCAGGCCTGTATTGCAGCCATCTTTAGCTTATGATTGTTTTGGGGGTTAGTCCCCTTCAGTTTTCTCTTCAGCATATAAAAGGCATGTTCAATTAGGTTCAGATCAGGTGATTGACTTCGCCACTCAATAATTTACTATTTTTTAGCTTTAAAAACTCCTTTGTTGCTTTAGCAGTATGTTTGGGATCATCGTCTTCTTGCAGAATGAACCGCTGGCCAATGAGTTTTGAGGCATTTGGTTGAGCCAGGACCTTCAGCAGCCATACATGCCCTGGCCATAACACCCCCACCACCGTGTTTCACAGATGAGGTGGTATGCTTTGGATCTTGGGCAGTTCCTTCTCTCCTCCATACTTTGCTCTTGCCATCACTCTGATATAACTTAATCTTCGTCTCATCTGTCTACAAGTCCATCTGTCCACAAGTCCTTTTTTCCCAGAACACCCTTTTAAGTACTTCTTGGCAAACTGTAACCTGGCCATCCTATTTTTGCGGCTAACCAGTGGTTTGCATTTGCAGCGTAGCCTCTGTATTTCTGTTCATCAAGTCTTCTGCGGACAGTGGTCATCGACAAATCCATACCTGACTCCTGAATAATGTTTCTGATGTGTCAGACAGATGTTTGAGGGTTTTTCTTTATTATAGAGAGAATTGTTCCGTCATCAGCTGTGGTCTTCCTTGGCCTGCCAGTCCCTTTGTGATTAGAAAGCTCACCAGTGCTCTCTTTCTTCTTAATGATGTTCCAAACAGTTGATTTGGGTAAGCGTAAGGTTTGGCTGATGTATCTAACAGTTTTATTCTTGTTTCTCAGTTTCATAATGGCTTCTTTGATTTTCATTGGCACAACTTTGGTCCTCATGTTGATGAACAGCATTAAAAGTTTCCAAAGTTGATGGAAAGACAGGAGGAAAGACTAGGTGCTGAGAGCTCACTTGTACCTGCATTAAGGAGACATTTAAACACACCTGAACGATTACAAACACCTGTGAAGCCATGTGTCCCAAACATTATGGTGCCCCTGAACGGGGGGACTATGTATACACAGCTGTCATTTCTGCATGGTGAATCCAAAATGTAGAAAAAACACCCTTTAATAAAATCTGACAATGTGCACTTTAACCACATGCGATTTTTTCTATTACAACTCTCAAATTGTGTACAGAGGCAAATAAATAAATGATGGGTTTTTGTCCCAAACATTATGGAGGGCACTGTGTGTATATCTCAAATATATTTGATATTATATATATGTATATATATTTGACATAAAATTGTCAATTACAAATGGAAACGGGATATTTAAAAGAGCATTCAGGTTCAGGTTCCTTTAAATATTTGAAAATAAAGGGAAAACAAAATATATATTTTAAGCAGATCTCATATGTTGTCTTACTGATAGACCGTATGGACTAAATTTTCTTACAGTGAATCATATGGAATAAACATTGGGATCAATCTACTGACATTAACTGGACAATAATGGTTGAGGAACATATGCCAAGATATCCATCGCTGATCATTTTCTAGTTAATTTAGTTTAAAAATTAGTAATTTTGCGAATTGGATGAAAACAGGTTAGATACAGGATCAATCTAATTTTGTTTCATCTTTGTTATTCATCTCCCTGGTCTTAAAAACTGTAAATAATTTGTTAGAATTGGTGTCCATAGCCACCGAGAAAAGCCAGAAAAACTGCTGGTATTGATGGAATAAAGGCCCACGTTCTGTGGAAACTATTGCCAATGCTTGCAATCAGCCATTATAGGATTAGCTCCTAAACACAAAATAGCAGTCAGCTGTTTTGGAGATGGTGACTGTGCTTCTCATAAGGGATCTGTTGTAAAATGTGGGCAATTACCACTCATATCACTGCACTAGAACTAACCTCTTTATAGGAATAGCGTCTCTACTCATTTCAATGGAGGGAAAGGTTCAGAGAGGCTAGCAGTTATAGCCAGCAGTTTTTAAATTACTAGTCTACCCTTTTGCCTTTGTTTTGAAGATATTCTTAATGGAATTCAAGATAATGAGCATCTATTAATATCTCTGTCAGCCAGCTAAGCAGGTTAGATATTTGTGGCGTGGGTGTGTTTTGGGGGGGGGGGGGGGGGGGGGGGTGGTTAGATGAATGAAAATGTAATTTGAACATCTTCTTGATATTTTGTGAACCAGGCTTATATCATCCTATACTTATAAACACACTGGAGTCCATTCAGTGCAGCCCATTAGGTTAATGTAACTCCCATTCGAGGAATTTTATTGGTCTCACTACTCTTCTCCTCATTAACCTGCCACCCTTTTCCATCGCCAACACTGTAATAACATTACATTGCACATAGCTCTGTGTACACAGACTTACATTTGCCACACCACTTCCTGCAAATTAAGGATTCTCACTTAATGTTAATAAGGCAGAAAAGTACAAAGGATGAAATTGGAACTGGCCTACAACGCTAAATATTTATTATGCGTAATAGACTTGGGAATTTCATTAAAAAATTGTCCCATGTATCAAGCATCTGTTTATGGTGATCTGCAAGTGAGAAAACTAGCAAATGTATGTTTTACATGCATTTTGTCTGATATAAACCTTGATATTAGCTGAGATAGACACAAAATGCTGGAGTAACTTAGTGGGTCAGGCAGCATCTCTGGAGAATATAGAAAGGTGACATTTCGGTCCAAAAACGTTACCTATCCATGTCCTCCAGAGATGCTGCCTGACCTGCTGAGTTACTCCAGCATTTTGTGTCCACCTTTGGTATAAATCAGCATCGGCAGTTCCTTTTTATCACTTTATATTAGCTGATTTCCCATTAATTTACTGAATAAAACATTTTTGTGAAATTACACTTTTTTCTGTATTGTGTCAGACTGTACTGGGTGCTGTTAATATTGCTCCTTGTGTGGAAGAGGACGAAATAACCCACCAACATTTTTCAGTCGTCCTTTTGGGGGCAACATTGAGACAATGCAACTCTAAATCAATTTACTTTCCTAATTATGACAAATAGAATTGTAGATGCTGGAAAATGAAAACAATCAGAAAAGAAAGGTGGAACAGAAAAGATTGAAGAGTAGGCGAGACTAAATGACCCAAACAAATTTATATCTGATGCATTAGGTACAGTATCAGAAATAGATTATTGCGTCTGCTGTATGTTGGTTTTATTTAAATACAGCAATTATTATAGAACTTTGGATCAGAGGGAACCCATTTTTAGTTACTTTGGGAGCTGATGAATAAGGAAATGTTCGAAAAAAAAAGTTTATTTTGAATACATTTCCTAGAATGATCTATCATTATAGTCTGTATTGATCTATCATTACAGTCCTTTAGTCTGAAGAAGGGTCTTGACCCGAAACGTCGCCCATTCCTTCATTCCATAGATGCTGCCTCACCCCCTGAGTTTCTCCATCATTTTTGTCTACCTTATCATTACAGGCAATTCCTTTCTGTCACAACCAAGTAATCCATATTTCTAAAGCATGCTAACTGAAATAGCTTGTGTGCAAACACCAACATCTGTCCTTTCTCCCCACTCTACAGTGGAAATGCACTTTATTTAACATTTTGTTTTTGCTGTAAACATTTAAAGCATAGCCCGTGGTTACATTGTTGATCGCAGCTGAGAAACTAAGGAAAGCACCTGCTGAGGCTTTGAAGTAGGCAGATTAATAGCCGACTCCTGCATGCTTTGAATTCCATACAGAGTAATTTGTAATCAAGCTGAACAGTGCTGCTCATTAGAGATAAAACAGACCCTTCCTTTCCAGAGTTGAAATATATGTTTCATTAGCTCGTTCCTATTTAAAAAGGAATGTGAGACTTAGAAATATTTAAACAACATGTTTTTTTATATTAAAAAATAACCTCGTACTACAAAATTGGCCTTTCTGTTTAAATTGTCCTAAATTGTAGGAAGGTTTATACTAGAGACACTTTTGCTGGGTTTCTAATTATCAAAACTCTAGCTTCTTAAGGAAAAGGTATATATTAATTCACTACCGTAATTTCTCATCAATAACTCGTTCCCTTTCTCAGCCCCCTGAAGTATACTATATTATCTGTGATTCCTGCTCTGTGAATTAATGTCGTGAGAGAGGATGAGAAGGTAGCAAATTGTTCAGTCAATATAGAGGTAGACAGGATGTAGTTCTCTGGGTCATAGAGTGTTACAGTATGGAAACCGGCCCTTCGGCCCAACCTGCCCACACTGGCCAACATGTCCCAGCTACATTAGTCCCACCTGCCTGCGCCTGGTCCCTATCCCTCCAAACCTGTTCTATCCATGTACCTGTCTAATTATTTCCTAAATGTTGTGATTGTCCCAACCTCAAATACCACCTCTGGCAGTTTGTTCCATAAACCCACCACCCTTTGTATGAAAAACATTCTCCTCAGATTTCTATTACACCTTTTCCCCTTCACCTTGAACCTATGTCCTCTGGTCCTCGATTCCCCTTCTCTGGATAAGAAACTCTGTGCATCTACCCGATCTATTCCTCACATGATTTTGTACACCCCTCATCCCCCTGCACTCCAAGGAATAGAGGCACAACCTCTCCCTATAGCTCACACCCTCTAGTCCTGGCAACATCCTCGTAAATCTTTTCTGAACCCTTTCAAGCTTAACAATATCTTTCCTATAACATGGTGCCCAGAACTGAACATAATATTCTAAATGCCCTCACCAACATCTTATACAACTGCAACATGACCTCCCAACTTCTATACTCAGTACTCTGACTGATGAAGGACAATGTGCCAAAAGCCTTTTTGACCACCTTATCTACCTGAATATTATCAGAAAACCTACATTTACAGACTTCTAAACCTCTCAATAAATTGAGTCGAAGCGAGTTGTAAGACATTAAAGTTATTAAAACTTTCGAAAAATCAGTTTAATCAAATTTTGTTTGTGTTAATTAGGTAAATAACTTCAATTATCAAAATGTTATGCTCTGTATTAAATACAATCTTGACCTCAGCACCAAACTCCTTTACGTTTTAGTAAAGTTCTTAAGAGCCTGTCCCACTGATGCGACCTTTTAGCGGCTGTCTTTGACCTTCAAGCTCGAAGGCACTCGCCTGAAACACCTCGAGGTGGATTGACCGTCAGCGATGACACCACAAGCTGGATCGACTGACCGCGCTCACACACACAAACACATCGCAAAAGCAGGGGCCAAGGAAAGCGGGGGAGCGCTGTCTGAAATTCACACCCGCGATGAACAGAAAGGTAAAAGACGGCTGCACCATGTACGGTAAGTCCTTTAGAGATCGCGGGGGGGGGGGGGGGGGGGGGGGGGGAGAGAGAAGGGGAGAGAGGGGCAGAGAAGGGGGAGCGAGAAGGAGTGGAAACACTTTTAAGAAGCCAGACAACTTATAATAAAGTTTAGCAGGAATTCTACATTACCGGTCGGTTTTGATTGGCCCCCTGTAAACTCCAATGAGCCAATTAAAATGCCCGGTCAGCAAAGGAGATTGCCTATGGCGGCCCTCGACTGCCTGTAACTACATAGTGACCCCACTCCACTGCACTACGAGTTCAAAAGAACCATGCCGACCAATTTTTACCTGCAGAAAATTTTTCAACATGCTGAAAATGTTTCCTTGACCAAACTGAGGCCGCGAGTATGTGGGAACTTCCCTCGAGCATGAAGGAGAGTTCCAGTGACCTCATAGGACTTCCTAGGACCACGTGTCGACCATGCTGCGAGTTTGAGTCGAGGGCAAACTCTTCTAAACTCACAGATTAGGTCGCCGCAGTGGGACAGCCCCTTTATTTTGCACCTAAAGTTCTTTTCTTTCCCCTCTTCATAAATGTTTTGTCTGAAAACCCTACAATCACTGGATCTTCCTGGGCCCAGCTGCCCATCACTCCCACC
This sequence comes from Raja brachyura, assembly GCA_963514005.1. The sequence goes on along the minus strand of OY740787.1, from coordinate 40,188,335 downwards.
TGCCCACATTCACAAAGCCCTGATGTGGGAGATGATCTTCCAGTTAGGTGCAAAGCCCAGACAATAAAACTATTTTGTTTTCTATGCAAAGTAATGCCATTGCCCAAACAGCAACCAAGAGTTATTCTCATCTCTACACCATTTAGGTGAGTTCTCAATGTTACAACCACTGCATCATTTTAGTTTAAAAAAGTTAACTTTACCTCTTTCATCCATATAAACTGTGTCAATTGTCAAATAGATTTGTTTTGAATTGCTTTGAATACACCAATGTTCATCATTGGTCATTGTAACGACACCGTTATCAATGTACTCAACTGGGGTCCTCTCAGTTAAATGTGAATCACACTGTACAGTTTATACGTGTCCCAAATATCTTCATACAGTTGAAATTCCAGGAACCTGCATATTTTAAGTGGATTTATCTCTCATGGGATTTTAAAGACACCAGTAAAGGGCCTGATCCACTGTACGAGGTAATTCAAGAGTTCTGCCATGTTTCCCCTGATTCGAACTTGGAGAATTACGGTAATAGCCGCTCGTAGGTACTCGGGGCTCTCGTGGACATTTTTCATCATGTTGAAAAAACTTCACGAGCTTACCGCATCTCCCGAGTACCTGCCGTTAGCTAAGTGATGTCCCGAGCTCCGATGTACCTGCTACGTACATTCTACGTACTTATCACAAGATTGATTTTTTTAAAAACTCGGGAGAGCTCTTGAGTGATTCGTATAGTGGGACAGGCCCTTAGGTTTGCAACCAGTGAATAAAGTACACAAGGTTTTGATGCCAATAATAACATATGGAATGGAATGTTCCTATGTATCTTCTTACAGACAGGGGTCACCATTGAGCCATCTTGCAGGGGAATGCAACACAAAATTGAGTGTAGCAAGCGACCTAATATCAAAGGAAAACAAAGATAAATTGTAGACTTAACTGGAAAACCCTTACAAGACCAGTGCATAAAATCTTGCTAGAATAGTTTGCAGCCACACAGCCAATATCAATTGAAATGAACAATAGCCTTAAGGTGCCAAGTAAAGTTTTTGTGAAGAACACATAGCCCATGTCAGTAAATGTTCAAAACTAAAGATCACTAAATGCACAAGGTTTGATTGTTACACTTAGAACCTGGCATAATTCACTAAATGCTGGTTCAACTAAACTTCACAGTCAAACACAGAAATAGTGTTGGGGATAAGCCCCCAAATCTGAATAAAGCACATCATGAAGGCATGATGGCTATGATGAATTGGGAAACTACATTAAAAACACAATCAAGAAGCAACTCTAAAAAATAGAGTTCACAAGTAACAGATACCCCTTGTGAAGGGGTCATGAAGGCACAAGTCAAACAGAAACAGAAAGATCAGTCTGAAAAAGGGTCTTGAACCGAAACATCGCCTATTCCTCTTCTCCAAAGATGCTGCCTCACCTGCTGAGTTTATCCAGCATTTTTGTTTACCTTCGATTTTTCCAGCATCTGCAGTTCTTTTTTAAATGAGTGGTCTAACCAAGATGTCAAGTTAAAGATAGCATTAGATTAAAGGAAAAGTCCAACAACATTGTCCTAAAAAAGTGAGACTTGGGAAGATTTCAGAATTCAGCAAAGAATTAAGGAATTGATGAGGAAGGGGGAAGGAGAATATTAAAGTAGTCCATCAAGAAACAAGAATAGGCCATAGAATCCTCCGTAAGATATATACAAGGGAAAAGATTGGCGTAAGTTAATGTGTATCCCTTATAGACCGAGACAAAAGAAATGGCAGAGAAATTAAATCAATATATTTACACCCATCTTTATGGCAGAAGCCACAAACAATGTCATGGAAACAGAGCATTACAATGAATAGGTAACTGAAAGCAGTGACGGAAATCGCTATAAAAATATGGAGGGGACCGGGGGACACACAATTTCATGGCGGCCGCACGCGCATGCGCACACTCACACGCGAGGCTTCAGCCGTGGGCCCTGTGAACGGTAATTACAGCTCAATCCAGCGCTAAATGCAGCTCAACGCTGTCTGTCTCGCCGGGTTAACCTACAGCCCTGCCTGGACTGACGGAATACCAGTCCAGAGCCGTAGAGCTAGCGCTGCTTCTCCGCGCTGGCTGTAAGCCTCGGCCATATTTCCCTTAAGTCCAGGCAGGGCTGTAGGTTAACCCGGCGGGAGAGGCAAAGTTGAGCTAGGTTTAGCGCTGCTTCTCTGCGCTGACTGTGGGCCGGGGGGCACCGCTCCCATCTGACTCCCGACGTTTCTGGCCACTCCCGGGCGTGGGGTGGGTGGCACTCGGGTAGGGACGGGGCGGTTCGGCAGCAATTGTAGTACCGGAGAGCCAGCCAGGATCGATCCTGCCTGCAGATGAGGCACAGGTCTGTGTCCAGGGCTGCCGTTGTAACCCTATCACCTGGGCACATCTCCCTCCTCCAATCACAGCACTCTATCCTCAGTTCCACCCCCACTACTTCCGCTACTGGAGTGGGGAAAAAAACTGTGAGACTGGTTGGGAAACTGTAAGATTGGTTGGGAAAATAAAAAACAGATTATTTAAACGGTGAGAAATTGCAAAATTCTAAGATGCAGAGCAATCTGCATGTGTTTGACTTACAATATACCTTACAGTATGCAGTAATTAGGAAAGTTAACAGAATGCTATTGTTTTTTTATGAGGAGAACTGAATGTAAAAGTCAAGAGAGAGTCAAGAGTGTTTAATTGTACTGAAAACGGAACAATGGAATTTGTACTTGCTAACAAGCCTGTAAACCTGTTATGCTGCTGATGGTTATGATTTAGTTGTAGAGAACATTATTTAATAACGTGTAGAATAGATGATATTACTGCCAGCAGATAAAAGGCAGGTTGTCTTATGAGGTTCAGCTTCAAGGATGCCATTCAAGGAGAGACTGAGTAGACTGGGGCTGTATTCTCCAGAGGCTGGAAGATTAAGAGATCACATTGACACACACAACATTTTTAAATGGCGCCACACATATGGGGTAAATGTTTCCCCTTGTTGAGCGGTCTCGAATTAGAGGCACTGTATCAGAAAATGTGGCGAATCCGTGGAATTGTCTACTCCAGAGGCCAACAAAGTGCAGTCTCTGTGTATACTCAGTACAGATAGTCAGATTTTTGGGCCACGAAGAAACCAAAGGTTGTGGGGACATTGCTGGAAAATGACACGAAGATAGATCAGCCATTAACTTACCAAAAGGCCTGACCCTGCTGCTATTACGCCATCTTTATGAATTCAGTGAAGAACATGATTGAAGCAAGGAATGTGGCAACACAGAACTGGGAGCAGGAACTCAGAACTCAGAACACTCCATGCAGTTCCACATGATGAACAATTTCTGGTGGTCTCAACACACTACAATAACATCTCAGTCCTTAATTATACCAACACTGATACCGGCTATTGAAGACAAACTCTGGGTTACGCAGAGACCAGTAAATATTATACATGGGGCTGGTAGGTATTCAGGGAAGGCCATGTACATGGGATATACAGCTTTCCTCTCTGATGCATGGCTTTGCACATGACACTATTTAAAAATATCAAATTAATGAATTTCATTATTTAACCAATGCGTGCTATATAAGCAAAACTACAATAATCCGTAGTTTTCTTGTGTAAGAGGCCATTAGGACAATTGCTCTTTACACAATGATAAGGCTGGAAAGGGTGCAAACAAGACTCATGAGGATATTAAGGGTCGAGAGGGTTTGTGTTTTAAGGAGAGGTTGGATTGGCTGGGTCTCTTTCCCCACTGAAGTGTGGGAGGCCAAGGCGTGACTTGATAGAGGTTTATAAAATCATATGCAGCACAGATAAGATGAATGTTCACAGTCTTTTCGCAAGAACAAGAGAGTCTAAAGAGGGGACAGATTTAAATGGAACCCGAGGGGCATCGTTTTCACTCAGAGAATGGTGCATATGTGGAATGAGCTACCAGTGGAAGCGGTAGAGGTGGTCTAATAACTTGGAGAGGCGAGATTTGGAGGGATGTTAACCAGGTGCAGGCAGGTGGGACAAGCTCGTTTAGGCAACATGGTCAGCTTGGATGTGCTGGGCCGAAGGGCCTGTTTGCATTTTGTATAGTTCCATGATTCTATATTCATCTACTCTCTACCAATTCTGTGGTCCCCTACCCAAGGGTAAGGGATAATTTACAGTATCCACCCAGCATGAGTTTGGGAAGTGGGAGGAAACTGGAGCTCTTACAAGAAACCCACATGGCTTCAGCGAGAGCATGCAAACTCTACGACCTCATTACCAGGATTCAGGATCAAACTCTGGTTGTAACATCGATGAGGCAGCAGTGCAACCTGCTGTGCCATTGTGTCAGATTCAGAGCTAGGAGCTGCAAAGTAACAGAAATCATTCAAAATGCAAAGCCTTAAGCAAATGTGCAGAGGGCCTATAAAAAGGGTAAGATTTGTTGTATAAAGCCATTTGCACCCAATAAATTGTATTTATGCTTTTTGTTATGCAAGAATAGTCAAAATATGATAGGAACAGATGATCACTATTTGCACTGAGGATATCTTGCCACTAATATTTTATCACAACCTCAACCATCCTACCTGTGCTCCACAGAACTAGATTGCTATATATCAACCTGCCTAGGATACTTGTAGATTTTGGTCAGTATTCAATGAACCTGGGTCCAATCCTTTCATCACTAGTTCTGTTTATGTGGATCACAGCCAATCCACAAAGCCAGCTGAACTGAATAAACACATGAAGCCAAGATGTGTTTATCTTTGGCACAGACCACACACAATTCATGATCCAGAGTGCCTATTTATTCTTTTGAATACGTGCAAAATATATTTCACAGCTGATTGCTCTCAAGGAACTTCTATAGTGAGATTTACAATTAGAAAAGTGCAGCAGTCAGCAGCGAAAGAAACCAGACAGGTCCATTGCTAAAATGGGATTTGTTGTTTGCATTTTTGCATTTGTGTTAAAACTATGAATTACCAATTAAAATTAAAGGATCAATTTTAACGCGCAACCACAAATGGATGAAAGCATGACATCCCTAATTGGAAAAGTTATGAATCTGACAGAGTTAATAATGTGTGATCATCTGAAGACAAGATGCTAGAATCTTCAGCAAAAATCAAACAGCTGAAGAAATGCAATGGGTCAGGCAGCATCTGTGCAGGGAATAGACAGACATTGGGGGTAGAACAACAGTAGTTGGAGGGATGATAAGGATCACTGTGCTCACCATCATTGAAGACTAAATCGACAACATCAGTGCATATGTCCAATTAAACACAACACTCAGGTAGAGTAGCTCACGCCCACGAAACATACATCCTGCACCAAGCAAAAACTGTTGGTACTATGGTTTACTCATGAGGCTGACTGGCTCAAGGAAGTATAGACTGAGAAACTGAACAAATTCCAACCAGTCTACAAAAGACCAGACAGAAATTTTGGTAATCATCTTGTTCTTTTGCCAGTAGTCATTTCCTAGGGAATGCAGCCAGATCTAAACTACAGCACTGCAAGAGGCTCAACTATATAAAGAGGGAGAAGGAAAATCATTAGAAGCAGCACAGAGATGTTTCTAAGGTCACAGGTAAGATTTCAGAATAGTACGTTACGTGCCTTGGTGACAAAATGAAAGATATCACTGAGCAGCTGCAGAACAATTTGTAGAAGAGTGAATAACCAGAGGCAATCTTCACATTGGTATTGGTGATGTGTAGAAAAAGGTTTGCAGGATGATTTAAAGTAATTGGGGATGTTTAAGAAAGAACTGTAGATGCTGGAAAAGTCAAAAGTAGACAAAAATGCTGGAGAAACTCAGCGGGTGAGGCAGCATCTATGGAGCGAAGGCCCGAAACATCACCTATTCCTTTGCTCACCCACTGAGTTACTCCAGCATTTGTGTCCACCTTAAAGTAATTGGAGAAGACAGGGCTCAAAATTAGCGGTTGCCCAGGTGACTGTGGTGCGAGGGAGATACTAGGTGCGGGTGACGGAGGGTCGGAGCAATTCCTGTTCCCCCCATTCATCCTGCACTGCTCCCCCATTCATCCCGTACTGACCCCCGCTCCATTTATCCTGCACCGATCTCCCCCATCCATCGTGTGATCTCACCATTCATCTTTTACTGATCCCTCCATTCATCATGTACTGATAACATCTTGGCAAACTGTCTGGATTACAAAATGTCTTCTGGTATATTGTTAGCTGATATCTCTGACCATCTCCCTATATTCCAAATTGTACATATCAACTCAAACAGAATAAGTAAAAGCTATAGCTGTGATCATAAGGGAACAGAATATCGCAAATATACCAATAGAAATATGGAAGCTTTTAAATGTTTAATTGGTGGATTATCATGGGATGAGGTTCTTAGGCTGCAAGATGTCAATGAAGCTTATCAGGCATTCCTTTCCCTTATTAATACCTCTTTGGAGAAATTTGTGACTGTAGATAAACTGAATGCATTCCAAATATGTATTTTTATTTTCAAATATCTTAAATGTAAACATGATTTGCCTGTTTCTCTTCATTATCTTTTCACCCTTTCTTCTAATATTCACCATTACCCAACCAGAAGAAGAAATGATCTTCATCTTCCGTTTTGTCGAACATCTGAACACCAACATTGCATTACTTTTAAAGGTCCTAAATTTTGGAATACCCTGCCTCTGTCATTAAAGTCTCACACCTCCTTAGCCACCTTTAAGATTGAGCTTAAAAGGTTTCTCATCATGTCCTGAGTTCTGACCTCCAGCTTTTTGTAATGCTATTTATGAGCTCAAACTACTTCTGTTGACTCTTATCTCATACTATACGTTATTATTTTATTTATTTTCATATTTTTAATTTACATTCTTAAACTGTATTATTATTTATTATTGCCTTTTTTATTTCCCCTACCCCCTGATTTGCCATTAACGCTCATTTTCAAATGGGAGCGGACTTTGTATAAGCCCTCTGGGCTTCCCTTCCCTCCCAGCACTGTATGGTATTATAAATTGATTGTTTTTCTTCTTTTAAAATATGGTACAAATAAACAAATAAATAAACAAATCCCCTCATTCATCCTGCACTGATCTCCAGATCCATCCTGTACTGATCCCCCCCCCAACCATCCTCTAGTTATATTCCCAATCATCTTTTCCTGATTCCCCCCCCTTCATCCTGTACAGATCCCCTCATTCATCCTGTACTGAACACCCATTCATCCAGCACTGATCCCCCATCCATCCTGTAGTGATCCACCCATTCATCCTGCACAGACCCTCCGATCCACACTGTACTGACCCCCCCTCCATTCATCCTGTACTGATCCCCCCCTTTCCATCCTGTACTGACCCACCCATTCAAGAAGAATGGGGGGATCAGTCTGAAGAAGGGTCTTGATCCGAAACGTTGCCTATTTCCTTCGCTCTATAGATGCTGCCTCACCCACTGAGTTTCTCCAGCATTTCTGTATATCCCCATCCATCCTGTAGTGATTTCCCCATCCATCCTGCACAGATCCTCCCATCCATCCTGTACTGATCCCCCCCATTCAACCCCACTGACATCCCCCACGCTCTCCACTCACAATTTTACCTGCTCCAACCAACACACACTAATTCCCATGCCTCAATCCCTCCATTCCGCACAGCTTGCCTTCTCAACCCCCCCCCCCCCTCCCACCCCACCCCCTGCCATCTATCCATCCCACACTGATTCACACCCTCCCCCCCCCCAACCCTATTGTGCTGGAAATGTCTTCTGAGCGAACATTGACTATGTTTGATAACGGAATGCAATCAAATGTGTTTTAATTCACAATTTTATTATTTGTTTTAATCCATAAAGATGGATTAATTTAATCCATAAAGATGGATTAATTAAATTGTGAACACAAACATTAAAACTGCAGTGTACGATTGTCACTGCTACCTTTGACATTACAGAATTCATTTTAACGGCAAATCAATGCACTTAATATGGAGTATCAGTACTGTAGTTATTTAATGAGCAACATTCACAACTATACGTTGGATCTATCCAGGTTTTACTTCTACAGTCAGTCATATACATCACAAATCTGGTCAGGAGATATTTCAGTTTTAATTTTAATGTTAATTCTGAAGTGGGAATGATGAAAACAGCGTTTATCAATATTTTTTTTTAATCTGGTGCGTACAAACTGGGTATCTGCATTGCTGTTCACAACACATACATCTAATCTGAATGTCTGGTAATGTGGCATTTTGACATCTTTAAACATATTACCAAAATAACATTTGCTGCAGTTATGTCCTTTGGCCATCTCTTGTCAGTTAGTGTAATGTTTAACCTGTCAGGTGGGTATAGTCGGGTTTAACATCTATTATCATAGAATGCCTTTGGAAATTTCCTTGCAAACTGTATATTTTGTTGTGGATAAATTATGTGAGAAGCGAGAGTGTTTCTGTACCAATAGCAATAACGACCCATGCTATGGCCATGTCATGATAATTTTCCGTCCTTCACAGAAAACATGCTTGCATCAATCTGTAGTGTGCATGGTTAAGCATAGATGTTACCATGGTCCAGGATTTATTGACACAGGTTGATAATACGCTGAATAATCCAACCATATTTCTGTTTGGAAGTGGAAAGAGATAATAGAAATTGCATTAATTGCAATGTGTAAAAAGAGTTGAGATACTGTATTATAATGTTGTCATTGTGGTATATACCATGTCTTGATTGGTGAATATGTTTAGTTTGTGACTTTATTTGAAGCAGAATTAATATGTGAATGCTTCATTGAGCATAATTCTGACTGGTAACTACGCACTTTGTCCAAGCACATTATCGCAAGCGTCATGCAAGCCATCTTAAATGACCACATAAACTGTCATTTGGCAACCTAAAATGCTGCCTAGGTTGCCTGGCTGGCAACAGGGAAAAAAAGTTAATTGAGAGCCCTGGAAGAGGTTAAGAAATTATTTTATTAAAATAGTACTGTATAACCTCGGTGGAACACAGGTGTCAGGTGACAACTTTAATACCCATGTTGTTTATTTATTTATTTTAATTAAAAAAATGTATTTATTAGAAGTACATTACATTTTAATGGTACCTTTTTACAGGTTCCCAGAATCATTAAAACATTCTTTGTACAACTTCCCTTTTAAAACATTTTTTTAGAAAGAAAGAAGTATCAAAGAGTAAAGAATAGTCTAGTGAGTGTAGTGTAAAAAAGAAATGTGAGAAAGTGAAGCAGAAAGGAGATTCTCACACGCCACAAGTCGATATATTTATATATTTTTGTTCTTAATCATTTTTCACTCAAACCCAGAATTTTTAATTTTACGATGCTATTACACCCAATGAATCTACAAGATCAATAAATGGAGACCAACTCGTTAAGAATTGGTCTTTTGTTTCTATTAGAAGGAGTCTCATTTCTTCCAAATGGGCCGTTTGCAACATATTACCAATCCACATTTTGAGTGTTGGTATAGTAGCTTTTTTCCAGAATTTAAGGATGAGTTTTTTTGCTATTATTAAACCATAATTAAAAAATGAGATTTGGGATATATTTAATTTGTTTCCATCTCCTAACACTCCAAAATAATCATTTCCATGCTAGGTTCCATTTTTATCTTAAATAAACTAGTGAATATATCAAATATATCACACCAAAATCTTTGAAGTTTTGTGCAAGAAACAAAAGAATGTGTGAAGTTGGCATTTTGAGAAAGGCATTTATCACAGATGGGAGAAATATTTGAATATAATTTATTCAGCCTAACTTTTGAACAATATAATCTGTGTAATATTTTAAATTGAATTAAATTATGTCTAGTGTTAATCGAACATTTATGTATATATATCAAATACCTCTCCCATGTTTCTTTAGAATTTTTTATCATTAAATCTTTTTCCCAGTCTTCTCTAATTGCCTCTGTTGATGGCAATTCTCTATTAAGAATACTGTTATTTAGATATGATATTAATTTTTGTGAGTCCGCCTTAATATTCATTGATTCTTCCAGTGGTTCTATCGTTATATTCTGTAATCTTGGTATATATTTTTTTATAAAGTCACATAACTGTAAATATTTAAAGTATTGGTTATTATTCAGATTAAATTTTGATTTTTATTGTTGAAATGATAATAAATTTCCCATTTCATACATGTCACCCAACTTTTTAATTCCCAATCTTTCCCATTGTCTATATGTTTTATCCATAAAAGATGGTTTAAATACCGGATTATTCACTATTGGTGTTAATGATGATAAGTTTCTTAATTTTAAAGTTAATTTTATTTGTTTCCAAATTCGAATTATATTGTGTATGACTGGATTCTCCTTCTATAATATATTATTCAATTTTATCGGGCAGAAGAGGATTGCTCCTAAATCGTAAGGAAAACAATCCTCTTTCTCCATTCTTATCCATTCCATCTGTTGAGAAGGGCAATCCAACCAATAATATTCTTAATATGCACTGCCCAATAATAATATAAAAAATTAGGCAGTGCAAGTCCCCCTACATGTTTAGGTTTACACAAATGATTTATTTTAATTCTATGTGCTCTGTAGTCCCATATAAAATTAGTAATATTAGAGTCTAGTTTAAAAAATATATATTTTGGTATATATATTGGTATGGATTGAAATAAATATATTATTTGTGGTAGCACTATCATTTTTATAGCATTTAATCTGTCAATTAATGATAGTGGTAGCATTTTCCAAAATTTAATCAGAGCGTTCAATTTATTTAACAAAGGACTAAAATTAGCGTTAAATAATGATTTATATCTTCTGGTAACTTGAATACCTAAATACTTACATTTTTAATAGATGATTCGCTTTCTGGGACTGTAATGACATAATTTCACTTTTATTCCAATGTATTCTATATCCAGAAAAGGAGCCAAATTCCTCTATTACATTTAATAAATTCGGGATACTCGTTTCTGAATTCCTAATATATAAAAGTATATCATCCGGGTATAATGAAATGTTGTTATTCGAGTCCTTAGTATTGTATCCCTGAATATTCGGGTGTGTTCTTATCCTTTCAGCCAGTGGCTCTATCATAAGGGCAAATAGCAGGGGTGATAAAACACATCCCTGCCTATTGCCCCGTGATAATTGGAATTTTGGAGACAATATATTATTAGTTAATATTCTTGCTGTTGGATAATCATATAATAATTTTACCCATCTAATAAAATTATCTCCCGTATTAAATTTTTGGAGTACTATGTATAAATACTGCCACTCTACCTGGTCAAATGCTTTCTCTGCATCCAAAGATATAAGATATCCATGTTATTTATAACCCATGTTATCAGTGAAATTAACATTCACCTAATTTTTAAATTTGGGGGAATTTGCAGTATATCCAAAACAATGACTTAACAAGGGGTGTTAAGAGTGAGGCTGCACTGTAATGTCCAGATTACTCCTGATGCGACAAATATCTGGAGGAATGCACCAGGTCAGCAGCATCTGTGAAGGGAATGACAGACAATGTTTGGGGTAGAACTGAAATAGGAGGATAATACAGATGTAAGAGGGACCGGAGAGATGGTACAGGAGGAAGGACGTGATTCTTGAAGTCCAGTTACGAGAACTATGAAGTTTATTTGGATGGTACTCCTAGCAGACCTGGAACAAAAATCTGCATGGGTTGGTTTGCTCATGCTCTGGAGGAGATTTTAAACTAGCTTTGGCAGCGGAATGGGAAACTGAGCAAATAATTCAGAAGAGAGTAAAACAGAAAAATAGAGACAGTATTTAGAATCTAGACCATCGAAATATTGGGAAATGGGCTAAAAATAGTCTGGCTGTACCTAATGATACATATCCAAAACAAGAGGGAATGCAATACTGGACTTAATTCTATTCAATGAAACTGGACATAAAATGAGCATCGAGAAGGAAGCTTTTTTTATGATAGTGATCATAATTTAGCAATAGAAAAGGACAACAATCAAAAAGCCAAAAGGTACTAGACTGAATAAGGAATATTTTACTAGAATGAGAAGTGATTGAGCAAAATAGACTATGAACAGCTACAGGGACATGGAAATTAGTTACAATGCAATGGGAGGTATTCAAGAGGATAGATTTACTAGGTATGTTACAAAACTTACCTTGAGCAGCGCTGCAGTTCTGCCGCTCCCCGTGTGCGCGACTTTGGCGCCTTTCAGAGGGGGGTGGGCTTAAAGTGCCGTTTTTCTTCAGACTGGGCAAATCGATCAATGTCGGGCGATTTCGTTGCGGAAGAAAATTCGCTCCGACATTTCATTAATGAAGGTATTTTTAAATTACGCTAGGTTATTTATTATCTAGAGTAATTTAAAAATCACCTTCAAAAGCCGTGAGTGCCGATAATGGGAAGGATTTTGCGTACGGGAGAAAAAAAGGTACACAGTTTATTTTTATATTAAAAGTTGGTTTTTATGGAGGCTTTAATAATATTTTCATGTTGCGAAATGGGGTAAAAAAATATGTATGAACCGGCTGTATTTTTCATACCGACTTCACAGCAAACCACAACGTTCCAATCCACCGCATTCCACTAAAACCCACTCGCTAGTTGATTTAAATGGCCATTAATTTACAGGCATTAAACACTAAATTCCTTCCATTTGGCCCAGAAATTCATGAAAACGAGATTTAAAAATTATGTTATATTGTGGATTATTGTGTGAATGTTATTTGGACACTTAGGCAATTAAAAAAAAGTTTATATTTTCTTAAGAAATGGATAGATGTTTAGATCTACTCATTGAATTTTGTAATTAGCTACAATTAGATAACTAACTAATTATATGCTTTAATTTCAGGTCATCCAAGTAAGATTGTTTCAGAATGCTTCAATCTATAATAACTGGAAATTTCATTGAGTTCTCTTAATTTTTAAGAAAGTTATGGGCTTTTAACGGTTCTAGATCACAGCTTTTGGGTTAAATCAATTGAAAGGCAATGGGGAACAAGATGCTAATTTCCGAGTATGCAAATGGTCATAACGTTCCTAATACTGAAGATATGAAAGTGAATTAGGTGTCAAATTAAACTTCTTTGTATGCTTTATCTGATGGGATAAATTGCAGACTTGATTTTTAAAATCTCAAAATTTTGTAACATTGCTAGATTTACCAAACCTAGATCCAGTGGCTGTGCTTAATGGAGCAGAAGCATACAAGGATAGGCATCAAATTAAAAAAAGATTAGGAAATTAGGAAAGCAAAGAGGGAGTGTTTAAAAAGAAATATAACCACCAACATCACTGCTGCTCACGGACAGAGAGAAGATTAATGTTTTTTGTGACTGACTTGCGCAAGAGCAGCGTGCTGGCAGATTGACGTTTTTACCAGGTAAGAACGTACGTGTTGCATGTTACGTGATACTCCAGAAGGCTTGAGCGACTCTGTGCGTCACGCCCTTTGACCTTATGACCTTCCGTGCAACCCCCTCCTACCGTGCAACCCGCTCCTATTTAAATGTGGCCCTCCCCCTGACGTCACTCAAAGCTGGTGCCCACCCACCTCCCGCCCATTGCGGGGCATTGTGACGTCACTTTGGAAGCGGGTTGAAAAGTTTTCCATTTAAAAACTTGGTTTAGGGTATTTTTTAAATCGCGTGGAGGGAGGGAGTGATTGAGGGTAGGGAGATGCAGGGAGAGGTGAGGAACGAAGTGGGGGAGGGGTGGAGGAATATTGCTTTGGGGAACGGGTTCCATTGGGGGACCAGGCCTTCCATAGGGGCTATGGGTGAGTGGTGGAATATTGCATTGGGGGACCAGGTCTCCCGTGTGACAGGGACCCAACGGGTCCCACTTGGTCTAGCATTTTACTAAAACTCTTATATTATTTGTATGCGTATGTGCGTGTGAGGGTGATCCCGAAACTACGCCAAAACGGTACACGATATCACTACAATTTTTGGCCTACCTTACCATTGTCCAGGTGTGTGCTGTGGCATGTTTCGTTCTGATTGATATTATATTTTACAAGTTATTTCCATTTTAAACTTTACAAAAAACACTTTTAAACAAAATGTGTAAAAGTGGTACATGAAAAAAAAAGTGATTTTCAAAAAAAGTTTTCATCAAATTCTTGGGGGGAGATTTCATTAAAAAAAAAAAAAAATCAAGATTTTCATTGTGGGGTGTGGGATAGGGGGGAGATGAGGAGTGGTGGAGCAGATGGATAGAGGGAGAGGAGGGGGGTAGGGAGGGGAGAGGGAGGGGAAAGTGAGGGAGGTTATGAGGGAGCATGGGCTAGGTGGGGGGGATAGAGGAAGAGGAGGGAGGAATGGGGGAAGTAGGGAGTGGGGGATAGAAGGAGAGGAGGGCAGTGGGGAAGGTGAGTAGGGAGAGTGGGATTGGGGGGAGATGAGGTGTGGGGGCGCAGGGAAATAGAGGGAGGGGAGGTGGGTAGGAAGGGGTGAAGCTGCTCCTGGAATCCGGGGCCTGGGCGCTGACGCTGGGTCTGGGGCATTGTTGCTCCGGGCCCACACGCCAGGGATCCGTGGCCTGGGCACTGCTGCTCTGGGCCTTCGTGGAGGGATAAGAGCAGGACCCATGAGATCCTGGGGAAGTGAGGAGGGAGAGTGGGGGGATTGAGTGAGAGAAGGGGGTAGGGAGGGAGAAAGAGGGGAAAGTGATGGAGGTGTGGATGGAGTGTGGGGAGGCGGGGGGTAGAGGGAGAGGAGGGGGAGATAGGTAGTGGGGGATAAAGGAGGGCAGTGGGAGAGGTGAGGAAGGAGAGTGGGGGGAGGGTGGGATGGGGAGGTGTGGAGGATAGATGGATTGGAGGGGGGTAGGGAGGGCAGTGGGGTAATTGAGGGTGGGATGGAGTGACTGAGGGTAGGGGACAGGGGAGGGAGGGATAGGTGAGGGAGGCAGTGGGGAGGGGCAGAGGAGAGGGGAAAGAAGAGGGAGGATGAAGAGGAGTGAGAGGGAGTGCTGGGAGATGAGGGGGAATGGAGGAGGATAAAGGTAGGAAGAGGGATGGCGAGGCGCAGTTGGAGGAGGGTTGCCGTGACTCGCGTCATGACGGGGATCGTTGGCCCGTCAGCCACACTTACGCAGTTGGGGGCTATGGGTGAGTGGTGGAATATTGCGCCCAACGGTCTTATAAGGACTTTCTCAAATTTCTCAATGTGCTTAAGCCGACGCTATTACTTCTACCCTGCCATCTACCTACTGTCTGCATGATGTGCCGGTAGTTTCCTCCAAATAAAACCAGCTGGCCAGCTGCTGCAGACTTCCCATATTGTGAGCCTACACCAAGTTTATCCTGCACAGGTACACAAATAATTGCGAGATATCAGTTGCCAAGTGAACGTGCAGACCTTTTCACTTTTGTTAAATGATGTTTGCTTTATTTGTTTAAAAGTTAACAAACCTTTTAATTTAATTCCACTTTTAGAAAAGATGCCTGATTTTGACTATTTGAAAGGCATTTGATAATGGTGACATCTCTGATACTAAGTGAGCCTGGGAACATGGCATCAGAGGCCGCCAAGGCCACATTTAGTGCAGCAGGCAGTTTGCGCCTAAACACAAGCTAAACACAGTTTGCCCCTAAACACTACCCTGCCTGATGACACCACTGTTGTGAGACGAATTACAGATGGTGATGAGTCAGAGTATTGAAGTGAGATCGACCGACTGACCATATGGTGCCAGCACAACAACCTGGCTCTCAATATCAGCAAAACCAAAGAACTAATTGTGGACTTTGGAAGAGGAAGGTTGAGGACACACAATCCTGTTTACATCAATGGGACGATGGTGGAGAGACTCATAAATTTCAAATTTCTGGGCTTGCATATTTCCAACAATCTTTCCTGGACAACACTGATGCAATCATAAAGAAAGCACATCAGCACCTCTACTTCCTGAGAAGATCACGGAGATTCGGTATGTCAAAGAGAATTCTCTTGAACTTCTACAGGTGCACAGCAGAAAGCATATTGACCGGTTGCATCATGGCCTGGTTCAGCAACTTGAACGTCCAGGAGCCGAAAAGACTGCAAAAAGTTGTAAACACTGTCCAGGCCATCACTTGCTCCCCACCATCGAAGGGATCTATCGTAGTCGCTGCCTCAAAAAGGCAGCCAACATCATCAAAGACCCACACCATCCTGGCCACACACTCATCTCACCATTGCCATCGGGAAGAAGGTACAGGAGCCTGAGAACTGTAATGTCCAGGTTCAGGAACAGCTGCTTCTTTGTATTAAACACTACAACCTCATAAGCTATGAACTACAATAGACTATTATTATTATTATTGCACTGTTATTGTTTGTTCTGAGTTTTTATTATATTATTTATTCTGATTACATATTCTGTTGTGCTGCAGCAAGTAAGAATGCCATTGTTCTATCTGGGACATATGACAATAAAACATTCTTGACTCTTGATCCCACTGGAAGATCAAGCCAAGAACTGCAAGACATGGAATGATGGAGATGGACAGCATTTTGGAGCAGTGGAAGATCTGTCCTTTGATTTATGCCCGTGTCTCTCACGATGAAAATTATTTTTGAATAAAAGGCCCATTCTATTCCCAGATTTTACTTCATGCTAAACATATTTAAAATAATCTTCCACTCTTTCCTTGTTCCTTTCTTAATCTATCTCTGCCTTGTTTCAGATATTACTGTGCAATGATTTGTTATAACTCTTTTATATTCTGCACCTCTAAATACAGTTTCTGCCATCTGATTGATTCAGAAAGCTAAGCTAGTTAGTCAGTTCCCTAATTACATAGGTACCAGATTCCGTGCACTTTTCTGACCCAATTGTTGCAAAATGCAGTACAAATGCAGCAAATGCAGAGGGGGACCAACATTCTCACAGGCAGGTTTGCTAGTGCTATACATGTGGGTTTAAACTAAATAGCGGGGGGAGGGGGGGGATTGACAAATTGGGAGTATAAGGATGGAGTTAAAGGGGAAGTGAGTACAGGAAAAGTTACAAAAAACTCCTGAATTAATGGGAAGGAAAGTTCGAGAAGGGATAAGAGAGTGCGGTCAGGAGCAATATTGACCGGTGTGAGAGGGGAGGTGAATACCGAAGTTAAAGTGTTGTATATGAATGCGTGAAGTATAAGAAATAAAGTGGATGAGCTTGAGGCTCAGTTAGAGATTGGCAAGTTTGATGTCGTGGGAATTCCAGAGACATGGCTGCAAGAGGACCGGGGCTGGGAACTGAATATTCAGGGGTATACGTCCTATCGAAAAGAGAGACAGGTGGGCAGAGGGGGTGGGATAGCTCTGCTGGTAAGGAATGCAATTCAGTCCGTTGCGAGGGGTGATATAGAATCAGGAGATGTAGAGTCAGTATGGATAGAACTAAGGAAATGTAAGGGTAAAAATATCCTAATGGAAGTTATCTACGGGCCCCCAAACAGTAGCCCGGATACTGGGTGCAAGTTGAATCAAGTTAAAATTGGCATGGAGCAAAGGTAATGCTGCAGAGGTTATGGGAGATTTCAACAGGCAGGTAGATTGCGAAAATCACATTGATACTGGACCCCAAGAAAGGGAGTTTGTGGAGTGCCTCCGAGATGGATTCTTACAGCAGCTTGTACTGGAGCCTACCAGGGAGAAGAGAATTCTGGATTTAGTGTTGTGTAATGAACCGGATTTGATAAGGGATCACTACGTAAAGGAGTCATTAGGAGGTAGTGACCATAATATAAGTTTTAATCTACAATGTGAGAGGGAGAAGGGAAAATCGGAAGTGTTAGTATTACAGTTGAACAAAGGAGTCTATGGAGGCATGAGGGAGGAGCTGGCCAAAGTTGACTGATAAGATACCCTAGCAGGGATGACAGTGGAACAATGGCAGGTATTTCTGGGAACTAATACAGAAGGTGCTATATCAGTTCATTCAAAGAGGAAGAAACATTCTAAGGGGAGTAAGTGGCAACCGTGGCTGACAAGGGAAATCAAGGACAGCATAAAAATAAAAGAGAAGTATAACATAGCAAAGAGCTTTTAAAGAGCAACAGAAGATAACTAAAGAGGCAATATGGGGAGAAAAGATGAGACTTGAATGTAAGCTTGCTAAAAATATAAAGGAGGATAGTAAAAGCTTCTTTAGGTAATGTGAAGAGGAAAAAATTAGTTAAGACAAATGTGGGTCCCTTGAAGACAGAAACAGGTGAATTTATTATGGGGAACAAGGAAATGGCAGACGAGTTGAACGGGTACTTTGGATGTGACTTCATAAAGGAAGACACAAACAATCTTCCAGATGTACTGGTGGCCAGAGGACCTAGAGTGACGGAGAAACTGAAGGAAATACACATTAGGCAGGAAATGGTGTTGGGGACTGAAGGCTGATAAATCCCCAGGGTCTGATGGTCTGCATCCCAGGGTACTTAAGGAGGTGGCTCTAGAAATCGTGGACGCATTGAATATTTTCCAATGTTCTATAGATTCAGGATCAGTTCCTGTGGATTGGAGGGTAGCTCATGTTATCCCACTTTTTTAAGAAATTAGGGAGAGAGGAAACAGGGAATTATAGACCAGTTAGCCTGACATCGATGGTGGGGAAGATGCTGGAGTCAATTATAAAAGATGAAATAGTGGCACATTTGGATAGCAGTAACAGGATTGGTCCGAGTCAGCATGGATTTACAAAGGGGAAATCATGCTTGACTAATCTTCTGAAATAATTTTGAGGATGTTACTAGGAAAATGGACAAGGGAGAGCCAGTGGATGTAGTGTGCCTGGATTTTCAGAAAGCCTTTGATAAGGTCTCACATAGGAGATTAATGGGCAAAATTAGAGCACATGGTATTGGCAGTTAGGGTACTGACATGGATAGAAAATTGGGTGGCAGACAGGAAACAAAGAGTACGGATTAATGGATCCCTTTCAGAATGGCAGGCAGTGACTAGTGGGATACCGCAAGTCTCGGTGCTGGGACTGCAGCTATTTACACTATACATTAATGATTTAGATGAAGGGATTAAAAGTAACAACAGCAAATTTGCAGATGACACAAAGCTGGGCGGTAGTGTGGAGGATGCTATGAGGATGCAGGGTGAATTGACAGGTTGGGTGAGTGGGCAGATGCATGGCAGATGCAGTTTAATGTGGATAAATGTGAGGTTATCCATTTTGGTGGCAAGAACGGGAAGGTAGTTTATTATCTGAATAGTAGACACAAAATGCTGGGGAAAAACCTTTGATTTAAATCAGCGTCTGCAGTTCTTTCG
Source organism: Raja brachyura (assembly GCA_963514005.1). The sequence goes on along the minus strand of OY740787.1, from coordinate 40,169,096 downwards.
TACACACAATATCTGAATGGTGTCAAGTTTGGAAAAGGGGAAGTACAACGAGATCTGGGTGTCCTTGTACATCGGTCACTGAAAGTAATCATGCAGGTACAGCAGGCAGTGAAGAAAACTAATAGCATGTTGGCCTTCATAGCAAGAGTTGAGTATAGGAGCAAAGAGGTCCTTCTGCAGTTGTACAGGGCCCTGGTGAGACCAGACCTGGAGTATTGTGTGCAGTTTTGGTCTCCAAATTTTAGGAAGGACATTCTTGCAGGAGTGCAGCGTAGGTTTATTAGGTTAATTCCCGGGATGGCTGGACTGTCACATGTTGAAAGAATGGAGCGTCTGGGCTTGTATACTGGAATTTAGAAAGATGAGGGGATCTTATTGAAACATATAAGATTATTAAGGGATTGGATGCACTGGAGGCAGGAAACACATTCCCGATGTTGGGGGAGTGCAGAACCAGGGGCCACCATTTAAGAATAAAGGGTAGGCCATTTAGAACAGAGATGAGGTTTTTTTTTCCACCCAGTTGTGAATCTGTGGAATTTTCTGCCTCAGAAGGCAGTGGAGGCTGATTCTCTGGATGCTTTCAAGAGAGAGTTAGAGCGCTCTTAAAAATAGAGCAGTCAAGGGATATGGGGAGAAGGCAGGATCGGGGTACTGGTTGTGAATGATCAGCCATGATCACAGTGAATGGAGGTGCTGGCTCGAAGGGCCGAATGGCGTACTCCTGCACCTATTGTCTAAAAGAAGCCTACAGACAATCTTAATTAAAATTAATAGTATTATGCACACACACTGACCAATAACATGAAAATATTTTAATTACCCATATCTGTCATTTCTACACAACTTGCTACACTCAGCAAAACTTGAACAAAAAGTTGACAATAACTCTAGAAATGTTTTATGACGGCCAAAGCACTAAATTACCTGTCTGAAGAGTAACTCCTGTTGTTCAGCCTGTCTCTTTCTTTGTTCCAGCTCCAGTTCCTTTTGCTCTCGCTGATCATCTTCTTCATCACTTTCAATTGGTTCTTGTTTGACCTGTACCACTTTGGTCACAGTTGCTGACTCATTTTGGTTGATACCTCTGTCAGAATACTGTTCTTCTGGCATGGCTTGATGTTCTCGGAGCTCCTCTTCTGTTTCTTCGGGGTGACTTTCATGCTGCCTGGGTTGTTCGCTAGGCTTTGGAATTAGCTGTCAAACATATGCAGTGGAGATGTCATACTTTAGCTTCATACGCTATTTTCTGTCACAATATTTATCCCTCTTGAAAGTATCAGATTTGAATAAAACAGCATTATTTTTTTCCCCCAGGATTGACTAATTTCTTCCTATATGATCAACTCAAAAATTAATTATAAACTTGCAGTTTTGTTTGATAATCATATATACCACTCATCAACGAAGTGTGCTATTAAGTCAGTACAAGCTTAAAATAAATCTGAAACATAAAATGTATATAATTCCAATGTTCCAGCTGACAACACAAATTTTAACTCAATGCGTACAAGTAAGTTTTAAATATTTATAAAGAATATAATAACTGAGAAACACGTTTTATCTGAGAATACTTAATGAAAGTTCAAAAATCCAAACTGACAAGCCTGAGGAGATTTAATTTACAGTCCAAGAATTAATTGCCATTTATTGTGTTGTTTGATTCACAAACCTGGACTACACCAACATTTTAATGTTGTTTTTCTAATCCGAATATCCCATCATATCAAAAGGATTGGTAACAATAACTGCACATTTTAAAATTTGTGCAACATTCAGCTTAGTTTAACAAATTAAATATGCAATACGAAATGAATAAACTCACAGCTTCTGACTAATGCAAAAATGGTGATCTGAGCTGCTATGGCCAATAATTATGCAACAAGACCTGATAATCTTTTTAGGCAACAATATATAAAGAGCAAAAAATATTTCCGTCGCTAAAGACTGTCTAACCAATAAGTGAGTTTGGTATTCCAACTGCGCATGCCCAGGTCAAAGGTCACTCTGCACAAACATTGTTGGAAAGCAGTGGTGCTGTGTACAAAGAGACCTTCATTTCTTCCTTTTTTTCCAGCTTTGATTCTTCTAGTTAAGAAAATACTTTAAAACTATGAATTAGTTGTATTTATTGTTCCTTTGTTAAAAGCTAAGGTTATTTTGTTGTTTTTATTGCTTCATGCTTTGGTGAATGAGCGAGATCGTGCTTGTCCGTGGTTGAGGTCGGGCCCAGGTCTCCGGCGCTGCGGGCACTTTTGAGTTGCCGCTGGGCCGTCCCGGGTGTCCCGCCCCTGTGCTGGGGCGGGGAGGAGGCATTGGCTCCGGATGGCCCACTCGGTGCCGGCGGAGGCCGAGCTGGGGTTGGCGCTTCTTCTTTGTGCTGGCTGTGGACCTGGAGCCGCTGTTGTCATCGGTCCAGGGTTGTTGGTTGGCCCAGAGGGACAAGCAGAGTTGACCTGGGGTTGGCGCTTCTTCTCCGCGCTGGCTGTGGGCCTGGGACCATTGGTGATGTCGGACGTCTCCAGCCATCCCCCGGGTGGGGATTGGACACTCGGGGTTGGGGGGAGGGGGAGCGCGCGGTCCAGTGGCGGTTCGGCAGTGCATGCGGCGCCGGGGACCCGGGTTTGATCCTGGCTGCGGATGAGGCACGGGTCTGTGTGCGCGCTCTCCCCTGTCTCCCACTCGCATCTGCCCCCCTCGTTCTCGCTGTTACACCTCGCTCTCCCACTACTTGTTCCTTTGGGGGGATGAGGAGTTGACTATTTATGGGAGTCTCTCTGGAATCGAGAATTTCATTGCTCATTTGTATTCATAGATGAGGCTGAAGAATTCCATTACCTTGAAATTAGCAGGATAGTGAATTTGGACTCAGAAACTATCATTGTTGTGTTCCTGTCTGGAATGCATTAATTATCCTATAATGTGACCACACGGCACACTCCCTTAGATTAAATATATTTTTACACATAAATTATGAATAAAAACAAGAATTTATGCCAAGTTTCTTCAGCCAGCGCTTTGTTCGCTTTTTCTTTATGGTGAATGACCTTTCACAAATCCCATGATCCCTGCCTTTTTTGGAATACCGAACTCGCTTATTATTCTTGCCATAGAATTGCTGAATACTACAATGATATCTTCAGGTTCAGCACTGACCAGAAATTCAGGTTCAGCACTGACCAGAAATTTAGGTTCAGCACTGACCAAAAATGGACAATTCATATAAATAATGGTCACTCTTCAGGTCTTACAGTAAAGAGTGGTGTCTTACAGTAATTTGTCTTCTGGCTCTCCCAAAACCTCTCAGGCATCTACAAGACACATGTCTACACTGAGGGTAGAAATCTTCCGATCGAACAAGGTCACACATCCTGACCTGAAAATTATATGCCATTCTTTCTGTCATTCTATCATTGGATCGAAATGGTGGTGATCCCCACATAAACATATGATCTACAGCAATTCAATGTGATTCACTGTTGTGGTCTCAAGGATGATTAGGGATAGTTATGAAATGCTGGCTACTCTTCTAATGCACCATGCCTTGAATGGTTACAAAAACAAAATCACTTGAATTCACAGGAGATAAAGCGAGAATACCAGGCAGACATAAAATGCTGGAGTAACTCCGCGTGACAGGCAGCATCTCTGGAAAGAAGAAATGGGTGACGTTCCCCAGAAATGCTGCTTGTCCAGCATTTTGTGTCTACCTTTGATTTAAACTAGCATCTACAGTTCTTTTCTACACAAGTATAACAGGCAAGTATTTCCACCTGAAAAAGGGTCTTGACCCAAAACGTCACCCATTCCTTCTCTCCAGAGATGCCGCCTGTCCCGCTGAGTTACTCCATCTTTTTGTGTCTATCTCCTATTTCCACCATGATTTTGAAATCAATTCTACTTCACAAGAATGGATATTGGGGTCATAATTATTCATCTTATTACAAACAACTAATACAAGATCAAAATTAATATTGTCCAAGATTTCTAATAACACAAAGAAAGGTAGCATTATATGCATGTAGATTGTTGGATAAAATGTTTAAATAGATTTAATTAATTTTAATGATGCCATTTAAATGCTGTTTTACTGGAAGATCCAAAGAGACACACGCTTCATCTATAAATATTAGAATATGGTCAGATACAGGATTGGCATTAAAAGACAATTCTATATACCAAGGATGGCTGAATTTCTCAACCTACTTGAATACAGCATTTGGTGAGTCAAATTTTAAGAAATTGACAGATTTCTGTGATAATTAGTGTTGGATTAGACTTGAGTGCTAACTGGCATATTATTGTGCCTTTTTCCATAATGAGCACTAATGTTATAGTAATAAAATTGCAAACATTTCAAAAACATTTTTATTAGCATAATCTTAACCACAAATAATAACAGAAAACTAAATATGTGGTAAAAATAATTGAATTCCACAAATCCTGTGTGATTCATTCCCATTATCTTTCTTCCATTTCTATTTGCTCTCTGTTCTAAGCTTCTAATAATTTAAAAACCTGCTTCTGGTAACTCTTCATTTTAAGAAACAAATAAATCATATTTTTTTGTCTGCATATGAACGAGTTAATCACCAATGCTTATGCCATTGATACAACAAAGTGCCAAAAGCATATTATTTCTAGAGGGTTACTGAAAACATTCATATGGCTAAACACATGCAAAATACTGCGTAGAGTAAAAAAAATTGCTTAATTTATGACAAGCTATTCAGGTTTTCAGTTTTTACCTATCACTGAAGTGACTTTCAGTATTTGCCCTAGGATCAGGGTATGCACACAGTTCAGTGTGGACATCAGGAAATACTAAATGCATGCTGCAGTGAGTCTTCAAAATGGGTGACACTAGGTATACTATCATTCCTTCACAGTTTTGTTAATTGTTAGATGTGCATCATGGAAAACAGAACCAGCAACTTGTGAATGCTGTAGCTTCAGGAGTCACATTAAATATATTTTATAAGGACATTCTTGAAAAGGAGTTTTACTTTTGACCTTTTGAAACAAACGAAATACATGATAAGACAGCACCTGTTTTTTTTTGTTCTTATAATAGCAAAAGGAAGTTCAACGTCATGGCCAGTGATTCTCACTGCCAAAACAACATACATTTTCCTTTTATCACCAAGATTTGTATCTTATCTGAGCACTCATGGCAATCCCATTTCCGCTAATAATGCATTGAGTATTGTCCAGTCTTGTTTTTTGGAATAGAGACACACGCATGTTTAAACCTTGTCTTCTCTGAGGCGCTGACAATATCTAAGAGAACTCAGGTTCAGGAAATTAAACTATTATAAGTAAAGAGATAACACATTAGTCGTAGGGTCATAAGGCAGGGCTCCACAAGAAAGTTCAACTTGCCTTTTCCTACTAATTTCCTTTACATCATTTATCATAGAAAACATAAAATGTAGTTTCAACAAATATATGCTCTGAGTATCCCAACACATTTGACCTGTCACAATCAAAGAGTAAAGCAATCCATCCATCCTCCCATTGTCTTTAGTTTCTAGTGGCCCTAACCAGAGGAAAGTATCACCCAGTGGGGAATATACTGAAAAATAGTTCCACCCTGGAATCGAGTAATACATCATGAAACTAAAATAAAATGAAATAGACATGTATTTCAATTTGAAAACAGTGCAGTTGGATTTATTTGATGGACCGAGTGTGATTCACATTCAAATTGACATTCTAAAATGCAAACAGAATTTATTTCAGTCAGTTTCAACATTTTCTATTCTTCAGCAATTTAAAATCTAACCGTTGAAATGAATAATTCAAGTGTGTGCTCCGCCTTTCATTCCTAATGCGTAGGTATCTGGAGCATTAAGTTAAGTTGACTCAGAAAACAGATTGATACATGAAAAGTTAAAAGGTATATGAATAAGAAGGGGACTCAAATAAAGGGGAAAATATAGGGGACTCAAATAAAGGAGACTCATCTTTATTTATGACCAATTGTTTATTGAATTGGAGTTTAAACTGGTATTAAAGATAGTGTTTCACATGCTAAGATTCAGTTCAATCTAATCACCAGTTTGTTCAGACTCACCAAATGCATCTGAATTTACATGAGTTCCTGTCCAACTGTAAACTTTGGATAAGCATAACCTCATCCAATTAAACAATGGAAATGAAAACTAAAGCCATAGCCTTCAAATCTCTTCTATAAACTACTGCTCCCTAGTCACCAACTTTTCCACCACTAAGCCTAAGGCTTCCTATCTGACATGGATGAAGAATTGTTGTTCTGTTCCACGGCCAAAACCCCTACTTCTTCCTGTTATATAGCTATTTCCATGTATACCTCAGTCCGTTTACCAGTGGTACTTAGTGGCTTTGTTACTTTTTGCATCGATTTGAAGGATCTCCTGCCCAGTCTTTCATTTTGCAATCACCATCAACTTAAACCCATCTAAGTCTTTGCTGCTCATACCCTAACTTATGAGAGGTTTCATTCAATGAACACCTGTGTCTCACGCTAGTTATTGGTCTAACAATGTATCAACTTAAAATAATTTTCATTCTTGCATTATCACCCACTGTCTTTCACCTCCTTTTGCTCAATGTCCATTTTCTTTCAACCCTTATGTATATGTTGCTTTAATTTTGGCATGATTAGTTTCCTTTTGTTCCATCACTGAGTGCCTTGCCTTCATCTATGTGGACTCCGGAATTCAATCCATAAATGTCTTGTCTCTTTACTACTACTTTATACTCTTTTATGAAACTCTTTAAAATTTTTATTCTGGACTAAGTTTTTATTCATCACCTTACTATATGTACCTCTGAAGCATGGAATGTGTTATTGTGTTTAAAAACTCTATATGAATAAGTTGGTGAGAAAAAAATAGGTTGGACTACAAGATTAAGAAATTTGTGTGGAGATGACAAATACTACTACTGGTGCATAGGAGGCAAACATAAAACCAGACATAGCTCAATCCAACAACTCAGATGGATTAGGTATAATTATTCAGATAACCCTCAAAAGGGAAAAACTTAAAATTGCCAATTCCCTATGTTACATTGGAGTTTAGAATGCTAGCCTTACCATATATACTGGATAAAAAGTAGTTAATTATGAATTAATGGAACAATTATGAGACTGGTAATGGTAACATTTGAAGTCAATTTCTGCATCTTACTATTGGTTAAAAATAACTAGGATTTTAAAAAAACCACAGCACTAAATAACCATTAGAAATTGTGTGACAGCAAATGCACGCAAGGGCTAGAGGGTTGTCTTGACAACCATGCTAATAAACCACATGCATACGCTTATTTGATGTGGTCAACAGCAGGCAGACGCAGAACATTGTGGCCAATTTCCAAAGGAACAGCACTAACGTCAGAATGTTATGCAATCTTAGCTTTAATCTATAAACAACGAGCAAGTACTGAATTGTCGTGCAATTAAGCTTGTATAATGTTTGTAAAGCATGGATTAAACATCTAAAACTATAAACACTTGTATTCTGAAAATAAAATGGGCAACGCAAGAGATACTTAGGTTGTTAGGCAGCATTTGTGAAGAGAGAAATGCTTCAAGCTGAACATTTTCTTTCTCTTTGCACTTACTCTATGCTTTTATCTATAAAATATCTCTGAGATTAAATGTGCTGAATCCTCAATGAGGCATTTCAAAGCCAACTGCTTTGAATATAGTTTCTTTTCTGTTAAGCTGGCTTCCTGCCTTTCCTATCTATAGTCATTGTAAAAAGCACATATATCTAATCCATTAGGTTATAATCTGAAAAAAACCTTTAAATCCCATAATTAAATATGTAGAGCCAAAATGACAGAACACGTGAATAATGTACCATTTCAGCACTTTAATCTGTGCATTTTAATACTATTAAATGTTCCTAATAAGTCATTCTTAACACCCAAACTCTTCCAGCAGTTCTTAGTAAATATGTATAGCATGGCTGGTTCATTTTGTCTCAATTTTCTTTCATTTTTCCGAGAATCAGAAGGGTTAAAGAATAATTGAATTGTATTTTGTTACAAGCATGCCAAACAGGTGCCGTGTGTTGCACTTGGCTCACTGTTCCTTTCACCTTTGACTCCTGGCTTTAAATTGGCTGTGAGTTGCATTACAAAAAGTAAGTTTCCTTTAAGTGTCTGTTCTATGAAATCTTTAAATGCGGATGCTCTACCAAGCGTGACAGAGTAAAGGAAGATTTATTTTGTATTTAACTTGATATGACGGCATTTGGTGCCAAAAATGGGAAATAATCCAACTAATCCAGACAGGTTATACCCAGACCAAATAACTGGAAAAAATCCACGTGCAAGCATGCCAATTTGTACAATCTGACTGACCCACAAAGGATATTGTCTCACTTTAGAAAAGTGATAATAGATCAACTCAAACTCAAAATCCAAGTCTTCGTAATACCAAAATTAATATTTATTGATACATATAGTCTTTAGTAATAAAAATACTTCTTTACTGCCAACCAGTTTTTTCACTCTTCCTAGGTCACAATTTTGTACTGGAAAAATAGAAAATGTCGCTATAAATAACAGAAAATTCCAAACTTATTAGTTACATTTTCTAAGTATCAGTTAAAATTGTTTTTGTTACAATAAGTGGAAGCACAATTGCAATTCATTTCACTAAATGGCTCTGCACTAATAAAATAACAGTTAAACGGAGCATAAAAGTGAAACTTGCCATAATGTCATTTCTCATAGAATCACACAGCCAAGAGTCAAGAGTGTTTTATTGTCATATGTCCCAGATAGAACAATGAAATTCTTACTTGCTGCAGCGCAACGGAACCTGGACGTTACAGTTTTCAGGCACCTGTACCTTCTTCCCGATGACAGTGGTGAAATGAGCATGAGGCCAGGATGATGTGGGTCTCTGATGATGTTGGCTGCCTTTTTGTCTTTTTTGCTCCCGGACATTCAAGTTGCTGAACCAGACAATGATGCAACCAGTCAATATGCTCTCTACTGTGCACCTGTAGAAGTTCAAGAGCATCCTCTTTGACATACCGAATCTCCGTAATCTTCCCAGGAAGTACAGGTGCTGATGTGCTTTCCTTATAATTGCATCAGTGTGCTGGGTTCAGGAAAGAACTTCGGAAATATGCATGTCCAGGAATTTGAAAATTTGACTCCCTCCCATTGATATAAACAGGATTGTGGGTTCTCATCCTTCGTTTTCCAATGTCCACAAACAGTTCAAATAACTTAGATACAGGCTCTTCAGCCCACTGAATTCATGATGACCCTCAAAGTGATTGTGTTTAACGCTCCATCCACAAACATGCATCACCCCTCCACCCCAGTCCCACGCTCCACCCATGTAGGATGAAGCACTGGTGGTCTCAACAGCTCCAGGTATTAACCCTCTTCTATTAAATTCAAGCTGATTTAAGGGCTAATTATCATTAATTCTCTAGCTAGCATCATAAAGGGAGAAGATTAGATTGACAGGGAACCTAGAGAGCAACATGGCGTGGGAGCCTGACAGGTCTTTGTGTGCTGGTCCGAGAGGATGACCTAATATCATCCGATACAGCCGCTCTAATCTTTCAAATCTCTTTTTTACTCTTTTCTAGCACCTTTACCCCATTGAGGACATTCGTCTTTGTCTCTCTCTGAAACTGTTGCGTTGCAACGCTGAGAACTATATTCTGCACTCTGTATCTTTTCCTTTACTCTAACTATTATATTTGAGTATGGTTTGATTGTATCCATGTAAAGCATTATTTATTTTGATTGGATAGCAGTGCAAAGATCCATTTTAAAGTACCTTGGTACACGTGACAATAATAAGCCTAAACCTAGGTGATGGGGAAGAAATGTCACATCTAGCATTATAGAAAAACTGAATAAATAACCAGCATCCTCCCGCACCCTATCCTTATTTCAAACTGCCACGGACATATCATCCTCCGACATTTTTGTCACTTTCAATGGGATCCCACCACTAGTCAAATCTTCCCATCTCCACCCCCTTTCAGCTTTACGCAGAGACCATTCCCCCCACAACTCCCTGGTTCATTCATCATATCCCACCCATACCATTCCCTCCCCAGGATCTTTCCCCTGCAACTGCAGGAGATGCAACACCTGTCGTTATACTTCCTCCCTCAACTCCATCCAAGGACCCCGACAGTCCTATTAGGTGAGGCAGAGGTTCACTTGCAGCCTCCAACCTCATCAACTGTGTCTGTTGTTCTCGGTGTGGGCAAGACCAAGCGCAGACAGGGCAATGGTTTTCCTGAACACTTAGTCTGCCCTGGCCAAGCAATCTCTCGGCTACCAAACATTGTAACTCCCCGTCTCATACTGACCTTTCTGTCCTCGGCCTCCTCCACTGTTAGAGTGAGGCCGCACGCAAATTGGAGGAGCAGCACCTCATATTTTGATTGAGTAGCTTACAACCGAACGATATCGACGTTGATTGAACTAATTTCCACTGTAGTCGTCCTACTATTTCCACTGTTCACATCCCTCTATCCATTTATTATCAACTATTCCCCAACCAACAATGGGCCACTATGGGTTCCACCCTTCCTTGGTCATCTGTTGCTGGCCCTGATTTGTTCTGGCTTTTTCCTACCTCCCGTCCCCCACCCTCAACTTTCAGTCTGAAGTAGGGTTCCAACCTGGAATGTCACTCATCCTTTTTTCTCTAGAGATGCTGCCTGGCCTGCTGAATTACTCCAGCACTTTGTGTCCATTTTCTTTTCTCCCCTCGCTGTCAAGCAGAAAGGGTTGAAAGCACAAAAAGACAGATTCAAAAATAGTTTCTACCAGATGTTACCACACTCTTGTGTTGATATCTCATTTTCTAAGGTTGAATTTTCAATCTTCCATTTAACTTTGCAGTGGCCACTGCAATTTTTTTCTCCACATTTCTCTGTAGTTGTAACACTACATTATGCACTCTGTTTATTTACTCTCTTCCACTACCTGTTGTACGGTATGGTATGATTTGCCTGGATAGCATGCAAAGCAAGGTTTTTCCTCTGTTTGTCACTAATAAGTGTCAATAACAAATCAATAGCATTTCCATGGAATTATCTGCAGGAACAATGCAAAATGCTGTGGGAAAATCAGTTTTCTTTCGGTTTTCTTTCACTTAATTCCAAAATATGTTAGCTGAAGACATCATAACTATATCCTTCTTTCACATTGTAGCAATGTTACAAAATTTTGAGATTTTAAAAATCAAGTCTGCAATTTATCCCATCAGATAAAGAAAGCATAAAAAGAAGTTTAATTTGACACCTAATTTACTTTCATATCTTCAGTATTAAGAAAGTTATGGCCATTTTCATACTCGGAAATGAGCATCTTTCTCCCCATTGCCTTTCAATTGACTTAACTCAAAAGCTGTGATCTGGAAAAGTTAAAAGTCCATAACATTCTTAAAAATTAAGAGAACTCAATGACATTTTCAGTTATTATAGATTGAAGCATTCTAAAACAAATATTAAACAATCTTACTTGGATTACCTGAAATTAAAGCATATAATTAGTTAGTTATCTAATTGTAGCTAATTATACAATTCAATGAGTAGATCTAAACATCTATCAATTTCTTAAGAAAAGATAAACTTTTTTAAAATTGCCTAAGTGTCCAAATAACATTCACACAATAATCCACAATATAACATAATTTTTAAATCTAATTTTCATGAATTTCTGGGCCAAATGGAAGGAATTTAGTGTTTTATGCTGTAAATTAATGGCCATTTAAATCAACTAGCGAGTGGGTTTTAGTGGAATGCGGTGGATTGGAACGTTGCGGTTAGCGGTGAAGTCGGGGGGAAAAATACTGGGGGTTCATACATTTTTTTTGGACCCCATTTCGCAACATAAAAATATTATTAATGCCTCCCGAAAAACCAACTTTTAATATAAAAATAAAGTATTTACCTTTTTTTCTCCCCTACGCAAAATGCTTCCGGTTGTCTGCGCTCACGGCTTTTGAAGGTGATTTTTAAATTACTCTAGTTAATAAATAATGTAGAGTAATTTAAAAATACCACCATTCATGAAATGTCGGAGCGATTTTTCTTCAGCAACCAAATCGCCCGGCATTGATCGATTTGTCCTGCCTGTTGCAAAACGGCACTTTAAGCCCGCCCCCCTCTGCAAGGCGCGAAAGTCACGCACACGGGGAGCGGCAGAAGTGCAGCGCCGGTAAAGGTACGTTTTGTAACATACCTACACATTGTACAACAGAACAACCACCTGAAACTTCCCTTGTAAGTCTGATGAAATCCTCACTTGCAAATTTACTGTTGTTTGGTCTGGATCCCCAAAATCCATCCAACGGAATAGTGGGAATTCCTTCAACAGAACAGCTGCAGCTGTTCACCACTTGTGAAGGGCGATTTAGGATGGCCAATAAAAGCTGGCCTTGCCTCAGATGCACAGATCGCAAAACATTAATAAATAAAATGTCAGGACATGGGTTAAAAACATGGATGTCAACAGAATCTTCTGTCCTGAAATTAAATGGAAAAATAGCCTATACTATGCCTCTTATTCTGAGAACCATGATCCAGGTAGGTATTGCTATATTACCATTTCAATGTTTCTGGACAAACTGCATGTTGCAGCAGTAGTTATTTAAGAAGGCACAGAAATGTTTGCAAAGGGGAGAAAAATGCCTCTGGCAATCTACGTTTAAGGTTGAAATACTCTTATAGATCCCGCAAAAAATTAAAACTAAAATTAACCCTTAGGCCCCTTGGAAATTTAAGAAAATATTATTCAAACAGTAATTAGAAACAGCATTAAATGGAGTATCTTCTATTCTTACTTCACTTCCATTGATGAAAATTCTTAAATAGCTGTCAAATGCAGGTTTATGATAAACTACAAGCTTCCTTTGCTAGGATTGGGCTGATAAATAGTCAGTAAACCACAAAAATTAAATTGATCAACTTTTGGCATACCAAATGAAGATCAGCATTACCATTGTCAAATCTCCACCATCAATATCTTGGAGGTCACCACTGACCCAATACAAAACTTTACAAATATCTTTGGCTATAAGAGACCGTATCCTGTGACAAGTTACTTGCTCCTGCTTTTTAAACCCCTTCTGTTATCTCTACAACATATTCAAAATGTGATGGAAAATTCTCCACTTGCTTTCAGCTTCAAGAACTCAACTTTCAAGCAGCTCAGCACAATCCATTACAAAGCTGATCATTTAACTATTACTCATGCACCAGCTTAAACATCTGCTTGCTCTGCTATCAGCAGGATATAAAGTGTACTGCAACAACTTTCCAAAATTTTATCAATGGCAACTCCTAAAGAGAAACAGGCATTTGAGAAGCCACCATACTGATAATAATCTTCTGCTTTGATCGGAAATAATATGATGATAACATGCTAATTTCTATATCAATACAAGGACAAAATCCTGGAACTTCCAACCCAAAAGTACAGTGGTGTGTTTTGTTCATGTGACTGCAGTGGTCTATAACAATAGCTCTCCACCACAATTAGGCACGTCAATTGCTTGCTGAATGCACCTGTTATACGTTCCTTGAATATATGTGTCTTTTAACAATATGGCACAAAAATGTGACAAATGGTGTCAAATTTCAAATTCATTCAAAAAAAGTTGACAGGCACTTTATTGGGTTCGTGACTAACATAGCATCAACAACAAATATAAGAAAAGATAGCATATTGATGGCAAGTTTCTGAAAATGGCATCAGAACACACAAACACATTTTGTGTGGCAGTTGTTGCGTGGTATCCACCAGTGACCTGTTTGGCACAGTAAATACGCATATTTCTTATTCCTGTCTACGTTTATGAATACCACATGGAACAATAACATTGCAAACACCATTTCCACTTCATTTACCTGATCATGTAATAGAATATAGTGCTCATGTAGTGGACATCGCAACGTGTGTCACACATCATACATACAAGAAAAAATAATTAACTAATCCAAAGATCGCTACTACCATAGGATACCTTGTTGGGTGTTTGACAAGCATTAGCGGTTAGGAGCCTCCGTGGTTTAACTTACGGAGGTACCGACCCCAATAACGGACGTTGTGACAATGGACACCAAGCACAACGACCGTTACGGGATCTTTATTGTACTGTATTACCTTTATGTTACTGTATTTTTTTCCTAGTATCGGAAGATATTTCCCTAGACCATTATCAAAATGTATATGTATGAGGGGCCATATGAAGTTTATTTATAAAATTAAATATTCATGACCAAATGTGGCAGAGTTTTTAATGTCACACTTTTGGTGTCAAAAATGGTGGGAAAACGATGAAATTTGTCTATTATGAAAAATGTTTCTGACTTTCAGTCTTGAAGTTATCCAAGTTATATCTGCTATTTATAAGGTTTCACATGATAGGTAGTGTATTGGTGTAAAAAAGTGAATACTAATCTTGTTCGTCAAAAACAATCCGGTTTTGTAAAATGACACATATATTAAATCACAATTATATGTTACATTCTTCTTTTCCTCATAGTTACAGCAAGAAAGAAGCTGTAAACGGATAGATTTGGCAACAGATGTTAATATTGGCCAGTCCCATCATAAACCCTATTGCTTGCACTTACAAGCTCAGATAGGGGTGCAACAGGTAGACCAAGGTTAACATAATATGTGTCTTTTAACACATATAAAGACAGATGAGATTCTTCCAAAGCATTATATACTCAACTTACTCACTCTATTTCTTTACTTATTTACTCTGAGCTTCTATTGCTCAACTCCAAATGCCTTAGAAACAAATATAACCTAAATCATCTTAATTCCATTTTTACCAGGAATCGGAAAATTGAAATCTCTTGAATAATTCTGCACTCCCCTTGAAACATAGTCAAATGTATATCATTAGATCAAGTCAAGTCAAGTGTTATTCGTCACACATAAAGTGCAGTGAAATGAATTTGCCAGCAGAGGTACAGTAAAAAAAAAGAACACAAAGTACACAATAAAAATTTAACACAAAAATCCTTCACACCATTCATCACTCTGGTGGAAGGCACAAAATTTGGTCAGTCCTCCTCCATTTCCCCTGTGGTTGGGACCGCAACCCTCCGCAGTCACCGCTGCGGACGTCCAGATGTGCAGACAAGGCAAGTCCAGGTAAGTCCTGAATCGGCACCTCCCCATCGGAGACAGCAGCTTCAAGATGCAGGCCGACGGTCGAAGAATTAAGGTCCCCGCTGGACCGCAGCCAGAAGCACCGCAGACCGCAAGGCCGGCGGTCGGAGCTCCTCTCCCGGACCGAAGCAGTTTCCTCCTTACCCCCCCCACACCACCCCCACACACAAGACACACAGAGAAACATTAAAAACACACATTCAGACACACAAAAAAAAGAAAAAACTAACACGCTGCTGGCAGGGCTGCCGGCTCGCAGCAGACCCACCGATCACTCTATATTCAAAGATTATTTGTAAATCCCCCAATACCAGCAGAAAGAATTACTTAATTCCTGCCCATTATGTGCCCAGATATCATATGGACTCAATTTAGTATTGTTTTTTGCAATTTAATCTACATAGGTTTCCTTCTACTTTCTGGGGAATGCAGTGCAATGCCAAGAAACATAAAAAACAACACAGGGTTACACAAAAAGCTGGAGAAACTCAGCGGGTGCAGCAGCATCTAAGGAGCGAAGGAGATAGGCGACGTTTCGAGTCGAGACCCTTCTTCAGACTGCACAAAAAACAACACATACATGTATGACACCTAGTTATGATGACGTAATGGCTAAGATTCTATCTCCGGGTTCTGTTGACTTGAATTAGAAGGTACTGGAAAGCACAAGAACATACTCAATTCGGCCAATTGACAGTTTCACCATCATACCAAGAATGAAATAGATTGAGCTAAAGTTTATTTACACTGAATCTCACAACAAGTTAACTCCAATAAGTTTTCATCCATGGTTCCCAACCTTTCTGAATAAAACCTGAATGGTCCAGTCAAAAAATTAACCCCCCCCCCCCCCCCCCCCATGAAAGATACCTGTGAGGGTCACGAATGATACATAGACTGCAATGGCTTATATAACTAGCATGACACATATATTTTTGTTTATTTTCATTAAAAAAAACACGTTCTTATTGAATTACACAAATATAAATTTGTGGATTAAACCCCACTCCCCCCCGTAACTCTTTGGTCAATTCGTCCCTTCCCACCCAAACCACCCCCTCCCCTGGCTTTTTCCCTTGCAACCACAAGAAATGCTACACTTGCCACTTTACCTCCTCCCTTGACTCCATCCAAGGACCCAAGCAGTCTTTCCAGGTGAGGCAGAGGTTCACCTGCACCTTCTCCAACCTCATTTATTGCATCTGCTGTTCCAGGTGTCAACTGGTCTACATCGGTGAGACCAAGCGCAGGCTTAGCGATCGCTTTGCCCAACACCTCCGCACAGTTCGCATTAACCAACCTGATTTCCCGGTGGCACAGGACTTCAACTCCCCCTCCCATTCCGAATCCGACCTTTCTGTCCTGGGCCTCCTCCATGGCCAGAGTGAGTCCCACCGCAAATTGGAGGAGCAGCACGTCACAGTTTGCTTGGGTAGTTTACACCCCAGCTGTATGAACATTGACTTCTACAATTTCAGGTAGTCCTTGCTTTCTCCCTCCTTCCCCTCCCCTTCCCAGCTCTCCCATGGCCTACTGTCTCCGCCTCTTCCTTTCTTCTTCCCGCCCCTACATCAGTGTGAAGAAGGGTCTCAACCCTAAACGCCACTTATTCCTTCATTCCATAGATGCTGCCTCACCCGCTGGGTTTCTCCAGCATTTTTGTCTACCTTTGATTTTTCCAGCATCTGTAGTTCATTCTTAAACACAAATATTATAGTTGTTTGATTAGGCTCTTTAATAACTCTTTATGATTCCACCGTATATCCAGCATAAACCTAGTGCGCTTTAGGTTTAAGTTTGGAACTACTGTTTCTCGATACGTACTTTACCTGCTGCTACGAGGAGAAATTCATTTTCAAATGGATGCAATATAAAAAATGCACAGATCCTCAGGTTTTCTTAATGCAGTTGCTGCCTCAGCACTAACCTTGTTAATGTGAATCTGTTGTTGCTGGAACTGTTGCTTATGTTTCTCCAGGAACTGTTGATGTTGCTGCTGTATGACCAACTGTTGCAGGGCCTGAGCGTTCTGTGGCAGCGGTGCAGATTGTGTCCTCCCCAATGGACGGTGCTGTCTAAGCTTGTGTATAGAAGGTGAAACTCTGTCTGGGCCAACAAGCGATTGTGGATGAATAGGCAACGCTCCCAATCCTGAAAGATACCAGTCTAAGATATAATGCAGAAACAGCAGAAGGAAAAAGGAAAGAAGAAAAATTGCTTTTGATTAATTGTGGCAACAGGAGGCTATTATAGCCAGCCATTTTCAAATTTACACATTTTGAATAAGTATTTTTATTTCAGTGGAAAAGAATGTCAAAGAACAAAAACATATGATAATACTTTTCAGATTAAATGCTTCCCAAAAAGATTAACGTGTCATATATTTCACAAAGTTAACCCCGTTAGCACCCTGGTCTGCCTGTGTTTTCGAATGAAGTTGGCACTGTCACGGTAACTGACGTCGTATTTAAATCCAACCGTAGGGCCGACCGAACCACCGCCAACATGTCCGCTATTGGGACGCTCGCTTTCGATGAATATGGTCGGCCCTTCATCACCATCAAGGAGCAGGAGGGCTGACGGGGATGGAGGTGCTGAAGTCTCTTAGTATAGCAGCAAAAGCAGTGTCAAATACATTGAGACCATTCCTTGGACCAAAAGGGCTTGAAAAAATAATGGCGGACAAGGATGGAGAAGTGATGGTCACCAATGATGGTGCTATCATTTTAAGTATGATGGATGTGGAGCATCAAGTTGCTAAATTGATGGTGGAGCTTGATGAAATTGGCGATGGTACCACAGGTGTGGCAGTTCTTGTTGGTGCCCTGTTGGAATGAGCTGAACAATTATTTGATTGTGGTATTCATCCTATTCGTGTAGCTGATGATTACAAATTGGCTGCTCGCATTGAACAACTGGACACGATCAGTGACAGCTTTCCTGTTGATCCAAATAACAGAGCCCCTGATTCAAACAGCTATGACTGCACTTGGCTCTAAAGTTATTAATTGTTGCCAGACAAATGGCAGAAATAGCTGTGAATGTTGTCCTATCTTTTGCTGATATGGAGGGCAAGGATGTAGATTTGAAGTTGATGAAGGTGGAAGGTAAAGTTAGTGGAAAACCTGAGGACACACAGTTAATTAAAGGAATTCTGGTGGACAAAGAATTTAGCCATCCATATGCCAAAGGTGGTAAAAGATGCAAGGCTTGCAATTTTGATGTGTCCATTTGAACCACCAAAACAAAAAGCAAGCATAAGCTTGATGTGACCTCCGTAGAGGATTACAAGGCCTTGCAAAAATCTGAAAAAGGTTAAATTTGCAGAAATTATCAATCAGGTAAAAAATGCCGGTGCCAATCTACCTATTTGCCAGTGGGGGTTTGATGGTGAAGCAAACCATTTGCTCCTCCAGAATAAGCTTCCCACTATACGTTGGGTTGGTGGGCCTGAAATTGAGCTGACAGCTATTGCCACTGGGGGGAGCATTGTTCCTCGGTTTTCAGAACTTACACCTGAAAAGCTCGGCAGTGCTGGTATTGCAAGAGAAGTATCTTTTGGAACTACTAAGGACAGGGATGCTTGTGATTGAAGAGTGCCAGAATTTGAGGGCAGTGACTATCTTCATAGGTAGTGGTAGTGGTCAGATCAAAATGTCAGAGATAACTACCCAAGAGACACAAGGGCTATGAGATGTATTGACGTGTGAAAATGATGCATTATTGATGTACCGAATGCCCTATCCTAAATGGTGCTGGAATATTCAATTTACAATGTGGTGATGCGGATAGGCTTTTTGTTTGATAAGGGAGGGTTATCATGGTAACTAACATCGTATTTAAATGTATCATGTGTTACTATGAGTCAGAAAGGTCAGAAGACTCGTGTTGCCAGGATGTAGAGGAATGGCAGACGAATAAACCAAAGCATTTACGTTCAGTGTCATTGAAGTGTATTTGTTACATTCGGATCCAGGTGACATAACTTTGGGATTGGTCAGCTGTTCTGATGCCGTGAGCAGGGTGGAGAAGGAACAGAGTGTTGAATGTTAAGGGGACGGGCGAAGCAATGGCAAGGTGGCAATGAGCAAAGGGGTGGCTCCAAGCAGAATGCTGAAGCAGGAATGTATGGAACCGAGGGAAAGTGGTGATGAAGTGATGAGGCAGTGTAAGACAGTGAGAAATATGTAATTTGTGTCTTTAAACACAACTAAAATTGTTCAGTTAGATACAAATTAATTAAAATGTAATTCTTAAGAATGGTCCCAAAGAGGTTTGTAAATAGTTGTGCACTATGTTAAAATAAATGACAACTGAATCATACAATAGTGAATTATACAATTTTTGCAACATTTTCAATAGTTGCTAAAGAAATGAACCTAGACAGTTCCTCAAGCCAGTACATAACCTGAACTAACTGCATTGCATTCAGGTCCTCATAATTCGATATTTTGAGTGGCAAACATCGAACAGAGAAATCATTCAGAAAATCTCTCCCCATACTTTCCAATTCCCCCCCACCCCCCCAAACTAATATTTTTCCTCCAAAAGTGCCCATAACATTGCATCAAATTGTAACATTCACTAAAAACCTGCTTATGCTTTCAGTGCCTGGGGGAAGGGTGTGTGGGGGCGAAGGGGGGTTGTGGGGGGAGGGGTGTGGGAGCGGGTAGCTTGTGGTGGAGGGGCAGCGAGCGGAGCATTGTGGAGCCGGGGGGGGGGGGGGGGGGAGGGTGTGGGCGGGCGGGGAGGGGATTGTGTGGGCGGGGGGGGGGGGGTTATGGGCAGGGGGAAAGAGAGCTCAGAGAAAAGACGGGGCAGAGGGGGATCATGGATTAGGGGGGCAGGAGCCAGTGAGGGGGACCAGAGGGGAAGGGGCTGTAGCTGACGGTGTGCTGAGGACTCACAGCGGGCGCTTGTCGCTGAAAGTTCTCCTCCGCCGGGATCAGAGTCTCCGTTTCCTGTCTGGCGACATCGGCGACTTCTCCGACTCCGCGCCGGGCTGGATTAGGCCGGGCCGCTTCAGATCCGTCCGAAAATTATGTCTGGTTGGAGACCAGGCCATCCGGTGCCTCCCTCAGTTCCAGTAGGGTCTCCGTTTGACGACATTGGCTACATCTCCGCACCGGGCTGGGTTGGGTGGGGACGCTTCCGGTCCCTCCGAAAATTGTGACTGGTTGGAGACCTCCGCCGGCCATCCAGAGCCTCCCTCAGCTCCAGTAAAGACGCGATGGAAACCTCCGCCTCCATCCAGAGCGTGCCTCAGCTCCAGTAAAGACACAATGGCGCAGGAAGGGGTGGACCGTCCCACGGAGTGACAGGAGAAAAGACCAATCCACGTGGCGCCGACTGGCAGGAGGGGAGATCGATCTGCGCACGCGTTATTTTTAAACCTCGATAACTTTTGCATTAGACCCCCGATCGGAACGAAACTTGGTGCACTCGCATCAGAGGAGAACGGTGAGAACGCTGGTGAAACAGCATAGCGCTATCGCGTACCGTTTTCGCGCGAATAGAACGACCGCGCAAACCGGAAGATAGCAAGATCAGTTTTAGTTATGTATAGATTCTTAGTATGATTGGGACAGTCACTCAGTCATGCACGCTAATCAGAAAAGTAAAAAGCAGTGAAAAGGACTTCAGCAGATTTGAACTGAACCATACTTCAAAACACTATGCATCCAATCTTAAAAATCATGAACAAATTTTGTTCCGTGAACTTTCTCTTTGACAAATGCAAGAGTAAAGGATCACATGATTGATGAATGGATTTAATACATGTATCATCACATTTACTGTCTGCACACTTTGAAATACCAAACTTTTATTGCCATTAAGTTGTCCTGAATACTTGCACTTTTGGACAATTGGAAACAAATCCAAAGAAATTACAAAAATACCTCTGATGAATAAAGATTATATTAATCATTGGAATCAATGGAAATTTTCAGCTCACATTTGTTCTGATCTATACAGAAAAAAAAGTTTGAACTGTAAAAGTAATCCACCAAAAGTATTTTTGGAAAGTGAAGGCCTTAAATTAGTAGAAAATAGATGGAAATAAAAGAAACAATTTAATTAAAAAAAAAAAAATTCTTATGGTGAGCAACTAATGGTGAAACCACCAGAATGTAATTAATAGAAAACTTGGGACAACGTGGTCTTCTACTCCAGTACCTCTCACACACAAGAAAAGCACGAGGGTCTTATATGCTTAGATCACAAACCTGATAGCAAACCATCTTAGGAATTGTGGATTCTTTCTATTGTGGATCATGTTGACCGTCAGCTAGCTGCAGTGTACACAGGTTTATTCCAGACTTGCACTGTGCACCACATTGCAGAACTATGGAACAGACTGGGGCTGGATGTTCTATTCCCGTAATTATTGCAGAACAGGGTGTTTCATAACTTATTGACCCAAAGAGGGGAATGTACTTCACACCTAAACTGCAGCTTTATGCCAACTGTAGCAAGTGCCTCTCATGCAACCCACTCCTTAATGTGGAATCACCAACATTTTTTAAAATGTAACCTTTGGTTTTTTTTCTTTACATTCCAATTAGTTTGTTTTTAATTAATGAACCATAGTTTTTTTACTTGTGCTTTTATTATTTAAATAATTTTATTTTTTAAAATTATTTTAAATCAATTTTAACTTTGAAATAATGTCTGAATTCTGTGATATGTAAAATAGTGAAACAGGCTTTTGACAGCATGAACTGTCAAGGGCCATTGGGGTGGTATTTGTAGCAGGGCCAAAGGACACTTACTTGAGATGCCTGGTCATCACTTGCACCCTACTCTCCTCACAGAATGGTTGCAGTGGGGGTGAATGTACGCAACAGATTGGATTGCATGATCACAGCCAATATCTAAGAAATCCAGTGGAACCAGGCGGATGTATTGGTTCGCTTTTTATATAACAAAGTCTAAACCTCTTTCGACTCCTGTCACTTTCTCCAAGTTAAAGGTGTAGCCATGGGCACTTGCATTGGCCACAGTTATGCCTGCCTTTTTGGTGGTTACATCGAACAGTCCTTGTTCCAACAGTACACTGGCCCTATTCCCCCAACTATTTATCTGCTACATTGACGACTGATTCCGGACTACTTCTTGCACCCATGCAGAACTCAAGGAGTTTCTAAAATTCATCAATAACTTCTACCCTGCCATCAAATTCACCTGGACTATCTCTTACAACTCTCTTCCCTCTCTTGATCGTTCTAACTCAATCACAGGAGGCAGACTATCGACGGACGTTCACTACAAGCCTACAGAATCTCAGTTATCTGAAATGCTTATTCCCAACCTGTCTCTTGAACAGATGCTATCCCCTTCCCTCAATTCCTCCATCTCTGCCACATTTGCTCTCAAGATGAGTTTTTTTCCATGCAAGGACATCCGAGATGTTCTCATTTTTCAGTGATCATGGTTTTCCTTCTTCAAAGATGGGTCCCTCACCGGTATCTCCTGTATTCCATAGTTCCAATCTGCACAAGACTTTCCACCCCAATGTGTGTGGTGTTTAATTTAAAAACATTAACATTTGAGCCTCCTTTCTTCTTAAAATATAAGCAGCAGACACTTTTCATACTCTTCAACTCCACTGTTTTCAAGAAAACAATGACATTCCAATGGTGCGTTAGGTGAGACAAAAATTACACAAATAATGCAAAACCGCTTTATAAAGTTACTTACCAGTTACTAATGGACTCTGAGGTGTAGACTGGTCTAATATGACCATATGCTGCAAAAGAGGTGCATGTCCACCAGAGCCATCTTTATCCAACGCCGTTGCAATGTAGTGCGGCAAATGAGCACCAGTAATAAATGGGGTGTTCAAGGGGAGTCCTTGCATGCTCACTCTATCGCATTCTGTCTGTCCAGCAGCTCCCTGAGTGCAAAGAGAATGGAAACAGCAATTTACACTTCATGTGAATGTCTGCAAAGTATTTCCTCAGTAGTAATTGTTTCAATTACATTTTCTACCTTGGCAGAAAGAACCAGTTTTAGCTCTGGGAGGAATTAATTTGATGCCTCTAGCAGCTTAGACAAAATCAGTGATGAAGTCATGAATATCTGCATCAGGATTCCATAATGCAGTGCAAAATCTCCAGAACACCAATCTATGATCTATGCCATTTGTGATTACACTGCACCAATGCAAGTTCGGGATGCATGTTGGTGGGAAAAAGCAATGGCAACATCTCCTTCCCTGTTATCATCCCATTTATAGAACCACAACTAAACTGGTACACTGTAGCCACCATAACAGGAACACAAGAGGCTACAGAGAGTGGTGGACTCAGCCCAGTCTATCATGGGCACAACCCTCCCACCCCATCAAAGGCATCTACACAAGGCTTTGGCTCAAGAAGGCAGCAACAATTCAAGGCTCTCCAGCACTCAGCACACAACACCCTCTTCTCGCTGCTACTGTCAGGCAAAAGGTGCAGAAATCTGAAGTTCCACACCAACAGGTTCAGCAATAACTACTTTCCCACAACTATCAGGTTTCTAAACAGACCGATACAACCTAAACCTATCTCTGTAACATAACTATATAGACCATCTCCTGCTCTACCACGGATTTGCTTCTAGTTATGTTTTCGCAGTCATGTCTTGCTTTTGCACACTCCTTTTTCAGTCTTGCATAATTTATGTTTTGCATGTTGTTTACATCTATGTGCCCATAATACTGCTGCAAGCATGATTTTATTTTACCGATACCTCCACATACTTGTGCAAAGGATAATAACATTGACTTGCCAATTGCTACACATAACTGTTAAGATCTGTTCTCTACTAGTGAGCAGTCTAGCAAAAAGATAATATCTATGGAAGGATCTATGGAATAAGATGAATAAGTGAAGTGATATCACATCCATATCCACCAGCATAAGCACTTCTCCAAAGCCCCACACCACCCCACATAACAGCATGTGCATAACTGTATAAATGTACAGTCAGGAACTTCAGTACTTACACTGGCTGGGCCTGTGGCTGGTAGGCCAAGAGTTATGTTGGGCAAAGATGGTGATGTATACAACGGTAATTGCGTCACAGTGCCATCTCGAGCAACAATTTTGTGAGCTAAAGTAGGCTGAAAGAGATAAACAGCAAAAGAGTTTTAGTGATGATGTGTTTTATTATTTATTGAACATTGTTTTATTCCCAAGTTCTTCCATATTATTTAACTGAAATTTTAGAATCAAGTGCTCAGAAGGTTAACCAGGGATTTATATTATAACTGCACACTCTGTAAACAGTAAAGTGGTCTTATCAATACAAATGTTGATAATTAGCCTGCAATCATGTGATAGCATTATTTTTATAAACTGGAATCAAAAAAGTAGCAAATGGCTATTACTCTGCCAACTCTGGCCACCTAAAGATTTCTAATGATGTAAAACAAAGGAGATAAATATATTATGAAAAATATGATTACATATGTGGAACCTCTGAAAGCCAGAGGGAATACAGACCTAGAATTCCGTTCTAACAGGAAAATCTGTCTACTCCAGACGGCAGTGGTATAGTATTTCCTCGAGATTAGTAAAAGCCGACAGTATTACAAGTAAACGAGGACAGTAGAAAATCACAGCTCTCAATGAATTTTGGGTGTTGCCCCATTATGGACATCACTTCGTAGAGTTCTATGCCAAAACAAAATTATATTAACACAAATGAATGTCTGATGAAAACCTCAGGGTTGATTGTTCTGCCGGTTGCTAAGAGAACCTAGAAATCTCTTGCACTACTTCATATTGCAGTAGAAATATTGCACTACTTCAGACCAAAGCAATTTTCAGCTGTACACCTTCTGATGAAGTTATAGGATGGAATTTCTTAGGCACGGTCTCTCTAAACATGTTTTATTAATGCTTCAGTTCTGATAAACCAATGTGAAATGGAACTCGAAAAGCAACTAGTGGATAATGTGTAAAAAATCTGCAAGAGACAAAATCAAAAGCAATGTGTTTTGATAAATGCAAACATAATAAGTAAATTTAATAAAATAAAAAAGGGCCCAAGTCTCAGATGGTAGACTACTGAAGGATGCAGGAAAACATTGTTTTTGTGTTCAAAACAATCTTTAGAAATCTAAACTGGATCAATATGAAGCTGGCAAATACCATCCCCTTTGTTGGGGTAAAGAAAGACTGAACCAGAAAAGCACATTATTTCATTTTACTGTGGTTATGGTAAAAGGTGCCTGATAACATGGAATTAAACTAACACTTGGAAAGGTTGCATTGGGCAGAAAGGATCTGTAAACAAATCTCAGGATTATTTAATTGAGGTTTTTGATAACTATAATAAATTGTGCAAGACTGTGTACGTGGACTGTAGTAAGATATTTGTTAAGAAGCCATGAATTAATATCGTACATCATTATTGTTTAAAATTATGAGATGTTATATTGCAGGATATATAACCAGACATGTCAGTAAGGGAATATGCAGCAGGAATTCCTTTCCTCAAAGGGCAGTGTTAGCAGATTTTTTTGTCAGATTAGTAAGGGTCCAGGTTATGGGGAGAAGGCAGGAGAATGGGGTTGCGAGGGAAAGATAGAACAGCCATGATTGAATCGTGGAGTAGATGGGCTGAATGGCCTAATTCTGCTCCTATGACTTACGAAGTTAAGAATTTAATCCCTTAACCTTCTGTTCCAGTAACTTGAACTTTTCTTTAATCTTTTGTGGCATGAGTGTGGTGAATAGAGGCACAAGTGACTTCAGATGCTGGAACCTTGTGCTAAAAACTGATGGAATAACTCAGCGAATGAAGCAGCATCTGTCGAGGGATGTGGATGGATGATATATTTAGTACCCTTGACTGATCCAACCCAAAATATTATCGGTTAATTTCCCTGCATAAATGCTGTCTGACCCACTGTTTTCCTCCTTTGGCTTTTTGCTGTGTGAATTTTCAATTCACTACAATATAGAGTGCTGCAACTGTATTTAGTTTCAATGCCCCATGTAAATACAAAATCCTATTATTATGATCCCAGCTTTTCACATAATTACTGATAAAGATCTGTATGTCTAAGAAGGAACTGCAGATGCTGGTTTAAACCGAAGATAGACACAAAAACCTGTTGTAACTCAGTGGGACAGGCAGCATCTCTGGAGAGAAGGAATGGGTGTTGTTTCGCATCAAGGGTCTCGACCTGAAACGTCACCCATTCCTTCTCTCCAAAGATGCTGCCTGTCCCGCTGAGTTACTCCAGCTCTTTGTGTCTATACAAGATCTGTATGTTTATATTTCTATATTTATATTCCTCCCTCGGTTGAAAATTTGATCTTCTAGTGTACAACTCAGCACACAATGCTCATTTCCGAGCCTTGAGGGCCCAAATGCAAATGTAAAAAAAGATCAAATAATAAATAAAATGCAAAATCATAAACATCATAAGGTATGATAGTATCATGGTTAAGTTAATGCTCTAGCATCCAGACACCTTGACAAATGACCTGTAAACATAACTTCCAACTTCATCTTGGCAGCGATCGAATATAACTGAGTTAAAAAGCTAATTACTGTGAAACCACCAGATGGTTATAAAAACCCATCTGGTTTACAGAATTTCAGGAAAGAAAATGTGCTGGCCTATCTATGATTGCAGACCCAAAGTGATTCAGTTGGGTCTTGAATGCCCTAAAATTGTCTTATGTTTAGTGTAATTAGCTTTCAATAGCTAATGCTGGGCTAGTCCATGCTGCCGACATAATAAAAAAGATGTTGTTCCCGAGAAATAGTTGTTACAGTATGGAATGATTTACAACAAATCAATATCCAGGTAGATGCAAAAATAACTCTTAAAAATAAACTAAACAATAGACAAGAGTACGAGTACATACGTGCAAGATTAGGCCATTCTGTCCTTCAAGCCGCCGTTCACTGTGATCATGGCTGATCATCCACAATCAATAGTCTGTTACTGCCTTCTCCCCATATCCCTTGATTCCGCTATCTTTAAGAGTTCTATCTAG
The DNA here is from genome assembly GCA_963514005.1 of Raja brachyura. Next base: position 40,141,926 of record OY740787.1, on the reverse strand, counting down.
CTCTCTCTTGAAAGTATCCAGAGAACCGGCCTCCACCGCCCTCTGAGGCAGAGGATTCCACAGACTCACAACTCTCAGTGCGAAAAAGTGTTTCCTCATCTCCATTCTAAATGGCTTACCCCTTATTCATAAACTCTGCCCCCTGGTTCTGGACTCCTCCAACATCGGGAACAGGTTTCCTGCCTCTAGCGTTTCCAAACCCTTAATAATTTTATATGTTTCAATAAGATCCTTTCTCATCCTTCCAAACTCCAGAGTACACAACTCAACCGCTCCATTCTCTCAGCATATGACAGACCCGCCATCCTGGGAATTAACCTTGTAAACCTGTACTGCACTCTCTCACTAACAAGAATGTCCTTCCTCAATTTTGAGAGCAAAACTGCACACAATACTCCAGGTGTGGTCTCACAAGGGCCATGTACAGGCAACTGTAGAAGGATCCCTTTGCTCCGATACTCAACTCCTCTTGTTATGAAGGCCAACATTCCATTGTGGCGCTACGATAAATTCAAAAAGAAGGCGAGGAGCCAGGTGTTTCGGGAGGTATTTTAACAGCTGTCCTTCTCCTGACCAGGCCACTCTAGCACCCGTAACGGGCCCCCATACAGCCTCTGGAGTGGTGTCTGGTGGGCATCACGGCGCAGGAAAACGTAGGGGCAGTCCCGGAGGGCCTATGGTACGTGCCGCGGAATGTCCCATGGTGGGACGTCGGCATGGGCGCAAGCCCGCCAACTCGTTCACGAAGACCCTTCAGAGTGTATGAGGGCGTTCTCTGCTGCCCCGGTGCCGACGGCACGAACTCCCAGAGTGGCGACCCGTAAACGAGCTCCGCTGAGGGTGAGGCTAAGTCCTCCTTAGGAGCAGTTCGGATGCCGAGCAAGACCCACGGCAGTTTGTCCATCCAGTCTGGGCTGGAGAGTTGTGCCTTCAGCACTGCCTTGAGCTGCCGGCGGAACCTCTCCACCAGGCCGTTTGCCTGCGGGTGATAGCCGTGGTGTGGTGCAGCCCCATATCCAACAAGTGAGCCATGGCCGACCACAGCTCAGAGGTGAACTGTGCCCCCCGGTCCGACGAGATGTCCACCGGCACCCCAAAGCGAGCAATCCAGTGCGCTTACAACGCACGAGCGCATGTAGCCGTTGAAGTATCGGCCAGCGGTATGGCCTCGGGCCACCGCATGAAGCGGTCCACCACCGTGAGGAGGTGGGTGATGCCCCGGGACTGCGAGAAAGGCACCACAATGTCCATGTGGAGATGGTCGAAACGCCGGCGAGGTAGACCAAACTCCTGGAGGGGCGCCCAGACATGGTGCTAGATTTTCGCCGTCTGGCACGGAATGCAGAAATGGCGGTGCTGGCTTGTGGGGCCGAATGGCCTACTCCTGCACCTATTGTCTATTGAATTATTTTATTTCAATAGCTATCTAGCTGCATCTTATACACTACAATTGAATCTATCTTAACCACTCGCAGTGGACAAAAATGTTTTTTTCTTGCGTCACTTTTGTGCCTCTTAACAATCACCTTTTTTTCTGCACTCCCTCTAATACTTGACTTCTGTCAAAAGGAACACTTTCACTCTGCAGTCTATATCCCTTGATATTTTTAAATACCACTTTTAGATCTCCACGCAATCGCCTTGTTTTAGCCCAAGCTTCTCCAATCTATCCATGTAACTGAAGTTACTGGAACAGAGATACTGGAATAATTTTGCAAAATCTCCTCGCCACCCTCTCAAAAGCCTTTAGAACCTGGCATGTGTTGTTAAATTTATAAAGGTTTCATCATGATTGCCTTGCACTTGTACTCTGTGTGTCCACTTTTTTAAGATTAGGATCCCGTGGGTTAAGATAAGGCTTCCCGACCGGGCCGCGGCTGTGGACTGGGAACTCAGCCGGAGGGAGGCCTTTATCGAGGCACCGTGGTCTCGATGCCTCCCAAATTGCCGAGTAGAAGCCCGGGTTGGGGCCTCGTGGGTAGAAGCCTGGGTCGGGTGAAGTGGCCGACGGAGCCCGCGGCTGGAGCCCAGGTCGGCACCACGGAGGCGTGAAGTGAGGTGGCGACAGCAGTGAGGGTTCGGTGGCGGCAGCGGTGAAGCCTCGCGCCAATGGGGCCTCGGCGGTGTTGAAACCTCGTGGCGGCGGCGATGCCTCATGGGTTGCCCCGCAGTTGATGAGAGCGTGGAGAACCGACGTGGGAGGGGAGAGGAGGGGAGGGGAGGAACAATGGAGGACCCGGCGTGGAGGGACCGCTGTGAGAGGAGATGGGAAGAACAATGGAGGACCTGGCGTGGGGGACCACTGTGAGGGGAGAGGGCAAGAACAATGGGCAATGGGGGGGGGGGGAGGGGGGGGGAGATGGGGTGGAGGGACAAAGGACAATGGCGACCCGGCGTGGGGGAATTGCTGTGGTGGAGGGCAGGGGGGACAAAAGGGAGAACCGGCACGCTTTGTAACTTTGTCAGCGCCGTAGGTGGCTGCTATTTGTATACATTGTGTATGCAAGCAAAGATTCTCACATGTGACAATAAAGTATTCCTTCCTACTTTGACCATTGTCGCAACCTCTCCTGCTCCTGTCAGCAAACTATGTGCATACAACACCCTCTCAACCTTTCCTCCAGCTATCATGACTCTATCCCTACTTTGGCAATGGAACGATGCACCACCTCTTGCACTAGCATGAACTTGTTTTTGAATTGTATATTTTTGCATGAATGTCTTGTTTTTTGCAGTCTTTTTATTTTCACTGAGTTGTAGAATTTGTACAGTTTATGTCTGGTTTATGGTTAGGTGTAGTGTCTGAGTACGTTCCTGTCATGCTGCTGCAAGCAAGATTTTGATTGTACCTGTTCCTCATAACACTTATGTATATGATAATAAATACTAATTTTATTTTATTTTTCACTACCCTCTAAACTTTCTACAATCAATCCAAGTTTTACATGTGTTGATAAACTAGTATTTGCAATATGCTTCATTTCATTCTCCATCATTTTGGTCTTGTTTTATTTTCCCTATTCCTCACCTTCACGGAGATATACCAAGAATACGGATTGAAGATCACCACGGCTGTGATCATTTACAGTTTTGCCTGCCAGGTATTCATTCAAGTTTACCCAGGGTCGATCTACTCTTATCCCACTGAAATTGACCATTTTTGCATTTTATTTTAACCTTGGTTTAACCTTTCCATATTCTAAATATTGCCATATTGTAATCACAGTCTCCTGGACCATTCCACCTTTGATACTTGGCTCATTTCCCAGAACTACATTCACACATAAGAAACCTGGCCCATTCTCTGCCTCAGGTTATTTCTGTATCATGTCTATTTTTGGATGTTGGAAGTCTTCCCCCCCCCCCCCCCCTCATTTTACTCCTCTACAGCTTTTGCACATCTCCGCAAATCTCTTTAATATCATTCACAGTAGTGAGGCCATGGAAGCTAATCTGGAAGCTACCAGCATTTCTGTACAGAACTGGAAAATTAAGGCCACGTAACCTGTCTGTTGGCACTTTGTCATGATCTCACCTTTTTAAGCAAAAATCAAATATTTTGTTCTCAGATTTTTCCTTTGAAAGTAATTTCTCCGAATGGTGAAAATGATTTATTAAAAAACACTGGTAGAAGGCTGCTTGATATTCCTTGAAGATGCAGTTACAAGTAAGGCCAGTCCAATATTAATTATTAAGATCAGCCAATTAGGGTGACTAAACAAAACTGATTGGATTAAACAAAGGAAAATCGTGCAAACTATAGCATTTTTAGGATTGAATTCAGGAACCATTTTTCTTTTCTGTGAAAGATTCAAATCAGCGTTTTAATGATACATATGGATTGTGAATTTAAGTGATTGATGGCATTTCTTTTCATGTTGCAGTCTGCATTCCTTGATATTGGTCAAAATGTTCTAGAAATATTCTATAACAGTACCAATCCAAAATAAAGTAATAACTGCCAATTAAAACATAGCAAAAATGCTGCAATATTTCAATTACAGGTGTGAATTTTTGGAGAGGAACAAAATGCTGGCTTGTTTCTTCTTTCAGAAACGATACTTAATCTCTGTTATTTCCACTCTTTTCTTGAAGGAATGCAAAAGACAGTTAAGAAAAACCAAAGATGCATATCTACCTTACCATTTTTGAAACACCATATGTGCTACACCTGAAATTATAGGATTAGCAGCATTATTGCAAAAAGCAGTTGTGATTACATTACCTCAGTTGGGATGCTGGTGACTGGTCCAGCTATCCCATTTTCTGTAGTGATGTTGTTGGAACTGTTGTTGGGTGAGCTTGGGCCAGATCCAGGGGCGCTGTTGCAAGCTGAATCTGAAGCAGAAAAATCAATTACATTGAGAAGACACTAGGGTTTGCATACTACATACACAAAAACACTTATGTTAAATCATAAGAGAATAGAGCAATTGTTAACTGTGTGTGCGTTTTTGTTTACGTGTGATATGTGAACATCATCTGGTCAGCAATTAATACCAATCCGAAATGCACTTGAGAAGATGGTGAGAAGTCTTCTCCTTGAATTACTGTAGCACACTACATCTGACATGTCTCAGTACATGCTTCTCCATGAGCAAATATTCTCAACCAAAGCTTTGCCATCCCACTTCTCCTTACCCATACCTACTCAACAATTGAAATAAGGAAATGACCCAACCAGAAATGCAACATGAAACTTGTGTATCTGCAGAAATCATGCTTCTTATTATTTTCATGAGTTCGGTATAAAGCATAGGAGCTATTGTTTCCAATAAAGGAAAAATCGCCTGGATTACCATACTTGCACAGCACAATAAAATGAATCTATGATTTTGGTTGGCAACTGCCATCACTGCTCTGAGGAATCCCTGTAATCCTCGAGAAGAATGTTTAGCATCTGGAAGTCCCAATCATAGCTATGCCACATCAGCTAACAACACAGAAGCTCTGAAACTAATAAGCTATGTGTAAATAAGCAATTTACAAACTCTAAAAGTGTTCAACACATTTTAATGATAGCACAAGGTATTACATACATCCTCAAATACTGGCTACATTCTTCTAGTGAACCGTATCCAGGAAGGGGAAGGCGTTATGATTGATGTTAACTAGGCGGGGTTAATGGTACTGAGGTAACTATGTTATTGGTTGCATGCAAAACCATCTACATCCTTCCCCTTAGAAAATTTAAAAGAAACAGACCGTTGTCACTACAACAGAATTAAACAGAATTAAACAGAATCGCCATAACGAACAGGTGGCTTGCTGATCCGGCCCGAGCGCGTACGGATGCCTCCCCCTTCCCCCGGAGGAGCAGAAAAAACAGGGGGACCCGAGGCAGCAGGGGAACCAGGGAAGGGCGGTGGGGTTGGAGGAACAGGGGAGGGAGAACCGCGACCGCCAACAGGTGACCCGCGCAGAGGGGAACCGGGCGCTCGATATGGGGACCGAGGCATGCAGGGAACGCTGGCTGGGACAGGAGCCGGCTGCTGGTATGAGAGCAGCGGGGCATAGGGGCCCGGGGCCTGCGGCTTCGGCTCATTAACCGCAAGCAGGTGTTGTCGGCTTCTACGGTAGATGGTTCCCTCATAGTCGACCAGATACGAACGAGGTGAGTCGGCCACCCCAACCACAGTAGCCAGACGGGAGTGACCACTGGCGGTTTGCAATCGAACAACCTGTCCAGGCAACAGAGGATCGAGCGGTCTGCACGACCGATCGTGGGAACGCCGCTGGCTGTCATGTTTCTCTTGAATGCGCCTCTGCACAGAGGCAGGCTCCAGCACCCGAGGTTTCAGCTGGCGCTGGGCAATCGGGATGGTAGATCTGGTTGTTCTGGACATCAGACGCTGAGCAGGGGACCCCATGGCCGGATCTCTGGAAACATTCCTGAGGTTCAGGAGATCCAAATACAAATCAGAGTTAGACAGTCTCGCTTGTTCCATCAGAAGCTTGGCGCTGCGGACGGCCCGTTCAGCAAGGCCGTTGCTCTGTGGGTACTCCGGGCTGCTGGTGAAATGCACAAAATTCCATTTGTCAGCAAAACTTTTGAACTCACGGCTGGTAAACTGCCTGCCATTGTCAGTCTGCAGCCTGACAGGGGACCCAAACGTGGAGAAGTGTTTCCGCAGCTTCCGGATCACCATCTCCGACGTGAGGGATGTCAGCAAATCCACCTCGAACCAGTTTGAGTACGAGTCGACCAGGACAAGGTAGTGGTTACCACGCCACTCGAAGATGTCGGCAGCCAGCGAGGACCAGGCCAAGGCAGGAGCGGGCTGTTGCAGCAGGGGCTGTCGCTGCTGATGTGGAGCAAGACTGTTGCACGTGGAGCAGGCAGAAACACGGTCTCGAATATATTTGGCCATTCCAGGCCAGTAGAATTGGCACTGAGCGTGGGCGAGTGTTGCATCGACCCCGGGGTGTCCGCTGTGGGCTGCGCAGTAGTAAGAATCGAACAGGGAGGACGGGACCACCACTTTATGTCCCTTAACGATAACGCCATTCTGGAGCACCAGTTCGTCACGGACCAGGAAGAAGGGCTGTGTTTCAGGCGGTGCAGCGGAGCGCTTTGTTGGCCACCCTGATTTAATCACAGACGCAAGCCGTTGCAAAACTGGATCGGCAGCGGTGTGCTCGGCCAAAAGCTGCAGCTGCTTGGTGGGAATAAAATTGACGCCCAGTACGAGCAAGTCCTCTGTTTCGTAGGGGTGGCGAGCACAGGAGGCCCGCGGGGCGCGCGATAACGTGTCCGCGATGTGCATCTCGGTGCCTTTCTTGTAGACGATGTCGAAATCAAAGCGCTGGAGCTGCAGCATCATACGCTGCAGCCTGGCAGGGGCAGCATGAATCAGCTTGTTCAGGATTGTCACCAGTGGCTGGTGGTCGGTTTCGACTGTAAATCTGCTGCCAAACAGGAAGTCTCTGAACTTGGAGCAGGCAAACACCACCGCAAGCAGCTCCTTCTCGATCTGAGCGTACCGCTGCTCGGTGTCCGTCATGGTGCGGGAGGCATAGGAGACAGGATGTAACGATCCATCGACAGATTGGAGGCATGCCGCGCCCAGGCCGAACTTAGAAGCGTCACATGTGACGGTGATGGGGCGACTCGCATCAAAAAATCGCAACGTCGGAGTGTTAATCAGTTTCGACTTGAGACAGTCAAACGCCTGCTGGTGCTGTGGGAGCCAGACCCAGGCGATATCCTTTTTTGTCGGCTGCCGCAGGGGAGCACTCAGCTCACTGAGATGTGGTACAAACTTCCCAAGGTAGTTCACCATGCCCAAGAAACGTTGTAGACCTGGCACGTCGGTGGGGGCTGCCATCTCAGAGATGGCCGCTGCCTTCAAAGGGTCGGGTTTTAGTCCGTTAGAGGTGAAAACGTGTCCAACATACGTGACTTCTGAGACACGAAACCGGCACTTCTTTGGGTTCAGCTTCAGGTTGGCCTTTCGCGCCCAATCCAGGACGCGGCGGAGGTTCCGGTCATGTTCGGCAATGTCCTTTCCATAGACTAAGATGTCATCCACGATGCCTCAGGAAGGCATCCAGGAAGGGGAAGGCGTTATGATTGATGTTAACTAGGCGGGGTTAATGGTACTGAGGTAACTATGTTATTGGTTGCATGCAAAACCATCTACACTATGAATTTACTTTATCTTTGCATTTACATAATTTGCTCCATTCTGTAGTACAAATATTAGTTCCATGGATGTATTTCACTTTCTCCTTATATGATACAAAACCAGGAATTTAAACATTCCCAGGGTGTGGATATAATTGGTCCGGCCAGCATTCATTTATTGTTATCCTGGCAGTGCTGCTCAGAGGGCAGTTATGAGTCAAGCACATTGGTAGGTGTGGAGTAATTTATGGCCAGGTGAGCTACAGGTGACATATTTTCATTTCTGAAGGATACTGGTGAGCTAGATTGGATTCTGCAGCGATCCAATAGTTGCATGTTCACCATTGCAAAGAAGAACATGGTCAAATAATGGACTTGGTTGTAGTGAGCGGAACATTATTTTGCATGAAAAGACACAAAGTGCTGGGGTAACTCAGCATGTCAGGCAGCATATCTGGACAACGTGGATATGTGATGTTTCGGGACAGGACCCTTCTTCAGACTCAGCAGGAATCACAGAGGGGGAGAAGTGAGAGAGAATCTCGCAGAACCTGTCAATGAAAGGACCACAACTTCTTCAAAGTAGACATACCTTGAGGAGATTTCACAGTGGAGCTGGGATTAGTTTAATTTGACTCATGTTTGGCATATACATTGTGGGCTGAAAGTCCATTCCTGTGTGGTATTATTCTATCTATATTACTAAAAGTCTGATCTTGACCACTTCCTGTCCAATATTGATTTTAGAAAAAACGATGCCACTTAAGGCGGTTGGCCATCTTACAGAGTCCCTCTCCGCCGCGCAGGACAAGGAGGTTTTTCCCCCATAGATAATAAGAGAGTTATTAGTGTTTAAAAAATGTTGAGATTCTCTCTCCTGAAGGCCACGCCCCTTCTGGAGGGACTATAAAACCTGGAAGTTTTGAGTGCCTCAGTCAGTCTCTGCAATATGGGGGAGCGAGAGGGTCACGTCTCTCAGTCTGAGTTGCGAATAACACTGAACACATGTCTACTAAACTGTGAGTGGTTTTACTGACCAGTCAGTGCCCTTAATGTGGTTTGAAAATATGGTTTGGAAATGCTAAAGCTGTGTTGACTTTGGTTTGGAAGTGCTAAAGCTGTGTTGCCTTTGGTTTGGAAATGCCAAAGCTGTGTTGCCTTTGGCTTGGAAATGCCAAAGCTGTGTTGCCTTTGGCTTGGAAATGCCAAAGCTGTGTTGCCTTTGGCTTGGAAATGCCAAAGCTGTGTTGCCTTTGGCTTGGAAATGCCAAAGCTGTGTTGCCTTTGGCTTGGAAATGCCAAAGCTGTGTTGCCTTTGGTTTGGAAACGCTAAAGCTGTGTTGCCTTTGGTTTGGAAACATTAAAGCTGTGTTGCCTTTGGTTTGGAAATGCTAAAGCTGTGTTGCCTTTGGTTTGGATATGCTAAAGCTGTGTTGCCTTTGGTTTGGAAATGCTGAAGCTGTGTTGCCTTTGTTTTGGAAATGCTAAAGCTGTGTTGCCTTTGGTTTGGAAATGCTAAAGCTGCCTTGCCTAATTAAAGTTGCCTTGCCTTCTATATATTATTAAAAGTCTAATCTTGACCATTTCCTGTTTGCGCTTTATATTGATTTTAGAAAAAACGCTACCACGTATGGCTGTGATTTTTGGCCATCTTACTCAGAATCCCCCTCCGCTCATCAAGTGCCGAGGATTTATCCCATCGATCAAAAATAAAAGGGTTGTTAATGTTTAATGTTGAGATTCTCTCTCCTGTCAATCACGCCATGAAAGCCACGTCCCTTTTGGTGGGAAGGGGGGGGGGGGGGGGCGGGGGGAGACTCTTAAACCCAGAAGTGTGGGCGTGGCTCAGTCTCTGCAAGGTGGAGGAGGGAGAGGTCACGCTTCGCTGTCTTTAATGGCCTTGAACCCTGCTTGAGGAATAGCCGTGAATCAACTGCCAGCCCACCAGCCGTGAATGAGTGAGCTGCCAGCACAACAGGCTTGAGTGACTGAGCCGCCAGCCCAAGAATCCATTTGGCCCACAACATCCATACTAGCCCTCTGGAAACCAGTCCCTTCAGTCCACAATACCCATACTAGCGCTCCAGAATGCTCCTCACCCCCCCCCCCCCCCCCCCCCCCACTGGCCACCAATATTGGAATTGGTGGAGGAATATTGCGTTGGGCTGTGCATAATCTGTAGCATTACACTATTTTGAGAGTTTTCCATTTGACTAATTTAGCTAGAGTTTCCAGACAGCCTTTGCACTAAAGGACATGAAGCACTTTACAATTATGAAACCAAAGAAAAGCTTCTTTCTTGATCGTTAAACTGCCTATTTATAGTGAGGAAGCACAAACACAATTTAGGCAATTTTAATTGCCATTATGTCAATGTTTTGTAAATTAATAAGAAAAATCTTATTAAAGGGGAGAAATGTACCTTTGCTAGCATTAAACAGGTGCAAGAATATTAGCTGTTGATTGTATTCCATATATTCCATTCTGGCAAAATCAATGGAAATTAATGTATGTGCAGTACAGCTGGCAGCTAGTACTATTGCACATCGTTTAGCACTGGAGATTAAAGACAAATTAACCCCCCCCCCCAACTTACAATGAAAACACACCATTACAAATAATTACTATCATCAATTGTATCCAGTGAAAATGGGATCAAACAACACAATCTAAATGTATAATAAATGCATAAGAAGCCTTCTCCTCTTACAGAGTCGGATCTATCAGGGAACGAATGTGGTTTGCTGGCTCCTTGGGCAAAATCTCAATTGGTCAAAAATGTCATCAGTTCCTCATGAAAAGCTCAAGAATAAGATGCAATGTAATGTAATCAAGCAAGGATAACATTGAGTTACTTATTAAGAGGTCATATCATCCCAGATTGTCACACAAGATGGGGATTCAGATTCATTAATATGGTGTTCACAATCTGCTTGATTTTTATAAAAATAGGCAAAAGTAAATTTGAGCTAGATTTATTTTTCACAGAAAAAATAGATTAACCTGTATTGGAGGTTTGCAAGAAAGCTAGGCAATGCATGTAATTGAGAACTGTGACATGTCTTCAACACCAAGTTGGAATACTACAACAGTTACATTTCCGAAGTAACATCAGACATTTTGCTAAACCTAAGTATGTACTGTCGCACGTCTTTGAGCACAACAGTAATATCTCCAAAGTTTGTTTAAAGCAAACCAGCCCTGAATCATAAGAATAAATCCAATCTGATTACATCTGAACTTCTGTTTAAGAAGGAACTGCAGATGCTGGAAAATCGAAGGTAGACAAAAATGCTGGAGAAACTCAGCGGATGAGGCAGCATCTATGGATGAAGGAAATGGGCGACTAGGCATCTATGGAGCAAAGAAAAAAGTGTAGTTTTTTTCTACCTACACCAGAACTTCAATTATTTCTATTGACTAACACCCAAACATATCTTATTTGACAACTGTACATTCCACGCAAATTAATCTGAGAAGCAAATGCATTTTAAACAAATTATAAATACCATCTGACCCCAAGAGAAACATCTCAATCTGACAGTCACCATGGTTCAAGAAATGTATAGAAGACTAAAAAATGAGCAAATCATAAGGTCATAAAGTCGTAAGGAATAGTAGAATTAGGCCAACGGCCCATCAAGTAAGTCTACTCTGTCATTTAATCATGGCTGATCTATCTGTCCCTCCTAACCCCATTCTCCTGCCTTCTCTCAAAAACCTCTGACACCTGTACTAATGAAATCACTTACAAAAACTATACATTACAAATCATACAGCTAGATTTGTTTCACTGGAAGTATTCATAACTTTAAATAGAAATTAATTATTAGTTCATACTTAGAACGTTCAAAATGTTACTATGACAAGAGAATTAGTAGAGCAGGCATAAGAAAATTCACTTGCAGGCTGTGGCCTGCTATAAGATGTCATAGATTCAATGGACTAAACTACCTCTTTCTGCGTCATAAAAATTCTATGATAATATGTAGTCATTGGTTACAGAATACCTTTCCTCTGCAAGTCAATATAACGAAGGATTCAAGTCTCAACATTCCCCCCGAATGAACCAAGTACACTAAGTATGGCTCAGCAAACACCAATCAATACAAATTCTATAAATAAAAGACAGAATATCTGTGATTTATTATCTGGCCATCAGCCCAATCAGTCCATTCTAATTATGTTCAACTTAAACCTCTTTCACTTTTCTTCATCTACGTCCATTAGCATAACCTGTTCAATTCCTTTTGTTCTGATACATTTACCCAGCTTTCTATTAACTGCATTCATATTATTTGCTTCAATCATTCTTGTGAGTTTCATAAACTCACCACACTTCTCTGGAGAAGTTTATTCTGAGTTTCCTACAGGAGTACTTGCTGACCATCTTACATTGATGCCTTCTTCTCATTCTCTCTGTATCTACTCTACCACAAGCTATGATTTAAAATATCATATCCATCATCTGGCATTTATTGTCGAGAAACAAGACTGGATATGTTAAGTCTCTCCTGAGACGTATGATCTAATCAGGCATAACACATTTCCCTTAGCTTTTAATTCCAAAACCTAAAGTGTTTAGTTTACTTTCTTTTGGGCCTTGCTAACATGCTTTACCCATCTTACTAAACAAGGTTAACAGGGCGTTAAAGAAGGAACTGCAGATGCTGGAGAATCGAGGGTTACACAAAAAGCTGGAGAAACTCAGCGGGTGCAGCAGCATCCTTAGATGCTGCTGCACCCGCTGAGTTTCTCCAGCTTTTTAGGTTAACAGGGCTATAGGCTGCTCTCACACCAGGTTTACTTTAGCTTCCTGCTACAAGTGATCACGAGTTAAATTCCAACTTTAATTAAGTGCCACCGCCGTCTTTAACAAAGTTCTGAAAAAGTGTGAATATCAATGCTTGTGTAGTTTCCCCGAGTAATACATTTTTTTTCCTCTAGTTACTGTTGTACCAGATCACCATACATCAGCTTTCTGTAGCTAAGAACACTTTCATCTCTCGAAGTGTAGGTGGCACATCACATTTCCATACACCCCTCTAAACCCCCACCTGCTCTCTGCAGTAATTGAAATTACAAGACACCTTGCAGCCAAACTAAATACACTGATAAGAATAAAAACTAACTCCATATTATTTATTGTTGAAATAAAACATTATGCAAAAGTTTTCATAAACCTCCAACAGGGCAGCTTATATAGTCATAAAATTATAAACGTATAGCACAGAAACTGACCCTTTGGCCACGGCGTCCATGCTGATGTTTGCAGCTAATCTTCAACGTTTGATAATGTTTTTTACAAAAACGGCAAACAGAAAAACTATGTTTAATTAAATGTATACCAGGACTCATTTTGGATTCAACAGTGGCTGAATGGGAGAAGCCAGAGGGTAATGGTGGATGGCTGTTTGTCGGGTTGGAGGCAGGTGACTAGTGGGGTGCCTCAGGGATCTGTGTTGGGTCCTTTGTTCTTTGTCATGTACATCAATGATCTGGATGAAGGGGTGGTAAATTGGATTAGTAAGTATGCAGATGATACCAAGATAGGGGGTGTTGTGGATAATGAAGAGGATTTCCAAAGTATACAGAGTGATTTAGGCCAGTTGGAAAAATGGGCTGAAAGATGGCAGATGGAGTTTAATGCTGATAAATGTGAGGTGCTACACCCTGGCAGGACAAATCAAAATAGGATGTACATGGTAAACGGTAGGGAATTGAAGAATACAGTTGAACAGAGGGATCTGGGAATAACCGTGCATAGTTCCTTGAAGGTGGAATCTCATATAGATAGGGTGGTAAAGAAAGCTTTTGGTATGCTAGCCTTTATAAATCAGAGCATTGAGTATAGAAGCTGGGATGTAATGTTAAAATTGTACAAGGCGTTGGTGAGACCAAATCTGGAGTATGGTGTACAATTTTGGTCGCCCAATTATAGGAAGGATGTCAACAAAATAGAGAGGGTACAGAGGAGATTTACTAGAATGTTGCCTGGGTTTCAACAGCTAAGTTACAGAGATAGGTTAAATAAGTTAGGTCTTTATTCTCTGGAGCGCAGAAGGTTAAGGGGGGACTTGATAGAGGTCTTTAAAATGATGAGAGGGATAGACAGAGTTAATGTGGACAAGCTTTTCCCTTTGAGAATAGGGAGGATTCAAACACGAGGACATGACTTTAGAATTAAGGGACAGAGGTTTAGGGGTAACATGAGGGGGAATTTCTTTACTCAGAGAGTGGTAGCGGTGTGGAATGAGCTTCCAGTGGAAGTGGTGGCGGCAGGTTCGTTGGTATCATTTAAAAATAAATTGGATAGGCATATGGATGAGAAGGGTATGGAGGGTTATGGTATGAGTGCAGGCAGGTGGGACTAAGGGAAAAAAGTTGTTCGGCACGGACTTGAAGGGCCAAGATGGCCTGTTTCCGTGCTGTAATTGTTATATGGTTATTATATGGTTATTTTGAATCTTCTAGCTTTATACTTTTCAACTGTTATTTTTAATATAAAATTCTTCTCAGCTTTTTAGTATCCTGATCTCAATCAGCATGATTGTGCAAGCAATATTCTTTTTCTTTTTCTTAGAGAGCTTATTTCCATTTCAAATTAATCACAATTTTGGCACAGGACAATATGGCAAGGTTCATAAATGCAAATACAACAACACCAAGGATCAATAAAATATATTTCATCTTCAGTTCAATTTCCTTTGTAACTACAACAGAATGAGCAAATTATATATTTTTGTTCCATCGAAAAGTTCAGAATTATTATATAGCATATATTAAAATAGTGATATATTCAATATATATGTATGTTGGTGCACATATCTGTTTATTTAACAAATGACTGCAGCTCTATTACACTCCCAATTTCAGGAGATGCCATTAACACAGAGCTACATGGATACAGCACCATTGAATCATCACTTTTGCAAGCTGTGCATAAATCTATTGTGGTAATGGTACTTAGAGATAATTGGATCAGTGCTTGGAGTGCCTTCATTTGACCTCTGAACTAATATTTTGAATCTCTAAAAATTGAAAAGATTAAAAAAGGTAATACCGACAAAATAGAAAATAAAGTGGAATGTAATTTGTAAAACTAAACAAAAGATGGCATCTAGATATTTTTGATTGAGGAAAATGTGTTGATTTTTATTAAAGTGCAAATGCTTCCAAAAAGACACATTGATTACTTGATCCAAATTAATTTATTTGTTCCCCAGCCCCCCACAATTAAAATGGAGAGCTACATTAATCTGCAGATGCAATGTGCTGGACATAGATCAAGGATTACAGAAAGATTATATTTCAGTCAGAAATCAAAACTGTCGGTTAAAGAGCAATGAAAATCATGCACCACGGCAACAATTTAAATATAATTAGACTTTCTCAAAGTATGTCAAAAAATGGTCTGTATTTTGCTTTCCCTTTTTTGGGTAGGTATTTTCACTGCAAAAACTGAAATTCTGTATACTAATGTATATTTATATTTATGTAATCTTTTGTCCGGTGCCAAACATTCTTTTTTGCAATACAACAACTTCCTATCTAGGATTTAAAAAGTGCATTGGTTGTTGAACTGAAATAAATGTGTTTACACCACTTTATTCCAGGCATGGATTGCAGTTGGTGCACAACACCATCAATGGCATTCAATTTCTACTCATGGGGGGGGAAAAAACTTGCATTTATGTTGCACTTTGTTTAAACTAGACCTAGAGTGTTTTGTTTTTTTATTATATGTTATGAATGCAAGGTAACGAAATTTCGTTCAGACCAAAAGGTCTGAATGACAATAAAGGATAATCTAATCTACGAGGAACCCGTTGGGTTCCGCCCCTGACACAATAATCCACCACTCTTTAAACCTTTAAACATCAATAACTTGTGAAATATAACATCAAATCTGAAGGAAAGTTGATTAGACTGACGACGGGGAAAAGCTAATTAAGGTTCTGTAAAAATTGTAGCGCTACCGTGTACCATTTTAGCGAAAATACATTCACATAGACAGGCACACACACACTTAGAAACAAGAGACTTTTAATAGTATACCAGACCAAGTGGAACCTGTTGGGCCCCGTTCCCCCATCGCAATAATCCACTATTCACCCGTTCCCCCAACACTATCCGTTCCCCCAATGTAACCCGTACCCCAACGCAATAATCCACCACTCACCCATAGCCCCAAAGCGAGGCCTGGTCCCCCAATGCAACCCATTCCCCAATGTAAGATAGTACCTCTCGCCCGTTGGGTCCCTGTCACACGGGAGGCCTGGTCCCCCAAAGCAATCCATTCCCCTAACGCAACATTCGACCACTCACCCATAACCCCTATGGGAGACCTGGTCCACCAACGCAACCCGTTTCCCAACGTACGATTGGGCAACTCTCCCATTCCCCCAACGCAACCAGTTCCCCCAATGCAATATTCCACCACTCACCCATAGCCCCCAACTGTGCAGGTCGGATCATTTTTTCACCCTCCCTCATGTTAAGATTTAATGTGATGTAGGTGCTACTGACAAGGCCATCTTTTGTTATCCAAATTAATCATTAAAGTTTGACGTGCTGGGTTGGGCTGGCAGATTCTTCCCCTTTGTTATCCAAATCTGAACATTAAACTTTGCTGTGCTTGGTTAGGCTGGCAGATTCTTTCCCTGATGGACATTTGCTGTGAAGGAATCAGTGTTCTGGGATAGCAACATTGTAGCCACTAGGGCATTGTGACATCATAACTGCCTCTATCAATCCTTCCCACGTTGGGGGGGGGGGGGGGGGGGGAATCTCACTCTGTCCTTACTCCCCTTGAAGCTGCTGATCCCAATGTCTCTCAGTCATCTCCTTTTCCCTACCCTCAGTCACCCCCTCCCTCATCTCTCCCCTTTCGCACTCCCCCACTAAAGTTAATGTTTAAATAAAATGTCTTCTCCAATTCCTCACTCCGTCAACTCTCATAGCTTGTGTGTTGGCAGCAGAGCTCACATTGTGATGTCATTAACAGATCTCGGAATGTTCACGGCAGCTTGTGTAAATGAGATGTCATTGTGATTGGAGGACTGAGATGACATTGTAACATCATTAATGAAAGCTGCCAGAAACGTCTTGTCAGTTATTATCCTCAAAGTTGGGGGGAGAGAGAGAGGGGGAGAGAGGGGGAAGAGAGGGGGAGAGGGGGAAGAGAGGGGGAAGAGAGGGGGAGAGGGGGAAGAGAGGGAAGAGAGGGGGAGAGGGGGAGAGGGGGAGAGGGGGAGAGGGGGAGAGGGGGAGAGGGGGAGAGGGAGAGAGGGAGAGAGGGAGAGAGGGAGAGAGGGAGAGAGGGAGAGAGGGAGAGAGGGAGAGAGGGAGAGAGGGAGAGAGGGAGAGAGGGAGAGTGTGTTAAGGGATTGGACAGGCAAGATGCAGGAAGATTGTTCCCGATGTTGGGGAAGTGCAGACCAAGGGGTCACAGTTTAAGGATAAAGGGGAAGTTTTTTAGGACCGAGATGAGAAAAACATTTTTCACACAGAGTGGTGAATCTGTGGAATTCTCTGCCACAGAAGGTAGTTGAGGCCAGTTCATTGGCTATATTTAAGAGGGAGTTAGATGTGGCCCTTGTGGCTAAAGGGAGCAGGAGGTATGGAGAGAAGGCAGGTACAGGATACCGAGTTGGATGATCAGCCATGATCATATTGAATGGCGGTGCAGGCTCGACTGCCCAAATGACCTACTGCTGCACCTATTTTCTATGTTTCTATGAAATATATGAGATGCTGTTCCTCCAATTTGGGTTTCGCCTCACTTTGAAAATGGAGGACACCTGGAACAGAAAAGTCTGTGTAGGAATGGGAAGGAGAATTTAAGTGTCCAGCAACCGGGAGATCAGGTAGGTTGATGCGATCTGAGCGAAGGCGTACCACGAAACAATCACCTAGTCTGCGTTTGGTTTCCCAAATGTACAAGAGTCCACCTTTTGAACAACAGATACTATAGATGAGGTTGCAGGAGGTGCAAGTGAACCTCTGCCTACCCGCAAAGGACTGTCGGGGGTCCATGGACAGAGTCGAGGAGGTATAGCAACGGTTGCAGGGGAAGGTAGCTGGGGAGGGGGTGGTTTGGGTGGGAAAGGATGAGTTAACCAGGGAGTTGTGGAGGGAACGGTCTCTGCGGAAGGTGGAAAGGGGTGGAGATGGGAAAATGTGGCTAGTGGGGGATCCTATTGGTGGTGACAGAAATTTTGGAGGTTTATGTGTTGGATGCGACGGCTGATGGGGTGGAAGGTAAGGACTAGGGGGCCTCTGTCTCTGTTGCAACTGGGGGAGGGGGAGCAAGGGCAGGGCTGCGGGGTACTGAGGAGATACGAGTGAGGGCCTCATCTATGACGGGAGAGGTGAGCCCCGTTCCCTAAAGATTGAGGATATCTCGGATGTTCTAGTATGGAACACCTCACTTTGGGCGCAGATGCGGCATAGACGGAGGAATAGGGAGTAGGGGATAGAGTCTTTACAAGAAGCAGGGTGGTAAGAAGTGTAGTCGAGATAGTTGTGGGAGTCAGTGGGTTCGTCAGTCAATGGTCTATTTCTCCTGATGGAGACCGTGAGATCAAGAAAGGGGATGGAGGTGTCGGAGATGTAAATTTGTGGGCAGGATGAAAACTGGTGGTGACATTGATGAAGTCCACGAGTTCTGCATGGGTGTAGGAGGTAGTAGCGATACAGTCATCAATGTAACGGAGATAGAGTTCGGGGATAGAGCCAGTGTACACCTGGAACGGGGATACTTCAACGTACCCTACAAAGAGGCAGGCATAGCTGTGGCCCATGTGGTGCCCATAGCTACATCTTGGACTTGGAGGAAGTGAGAGGAGTCAAAGGAGTTGCTGGAAGATGTTGTTCTTGAACCTGTAAGTAAGTTTTCATGCTGAGATGAAAGCATGCCCACGATGCTGTGGGTCTTTGATGAATTAGCTGCCTTCCTGAGGCAGCACCACCTGCAGATCCGTTCAATGATGGGGAGGTCTGTACCCATGATGGACCTGGCAATGTTTACCACTTTCTGCAGCCTCCTTCATTCTTTGGTGTTTTAGCAAACAAGGCCATGATGCAGCCAGTCAAAAATCTCTCAACCATATACCCGTAGAAGTTCCATAGATATATGAATCATGATTTATGATTGTGTATAAAATCATGAGAGGAATAGATTGGGTAGATGCACAGAGTATTTTGCCCAGAGTAGGTGGTCCTCGAGGACCAGAGGACCATGGTTTAAGGTGAAGGGGAAAGATTTAATAGGAATCTGAGGGGTAACTTTTTCACACAAAGGGTGGTGGGCGTATGGAACAAGCTGCCAGAGGAGGTAGTTGAGGCTTACAGTTAGACAGGTACATGGATAGGACAGGTTTGGAGGGATATGGACCAAACACAGGCAGGTGGGACTAGTGCAGCTGGGACATGTTGGCCGGTGTGGGCAAGATGGGCCAAAGGGCCAATTTCCACACTGTATCACGCTATGACTCTATATTTGGTGACATGGCAAATCTCCTCAATCATCTAAGGAAGAAGACTGATCTTACATTGTAATTGCATCAATATGCTGGGCCCAGGACAGATCTTCAGAGATATGCATGCCCAAGAACCTAAAGCTGTTGAGTCTCTCCACCACTGTCCCACTGATGAAGACAACTTCATAGCTCCCTTACTTTGCCCTCCTGAAGTCAACAATCAGGTCCTTGGTCTTGTTAACATTGAACGCAAGTTTGTTGTGCTAGCACCATTCAATCCTGTACTCATTACCCATTATCATCCAACAACAGTGGTATTGTCTGCAAATTTCAAGATAGCATTGGAGCTGTGTCTAGCTACCAAGTTATGCGTATAGAGAGAGTAAAGCAGGGAACTGAGCATATAGGGTTGTGGTTCTCCTGTTTGATGTTTATCGAGGAGGAAGTGTCGTTCCCAATTTGGACTGATTGCGGTCTGCTGATGTGGAAATCGAGGATCCAATTATATAGGGACAAGCAGAGACTCAGTTTTCATAGTTTAATGACAAGTTTATCGGGGATGATGGCGTTGAATGCCAAGCTGTAATCAATGAAGAACAACCCGATGTGCATCTCCTGTTGACCTGCTGTGGTATTTATGAGGCAAATTATATTGGGTCCAAATCTTTGCTTCGGCCAGTGTTTAACATGCACCATATCAATCTCCCACAGCACTTCATCACCACGGGCGGGAGTGCTACAGGTTGGGAGTCATTGAGACATGTCAACTTGCTCTTCTTCTTCAATGGTATTATGGATGTTCTTTTAAAGCAGGTGGGGGTCTTGGACCTTAATGAGAGGTTGATGATGCCTGCAAAAACTCCAGTTAGTTGGTCTGCACAGATTAAAAAAAACACAGCCAGGTACACTATCGGAGCTGGATGCTTTCCATGGGGACACCCTTGTGAAGGATCTTCTGATATCAGTCTTCATGATGAACAATACGGTGTTGTCATGTTCTATATTATATACAACTAGTTTAATTCTGTAAGTATTGGACAATAGTAAAGGTGTATTGCAAAATTTGTTTCCACTCCCGTTTTTGCAAAATGATAAAACACGTGTTATGTTTTGATATCACATTATTCGTAATGATTTAATGTTAGATAATCTACCTTAAATTCTCCGAACAAGATGATTGTAAAAATAAATCAACCATTCAAAACATGGTTCCTCATGCCCAAAGATTCAATTTCAAATTCTCAGTGATCAGATCAGACTACTTTGGAAAACAATGGGCCCTTCAAGTCACTTTAATGCAACAATTTCTCCAAGTCCTAGAACTCAAAATGTCCAAACAAAGGCAAGTGACAATTTTAGATTTAACCATGGGAACAATTCAAAGTAACATTTCCGACAGAAAGGGTCTTTCCCCCCATGAGCCCTGCCACTGCAGAAAACAAATAGCATGGAGGGAATTTAATGAAAGGTTTGATGGAGAAAGAGTTGAAACAGGTAAGATCAGGCAAGATCACATTCAGTGTCTAAATCTGTGTGTCAATGTGATTCAGATAGACACAAAAAGCTGGAGTAACTCAGTGGGACAAACAGCATCTCTGGAGAGAAGGAATGGGTTATGTTTCGAGTCGAGACCTTTCTTCAGACTGATTAGAGATAAGGGAAACAAGAGATATGGTAATGTGGAGAGATAAAGAACAATGAATGAAAGATATGCAAAAAAGTAACAATGATAAAGGAAACACGCCACCCCTTTCTGCCTTCCGCCACCCCTTTCTGCCTTCCGCTGAGACAGTTTCCTCCGCAACTCCCTGGTTAACTCATCCCTTCCCGCCCAAACTACCCCCTCCCCAGGTACCTTCCCCAGCAACCGCAGAAGATGCAACACCTGTCGCTATACCTCCTCCTTCGACTGTTCATGGACCCCAACAGTCCTTTCAGGTTAGGCAGAGGTTCCCTTGCACCTCCTCCAACCTCATCTACTTTAACCAGTGTTCGAGATGTGGACTCTTATACATCGACGAGACCAAACGCAGACTGGGCGGACTGATTGTTTTGCAGAATACCTTCGCTCAGCCCGCCTGAACCAACCTGATCTCCCGGTTGCTGGACGCATTAATTCTCCTTCCCATTCCTACACAAACCTTTCTGTCCTAGATCTCCTCCATTGTCAGAGTAAGGCTAAATGCAAATTGGAGGAACAGCATTTCATATTTTGCTTGGACAGCTTACAGCAGCCCAGTGGTATGAATATTGATTTATCTCACTTCAGTGAACCCCGGCATTCCCTCTCTCTCTCTCTCTATATATATATACACCTCCCCCACACAAGTTGCACTACCTTCTCATTTTCACCCAACAAGCAGCTAACAATAGGTTTAAACCAGCATCTGCAGTTCCTTCTTACAATGTGATTCAGAGACTTTTTGAGTGGGAAATGGAACGGTGGGGTGTTGGGTGATCAATCGTAAGATGTTTTGAAAAAGGTGCCTAACAGCAGAAAAACAGGTACCTCCGACCCTCTGTCAGTGGCTAGGGTGGTGCCCTCTAACGAACACCGAAGCAGATCTCCAGTTAAGACCTGCATGGTATAAGTGGTTACAATTTTGCACATCAGGACATGCATGTAATGTCTCTTACCAATTTCTACAGTTGCACCAGAGAGAATATCCCATCCAGATGCAGCACAGCTTGGTATGGCAACTGCTCTGCTTAAAACAACACAAAATTGCAAAGAGTCGCGAACGGAGCCCACCCCATCAATTCCATCTACACTTCATGCTACCTCAGGAAAGCATCCAACTTAATCAAGGACCACTCACAGCTTGGTCATTTTCCCTTCTACCCCACCCCTACCACCAGGCAAATGATCCAAAAGCTTGAAAGTATGTACCATTGGATTCAAGAACAGTTTCTTTCTGTTGTTATCAGATTATTGAACAGGCCTCTCATATGCTCAGTATGATCTTCCAATCTACCTCCTTGTGGCTCTTGCACTTCTTCCAACTGCACTTTCCCTGTAACTGATTACTTGATTTACTTAAATATGACATGATTTGACTGGATAGCACATAGAATTAAGTTTTTCACTCTATCTCTGTAAATGAGACAACAATAAACCAACACAAAGCATTTCATATTATTTGACGTCATTATGCAAGTTTGTGTGCTGGCAAATCATACACACAGAAGTGCCAACAACTGGAAGTTTATTCTGTTGGGACGTCTGGGCCAGAAGCAGTGGAGAAGAATAATAGATATTATAGACTTCTAAAACAACCACCTCAAACTATGGGTCATGAGACTGGAAGGATATATTCAAGTGAGTTGAAGGGCCTGCTTTATTTTAGCAGGTATTAAAATCTTAATCATTCAGTACAATTGGTTAGGATTAAACCTCAACACTAAAATTATAATCGACTGAAATATTCTAGTTATATTATCCAATCATTGGAGACTTACTGTGGCTGGATATTCAAAAGCATTTTATTTTGAAAACCACAATAATATTCATTTTAAACAAGTTATCTGAATCCTTCTCATACAGAATCATGAGCTCAACAGAAAAAAAATTCTATCAGGAAATGGCATATCTAAACAAAGAACATTAAAGAATGCCCTTCACTCACAGCCACTTTTTACTTATTGTTGACATACCTTGAACATCCATGGGTCTTTTTTTAAGTGTGGTTATGGCGCTGCCATCTTTTCTCCGTAGTAAAGGACTACTTCTTCTCTCTGCCACTTTCTGTTTTAGTCTGGACCGTACCTTTAAGTTTGGCTCAGATGCTGTTAAATGAAACAGCAACAATTACATTTTTGTGAATATATTCCTGAGCCTTTTATTAAAAAAAAGTATAATTCACTGAGGAGCCAGGGTAAAGTATGCTTCTTTAGGACTTGTCAATTTTTAAATCAGAAATTATCATTTTTGAAAGGGTCTCAATTTTTCTCTTTGCATTTTATGATTTCACTAACCTGCTGCCACATCTTACATAAAAAGCCACAAAACCAATAACTGGTGGAAATATTAGCCGCTTACTTGTCATCGGGTCAACACATCGAGCTGCCGTGGACATGACAGATTCCATTTTCACCCAAGAATTGCACATGCTCACTTCCCGTCACCGGATAGCAATCGTGAATGGGGATATAAACTATATATGTATAGGATCTAATTCAGTACTGAATACAACATTTCTCAGTATCCTCCTGGCCCATATAACTACGCACTGCATGAATACAATTAATTTGTGTTTATTGTGTTTATTGTGTGTTTTGTTATTTTATTAAAATTATGACTGCAAGGCAACAAAATTTCATTCAGACCGAAAGGTCTGAATGACAATAAATGATACTTTACTTTACTTTATTTTAGTAATATAAGCCATTAAAGAAGTTCCAATTATTTTAATGTAATTTCTGTCAGATTAGTGTTGGGAGTTAAATGCTATAAATAATATGCTCTATAAAATGTATTGCCTTAGCAAGAACGAACAAATAAAAGGAAGGAGCTCACTGAATACAACCTTTGCTTCATCCTTAAAGGTGCAGGAGGGCTCGTCCTAAATTCAACAAGTTACCTTTTCTTTCTTTTAATATCAATAATGAATATTTAGACTAGTGTGTGAAATGACACACATTTAGCCATAAAGCTATTGTCACATCCCTTTCTCCATGCATACTTTTGATGTATTGGAAACAACCATATGGTTAATATAGACAGAAACGTATAAAAATTCAGGTTTTCTGCAGTCTGCTGCATCTCAACTCTTTATAATTGCAGGTCTGGATGTGATTTGTAAAATGTACATGGATATTCTCACTATATATTTGTTTTAAAAAGGTAACATTCATCCTCCTTTCAAAATGTACAGGATTGGTCGAAGTTCTCAATTAATTACTGATACCTCCGTAAGGCACCAGAGGGCACCTGGTACCATTAGACTCCATATAAGAAAAAGGTAATGCCTTTAAAAGTATGGACTATAAGGAAAAAATGCTGGGAAAGAAAACCGCATGTGCAATAAATATTATGCATGTTACAAGATATCAGAGAATAAAAGCGATGGAAGAATAAAGCAATTACTGAAAAAAGTAAAATAATGGGGCTCAAAATTGAATAGTCCATTGAACACCATGGCCAGGGTTTTAAAGGAGGTCTGTTGATGTATTAATAGGGATATTTTAAAGCTCCCTAGATCCCAGATACAGTGTCCACCATAATGTTTGGGACAAAGACCCATCATTTATTTATTTGCCTCAGTATTCCACAATTTGAGATTTGTAATAGAAAAAAAGCACATGTGGTTAAAGTGCGCATTGTCAGATTTTAATAAAGGTCATTTTTACACATTTTGGTTTCACCATGTTGAAATTACAGCAGTGTGTATACATAATCCCCCTATTTCATGGCACCATAATGTTTGGGACACAGCAATGTCATGTAAATGAAAGTAGTATTTTGTTGCATATCCTTTCCATGCAATGACTGCTTGAAGTCTGCGATTCGTGGACATCACCAGTTGCTGGGTGTCTTCTCTGGTGATGCTCTGCCAGGCCTGTATTGCAGCCATCTTTAGCTTATGCTTGTTTTGGGGGTTAGTCCCCTTCAGTTTCCTCTTCAGCATATTAAAGGCATGTATCAATTGGGGTCAGATCGGGTGATTGACTTGGCCACTCAAGGATTGACCATTTTTTAGCTTTGAAAAACTCCTTTGTTGCTTTAGCAGTATGTTTGGGATCATTGTCTTGTTGTAGAATGAACTGCCGCCCAATGAGTTTTTAGGCATTTATTTGAACTTGAGCAAATAGGATGTGCCTATACGCTTCAGAATTCATTATGCTACTACCATCAGCAATTGTATCATCAATGAAGATAAGTGAGCCAGTACCTTTTGCAGCCATACATACCCAGGCCATAACACCGCCACCACCGTGTTTCACAGATGAGGTGGTATGCTTTGGATCTTGGGCAGTTCTTTCTCGTCTCTATACTTTGCTCTTATCATCACTCTGATATGTTAATCTTTGTCTCATCTGTCCACAAGACCTTTCCCTCAACTGTGGTTGCTCTTTAAGCACTTCTTGGCAAATTGTAACCTTGCAATCCTATTTTTGCGGCTGACCAGTGGTTTGCATCTTGCAGTGTCGCCTCTATATTTCTGTTCATGAAGTCTTCTGCGGACAGTGGTCATTGACAAATCTACACCTGACTCCTGAAAAGCGTTTCTGATCTGTCGGACAAGTGTTTGGGTTGTCTTCTTTATCATAGAGAGAATTCTTCTGTAATCAGCTGTGGAGGTCTTCTTTGGCCTGCCAGTCCCTTTGCGATTAGTAAGTTCACCAGTGCTCTCTTTCTTCTTAATGATGTTCCAAACAGTTGATTTTGGTAAGCCTAAGGTTTGGCTGACGTCTCCAACAGTTTTATTCTTGTTTCGCAGTCTCATACTGACTTCTATGACTTTAATTGGCACAACTTTGGTCCTTGTGTTGATAAACAGCAATAAAAGTTTCCAAAGGTGATGGAAAGACTGGAGGAAAGACTAGGAGCTGAGAGCTCTCTTATACCTGCATTAAGGAGGCAATTAAACACACCTGAGCAATTACAAACACCTGTGAAGCCATGTGTCCCAAACATTATTGTGCCCTGAAATGGGGGACTATGTATAAACATGGTGAAATGTATAACCAAAATGTTTTTCAAAAATAGCCTTTATTAAAATCTGACAATATAGTCTTATTGTTATATATAGCAAGATGATACTAAGAATGGTCTACGAGACGCAATGATTATTCTGGCACACAAATTACATTTGTTATTTATTAGGTTAAATCAACTGTCCAAGACCATGACACAATATATGATAAATACATGTTTCAGTCCATTTCCATTACAATTCAGCCTATCTAATTTGGATCACAAAGATAAAGGTAATGTACAGATTGCAATATTTTCTTTCATCACACAGTAGAATAGAAAATAGAAGCTAGTTCAGCTGCAATTGTACTTTAACCACACGTGATTTTTTTCTATTACAAATCTCAAATTGTGGAGTACAGAGGCAAATTAACAAAAAGATGCGTCTTGGTCCAAAACATTATGGAATGCACTGTAGGTCCATGGAAATATAAATACTATTCAAGGCAGAAAAGAGACAGCAAGGAGGGAAATACAATTCAGACCATCACGTAGGAAGCAGTATTAAGACATTTAGAAACCCTGAAGCAGAGTCAACATAGTTAATGAAAGAAAAAACATTTGACAAATTTAGTAACATTATATTAGAGATATAGTTCCCATGGTAGAGAAAGATAATCCTTTGTTATAACCTGAAAACATTTTATTTGTATTTCCAAATGCTTTTGGAAGAAAAGTGCTTCAAACAAGGAGAACATTGGTGGTGGGGAAGATGCTGGGAGTCAATTATAAAAGATGAAATAGCGGCACAGTAACAGGATCGGTCCAAGTCAGCATGGATTTACGAAGGGAAAATCATGCTTGACTAATCTTCTGGAATTTTTTGAGGATGTAACTAGGAAAATGGACACGGGAGAGCCAGTGGATGGAGTGTATACATGGACTTTCAGAAAGCCTTTGATAAGGTCCCACATAGGAGATTAGTGGGCAAAATTAGAGCACATGGTATTGGGGTTAGGGTACTGACATGGATAGAAAATTGATGGGCAGGCAGGAAAACAAAGAGTAGGGATTAACGGGTCCCTTTCAGAATGGCAATCAGCGACTCGTGGGGTACCACAAGGCTCGGTTCTGGGACCGCAGCTATTTACAATATACATTAATGATTTAGATGAAGGAGTTAAAAGTAACATTAGTAAATTTGCAGATGACACAAAGCTGGGTGGTTGTGAACTGTGAGAAGGATGCTATGGGGATGCAAGGGGACTTGGACAGGTTGGGGGAGTGGGCAGATGCATGGCAGTTGCAGTTTAATATGGATAAATGTGAGGTTATCCATGTTGGAGGCAAGAACAGGAAGGAAGATTATCTGAATGGAGTCAAGTTAGGAAAAGGGGAGGTACAACAACACCTTGTTCATCAATCACCAAAAGTAAGTATGCAGGTACAGCAGGCAGTAAAGAAAGCTAATGGCATGTTGGCCTTCATAACAAGAGGAGTTGAGCGGAGCAAAGAGATCCTTCTGTAGTTGTACAGGGCCCTAGTGAGACCACACCTGGAGTATTGTATGCAGTTTTAGTCTCCAAATGTGAGGAATGACATTCTTGCTATTGAGGGAATGCAGCATTCACGAGGTTAATTCCCGGGACGGCGGGACTGTCATATTTTTAAAGAATGGTGTGACTGGGCTTGTATACACTGAAATTTGGAAGGATGAGAGAAGGATGTTTCAATAAATTATATGTTTATTGAAACATATAAGATTATTAAGGGATTGGACACGCTAGAGGCAGGAAGCATGTTCCCGATATTGGGGGAGTCCAGAAACAGGGGCCACAGTTTAAAAATAAGGGAAAGGCCATTTAGAACGGTGATGAGAAAAATCTTTTTCACCCAGAGAGTTGTAAATCTGTGGAATTTGGCCTCCATTGCCTCAGAAGGCAATGGAGGCCAAATCTCTGGATGCTTTCAAGAGGGAGTTACATAGAGATCTTAAAGATAGTGGAGTCAAGGCATATGGGGAGAAGGCAGGAACGGGGTACTGATTGTGGATGATCAGCCATAATCACAGTGAATGGCGGTGCTGGCTCGAAGGGCCGAAAGGCCTACTCCAGCACCTACTGTCTATTGTCTATTGAGAAGGCCTCATATAAAACAGTCCTTTTCAGGTTGGCAAACTGTAACGGTTGGGATGCCAAAAGGATTGATGTTTGAGGTGCAGCTGTTTTCAATCCATATTAATGATTTAAATGAAGGGCCAGTGTATTATCTCAACGTTAGGGATAATACAATAAATAAATGGATGTATGAGAAGGATATAAAGTGGTGACATAAAAAATAAAATAAAATAAAACTGAAAATCTACTGTCTGTCTACTGAGAAATCCCAGGGGTTTAACATGTGGCTCACAGGATGCAATATGCAATGCTCCATTCCAACTCCCAGGGGCACTGTACTCCCTTTATACCTATGGAGTTCATTGGAAAATGTATAATAGTACTATTTAACAACTGAAAAAAGTGAATGAAAGATATATTGGTGTACATCCAGTAGGCAGAAAAATCTGTCAGTCCAAAGTCCTCAGCCTTCTGGATTATCAGAGTTTCACTATAAACAGTTTAAATAAGACAAGTAGAATATGAAGGACTGCTTTAGAAGAACAGATAAAATGCCAGTCACTTCTTCTCACAGAAGAAATACAAAGTTAGCATGCATGTATAGAAATTAATTAGAGGTGAATGGGTTGACCTTTATTTCAAGGTGGAGTCCAAATAGAAGGAAATCAAATCAGGAACTTAATGAAATTTGATGAGAACCCAACATGCGTGCTTCATGTGGTTTTGTCCACTTATTGGAGACAGTGTTGGGAAGGGTCTCTGAATTTCTTCAATGCAAGAAGGGTTACCCTATAAGGAAAGATCAGGCAGATTGAGCCTAAACTCTCAAGTGTTTTGAAAAGTGAGAGACAATCTTATTTAAATTTACAAAGTCTAAGGAGTGTTGATGGTGAGGAGATGCCTCATCTGGATTTGTTGGGACTGGGTATGAAGAAGTGAGTTAGAATGAGGAAATATAGTCTCATTGTTATATATAGCACAATGCTACTAAGAATAGTCTACAAGACGCAATGATTATTCTGGCACACAAATTACATTTGTTATTTATTAGGTTAAATCAACTGTCCAAGACCATGACACAATATATGATAAATACATGTTTCAGTCCATTTCCATTACAACTCAGCCTATCTAATTTGGATCACAAAGATAAAGGTAATGTACAAATTGCAATACTTTCTTTCATCACACAGTAGAATAGAAAATAGAAGCTAGTTCAGCTGCAATTGTAGATACTTAATGCAAACAGAAAATAAACCATACGTCCAGTAAGGTAAGAACATTTATTTTCAATTTAAGATGGTTAGTAATTATGTGACATATTACAAAAGCTTTGGTAGTTTGACACAACTTGGTTGATTTCTTTAATCTGGATCAGTTTGAAAAATATGCTTGAATCCAAATGTTAACAACTATAAATGGACCACTTGCAAGTGGTATTTAAGTTTATTTAAACAAAATGCTGAGCAAAGAAAATGACTATCCTTTCCTTTTTAAATTAAATCCCAAAGAATATTCCAAATATGTGGTCACCATGGTTCATTAGGTACAACATAAATATATCTCTGCAATGATTTAGTTAAAGCTTCAATATATTGTCTCCGTTATCTGATAAGGAAGATTGCAGAAACTTGGCACTGTGCTGAGAGTGATACCAGCACTGTAAGTTATTCCATCAGACAAAGGGGGAAAAGAAAATCACTTTTGGGAAAAAAATATAGCATTGCTCAAAAATACAGCATGGAAAGGGAATATTTAAGTTTGTATTGTCTATTTTCATGCTCAAATCTTATTTGTTATTACAGTACTACATTCATTATCCATATGATGTCCTGTGTAAGTACATCAACGAATGAAATAAATTTATACAGGAAAGCTGTAGAAAACTGAGAAATATAGACACAAAGCACTGGAGTACTTAACAGTCATGCAGCATCTCTGGAGAAACGTCACCCATCCATGTCCTCTGGAGATATTACCTGACCTGCTGAGTTAGTCCAGCACTTTGTATCTTTATTTGTAAACCAACATCTGCAGTTCCATGTATTTGTAGAAAACGGAACTTTGGCAAAACTGTCAATGAATGGTTTCATTTAAATAGCATTATTCTGGTAACTATATCACCTTGCATTCAGATGGTAATATTGTCAAGTTCATTACTCAACACCAAATTCAAAATTACATCCATCATAAAACCAAATGAATTTTGTAAATGTCTTCAAAAATCTGTAGTGTCATCACCTTTTGAAATTCATCAAAATTTATATTTCTGATTAA
Organism: Raja brachyura; assembly: GCA_963514005.1. Next base: position 40,111,785 of record OY740787.1, on the reverse strand, counting down.
AAACAGCCCTATTTTGACTTTTAACGACACAAATGAATGGAACCTTACAATTTGTGCATAATCAATTGCATTTAGAGATATTTAATTTCTATACAAGACCTCTTGTTAGCAAAAATAGTATTAATGGTTAAGGTTGACCAAAAATCTTATCCATAAATCAACTAAATCAACAAAAATGAAACATCAAATAATTCTAGATGTGAACACACTTCTGCAAAACTAAGTAATATTAAGAACATCTTTGGCATAATTATTACTTCTTCACATCGTCATGTGAACAACAAAATGAAAACAGTTGTAATCCCGGGCCTTCAGAAGCTGTGCACTTTCTCTCAAGTGCTTGCTCAGGAAGCCTCTTGTTTCCCATCATGAATTTCATGTCAATTGCAAGGCCCTTTAGTTCAGTATGTATTCAGGTTTTAATGGCAAGTTGGACGAATATTCCATTTGATTGTGCGTGGGTGCTAGACAATGAATGTGCAGTCAGAGCGGGAGAGATTGGTCTGCTGTTTAACAGGAAGTGTGTGTGGGCAGATGACAAAGATCACCTCTTCATCTCGAGAATCAGAACGTTTAATGTTAAGCTCAACAAAGCAGCTACACAAATTACAGGCTTCTTAGTGCCAGCCCACTCAAACAGTTTCAGCTTCCTTTGAATTTCAGCTACTTTCAATGGTAGAAGCTTTGTTGTTCTTAAACAGTGGTGACCTATACAAAACGCCTCTAATTTTTCATCTTACAACTGGGCTGCTTTCATTCATTTTTGTCAATGCATCTAATTGCTATTACCTATTTGAAATATTGTACTTCACTAAAATATGCACTAAACATACTGCACGATCAGGACTGCTCACATATAATTTAAATCTTATCATCTACGCATTAGGGACAATCCTATTAAGTATAACATTAACACAAAATACTATTCTGATTTTATACACATCATTGTCATTGCCATTCCTAAACAGTCCATTCTATCAAGCCTCCAAATGCTGTATAGCAAGGAGCCATTATGACATGATAAAAACGCAATGTAACATTATTTTACGGTTACGTAAAAAACAATATTTCAATATCAATAAATGCGACGCCAATGTTGTTAGATTATTCCAAACTCTCATGAAATTTCACTAGCTCAATCTGCTTTTCTTTCCTGAGTTGCTAATATGTCGAATTGATCACAATTGCATATTACTATTAAGAGTTTAACACTTCAATTATCGTAAAACAGACAAAAAGTATTATCCTCCCAATGGATAATCATTAATCAAATTGGGGCGGGGAGTTGTGGGAACAAAGTGGGGGGGTGTTGTGGGGGCGGGGGCGGAAGAATGTGTGGGGGTGGGGTGTGTGTGTGGGCGGGGGAGCTTGTGCAGGGGAGGGGTATGTGGGCAGGGGGTGGATGTGTGGGGGGGAGCAGGATGTGTGGGCAGGGAGGAGTGAGCTCGGGGAAAAGATGGGGAAGCACCATAGGGGAGAGGGTGCATCACTGGGGGGGGGGGGGGGGGGAGGGGGAGGAACCAACGAGGGGGACCAGAGGTGTAGTAGCTGGAATTGTCGGTGCTCACAGCGGGCGTTCTCCTCCGCCAGGATCAGAGTTTCTGCTTTCCGTTTGGCGACTGTGCTTGGCTGGGCTTCTCCGACGCTGGGCTGCTTGGGGTTGGGTCGCTTCGGGTCATTCCGAAAATTGTGTCCGGTTGGAAACCACCGCCAGCCATCCTCAGCTCCAGTAAAGACGCGATGGCGCAGGAAGGGGTGGACCGTCCCGGGGAGTGACAGGGGAAGATTAATCCGCGCAGCGCCAACTGGCAGAAGAGATCGATCTGCACACGCGCGAGAACAGTGAGTGAACTGTCGAAAATCGTAGTGCTATCATGAACCGTTTTTGCGCAAGTAGAAAGACCGCCAAACCGGAAGATAACACGATCTGAGTTTTAGTTATGTATAGATTCTTATAGATATATTCACATATCCATAAATGTAACAGACACCATAAATGTAACACAATGTACTATTTCTCAGTTTCTTAATACTTTGTGTTTTAACCCCTGAAGGCATAGACTATTCTAGGTATTAATGAATCCATAAATGAAATCAGAACAGGATAGTGAAATTTCTTAAGATGGACACAAAAAGCTGGAGTAACTCAGCGTACAGGCAGTATCTCTGGAGAAGGAATGGGTGAGGTTTCGGGTTGAGACTCTTCAGACTAGCTAGGGATAAGGAAAACAAGAGATATAGACGATGATGTAGAGATAAAGAACAATGAATGAAAGATACGCAAAAAGTAATGATGATAAAGGAAACAGGCCATTGTTAGCTGTTTGTTTAGGAAGGAACTGCAGATGCTGGAACATCGAGGTAGCAAAAATGCTGGAGAAACTCAGCTGGTGAGGCAGCATCTATGGAGCGAAGGAAATAGACAACGTTTTGGGCCAAAACCCCTTTTCAAACCGATGAGAGGGTGTTGGGGGGGGGGGGGGGGGGTGGGGGGGGGGGGGGGGGAAAGAAAGGAAGAGGTGGAGCCAGAGTGCTGAGGGAGAGCTGAGAAGGGGAGGTGAAAGTAAGGACTACCTGAAATTATAGAAGTCAGTGTTCATATCGCTGGGGTGTAAACTGCCCAAGCGAAATATGAAGTGCTGCTCCTCCAATTTACGGTCGTCCTCACTCTGGCAATGGAGCAGGCCCAGGAAAGAAAGATTGGATTCGGAATGGGAGGGGGACTTGAAATGCTGAGCCACCGGGAGATTAGGTTGGTTATTGCGAACCGAGCGGTGGTGTTTGGCGAAGCGATCGCCAAGCCTACGCTTGGTCTCATCGATGTAAAGCAGCTGACATCTAGAGCAGCAGATGCAATAGATGAGATTGGAGAAGGTGCAGGTGAACCTCTGCCGCACCTGGAAAGACTGCTTGGGTCCTTGAATGGAGTCAAGGGGGGAGGTAAAGCGTCAAGTGTAGCATTTCTTGTGGTTGCAAGGGAAAGTGGCCGGAGAAGGAGTGGTTCGGGTGGGAAGGGATGACTTGACCAGGGAGTTACAGAGGGAGCGAGAGGGGACAGGGGAGGAGATGGGAAAATGTGGCAAGTGGTGGGATCACGTGATCCCAGAGCCTGGGGAGGGGGAGAGAGGGAGCCCGGGGGGGGGAGAGGGGTAGCGAGTGAGAGAGGGGGAGCGAGAGAGAGAGAGAGAGAGAGAGGGAGTGAGAGAGAGGGAGAGGGGGAGTGAGAGAGAGAGAGAGAGGGGGAGCAAGAGAGAGAGAGAGAGAGGGTGAGCGAGAGAGAGAGAGAGAGAGAGGGAGCGAGAGAGACACACACACTGCAAACTTAATTGGTATGGATAAGATAGGCTGCATTTCCGTGCTGTACGCTTTTAGCCTCTACAATAGGAATTTATTTCTCTAGGTTGGATACAACAAATGAAAGAGAATCCGAGGGATAGGGTCGTTAGAAAGCTTATTGTTATTTCTCGTTGCAAAATTACTGTAGGAATTGATCTGCAATGTCAATGGAATTCTGTATGTTGTAGAAACTGCCACCTACTTGTATTGTTGCAGATCATTCCGAAAACGCACAAATTGGGGTCCATTTTGAAGATGTGAGCAGACAGGAAGAAGTGGAAAAGAAGGTATGTGCATATAGAACATAACAGTATCACACCTTCCACCCTGTACTCTATCCATATCCACCATTCCTTGCATATCTAAAAGCATCTTAAACACCACTATTCTATCTGCTTCAACCTGTTGCAGTGTGTTCCAGACACCAACCACTCTCTGCAGAAAACCTACCCTGTACATCTATCTATCCATACATAACTAAGACTCTGACCTTGTGCTCTTCCGGTTTGCGTGGTTTTTCTATTTGTGCAAAAATGGTAGACAATAGTGCTTTTCACCGCCTTACTCACCATTCTCCTGTGCTACAAGTGCAACAAGTTTTGGTCCGATCGATGGTATATTTTAAAAGTTATTAAGGTTTAAAAATCGTAAAAACCACGCATGCTCAGATTGGTCTCTTCTCCTGTCAGTCAGCGTCATGCAAATGGGTCTCCTCTCCTGTGAGTCAATTCCACGACCGGGACGGCGACGCCCCTTCCTGCACCGCAGGTCTCTCCCGCTTCACTCACAAACTCATCCCTCCCCTCCTCACAGTAACTTGTCTACCATCTCACCCACCACCGGCAGTGGCATGTGTTCAATCACAGCAAATCACAGGTAGAACAATGGACCACCAAAATTAACATCAAAGTGTTCATTTCAAAGCAATGGAGATACAAGGAACAGCAGATGCTGATTTACCAAAAGTCCCAGCCATGTCTTCCAGAGATGATGCCTGACCCGCTGAGTTTCTCCAGCACTCACTCCAGTATTTTTTTCCACTTCAAAGCAATGGCACAGCTACCAGAATTTAACATTGTAGTTGCTTCTTCACTGACTATGAACTGGAGACACTTTATCTTTGCAAAATGGAGATTGGTGTTTTCTAAGTAGTCAGTGGATCCCTTTGACAGACGTACACATATATGGTAACTACATATTTTAAAATATTTTGTTTATCTAGTAGAGACAGTAAAGGTCCTGTGAAATACAAATGATACAGGTGGTATCCCATTTTTTACTGCAATATTCTCATGGCTAATAATTTTGTTTTCCTCAAAGGAAGTAAATACATATTCAAGGCTACGACAGCTTTGGTTTTTCTGCTAATGGGTTTCATGAGCCTACAACACATGTGAAGTATTCACCATAGAATAGAAAAGTTTCTATTGATTCAGCTAAATACACTGCGTGGAGAGCCGATTGAGTTAAAATATCTGGCAGTTTACAAATTGTCACAGGTGCTGTGCTTTTTACACTATTTATCTTCAGCTTTTTGATCTCTTTTTATTTTTATTTGAAAATAAACTTAGGAAACTGTTGAGCAAGTAGGGTGCACATATTCTTCATTTTTTAAATGACAAGAACTAAACAAACACATATGTGAACAGTCACAAAAATAATTGACTACAATGACATTTGATTAAACAGCAGGTTGCATTAACTCAGTAAGACAATACGCCTTCCATTCATTTACTCATGAAAGTAGCATGCAAGTTATCAAAAATGAAGAGACTTTGTAGCCAATTATGTACTTTTGAAACACCGTCACGTTGTGATGCAAGAAACATTAACATCCACCTGTGGACAATTTTGCATCTTATCTGTAAATCATAACCTCCAACAATTCTGCCCTGAAGGTCTTAGTTTAAATTTTGTGTTGTAATTCTAATAGCGGGACTTGAACCAATAATTTTCCGATACACATACATGAATTTGATCATGAGTATGAAGCCCAGACTGAAAGTTTCAGTTCTTTGTTTCTGCACCGTGTCTGAATGAAAACTTGCTGAAACTGACATTTTTGGTTTGGGAGTCAGCAAGTGTTGATACGCAAGCTGTTCACAATTTTATCAATGATTGTGATAAGGAAATCAATTGTAAAATATCCATGTTTGTTTATTTTACTAAACTGGATTCACATTGGGCTGTGAAGAGGATGAAGGGGCATTTCAGGTTAGTGAATAGGCAAGGATGGAACAGATAGCATGTAATCTAAGAAAGTGTAAGGTCATCCACTTTGGTAGAAAAAAATAAGAACACATAGTACAAGGAATTGTGGGGGCAGCCAGTACATTGTTTTTTTTATTGCAAGAGTATAACATAGCAGACCTTGTTTCAATCATAAAAAACCTAAGCAAGATCACATTTGAAATATTGCAAATAGGACTAATTTGCTTAATTGAGGAAGGATATATTTGCAATAGAGGGAATGTTGTAAACAAAATATATAACTCAACCTTAAATTTACTAGTGGCATTCCCTAAATGCAATGAATGTTTTGCCTGCAAGATAAAAAAAAACATATTCATTGGGAGAGAAAGGAGTGAGGTAATACTGGGTACATCTTAAAAAGCTTCATGAAGCTTTATACTTTCAGTTGAATATGTGCTAATCAAGCAGGGAACTTTAAAACTATGTTTTTGTTAAACCTTTACTGATTCACCAGATTGATTCCTTGGATGGCACATTTACTGTCAGAGAGATCAAGTCTCATTTGAAGATCCAAAATTCTTATAAGGTTTGACTAGGTAGATGCAGGGATAAATAATTCCCATTTATCATATTCTTGCCTGTGCAGTCTAGATGAGGTATCGGACTTCACCTCAAATGCATCTCTCTCCTTCATAATAAAGGTTATACAGTGTCCTCCATAATGTTTGGGACAAGGATCCACCATTTATTTATTTGTCTCTGTACTCCACAATTTGAGATTTGTAATATAAAAAAAAACCATGTGGTTAAAGTGCACATTGTCAGATTTTATTAAAGGTTTGTTTTTTACCTATTGGTTTCACCATGTAGAAATTACAGTTGTGTTTATACATAGTCCCCCCATTTCAGGGCACCATAATATTTGGGACACATGGCTTCACAGGCATTTGTATTGCTCAGGTGTTTAATTGCTTCCTTAATGAAGGTAGACAGTGCATTCAGACCCCTTCACTTTTCCCACATTCTGTTACGTTACAGCCTTATTCTAAAACGGATTATTTATTTAAAATCATCAATCTATACACAATACCCCATAATAAAAAGGCGAAAACATGTGTTTAGAAATTGTAGCAAAGTAATTAAAAATAAATAACTGAAATATCACATTTACATAAGTATTCAGATTCAGTACTTAGTTGAGGCACCTTTGGCAGTGATTACAGCCTCAAGTCTTCTTGGGTATGACGCTACAAGCTTGGCACACCTGTGTTCGGGTAATTTCTCCAATTCTTCTCTGCAGATCCTCTCAAGCTCTGTTAGGTTGGATGGGGAGCGTCGATGCACACCTATATTCAGGTCCCTCCAGAGACATTCGATCGGGTTCAAATCCGGGCTCTGGCTGGGCCACGCAAGGACATTCACAGACTTGCCACAAAGCCACTCCTGCATTGTCTTGGCTGTGTGCTTAGGGTCGTTGTCCTGTTGGAAGGTGAACCTCTGCCTCAGTCTGAGGTCCTGAATGCTCTGGAGCAGATTCTCAACAAGGATTTCTCTGTACTTTGTTCCGTTCATCTTTCTCTCGATCCTGACTAATCTCCCAGTTCATGCCGCTGAAAAACATCCCCGCAGCATGATGCTGCCATCACCGCGCTTCACCGTAGGTATGGTATTGGGCAGATGATGAGCGGTGCCTGGTTTCATCCAGATCTGACACTTGGCATTCAAACCAAAGAGTTCAATCTTGGTTTCATCAGGCCAGAGAATCTTGTTTAGGTGCCTTTTGGCTGTCATGTGCCTTTTACCGAGGAGTGGCTTCCATCTGGCCACTTCACCATAAAGGCTTGATTGGTGGAGTGTTGCAGATATAGTTGTCCTTCTGGAAGTTTCTCCCATCTCCACAGAGGAATTCTGGAGCTCTGTCAGAGTGACCATCGGGTTCTTGGTCACCTCCCTGACCATGGCGCTTCTCCCCCGATTGATCAGTTTGGCCGGGCGGCCAGCTCTATGAAGAGTCCTGGTGGTTTCAAAGTTCTTCCATTTAAGAATGATGGAGGTCATTGTGCTCTTCGGGACCTGCAATGCTGCAGAAATTGTTTTATACCCTTCCCTAGATCTGTGTCTCGACACAATCCTGTTTCGGAGGTCTACGAACAATTCATCATCTTCATGGCTTGGTTTTTGCTCTGACATGCACTGTCAACTGCGGGACATTATATAGACAGGCGTGTGACTTTCCAAATATTGTCCAATCAATTAATTTACCACTTGTGAACTCCAATCAACTTGTAGAAACATCTCAAGGATAATCAATGGAAACAGGATGCACCGAAGCTCAATTTTGAGTGTCATAGGCAAAGGGTCTGAATATTTATGTAAATGTGATATTTCAGTTATTTCTTTTTAATTACGTTGCAAATTTTTCTAAACGCCTGTTTTTGCTTTATTATTCTGTATTGTGTGTAGATTAATGATTTAAAAAAAAAGAATTTAATCCATTTTAGAATAAGGCTGCAGCATAACAAAATGTGGAAAAAGTGAAGAGGTCTGAATGCTTTCTGAATGCACTGTAAGAGAGCTCTCAGCACCTAGTCTTTCCTCCAGTCTTTCCATCACCTTTGGAAACTTTTACTGCAGTTAATCAACATGAGAACCAAAGTTGTTCCAATGAAAGTCAAATAAGTCATTATGAGACTGAGAAACAAGAATAAAACTGTTAGACATCAACCAAACCTTAGGCTTAGCAAAATCAACTGCTTAGAACATCATTAAGAAGAAAGAGAGCACTGGTGAGCTTACTAATCACAAATGGACTGGCAGGCCAAGGAAGACCTCCACAGCTAATGACAAAAGAATTCTCTCTCTAATAAAGAAAAAAAACCCAAACACCTGTCCGACAGATCAGAAACACTCGTCAAGGGTCGGTGTGGATTTCTCAATGAAGACTTCATGAACAGAAATACAGAGGCTACACTGCAAGATGCAATCCACTGGTTAGCCACAAAAAATGTATATGGCTATGTATAAATGCTGCTGTAATTTCTACATGGTAAAAACAAAATGTATAAAAATGGCCTTTATAAAAAAATCTGACAATGTGCGCTTTAACCACATGTGATTTTTTTCTATTACAAATTGTGGTGTACAGAGGCAAATAAATAAATGATGGGTCTTTGTCCCAAACATTATGGAGGGCAGTGCGATTAAAAACAATTTTGGGGTAAAAATTATGCCGTAACATGTCTGCTCTGGTATATTCAGGATGGCTGTGTGTAGTTTGTACTTCGAGATAAGTACTTTTTAAAGCCTGATATAATATTAAGTCCCAACAACAACAGGTATTTTCCCTGTCACTACGCGGGAGGCTTGGTCCCTTCCTGTGCCATCACGTCTTTACTGGAGCTGAGGGAAGCTCTGCATGGCTGGCAAAGGTCTCCAACCAGACACAATTTTTGGAGGGACCGGAAGCGGCCCAACCCAGGGCGGAGTCAGAGATGTAGACAAACGGAAAACGGGGACTCTGATCCCAGCGGTGGAGAACGTACAGCTACCAGCGTCCGCTGTTAGTCCACATCACCAGCTGTGAGTCCACATCGTCCGCTGTGAATCCTCTAGCCCCTTCCTCTCTGGTCCCCCCCCCCGCTGGCTCCTGCCCCCCTCCCCCATGACACACCCCCCCCCCACGACCCCCGTCTTTTCTCCATGCTCTCTCCCCACACCCCCCTCGTCTCCACACTCCCTTCCTCCCGCCTCAACATCCCCCTCCCCCCGCCTACACATCCCTCCATTGGGTTGGGGAATGGGTTACGTTGGGGGACCAGGCCTCCCGTGTGACTGGGAGCCAACGGGTCCCACTTAGTGTAGTACATAACTAAAACTCTGATCTTGTTATCTTCCGGTTTGGCGGTCTTTCTATTTGCACAAAAATGGTTCACGACAGCACTACAATTTTCTCCTATGCTGCGAATGCATCAAGTTTCGTTCCGATCGGTTGAACGTCGTAAAAGTTAGCGAGGTTTAAAAAATCCTAAAATAAGGATTAGTCTCTTCCCCGTCATTCCGCCACTTCCTGCGCCATCGTCTTGACAGGAGTTGATGATAGCCGGCGGAGGTTTCAAACCGGACTTTCGGAGGGACCCAAAGCAGCCCAGCCCAGCTCCACCCCAAGCAGCAGCCCAGCCCCAAGCAGCAGCCCAGTGTTGGAGACCCGACCCTGGCCAGCCCAGCGTGGGAGACCCAGCCCAGCCCAGTCCAGCCCAGAGTTGGAGATGTTGCCGATGTCGTCAAACGGAAAACAGAGACTCTGATCCGGGCGGAGGAGAACGACCAGTGACTGCTGTGAGTACCCATCGCACCACCAATTCCAGCCACTAACCCTCTGGTCCTCCTCGCTGCCTCCTCCCCCCTCTCCCATGATGCCCCCCTCTTCCCCGTGGCTCTTCCCCGTGTTTTCTCCAAGCTCTCTCCCCCCCACCGAAACACCCATCTCCCCCGACAACTCCCCCCTGCCCACACACACCGACCCCCACAAGCTCTCCTGCCACACCCCCCTCCCAAGCACACACCCCCCACCCATGCACACACCCCCCCCACCACACACATATCTCCCAAGAACACACACCTCCCAAAAACATACGCATGCCACACACCCCGCCCCCACAACCCCCCCACATACCCGCCGCCCACACCCACCCAACCCCCCCTCTACCCCCCCCAACACCTCCCTGTCTACACACCCTTTTCTCCCCTCCCACAGCCCCGCCGCCACACCCCCACACCATCCTCTCCGCCCTCCTACACCTCCCCGTCCACACACACGCCTCCTCCCCTCCCACACTCCCTTTGCCACACACCCCCCTCCCCTCCCACACATGAAGTGGAGGGGGAGGGAGTGCTTGGGGATGAGGGGAAATGAGCCGCGCCTGCCAGTTAGGAGCTATGGGTGAGTGGTGGAATATTGCGTTGGGGGAACGGGTGAGTGGTGGAATATTGTGTTGGGGAATGGGTTGCGTTGGGAATATTGCATTGGGGAAGTGGGAACGGGTCCCACTTAGTCTAGTATATATATAGCGAAACCAGAAATAGGCACAAATAAAGTTATTTGACCATGCATGTAATCTGGCAGAACAGCCAACAGAGTCTTGTATAATAAATTAATATACTTGGAAATATTTTTGATTTTCAACTAGCGAACTGCTAGCAGTTACAGTATATATTTCCTAGTATAGGCACATTAACTTAAGCAGCTAATTGAAATAATATTTACATTATTTTACTGTTTAACATCCCTTTGCCTTGTTGAATTTAGTTCACTCATAAGTATGTACTATTGCCAGCTATGATTTGAGGGAATTTCATCTGGCCATCCAGTTACAACTTTGAACTTAATCAAGGCATCAAAAACATTAATCCTGTGTGTGCTGGATTATCAACCATTTGAATGTTGGGGTTGTGAGCTATATAAGATGGAAGGTTTAAAATTACATTACCATCTAATTATAACAGCCTAGCATACACAGGAAAGAAAATACTGGTGAATTATTCTTATTTATGCTTTGCTTTTTCACATTTCAAAATTTAAGTGAGGGAAAGGATAAAATTGCATGAGTTAATCAAGTTTTATATTTTTATTGATCAAGGTTGAAGAGAACAGTATGCACTTATTTAATAAATTCAAATACAGCAAAATTTCCCCAAAGAGAACTGAATAGGTTGAGCTCCAATATCACTGGCCTTGCATCCCATCCATATGAAGCCTTTATCATGTGCAATTTGCAATTTGCAGATACGTTCAGTGAAAGGAAACTACAATTTAGCACAATTTTGGTGGTTTTGACTCACTGAAGGAAGTCTGTCTTAAAAATTCTACTTCAGTGCACTTAAAACAAATCTAGAACCCCCATTTTTTACTTTTAAAAGAAAGTCTGAGCTGTATTCAAATCAGAGATATAGGGAAAATGGCAAAATGTCACAAAAACATCTGTAATTAGACTATCTTCTGCCATTTTCAAAGCGATTCCATCATTTGGAAAGCATTGACAGAATTAGTCAAAGTCAGCATGGATTTATGAAGGGGAAATCATGCTTGACTAATCTTCTGGAATTTTTTTAGGATTTAACAAGTAGAATGGATAAGGGAGAGCCAGTGGATGTGGTGTATCTGGACTTTCGAAGAGCCTTTGACAAAGTTCCACACAAGAGATTAGTGAGCATAATTAGAGCACATGCTATTGGGGGTAGGGTATTGACATGGATAGAGAACTCGTTGGCAGACATGAAGCAAAGAGTAGGAATTAATGGGTCCTTTTCAGAATGGCAGGCAGTGACTAGTGGGGTGTAGCAAGGCTCAGTGCTTGGACCCCAGTTACTTACAATATATAATGACGATTTAGACAAAGGAATTAAATGTAACATCTTCAAGTTTGCGGATGATACAAAGTTGGGTGGCAGTGTGAGTTGCGAGGAGGATGTTATGAGGCTACATGGTGACTTGGATAGGTTGGGTGAGTGGCAGATGCACGGCAGAGGCAGTATAATGTGGATAAATGCAAGGTTATCCACTTTGTCTATGACTTGATTATACTCATGTATGGTATGATCTGATTTAATTCCATAGAGTGCAAACATACTTTTCACTGTATCTTAGTACATGTGACAATAATAAACAAATACATGCTCAATTCAATCCTAACTTCGTTCCATCAGAAATATTCCATTAGTTCTATCCACCCATTTCTCATCTTTTTGCAACTTAAGAGTTTTCTCTCTTTCTTAGTTCTGACAAAAGGTTTTTTAAGCATTAACTCCGTTTCTCTTTCCACTGATCGCAACTGACCTGCTGAGCATTTGCTACCTACTCTGTCTTTATTGGAGGAGGTTTTTTTATTTTAATAATTAAGCTTTGCCCTTACCTGATGATATTGTGAAGTACAAGTCAAATGTGCAAAGAAACCAAACAGATAAGGATGTAACCAAAAGCAGGACTGCACCAACATAGCACCACCGTATAGTACTCTATGTCCCAATGCATTTTTTTTAATGAATAATTAAATATTTTTAAAACAGTGAACATTGCAATGGAGGAACCTAACCATCCATTTGCACACAAAAATATCTCATAAACTGTAAAATAATGAATACTTAATGTGATTCAATGATGTTGATTGAACTGCAAATATTGATTTGGAAACGAGGGATAACTTCAAATTATTATCATGGGATCGTCTATGTCTAACTGATGATGCAAAAGGGGATGTAGTTAATGTGCTGGTATGCTAGAAGATATCTCTGGAATATACCCGAACAGAAATAGACCTCAATGTGGATTAGAACACGACCAGTTTGTGAAGTGATTAAATATCTGCCATCAACTCAATCTGAAATATGTTAGGAGAAAATATGAATTATAATTAAAACATGCCTTCCTACAATGTATCATTTTTGATGTTTTCAACACAATGAATACTTTCAATACACTACTAGGCTGTGGGCCGAGGAGCTTTATTCCAATGTTTCGTGACCCAAGTCACAGAACTACATGAAATTTTCACATATTGTGTATAAATATTATATAAATCATCCCCTGAAACTCGCCAAGAACAAGACTTGCACATTTTTATCAAATTAGACAAAAAACGGAAAATGTTCGGGTATTTTTAGTCCAATCAAAGCACATTTAACATTGAGTTGTATGCCAGTTGGCGAATCACGCACTTTGTTTCAGGATAGCTAGGCATCATGGCTGAGGGGACTTCACTGATGCCTGTTTTACTGGTGATTCCCATGAATGTTCTTTCTAGTTCTGTGGAATACATGTCGTGGAAACTTGCAGCAGGGTAATTTAATTTAATAAGAAAAGCAGTAAGAAGTCTGAAGAATGTGCAGCTAAGTGGATAGAAGTGGAAGAAAGTCTTGAAAGCAAAGTCGCTGCTGAGATGCTGCAACACAAAGTTGAAACCAGTCAAACTTTGTGAATCAACTGCAAGGTAAGATCTGAAGTGTGAATTTATTAAAATTAATCTGTATGGACTTTAATTAATTTAATTGCACCCTTTATAATATGAAAAAATGAGATTTGGAGGCTGTACATTCACTCACTCACCCATTCGTTCACCCATTCGTTCACCCATTCATTCACCCACTCACTCACTCATTCACTGATGAAGTTGAGGGCCTAAACTATGTGTATCCATAACAAGGTAAATTACACATTTTCACTAATGCCAGCTTGCTGTAGTCTAATAAGTCTTTAACATATAATCTCGGAGCTGCCTGCGATAACTTACCGAGTACAAGTGCTCCGATCGCGGGGCCGTACTTAACATAGTGAAGCCGTGGTCTCAATTAAGAAGCGGCCGATTCGCGAATGCGGAGTGTGTTTGGATTATTTCCGCGGGGGGGGGGGGGGGGGGGGGCTGTACATAGTGCCATCCGTAGCGGCCGTTTCCAGGCCCCAACCACGGGAGAAAAACGGACGAATATTCATTGCACTTTATAGGCTTCCATTGGAGTGAAAAATGGTCAGAAATGGTTGATGTTTCTGTAGAAATTAATTGGTTTATGTGAACTTGAACTCATTTTTTTATGGTAGTAACCTATTGTTATTCTCATTAACATTAAGAAGAGGTTGAAATTTTGTGAATTGAAGTCCATGCAGACTTAATGATTATGAGATTTTTAATTCTTCAGCCTCTGCCTAACTTTCCACTTGAACTAACTTATCAATGGTAGTAAATGACAGTGTAAGTCTCATTGACATTAAATAGAGGTTGACATTTTATGAATTGAAGTCCATGCAGACCTAAGTACTATGAGATGTTTATTTCTCTAGCTATTGCGCAGCCTCTGCTCCTCCACTTGAACTTGAACTGACATATCTATGGCAGTAAATTACAGTGTAAGTCTCATTGATATTAGGAAGAGATTGAGATTTTATGAATAGAAGTCCATGCAGACCTAAGTAATATGAGGTTTGTCACCCAGCCTGGCACTTCCCCAGTCCCACTATGGCTGTTACCCCCACTCTCCCCACAATGGCAGTCAGTGGGGTTCAGTAAAAGGGGGAACCCAGAGGATCTGTCCTGACCCTTTAATTAGGCAGGTTCATGAGCCCTTAAAACCTGGGACCTCTGCTGCAGTCTCATTAAATGTTCTATTAAAGCGACTGGAAGATGCCTTGCAGGACTGTCCCCCAGCCTGGAACTGCCACAGTCCCACTATGGCCATGACCCCCACTCTGCACACTGGGGTTCAGTAAAGGGAGAAACCCACAAGAACTGCCCTCACCCTTTAATTAGGCTGGTTCAGGAGCAGAACCTCTGCGACAGTGTCATTAAAAAAACACTCGCAATTATATTCATCATATTATAATTTATATAATCACAATACAGATGTGTAAGACGTTGGTGAGGCTGCATTTAGAGTATTGAGTTCAGTTCTGGACACCATGTTATAGGAAAGATGTTGTCGAGCTGAAAAGGGTACAGAGAAGATTTACAAGGATGTTGCCAGGGCTAGAGGGCCTATAGCTCATATAGAGGTTGAGTAGGCAGGGAATCTTGGAGCGCAGGAGGATGAGGGGTGATCTTATTGAGGTATATAAAATCATAAGAGTAATAGATCGGGTAGATGCACAGTCTCTTACCAGACTAGGTGAATCGAAGACCAGAGGACATAGGTTTAAGGTGAAGGGGAAAGATTTAATAGGAATATGAGGGGTGACTTTTTCACACAAATGATGGTGGGGAAAATGGAACAAGTTGCCAGAGGAGGTAGCTGAGGCAGGGACTATCCCAACAATTAAAACAGTTATACAGGTACATGGATAGGACAGGTTTGGAGGGATGTGGACCAAACGTGAGCAGATGGGACTAGTGTAGCTGGGATATGTTGGCCGATGTGGGCAAGTTGGGCCAAAGGGCCGGTTTCCACACTGTATCACTCAATGACTCTATATGGGCGGCACCGTGGTGTAGCAGCAGAGCTCCTGCCTTACAATGTCATAGAGACCCAGGTTCGATCCTGACTACGGGTGCTGTCTGTACGGAGTTTGTAAATTCTCCTTGTGACCTGCGTTGGTTTCCTCCGAGATCTTTGGTTTCCTCCCACACTCCCAAGACGTACAGGTTTGTTGGTTAATTGGCTTGGTGTGAATGTAAAAACTGTCCCTAGTATGTGTAGGGCAGTGTGGGGATCGCTGGTCGGTGCGGACTCGGTGGGCCGAAGGGCCTGTTTCTGCACTGTATCTCTGAATGAACCTAAACTGATATTATTTGATTCAAATTCTTATTTTCTGAATGGTTAATCCAGGCTTCTAGATTACTAGTTCAAATTTAGAACCCATGTGCTACAGTGAGGCACTTTTACATTTACAAACGTATCTTACTGTAAATTGAGCAAAGGAATATCAGATTCCTCTGCATAAACATTTTAAAAAATTGAATGAAGGAGTCAAGACCATTTGTAGTAAACAGTTGACAAGAAGGATATTTTCATGAAGAACAGTAATTTGCACTAAGAATTATTATTCCAATAAATTAAGGCCATTAAGTATACAGTTGGTACAAGTGCAATTTACTGCAACGAAGAGATGCTTACTTTAAGTCAGAACTTACAGGTTAACCACTGGAGCAATAAAGCATTTGAAAGACAAAATTGAGCAATAAAATACCAGCATTAGCCAATGATAATCCAGTTAATACACCTGCCAGTGTTATTTTTGTACTCCAGTCAGGTACCACCGGATCTGCTGTTTCTAGTTATAACTGAAATATCTTAATACAAACAAATATAGTGAGTGGAGGAAGAAAGTTCTGCTTCCAAACATAAAGTAAGAAAAATGCATAAATATGACTTGCTTTATAAAATTTTACATTTCATTATAACATTACCTGTTTTTCTGAGTGGGAAGTCGTCTTTGGGATCATACATCCCCAGGACTGTTTGATTGTATGAGGCAGACATGCTGCTTTGAGGTGGAGAACTCTGGTCTAGTGAACCATGTTGGGTTTTACTGTAATGAAAATAAACCATCGGAAAGAATCAGATTAAAATTCAGGTAAAATTAAATGGGGCAGTTGGTGAATCACATATGAATTTAGATTAATGTCAAAATACATTTGGAATGTCAATTAAAAACATTCCATAAACATCAAATATACCAGAATGGTTCTAATGCATTTTGCAACTGTACAAAAATTGCAAGTTTATCATATATGTAACAAATACAGAAAAAGTCATTGGTCCCAACTCTCTTGCATGCATAACAGCTTTAGCCGGGAGCACCAGAGAAGATTTACCATTGTTCAATCCCCAGGAATTACTGTATTAATTGATTGTAACTGATCATTCAAATAGAATGCTTCATTGCCCATGTCAATATCAAAGCTATCCCACCTCCATTCACCCCACTCTTTTCTCATGGCCCTGAGTTTCTTTTTTGAGATATCCAATTCCCTTTTGAAAGTTATGTTTAAGCTTATTATCAACCCTCTTTTGGAAAATGAATTCCAAGACATTGTTACATCTTCTGATTCCTATCCAGAATAAGGAAAGAATAAACACAGAACATAGGAGATAGAAGCGGAACACACCAATTTCCTTAGGAAATTCAACATGCCTCCAATAACTCTTACAAACTTCTACAGATCTACCATAGAAATCATAATGCCGGGTTGCATCACAACTTGTTTCGTTTAGAGGTACAGCGCAGAAACAGGTCCGCACACTAACGCTATCCTACATATATTAGGGATATTAACCCAATTAACCAAGAAACTGTATGCCTTTGGAATGTTGGAGTAACACGGACATCAAAAAGAAAATCCATGCAGGTCACAGGGAGAACATACAAACTCCATACAGACAAGCACCCATAGTCCGGATTGAACCTGGGTCTCTCTGGCACTGTAAGGCAGCAACTCTACCGCTGTGCCACCCCTAACTTGGTTTGGGAACAACTCTGCCCAAGATCACATGAAATAGGTTTGAGTTGTAGCTGTAGCCCAGTCCATCACACAGACCAGACTCCTAACAATTGATTCCATCTCCACTCTATACTGCCTCAGAAAAGCAGCCATCATAATCAAAGACTTGTCGCACCCCGGACATTCCTTCTTCTCCCTGCTCCAATTGGGCAGAAGATACAGAAGCTTGAAAGCCACCAGTCTCAAGAATATCTTCCTTCCCTCCTTTATCAGGCTTCTGAATGGTCCTTCCTACTGCATACTGTCCGATTCACCTCTAACCCATTGCGGACACTGACTTTGTCTCTGGAACTGGTGTGCTACAAAGCCAATAACTTTATACTGAACTCTATATACTCCCCTCTGCTCTACCTATTGTGCTTGTTTGACTTGATTGTATTTAATTGAGTGTGATGATTGCATTTATTTATGAAATTATCTGATCTGATTTCATAGCATGCAATACAAAGCTTTTACTGCATCTCTGTATGCACCCGACAATAATGAATCTGAACCTAAACCATTTGGCCACTCATAGTTGTTCAATACTGAAGTGAGAGTGAACGCTGGCACGATTAGGTGCCGTTGCTCTCTCTATGTTGTTTTTGTTTCATTTTATTTTTTTATTTGTAATTTACTTGTTTTAATCTGTAAGGTGGCCTTGAGTGCTCTGAAAGGCACCCATAAATAAAATGCATTATTATTATTATAAGATCATAGGTGATCTTATTGCATCACTTTCCTGCACTAAACTCTTAGTATTTGAAATTTAACAATTGAAAGGAAGATCATGCTGTTTCAGCTCCAGAGTACTAGCCAGAGAGCATGGTTAGGAGGTCATATCCACAGCTTTGGCTGGGGACAGGCTCGGGCTCTGTAGTTATGCTCTAGTGAACTACTTGCAGATATTTACATACAAATGATCTAGCTCGGAGTGGAATTACACGTTAGGGTACAATTAGTTGAGCAATATTCAAGCAGAAAAAAAGAAAAAGAAAATCATAAAATTCAAATTTTTGTCCTATTTGCTTGTTGGATGAATGGTAGTTGCTAAATGTTGAGCTTAACAATTTTTTCAATTATGTTCTGTACTGGATTATACAGAACTGATAATAAATAAAAAATCAAATTCTTCAGAGATGGATAACTAAATTTAAATGAATCACCATAAAGGTCTCAAATTATTGCTTATGACTCCTTCTGTACGAGGCAGAATCATCTATGATTAAGTAAGCACTGCGGGGCGTTTAAGCAAGTGCTTGACTGTCCTTTGAAATGGCCCACTTTATCCCCACCCTTACAAACTGTTTACCACTGACCCTTGAGAAGAAATAGCCAGCTTCCGAACCATCTGCAAAATGCATAGACCATTTGAGAGCAGTCACTCTTCACCAAGTACTTATCCTATCAAACTCCAAAGTCCGATCAGCTGAGAAGGTTATTGGCTGCAACCTTCCCTCCATTGACAAACGGTACACTGCAAGGGCCAGGAAGCGAGTGGTTAAAAGATCATCTCTGACCCTTCTCACCTTGGCCACAAACTTTTTGAATCACTTCCCTCTGGAAGGCGACTCCGTACTGTCAAAGCTGCCACAGCTGGCATAAAAACACCTTTTTTTCCACGAGTAGTAGCTCTACTCAATAACCAAAAATCTGTAGCCTTGCTTTACTCTGGTATTTTATTTAATTCTCATGTTTAATCAATAATGTCTTATTATTAATGTTTAATGTTTTATGTGTCATTCGTAAATGTCACTGTATGTCATGTTGTCACTTGCGGGCGGAGAACCAATGCAAATTCCTTGTATGTGAATAGTTGGCCAATAAACACAAGCTTATTCCTTCATTCAAAGTGGACGAGATGACCAAAGATTCTGCCAGCTCTAAATAGGTGATGGGCAATGTCTGCCTCTACTTTTGCCAACAGGTGGCTCTCAGGATATGGGAATTTGTCCATATTTACCAGACCAACTTTACCGGTATTCCAGCGAGTCAATAAAGCATGAGTCAATAACATGACTCTGAATATGTGGAAACACAATCTGCATGCTGCAGCTTGTCTATTGAGTTGGTGTGGTTTCTGCAATGGGCGAAGAGGCGGGTTGAATGGTTTCCCGTGGTCTTATCGGTTTCAAAGCAAAATGTAAGATATTTTGGGGCAAACCAAAAGGGAAATGAGTCAACATGGATCTTGCTGCCCCTCTGCACCGTTGGAATGGATGGGCAAAGCTCACCAGCGATTAAGCCTAGGGGTGAACTGCTGAGGTCCTGCCCCTGAAATGTGCTTAAAATGCTTTGAGCAGTGGATGGAACATAGTGGTTTATATGTGTTTCTGATGGTGATAATTAAAAGCTATTAAAACAGAAGTACATGATTAAAATAAAAAACAAATTAATTAAGAAGTTAATCCCTCCCCCCCAAAAAAAAATTCAAAAAATGGAAGTAAAATTGTTTTTAAAAAAATCCGTTGCCATTATTTCACAGATCTGGAATCCCCACTGAAGACAGGGTTTCCTGATTCTAACTATGTGAAGTTCAGTGGCTAAGCGAAAGGACAGACGTGGAACAAACACAGGAAGACAGACTGTTTCACTCTGCTCGTGCAGAGTTGAAGTTTCAGTAAGTGAGATCTGGCGATTTTGATTTCAGATGAATCAGCAAGATTCTCCTCTTCATGAGAAAATGTTTCGCAATGCCACGAGAAAAGCTTTTTCAGAAAGCTGGATTATAGTCTCCGGGCAATAAATTAAGTTTCCTTTAAATCATTATGTTACTGCAGAATTCTGTTTGTTAAAGGTTACAAGGATCAAGATTGCAAAATGGTTTTGTAACATTCACTTAAATTCTTTTTTCAATTTCCTAAATGCAGATGAAGAAACTCTCTCATGGTAAAAACAAAGTGCTGGAGGAACTCAGCAGTGCATGCAGCTTACTTGGGCCATTAAGGGATAGAAAATACAGTGAAACATTGCTATTAACACGCCAATCGTCATAAACGTAATTAATTGGAAAGTTATATTTATTTTATAATCCATGCTCAATAGCTATGTGGCTAAATGGCTGGTTTAAAAATGGAGATCGGTTAATGGCTGGGAAACAAAAATATCAGCAAAATGACTAAATAAAAAATCTTTAAAAAATGTACAATTGTTGATAGTTAAACCTCTGACAAGTTATTATGTTTAAGTACTACTATAAAATTGCAGACCTAATCTCTGAGACACTGCAACTTCATCCATGTTACTGCAAGCACTAATTTATAGGCACTTTGGATGTTTCAAATCAGATGCAACATCAGCAGCCAGGTTAAGGGTACAGTGGAGAATAAAATACGAGAGTGAGTCTTTTGGCAATTAAATCGTTAGTAAAAAATTGTACCAAGACACACCATAAATGGATTCAGAAACTGCATCAATAATACACTGAGGAGAGGGGCTGCGACATACTGGGGATTGGTACCTGCACAAATCTATCACTAGCACCTGCATAACACAGCTAGCAGTAACTAATAGGGATATAAAAAGGTGGATTTTGTAACATGAATGAGTTATTTCAGCTGAATTATTTTATCCATGGTCAGGAATATTGGATTTTAGAACATGAGCCCCAAAACCTTTTACTCGGAGATTAGTTAGAAAAATACTGACAATTTCCTCGATTTTGTTTAATCACACTATTGTACCCTTGGACACATTCTACATTCAAGGTAATACATAAAACCAAGCGTTAAAGAAGGAACTGCAGATGCTGGAGAATCGAGGGTACACAAAAGGCTGGAGAAACTCAGCGGGTGCAGCAGCATCTAAGGAGCAAAGGGCAGCTTTCACGTGGGCAGCTTACAGCCCATAAAACCAAGCCATTATTTGCCGTTTACAATGTGGCAATCAAATGTTGCTGATATTTCATGCCTCAAGCTAATAATCCCAACTGTTCATTGGGATACTTGGAATTTATTTCAATTGTCAGGAACATGTGGAAATAAACTTACATATTTAATACGTTATCCATTTTCCATGTCATTTCTACCCCTAACATTACTGGCCACCTCGCAAAGAGTCACAGCAATTCAAATACTATAATATTTTCTGGTGGGGGGGGGGGGAAAGGAGGGCTGAGTAGGAGTGGAATGCAAGGCAGGTGCTAGATGAAACATCCATTACTGGAAGTTAATCATCTGTGCAAAATAGAGTCATAGAGTCTTACAGCGTGGAAACAGGTCCTTCGGCCCAACTTGCCCATACTGGCCATGTCCCATCTACACTTGTCCCACCTGCCTGCTTTTGGCCCATATCCCTCTAAACCTGTACCATCCATGTACCTGTTTAAATGTTTCTTAAACATAGAGATAGTAGTTCTGCAGTATTTCTGGACAGAGTTAATAATTGCTGGCCAGTCCTCCTGGCTCATCAGTCAAGAAAAAGTATTTCTGAAGACTAAACTAAAACCGTAAACATGCTGATGGAGCAAGCTGGATCAAAACAGATTTAGTTCTTCAGCGAAACATTGTGCTGTTGGAGCACCCTGGGTCTCGTATGTTGGATGCGTCATTACAGAGGAGAAAAAAGTGCATTCTGCCGATGGAAAGCGGAAAGTGCGGATTTCTCAGTAGCTTGTCTTGGACAAGTGTTCAGTTAGTCGAGGAAAGTCAGTATTTGCCTTATCACAACAAAGCGGCCATACTTACCCGTACCAATATCTTGGGTCATTTGGAATGGAATGATTTATTGCCCTATGCGCTGCAGCTTTCTTTTTATTGAGGACAAACTCCTGAAGTCTTAATTTCACTTCTGTGCTTGCTACTGCACCTAGGAAACATACACAGAAACAGAGTTATCTAAAACTTATGCTCCAAATGTGAACAAAATTTGTACAGTTGCAACATGACTTTCCAACTTTTATACACAATGCCCCGGTTAATGAAGGCAAGCATGCCTTATGTCTTCTTTATCATCCTATCAACATGCATGTTCAATTTCTGGGTGCTGTAGACTTGCACTCCCAAGATCCCTCTGTACATCAATGTTCCTAAGGATCCTGCCATACACGGTAAACTTTTCTCTTACATTTGACTTCCGAACACCGCACACTTGCCCAGATTAAACTGTATCGGTCATTTTCTCTACTCTCATTTCCATAAGATTTATCCTGCTGTATCCTTTGGCACACTCCCTCACTATCCACAATTCATAAACGTGCTAATCAGCCCACGTCCATTTTAGTCTGAATAATTTATATACATTACATTACAAAACAGAGGTCCCTGCACTCATCACAGGTCACAGTCCTCCAGTCAGTCACACATCCATCCCTATGTTCCATCTTCTACGGTCAAGCCAATTTTGAATTCAATCTATCAAATCGCTGTGTAACCTATGTGCTTAACCTTCTGGAATGGGCTACCTACCATGAATGGACTACCTTGTCAAATGTCTAAAGTCGATGGAGACACCATTCACTGCCCTACCCTCATGAATAATCTTTATCATCATCATTTCCTCTAAAAACTCAATCAATTCTGTAAAACATAACATCACCCGCACAAAGCCATATGGATCACAAAGAATGGATGACAAACTCTTGCATAGCGTGCAACAAAAGGTATTTGAATGGCTTTAGGGTTGCGGAATTTCAGCTTTGGGCAGATGCACAAGGATAGGGTGGAGAGCATTTTGTCATGTGCACAGTGGGCAATGCCAATTGAGAGAGGTTTTATCACATCCCAAAGAAATGCTAAAAAGAGATGCTTGATATCAGATTTTAGTTTAGATTTTTAATTAGAGCACATGGTATTGGGGTAGGTGTTGACATGGATAGAAAATTGGTTAGCAGACCGGAAGCAAAGAGCAGGAGTGAACGGGTCCTTTTCAGAATGGCAGGCAGTGGCGAGTCGAGTGCTGCAAGGCTCGGTGTTGGGACCACAATTGTTTACCATATATATATTAATGATTTGGAAGAGGGAATTAGGAGCAGCACTAGCAAGTTTGTGGATGGCACAAAGCTGGGTGGCAGTGTGAACTGTGAAGAGGATGTTAGGAGGTTGCAGTGAGACCTGGACAGGTTGAGTGAGTGGGCAGATGCAGTATAATATAAATAAATGTGAGATTATCCACTTTGGCGGCAAAAACAAGGGGGCAGATTATTATCTCAATGGGGTTAGGTTAGGTAAGGGGAAGGTGCAGCGAGACCTGGGCGTCTTGTACACCGGTCACTGAAAGTTGGCTTACAGGTACAGCAGGCAGTGAAGAAAACTAATGGAATGGTGGCCTTCATAACAAAGGGAATTTAAGTATAGGAGTAAAGAGGTTCATCTGCAGTTGTATAGGGCTCTAGCGAGACCACATCTGGAGTATTGTGTACTGTTTTGGTCTCCAAATTTGAGGAAGGACATCCTTGTGATTGAGGCAGTGCAGTGGAGGTTCACGAGATTGATTCCTGGGATGGCGGGACTATCATATGAGAAAAGATTGAAAAGACTAGGCTTGTATTCACTGGAGTTTAGAAGGATGAGGGGGGATCTTATAGAAACATATAAAATTATAAAAGGACTGGACAAGCTAGATTCAGGAAAAATGTTCCCAATGTTGGGCGAGTCCAGAACCAGGGGCCACAGAATTAGAATAAAGCGGAGGTCATTTAAGACTGAGGTGAGAAAAAACCTTTTCACCCAGAGAGTTGTGAATTTATGGAATTCCCTGCCACAGAGGGCAGTGGAGGCCAAATCACTGGATGGATTTAAGAGAGAGTTAGATAGAGCTCTAGGGCTAGTGGAGTCGAGGGATATGGGGAGAAGGCAGGCATGGGTTATTGATAGGGGACGATCAGCCATGATCACAATGAATGGCGGTGCTGGCTCCTCCTGCACCTATTTTCTATGTTTCTAAAAGGCCTTCACCTACTTTACCTAGTAACTGTACTTAGTATCATGGTTATCTAGTCTACAATTTGATAGACTGCATTTTTGCTCAAGAAGCAACCTCCTCATATAATGGGTTTTGTAGAGGTGCCAATAATTGGTAACGTGTTTGTTAAAAGATTTCAGAAAGTGTGATTTCTCTGCTTTTGAATCCATGATGGTCTCATTTTATTGTTGCTTTCAGCGCAACAACACAAATGCACAATTGCAAACATGCAGTTCAAAGTATCCTGCTGCTAATAACCACAAGCTTTCTGACAACTCTGCTGACATGTAACCTCTTTTTGCTGCTTCAGCTTTATTAAAATAGGAGCAATTGGTATGACCTAGAACAGCTAGAAACCGCTGGAAATTTGAAATACTTGTTTAATTGTTGCAAGCAAGCAATTTATACCTAATTCTGTATAACAGCACACAATTACTTTTAGAAGTAATTTTGAGAAAAACTAAAACAAGTTCGTTGACATGCATTCAGTACATTTGTACATGTACTCCGTTTATACTACTCAGGAAACCAGATCCCTCCCAACTTTTAGCACAACACAATTGGTTTGTTTTGTGAAGGGTTTGTGATAATTTTGTGGGATATACTCAGTATCTTTTCTCAGCTGTGGGAAAAAAAGGCTACTTTTTGATGGCAATGATGTAATAAGTTAGTTTCAAGTGTCTCAACCACTTCCGATTCACAATATTTATTCTAAGTTTAGACTACACTGAAAGAGTTCAATTCCCGTGACCAACTTCTACATTACAACACAACAATGGCAATACTCATTTACTATATTTAAATATAGGGAACCATGTTGTTCAAATTACTTTTCTAAAAGGGAATTAGCTTTTTGAGAGAAACAATTGAGTTTCCATTCTGGCTTTCTGAGCACTTTTACTTCTTAGCACATTTGCAAGCTCAGTTGCATTGCCGATTGAAGGGAAGGGACTGAAAAGTTTGAAAGCATTACTTATATGATGTACCCATAGTATTAAAAAAATAACACTGAGCAATCTATGACACCTTATCCTAAAATAATCCACCCTAGTTCTAGACTCGGCAGCTAGAGTAATCAGTTCCTAATGGTCATTTTGTTAAATCCCCGAATCAAAAACAAAATTCCATTCAATTATGTTTACTCTGATGATCCAATGTCCTTGTAATAAAGACCAAGAAATCATTCGTTCAATTGGTGATTTTCAACATCTTGAATAATTAACTTAATTAAGTCTCACAACCCACTTTCCCACCTAACATTATATTACCAGAAAACTTGGATACATCTCGTGTCCTTTCATATAATTCATGAATAGATTTTAATTGATCTTAGGCCAAGCAGTTATCATAGTACAGCCCCAGCATAAATTGTAGAAAAGCACTCAGTGTTTTTCTGACTAAATTATTGCATGTGGTAAAATTTCTGAAGAACCCTCCATTATGGCTACTATTATTTACAAGGTTTGGAACACAAATTTAAGGTCCAGTTTATAAAGATTTTGATTCCATGTCTGCTCTAGGTTTAAGTGAAGAAACAGGGTGTTTCTTTAACATATCAAAGGAGTATGAGAAGAAAAATATCAAAAAAACTGCCGGAAATCCAAAGCAGAAAGAAAATGCTGAAATTATTGAATAAGTCAAGCCACATCCATGCGGTGAGAAATAAGTCAATGTTTCAGGTTGGAGTTTGCTAAGTTGCAAGAAGGGTGGGTGAGTAAGGGGTATGTTTCTGATACAGTTAAGCTGTGAAGACCATTGGAATAAGCTGCAAACGGGCTATCTGGTTCATTAGTGAACAGTAGTCGTTAGAAGGTAAGAGCAGTGTCAAAAGAACGTAGCAATAAGAATGTCTTCCTGCTCTTCCTTAAATGAAGAGCAGGAAAACATTATCTGGCTGGTCAGGTTCGGCATGATTCCACTTCCAGAGGGGAAAAAAGAAAAAAAGAAAAACTGAGACCATACCACAGGTTAACTGACACAGGACAACTGACACAGTCCAAGAAATCAAGTGACAAATTCATTACCGAGTTCAGAAGGCTGCAATGTGACCAGTTGGAAGATGAGGTGCTATTCCAAAACTGCATATGATTTCTCCAATGCAGATGAGTCCACATTGTGACATGCTGAATATTTGAGTGCAGAATACTACATGGGTAGAAATACAAATGAATAGTTGCCTCATCTGCAAAGAATATTTGGAAGTAGATACAAAATGCTGGCGTAACTCAGCGGGACAGGCAGCAGCTCTGGAGAGAAGGAATGGGTGACATTTCGGGTCGAGACCCTTCTTCAGACTATTTGGGTCCTGGATGGGGGGAAGGGAAGATGTGAAAGACAGTGTTGCATAGCCTGTGATTCAAAGGAAAGTGCCATGAGGAGTGGCAACTAATACAACACTTTATTTTCATCTCTTCCTTTCCCACACCCAGTGACCTAAATCTCAGTAAAGGACAATGAAGAAAAGCTAACCAAAGAGCACTGAATAATTGTCGAGACAAACCCAAAGGAGTGACTGTAGAAGAATAAAAGTATAATCTCTTACTCCAGAAAACCAAATCTCAATGAAAAATTGGAAAAGTTGGAAAGTACTGAAAATGGTGAACAATTCCATGGAATCAAAATGTCTATGAAGTGGTTCTGTGCTCCCATCTTCCAAATGACATAGGCTGGAATGTTAAAATATATAGCAATACTTTACCTTTCAGTTAAAATCTTAAATGCCACATCCAGTGCGCTCCATAATAAGACCCATCATTTATTTATTTGCCGCTGAAATCCACAATTTGAGATTTGTAATAGAAATACCTTTCATGGAGGTTGGCTCAGGAGTGACAGCAGGTGAAGGAGAGCGGGGATTTGCTGAGAGGTGAGCACTTGGGGGTTTTACAGTGTTTTTCTTTCAGTAGCGGTTATTTTAAAAAACACACAGGACCAGATACAGCATATATCTTGTAAGGAGGTTGGAACAGGAACGGCAGCAGGTGAAGGAGAGCGGGGATTGGCTGAGGAATATAATTCAAAAATTGGTAAATTGGCAAGTTATGCAATTTATCAGCCGATATAAGCAAAGTTGCTCTAGGGGAGCGGCCAGTCGGGAGAAGTGCCTTGTGAGAAACGTCTTTGGCTCAAGCGTCTTCAGCAAGGAGGCTGAGGAGAGGAGATTACTCCAAAAGTTGGAGAAGCGGGAAATACATGACGGGTAAGATGACAGGGTTGGTGCGGGGAGCGAGGATTTCATTTATAGACCACTGGGATCTCTTCTGGGGTAGGGGTGACCTGTACAAAAGGGATGGGTTCCACCTTAACTGGAGGGGAACCGACGTTCTGGCAGGCAGGTTTGCTAGTGCTATACGTGTGGGTTTAAACTAAATAGTGGGGGGGAGGGATTGACAAATTGGGAGTATAAAGATGGAGTTAAAGGGGAAGTGAGTACAGGAAAAGTTACAAATCATTCCCGAATTAATGGGAAGGAAAGTTCGAGAAGGGATAAGAGAGTAAGGTCAGGGTGTGAGAGGGGAGGTGAATACCAAAATCAAAGTGTTGTATATGAATGCGCGAAGTACAAGATAGAAAAGTGGATGAGCTTGAGGCTCAGTTAAAAGGCAAGTATGATGTTGTGGGAATTACAGAGACATGACTGCAAGAGGGCCAGGGCTGGGAACTGAGTATTCAAGGGTATACGTCCTATCGAAAAGACAGACAGGTGGGCAGATGGGGTGGGGTAGCTCTGTTGGTGAGAAATGAAATTCAGTGACATAGAATCAGGAGATGTGGAGTCAGTATGGATAAAAATGAGGAATTGTAAGGGTAAACAGACCCTAATGGGACTTATCTACAGGCCCCCAAACAGAAGCCTGGATATATATAGGGTGCAAGTTGAATCAAGAGTTAAAATTGGCATGTCATAAAGTAATGCTACGATTGCTATGGGAGATTTCAACTTGCAGGTAGACTGGGAAAATCAGGTTGGTACTGGACCCCAAGAAGGGGAGTTTGTGGAGTGCCTCTGTGATGGATTCTTAGAGCAGCTTGTACCTACCAGGGCGAACACAATTCTGGATTTAGCGTTGTGAACCGGATTTGATAAGGGAATTTGAGGTAAAGGAGCCATT
This sequence comes from Raja brachyura, assembly GCA_963514005.1. The sequence goes on along the minus strand of OY740787.1, from coordinate 40,083,284 downwards.
AGGAGGTAGTGATCATAATATGATAAGTTTTAATCTACAAATTGAGAGGGAGATGGGTAAATCGGAGGTGTCAGTATTACAGTTGAACAAAGGGGACTATGGAACCATGAGGGAGGAGCTGGCCAAAGTTGACTGGAAAGATACCCTAGCAGGGAAGACAGTGGAACAACAATGGCAGGTATTTCTGGGAATAATACAGAAGGTGCAGGATCAGTTCATTCCAAAGAGGAAGAAAGATTCCAAGGGGAGTAAGGGGCAGCCGTGGCTGACAAGGGAAGTCAGGGACAGTATAAAAATGAAAGAGAAGAAGTATAACATAGCAAAGAAAAGTGGGAAGCCAGAGGATTAGGTAACTTTAAAAGAGCAACAGAAGGTAACTAAAAAGGCAATACGGGGAGAAAAGATGAGGCACGAAGGTAAGCTAGCCAAGAATATAAAGGAGGACAGTAAAAGCTTCTTTCGGTATGTGAAGAAGAAAAAATTAGTTAAGGTAAAAGTTGGACGCTTAAAGACTGAAAAAAGTGGATTTATTATGGGGAACAAGGAAATGGCAGATGAGTTGAACAGGTACTTTGGATCCATCTTCACTAAGGAGGACACAAACAATCTCCCTGATGTACTAGTGGTCAGAGGTACTAGGGTGACGGAGGAACTCAAGGAAATGCACATTAGGCAGGAAATGGTGTTGGGTAGACTGATGGGACTGAAGGCTGATAAATCCCCAGAGCCTGATGTTCTGCATCCCAGGGTACTTAAGGAGGTGGCTCTGGAAATTGTGGACGCATTGGTGATCATTTTCCAATGTTCTATAGATCCAGGATCAGTTCCTGTGGGTTGGAGGGTAACTAATGTTATCCCACTTTTTAAGAAATGCGGGAGAGAGAAAAAACGGGGAATTATAGACCAGTTAGCCTGACATCGGTGGTGGGGAAGATGCTGGAGTCAATTATAAAAGATGAAATTGCGGCATATGGGGATAGCAGTAGCAGGATCGTTCTGAGTCAGCATGGATTTACGAAGGGGAAATTGTCTTCTAAAATCCCCTAGTCTTCTGGAATTTTTTAAGGATGTAACTAGGAAAATGGACAAGGTGGAGCCAGTGGATGTAGTGCACCTGCACTTTCAGAAAGCATTTGATAAGATCCCACATAGGAGATTAGTGGGCAAAATTAGAGTACATGGTATTGGGGGGTAGGGTGCTGACATGGATAGAAAATTGGTTGGCAGACAGGAAACAAAGAGTAGGGATTAACGGGTCCCTTTCAGAATGGCAGGCAGTGACTGTAAAGAACATGCACGTACACAAGGAATTCTTTACTATAACTTTTATTGACTACACACACATTACTGCCCTAGCTGTACATGGTCTGTCACGTTCACTAGAGAGGAAGCTAGGGGATGGGTTAGCAGGGCTACGTCACTACAATTAAAGGGACAGGCACTTATCATCTACACCCTTCCTCTACAAAAGAAAGAAAAGTGGGGTACTGCAAGCCTCGGTGTTGGGACCGCAGCTATTTACAATATACATTAATGATCCAGATGAAGGGATGAAAAGTAACATTAGCAAATTTGCAGATGACACAAAGCTGGGTGGCAATGTGAACTGTGAAGAGGATGCTATGAGGATACAGGATGACTTGGACAGTGGGCAAGTGCATGGCAGATGCAGTTTAATGTAGATAAATGTGAGGTTATCCACTTTGGTGGCAAAAACAGGAAGGCAGATTAATATCTGAATGGTGTCAAGTTGGGAAAAGGGGAAGTACAACGGGATCTGAGGGTCCTTATTCATCAGTCACTGAAAGTCATCATCATCGGCGGTCACTCAAAACGAATATGACTGTCCACTCCATAGGGTCATCTACTTGCGGGTCTGCAGATGTCTGTAGAGGCCGATCCACGATCAACACACCTTGGTGCAACGTGGGCAGTGGAGACTGGCGGTGGTTGGAAGTCGTCGAGCCCCCTTCTCTATCTCCTTACAGTGCTGTCCCTTTGCCTCTGCGACACGGTGTAGTTCCATTTCGTGACGTGCAGCTCCTTCCTGCACGGATTTCCTCCAGGAGCGCTTGTCCAGTGCAATGTGCTCCCAGTTGCTTGATGTAATGTGGAATTTCTTCAGACTGTTCTTGATGTTGTCCTTGAAGAGTTTCTTTGACCCGCTGGGGGCTCACCACCTTCCTTCAATTGAGAATACAGGATTTGTTTGGGAGACATGGCCAGTTCATCGAAGTTGGTGCTGCATCATTGTGGTGGTGATGCTGGTCATGTTGGCTTCCTCCAAACTGCTGATGTTGGTGCGTTTGTCCTCTCAATTGATCCTCAGAATCTTTCGTAAGGATCTTTTATGGTATTGTTCCAGGGCTCTCAGATGCCTGCTGTAGGTGGTCCATGACTCGGCTCCATGCAACAGGGTGGTGGGTACAACGGCTCTGTAGACCAGCAGTTTTGTTTGGGCCTTTAGGTCTCGGTCTTCAAAGACTCTTTTCCTGAGTCTGGCGTAAGCTCCCCTGGCACAACTCAGGCAATGGTTGACCTCAGAGTTGATGTCAGCTTTTGAGGAAAGAATGCTGCTAAGGTAGGGGAAGTGGTCAATGTTTTCAAGCGTGGTGTCGTCCTCTTTTATAGTGGATTGGGTAGACAGCTGGTTGGGTGGAGGTTGATATAGGATTTCGGTCTTCTTGATATTTAAAGCTAGGCCCATGGCCCTGTATGCCTTGGCAAAGGCATTCAGGATGCCCTGGAGGTCTTCTGCAGAGTGTCATGCAATGGTGCAGTCGTCCGCGTACTGAAGCTCCATGATGGCGGTGTTACTGACTTTGCTCTTGGCCTTTAACCTATTAAGGTTGAAGAGCCCACCGTCAGTTCTGTAGAGGATTGGGATTTCCTGTGGCAGCTCTTCACCAATGAGGTGAAGTATGGCAGCAATGAAGACGACAAACATGATGCATCCGTTTGACTCCTGATTCCACAGTGAAGGGCTCGGACTCAGAGCCGCAGTTGCTGAGCACTGTGACCGACATGCCATCATGTAGAAGCCTCAATATTCTGATGTACTTGTCGTGACAACCGTACCTTGATAGCATGCTCCAAAGAGCCTGGCGGTCTACAGAGACAAAAGCCTTTGTCAGGTCTATGATGGCCATGTATAAAGGCTGCCTTTTTCCTGGAGTTGGCGTACTGTGAATATCATGTCTGCTGTACCTCTGGATGGGTGGAATCCACACTATGATTTTGGGAGTACCTCCCCAGACAGTGGTAGAAGTCGGTTTACGAGGACACGAGCTAGGACTTTGCCTGTTGTTGACAGGAGCGAGATGCCCCTGTAGTTTCCACATTCAGCCTTATCCCTCTTCTTAAAAATGGTCACTATTAGAGCATCCCTGAGTTCTGAGAAAAGATCTTCTTTCCCTTGAGGAGTAGGGCGTGGATATGGTACAGAAGCTCCAGTCCACCTTCCTTTAAGATCTCAGCTGGGATCCCATCTGGACTGGTGGCCTTGTTGTTCTTAAGGGTCTTGATGGCATCTTGAACCTCTGTCATAGTGGGAGGTTCTTCCATGTCTTCTCTGATGTGACTCTGGGGGATGCGGTGGGTAATGTCTGGTTCAGTTGTGCTGTCACGGGTGAGGAGTTCCTGGAAGTGCTCTTTCCATCGGGCGTTAATGGACTCATTGTCCTTCAGCAGTTCTTGTCCGTCTTTTTAGTGCAGGAGGGTTAAGCTGCGGTAGCTTCGACCATAGACGGCCTTAGTAGCATTGAAGAAGCCTCTGGTGTCACCCGCGTCTGCCAATCTCTGGATTTCCAGAGCCTTATCTGTCCACCAAGAGTTCTTAAGCTCCCTCACCCGGCTCTGGACGTCCACCTTGGCTCTGGAGTGAGCCGCTCTTTTAGCCTTGCAGGTTACATCATTTTTGCCAGGCACGAAAGGCTTTCCTTTTCTTGGAGATGAGCTGTTCTATCTCTGCGTCGTTCTCGTCAAACCAGTTCTGGTGTTTTCTGGACTTGCAACCAAGGATGTTTTTACAGATATCAAGGATTCTGGATATGAGCCGGCTCCAGTGTCCTGCAATATCATCAGGATATTCCTGTTGGCGGCTTTCCCCAAGAGAAGCCTGAAATCACTGCTGGGTGGCAGTTTCCTCCAGGCTTTCAAGATGCAGCCTTGGCCGGATCTGCTTTGTTTGAATCCTCCTCTTCCTCTTGAGTTTGATGGACATCATGGAGCGGATGAGGCGATGATCTGTCCAGCAGTCATCTGCATCGATCATGCCCCTTGTGATGTTCACGTCACGGCGGTCCTTGGCTCGTACAATGACATAGTCAATGAGATGCCACTGTGTGGAGCGTGGGTGTCTCCAAGATACCTTTAGTTTGTTTTTCTGGTGAAAGAGGGTGTTAGTGATGATGAACACATTTGCTGAGAAGCAGAGCTCCATTGGAGTTGATGTTCCCGATGCCTTCTTTTCCTATGGTACCCTTCCAGAGGTGTTGGTCCCGGCCGTTCCAGATATTGAAGTCTCCGAGGAGAATAATCTTATCCTCCCTGGGGATTTTACAGTGTTTCGTCCAAGCAGGTGTAGAAGGTCTCTTTTACTTCCTCTTCAGAGTCCAAAGTTGGGGCATACTCACTCACAACTGTTGCCATCTGGTTGTTGGCAAGCACTAGACGGATGGTCACGAGACGCTCACTGATTCCCACAGGAAGTTCGGAGAGGTGGCTGATGAGCTGGTTCCTGATAGCAAACCCAACACCATGGATCCTAGGCTCATTGGCAGCTTTTCCGTTCCAGAAGAAAGTGTAGCCACCCTTCTCCTCCTTCAGTTGTCCTTCGTCTGCCCGTCGGGTTTCAGAAAGGGCAGCTATGTCAATTCTGCATCTTCTCAGTTCTCTTGCGATGATTGCGGTTCTCCTCTCTGGTCTGTTACAGGTTTCACTATCCGTCAATGTGCGCACATTCCATGCTCCAAAGTTCATATTCATATTACTGTGTTTCTGACCGCGTGTGGTGATACCTCTGGACGCGGTAATCCAGTCGATAATTAAGTATGTGGCAGGCTATTATTAGGGCACCTTTTCTTGTCCTTTCCCCAAGTGGGGTGAGCAGAGTGGATCCTAAAGAGGACTGCTCAGTCGTGGGTGCAGCTGCCAAAGGGCACTTCTGCCTTGTTCCAAGAGTCCAGCGACTGAATCTAGCACCCACCGCCTGATGTGCCAGCTCATTACTAGGGGCTTCCAGATCTCACAATCCTGCCCCCATCGCCAAATGCTGATCGCCATAGGACTTAATCCAGGGTGGATTCCCTATATGGAGGATGCCTGTGCGTGACTTTGTTTAACGTGTGGAGACTGGTGCACAGACAGCCACCACACGGTTCTTGACAGATCTGCGTCAGGATCCAGTGGCATGGAGTCCAAAACGATCGGCGACCCTTTTCTGCTGCAGCCTACATCCGCTTTCCCAGCCGTTGTGACGCTCCGCTAAAGTGTGCCATCATCCTCCGCCTGTTCCATCGTTGAGGTCTTCGTTGGATTGCTCTTTGTCAGAGGCCTCCCCCTCAACCTTACGGCCATGGGAGGCCTTAACAGGAGCATAGCTCCAGACAGCATCGCTCCCAGCATCTCAGAACCACACAAACTTCTCCACCGTGACAAGGTGACAATCCACGGAAAGTAAGCATGAAGGTACAGCAGGCAGTGAAGAAAGCGAATGGCATGTTGGCCTTCATAAGAGGAGTTGAGTATAGGAACAAAGGGATCCTTCTGCAAGGCCCTAGTGAGACCACACCTGGAGTTTTGTGTGCAGTTTTGGTCTCCACATTTGAGGAAGGAACTTCTTACTATCGAGGGAGTGCAGCGTAGGTTCACCAGGTTAATTCCCGGGATGGCAGGACTGCCATGTGTTGATAGAATGGAGCGGCTGGGCTTGTATACTCTGGAATTTAGAAGGACGAGAGGGCATCTTATTGAAACATATAAGAATATTAAGGGTTTTGACATGCTAGAGGCAGGAAACATGTTCCCGATGTTGGGGGAGTCCAGAACCAGGGACCACAGTTTAAGAATAAGGGGTAAGCCATTTAGATGGGAGATGAGGAAAAACCTTTTCACACAGAGAGTTGTAAATCTGTGAAATTCTCTGCCTCAGAAGGCAGTGGAGGCCGGTTCTCTGGATGCTTTCATGAGAGAGTTAGATAGAGTTCTTAAAGATAGCGGAGTCAGGGGATATAGGGAGAAGGCAGGAATGGGGTACTGATTGTGGATGATCAGCCATAATCACATTGAATGGCAGTGCTGGCTCAAAGGGCCGAATGGCCTACTCCTGCACCTATTGTCTATAATCTATTGTCTATAAAAAAATAACATGTGGTTAAAGTGCACATTGTCAGATTTTAATAAAGGCCATTTTATATGCATTATAGTTTCACCATGTAGAAATTGCAGCAGTGTTCACACACAGTCCCCCCCATTTCAGGGCAATATAATGTTTGGGCCACAGCAATGTCATGTAAATGAACGTAGTCATATTTAGTATTTTGTTGCGAATCCGTTGCATGCAATGACTGCTGGAAGTCTGCAATTCATGGACATCACTAGTTGCTGGGTGTCTTCTCTGCCACGCCTGTATTGCAGCCATCTTTAGCTTATGCTTGTTTTGGGGTTAGTTCCCTTCAGTTTTCTTTTCAGCATATAAAAGGCATGCTCAATTGGGTTCAGATTGAGTAAATGACTTGGCCACTCTAGAATTGACCATTTTTTAGCTGATAAACTCCTTTGTTGCTTTAGCAGTATGTTTGGGACCATTGTCTTGCTATAGAATGAACCACTGGCCAATGAGTTTTGAGGTATTTGTTTAAACTTGAGCAGATAGGATGTGTCTATACACTTCAGAATTCATTATACTACGACCATTAGCAGTTTTATCATCAATGAAGATAAGTGAGCCAGTACCTTCAGCAGCCCCCGTGTTTCACAGATGAGGTGGTATACTTTGGATCTTGGGCAGTTACATCTCTCCTCCATACTATGATCTTGCCATCACTCTGATATGTTAATCTTCGTCTCATCTGTCCACAAGACCTTTTTCCAGAACTGTGGTTGCTCTTTTAAGTACTTCTTGGCAAACTCTACCCTGACCATCTTATTTTTGTAGCTAACCAGTGGTTTGCACCTTGCAGTGTAGCCTCTGTATTTCTGTTCATGAAGTCTTCTGCGGACAGTGATCATTAACATATCCATACCCGACTCCTGAAGAATGTTTCTGATCTGTCGGACAGATGTTTGGGGATTTATCTTTATTATAAAGAGAATTCTTCTGTCATCAGCCTTGGAGGTCTTCCTTGGCCTGCCAGTCCCCATGCGATTAGTAAGCTCACCAGTACTCGCTTTCTTCTTAATGATGTTCCAAACAGTTGATTTTGGTAAGCCTAAGGTTTCGCTGATGTCTCTAACAGTTTTATTCATGTTTCTCAGTCTCATAATGGCTTCTTTGAATTTCATTGGCACAACTTTGGTCCTCATGTTGATAAACAGCAACAAAAGTTTCTAAAGGTGATGGAAAGATTAAAGGAAAGACTAGGTGCTGAGAGCTCTCTTATACCTGCATTCAGGAGGCAATTAAACACACCTGAGCAATTACAAACACATGTGAAGCCATGTGTCCCAAACATTATGGTGCTCTGAAATGGGGGGACAATGTATAAGCACAGCTGTAATTTCTACATGGTGAAACCAAAATGTATAAATATACATTTGAATAAAATCTGACAATGTGCACTTTAACCACATGCGATTTTTTTCTATTACAAATCTCAAATTGTGGAGTAGAGGCAAATAAATAAATGATTGGTCTTTGCCCCAAACATTATGGATGGCACTGTATTTCTGTCCCGACTTCCTGGGTGACCACAATCACATGGAAACATTAAAAATATGTATCTACATTTTTTAAATATGCTTTTTAATTCCGCATTGATTAATAACTGCTCATTTACAGGGTATTTTAAAACTATGGATGACAATTTACTTGTACCAAATAATCTTTTCTTGGCCACATACACTGTTTAAATCCTTACAGCAACTGTAATCTTTAACCATAATTGAACAGAAATTACCTGCAATTTTGCATAAAACACCCACATCAACTAGAAACTGCAATATAAAAATTCTGAAGTCGATTATAGGATCTAGGATTCCAAATCCCATTCGATTCCCACCTTGACCTATCGGGCTTTGTCTCCTCGCACTGCTACAACGAGGCCTTGTACATTTAGGTTCTTTACAAGAAATTAAATTGATTGTATCACCTGTGATATTTGAATTGAATGTTTTGTGTGGTTATATGGTTATTTTAGAGAAAGAAACTCAGTCTTACTCAAAATGTTGTAGTGGCAAATAATTCACTTACTTATTTTAATGACAGACCCAGAAGAATTTTCATGCAGTATGGAATATATTCATAGCTGACAACCTACAAACCCTGTATGAATACCAGTAAAAATGCTTGAAATAGTCTGCAGTATTACATGATATGCTTCTGTTATTTGTAAAACAAGTATGCTACTTGCAATACGACTTTACGTATCATTGTTCTTACATATTTAATAGCCAAGTAACACATCTCAATAATGTAATGGCCAATTTGGATGGATGGGGGTTGTGGGAGGTCAAAACATTTACTTAATGACAAATCATGTGAAAAACCCCAATGTCTGCTGAAAATGATAATTTTAATAAAAGTTAACTTCAACCTAATTGCAATATCATGAATCATTTTTTTGGTTATTCTAATATATTTTACCTGTTTAGGACAGTCACTAAATTGTAATGCCCATTTTAATTTTGAGCACAGGGGGAATCTATTCTCCACTATCACTTTGTGCTCCTACCTTTATTACATCTGTGAAGTGCCTATTCTGATGAAATGTCCATTGCAAAAGCATCACTCAGTGTGCAGAACAAGTCTTTAACAATCCTTAACAAGGAACCTAGAATTTCTTACTTTCTTTTCCTTTTTCCTTGTTCTTCAACAGAAGTAGTTTTTGTTCTCTGTGTTTTTTTTCTATTTCCTGTTCTTGGCGATGCTGCTCCAATTTACGCTGTTGTTCCAAGATTTCCTGTTGGTGTTTCAATGCAAGCAAGTCCTGTTGGTGCTTAAAATTAAAGGAAAAAACGAGAAGGTAAGCAACTGATGCCCAAATATTAATGATACCTTAATTGACCGTTACCTCATCAAATGAATTGTTACTAAAAATAACACAGCTTGAACTCTCCAGTAGGACACTGAGATAAGTGACCAATGCACTGTTTCAGGAATTATTTTATAATATGTAAATCTGAATCCCCTGATCCCTGTTAGTTTAGCTGGGTATGCCAATCTTGAGAATAAAAATTGTCTACAGAAACAAGAATTTTCCAATTCTTCACTTAATTATATAATTAAAAATAGTTAAAGGTATATTGGAGCACTGTTACAATTGATAATGAAGGAAATAAGTCTGGTTGTTCTAACATGCAGTCACTCTGCCATTCTATGGAGTACTGATTGTGGATGATCAGTCATGATCATATTGAATGGCGGTGCTGGCTCGAAGGGCTAAATGGCCTGGCCTATTGTCTATTGCTAACACATTGGCTCAGCAGATTCAGGTCTATTGCAGCCAGTCACAATCAGCTCTGAGGCCAATCTAAAGTCACATCCTATATAATTTAAAATTGATTTGTTTACTTTATCAGAATGTGAGCAATGTTAGAAAGACAACATTCATTGGCAAATACTAATTGCCCTGTGTAAGCAGTGATGCATCTCCTCAATGAATATCTTTATTGAGGGTACTTCCAGATAGTATTTGCTGTGAAATTCTATGAATTAGATGTTTTGCTTATGATTGAAACAATGTTATGTTGAAGTTTGGTTGACGCACAATTTGGGAAGAAACTTGCACTACTATTGTGCCCATTATTTTCATGTTCAAATCTTCTCAAAAGGTACAGTTTTAGGTCTATGGGGATGGGGATTGCCAATGTAGGTTTGTATTTTGTAGATTGTATACACTACAGCTAGAGTTGGCTTGTTCTCTGGTGCTGGGTTCAGTGGCACACTATGCTATGGGAAAAGTCAATGAAATCCCTGCAGGGGAGGTGGGCAGCGTGGACTTGAAGCGTGTGTTGGGGGGGGGGGGGGGGGGGGTTGCGGGCACTCTCTCCCTCTCTGGCAGCATGCAGTATTCTCCCCCCCCCCCCCCCGCGGCGACCAGCGTCCTCATGGATACCGCGTGTTCCCTCTCCAGGGACACGTGAGTACGGACATAGGCCCGGAAGAGGGGCAGGCAGCCGACTCTGGTGTGACCATCGACCGCCAGCTGCCTGGACCCGCAAATGGGCATCTTGGCCAGGTCCTGGAGCAAAGCGACAGGGAGATCTCCCCCCCCCCCCCCCCCCTCCGATCGGCCCTCCCCACTCCCTGCCTTGTGTCCAAACACCAGGATCGTGGGACTAAAATGCAACCAGAATTTGAGGAGCAGCCCCTTCAGCTATTCGTACAGGGGCAGCAACCTCACACACTGCAGAAAATCAGGAGGCCGGCGAGCCCATGAACCAATCCTGTGCAACACTATCCATCTCTCTCGCGCTCTCACACTCTCTCCCTTGATGGCAGCTGTGGCCATGCCCTCTCATAGATGAACTGAGGCCCAGGCCCCTCAATTTTAGAGGCCCCCAAACCAAGATCCCTTTGAAGCAGACAGGCACGAGGCCCATGCCAAATGACACTCGTTGCACCCCCCTGATAGGGCCTGCCTTTGGCAACCTCTCTTTCTGTTGCGGTTACCGTTGGCAATGTCCCATTGTGATGCCATTATCGCACTTGGCAGCTTGAGAGCCCATTGTGATTGGTGCACTGTGAGTGGCATTGTGACATCATCACTGGAAGCTGGTGAAAAAAGGCTCTCAGTGAGAAGCGTTTTTTGGCTTTTTTTTTAAACTTTAATCGTGAATAACTTAATCGTGAGAAATATAGGATGAAATGTTAGGTAAGCCGAGTACGGTGTATTCGGGAAAAATGTGAGTTAGAATATGTAAAAATTTAAGCGGTAGCGCATAATGTTTTGAGGAAGATACAACATGCATACAAGATGAGCCTTTTAATAGTATATAACCAGGCATGTAGATAGATTTTAAATATACTTTTTAAGTGTATGGAAAAGTTACTCAGGGCTACATGTGAAGAGGTCAGGCATTGAAGAAATGTGCAATAAAAAGGAACTGCCAAATGCTGGTTTATACCAAAGATAGTTTCAAAATGCTGGAGTAACTAAGTGGGTCGGACAGCATCTCTAAAGAAAACAATTAGGTGATGTTTTGGGGCGGGGGGGTTATGAAACGGACAGATCAGAAGAGGGGAGGAGTGTTAAAAGCTATGCAAGCATAATATGAGGTCTTGTTCTTCTAATTTAAATAGAAGCAAAAGAAGACCACAGGAAATATAGGTCAGTATGTCAATGGGAAGGGGAGTTAAAGTGGTTAGCAACCGGCATCTCCACTGGGCCTTGGCGGATTGAGCATAAGTGTTCAGCGAAATTGTCGCAACGTCCACAATTGGTCTTGCCGATGTACAAGAGGCCACATTGGGAACACTGGACACAAATGATGTGGTTAGAGGAGGTACAAGTGAACCTCTGTCGGGTCCCTGGATGCAGTCCATGGAAGAGGTATGAGGACATGTGTTGCATCTCTGGCAGATGCAGGGGAAAGTACCTGGGGATGGGATGGGATGAGTGAACAAAGGAGTTGAGGGGTGTGCAGCCTCTGTGGAAGGTGGAAAGAGGTAGAGATGGACGGACATGTCGGGTGGTGGGATCACATTGGAGGTGACGGAAATGTCAGAGGTTGTGTTGGATGTGGAGGCTGGTGGTGTAAAAGATGAGGACCAGGGAAACTCTGTCCTTGTTGCATCTGGGGGGGGGAAGGGGGAGCAAAATCATAACTGTGGGATACAGAGGAGATACATGTGAGTGACCCACCTATGACCGAAGGGGGGGACACCACATTCACTAAAGAATTAGGACATTTCAGATGTCCTTGTATGGAAAACCTCATCTTGGGAGCAGATGCGGCAGAGATGGAGGAATTGAGAGTAGATGATAGCATCTTTGCAAGAGGTAGGGTGGGAAGAAATGTACCCCAGATAACTGAAGGAGTTGGGTAGGTTTGTAGCATACGCCAGTGGATAGTCTGTCTCCTGTGCTGGAGACAGGGATAAAGAAAAGGGAAAAAGGTGTCAGAGATGGTTCAGAGGAATTTGAGGGGAGGGTGGAAGTTAGTGATGAAGTTAATAGAGTCCATTGAAGAGATTTGGTTTGGAGAAGGTTTATGAAGCAAAAATAGAGAATTTGGTATTTATGTCAAAAATGTGAAGGGAACTTGAGGAATGGCAAAACTATTAGAATTAAAGGAAAGAGGAAAGCAAAATTGTGAGTTCTTCAGAGGAAACAAAACAGCAATATTCAATGAAATAGTTTATCTTCTTTCCACCCACTCTTCTTCACAAGTTGAACAGGGAAATATGTAATGAAAATATTCTGGTAATACATTTATTAGAATGTTCTGATGAAAGGTTTGTGATCCAAAATGTTCATTTTGTTTTCTATAGATGCTGCCTGATTCATTGAGTGTCTCCAGTATTCTGTTTTTTTTATTTCCGATTTCCCCCATCTGCATTTACTTCCTTTTCTCTAACATCAACAATGTTTCACTTTGTAACATTCAAATACAGTCCTGGTTTTCCCTTTTGACTCCACTATTTGTTTACCTTGAGTGGAAATTTGGTAGTTGTTTATTTGTCTTCATAATTTTAGAACCTATACAGATAATCTTATGAGTAGAAAAAGACTAAATGACTAGCTTTCCTAATTTCACTTTAATAATTGCGCATTTGATGCAGTTGGAATATAACTGTTCAAACGTGAAGAACGAAGGATACAAATTCATATTTGTAAAGCTTAGGAAGTCACTGCATCTTTGAAAAAACGCAAGCCTGATAGTCTGTTACTTTGCATTAAAGTACACTGCAGCAGCAATACAATAAATTCCTGGGCCTTTATTAATGTTCCCCAAATTAAGTATATGCACAAATTGAACAGGAGATAGATATTGGTAGGGTCTGTTTACAATTACATGTTCTATAATTATATATATATATATATACAAGACTTCCTACATTAATGCAGAAAGATTAAAAAAATACCAAAATACATGCAGCAATGCATATACATTTGAACTCAATATATCACCGTATCTGAAATGACAAGATCAAACTAAACATTTTTAAATGATGTTCATAATGGATATGCTATAATTATAAAAAGGAAGAATTGGTCAGCTTGAATTGGTCATTGTTTAAAATATCTTGGGTCACCTTTATGTGTTCTTGTAGTTGGGCTTCATGTTGTCGTGAGAGCTGCTCATGCTGCCTTTGAAATTCTGCGATAAGAAGCTGCCGTTGAATCTGTTGTTTTTGCTTCAGAGCAATCAGTTCCTGTTGTAATTGCTGCTCTCGCACACTAGGATCGGCTGCTGACACTGAAAACTGATGATCAAGCCGAAGATCCATTGGTGTACTAGTGTGGACTTGAGGCAGTGCTGTGCTTATATCAACTACAAATGAAAGTACAACAAGTAGTTAAAATTAGTTATTTAATGTAGAGCTATAATTTCAAAGTTACAATTAAATGCTCATACACATTCTTAAGGTCATAAGGAATAGGAGTAGAATTAGGCCATTCAGCCCATTAAGTCTACTCCGCCATTCAATCATGACTGATCTATCTCACCCTCCTAACCCCATTCTCCTGCCTTCTCCCCATTACCTCTGACACCTGAATTAATCAAGAACCTATCTATCGGCCTTAAAAATATCCACTGACTGTGCCTCCACAGCCTTCTGTGGCAAAGAATTCAACAGATTCACCACACTCTGACTAAATAAATTTCTCATCTCTTTCCTAAAAGAACATCCTTTAATTCTGAGGCCTCTAGTTCTAGACTCTCCCACTAATGGGAACATTCTCTCCACTTCCACTCTATCCAAGCCTTTCGCTCTTCTGTATGTTTCAATGAGGTCCCCCCTCATTCTTCTAAACTCCAGCGAGTACAGGCCCAGTGCCGACAAACGCTCATCATAGGTTAACCTACTCATTCCTGGGACCATTCTTATAAAACTCCTCTGGACCCTCTCCAGAGTCAGCACACCCTTCCTCAGATATGGTGCCCAAAATTGCTCACAATATTCCAAATGCAGCCTTACCAGCACCTTAGAGAGCATCAACATTATATCCCTGTTTATGTATACAAGCTCTCTTGAAATAAATGATAGCATTGAGTTTACTTTCTTTACTTCCAATTCGACTTGCAGATCATCTTTTTGGGAATCCTGCACCAGCACTCCCAAGTCCCTTTGCACATAATGGACTTATTATTACTGGTAATTGCAGGCTTATATGTGCACATTCAGGACGTAGAACTATAGTATGTACATCACAACGCATTGGCAATTGGTCACATGGAGTTATCAACTAAAAACTTGTGGTTATCTAATCTTAGTCTATGGCAATTAATTGAATTTTTACTAGCTCCAAAGAGAATACGGTCATCCCTGTTTGTGCGTCATGTTGGGAAAGTGAGAATATCAGGTTTACATACGCGAAGAATTATTTATTCCATTACTGAAACGTTGATCAATCATGGATGGTAATAATTAGGTTCATCTCTCACTAACAAATCTTGTTTCTTCATTTGTTCTTGGAATGTGGGTGATGCAACAATATTCATTTTGTCATGGAATGAGGGTCTAGCTGCCTACACCACATTTAATTCCCATCCTGATTACCCTGGGAAGCAGATACAGACATACAAGTAGTATGTTGTTAGTTAACTCAGTAATAATGAAGAAAATGACAAAGAAAAGCAGGAACACGATTACAAAGTGCTAGTTCATCTGTCCACAAGCATGCACAACGAGGAGCTCCACCTAGTTGGAAAGTTTTTTGCAAACTATGTTGCACCCAATCTGAACATGCATGCTCAATAGGCTGGTAACTTGACTTGGGACAGTTGATCAACAACTAAAAGAATTTGTGCACAAATCATTAGAAACTTTAAAGCATGTTCCCATGAAAGTGCTATTAACCAAATGAAAGTACCACCTATCACTTCCAAGTACGACATCACATCTATCTTACTATTACTTTGTCAGAAACCATGCCAGTAATGCACAGCTGTGGCCCGTATTGGAGTGGGCTCCCAAGGCCTACAGCTGTTCAAGGTGGACCACAGCAAAATCAATAAAAACTCTAAAGTCTTCCACCTCTGAATCTGTGATGCTTGCAAAATACTAAGATATATAAATGAGTATACATAATACCGGAAGACAACAATTTAACCCACTATGCCCAAGTTAGCAAAGTAAATAATCTATTTAGGTTAGACCCACTTCACAATTCTTGATCCATTACCCTGTGAATTTAGGTGCCAAGTGCTTTTCCGTTGCTACACTTTGAGGGTGAAAAAATCCTAATGGGCCTGTCCCACTTAGGCGACTTTTTAGGCGACTGCAGGAGACTATGCAGTCGCCACATGTTCGTGGGTGGTTACTGGGGAGTCGCCTTCATGGTCGTGAGGAGTTCCCGCAGTCTGGGAACTAGTCATGGCCCCATTCTGGTCGGCGCAAATTTTTCAACATGTTGAAAAATTAGCGGCGATCAGAATGAAGCCGTCATGGAGTGTAGCGAGAATTCTCGTGCCGTAGGTGGGTCGCCAGGAGGTCGAAGATTCGCGGAGGATGTATCTCTGGCTTCTTAAAAGTTGTCTCCACTCCTCCCCCCCCCCCCACCACTTTTAAAGGACTTACCGTACACTGTGCTGTAGCTGTCTTAATTACAGCGCCAACCTTCCTGGCGTTCATCGCGGTGTGTGTCTGTATCATCTTAGCTTTGCACCATTTGAATTTCACTCACACAGCGCTCCCTCCACTTGCCCTGTCCCCTGCCTGCACAACGGGCTGGTGAAGGGGGGGGGGGGGGTGTGGGGTGTGTGTGGGGTGTGTGTGTTTGTGTGTGTGTGATCTCCTTTGCATTGTAATGCTATAATATCCTTTCTTCAGTGTGGTGACCAGAGATATACACACTTCTCTGGCAAAAGCAGAAGATGCTGGAAGCACTCAGCAAGTAGGGAGGGAAACTGAGACACTGTTTCAAATGAAGGAACTTGCATCAGAACTGTTAAAGATTTGGTAAATTTCTCCACAGATGAGCAATGAGAGGTTTTGTCAGCTTTTTGCCAAAATTCGTGTAGAGCACATGGATACTCCACCCTCATCAACCCTCCTTTGTTATTTACTTAAAAGAAAATGTCCAGCTAACTCAGCCCTATCATGACAAATCCATGCTGATGACCTTGGAATTACGTGTCAAATGTCTCAAATTATAATTAAAGATGGTCAATCTTTATATAATGATTTACACCACTCCTTTGATTTTTTTTTGCCAATTATATAATTTTGATATGTCTTATTTTAAACAACCTTAACACATTAGACATCTTCCAATTACCTGGTACCATGCATGTTACCTCAGAGGATTAGAAAACTGGTGAAAGCTTCAACTATTTTCTCCCTTGCTACTCTTAAGAGACAAAGTTTATTTTAGCTGGGTCTGCTGACATATCTACTGTTAAAAAATGCTAGACCCTCTCCATGTGCACTCTTGATTATTGTTTAGTTAAGTTGTTTTATGAATTTGCTTTGCTGAAGTGAAGGGAGACCAGCAAACCTGAAGTAACACAAGGTAGTCAGTTGGTGGACAATGTTGTGATGGGATAAAAAAAACTTGTATCTCCAAATCAATCGCTATTACCAGCAGGTAGACACAAAATGCTGGAGTATCTCAGCAGGACAGGCAGCATCTTTTGAGAGACGTTTCGGGTCGAGACCCTTCTACAGACTGTGTTACTAGCACTCAGTTTTTCTCCTTATTTATACTTTCAACTGCTGCTGGAACAAGATTCAGAATCAATAATATTGCTCTCATTTAGTTTGGCAGTCTCTGACTGAAATGTTCAGGGGTATTACAGTGGCAAACACAACTTCCAGGTGATAACACTTTTATCACAAAATAAAACAAAGCAAATCAATCTATGTACAATTGTATTCAATTTTTTCCTGCTGACTACCATCAATCTGACCCACAAAACATGAGTTTATAGTGGCAGTACTGGCACAGCAATTAAAGCAGCAGCCATATGGCTCCAGCAAATGTCTGTTTGCGTATTCTCTATGACTTTGTGGGTTTCTCCAAGTTCATCCTACTGCTTCTCACATTCTAAAGACACGATAGTAACTTACTACCTCTGCAAATTGCCCCGCATGTAGAGGGAGTAGGGATGAGGGGGATAGTGGATGCAAGAGATTCAGGAAACAGTTTGAGAGGATGTTACAGAAAACGTAACAGGAAATAAGTCAGAGATAGGGTATGATCCGAGAGCAATTACAAACTCAATGGAATTGATGGCCTCTTTTTATAAGAAAATATAAGCATGAAATAAAAATGAGAAATTTCATCCTGAACACCATTATACTGTGTAGATTCTCTTCGTACAATTTTCCCTTGCAAGATTTTCTTCTTTACAAGCGATTGTATACTTAGCTTGTAATATAGTAGACAGCCTGTTTGTTCTGTTTAGTGCTTCTTTATGCTGTGTGCCCAAAATGTAGCCCAAAAGCTGCTAAAATATCTATTCAGATAGACGTGCTCCATTTCAAAGCACAGCTGCCCTTTCAAAGACCTTGTTTGCAGTGGGTAAGTCTTTAAATCAGTTTGGAATACGTTCTTTTCCATGCTGATTGTGTAACATATCTGAAATATGATAGCAGCTTAAATCAGACAGATCATTTGCGTTTAGTACTTTATGAATAGTAGCATGTATGTAACCAACATGAGAAATTCCGTTTGCTACAACTTTTATGTAAAGGCAAATATAGCTTTAAATAATGTTTCAAATTATAATTAAAGATGGTCAAGTGGAACAACAATTTAGTTGTAAAAGGCAAACTGCTGCGTGTTGGGCTGTATCTGGAGAGAAATGGATACACACGTTTCTGGTTAGGACCCTTTTTCAGACTATTAATTTCTCAACTTTACAGGAAATGGCTGAGGAAATAACGGTTTAGTATTACCACTATTTAATTGCATGGCATTTGAATCTATCTAATGTTTAGTATGACATAGGAGACCATAAGTCCCAGTGAGTCTATGCTGGCACACAGAACATGACCTGTTTCACTCCCTACTTATTTTTCTGTAACCTATTGTCTCTCACGTTTACTTTGCTCCGATTCTCCTGCCATTCAATTTCAAATGAAGACAACTTACAATAGCCAATTAATCTTTGGGATTTGGGAGGAAACTCGAGCATTGGGGAAATCCATTGATCACAGAATCTTAAAATTTCACACACGCCGAGATCGAGATCAAACAGAACTTATTTTACCAGCTTGCAACATGGTGTAATCGGTGAAGTATTATTTCACGTCACAAGAAGGTTTTATATTTTACAGTGATCTACACAGTAGTTCTTTCCTAGCTTTGGCTATTACGTTTCCTAGCTTTGACAATAGGATCCATATAAATCATGCACAGATTTTAATGGTACTTGAACAAATAAGCAAAAATCACTTGAGAAGAATTGAGAACTGTCAGGATTGAATCAGCTCTTTAATTCAGAATTATTAAGCATTATAACCGATAATAAACCACGTACAAACAACAATGTATCTCCTAAACTCTACCAACAATTTATATGCATTTCAAATGAAAATAAACACACCCAGACTGATGCCTGACTTGTGGAGACAGATTGGATCTACTGAGTTAACATTTACTGGAGTTTATTACCTCCTATACAATAAGTGTGAAGTGTAAATCTATTTCTACGGTTTGGCTTTTTCTTGTTTTCACAGAAAATACTAAGTGCTGGAGGAACTGAGCAAATTAGCTGTGGAAGAAAATACATTTGGCATCTTGGGTTGAGACCTTTCCTTTGGACTAGTCTCAATGCTATTGCCCATTTACTGCCACAGATGCTGCTTCACTGCTGAGTTCCTCAAGCAGTTTGTTTTATTTTACTCCAGATTCCAGCATCTGCAGTCTTTAGTATCCTCATTTATCTTAGTTGTTTAATTATTCTCTATGTTAAAATCTGCTAACAAATTAAAATATTTTCAGGATGTAAAATATATCTTTTTTAAAAAATTTGAATGTCATGATTTCTATCAGCCATGACGCGCACATTTCTATGGTACAGGAACAAGTCAAATGCCACAAGTTTGACAGAAACATTGATTACAACTGACCTCCCTCTGCCCTCATGAAATTTGGAAAGAGGTTTTCTACTTAATGTAACCCACGTCAATACAAAAGGCCTGTAATTCATGAATATTTTATGGAAAAATAGAACTGCTTTCATTCAATTTGCCTCAAAAAATTATGAAAACCACCAGTATTCAAGATGTGTATGAAAGCACAAAGGCAATATTCAGATTCTAACTTCCAGACAATTGCTGCTTGAAAAAGCAGCAACTGAACAACTAAAACAAAAAGACAATCTGAGATCAGATATAAATGCGTGCTTCTGTACATAATTACATGTATTTAACATGGTTTCTGCTCATAAGTAATCACTGTGAAATACCACATGTCACAAAATAATATAAAAAGCATAGATTGAAACACGGACTGTTAGCTATGGCACATTTTGGCAATTCATTATAAATTGTTCTATGCTGGTATTGTTACTACAAGTTCACTAATGCAACGGGAACTAAGTCCAGAAGAGGTTGAAGCAGATGGCATCAGCAACATGAATAACCACAACTAAGATCCTTTGCTCCAACAATATGCCCCCGGCGGGCCGCAGCGGCAGACAACTCCCGGTGGGCCGCGGAGAAGCTGAGGCCGGAGCCTCGCGGGTCGGAGAACGCGGCCGGTGGAGTCCACGGAACCCATGGGTCAGAGCCCGTGGCCGATGGGGAACCCGCGGAAAAGCCAAGACTAGAGCTTCGCGGGTCGGAGCCCGCGGCCGACAGAGGCCACGAAGTCCGCTTGCCACGGGAACCACGTGGGTCAGGGTCCGCGGCTGGAGCCTGGGTCGGTGCCATAGAGGTGTCCGGAGAGGACCCGGCAGCGTTAGTGGAGAGGTCGGTGCGGCGGTCGATGATGGCGATGATGTCACCGACCAACGGACCAAATGGAAGTGAGGATGCCGCTGCCGGGGAGAGGAACAAAGGAGGACCCTGTGTGGGGAGACCACCATGAAGGAGGGAGAAGAACAATGATTGTACCCATTGAAATCACGCCTTAATAATTATTTGGTTTTAATGTCATTCAGGAGTTCTTGATCATTTCTGTGTATACTTTAATTTTTAACCTACTGAGTAAAATACCAGCTTATCAAGAATATTAAGAATATGTCTTGATTGAGCGCCCTAACTAGACTTGAATTTGGTTTCTTATCATTTTAACTAAGTCCTAGAACTGTTTGGACAACTTGAATAAAGCAAAGATTTCCCAGATTGTATTATTGTTTCAAGATTCCCTTTGTTTTGTCTTTTCCAAATTCCTTTATATTTCCTTTGCTAAACATGTTTGAAATTGTCCTACAGATTTTGAAAATTATTTGCTTTCATGGTGTCTTTAACATATCAATATGTTCCAGGGTGCTTCACAGGAACATGTTAAGATAAATGACCAAAAGCTTGGCCAAAGGAGATATAAAAGTTGGCTTTCTCAAATAATACTTGAAATGGACGTACAAGAGGACATACAAGAGGTCAATCCTGCCTGCTGGGGAGAGGGAGAGAGTACTAAATTACAAAATAGTGAGAGATTGCTTAATTACAACATCTATAGCAGAACTACCTGTACATCAGAATTTTGAATGTAATATTATGGGACATTGTTTGAATGTAGAGGTAACCGTTCGTCAGGTGTCCACAGCCGGTATACTTCAACATACCCTGGCTGAAGAAATTGCATTATCACTCTCACCTCTTACCCACCCCTCTAACAGCCAAATCTTTTTAGAAACATAGAACATCGAAAAATAGGTGCAGGAGTTGGCCATTCTGCCCTTCGAGCCAGCACCGCCATTTAATATGATCATGGCTGATCATTTCAAATCAGTACCCCCTTCCTGTTTTTTTACCCATATCCCTCTTGAAAACATCAAGTGAATTGGCGTCCAATGCCTCCTGTTGCAGATAATTCCAGATTCACAACTCTCTGGGTGAAAAAGTTATTCCTCATCTCAGTCCTAAATGGCCTACCCCTTATTCTTAAACTGTGACCCCGGTTTGGATTAACATAGAAAATAGGTGCAGGAGGAGGCCATTCGGCCCTTCGAGCCAGCACCGCCATTCATTGTGATCATGGCTGATCGTCCCCTATCAATAACCCGTTCCTGCCTTCTCCATATATCCCTTGAATCCACCAGCCCCATGAGCTCTATCTAACTCTCTCTTAAATTCATCCAGTAGGTATGTTACAAAACTTAACTTTAGCGGTGCTGGAGTTCTGCCGCTGGCCGTGTGTGCGACTTTGGCGCCTTTAAGGGGGGGGGGGTGGGGTTGAAATGCGGTTTTCCCCTTGCAATCCGGAGCTTTATTTTCTCGGGGTGCGATCTATTTTTGGAGATTCGTTCCGACTGCCGGTAAGTCCGTTCTTTTAAATAAATCGTCCGACTATTTAATTGCTGCAGTAAAATAAAAATTAGCTCCCAATGCCGTGAACACCGACAACGGGGACCGATTTTACGTAGGGGACAGGTAAGTGAAAGCTGTTTATTTTTTTCATATAAACTTGCTTTTTTAGGGGACTTTAATCAATATTTCATGTTGCGAAACGGTGATTTAGCTCCCATATGAACTGTCAGAATTTTTCCTGCTGATATGGGGTTTAAATTCACCGCCACCGCAATGTTCCAATGCAGCGCGTTCCAGAAAATCCCACTCGCAAGCTGTTTAAAATGCCCATTAATTTACAGGCATTAAACACTGAATTCCTTCAATTTGGCCTATAAATTAATGACAATTAGATTTAAAATCATGTTTTATTGTGAATTATTGTGTGACTGTTAATTGGACACTTAGGCTTTAATTTTTTTTTTAATTTTTTCTTAAGAAATTGATAAATGTTTAGATCTAGTAATTGAATTTTGTAATTGGCTACAATTGGGTAACTAACTAATTATATGCTTTCATTTCAGGTCATCCAAGTAAGATTGTTTCATATTTGTTTCAGAATACTTCAATCTATAATAACTGAACATTTCTTTCAGTTCTCTTAAATTTTAAGGAAGTTATGGGCTTTTGACTGTCCTCGATCACAACTTTTGTGACAAGTCAATAGAAAAGCAATAGGAAGCAAGTTGCTAATTTCCGAGTATGAAAATGGTCCTAACTTTTTTAATACTGAAGATATGAAAGTGAATTAGGTGTCAAATTAAACTTATTTTTATGTTTTATCTGATGGGATAAATTGCAGGCTTGATTTTTTAAATCTCAAAATTTTGTAACATTGCTACATCCAGTGACTTGGCCTCCACTGCCCTCTGTGGCAGGGAATTCCATAAATTCACAACTCTCTGGGTGAAAAGTTTTTTTCTCACCTCAGTCTTAAATGACTTCCTCTTTATTCTAAGACCCTAGTGGCCCCTGGTTCTGGACTCACCCAACATTGGGATTTTTTTCCCTGCATCTAGCTTGTCCAGTCCATTTATAATTTTATATGTTTCTATAAGATCACCCCTCATCCTTCTAAATTCCAGTGAATACAAGCCTAGTCTTTTCAATCTTTCCTCATATGACAGTCCCGTCATCCCAGGGATCAATCTCGTGAACCTATGTTGCATTGCCTCAATCACAAGGATGTCCTTCCTCAAATTAGGAGACCAAAACTGTACACAATACTTCAGATGTGGTCTCACCAGAGCCCTATACAACTGCAGAAGAACCTCTTTACTCCTATACTGAAATCCTCTTGTTATGAAGGCCAACATTCCATTAGCTTTCTTCACTGCCTGCTGTACTTGTAAGCCAACTTTCAGTGACCGGTGTACAAGGACGCCCAGGTCCCGCTGCAACTCCCCCTTACCTAACCTAACCCCATTGAGATAATAATCTGCCCCCTTGTTCTTGCCGCCATTTATCTATATTATACTGCATCTGCCACGCATCTGCCCACTCACTCAACCAGTCCAGGTCACCCTGCAACCTCCTAACATCCTCTTCACAGTTCACACTGCCACTCAGCTTTGTGTCATCCGCAAACTTGCTAGTGTTGCTCCTAATTCCCTCATCCAAATCATTAATATATATGGTAAATAGTCGTGGCCCCAACACCGAGCCTTGCGGCACTCCACTCGCCACTGCCTGCCATTCTGAAAAGGACCCGTTCACCCCTACTCTTTGCTTCCGGTCTGCCAACCAATTTTCTATCCATGTCAACACCCTACCCCCAATACCATTTGCTCTAATTTTAGTCATCAGTCTCCTCAGCGGGACTTATCAAAGGCTTTCTGAAAGTCTAGATACACTACATCCACTGGCACCCCTTCATCCGTTTTACTTGTCACATCCTCAAAATACTCCAGAAGATTAGTCAAGCATGATTTCCCTTTCATAAATCCCTGTTGACTTCGACTAATCCTTTTAATGCTATCCAAATGCCCCATTATTGCCTCTTTAATAATTTACTCCAGCATCTTTCCCACCACCGAAGTCAGGCTTACTGGTCAGTAATTCCCCGTTTTCTCTTGCTCCTTTCTTGACAAGTGGGATAACATTAGCTATCCTCCAATCCACAGGAACTGAATGTATTGAACATTGGAAAATGATCACCAATGCGTCCACTATTTCCAGAGCCACCTCCCTGAGGACCCTGGGATGCAGACCATCGGGCCCAGGGGATTTATCAACACCCTTCAGTCCCATTAGCCTACCCAATACCATTTCTCGCCTAATGAAAATTTATTTCAGTTCCTCTACCCCCTTAGATCCTCTGTCCTCAAGTACATCTGGGAGATTGTTTGTGTCTTCCTTAGTGAAGGATTCCCCCAACATCGAGAACATTTTGTGTAGGAAAGAATTAGAGATGCTGGTTTAAATTGAAGGAAGACACAAAATGCTGGAGTAACTCAGCGGCTCAGGCAGCATCTCTGAAGAGAAGGAATGGGTGACGTTTTGGTCGAGATCTTTCTTCAGACTGATCGAGCACATTTTTCCTGTATCTAGCCTATCCAATCCTTTAAGAATTTGTTATTTTTTGCACAAGATCTCCGCTCATCCTTCTAAATTCCAGTGAATACAAGCCCAGTCGACCCATTCATTCATCATATGTCAATCCCGCCATCCTGGGAATTAACCTGGTGAACCTACGCTGCACTTCCTCAATAGCAATAATGTCCTTCCTCAAATTAGGAGACCAAAATTGTACACAATACTCCAGGTGCGGTCTCACCAGGGCCCTGTACAACTGCAGTCGGACTTCTGTTGGTCCTAAACTCAAATCCTCTCGCAATGAAGGCCTTTCATCACTGCCTGCTGTACCTGGATACTTACTTTCAGTTTCTTGAACATTGATGCAAATCAATTAAAAAAAAACCATAGATGCTGGAAGTCTTTCATGATAACAGAAAAATTGTAAAAACAAACTCAGATGCCAGGCAGCATCGGTGGAGAGAGAAATGTTTCTCTTCAAAACTGGGAAGTCTTTCCACGGATGCTAGTTAACCTATTTATTCAATGTTTAAAGCATGATCTATTTTTATTGATATTTCCTGAACAATGATATTGTTTTATCTTCTGTTTGCTATACCCTTGGCTGCAACTGTCTATTACAGCTAATATTTTCAGCAATATCTCAGGTAATCATACATGTTATGACTAGTTTCAAAAGCACATTATAATATGCATAGTTGTCCCTCCCTGTCACTGGTCCGATGTCAGTGGTATTAACAAAATTGCATAAGCAATGAACATCAAACAGCTGAAGCTTGGTAACGCTGCAGGCTTTAACACAGCAGATGATAAGGCCATAAGTTCAGCACAATCACCCTCAGAGTCCTGGAGTCAGAGCTGTTGTCTAAAATTAAACATTGCTTTTGTATTTTGCTTCACCTTGTGGTTCACTGCTCCTCCCATACTGCGAACCAACACTAAGCACTCAACAATACTCATTACAAGACACTATCTACATAATTAGACCATCAAATCATTATCCTACTGTTTTGGAATAACACCTTTTCAAATGGAAAATAATCTGAAACGGTATTATACAAGTTAAGCGATAAGAATCTACACCACGTTCTTTTCTTAGCATTTACTCACAAAAGTAACAAATGTACTTTAGTCAAGATTGGCATTCTGTTCTCATCAAATTATATTATGAGATATACATAACTGATACACAAGTTAATATCAATACAAATTTCCCTGCCATGACTTTCTGTATAGAATGTTCATTTGATATGGTGGGGTGGAAGATTGCAACCTTCAAGTAGTCCGCCCTGTTTCGACTAATGCAATCAACTTGCCGTGCACAAACAGAAGATCAAATAGAACAAGTTGTCCTACAACTTTAGGCTGTGCACGCCACACGAAAGAAGAAGAAGATTTGATCTGGCAAATAAAAAGGTAATTTTAGCTAATAATTAAATTTCCACCAGCATGTGTGAAAATTGTGCTTGATCATTGAAGTTGTGAACAAAGATCCTAGAGCGGAGCAAGATAGATCACTCCTGCAAAATCCAATGGACTGACGTGTAGTACGCAATGGAGCGTAACTTCCGCCATTTCAGTAAACACGACCCTATCTTTGACCCGACCCAACTTCAGTTATGCATTCAGTTAAAATGGCGCATACCTTGTACAGGGAGGAAATGCAGATGCTGGTTTAAACCAAAGACAGACACAAAAGGCTGGAGTAACTCAGCGAAGCAGGCAGCATCTCTGGAGAGAAGGAATAGGTGATATTTCGGGTTGACTTTTTCGATAGCTGCCATGACCCGTTACTGAGCGATTTCACCCTCCTCCCTCCTTTATTACAAAAAAATAAACACTTTCATTTCCCCGGACGGGTGGAGGGGCCCGAATGCTGCAAAAAACATTTTTTTGTGTGTGTTTTAAAACATTGCGGGACCAGGGTTTGTTTTTAGAAAGAAGGTAGACATAAAATGCTGGAGTAACTCAGCGGGACAGGCAGCATCTCTAGAGAGAAGGAATGGGTGGAGTTTCGGGCCGCGACACTTCTTCAGACACTTTGTTTTTAGAAAACTGTGTTTGACCCACAAAATAAATGCAACATTCCTGTGACGGGGGAATAAACGAAGATGTGCAAGTGTCGGAATTTCTCTCTCTCTCACAAACACATCCCGTGCATGAATTCGCAACTTTATCCTGCGCTACTTAATCCAAGGGCGAGCGAATGCGCGGATAGACGGACGAAAGCAACGATTATAGAGCCGAATAGGTGACATTTGGAGTCGAGATCCTTCTTCAGACTGAGTCAGGGGAAAGAGGAACATGAGATATAGACGGTACTAATGATAAATGAATGGAAGATATGCCTATATCTCCCGTTTCCCTTTCCCTTGACTGTCAATCTGACGAAGAGTCTCGACCCAAAATGTCACCTATGCCGCTCTATGATCGTTGCTTTCGTCCGTCCGTGCGTTTGCTCACTCTTGGTGCCGGCGCTTCTCCCCTCAGACTCCAACACGCACGCACGCACACACACCACGTCGGCAGATCGGTGCGGTCCGAGACCAGGAGCAGGGTGAAGGATGACATCAAACGGGTCAAGGCAGCTATCGAAAAAGTACCAAAATGGTAAGGGGGAAATTTTTAAAAAACACCCGAAGGTAATAGATGTTTAAAAAAAGGGGGGGGGGGGGTGGCGACCGCTCCGTGTTGGAGGGAAGGGGGGTGGAGGATGGATTGAGTGAGTGCAGGCAGAATTTTCTGGAGCTCCTTCCTAATGGCAATATTTTGTATGTTCAAAGGTAATAAGGAAGACTAGGCCGGAATATCAAAATGATCACCTGCAGCTGAGAAAAAAGATTTGTGTATGAAGACGTCATGACCAAAGCAAAGATACTAGAGCGGAGATGGAAGGCGGTTACGGAAATGGCGCTAAAAATTACCCATAACCTGCTACGGCTTTTTCGTCGAGTGGACTATCTTGCTTTAGGATCTGGGATCTTTGGTTGTGAACTTGCTGCTCTGGTGAGTTTCCAAAGTTAAGTACACAAAGTAAATTGTCTCTGGACTACACCAAAAATAAAAGTAACATAAAAAAAAATTGGTCTATGTAACTGAACCTCACTTACTTTCATCCTACTGGCATTTGACCAATTTCGCTCAAAGGAACAAAATGTGTAGCCACAAGAAAATGCAGATGCTGGAATCTTGAGCAAAATATAAAGTGCTGGAGGACCTCAGCAGGTCAGGCAGCATCTGTGGAGGGAATGGATAGGTGACGATTCGGGTCAGGATCGTTTAGTGTGTAGTTTGGAGATTCAGCATGGAAACAGGACCTCGGCTTACCAAATCTATGCTGACCTTTGATCACCTGTTCACTCTAGTTCCAGGTTATCCCACTTTCGCATCCACTCTCGTCATACTACGGGTAAATTTTACAGAGGCCAATTAATCTACAAGTCTTGGGGATGTGGGAGGAAATCGGAACACATTTAAGGTGGAGCAATTAGACAGAAAATTACAGATACAATCCATGTGTAAGCAACTCCCACTAACTTTACTAAGAAAGTGAACAGCTGTTATATTTCTGGCTCCCCCTAATAAAACCTTCCAGTATTTTACCAATAACTTTCTTTCAGTAAAAAAAAATGGTTGAACCAAGTATGAAAATCATCTAATCCAGCACTGTTTTCACAAGTGTCCACCGTGTTTCAACCCAAGATCTTTAGAGAAGTAAAGGATTAATTCTGCCAATCAATAAATCCTAAACCCCGAAACAAACACAAATCAGGTCAGAGAACTAATTCCTTATACTCAAATAGATGCATGGATAAATATAGTTAATACCACACAGAAAATAAAGTGCCATTAATAAATTGAAGTACCATCTTTTTGTTTACCATAAACCCTACAAAAATCGTTCATTCTTAAACTAGTTCAACTCAGATGGATTAAATAGTTCTAAAAGCTATCCATTCTATTTTATTCAACATTTACCAGGTAATGTTCCACAACTTGAAAGAAAATGCTCCCTCTGATTTCCTTTCATCCTCTTCATTTAATTTCGCTCCCAGCATTTGATTACATACAATCATAAGTATTCCTTTACGTTCTGTAAGTACAAATACTGTTAAGTCTTATTTTCTCCTAACAATCCTGACCTTTCTTAAATTCACAACACCCAGAATAATCTCTGTTACTTTGGACACTACAGAAAATACAGATGCTTGAATCTTGAGCAATACCAAAGTGCTGGAGGAACTCTGCATCTGGGGAGGGCAAGAACAGGTGGTTTTTCATGTCAGGACCCTTTTCAGACTGAAAGACATATGGCTGAAGTAATGAGGCTAAGTCAGAACGTGGTCGAACTGCAGGAATCATAGAAGGGAAGTAGTGTGCGAGGGTCTCACTGAACTCCTGTTGGAGAGAGGAAGAGAACCTCTTCAAAGCAAGCTGAAATTTAGGAGATTTCGCAGTGGAGCAGACACATCAAGTAAAATGGAGACACAAGAAATTGCAGGAAAATTAATTCACTAAAAGAACAATCACAGATGCTGAAATTGACAGGTGACGTTTCATGTCGGGAACCAAAATATAACCTGTCCAATAACTCCCCAGATGCTGCCTGACCCGCTAAATTTCTCCAACACTTTGCGTTTAGCATCTCTGTTAATTGCTTGCTTGATTGATAAGGAAAATATTATACATAATATTCTACAGTTGAAAAACGTTGAAAACAGCATCCAACAAGACCCTTTAGTGCAAAGACGTAGTGAATATACTACCTGCCTATTTACTGTAACCAAGGACTAGTATGGAGTGTTATGAACTGAACCATGCTTTCTTTTCTAAGTGAGCAGAATAATTGAAATGTTCTATTTGGTATGTGCTCTCATTGATTCTTGTTCTTATGTTAATTACTCTTATACAAATTTTGTGTTTGGTCACCAGGTTCTGGGTTTGGTCACCAATATTGCAAGTAATTTAGCCACCTTATTTTTCTCATTAAGAATAGATAATAGACAATAGACCAGGGGTTGGCAACCTACGGCCCCCGGGCCGAATGCGGCCTGTAACCCGAAATCATCCTACGCGCAGGCAATTTTTTTTCCTCGTATTTATCCGGCCCGCAGATATCTGTCATCTCCGGGCCCAAGGCGAGGCAAGGACATGAGGAAGCCTGTGCTGGCGGCCGCAATGGCGGAACCCGCCAAGCTGTCGAGCAGCGCTGAATGAGCTGCCGAGAAGCGCCAAACGAGCTGCCGAATAGCAGCATGTGGGAAACTGTGTGCCATTGTTAACATGAAAATGTCAAGCCAACCATTCAGCTCACTTTTGACCTGCACAGAACTGCACCATATTGCTAGATTACTTAACTCCACGAGGGGTACTTTCTCTCAGAATGCAAATAATTTGTCATATTAAACTGCTGTGCAGCACCGTGCTCTGGCTGTACCGCATCCTGTGCGAAGCCACCGGCACGGCCGCGCACCTTCTGTGTCTGGGCTTCACTGTCGGGATCGTCAATAGCCCAGGGACGAGTCAGTGTGAGTATTTGAGTCACCACCTTCAGGACAGAGCCAAGGCAATGATCCATAGGAACGTCATGTTCATGAGAGCCCGTAACTAGGGGCCAGTGCTCCAGGTGGTGTCCTTGAAGGAGCGGGATCTATGTGAACACGTGATTTGATGCCTGCCATCCGGGGCGGGATCATATGTACATGTGATAGATGTGGTCCGCCATCAGCTCACAGACATGCGTCCGGCCCCTACGCAGAACACGGTTGCCGACCCCTGCAATAGACAATAGGCGAAGGAGTAGGCCATTCGGCCCCTCGAGCCAGCACTGCCATTCAATGTGATCATGGCTGATCATCCACAATCAGTACCCCGTTCCTGCCTTCTCCCCATATCTCTTGACTCCGCTATCTTTAAGAGCTCTGTCCAGCTCTCACTTGAAAGCATCCAGAGAACCGGCTTCCACCGCCCTCTGAGGCAGAGAATTGCACAGACTCACAACTCTCTGTGTGAAAAGGTTTTTCCTCATTTCCATTCTAAATGGCTTATTCTTAAACTGTGGCCCCTGGTTCTGGGATCCCCCAATATCGGGAACATGTTTCCTGCCTCTAGCATGTCCAAACCCTTAATAAACTTATATGTTTCAATAAGATCATGGCTTCAATTTATGATCTTTGCAAACTTGTAAAAAAATTGTTGAACACAAATAATATCCCTTGACATCCAAAATATTCACATTACTCCAGAATCTACTATATTGTCCACAGTAGTTTCCATCCTGCCAGGAACTTGACATATCCTTAGACAACTGTATTTAGGAAAACAATTCAACACTAAATTACTATGAAAAATGAGACTAACTGAACCTACACATTGATAAGGTTATCGTGAAAATATTGTTTTATAACCCTATTGCTATCAATGAATCGTAGAGAGAATAAACGGATGGGTTTGAATCATCGTCGCTCCTCAGTTAGGTAATCTCAGTTGAAAGTGTGAGAAATCTATCAATGGATGAAAAATGCTTCTGAAAGCTTTATGCTTCTGGAATCATTGTTTAAGATCTCCTCCCAAGAATCCACAAGAGATAATGAATGGGAATGAGAAGAACAAACATGCCGGGAGTTTGAAGGCAGCTGGAAGACTAATACAGTTTTCATTGTAGGAGATTTTAACTTTCCCAAAATAAACTGGGACTGTCTTATTGCCATGGGTGAAATTTGTCAAAAGTATTCAGGAAAGTTTCCTTAGGCAATAAGCAGAGGGCCCTACAAGGAAGGGAGGAGGCTAAGTTTGATCTTCTCAAACTAGTTTTCTAAAACTCAGAAGGGCAAATGACCAGAGTTTCAGTGGGCAAGCCTTTTAGGACCAATGACTGCCGTGCTATTATCTTTAAAATAGTTATGGATAAAGACAGGGCACGGCCACAATTTAAGGTCCAGGTAAGTCCAGAAAGTGGGATCATTATAAAAGTGTAATGGAGAGAGTTCAATGAAAAAAAAATGTTCCTGTTAAAATGAAAGGCAAGAAAGGTGGAAATAAGGTAGCCTGGGAGAAATTGAGGCTCTGGTCAGGAAAAGGGAGGTATAAGCAGCAGGAATCAAGTAAGTATCCTTGGAGGAGTCTAGGGGACTGAGGTTCAGACTCAAGAAGGACTATCGACCAGTGGCACAAATGTCTGTGGTGATGAAGCGCTTTGAGAGGTTGATCATGGTGCAAATAACTCCTACCTCGACAAAAACCTGGACCCTCTGCAGCTTGCTTACCGCCACAACAGATCAATGGTGGATGCGATCTCGCTGGCTCTCCACTCCTCTCTTGTCAGACTGTTATTCATTGATTCAAGCTCAGCATTTAATACAATCATCTCCTCCAAGCTGGTTACCAAACGCGCAGAACTGGGTCTCTGCACATCCCTCTGCAATTGAATCCTCGACTTCTTCATTCACAGACCACAGTCAGTTCGTATTGGTGGAAATGTGTCAGCCTCGATAACAATCAGCACGGGAGCACCTCAAGGCTGTGTGCTTAGCCCCCTGCTGTACTCACTCTATACTCGTGACTGTGTAGCCGGTCATAATGCGAACTCCATCATCAAGTTCGCTGACGTTACCACTGTTGTGGGACGTATCACTGATGGGGATGACCAACCTAACGACCTTTACAACTCAAATAAGGTCACCCCTCTGCCTCCAATGCTCCTAAGAAAAAGGTCCCAGCCCACCTAACCTCTCCCTATATCTCAAGCTCTCAAGCCCAGGTAAATTCATGGTGCATCTCTTTTGCACCCTTTCCAACTTAATGACAACCTTCCTAAAGCTAGGCAACCATTACTCCAACTGCAGCCTCACTAAAGACTTGTACAGTTGCATCATGATGTTCTATATTTTGTATTCAGTGTCCTTCCCAAAGAAGAGAAGTGTGCCAACAACCTTTTTCACAATACTGTCCACCTAACACTCCATTTTGAGGGAACAATGCACCATTCAAAAAAAACCCAATGGGTTTAGTGGTTGACAAATTTGCAGCAATCTCGAAAGCATAAAAAATATACGCAGAATGCAGCAAACCTTGAACTGTTCGAAAAATATATTCAAATGGATTGAAGGAACCATCAATTCCATTGCTTCGCATGAGAGTGATGTGGGAGACTACTTTCCAACTTAAATTTACCAGAAAACAGGAACAAAGAACCAACATTTACTTAATAACACAATTAATAAGATAAAAGTGTTATTCTAACAAGATGCATAAAGCCCATTCAAAAGCAAAGTTCATTAGTAATAAAAAGATCCACCTGCAAAAACATTATATTTCTTGAAAGAATAAGCCAAAGTTTAAGAAAGTATTATTGTACAACAAGTGCAATCATTAAAGCACTGTTAATACTGAGTGTATTAATTTCTGAGTAAAGCCACATTCAAATTTCAGATTAGTATATCAAAAGGTGTATCTTAGTTTATTAAGCAGGGTGCTTCAACTCATATGACAGGATGGTTATAACTGCTACCTGAGCAAACAGACAAGCAATAAGGTACATACAAGAGATTTCTTCTATGCAATAAATGACCACAAGAAACAAGGTTCTGGAACATTAATGTTGAATATAACATGAAGCATTTTATACACAATTAAGTTATTTTAGAATGTAAAGTAGGAGATGCAGTAGTCATGTCTCACAGCCGTGTGATAATGACACCCTTATATTTCCCAAGGTATTGGATCAAGGTGTAAATATCGACCAGAACAGATAAACCTTCTACTTTTCTTCAAAATAATGCTGTGGTATATTTTATATACACCCGAGACAGCAGATAGAGTCTGCACATAGTTTAAAGCCTAACCACTTAGGAATCCTGAACGGAAACCTCTGGTGACCTTGCCCGCGACCCAAGATTTTATGAGGTCAGATTCAGATTCAGATTCAATTTTAATTGTCATTGTCAGTGTACAGTACAGAGACAATGAAATGCATTTAGCATCTCCCTGGAAGAGCGACACAGCAAATGATTTGAATAAATAATAATAAGTGTCCGGGGGGGAGGTGATTGGCAGTCACCGAGGTACATTGTTGAGTAGCGTGACAGCCGCCTGAAAGAAGCTGTTCCTGGACCTGCTGGTTCGGCAACGGAGAGACCTGTAGCGCCTCCCGGATGGTAGGAGGGTAAACAGTCCATGGTTGGGGTGAGAGAGGTCCTTGGCGATGCTGAGCGCCCTCCGCAGACAACGCTTGCTTTGGACAGACTCAATGGAGGGGAGCGAGGAGCCGGTGATGCGTTGGGCAATTTTCACCACCCTCTGCAATGCCTTCCGGTCAGAGACAGAGCAGTTGCCATACCAAACTGTGATGCAGTTGGTAAGGATGCTCTCGATGGTGCAGCGGTAGAAGTTCACCAGGATCTGAGGAGACAGATGGACCTTCTTCAGTCTCCTCAGGAAGAAGAGACGCTGGTGAGCCTTCTTGATCAGGGTTGAGGTATTGTGGGTCCAAGAGAGGTCGTCGGAGAGGTTGACCCCCAGGAACCTGAAGCTAGAAACACGTTCCACCTCCGTACCGTTAATGTGGATGGGGGTGTGCGTGCCGCACCTGGACTTCCTGAAGTCTACAATGAGCTCCTTGGTCTTCTTGGAGTTAAGGGCCAGGTTGTTGTCAGCGCACCATGCTGCTAAGCGCTGGACCTCCTCCCTGTAGGCCGACTCATCGTTGTTGCTGATGAGGCCAATCACCGTTGTATCATCTGCATACTTGATGATGGTGTTAGTACCATGTACAGGTGTGCAGTCATAGGTGAAGAGGGAGTAGAGCAGAGGGCTCAGCACACAGCCCTGTGGAACGCCGGTGTTCAGGGTGAGGGTTGAAGAGGTGTGCTCAACTAAGGTCGCCGGAGGTTTTGGTCACTCGCCTGGAAAGCCTCGAGCTGGATCGATTTAAGCGCGAGCTGCATCTACCGACCAAAGATCTTATAGGATCTTTGCTTCCAGCCTAACACACACACACACACACACACACACACCAACACATTGCGAAGGTGGGGGCCATCTGCGCGATGAAGAGGAAGGTAAACGGCTGCCACACGGCAAGGTACATCCTTTAGAGAGTGCGGGGGGAGGGAGGAGAAAGGGGAAAAGCGGAGAGAAGGGGAGAGAACGGGGGGAGAAGGAGTGGAGACAGTTTAAAGAAGTTTAATACAGTTTAGCGGGCATTTTACTTTCTGGTGGGTCTTCTAGGTCGTGAAACTCCAATGTGCCAATCAAAATGGCCGGTCAGCGAAGGAGATGGCCTTCGACTGCCTGTAAGTAAATAGCGACCCCACTCCACTGGCTTTGATCAAACGGCAACCTATCTTTAGTCTAGGCCGGTTTTGATAATGTTGAAATAATCAAAGCAACCGAGAAGAAGCCTCGACCACGCGGAAACCACTTTCGACCATTAGGGAGATTGACGAAAACATCTGGCAACCTCATGGAATCCTTGGGTCGAGGGCAAGATCACCAAAGGTTTCCGTTCAAGTTTCCTAAGTGGGACAGGGGCATTATAGAGATACTGGACTGAAGTATCAATTTAGATGCGGCCAAGTCACTGGATTGAAACTTGAACCCATAACCTCTGGCTCAGAGGAGGGAATGCCAGCCACAGCTTTACTTACAACATTTTGATTGTTGATTTTCAATGTGAACGTTCCTGCCATATCAAATACGATTCAGACAATTTTTAGCTCACCCACCACAGAACATTTATTTTTTATAATTTTACTGCCTTGTCTTCCAATGCAAAGTCAAACAGAAAATATAATTAAACAGCAACAATTTGTGTGTATTAAAATAAAGTCTATGTTGCAACAAATGTCAACGCTGCCTCAGAATGAGATCAGTTATTTTTAGCTCCAGGTTCTTCCTACACCTCCTGCAGCACCTGATTGCGACACCCACACAAAACCAAGCCAATAATCGGAGATAAAGCTGAAAACCCTACTCCAGCAAATATGTACCATTCATAGAAGGGAGAAAATGTTATTGAACAATATTTTTTACAAAAAGTAACATATAAAAATGTACAGTGTGTTTATTCTTAAATATAACTTTTGACTTTTATGAAAAGCACAATTAAATCTTTGCTCAAAATTCTACTCTGAACCACATTGCAGTTTCCAAGATAAAAATAACTACTGGTATCTGTAAATTGTCCCCTATTTTTTCTCCTGGTGCTTTAACAGGGGGTAAGGAATAAGTTACTACTGGAAATTAATAGAATAGCTACAGTGCCCTCCATAATGTTTGGGACTCCTATCATTTATTTATTTGCTTCTGTACTCCACAATTTGAGATTTGTAATAGAAAAAAATCACATGTGGTTAAAGGGCGCATTGTCAGATTTTAATAAAGGCCATTTTTATACATTTTGGTTTACCATGTAGAAATTACAGCTGTGTTTATACATAGTCCCCCCATTTCAGGGCATCATAATGTTTGGGACACATGGCTTCACAAGTCGTTGTAGTTGCTCAGGTGTGTTTAAATGCTTCCTTAACATAGAAACATAGAAAAAAAAATAGAAAAATAGGTGCAGGAGTAGGCCATTTGTCCCTTCGAGCTTGCACCGCCATTCAATATGATCATGGCTGATCATCCAACTCAGTATCCCGTACCTGCCTTCTCTCCATACCCCCGGATCCCTTTAGCCACAAGAGCCACATGCAACTCCCTCTTGAATATAGCCAATGAACTGGCCTCAACGACCTTCTGTGGCAGATAATTCCAGAGACTCACCACTCTCTGTGTAAAGAATGTTTTCCTCATCTCGGTCCTAAAGGAATTCCCCCTTATCCTTAGACTGTGACCCCTTGTTCTGGACTCCCCCAACATCGTGAACAATCTTCCTGCATCTAGGTTGTCCAACCCCTTAAGAATTTTGTAAGTTTCTATAAGATCCCCCCCTCAATCTTCTAAATTCCAGTGAGTACAAGCCGAGTCTATCCAGTCTTTCTTCATATGAAAGTCCCGACATCCCAGGAATCAGTCTGGTGAACCTTCTCTGAACCCCCTCTATGGCAAGAATGTCTTTCCTCAGATTTGGAGACCAAAACAGTACGCAATACTCCAGGTGTGGTCTCACCAAAACCCTGTACAACTGCAGTAGAACTTCCCTGCTCCTATACTCAAATCCTTTCGCTATGAATGCTAATTAATGCTGGTATAAGAGAGTTCTCAGGACCTAGTCTTTTCTCCAGTCTTTCCATCACCTTTGGAAACTTGTATTGCTGTTTATCAACATGAGGACCAAAGTTGTGCCAATGAAAGTCAAAGAAGCCATTAGGAGACTGAGAAACAAGAATAAAACATTGTTAGAGGCATCAGCCAAAACTTAGGCTTACCAAACTCAACTGTTTGAAACATCATTAAGAAGAAAGAGAGCACTGGTGAGCTTACTAATCGCAAAGGGACTGGCAGGCCAAGGAAGACCTCCACAGCTGATGACAGAAGAATTCTCTCCATAATAAAGAAAAATCCCCGATCACCTGTCTGACAGGTCAGAAACACTCTTTAGGAGTCGGGTGTGGATTTATCAATGACCACTGTCCACAGAAGACTTCATGAACAGAAATACAGAGGCTACACTGCAAGATGGAAACCACTGGTTAGCCGCAAAAATAGGATGGCCAGGTTACAGTTTGCTAAGAAGTACTTAAAAGAGCAACCACAGTTCTGGAAAAAGGTCTTGTGGACAGATGAGACAAAGATTAACATATTAGAGTGATGGCAAGAACAAAGTATGGAGGAGAGAAGGAATTGCCCAAGATCCAAAGCATACCACCTCATCTGTGAAACATGGTGGTGGGGGTGTTATGGCCTGGGCATGTATGGCTGCTGAAGGTACTGGCTCACTTATCTTCATTGATGATACAACTGCTGATGGTAGTAGCATAATCAATTCTGAAGTGTATAGATACCCTATCGGCTCAAGTTCAAACAAATGTCTCAAAACTCAACGGCCGGCAGTTCATTCTACAGCAAGACACTGATCCCAAACATACTGCTAAAGCAACAAAGGAGTTTTTCAAAGCTAAAAAATTGTAAATTCTTGGGTGGTCAAGTCAATCACCCGATCTGAACCCAATTGAGCAACCCTTTTATATACTGAAGAGAAAACTGAAGGGGACTAGCCCCCAAAACACGCATAAGCTAAAGATGACTTCAAATTGTGGAGTACAAACGCAAATAAATAAATGATGGGTTTTTGTTTCAAACATTATGGAGGGCACTGTATCTCTTGCCATTAAAATATCAATGACCACAACTTCATGCCATAAAAGGATAATTCAGGATGCCACATTTACATTCCACTGCTGCATAGAACAGAAAACAAGCTCATAATCTTGGACGCTCTCTTCTAAATCCGATGGCTATTAGCTGCAAATAGTTTCCTTATATACAATAGTTAAAATATTCTTCCAGCTAATCCAAGCCAAGATAAATCACTCATTCAGTATATGAAGCAGGCAGTACCCATGGTTACCTATATCATTTAGTGCAGTTCAAAACTTGAGGTAATTGTCGATGAGAAATAAATTAAGTTTTGGTCAGAACAAGGCAGATTTGGCCCGTGCTACTTGCTTTTTTTCGTGATGGTGACACTAGAAGACTGTCAAACATACTGAGCATTTACTGTACAGTCGGCTTCTTAGAAACCCAATGAATATATTTAGTCCCAGAGCAGCCGTACCCCCAATACAGCCTAGCCAGCATCATTAAATCAAGCCACCCGCCAACTAATACTTCCACAACATACCCGATCAAATCCAACTACCTTGTAATTGATTTTTCAACATGAAGTCCACAAAGTACTTCAAGGAACAAGCAAGTTATTGTTTCAGAATATATTACATTTTGGGGTTAACTATCAAAATCCCAACAATAATTTGCAAAATAACATTACTTTGACAGCGCAAAATGAAGTGCTAAAACACTGTGGGTTTTTCTTTGGATAGGGCTGCTTTGAAGTGCTGATGCTTCAATGCATTTCTTAAACATTGGAAATATATGTAGCTTTTATGAGTGAATATCTAAATAAACAAAAAATAACAAGATATTACACTATTATTGACCTAATCATATAATGACAGTCTTCTGAACTGTAGCAAAGTACAAAATCCCTTCAACGAGGCTAATGCTTAGTCAGCATTTGATTTTCTTATAAAACCAGCTGTACCAAATATTAGTACGAAAGAACTGCAGATGCTGATTGAAATCGAAGGTAGACACAAAATGCTGGAGTAGCTCAGCGGGTCAGGCAGTAGTTCTGGAGAGAAGGAATGGATGACGTTTTGGGTCGAGACCCTTCTTCAGACTGAGTGAAACAAAATTCCAGATGCAACAGATAAAAGACATTTTACAACAGTGGAGGGCAATAGTTAAACCTAGTGTCAGCACCACATCTTTGCTAAAGAAATGCAAATTTAATTTCACTGAGAGCCTCTCTTTAGATAGTGCTTTGCAATCATGCACTATGATAGTCACCCATTTTCCCCTTAAACCTAAATGAATACCAGTCAAGAGAATTCAATGCATCTGCCCCGGATGAAAAGCAAGGTAATACTAAAACAAATTAATTTTGATACACAAAATTAGCAAAGCTAAAGGAGGAATACAAAGCATCTAATTTTGCAAACAAGAGTGGGCTCACATAACAGAAGAGTCCAGTAAGAAAGGGAGAGATAGAAAGGATCCAAGGAGGGAATGATGAGTGGTCAAATTGAGAATTGGGAAAAGGTGAGGTGCCAGCCATGGGATTATCATGCTGTGGCGTGAGGTTATGAGCGAATGTGTGGGGAAAGAAAGTCAGGAGCAAACTGGGGCAAGGGACGGGAGAGCAATTTCTAAGTAAACCACTTAAAAGGAGAACCTACATTCAAGATGGATGTACTCAGATGCTCATTAGTTGATGGGTAGGTTAAATGTCCTTTTACTAAGGAAAAGGCCTATTTAGTTTATTAATTGATTCAGTGTGGGATGTGTACCTCTCATATGCCTTGAAAGCAAAGAGCAATTGAAACACTGATATTCGATGGACTGAGCATGGCCAACAGTCTCTGTGGATAGATTTGGTATACAAATCTGCATGCCTTGCTGCTAGCACTCCAGTCCATTATCTCATCATTCACATTTGGGCAGCAGAGGAAATTCCAAGGATTCTCAGATACTTGAGAACTGTGCCCACCTTCAAAAAGGGAGAATAATCTGACTGTAAACATTTTCGAAAGCTTTCCTTGCTGTCGGACACATGAGAAGTTCAAACCAGGGCCTTCTCAATCACCTTTAAGTATTTGAAGAGCTGCTCCTCAAATGGTAATGCGGTAATGTGCATTTAGATGCATGATGGACATTAGCTTAATAGCAAAACAACTCCAAGAATGCAGGTAGCAGCAACAACCACTACACATGGCCTTTCTTAACCTAATTGTAGTCTTCCATTTCGTCTTCAGGAGGGACTGCAAAGCATTCTCCTCAAATCTGGCTGTCAGCAGAAATTTGCCTTCTACTTCCATAAAACCCAGGGCAGATGCATATCCAGCAAAGCCGCTTCATATAATCAACAGTTTTTCCAATTTTTCTTGAATCAGGACTGTTCCTTATCTCCAACAAATTTCTCCCTAGAGTACAAATAATCTACAGGAAAAATACTAAGCTATTCAACTCACCTCTCCTCCACTACATAACTCCCAACCTAATTGGTGACACTTATGTTTGCACCTCTTCAGAGACCAAGCTCAGAGTTATCTATCTTCTATATTTATATGTATAAAACTAAAACTCTCATCTTGTTTGTTTCTCTGCGTGCGTGTGTGCCTGTCTGCCTAAGTGATCCCGGAATTACGCCAAAATGGTACACGATAGCGCTACAATTTTTGAACCACGTTACTCACAATTGTCCTCTGGTGCGGTGTATCAAGTTTCACGTTTTTAACTTTACAAAATCCCACTTTGAGAAAAATTCCTTCTATCTGCACTGGCAGTTACAGCTATGACATCACAATGGGATCCAAATTATTGCTGGTCCTGCCTGCAATAATGTTGCAATCACAGAACACTGAGTCCTGTCAGCAAGCTTTTAAAGTTTAAAAACAGGGAGGCTGAACAGGAGGGGAGGGAGTGCTGGGGGAGGCAGGGGAAGTGCAATTGAATTTGTTTTTAAAGTCCTGGCAGCAAGTTATATGGTTATAAGTGTAATTGGGAGGCTAAAGAGGACGGGAGGGAGTGCTGGGGGATGAGGGAAAATGAGCTGCGCCTGCGCAGTTAGGGGTTATGGGTGAGTGGTGGAATATTGCGTTGGGGGAACAGGTTGCATTGTGGGAATGGGTTGCATTGTGGGAATATGTCACAAA
The DNA here is from genome assembly GCA_963514005.1 of Raja brachyura. The sequence goes on along the minus strand of OY740787.1, from coordinate 40,042,580 downwards.
TATCTATTGTCACCCACAACCTAAGTAGCAAAAGCGTGTTTTATTTTATGCCAAAACAAATTGTAATGTACAACAGGAAAAGCAAATGGCTGCTTCTATGAAATTTCACAAACTCATGCACTAACCTAATTGTTGCACTTCAACTTCAAAGGCTGGTAACATCACAGATACAAATCTTATTTCACTGCTTCAGCTTGGCCTTAAGGCATTTGATTGTGACAAAGGCACAAGCTTCATGACCCAGCCTAAGTAACATTTCAAAATGGCCACACAGTACTTAATATTTTAGATGCTCTGTTATTAAATAACATAGAGAACAGATGTCAAGGTCGAAACGGGTTGCGTTGGGGGAACGGGTGAGTGGTGGAATATTGCATTGGGGGAACGGGGCCCAATGGGTCCCACTTGGTCAAGTTGATAATAAAAGTCCACAGTAAGTTCACAATATAATGAGTGCTGTTTATTCTCATTTTTTTCAGTTGCTGCAAAACTAAAATTAAAGTGGAAATACTACAGATGTAAAAATTCCTACATATCATACACTTCCTCCTCCCTTTCTTGGCATCAAAACACTCCCTAATTTACTTTGAAAATTCACTTTAAAAAAAAGTAAGCAACAACTTTTGTTTGCTAATCAACTAACATAAGCTTTGAGGGAGAGCCTTATTGTGAAAAACAATAAATCTCATAATTCATACAATTATTAGACTACTTTGTATTTGAAAAAAACATTTTTTTACTTGTAGTGAATATTATTTTACCTAATATGATTAACAGTGGAAAATTGAACAGTTTCATGGTTTAAAAAATTGATATTTAATTACATTAATTCACTTTAATTAGAATACTAATGGTTGCAATAAAATAATTAAAAGGGCTCATTTACACTGCTGATTTACTCTGTCGCTAATGGTACCTTGGGTATTTTTCGGCGCAATTAAACAAGATAAAGTTGCCAGAACAAAAATCAAAAATAATGCAGATGCTGGAAATCTAAAATAAAAACAGAAAACTCTGAAAAAGGTCAGGCTGAATCTGTGTCAAAAGTTAATGTTCCGGTCCAGGAACCTTCATCAGTCATACCTCTGTTGTAATTCTCTCTTTGAATGAGATGTTAAGCATTGAAACAAGTTAATTGAGCAGTGAACCATTGACTAACAATTCAATCTTTGAATCGCTTGCAATATATTTGATGAAAGTACCCAGTTGGACCAATAATCAAAGAGAAGGATAAGCGTTCTGAATATTGTGGAGGAACAGCAATGCTCACATTTTGTTCAATGAATGAAAATCAGTTGATAAAACTGTTGCCTAAATATGTCACAAATATCTATTGTCACACACAACCGAAGAAGCAAAAGCGTGTTTCATTTTATGCCGAAACAAATTGCAATGTACAACAGGAAATGCAAATGGATGCTTCTATGAAAATCCACAAACTCATGCACTAACTTAATTGCTGCACTTCAAATTCAAAGGCTGGTAACATCATAGCTACAAATCTTATTTCACTGCTTCAGCTTGGCCTTACGGAAGTTTGATTGTGATAAATTCAGAAGCTTCATGACCCAGCTTAAAATTTCAAAATGGCCACACTGTACTTAATATTTTATATGCTCCGTTATTAAATAACATAGAGAACAGATGTCAAGTGCAATCTCTACACTAAAACGATTTTTTAAAAACTTGGAAGATATTACTCACAACACAATACACGACTTAGTGATATTTGCATTGCTGATACTGGATCCAGAAAACATAATTGTACATGTTTACCATATGCACACAGTCATCGCCAACATCAACTAGTCATCTGATTTTTATTATTTACTTTTATGAAACCATGAAATTCTTCTGGCTGGCATTTTATATTAATTGAAACCAGTTTTGTTTCACAAAGCAAACAAAATTGTAACATTAATTCACATTCTTGGACATATGAATCCCACAGAGAAATGGCAAGTAATTTATCAGATACTGTAAAAAGAGCAAATTCTGTGTGGTGTCAAATTAGGCAAAAGCATCCAGTCTTTATGGTCTACCTGGACATTTCAATAAAAGCTTCCAATTATTTTGAATTGTTTACAAACAATAGAATTCATGGCACTGATCCTTGCAAAACACTACTGAAAAAGCAATCTCATACTGCTTAATGTAACCTACATTTGAAGAATTACAAAAAGCTAAACAGGTTAGATCTATCTTCTTTAAGAAAGAACTGCAGCTGCTGGAAAAATCGATGGTAGACAAAAAAGCTGGAGAAACTCAACGGGTGAGGCAGCATCTATGGAGTGCAGGAATAGATGATGTTTTGGGTGGAACACACACAGACACACATCGCTTCCTTCACCAGCCCATTATGAAGGCGGGGGACAGGACAAATGGGGGGGGGGGGGGAGGAGGGAGTGCTGTCTGAGTGGAATTAAGATGGTGAAAGCACAGTGTACGGGAAGGGTCACGTAAGTCCTTTAAAAGAGGGGGGAGACGGGGGAGAGGGTGGAGAAGGGGAGAGAAGGAGTTAAGACAACTTTTAAGAAGCCAGAGATCCATGGCTGTGAAGCTTGGCGGACATTAACATTACCGGTTGGTTATGCTTGGTTCTGAAAACTACTGCTTACTTTTTTTCCCCCAATGAGCCAATGAAATTCACCGGTCAGCACCGGCTACACCCTATGAGAACCTACGACCTCCTGGCAACCCACTGCCACTGCACCTACCAGCCAATGAAATTCACCGTTGAAAAATGTTAAAAAATTCACGGCGACCATAGTTCCGAGAATGCGGGAACTCATCACGAACATGAAGGCGACTCCTCGGCAACCACCCACAAACATGTGGCGACCATGTGGCATGCAGTCCCCTAAAAAGTCGCCTAAGTGGGACAGGCCCACAAGGAGGCATGACAATGTAGATGTTGTGATGCTTTTCACCAGTGAATAAGGAGTAAGCCATTTAGAATGGAGACAAGGAAAAACTTTTTCTCACAGAGTGGTGAGTCTGTGGAATTCTCCGCCTCAGAGGGCAGTGGTGGCAGGTTCTCTGGATGCTTTCAAGATAGAGCTAGATAGGGCCCTTAAAAATAGCAGAGTCAGGGGGTATGGGGAGAAGGCAGCAATGGGTCCTGATTGGGGATGATCAGCCATGATCACATAGAATGGCGCTGTTGGCTCGAAGGGCCAAATGGCCTACTCCTGCACCTATTGTCTACTGTCTATTGGCCCAGTGCCGTCAAACCGTCATCATATATTAACCCACTCATTCTTGGGATTGTTCTTGCAAATCTCCTCTGGACCCTCTCCAGAGCCAGTACATCCTTAGAAACATAAAAACATAGAAAATAGGTGCAGGAATAGGCCATATGGCCACTCGAGCCAGCACTGCCATTCAATATGATCGTGGCTGATCATCCAAAACAAGTATCCCATTCCTGCTTTTTTCCCATATTACTTGATTCCATATCTAACTCTCTCTTGAAAACATCCAGTGAATTGGGCTCCACTGTCTTATGTGGCAGATAATTCCAGACTCACAAATCTCTGGGTGAAAAGGTTTTTCCTCATCTCAGTCCTAAATGGCCTACTCATTATTATTATTATACTGTGACCCCAGATTCTGGACTCCCCCAACATCGAGAACATTTTTCCTACATCTAGCCTGTCCAATTCCTGAAGAATGTTATATGTTTCTATAAGATCCCATCTCATCCTTCTAAATTCCAGTGAATACTAGACCCATTGGGTCCCGTTCCCCCAACGCGATGTTCCACCAAACTGCGCATGCCCTCACTGCGCAGGCGTGACTGACGTGTTCAAAGTTGTGCCGCTGATGGCAGAAATTCAGTTAAAGTTAATAAAGTGAATATAGGACCCGTGAAGCCGTTTGCAAAATAGAGCTGTTGGGTCCCCATTGTGAGGCCAGGCAAGAACACGCAAAAAAAGGCAATCTGAAAATCGGCAAAGGCCCCAACTGCGCACGCGCGGGGAGACGGCATCATTTTGCGTCACTGCCGCCATTTTCAATTGTGACAGGGCTGACGGGCCTCCCCCAACTGCACGGGCACGGCCGGCAAATAGGGGCGGTTTTAAGTTAATCTTAGTTTAAAATGTCAATAACTTGAAAAATATAACATCAATCTGAACGAAACTTGGCTAATGCACTAAAGTTGTAGCACTATCATGTACCGTTTAGGCAGAGTTTTGGGAACAAACATATATACAAACAAACAAACAAGATGAGAGTTTTAGTTTTATATATATTTATATAAATATATATATAGACAAGCCCAGTCGGTCATCATATGTCAGTCCCGCCATCCCGGGAATTAAACTGGTGAACCTACGCTGCACAAATTCAATAGCAAGCATGTCCTTCCTCAAATTAGGAGACCAAAACTGCACACAATACTCCAGGTATGGTCTCGCCAGGGCCCTGTACAACTGCAGTAGGACCTGCTTGCTCCTATGCTCAAATCCTCTCGCTATGAAGGCCAACGTGCCATTTGCTTTCTTCACTGCCTGCTGTACCTGCATGCTTACTTTCAGTGACTGATGTACAAGGACACCCAGATCTCGTTGCACCTCCCCTTTTCCTAACCTGACACCATTCAGATTATAATCTTTCTTCTTGATCTTGCCACCAAAGTGGATAACCTCACATTTATCCACATTATACTGCTTCTGCCATGCATCTGCCAACTCACCCAATCTATCCAAGTCACCCTCCAGACTTGATAGCAGGGGTCGGCAACCTTGTTCGGCATAGGGGCTAGGATGCATGTCTGGGAGCGGATGGCGGGCCACATCTATCACGTGTACTCATAGATCCCCGCCCCCTCGCCCCCCCCCCCGGATGGCAGGCATCAAATCATGTGTTCACAGGAGGTAGACAAAAATGCTGGAGAAACTCAGCGGGTGAGGCTGCCTCATGCAATCCTTGCATGTCTCACCCGCTGAGTTTCTTCGATTATTCCAGCAACTGCAGTTCTTTCTTAAACGTGTCCACAGAAGGTGCACGGCCGTGCCGGTGGCTTTGCGCAGTATGCGGTACAGCCAGAGCTCGGCCGCTGCTTGTGGCGCTGCTGCTTGGGACGCTTGGCCACTGCTCGGGGCGCTCGGTGGGCTGGATGATTACGGGGGAAAAGGTCCGCCTCCGGGCCAGGTGATTTTGGGTTACTGGCTGCAATCGGCCTGTGTATTCCCCTGCTTCATAGCATTCTCCTCTCAGCTCACACTGCCACCCAGTTTTCCTCAGATATGGTGCCCAAAATGAGCATTTATATGATAGTTATATTGAATGGACCTGAACCAAGTGCTGTAGAGGCATATTAACAAATATGTGCAATCCCGTCAAAACAAAACAATTTATTTTCCCCAATGACTGCCACTTTGTAGCTGACACATGATGGCAATTATCCTCAATTTGGACTTCACTTAAGTCTTTGCTGTAACTTGTTGGTATCAAATGCATTAGAGACGAGGGGAGACTGAAATTTTAGAATGTATCTTGTCTGGTTCATTTGATAGAATTTCACCGTTATTTTTAAAACATGAATGACAAGCTCATTTTCCTTTCCCAAGAAGTTTTGGTTAGTAGGTTAATGGGCCATTATAAATTGCTCGTGTGTAGCTGATGGGTAGAATCTGGAGGGCTTTGATGTGAATACAGAGAAAATAACATGGGTTCAGTGCAAATGGGTAATTGATGGGGAGCGTGGAAGAAGAGTCTATTTCTGCACTGCACATCTCTAAGTAATGTAAATAAATGTACATAATAAAAGAATCATCTGCGCAATATGCTTACCAAGTATCAATATATTCTACTTTAGTTGCAGTTACATTGTGCAACATCGTATTATATAATTAAACATAAATTACGAGTACATGCTGTTTGCTGTGTAAAACAAGGACCAAGCCACAAACATGTTACAACATGCTCATTAACTAATGCAACTGCACATGATATACGTTTGTACATATGGATTAAGCTGATCAGGCTGATTTGGAATAAATCAAAATTATGCCAACACTGAAATACTTAAAGAGAAGAGCCAATGTAAATCAATAATTGTTCATTACGGTCTTCCCATCTTTGGTTTTCATTTGTAAGACACTGCAACTTTAAAAGTGAATCACTGCGGTAAAGAAAACTAAGAGAACACATATACAATATGAAGATTATTGGTTACAAATCAGTAATGAATCTTTCTTAAACTGTAAGCAAGGAATAACTGTTTCTTGGTGGAGCACAGGATAAAATAAATCGATGGAGAACGAATATTTGAACAAGCCTTTTGATGCTACTCCATTAGAGGGCACTATACAGCAAAAAATGATTGTAACCCCATATCAGAGGCACCACAGCAGATTATATGCATTTACAGTAAATTCAAACAAATAGCTCTGACCAATTTCTTCATCTGCAGTTCCTTGGGTTAGGGAGTACTTGCTTGAATCGTCAGGTACCAGGCATTAGAATGAAATGGCTCACCCAATCAAGTTGGTTGAATGTGATCAAAGCAGGAGTGTTGGGTTGGAGATCTGAGGGAGTAAGCAGTCTGAAGAATGGTTAAAAGAGGGAGAAGGGGGAAGACCCATCATTACTGAGGTTCCCTGTCGGAGGGGAGGAGTACTAGGACCCAGCAGAGTCAGACCACGTGCTGTCTGCACCGTGGAGGCTGTGGGCCTGGTGCTGAGCCTGGAACTCTGGTGAGGTGACAGCTCTGGCCCGCTGGTGGCGCACAGGTCGGTGCAGTCGCTGGTGGAGGCCCGTGGGGGACTGGAGTAGAGATACGGGTCAGCGGCAGCAGCATCGGTGGCCCCGGGAAGACAGTGAAGGTCAGCGAGTGAGTGGGTGAGTGAGTGAGTAAGTGGGTGGGTGGGTGCGTGAGTGGGTGGGTGGGTGCGTGAGTGGGTGAGTGGGTGAGTGAGTGGGTGGGTGAGTGAGTGGGTGGGTGAGTGAGTGGGTGGGTGAGTGAGTGGGTGGGTGAGTGAGTGGGTGGGTGAGTGGGTGAGTGAGTGAGAGGGAAGGTGAGTGGGTGAGTGAGTGGTTGGGTGGGTGAGTGAGTGAGTGAGTGAGTGAGTGAGTGAGTGAGTGAGTGAGTGAGTGAGTGAGTGAGTGAGTGAGTGAGTGAGTGAGTGTGCGCGCACGTGTGTCCAGAGCTGCGAGATAGTCAGGCCGAGTTTGTGCCGGGCCGCCACCTCGGTAAAAATACATGATAACCTCTTTTTCTTAACTTGCTTGATAATTATATTTCATGATAATTATATTTCATGATAAATTTATAAAACTGACATTTCTTTATTTTTTCCTACGGCCCGCAAAAATGTGCCAAATATATAATATGGCCCTCATGCTGAAAAGTTTGGAGCACCCTGGTCTAACCTGTCAATGTATTTGGAGCATTTTACAAATAAAGCACTGGTAGTACTTCCTCCGTGTTTGAGGTTGCTGGTTTCAGTTGTCATCTCTCCAAACCAAACAGAACAAGGATTACCACTGCTTAGTAGACCCAGATTTTGGTGCCAAGTTTGTGGTCACGACATTTATCTTAAAAACTCCATTGGAGATCCACTGATTAATACAAATGCAAGGACAGACTGGACATTTGCCTTCTGTTTGTTCAGTGTAAGGCCACTGGTCTCATACGTTCACTGAAGAAATCAATGATGACTTGGAATTCAGCCTCTGTGTCGACTTACAAGTGTCATCTGCTTACTGTAATCTGATGACAAGGGTTAGACTAACCTCGGCTCTGGTCTTTAGATTTTAAAAGTTGGATAGTTTCCTCTCTAGCTAGCAGATTAATTCCAATTCAGTGGAAAACCATTGGAGGAGAGGTACAGTATGCAGCGAGTAAGATCAAAGGGGTTTGTTGCAATGATAGTCTTGCTTGGGTCTTTGGTAGACTTGTAGGTTAGGTTGATCAGTCTGAAGAAGGGTTTCGGCCCGAAACGTTGCCTATCTCCTTCGCTGCAGATACTGCTGCACCTGCTGAGTTTCTCCAGCATTTTGTGTATCCTTGTAGGTTAGGTTTATTGGTGAGCCATAACAAACAAAATAAAACATACAGTATAAAAATTATAGTACAATTATTTAAGTAGGGTTTTTGTAGGAATTCCATTAGAGGGCAGTCCACAGCAAAAAAATAATTCAAATCCAAAATCAATATATGCATTTACAATATAGAGAAAGTTCTTTAACCAATGGCGGCGTAGTGGCGCAGTGGCAGAGTTGCTGCCTTACAGTGCTTGCAGCACCAGAGATCCGGGTTCGATCCCGACTACGGGTGCTGTCTGTACGGAGTTTGTACGTTCTCCCCGTGACTGCGTGGTTTTTCTCCGAGATCTTTGGTTTCTTCCCACACTCCAAAGACGTACAGGTTTGAGGTTAATTGGCTTGGGTTTGTATACTTGGTATAAGTGTAAATTGTCCCTAGTGTGTGCAGTCTTCTGTTAATGTGCGGTGATCGCTGGTCGGTGCGGACTCGGTGGGCTGAACGGCGGGTCCGTGCTGTATCTCTAAACTAAATAATTCTCCACATCACATATAGCTTGACAATATTTATAATTTTATGAACAAACTCCTTTCTCATCTCCTTCTCTTCCTCAGTCCATTAAGTTCAATTTAAACTTAAACTCAATCAAATAATTGTTGCCAAATACTTTAAGAATCACTGAGACTGCTCACAAAAAAAAACCTCAGATTCTTTCACTCTTTTGTCTCGTCAATTTGGATAAAAGATGAAAAATCAAATTCAGATCAGGAATGGTAAATAAAAAACCTTCAATAGACCTTGCTTCAGATTACATAGTAAGACATGAATATTCCAAAAAGAGTATTTGATTAAAGGGTCACCATGCAATTTTTACATTTTTTTAAACTAATATCACTCATTCTGGTATCATGGTAAAACTAAAAGACCGGTCAGCCAAATACAACCCTCATTCATCTACACACAGCTTTCACACAAATATATTATTTTAAAAAACCTGTATCAAACTAGGAATTTACAAAAGTAGTACTCAACATTAACAGAGTTATTCTATCTCAAGTTCCTTTTATGAACTGGTGACACACTTACAAAGAATACAACATTCCCACAAATAACTGGAGATCATCACGACCTAAATCTGCTTAGGGTTGTAAACCAAATTTTTACGTGCTTATTCCATGAAAATACTATTTTCCGTCATCTAGACTGGATATCTATGCAAGATATGCTTTTATATGGCGGAGGCCTGGAACATATTGCCAGGGGTGGTGGTGGAGACAGACACAATAGTGTCAGTTAAGAGGCTTTTAGATAGGTGTAAGGTAGTGCAAGGAATGTAGGGATTTGGATCACGTATAGGCAGATGAGGTCAGTTTAATTCGGCGCCATGTTCAGTACAGCATTGTGGGCCAAAGGGCCCATTCTTGTGTTGTACTGTTCTATATTGTACATACACTACCCAGTTAATTTTAGAAATTGTACGATACACACCACACATATTGTAGAACATACAAAAGAAACTGTCATCAGACAAACATTACTTATTTGTTACATTAAATGACACAAAGGCCTAGTTCAAGATGCTCTCTCTCCTGATGAACAATTTGTAAACTACTGTGCTCACAACAAAGTCATAGAAATTGTTGATTTCCTATATGTAACAAGAATTCATTAAAGATAGACACAAAATGCTGGAGTAACTCAGGCAGCATCTCTGGAGAAACGGAATAGGTGACGTTACAGGTCAAGACCCTTCTTCAAATTGACGTTTCAGGTCGAGACCTGAAGAAGGGCATGTTTCCATGCTGCATCTCTAAACTAAACCAAAGCGAACAAACTTTTATCATTTTGGCAAACAATGGATATCTGATTTTTACTGAAAAGTAATCACTAAATTTAATTTTGCAACCCAAGGTATCTGCCAGAAAAATAATTTTGACCGTGCAGTTTCTGAAAGATGACATTAACATTTCCTTGCACTTTGCAGTTAATAAAACATGTCTAAGCAGATTTAAAAAAAAATTTGAATGCCAATCTACCGTTAATGAGAGACCAGAACATGCAACTCTCTTTGGTTGCAATAGAATACCAGAAATCTCCTAAACTTCTTAGTTGAAAAGCCAGGAATGTCAGCTGGGAAAAGGAGGCTTTTGTGCATTCAATACTAATCAGATGCCCTCTTCCCCTGTCGTCAGCAGGCCAAAAGGTCCATGAATTTTAAATTATTATCCACACATATACATTTTTGATACTTGCATAGCATAAAATAATCCAAAAGCAATTTCACAGCATGCACTCGAATCAAATATTCCAATGTTATCATTGAGGAAGGGTCACCACATTAAAAAGATTGTTTGGAATGCCTGGAACTCCAATACAATACAAAGCAACAAAATATCCATTTATATAAATAATAACAATATATTCATTTTCAATAGATCTGTGCCATATTAAGTATCCAGAAAATAAACATTTTTTTAATACTGCCCATTTGCCATATTTAAATGAAATTGTGATTATATGTGCTGGATTCCATTTTTTTCTTTAACAATAGCAGCATACAAATGTAGAACATCAGATCTAAATATTACACACTCATGAATTCTTCGATTTTTCTGCCAGATAAAATACCTTTTCTGCAAGGTAAAATATGAAAAAGTAAGCCATTTGCAGATGATAAACTGCATGAAGTTACATCAAGGTGCTCTTCAACCTTAGTACAAAAAAAGTAAACCTTTCACATTAAAATAACAGGCATTAGTCCCAGAAATGGACATCACAGATATTAGTTGACTGAATACTTCAAATTTAATTTGATTTTTTTGTTTATTGTATATGTTTACAGGCATAACAATGTAATTGTTCCATTGTTGGTGCATATCTCGATACCTATAAAAGTCTCATCTTGTGTGCTGCATGCGTCTTGTATGATTGTTTTTTTTGTATTTTCCTCGAAACGCTACGCGCTCGTGCTTACATTTTCACATATCCTGACTCACATTTTCCCCCTCCATGTCTTAATCAGGTTCACTTAAGATTTAATCCTATATTCCACCAGTCATTCATGATTAAAGTTTTTAAAAAGCCAAAAAGCCAAAAAACGCTTCTGTCACACAGCCTTTTTCCAGCAGGTTCCAATAATGTTGTCACAATGCCACTCATAAACGTCCAATCACAATGGATCTCATTTACAAATTACATCACAATGGGACGTTGCCGACGGTAACCGCAGCTTCCTCAAAATGCTACGCGCTAGCGCTTAAATATTTTCATATTCTGACTCACATTTTGACCCTCCACGTCTTAATCAGGTTCCCTTAAGATTTCATCCTATATTTCATTAGTCATTCGGGTTATTCAGACCCTCACCCCACCCCCCCTCCCGGGCTATTCACGCCCCCCTCACCCTCCCCCCCCCCCGCCGCTTCAAAAAGGCAGCCAACATCATCATCAAAGACCCACACCATCCTGGCCACACACTCATTTCACCATTGCCATCGGGAAGAAGGTACAGGAGCCTGAAAACTGTAACGTCCAGGTTCAGGAACAGCTGCTTTCCCCACAGTCAAGCAAGCAATAATTTCATTGTCCTATCTGGGACATATGACAATATAACATGCTTGACTCTTGACCCCCGCCGCTTGCTCTTCCCGCTCCCGAACCTCCGCCCCCTCCCACCCCCCCAACTTGGGGACGTTTGATTGCCTCCATAAATTCCATAATTTTCCATGTGGTGGGAGATTGGTTCCAGGGGACGCCTGTCTCTGGGGTGAGCGGCAACGCCATGCCCCCTCCCCCTAGTGACAATTAAACACTCTGGACCATTTCTTATCAAAGATTCAGTGCAATAAAAAGCTAAGCGATGCACAAGATAGGAAAATGGAAGACTGTTTTACTACAGCATCTAACTTGCTTGAGAAAGGGTGGAAGTGGTTGTAATTCATCGTAGCTCATGTTGTTAGAGCCAACAGTCTACATGCCAGTGAGGAAGCATGTGTTGACTTTAAGAAAAGAGCAAAACCATAACTTTGGACGCCTGGTCTCAGAATGCAAAAACACTAAAGCATCTTAACTCGTACCACTGATGAGATTGGGTTTTTTAAGTAATGACAAAAATTGTCAGGTAAAAGCATAAGTAAATTGAATTATACATAGGAGCATAGACAAGCTATTATTTGTTTCCTATGTGCTACCTGTTGTACTCGCATATTATAGCTTGGTATTTCTCATAATTTGACTGGAAACAAAGTTTGTATTTAAACAAAGTTTTTCACTGTATTCCGATACATGTGAAAATAATAAAGCAAAATTAATGCCAATATGAAGCAGGAACTGGGCTACGCTGTACTGCATTTCAGTGTACTTTATAGTAAATATAGGGAATATACGATTCAGTTTACTTTAGAAAAATGCCGTGGATAGCCTGCATTTTTAATGTTAAAGCACATTTTATGAATGTATTTACATTTGTAACATGACAAAAGTGTTTCTCGCTAAACTTTCATTATTCGATGAAATTAGATCAATTTACATTATTTATCCAAAATGTTTCAAAATATTGGTCCCAGTTTATGACGAAACATGTTAGTTAAGTGATATTATATTGTTTTTTGTGGGTAAAATGCTATATTTATGTCAACACACCATTTTCAGAGAGCTAGGGTTACACAAAAAGCTTGGGAAACTCAGTGGGTGCAGCAGCATCTAAGGAGCGAAGGAGATAGGCGACGTTTCGGCGTTTAGACGCCGCCTATCTCCTTCGCTCCTTAGATGCTGCTGCACCCGCTGAGTTTCTCCAGCTTTTTGTGTAACCCTCGATTCTCCAGCATCTGCAGTTCCTTCTTTAACATTTTCAGAGAGCTTCCAGCCATATCAAAAATAAGGCAAACACCAACAGAAAAGATACCAGCTTCATTCAAACACAATTTATCCTATGGAACATATTCCCTATAATTCTTAGAGCAACAATACTGATCAAAAGTTGCCTTGATTTCCTCTGGTGCACGCCAGGACAAAAGCCTACATTCAGAGATGTTATCAGTAATGGTTAACCTCAGAGTGGTTTGGAAAGGAGCCAACAATGAAGTAAAATGCAAGAATTTGACAAACTGACCTTAAATATGCAGACAGCGACTATCTTGCATCACATTTTTTTCTAGTCTCTTGGGTCTATATATACATTTACATCACAAACTGCAGATAATAAAGTTTGGATATTTTGCTCTACCAGTATGAACTGTGAAATATTTCCGCTACTCTCAAAAACATGACCTTTTCGATAAAAGATACAAACCACCGGTCCTTTCCATTATCCATTTTTCTCCATATTCTCCAGATGCAGCATAGACTAGATTCTCATATTACCTAGTTACTGTTTAGGGGTGGACATGAAGTGCTCAACGTGCTGACTGTTTAGAGTGCCTTCATGGAGACTTGGTGTATTAATCACTATGGCAAATATTCCATTTAACAGCATGCACACACTTTAAACATGTAATATACTATTTTACCCATTTTCCCACAATGAGCAATTGTTAAAAAACAATACAATACCAAGTAGATGTGTAATTTCTTTTTTTGCATACCCGGTTGTTGAAATCAGGATTTCAGCTCTCAAAGGGCATAATTTCTTTAAAGCACAATTTTAATGTGATTCCTGAAACACAGCTGAACTGACAAGATTGGATCCCTTGCTAGCATTATCTGCAGTCCCCGATCTCAATATGTTAGTCAATTAGACAAAAATGTGGAGGCCACATGTACACAAAGGGGGTTAAAAGCCTTCTGCATGCCAAGATGAGATTAACAGAATTATGATGCCGATCAGTGTTCATATTGCCTGCTTACTGTTTAATGTAGGCATGAGGTGCCAAATGTACTAACTGCTTTCATGGAGAAAACTCCTGGGAACCTCACATTCTATCAAACATACCATATTCGGCTTTTACCTTTGCCTTGCAGTATACGATTGACAGGAATAGACAACCTTTTCAGTGGAGCAGGATCCCTTCAGTCCCAACCACTACAGGTGGTTGATGTTTAAATTAGTGGTGCGACTGAGACCATAATCTGGCCAGCATCCAAGGTTATAATGGGTCAATGAAGGCAGCACAATGGCGCAGCGATCGAGTTGCTGCTTTACAACACTGGACGGTATGAAGTTTGCATGTTCCAGAATCCAGAACAGATTCTTCCCAGCTGTTATTAGGCAACTGAACTATTCCACCAACAACTAGAGAGCATTCCTGACTACTATCTACCTCATTGGAGACCTTCAGACCATCTCTGATTGAACTTTCCTGGCTTTGTCTTGCACTAAACATTATTTGCTGTATACTGTATGTGCACACTGGATGGCTCGATTGTAATCATGTATTATCTTTCCGTTGACTGATTAGCACAAAACAAAATCTATTAATTGTACCTAGGTACATGTGATGATAAACTAAACTCAACTCAACGTTTTCCCTGTGATCATGTGGGTTTTCTCCAGGTGCTCTGTTTTCCGCCCACATTGCAAAGACATCAAGTTTGTAGTTCAATTAACTTCTGTAAATTGTCCCTTGTGTATAGGATAGAACCTCTGCACGGGTGCTCGGCACGGACTCAGTGGCCCGAAGGGCCTGTTTCCATGCTGTATCCCTAAACTAAACTAAATGTTTATTTAGTCGATTCCCTTTCTGATGTGTCCTCCACTGATTGTCCACATGTCTGCTGAGCAGTTTGCCTACCAGGGTGCTGCCCCCAGCATAATCTCGCAATGCCAGAATTCTCGTCCACTTAATTACCAACATAAGGACAACAACAATGGCATATTTATTATCCTCCTTTAAGATGACAACATCTGCGGTTCCACAGAAAGGAATTTAGCAGATGCCTCCGATTCTCCATAGCCAGTTAACCTGGACTACTGTGAAGAGAATGAAACCCTGGGCCATCTTGCTCTGCAACCATAGGGGTCAAGTTTCATTGCCTATCCACTGCTGGACAGCAGCTTTTCACCAGTTTGCCCACTACTACAGAGGATGCATTGTGCATGTGTAATAGGTAACAACAGTGATCATTTCATAGCATCACTATGAAATTTGTTCATTTTAGTTGCTTTCAAATGTTATCTGCTCATGTTAATTAAATCTGCTATAGATATGGATCCAGGTTTTACTGCTTGGAAGGGTTAACATGACTTGGTTCAGAAAGGAACACTTCATTTTACACCTTTATTAAATGTACATGCCTGATGATAGCTGTATTGGCATGGTGCGCATGCAACATACACTCAAGGACATTGAATTCACCTGCCAAGAAACACAATGTTTGATCCCTTAACCACCTGCATTGCATTCAAGCCTAGTGACCATTTCTAACCTGAAAAATTAACGTTTTGTTCCCAAATAAATATTTATGTGTGGAATAAATTAACAGTTTTAATAATTTATGAAAACAGAACTGATGATTAGACATAATAGATTGAAGAAAATTATTCCAAGAACTCTTTTCAAACGTTTCTCTACAAGCAGGGTGGTTTCTGCTTAACAGATTCATCAAAACAGTTTTTCATTTCTTGTTCTGCTCAGTTATATTTAGAATTACTTGAAGCAAAGTAAAACAGCATTCACCAATGAAACATCACCTAGAAAAATGTCAAACTTCAAGATTGACAGATATTTTAGTAAAATATCTAAAACAAAGTGATGGACTAATGTTTAATGGAAACTTCGCCAACAGCCTGTCCCGTCCCTTCTCGGTTTTTATTATTTTAAGTATGTCTTAAATGTATGTTTCAATGTTTCTTGGTTAGTTGATGTGGGGAGAGGGGGGATCTAGCGGGGAACTTTTTTTCAGTCACTTACCTCGACTGAGTTGCGATTTTCTCCATTTCGCTTCTCTGCTCTCCCTGGGGCCTAACAACTTGGATTGGTGCGACCTTTCCTGGAGACTGGCCAGGAACTTCAAGCCGTTGGTGAGGCGTGGACTTACCATCGCGGAGCCGGGATCCTTTGCTGAGGATCGGCAGAAGAAGAGCTCCGACCGCGGGGCCTTTAACACCGTGAAGTCGCGGTCTCTGGTAAGAAGTGGCCGGCTCTGGAGCTCCATGCCGCGGAATGTTCCAATCCATCCTAACGCTGGAGTTTCGATCATCCCGACGAGAGGGCCTGGCCATCGGACCGTCGGCAACGGCAATTGTGGAGGTTTCAAGGCCCCGACCATGGTGAACAAAGAGGAAGATGACTGAACTTTATTGCCTTTCATCACAGTGAGGAATGTTGATTCCACTGTGGTGCATGTTTATGTAAAATTTTATTTTATGTGTGTATTGTGTTCTTTTCACTTAGTATGGCTCAAATTTCACTGTACCTAGTTGGTTAAGTGACAAAAATGTGAACTTGAACTTAATGTGCAGATTAAAACCGAAGTGGGAAAGTCTGTTCTAATGTCAGTATAGTCAATACAAAAATAGATTATGTAATAAATAATTCAGTTATTGCTACATTCCAAATGCAAGAACAGCAAAGGCTTACACCAGAAAAATAAGTTACCTACCCATATAATATGATATTAACTATCAACAATTTTAGACCATTACTCATTCTCCCATAAACAAACATGCAAAACAATACAAAGACTGGGAGGTAGACATAAATGCTGGAGAAACTCAGCGGGTGAGGCAGCATCTATGCAGCGAAGGAAATAGGCAACGTTTCGGGTCGAAACCCTTCTTCAGCCTGTTTGGGGGGGGGTGGGGGGTGGGGGGGGGAGGAAGAAAGGAAGAAGTTGAGCCATTGGGCTGAGGGAGAGCTGCGAAGGGGAGGAGAAAGTTGGGACTACCTGAAATTAGAGGTCAAAGTTCATACCGCTGGGGTGCAAACTGCCCAAGCGAAATATGAGGTACTGCTCCTCAAATTTACAGTGGTCCTCACTCTGGCCATGGAGGAGGCCCAGGACAGAAAGGTTGGATTCGGAATGGGAGGGGGAGTTGAAGTACTGAGCCACCGGGAGATCAGGTTGGTTATTGCGAACGAGCAGAGGTATTTGGCGAACATTGACTTCTCTAATTTTAGGTGGTCTCTACTTTTTCCTCCCCTTCTCAGCTCTCCCTCAGCCCACTGGCTCCACCTCTTCCATTTTTCTCCCCCCACCGTCACAGTCTGAACAAGGGTTTCGACCCGAAATGTTGCCTATTTTCTTCGCTCCATAGATGCTGCCTCACCCGCTGAGTTTCTCCAGCATTTTTGTCTACCTTTGATTTTCCAGCATCTGTAGTTCCTTCTTAAACAAATACATAGACTGGAAATAGAAATCGATAGTTCATTTGGATTTTTCACTTAAAATATGCCAGGGCCACCTGGAGCACTGTAACGTGCAGCCTTGGGAACTTGCATATTTTTTTAGATTCACTGGTTTTAAATTCACTTCATTATTGTAATTTTTTTTAAACAATTCTAATTAAAAAATAGAACAATTTAGTATAATTTTAATTGCTAATATAATTTGAGTATTATTGAACGTTTGGCAAAAATCAAACTGTTCACCGGTTAGCCTAATGTTGATAAATCAAAAGTCTATGACAGATGTTCAGCAGCTGTAGCAGGCTTCCACATCATTACTTCGTCTCAGGTGAAACCAAGTAGTAGCTAACGTGATAACGATGTATCACTGCTGGACAAGCTCAATACTTTCTGTGCTCATTTTGAAAAGAAAAACATCGATGTACTTACTCAAGCTGGCACAGCCCCTGACAACACTGTAATCTCAGTCCGAGGCCAATGTCAAAAGACAGGACGAATCCTCGGAAAATTAACTTCTTGCTTTCTCAAAACTGCACGGACCAACTGGCCAGATTTTTGCTGTCATCTTCAACCTCAAACTAGCAAAGTCTGTTTCAATCTACTTTAAAAGGGCACCCATTATACTGGTGCCAAGAAGAGCAAGGTGACATGCCTCAATGACTGCCGATCGATAACACTGACATCCTGTGGTGATGAAGTGCTTTGGGAGATTGGCTATGATGCATATCAACTCCTGCCTTAGCAAAGACCTTGATCCATTACAAGTTTCCTTCTGTCACAGCAGATCGACAGGGCATATAATCTCACCGGCTGGCTGCTGTTGATTGGCTACAACTCACATTTCAACATAATTCCCTCTAATCCTGTCATCAAATTGAGAGAACTGGGTCTCTCCTCATCCCGATGACTTCCTCATCGCCAGACAACAATCAATACAAATTAGCAAGGCCACGTCCTCCTCAATACCATCAACACACATGTACTCAAGACAGTGTGTTCAATGTGTGCTCTACTCTCCCTATACCTATGACTGTGTAGAAAGCCTCAACATCATCATTAAATTCACTGATGATACCACCGTTGTTGGACAAATAGGACGTAATGATGAGTCGGATACAGAAGGAAGATTTATAATCTAATTGAATAATGCCAGAATAACAAATCTTGCTCTCACTGTTAGCAAGAGATAGGAGCTGATTGTTGACTTCAGGAAAGGAAAGCCAAGGATCTATCAACCTGCCTTCAACAGGATGGCGGTGGAGTGAGTCAGCCGCTTCAGGGTCCCTGGCCTTGCATATCTCTGATTCTGAATTTAGCACACTGATGCAATCACAAAGAAAGAAATCACTTCGCTGTCCTGAAAAGACTAAGGAGATTTGATATGTTGCCACCTATCGAACTTTAACAGGCATAGAGTAGAGAGCATACTGACTGGTTGCATCATGGCCGATGCTGCCCAGTCCATTTGAGGTACTAACCTTCCGACGGAAGGGATCTACAGGAGACACTGCCTCAAAAGTACAGCTAATATTAAAGACACACAGCACCTTGGCCATGCTGTCATTTCATTGCCACCATCAGGAACAAAGTACAGGAGTTAGAAAATTGGCCTCCAGGTTCAAGAATACCTTTGTCCCAGCAGCCAACAGACTCTTGAACATTACACAACACTAACCACAACCCTTCCTCAGCAACTATGATCTACTAGGGACTTTGTTTTGGTTGCACTATTTACATTAGTTTTGTATTATTATAGTCTGATTAGTGAGTATTTCAGATTATTAAATTTTTGTATTTTTTACTATTGTATATTTATGTTTGTTATTGTGTTAATAAGCTTGTAAAGCTGCAGAAAGTACAAATTTCATTGTTGTGTTACCGATACACATGACAATTAAATACTGCACAGTAACTTAAAAGCTCAAGTAGATGATCAAAGTAAAGGAGATAATTTCTGGTAAACCATGAATGGTTCAACAGATTTAAAGTGGTAATTTACATAATATAAAAATCACTGGTGAAGCTGTCAGTACAGATTTTAACACAGCAAAATTAACATTGGACTGGTTTGGTTGATGTTATTAAGGAATATGTTACAGTGTTAAACAACTGAGTGAGTTTAAAAAATCACCTGATCATTAAAATATTACAAAGGAAGAATAATCTGGACAGAACTTGAAAGTCAGAAAAGATGAGCTGGAGTTATTGCTTGATGGTAACGTCCTTGACGATTGCACACTAAAGCCTTTTCCAGTTTACTATGCAGAAAACTGATGGTACCTTGAGGGATCAGTAAAGCCTCACTACAAGTTAGCTGGATGATTAATCCCAAGGCATCGGTAACAATGGAGCTAGAAAGTTGTGGCAACACAAGTAGAAAGAGTATATAAAAAATAAGGTGTATAGTATGTATGTCTTCATTAGACGGGGCCTTGAGTATAAGAGTCTCTACTTCCTGAGAAGATTACAGAGATTTGTTGTGTCAAGAGAGGATTCGTTTGAGCTTCTACAAATGTACAGTAGAGAGCATATTGACTGGTAGCATCACAGCCTGGTTCGGCAACTTGAATGCCTACGAACAAAGAAGACTGCAAAAAGTTGTGAACACTGCCCAGTCCCTCACTGGCTCTGATCTCCCCACCATTTACCGGAATCACTGCCTCAAAAGGGCAGCCAGCATTATCAGAGACCCACACCACCCTGGCCACACACTCATTTCACCCCTGCCATCGGGAAGAAGTTACAGAAGCCTGAAAACTGTGACGTCTAGGTTCAGGAACAGCTTCTTCCCTACAGCCATTCAGCTATTAAACACGACAACCTTAAATAACCTCTGAACTAGATAGACTATTATTGTTACTATTGCACGATTATTATTTTTTTGTGTGTACGTATGTGCGTGTGTGTATATAAATATATGATCTATATATATGAATGTGTATTTGGGAGTATGTGTACAGACCCATAACATTTTTTTCCGTCTCTCATTTATTCTATTGTTCGCAGTATACATATTGTTTACATATTCAGTTGTGCTGCTGCAAGTAAGAATTTCATTGTTCTATCTGGGACATCTATCTATTATTAGATTTTTAAAAGTGTGTGTGTGTGTGTGTGTGTGTGTGTGTGTGTGTGTGTGTGTGTGTGTGTGTGTGTGTGTGTGTGTGTGTGTGTGTGTGTGTGTGTGTGTGTGTGCATGCGTGCGTGGCATTTTGCCTTTGAAACGTATCTCTTCGAAAACCAGACGCAGAAATGGGGAGATTTTTACATATTTCGGTAGGGATTTATCTTTTGATGCCAGAAATCCACTCCTCTCTAAATTTGGTCAATTATTTCCCCAGATTTTGAATGCAATTTTTCACAAAACTCACTTTAAAAAAAATAATCGCCGCTTGCCAGCTGCTGACGTCACAATGCCCACATACCCACCAATCTAGCCCACCTGCCTCCTGGCCCTGCACTCCCGCCGCTGTGGATTAATGCAGCTGCTGCCAACGCACATGCGCAGTTTTCCATGAGGTTAGCCCACCCACCCCCCCTTTCTTGAAAAGGCGCAGAAAGAACAAGAAAGTTCTGCAGCAAAGATCCTTTAGCACAGCTCCGCTCCGCTAAAGGATCTTTGTTCTGTAGATCGCGAGCTCAGCGCCGCTCACGCGCTGAAGAAGGTTCTCCACGCTGCCCCTCCTCCGCCTGCCCATTCAGCTGCCGGTTTCCAGAGAGTCAGGCCGCAGCCCATTCATTCGCCCGGTTCTCCCCCCCCCCTCTCACCTCTTCCCCTCTCCTCCCTCCCTCTTCTCTCTACCCGTAGCAGAGGACGACATCCTCTCTGTGTCCGCAGCCCGACCGTCTGTAACACTGGCGGAAGCAACGATCGGCTGGTCCTCCACTGCTTTTGGCAGCTCAGCAAAGAGCCTATTGCTCGTTATAGTGTCTTTGGTCCTCAGATCGCTCCGTGCCTCGCTCGGGCCCCCGCGACCTGCCGCCCCGCTCCTCTCCTCTCTCTCCCTCCTCTCTCTCTCTCCCCTTTCCCTCTCGATCATCCCCACCACCCTCCCACCCCTAACCCCCCCCCCCCACACCCTCCCTCTTGACCCTCTCTCTGTGTCTCTGCCCCTCTCTCTCTGTCTCTCGCCATTCTCTCTCTGCCCTCATTCTCTACCCGTCCCCCCTCTCCAAACGGGCCTGCAAGATGGGGGCTATGCATCAGTATATAGGGTGACCATGGGGTAAAAGGAGCAAATTAATAATATTAATAATATCAAGGGGGGTAGTTAGCGTGTGTGCGGGGGGGTAGTTAGTGTGTTGTGGGGGTGATTAGTGTGTGTGACGCCGCATGCCCCCCCCCCCCACCAACAAACCCAACGGGTCTGCACATGGTCTAGTATTATACTAAAACTCCTCTCTTTGTTCTCAACATTCTAAATTTCCATGTGTATGCAGGGTTGAGTTGGCTTTCTTTTAACTTCCTTAATTTGTATCTTCTTCCAAAACGCTTGGCCACAGCCTTCCCATTTTCACACATGATACTCACATTTTTTCCATCGGTGGGATAAACATTTTCCTGTCGCATTCCAACCTATTTTTCCAAGTGTTTTAAGTTTTAAGCATTTATTTCAAAATAGTAACTGGGAGACTCGTGCAGTACTTTCCATCGATTATGCCACTGTGCCATCTCACAGACGTCCAATCACAATGGATCTCATTTACATATGACATCACAACGAGACAGGGGTGGGAGATTGCAACCTTCACGTTTCCACAAATGCAATCAACCTGGCGTGCACAATAAGATCAAATAGAACAAGTTGTCCTCCCCCTCCCTCCCTCCTTATCTACCCCCTCCCTCTCTACCCACTCCATATCTACCCCCTCCCCATCCCTCTCTACCCTCCCCCTCCCTCTCTACCTCCTCCTTCTCTAAACCCTTCCACTCCCTCTTTACCCCTCCCTCTCTACCCCCATCCCTCTCGACCCCCCTCCCTCTCTACCCCCCTCCCTCTCTCCCCCCCCCTCTAGGGAGTGGTGAGTATTGGGACCTATGAGTGAGTGGTGGAGTATTGCGTTCGCGGACCAGCCCTCCCTTGTGATACCACGTGCCCCCCTACCCCTCAATCTCTACTCTCTTCCCCCTCCTTCTATCCTCCCTCTCTACCCCCTCACCCTCTCCCACTCTACCCCCTCCCCCTCCCCCTCCACCCACCTCTTCCTCTCTAACAATTGGGGGCTATGCATGAGTGGATAGGGCGAGGGATGGGGGAAAAGGAGCAAATCAATAATATTAATATAATATCAAGGGGAGGGTTAGTGGGTGGGTGTGTGTGTGTGTGGGGAAGGGGGGGGTTAGTGCATGTGAGTGACGCCGTAGGCTGCCCCCCCCCCCCCCCCGCAAGCGCTCTTGACTAATGATCAGGAAGTCACTATGCAGCTTAATTGGACTTTGGCTAGGCCACATTTGCAATTTTGAATACAATTCTGGTTGCCCCATTACAAGAAGGAAGTGGAGAATTTGGAGAGAGTACAGAATGCCGCCTGGATTGGAGGGTATTAGCTACGACAGGTTGGACAGACTTGGATACTTTTCTTTGAAACGCAAGATGTTGAGGAAGAACCTGATGTATATAACTGGCATTCTAATAGAGAAATTGTGCCCAGTACTATGTTGGAAGAAGCAGTGTTGACAAGAACAGACATCCAGTAAGCATGTGTGGCACTGCAGCCCATTCCAATGTCGAGAGAAGTGATGCAAAGCAGACAACATATTTCCCATAAGCAGCTATATATTTGCATGCAAATGATTGTGATGGTTTGGATACTGTTATCTTGGTATTTGAAACATTTGTAATTCCAGTTTCTAGACTCAAAGTATTTTTTGATTATATGTATATTATTCAGAAAACATGAATCATTGTGTTCAAGTACTTAAATCAAATTCTAGTCATTTAACGGGGTTTCCCCTCCCCCAGTATAGATGAGGCTCGCACCAGAGTCTCCTCCATACCCCACAACACTGCCCTCTCTCCCCATTCCCCCACTCACAACAAGGGCAGAGTCCCCCTGGTCCTCACCTTTCACCCCATCAGCCGGCGCATACAACAGATAGTCCTCCGCCAGTTTCGCCACCTCCAACGTGACCCCTCCACTCGCCACATCTTCCTATCTCCCCCCCCCCCCCCCCGTCTGCCTTCCGCAAAGACCGTTCCCTCCGCAACTCCCTTGTCAATTCTTCCCTTCCCTCCCGCTCCACCCCTTCCCCGGGCACTTTCCCTTGCAACCGCAAGAGATGCTACACTTGTCCCTTCACCTCCCCCATCCACTCCTTTCAGGGACCCAAGCAGTCCTTCCAAGTCTGACAGAGGTTCAACTGCACCTCCTCCAACCTCATCTACTGCATCCATTGTTCCAGATGCCAGCTGATCTACGTCGGTGAGACCAAGCGGAGGCTGGGCGATCATTTCGCCGAACACTTCCGCTTGGTCCGCAAGAACCAACCCGACCTCCCGGTGGCTCAGCACTTCAACTCCCCCTCCCATTCCGTATCCGACCTCTCGGTCCTGGGCCTCCTCCACGGCCAGAGTGAGCAATACCGCAAGTTGGAGGAACAGCACCTCATATTCCGCTTGGGGAGTCGGCATCCTCTGGGCTTAAACATTGAATTTTCTCAATTCTGTTAACCCAGGCTGCCTCCTCCCCTTCCCACCTCTCCCTCAGCCCTCGGGCCCTGGCATTCCTTCTCTCTCTATCTCACCCCCCACCCAAGTTGCACTAGCTTCTCATTTTCACACTACAAACAGCTTACAATGGCCTGTTTCCTTCATCATCGATACTTTTTTGCATATCTTTCATTCATTGTTCTTTATCTCTCCACATCACTGTCTATATCTCTCATTTCCCTGATCCCTGACCAGTGTGAAGAAGGGTCTCGACCTGAAACGTCGCCTATCTCCTTTGCTCCTTGGATGCTGCTGCACCCGCTGAGTTTCTCCAGCTTTTTGTGTAACCCTCGATTCTCCAGCATCTGCAGTTCCTTCTTTAACACTAAGTCCCAGACAAAGTAGTTAACAAATTATTTACGTTCCCATTTTGAGTATCTTTTCACAAGATTTCCAAATGTTTTCAGTAAAGTTATATTTGCAGTTTCACTTCAAAACCAACAAAGCAACATGAAACTAAATTTGAATGAAAGACAATATTCGTCTGCAGCTAGCTGTTTCAACATTCAAGATTTAAGGGAGTTTATTGTCCCAGATAGGACAATGAAATTCTTGCTTTGCTGCAGCACAACAGAATATAGTAGGCATGAATACAGAATAGATCCCCTCAATGGTAGGGAGGTCAGAGCCGATGATGGACTGGGCAGTGTTTACTACTTTTTGTAGTCTTTTCCGCTCCTGGGCGCTCAAGTTGCCGAACCAAGCCACGATGCAACCGGTCAGCATGCTCTCTACTGTGCACCTGTGGAAGTTAGAGAGAGTCCTCCTTGACATACCGACTCTCCGTAATCTTCTCAGGAAGTAGAGGCGCTGATGTGCTTTCTTTATAATTGCATCACTGTTCTCGGACCTGGAGAGATCTTCAGAGATGTGCACGCCCAGGAATTTGAAGTTCTTGACCCTTTCCACCATCGACCTGTTGATATAAACGGGACTGTGGGCCCCCATCCTACCTCTTCCAAAGTCCACAATCAGTTCCTTGGTTTTGCGGATGTTGAGGGCCAGGTTATTGTGCTGGCACCATTTGGTCAGTCTGTCGATCTCTCTTCTATACTCTGACTCGGCCCCATCAGATATACGTCCCACAACAGTGGTGTCGTCAGCAAACTTGATGATGGAGTTCGCACTATGACCGGCTACGCAGTCATGAGTATAGAGTGAGTACAGCAGGGGGCTGAGCATGCAGCCTTGAGGTTCCCCCCGTGCTGATTGTTATCGAGGCTGACACATTTCCACCAATACAAACAGTCTGTGGTCTACTAAGAGAGGCTTCAAAACTCTCAAACCACTGAGAGTTTCATTGTTCCAGTTCAACAAATTATTCAGTTTTAAACATTTAAATCTTATTCAACATTGCATCTAATGATTTTTCACAATTTCATTTCCACAATTTTAATTTAGTTAATGAGAAAATAATTATAATCAATTTGTTGAGAAACAGTAGCCATTGAAGAGAATACGATGAACGATCAACAGAGAGGAAAATCTGACTAGGCATACGGAGGTCATTAGAGAGAACGCGGCAGTAGGTGACTGAGCAGGGTGGTGGAAAAGCAAGGAAGGGGTGAACACGTTGACAGCAAATGGTGGTCAGGTGACCTGTGTGAAATTACTGATATGAAAGAATCGCATATTCCATGAATGTCAAGTTAATACAAATAGACTATTAAAAAAATATAAAGGAATAATTTCTAATTTTTATAGAAATGAAAAATGCACTGCATGAATCAAAGCCATGTTGAACATCTTTATTAAAATTGTGTGAGGTAGTTGAAACATTCCACTAGTCTGTCATATGATGAGATGGCATTAGATTCCTTTACAGTAAGTGGGAATCTAATAAAGCACCAATAGACAATAGGTGTAGGATTAGGCCATTCGGCCCTTCGAGCCAGCACCACCATTCAATGTGATCATTGATGATCATCCACAATCAGTACCCCGTTCCTGCCTTCTCTCCATATCCCTTAACTCCACTATCCCTAAGAGCTCCATCTAACTCTCACTTGAAAGCATCCAGAAAACCAGCCTCCACCGCCCTCTGAGGCAGAGAATTCCACACACTCACAACTCTCTGTGTGAAAGCGTTTTTCCTCATCTCCGTTCTAAATGGCTTACCACTTATTCTTAAACTATGGCCCCTGGTTCTGGACTCCCCCAACATTGGGAACATGTTTCCTGCCTCTAGCGTGTCCAAACCCTTAATAATCTTATATGTTTCAATAAGATCCCTTCTCATCCTTCTAAATTCCAGAGTATACAAGCTCAGCCGCTCCAGTCTATCAACATATGACAGACCCGCCATCCCGGGAATTAACCACCTGAACCTACACTGCACTCCCCCAATGGCAAGAATGTCCTTCCTCAAGTCTGGAGACCAAAACTGCACACAATACTGCAGGTGGGGTCTCACTAGAGCCCTGCACAACCTCTTTGGGTAGTTACTTTGCTCCTATACTCAACTCTTCGTGTTATGAAGGCCAACATGCCATTCACTTTCTATACTGCCTGCTGTAGCTGCATGCTTACTTTCAGTGACTGATGAACAAGGACCCCCACATCCCGTTATACTTTCCCTTTTCCCGATTTGACACCATTTAGATAATAATCAAATTAACAAATGATGGGTAATAGCATATGCAAATTGGAAGGTAGATTACAAGCTGCAAAATTGCAATGTTTATACAAATAGACTATGAAAAAAAGATTTCTATAGCAATGAACAATGCACTGCATGAATCAAAGCCATGTTATTGCTTGGGTTTCCAAAATAAATAGAATAATACTCTACTGATAATGAGATCCAAATTATAGAAGCAATTAAAAAAATCTATGGATTAAGTAACCATACAATTTAAGAGTTATAACTAGTATCTTGAGGATTAATGAAATAAAGTCATCCAAATTTTAATTTAAAAAGACCGCTTGGGGCAATAAGGGTGACAAAAGTTAACATTAAATATGAATAACTGGGGAAATATCAGAGAAGTGGAAATTACTGGTGGGAGAAAGATTGGGGATTCGCAATTTTTAAACAAATGTACGCGTAATATGACTTTTATTCATATTTTGCAGCAAAAATAGAAATTCAGACAGGGTCTTGCTTTTCTTCACTTAGGCAAATATTTTCTCCACCTGAAAATTATTGAAGATTATTGAAAATTATTGATTCTCTCAGAATCTATACAGGTGAGAGACACAACATGCTGGGGTAACTCAGCGGGACAGGCAGCATCTTTGAAGAGAAGGAATGAGTTTTGCATCGAGAGGTGTGCATGGTACACTGTGGACAACTTCGCTTGAGGATTTAAAGAATGTAAGTAACCTTACTTCTACTTCTCTAACTGCTTCTGTACATCAGTAAGAATATAAATAATGAAAATAGTATTTTCACAATAGCTTGCTTCTGTAATGAATACTGGTTTACTGTGGTATTGTTAAGACCGACTTAGGCTATGCTAGAATTAGAAAAAATATCATATTGACTTTCATATTTCTGAACAAAAATAGAATTTGAGATTAAAAACAGTATTGAACACCACCTTTGCTTAAATATAAGCATTTGTAATCATAAGCTTTAGAATTCAAGCTGCACTACTCTTCACTCTGCCTAGTTGGCAGAGCCAAATGTTAAAAGGCACTATCTTCTAGATCACAAGGAAGCAAACGTTTGCATGATAACTTACACTTTATAACAACTTAACAGAGCAAAATATACCAAGGTGTTTAAAAAAAGTATTATCAAACAAGATCAAGGCATAAGAAATTTAAAGAGCAAGCTAAAAAGGAGAAAAACAGTGAGTTTAGAATCAGGGCCTCAGGAGCAACAGGTAGTTACCGATATTTGAACCACTAAATTTAAGTTGTCCGTATGGTCCACAGTCCACCAATACGTACGCAGTCTGTGTGTATTGGTGGAAATATGTCATCCTCTGTAACAATCAGCACAAGAGTACCTCAAGGCTGCGTGCTCAGCCCCCTGCTGTACTCACTCAATGCTCATGACTGTGTAGCCGGACATGGTGCAAACTCCATCATCGGGTTCGCCGATGACACCACTGCTGTGGGACGAATCATAGATGGTGATGAGTCAGAGTATAGAAGGGAGATCGACCGATTGACCAAATGGTGTCAGCACAACAACCTGGCTCTCAACACCAGCAAAACCAAGGAACTGATTGTAGACTTTGGAAGGGGTGGGATGGGGACCCACAATGAACAGGGTGATGGTTGAACAGGACGATGGTGGAAAGGGTCAAAAACTTCAAATTCCTGGGCATGCATATTTTCGAACATCTTTCCTGGTCTCAGCACACTGATCCAATTATAAAGAAGGCACATCAGCGCCTCTACTTCCTGAGAAGATTACAGAGAGTTGGTATGTCAAGGAGGACTCTCTCGAACTTCTACAGGTGCACAGTAGAGAGCATACTGACTGGCTGCATCGTAGCCTAGTATGGCAACTTGAACGTCCAGGAGCAGAAAAGACTGCAGAAAGCTGTGACCACTGCCCAATCCATCACTGGCTCTGGCCTCCCCACCATCGAAAGGATCTATTGCAGTCGCTGCCTCAAAAAGGCTTCCAACATCATCAAAGACCCACACCATCCTGGTCACACACTCATCTCACCGTTGCCATCGGGAAGAAGGTACAGGAGCCTGAAATCTGTAACACCCAGGTTCAGGAACAGCTTCTTCCCCACAGCTATCAGGCTAATAAAGACGACATCAAATAAGCTCTGAACAATAATAGTCTATTATTACTATTGCACTATATCTGTTTATTTATTGTGTATATATGGTCTATAGACACACTGAACTTTTATCTTCTGTTTTATATTATGTTTACATATTCTGTTGTACTGCAGCAAGTAAGAATTTAATTGTCCTATCTGGGACACATGACAATAAAACTCTCTTGACTCTTAAGTTTATGGATTGAGATGAAATGCTAATATTTGAGGATTATAAGACTGGAGGAGATGATGGGGCCAGGTCATATAGTGTTGAGAAATTTAAAATCCAGACATTTGTTAACCAGCAAGCACAACATTAATGGGAGAGCAGAACTTGCTACATTTTCATAGGCAACAACATTATGAATAACCACAAAGTTGCAGACTTTTTGCAGTCTTTTCCGCTCCCGGACGTTCAAGTTGCCGAACCAGACAATGATGCAACCAGTCTATATTATCTCTACTGTGCACCTGTAGAAGTTCAAGAGAATCCTCTTTGACATACCGAATCTCCATAATATTCTCAGGAATTATTGGCGCTGATGTGCTTTCCTTATATTGCATCAGTGTGCTGGGTCCAGGAAAGATCTTCGGAAATATGTACGGCAGGAATTTAAAGTTTTTGACTCTCTCCACCATCGTCCCATTGATATAAACAGGATCGTGGGTCCTCATCCTTCCTCTTCCAAAGTTATTTGGTTTTACTGATATTGAGAGCCAGGTTGTTGTGCTGGCACCATTTGGTCAATTGGTTGATCTCACTTCTATACTCTGACTCATCGCCATCTGTAATTCGTCCCACAACGGTGGTGTCGTTGGCAAACCTGACAATGGAGATCGCACTATGTCTGGCCACACAGTAATGAGTATACAGTGAATAGAGCAGGGGGCTGAGCACACAGCCTTGATGTGCTCCTGTACTGATTGTTAATAAGGATGAAGTATTTCTGCCAATTCGAACAGACTGTGGTCTGTGGATGAGGAAGTCGAGGATCCAATTGTAGAGGGATTCGCAGGGACCCAGTTCCATGAGCTTGGTAACCAGCTTGGAGGAGATAATGGTATTGAATGCCGAGCTGTAGTCTATAAACAACAGCCTGGCGCAAGCGTTTTTATTGTCCACGCGGTCCAGTGCGGAGTGGAGAACCAGTGAGATTGCATCCTCTGTTGACCTGTTGTGACGGTAGGCAAACTGTAGTGGGTCGAGGTTCTTGGTGATATACGTTGAGGTACGTCACCTTACTCTTCTTGGGCACCGGTATTATTGATGCCCTCTTAAAGCAGGTGGCAACCTCAGATCTCATGAGGGGGGCTGGCCAGTAGTGGATGCTGGCTTCTGCAGAGAAGCTGAGACATGGTTGCATCTTGTAATAAAACAGAACCTGTAAATGTAATGAGCTGGGTACATGCTCCAAAGCTTATCCGAAAGCAATTTTGAAAAAAAAAATTCATTGCTATCCTAATTGGTTCTCCTCCCTCAAATGGTATGGAAAACAGATTATTCAAATAACTATTTTCTTATTATTCATGGGACCTAGTTGTATCCAAATTGGCTGCCATATCTGTCTTCAAGAGTGAAACTATGCATTAGTGGTTTGTAAAGAATCTGTGACTTATGAAACAGAGTTTTGGCATTGTTGAAAAACCAACATTCCTTAAAGATTTCCCAAATATCAGTTTCTCAAGTTTGTTCAGTAAATAGAATGTTGTTTATATTTTTGATGACGCATTAAATTAAAATGCAGTTTAAGTGCATTTATTTTAATTAATTACTTACTAAATTATAATAAACCTGTGATTAATGCTGAAATATTTCAAGATCTAGAAAAATCTAAACCTCCACCACAGAGCCTTTACACCTTCAAATGAAATTCCATAATACCGCAACATATAATTAAGGTCAGATTCCTTAAATCCATTAATTTAATGGATTAAAAGTAGGACCAGTAGTATGATTGCATGAGAACCTTAAGAACTCAAGAGTTCAAAGAACGGAGGTTCAACAACATGCTGGTCAAGCTGTCAGATGTCAAAATGGTGTTATATTGTTGTCTGATAAAATGGGAAATAAGCTCTGCCGCATTTGTTGCCGAGACTATTCTAGCAACTATCAAAACTAATACTTAAAGATACGTCAAAGAGAGAGAGACAACCAAGTCATGGCAGAGTCGAGTATATTGAAGACACCATTTCAAAGTTTTGGAAATTAAATTATGTTAATAGTTTACAAAACAGTGTTGAACAATAATGCCAGTCTATTAGAACTAGAGCTCAAACAGTAGAGGTTTAAGGTGAGAGGAAA
Source organism: Raja brachyura (assembly GCA_963514005.1). The sequence continues at coordinate 40,011,555 of OY740787.1, read as the reverse complement.
AAAACATGCAGCATGAAAGACCATTCAACCTACTCATCCATGCCGACTTAGATGCCACATCTAAGCTAGTTCCATTTGCCCATGTTTCTCTCTAAATCTTTCCCATTTATGTGGCTGTCCAAGTGTCTTTTAAACGATTGCATCTGTTATAGTATCTGCCTCAACTACCTCCTCTGGCGTCTCATTCCATATAACCACCACCCTCTGAGCAAAATAGTCACCTACAGGATCCTATACAATCATTCCCCTCGCACCTTTAACCTGTGTCCTCCGGTTCTTGATTTCCCAACTCTGGTATAAGATTTATGCATTCTCCCTTTCATTTCCCCTCATGATTTTATGCACTCCGATAAAGATCACCCTTCAGATACCCGCACTCGAGTCCTGGCTACATCCATGTAAATTATATCCAGATTTCAATACATACTTTCTGACAAGGGTGATATCAATGGAGGCCTAATGGCAATACAGAAGGAAAAAATATTGGTTATATAATGTTGATAGAGACTCTGGAGAATTAAATCTTTCTTTTTATGTTGCCCATTCAACATACCCATGTGTCTTTACTCACTTAAGTCTTCCGCACAATTTATTTCACCTAGTTTTATTGAAATAAAAACTATTTTTTCTTCCATTGCACTAACATTGTTTGTGAATATTATATATCCCTTACCTACCCTGTTGGTTACATTGTCAAAGATTATTGGAGCTGGATGTTTATTTGTTGTTATTATTTATAAAAATGCCTTTGAATACAATTTTTTTTTGATTTTTCTACAAAATAAAATCTTGAATTTATAAATCTATGGCTTTTGTAAGATGCCCCATTTTATTGCCACAGAATAAGAAACTTATTAGAATAGAGAATTTGGATATATATTTAAATAAAAATCCCTCCAAATATAGTAATAAGTTGTGAAAACTGAAACTCACATTCAGGATGATGCACAAAATGAAATAATGCACTCAATAATGACATGATTGTTTTTGCTAGTTTGGGGTCAGTCTCAATTCTATCACACATAATAAATGACCTCCCAATGCTGATCAACCAAACTGTAGCTGCCTTTGTCATTATGTTGAATGTATTAGTAATAATATGCTAGAAATTATTAATTACCTGATTTATCTGTTTTAATATAGCAGGAATCGCTTTGTCACCTATTTAATCAGAAATACTTGCAAATGCTCCAGAAGGTTAAAAAAAAAGACATAATTATAGATGCTAGAAACGGTTACTACTTTATCGTTTTTTGGTGTTAGCAATGTTTAAAAGACAACTTTTGTGATTTTGTTTGATAAATTATTCTTGGTTTGAAAGATTTGATCGCCTCTTACCAGTGCTGGACATGTGATTCATTCTTGTGGGAGTCAACAGCTCAACTGACTGGTCTCGACCGGAAAGTCCATCTGTAAACGAAAATAATTAAATCTCGTAAATAGTATGCAGCAACTGCTGTAGTTTGCTGAAAAATAATCTCAACTCCGGGATAACCTTTTCCAGTGACTGTGCCTTAAAATTTACATACAACACACGCATGAACTTGCAAGGATTATATTTTCATTCAAAGACAATAGTCAATACAGTTCATAATAATCAATTTCAGTGAGTTGACAATATTCACGTTTTGTTTGAAAACTGTGCCCAACGTACACTTTTAGTTGGCAAACTTCCTGAAAACAGCTCGTCAATCTTTTACCAGATACAAAAGGGCCGGACGAAATTAATTTTCAGATGATTTACCGACAATGAAACCCGCTGTTGAGAGAAACTCAACCCTGGGAGGTGGCAGCTAAAAATAGCCAGAGCGCTGCAGGAGATTAAAATGCAGAAACTCAAGAGGAGCACCGGCATGTGAGGACTCGAGGCCAGAACAAATCAGCTCGATTGCTGCTTAGGCCACATCGTTCAATACTGCAGACTGCGAACAAAATATACTAAAATAATCGTATTTTAAAAGTCGCTTTATTAATATTCGTGTTGGGCACTACAATTCCCTTGTCTAGCTGCACAACTCTATTTCTACTTGATGGGGCGAAGTTTAAAGCCACCAAATTTACAAATTAAAAGACATTTGTATAAACTTTCCCGAATCTACACTATTCCAAATTCTCCTCGGCTCTGTGTTTTTCCATAATCGACAACCTCTTAACTTCTTTTGGGGCTCGATAGGAACATAGTTTCATATTCTGTTACCGTGAGGGTGTGCCTCTTTCGAGTTGCCGTTTTTAAAAAGAAAGATAGCAGTCATAAATATAGTTGTGCGACTAATTACCGAAGTGCCTTAGAAAGACATTGCGGAGAATTAAAGACAGATTTTTTTTTTTGGGGGGGGGGGGGGGGGAAGAAAGGAAGGCTTTAATTCCCTTGACGAAATCTCCTAGCTGTTCTCGGCCCGACCACTGGCTCCGATCACAGTTATTGTAGCTTTTCAGACACTTAAATTGACATGGGTAAGTGTCCACTAAACACTCAACTGTAAAGCGAAGTCAAAATAGAAGGACCCGGATAGAGAAGCGCTGCACGTTTGCCATCTCCATAGTGAATCACTTACAGTAACTCCGGTCCACTGCGGGCACGTAGCTGGCGGCTCGGATAATGTGTCCATGTATTGCGGCTGCACCAAATTCCCTACATATCTATTGCGAATTGGCTCCATTAACTATAAATGATGCAATACGCTTAGTTTAAAAACATACGGAACGTTTCGACGGCCTGGAATATCCTTTCACACGACCGTCCCACTTGTTCTGACAGCTCGTTTCTAGGGATCACGGTATAAAAGGCAGCTCCACTGTTTAATTCAGTGTTTTGCTCCCATCAGAATGCCCCTCAATTCTCATGCGTTAACGATGTCGTCAGCGAGGAAATGACCCAATTTCATTCAATTCTTTTGAATAAAGTCATTGTACATTATGCGATCAGAGGGGCAACGCTTATTCTGGGGCTGCCAAACTTCGATGCAATATCATTTACATTCAAATATTGCTGAAAATGGGTAACAAATTAAATATCCGAATAGCAGTGATGTCGGATTTTAGAACAACGCGTAACTTTTTAAATAATCGCATCATTGTGCATGTTTTCTTCCTTTTGTAACTATCTCGGTTGAGTAACTTTCTCCTACAAAATATTCCAGTAAATTAACTTGTCCTGTCCTATTTAGTGCGCTTTTGGTGTAAAACGATAAACTGAACTTTTCGCAGAGTGACAGAAATCATTTTGTTGAAGGAGAAGCTTAATTTCCCTTTCTCCAGCGAACCGTTTTGCACACGCATAATCCATGCAGTAATTTAACACAAGACAATCTAATTGCTCTGGAACTGACAGACTCGGGAAATATTGGTTACAAAATCGCTGCTTCAAGGACATTTCTTACGTTGAAATATGGCTGCGTGAAGTGTGGCTGCGTGAAGTCATCTATATCACCAATAATCAGTGATGATAATTAATATATATTAATTTACTCATTCTGATTACACTCAAATTGTCAGCAAAGTGTTAAAATAGGACTAACCTTATACATGAGTGTTTAACTACGCATGAAATTTAATAAAATAGTTATTGTAATAGTGGAACAGATTCAGTTGCTAATTTTTTATTTTGTCATCCTCATAATCTAACTTTGGGGGGGGGGGGGGGGGCGGGCTGCGAATTATCCACTGAAGCTCAAGCTGCAATTATTTGACATTGCGATATTATCATCCTCATACTGAACCTTTCCAGTTAATATTAGGTTAAAAATATATAAATAACCATAATCAATGCCATTCATCCCAATTCTTAAAAGATTTATCAGAAATGTCAACTTCCTTTGCTCAACACCTATCAAGTCTGGCTCCTCCCATAATCTTGTAACACCTTATATTTTAGTGCATAACATTTCAGCCAATATTTTTCACATCTTCACTTATTTTTCGTCAGTTATTTATGCTTTACAGTTTTTTTTTAAATAGAGCACTATTAGACTTGCATTGATCATTAAAAATATCACAACATGGCCATAATATCATAGTTTCGTACACTGATCTAGTTTCTAAGTTCTTCTTAACCATAATACTCTTTGCATTTAAATAAATACACTTCAGCCTGTTTGTCTCACCAAATAAATACACTTCAGCCTGTTCAGCTCAGCCACCAAGCACGACACCTGGAGGCTGCAGCGAATCGTCCGATCAGCAGAGAAGGTTATTGGCTGCAACCTTCCCTCCATTGATGAACTGCATACTGCAATGGCCAGGAAGCGAGCGGGCAAGATCATCTCCGACCCCTCTCACCCAGGCCACAAACTCTTTGAATCACTTCCCTCTGGAAGGCGACTCCGGACTGTCAAAGCTGCCACAGCCAGACATAAAAACGTTTTTTATCCACGAGAAGTTGTTCTACTCAACAGCCAAAAACCTGTAGCTTCCCTTTGATCTGGTATTTTGTTGGTTCACATGCTTGATTAATGGTGTTTTATCATTAATTTTTTTAATTAGTAATGATTAGTGTTTTCTGAGTCGTTCGTAACTGTCACTGTACGTCATGTTGTTACTCGTGAGCACCAAGGCAAATTCCTTGTATGTGAATACTTGGCCAATAAACTTACTTACATATTCATTAACCTGTCCCTGTCTTTACTACCTTTCAGACTTACTGTGATAATCTCTAGCTTCCCATCAGTCCCTCCCACCTGTTGACCTGCTGCACTGATCCCCAATTAACCCCCCCCACACACACACACACACACACACACACTAAGTAGCACAATCTGTCTGCTTCTTGCCTTATGAACTCTTGGCACAGGTGGTAATCCTGGAGGTCCCGCTATTTTAGCCTAACACACTAAATTCTCTGCAGAACCTCAACCATCTTCATACCCAATTCATTGGTACCTATGCTGCTCTCCCTCACCTCTCAGAATGTCATGGCCACTCAGAAATATCCTTGACCCTAGCATTAGAGAGGCTCACACCAAGCGTCTTGCTTGCAGATTTAGTTTCTTCAGAGAGGTCCAGTAAATTTAATAAAATTTAATAAGATGTGTCCTTTATAACTTCATGCAGGCTATTCTGAATTAAACCAGATCTTTCTAGATCTTATTAAATGTGTTCCTCTTGGGTTTACCTATTACCAATGAAAGTTAGAATGCAACTATTGAGTTTTTCAGTTGAGACATTATATTTGCATTTTTGCAACACATTTCTGTATCCAAGGATGTTTGAAAGATAATGTTAAGTTTCCACTATATTTTATCCTACATTCTATTTTATCAGACTAATAAAATAAATAACAACTTGAATGTGAGATTGAACTATTTTCACCAGGGATTTCATAAACTTAACAAAAATAAGAATAAAGATAAGAATGTAAATTTATACACAAATTTATTTTGAAATCTAGTTTTTCTAGGCCAATTACATTTATTGTTTAATGGCCCCCTAAAAACTTCCTCCAAAGAGCTGTTACAAAACTGATTGCTGTCATAAACTTTTCATGTATTCGTTTAATGTATTACAATGTTCAACGAACGTCAGGTAGACACAAAATGCTGGAGTAACTCAGTGGGACAGGCAGCATCTCAGGATAGAAGGAATGTCTGATGTTTCTATCCCGAGATGCAGCCTGTCCTGTTGAGCTAGTCCAGCATTTTGTGTCTATCTTTGGCTTAAACCAGCATTTGCAGTTCCTTCCTTCAACAAATGTAAGTTTTGTTTTGTACAAGATATGCCACACAATAAAAATCAAACTCCCACATTCATGTATTGCAGCAATTTCAAAACTTGCCATTTAACCTATCTACAGGACGAAAAAATATTTTAAATATATATTTTATGCTCTGCTCATGCTGTGCATTTTCAAGCTTGATATTTATACGTGGATGATACAGAAACTACAGGATATAATAGAAAGGAAGTACATAAAATGAATTTCTAAAGATATCTTAACATAAGTTCAAACCTCAGTGGCTTTAACATTTAAAGCACTGTGATAGTATTTGTTTTTTTATTCTCCATTTAAAAAAAAGAAACGATAACATAATATCATGAAATAGATCAAATGCTCTGGAAATAACAATCACCATATTGCATGAAGCAGAAAGTTTAAACAACTTCTGCATTGTTCAATTTCTAATGTATTGCGCTGAATCTGCATCATTATGACAATAGCATTGACTGTTCCACGTAACATGTGAAAATACAAATTTAAAAAAAAATCATTAAATATGTTTTGGCCAGCTATTCCTATGGCTGATACAACAGAAGGATGTTAAATAAATATGGTTTATTGCCAACATTTTTATTTCTACAAACTGACCAAACATTGGTTATAGGATTTAAGCTTGTTAGAATCAATAAAGGCTCCATGAAAATGACTCCAGTAATAATTTTATATGTTTGAATAAGATCACCCATAATTTCTTCAAAACTCCAAGGAATATAGATCCAAACTGTTTAACTTGATAGGACAACCCTCTCATGTTAGGAGTTGGTAAAAAAAAAATCATTTTGGCAGCCTTCAATGCAACTATATCCTTTTTTTGGTAAGGGGACCAACTGTGTGCAATGTTCTTGATGTGGCCTCACCAACACCCTGTGCCACTGAACAAAACTTCCCTATTCTTAAACTCTAACTACTTTGCAATAAATGTTAAAATAGCATTTGCTTTCTTATCTATTTGTTAGAACTGTTTGCTAACTTTTAGTGATCCATGCACCAGAGCACTTGGATTCTTCTAAACTTCAGTCCTTCGCAGTCCCTCTCCTTTTTGATAATATATCTTTTGATTTTTCTTACTGAAGAGTATTACCTCATACTTCACCACATTAAACTCAATTTGCTAAATTTTGCCCAATCAATCAAGCTATCAATGCAGAATCAAAATGTCCCCATGACAACATGGCCTTCCATCTATTTTGATATCATTGGCAAACTTAGAAACATTCATATAGATCCCATCTCCAGGACATTAATAAGTAAAAATAACTGAGGGCCAAGATCCAATCTCTCACTAGTTACACTAGTTCACTTGTTACTTCCCTCCAGCCTGGGAAAGACCTAGTTATTCCAACTGAGGAAAGTCGAAGAGCTAGAGAAACTCAGCAGGTAAAACAGCATCTATTGCTTGAATAGAAAGATATGTTTTGGGCTGGGACCTTTTTTCAAAATGATCAAACTCCATAAAATCATTTGACTAGGTTTGGTTACATTAAGCTTTCCTAAATTATTTTTAATTTCTGCTTTGATTATTGACTCTAACATCTTGCCAAGAATAGATGTTAAACTAATTGGCCTATACTCTCCAACCTTCCATCTTCTAGTTCTGAATGGGACAGCCGCATTGGCACTTTTCCAATGCCCTTATGTCTAGGAAGGAACTGCAGATGCTAATTTATACCGAAGATACACAAAATGTTGGCATAACTCAGCTAGTAGGCAACATCTCTAGAGAAAAGGAAGAGGGGACTTTTAGAGTTGGGATCCTTCTTCAGATCTCTTCTCCATCTAGAAATGTATCTAACTCATTTTTAACTATATTCAATGACTCACCTTCTGCAGCCCTTAGCAGTTGCAAATCCCACACGTTCACCATTCTAAATATCTTGCTCTATAACCTTTTGCACTAGAAATCCTACCCCGGAGGAAAATCCTTCCTGCATCTGAATAGTATAGATCTTTTAGAATGTTCTATCAACTAGAACTCTTCTCATTCTTCTGAAATCTTGCGAATACAATTTCAGTCGACCTAATTTTATCGCATGTGGCAGAGTCAACATCAAGGAATTAGTCCAGTGAATCTTAATTATTCTCTGTTGCAAATATATCCCTTCTCAGCTAATCCAAAACTTTCTCCCAAAAAATCCTGGTTTGCCAAACATGATTGATCTAATCTCATTATTTTCCAAATGACCTAGTATCTCATTCTTTATAATAGCCTTTTTCATTTACTCCACCCATTGATGTAAGTGTAACTTGTCTTTAAGCTGAATTACCTCGTGATTGTACAAATCTGTGAATCGAAAAGTCCTGCATCAGAAATCTGTCCTTGTAATATGCAACTGCCTAATCTTCAGTTACCATTGCAGGGTTGTGTAGGTTCACGACCATCTCATATAAAACCTTCCCTATATCATTAAGGTTTTCATCATCCTATACAATATAATCTTTGGCTTGGTATCTGTTTTTGCATAATTAAAGATAAACACAAAAAGCTGGAGTAACTCAGCGGGACAGGCAGCATCTCTGGGGAGAAGGAATTGGTAACGTTTTCGGCTGCGACCCTTCTTCAGGCTCGACCCAAAACGTCACCCATTCCTTCTCTCCAGAGATGCTGCCAGTCCCGCTGAGTTACTCCAACTTTGTGGGTCTATATCTTCGGTTTAAACCAGCATTTGCAGTTCCTTCCTATACATTTGCATAATTAAAATTGTGGAAAGCATTGTTAAGATGTTTTTTGTTCAGAGTTTAATCCAAGCAAGTGTGAGGTATTGAGAGCGAGTGTGCACTTTGGGGGGTCAAATGTAAAGGTTGATATACAATTAAAGGCATGTACGTAATAGCATTGGTGTACAGAGGGACCTTGGGTTCTAAATCCACAACTCCCTGAAAGTGAAAAAAAAAGTAGATGGAATGGTAAAGAAGGCATTTAGTATGCTTGCTTTCATGGGTCGGGGTTTTACGTATAAGAATCGAGGTCATCATGTGGCTTTATAGGACTTTAATCAGGCTGCATTTGGAGTATTGTGTGCAGTTCTGGTCGTTCCATTACAAAAAGGGTGTGAAAGCTTTGAAGAGGGTGCAGAAGAGGTTTACCAGAATGTTAAAGAAGGAACTGCAGATGCTGGAGAATCGAGGGTTACACAAAAAGCTGGAGAAACTCAGCGGGTGCAGCAGCATCTACGGAGCGAAGGAGATAGGCGACGTTTCGGGTCAAGACCCTTCTTCAGACCCTGTACCAGAATGTTGCCTGGATTAGTGGGTATTAGCTACAGGGAGAGGTTGAATAAATCTGGATAGATTTCACTGGAATGCCGGAGGTTGCGGGGAGACCTGATGAAAGTATATAACATTTGAGAGGCAGAGATAGGGTAGATAATCAGAATCTTTTTCCCTGGATGGAAAAATCAAATACTAGAAGGCTTAGCTTTAAGTGAGAGGGGCAAAGTTTAAAGGAGATGTACAGAGCAAGTTTTGTGTTTATACAGAGGGTTCTTAGTGCCTGGAACATGCTACCAGGAGTAGTGGTTGAAGCAGATAAGTTAGTGGCCTTAAAAAAAACTTTATGATAGTCAAATGGATATGCAAGGAATGAAGGCATATGGGTCATGTGCAGGTAGATAAGTGATAATCTTGCATCACGTTTGGCGTAAATATTGTGGGTTGAAGAGCCTGTTCTATGGTCTATATTCTAAGGGTGTTAGTTTTTGTTCATTAATATGGTTTCTGGGTTGCTGCAACTGTTAAGAGTTATTGTGTCACACAGAACACAGTGAAAAGGTCCCACATAATAAAATATACAGATAATGTAATTGGATACAAGCATATAATTTCAGCTTCTTTTCTAATTTAAAAGACGGCATCTGAACAGGGTACAGAGTTGAATTGAGGTTTAAAACGCTGCTCATGTTCAGAAAAAAATTGAGGCCACAAACCTCTGACACAAGGCCAAACTGCTATCATTAGAACAGGTTGTAATAGATAGACTACCTCAATATTGGACGCAAATCCATTACTTTAAAAAAAGTATTTTGGCCCCAACCCACTCTTTGTTGCTGTCCAGATTTTTAGTTTTGCTACCTCAAATTAAGTTACCAAAGAAGGTAAAATTAAATATACCCTATTTTTCAACTGTACTGTTTTCACTCATGCACTCCTATGCTCGTGAACCAAAAGCTACACTACTTACACAACAATATTCTGTCATTCCAGTAGCAGAATTAGGTAAACATCAGACATTGTCACAAAATCTGATCTTAATCACATCAAGTGGATAGATTCAGCATTGCTCTATGCTCTTTAAAAGGAAAGAAAAACTCAATGTAGGGAATCTGAAGTGCACAATCCCAGCAACAAATGTTGCAGCAATATTGTTTTGAAAAGACAATAGATCTAATTACTTTCGGAATATTGTAATGTCTAGTTTTAAGGTCATTGGGAACAGAATGTGGCTTATAAACAGACAGTAACAAAAGCTCATTTTACGAAACTGCCACATGTACTTTCGGTCTACTGCTGGCAAAGTACTACTTTTGTGACAGCGATTTGAACATTCTTTTATGTAATTTTTATCATCCAGTCTTGGCTACATTTTTATGAACAAAATCACAAATGTCAGCCTTATGTTCAGATACAAGTGATAAGCATGAGGTATCAACGTTGTGCGTCTCTTGTAGAAGGAGGACATCAGCATTAAGGTCCTTAGCAGATCTTGAGATGTATTCACTCTTTGCCCTGGACATTCCTACCACATTTAGCTGGTAGATCCGTAGAGATTTCCCGATGCTGCGGGAGTTCTGGCCCTGGGAAGGGCTGTTTGGGTTACGAGTCATAAGTGGCATGGTCAAAAGTGACACAAAAACACTACAACTATTTGTTTGTGCACGTCAGTTTGATTGCATTAGTCAAATGCAATATAGCCCCTCCCAGCATACACAGAAGGAAGAGGATGTTGAAAGAAAGGTGCACCATCGAGGCTAACCCTGACCTTCCCAACCATGCTTGAACAATGTCCCCAACATGCACCTGAAGTCCCGCAAACCCTTCTGGTCTTCAGTCAAATCCCTGGAAGACTTTGACTACACGCTCGTAGCATAGAGCCTGGAAAGATGCCAACACCAACGACGGAGAGGTCGTCACAGACCCCACAGTGAAACCACCGGGATTTGACCTCCATCGCAAGCAATGGCTAACCCTGAACAGAATCCGCACCCTCCGTGCAAGAACAGCCCATCACCTGCATAAGTGGGGGATGACAGACAGCCCTGCTTGCGTCCGTGGACATCCAGACCAGATCATCCCACACATCCTGAATGACTGCCCACTGAGGCTTTTCCCTGGGGGCATCAAAGCCATCCACCCAGTAACTGATGATGTCCTGGCCTTGACCTACCCTTGACCAACAACTTTAGGCTGTGCCTGCCATATGCCAGAAGAAGAATGATAAGCAGAACTGCTGCAATAGTGGATGAATATCGTGTGTTGGACTTTCTAAAATAAAGTATGCGAGCAGAACAAAATACATCAAATCAAGACATTTAAGACCTGATAAATCAGTCATCATTGCTAACATATCTCTAAAATGCTTTAAAAATAGATAAACAGTGGAGTGAACAAAACTCTTAATCTAATCCAATAACCGTGGGGTATATTATTGGGAAAGAGCTCAGTCTTATTCAAAGCAACAAGTTATCTAAACAATAAAGAACTATGGTGGATTTAACCAAATTACAATTTGGACAACATGAATGACTGCATCCTATTGATTAAAGGGTTACCATCACATAAATTCTATCCTTTTGGACATTTATTGTATAGGGATAGATTAATTCTATTCTTCAAATCAGGATGTTTTAGTCGTCAAATACTGATCCAGAACTAATGCAGTCACAAGAAACTGCAGATGCTGTATACACATAAAGAACAAATTACTGGAGTAATTCAATGGGTCAGGCAGCATCTCCAAGAACATGGGCAGGTGACGTTTCGGGTTGGGACCCTTCTTTAGACATATTATGGGATTATTCATTTTCTCCATGGCGACCAATTTTTGGTCGCAGAAAGTTTTTCAACATGTTGAAAAATTTGTGGCGGCTATACTGAGGCCGCGACTAGTTCCCAGAACACAGGAACTCCTCGCGACCATGAAAGAGACTCACCAGATACCACCAGCGAACATGTGGTGACCATGTGGCGATCATGTGGCGAGCTCAGAGTCTCCTGCACTTGCCTAAAAAGTCGCCTAAGTGGGACAGGCCCTTGATTCTCAGCAAAGTTGATGAATGTATAATTTTCCTTTGCAGGCCTTTGCATCAACCCCGTACTCCACAAATTATCCAGAGCTCTTTTAAACATCCAATACATGAAATCATTATTTGCTTCTACTCCAGTTACAGTACAGAGTGCAGTGGCATAACTTTTTCCATTAAGGAGGTCACATTTAAAGAACATGCAAAATACCAATTTCATAAGGGGACCTTGTTGCTGTTATTACCATGCTCCTCAACTTCTGAAGCTTCTGCAGATTAACGCTGAGAAATCCAGGCAGAAAAAATGGCTCAGATCCAAAGTTAATAATATTAGGAATTCCGGACTCAAAATTGGTATTAACAGTAAATCAAAGAAATTTCTTTGATTACTGTTTGATAATAGGGAAAAAAATAATATTGAAATTTTGGAAGGGAACATTAACCCCCATAATTAAAATGTGGACAGCAGAGATGTTGGAGACATTGTATTTGGAAAGAATCAGATTTGTCCTAATGGACAAATGTGAAATCTTTGAACAAATATGGTCTCCATATATACAATATTTGAAGGGATAGCTGTTCTTGGCATTACAACTCAATGGGTACTCGACAGGATTTGATGAAAATAACTCATTTTCAAACTGGGATTTGTATACATGTCTCTACAATATGATGATATTATTATTTGTAATAGTTTTATTTACAATATATTTTGTTATTTCTCTTTTAAATATATATATAATACCTTTTATTGTTTTTAAAAGGGAAATATATATATATTGAATAGATATATATTAACTAGTGTTTTTTCTTTTTTTTTCTTTCTTTTTTTTTTCTTTCTCTTTACTTTTTTATATAATCAAAATTATTATTTAATCACAACCTTTGTTGATTTAAAACCTATTCTTTTTTCTTTATCTCTCTATTTCTAAAAAACAGAAGATAATAATAATCAATGTGATATTTGTACAATTACTGAATTAAGTTGGTATTTGTAAATTTGTTTTATCATTGTGAAATGTTTACTTCTAATAAAAATATTATTAAAAAAAAAGAAAAATTGGCTCAGATAAACCTGTGACAGGTTCAGTGATTCCACTTATATACCATAGAAAAATAATTTCAGGGAGATCAACAAGATTTTGAACATCTGTAGATATTTGATTTTTATTTGTCCCTCCAATTCTGCAACTTAGAGAACATCTGCTTGCTCACCTTCACAATCCTAAAGCAGCAATTATGTTTTTCTGTCAATAGATGCTACCCGAGTTACTGAATATTTTTATAATGTTGTATTAATTCCTTTGGGTCGTGTCCCAGATTCAACCATCTTTCAGATGTTTCATTAATAGGTGACATTTACAGAATGTAGTTTGCTAATGGGTAGTTAGGTGATATACACTCTCTAATCTTATGGGTCCAGGTAAATCAATGTGGCTACTCATAATTACATTTCAGTGATGATCCCTCTCCACATAGCATGGGGGAAGAAGTGCAGGATGGATGGGAAGGGGAGTCAGTACAGGATGAATTAGGGGACCAGTGTAGGATGCATGGATGGGGGGGGGGAGCTGGCAGGAGAATCAATGCGAGGTGGGTAGGGTGATGAATAGATTGGGGGGTGGAGATGGGGAGGGGAGCACAGGGGATGTCTGTGAGGACTGAATAGAGGAGGGAACGGGGATCAGTGCGGGATGGAGAGGAGGTGGGGTGGAAGGAAGGTCAGCGCTCCTCGGACAACATCGCCCCGCTGCCTTGGCCGTCCCTATCCACTGCCAAAGTGCCGCTGCCAAAGGGGGAGGCGGTTAGAAACTCCTTGCCACCGCCTCCCCTCCTCAGCCAGCCGACAGGAAGGTGCGGGGCCGAGCGGTGCAGTTCAAAGATCCTATAGCTATAGGATCTTTGGTGCAGCTGCTCCAGATGGCGGAAGGAGACCTCCCTCTCTCTCCTCCCGGCCTCGGTGTGCAAGAGGGGTTGTTTTGAAAGCAGCGTTGGCGGATTTGCAGGCAGCAGCCGTTATCAGGGCGATAGCGGCCGCTGCTTGCAAATCTGCCAACGGCGCTTTCAAAACAACCCCTCTCGCACGCCGAGGCCGGGAGGAGGGAGGGAGGGAGAGGGAGGCCTCCTTACACCGGGCGGGGTGTGGGAGGAGGAGGTGGTGGAGCTGCTGCTGTTGCCGCTGTTCGGGGCCCGTCATTCGCTCCGACCCTTCGTCACCAAGCACCAAGTATCTTTGCCCCGCAATCAAAGATGCTAGAGGAATACAGCCACCGTCGCCGCTGACACGAAACGTCACGTTCCTATTCTCCAGAGATGCTGCCTGACCCGCGGAGTTACTCCAGTTTTTTGTGTTTATCGACATAAACCAGTATCTGCGTGCCAAGCTGGGCAAAATGAGTCGCCGTTTAGGTTGCCTGGCGGCTCTTTGGGTGGTCAATGGCACCCGGGCAACCGCTAATTTCAAGCCCTGCCTAGGATGTTTGGTTTAGTTTAGAGGTATAACATGGAAACGGGCCCTTCAACCCACGGAGTCCACGCTAACCTTCAATCACCCCTCTATGTTATCCCATTTCTACAAGTACAGAGGCCAATTAACCTACAAACCTGCATGTCTTTGAAATTGCGGATGGCAGCGTCTTGGGTAATGCTAGTCACTGCAAGCATGGGTGATTAAACCCTTTCAAAAGCTACAAAACTGCAGATACTGGAAGTATAAAAGCAGAAAATGCTAGAAATATTCTGTAGAAACAGAATTAGGGGTGTGGGGAGGTTTTGTCGTTACCTGAAATTGGAGAATTCAATGTTTATACCATTGTGACCCAAGCAGAATATGAGATGCTGTTCCTCTAGTTGACGTGTGGCCTCACTCTGCCAATGGAGGAGGCCCAGGACAGAAGGGTCAGTATGGGAATAGAAATAATTCAAATGGTTTGCAACTGGGAGATCCAGTAAGCCTTGGCGGAGCGAGCATGAGTGATCAGCAAAATGGTTGCTGAGTCTATATATGGCCTTGCCAATGTACAACAGGCCACATCAGCACAATGTAGATGAGGTTACAAAAGGTGCACGTGAGCCACTTTCCCACCTGGAAGGACTGCTGGGGTGACCAAATGTAGCCTCAGTGACCATTTTATAGTGTATAGTTAGAGACTGCTACAGGAAAGAAAATTATATTGACCAACATGATTAAACTGACTGAACATAAGCAGCCTAATTTTGCATTTAAACCAATATTATTTGGCAGTTGACTTCTTTATAAGCTTTTGAACATTCCCAACCTCTGACAAACTTACTTCCTCACTTCCACTCCACCCTCCAATAAGAGCTGCAGAATAGAATGAATTGACATTTTTTTAACCATTGTAAACCACTGATTTAAAGCACATGAACATGTAAAGCAAAATTAACTAAATGTGCCACACACACACACTGGTATAATTTACGCTGCAATAGATTCCAGGACTGGTTTTGTACAAGTAATTATAGCTATAGATAATGCAAATATTTTCTATGTGACTATTTTTAATTTCCTATTTGTTTATGCCTTGCATTGTACATAACAATTGGTTCCGCCTACTTCCATTTACATTTGTATTCCAAAAATAATCAGTTAATCATAGAAACATAGAAAATAGGTGCAGGAGGAGGCCATTCGGCCCTTGATCCAGCACTGGCATTTATTGTGATCATGGCTGATCGTCCCCTATCAATAACCCGTGTCTGCCACCTCCCCATATCCCTTGATTCCACCAGCCCCTAGAGCTCTATCTAACTCTCTCTTAAATCCATCCAGTGACTTGGCCTCCACTGCCCATTGAGAAAAAGTTTTTTCTCACCTCAGTCTTAAATGGCTTCCCCTTTATTCTAAGACTGTGACTCCTGGTTGGTAATGGGTGTTGTTTATTATGTGTGCATTGTTAAAAGATTATTAATGATTAGTAAACACTAGTCAATATACCAGTGATGCAAAAATCAAGAACACAGAAATGTAAAGACAAGTACACATCATTCAGGCTCCTGAACCCATGCTAATGTTCATTAAGACCATGGATTATTTGTGACCTAATTCCATACATGGGTCTTCATCCCATATCCATCTGGTTATCAAATATTTATCATTTTTAAAATTAATAATTGACCAAGTATTCAAAAGGTCCACATTTCTACTACTTTGTTTAGAGGATATTTGGACTTTGCAAGAGGATATTGATAGATTGAGTGAGTGAGCAAAATCCTTGGCAAATGGATATTAATGAAGGAGTGTGTGGTTGTGCATTTTGGTAGAAACAAATCTAAGGACTGACTATTGTTGAAATTAGAGATACTGTAAATAAGTGATTCACTGAAAGATCGTCTGAAGAAGGTCACGACCCGAAACATCGCCTATCTCCTTCGCTCCTTAGATGCTGCTGCACCACTGAGTTTCTCCAGCCTTTTGTGAACCCACTGAAATATCTAGGTGTTCTTCTAGGGTACACAAAAGGCTGGAGAAACTCAGCGGGTGCAGCAGCATCTAAGGAGCGAAGGAGATAGGCGACGTTTCGGGTCGAGACCCTTCTTCAGTCATTAGCATGCAGGTGCAGCATGTAATTAAAGTGGGAAATTGTATTTTTTAAGGGATTGGAATTTAGAAATAGAGAAGTACTTTGCCAGTATAGAGTGTTGGTGAGACCATTTCTTAAAAGCTATGCCTGTTTTATTTAGCTTATTTCAGATAGGATATACCACCGGGTGGCGCCGAGATGGCAGCCTCGCCAGCAGCCTGTGTGTTATTTTTAGTGTGTCTAAAATGTATTTTTTAATGTTTCTCTGTATGTTTTTATGTGGGGAGTGGGGAATAGGGGGAAACCGTTTTCAGTCACTTACCTCGACGGAGATGTTATCTTTCTCCGTTCCCCCCTTTGCGGCCTAACAATTGGACTGGTGCGACCTTTCCTGGAGACCAGCCTGTTGCTTCAAGCGCGCCGCGACTTATTATCGCGAGCGGGCGATCCTTTGCTGAGGATCGCTGTGGAAGTGCTCTGACCATGGGGCCTGTGGACTTTAATACCGTGAAGCCGCGGTCTCTAGTATGAAAAGGCCGACTCGGGAGTTCCATGCCGATCCGAGTGTTCTGATCCGTCCCGACGCCGGAGTTTCCATCATCCCGACGAGAGTGCTTGAATAGCGGACCATCGGCAATGGCACCGTTCAAAGACCCTGACCACCACGGGTGAACAAAGGAGGAAAATGACTTAACTTTATTGCCTTCCATCACAGTAAGGAATGTTGATTCCACTGTGGTGAATGTTTATGATAAATTTATTGGGTATTGCATTATTTTTACTTGTATGGCTGTATGGTAATTCAAATGTCACTGTACATTAATTGGTGCATGTGACAATTAATGTGAACTTGAACTATAATAGCTTTGAAGGTAATCCAGAAAATATTTACTTTGTCATTTCTTGGGACTGACAAGGATAAAGAAAAAATTATACCTGTATTTTAAAGAGTTTGAAATGATGGGCAATCTGAAATAAAAAGACCTGAAGGGGCCATGGGAGAGGATTAAATGAGGTGACATTGTTTCAAGATAAATGGGGAGTTCTTTAAAGCAGAGCTGCCAGAACACTGGAGGTGTTTACAGAGGAGCCTGATATATTGTTGAATGAGACTGGAGAGCTCCGTGAAACTGGCATAGAAGAGAAGATAATGCCTAGGGCAGATCAGCCACGAACATGTGGAATGATGGGGCTGGTTTGAGGGGCCAGGTAGCCTGCTTACACTTTTACTTTTTGTGTACATTTTGGCTTCACCTTAAAACACACATGTTCTTACTTCTCCAGTTCACCATTAAATCTGCCTTCACAGAACACTGCCTGACCTGCTCAATATTTCAAGCACGCTGCCCTGCTGAATAGTATTAATGTTTATTATTTCTCAAGGGTTTATATTCACCAGAAATTCATTATTTTTAGTGCTATTAATGCAACTAAGAAATTATGCTCTTACAAGTTCATCAAATACTATCATGGCCGCGAAAGCCAATTGTAATTGTGGTAAAAAGCTACCGGGATAAATTGTTGACCCTACTTCAGCAAATTGAATGTTGACTTTTAATTACATAATTTGCATCCAATTTGGAACACTCTTATTAGTGACCTTTATCATCACTGTTTTTCATCACTGTTAAACCAGAATAAGGACATCATGTTAAAACCTTAACCTGTACAGACAAGTTATAGTGGCTAGACAGATGATGAGTGCAAGAACAGCATAATCATTTTCAAGAATCTTGTCAATATTTATAATTGTTCAATAGCCAAAAGCATCAACCATGATTTGCCTCTGACCCTTTTAGAATTCCAATTTTAAACAAAGTCTAATTTTGTCTTTCCCTGAATTTATGGGATTCAGCATATGGACTTTGTATAAGGTTGCACTATAAGAATTTCTTTGTTCTGGTCCTGGAGCAAATGACAAACACTCTTGACTCTCGTGACATTAGGTCATGACCTCTGTTTTAATATAAGTGCCTATAAAACAGATTTGTTTTATCTATTACCACTCCCCAAATCAGTCCTACTGCAACTCCCAACCTATGAGATTCATTCACTTTCACTAATCATTATCACCACCCAGCTGATGTTTATAGGGGGGGTTGCACGTAAGGTCACCGGGTCAAAGGGCTTGATGCACGGAGCCGCTCAATCCATCTGGAGGACATCGCAGCTTCCGGTATATGTTTTTAATACACGAAACGCGTACTTTCCTACCTGATAAAAACCACCAAAATGGTGAATTTTTGCGCTGTAAATAATTGTGGAAGTCGGGGTTACCGTGAGAGACATCTATCCTAATGCTAAATTTTGCTTCACAGGCGTTTTCTTTTTGTATGTAAAAACATACTTGAGAACCATGGGCGATTTTAAAATTGGACAGCCAGATTTATCACTTCTGAAACTTATTAGATGCCAAAGGAATCAAGAAAAACACAAATAATGCCTTACCGTTGATGAAATGCAGTGAGCAAATGCGATAATTCCCAATATTTTCAATCTCGATATCTGCACGGTCAATGTTCGCCAAGCACTTTGGCTGTTGTTGTCCCTTCAGGTCTCGCTTCTATCTACCATCACTTTTGGAATTCTGAAGTAGGATAGATGTCTCTCAGCTTATCCCGATTTCCATAATTATTTACAGCGAAAAAATTCACCATTTTAGCGGGTTTTAATGGGCCCACAACGCTGGAAACAATGGTCAATGCTTACCTGCAGTTCGTCGCATGTACTCCAGTTGGCGTAGCATAGTAACAGTACGGGTCACGAGTCGTGACCCGACTGCCGTGCAACCTCCGTATTCACAAGCCTTTCTGATTAGTGCAGTTCAGCATTTATAGGAAACAGTAATATTTAACCTATCATTCATTGAGGGAAAAGCTGTTCTGGCATGCTAGGTAGTGGTTTAATAATAGTGGACATGTTCATTGTACATTGCATCGGAGATGTCCTCATGCTTCAGGGAACGGTGGTTCCCTTCTTCTACTATAGATGAGGCTCTCACCAGGATCTCTTCTATACCCCGTGACTCTGCTCTCACTCCCCATTCCTCCACTCATAACATTGGAAGAGTTCCCATTGTCAGGGCTCGAAATTAGCCGTTGCCTGGGTGCCACTGACCACCCAAAGTGCTGCCGGGCAACCTAAACACCAAGTCATTTTGCCCGGCTTGGCACGCAGATACTGGTTTATACTGAAGATAGACACAACGGGTCAGCATCTCTGGAGATAAGGAACATGATGTTTTGTGTCGGCACGTCCCCCCCTGTTTTGAGAGGTCTCAACCAAAGTGTCCCCCCCCCCCCCCCCGCCCGGGGGTGGCCAGAGACGTCGGGAGTCAGACGGGAGCGGTGCCCCCAGGCCCACAGCCAGCGCAGAGAAGCAGAGCTAAACCCAGCTCAACTCTGCCTGTCCCGCCAGGTTATCCCTGCCTGGATTTACGGGAAATATGTCATCAGTCCAGGCATGACCAGGCGAGACAGGCAGAATTCCTGGATCGAGCTGAAATTACCGTTCACAGTGTCTCCGAAGCCTCGCGCGCGGCACCAGGATATTGTGACCCCTGTCCCTTCCATATTTTGATAGCGATTTCCATGTCTGGCAGCGATGATGCCGGTGTTGTCCGAGGAGCGCTGACTTTCCTTCCCA
Organism: Raja brachyura; assembly: GCA_963514005.1. Next base: position 39,991,417 of record OY740787.1, on the reverse strand, counting down.
CCTGCTCTGCCCCCTCCTCTCTCTGTCTCTTGTACGCCCCCCTCCACCTGAGGCCCATCCTCTCCATACCGCACTGATCCCCATTCCTGCCTCTATTCAGTCCTCACTGACAACCCGTGTGCTCCCCTCCTCATCGACTCCCCTCTCCCCCCCCAATCTATTCATCCTGTACTCATCTCCCTATCCACCTCGCATTGATTCTCCTGCCACTCCCCATCAATCCTACACTGGTCCTCTAATTGATCCTGTACTAACCCCCCTTCCCATCCATCCTGCACTGCCCCACCCCTTCATCCTACACTGCTCCCCCCATCCATCCTGCACAGATCCCCCCCCCCCCCATTCAATCCCAGTCATCCCCCACACTCTCCCATCACAATTTAACCTACTCCAACGAACACGCTCTAATTCCTCTGCCTCAATCCATCCATTCCGTACCAATTGCCTTCTCAACCCCCCCCCCCCCATCTATCCATCCTGCACTGATTCACCCCCCCCCCCGGCCCTGTTGTGCTGGAAATGTCTGCAGAGCGAACATTGACTATGTTTGATAACGAATGCAATCAACTGTGTTTTAATTCCCAATGTCATTATTTGTTTTAATCGATAAAGATGGATTCATTAAATTGTGAACACGTAAAACTGCAGTGTTCGATTGTCACTGCTACCGTTGACACGTTATTACAGAATTCATTTTAACGGCAAATCAATGCTCTTAATATGGAGTATCAGTACTGTAGCTATTTAATGAGCAACATTCACAACTATACATTGGATTTATCCAGGTTTTACTTCTACAGTCAGTCATATACATCACAAATTTGGTCAGGAGATATTTCAGTTGAAATTTTAATGTTTTTTTTTGAATATTTTTTATTAGAAGTATAAGTACAAGTATGAGTACAAGTATAAGTACTATTAAAACAACATTCTTGATAAGAGATAGGTAATAATTACCATCTTTTCTTATATATACTTCTAAACATTTTATTATGGTTTTTTTTATATAGTGAAAAGTAGGAAAGTGTGAAAAATGATTAACATAAAGTGAAATTTTAATGTTAATTCTGAAGTGGGAATGATGGAAAAAGCAGTTATCAACAATTTATTTTAAATGTGTTGCTTACAAACTGGGTATCTTCATTGCTGTTCACAACACATACATCTAATCTGAATGTCCGGTAATGTGACGTCTTGACACCTTTAAATATATTACCAAAAGAACATTTGCTGCATTTTTGTCTTTTGGCCATCTCTTGTTAGTTAGTGTAATGTTTAACATGTCAGATGGGTATAGTCAGTTTTTAACAGCTACTATCATAAAATGCCTTTAGAAAATTCCTTGCAACCTGTGTATTTTGTTGTGGATAAATTATGTGGGAAGCGAGAATGTTTCTGTACCAATAACGACCCATGCTACGGCCATGTCATGGTAATTTTCAGTCCTTCACCGAAAACATGCTTGCATCAATCTGTAGTGTGCATGGTTAAGCATATATGTTATCATGGTCCAGGATTTATCGACACAAGTTGATCATACGCTGAATAATCAACCACATTTTTGTTTGGAAGTGGAAAGAAATAATAAAAATTGCATTAATTGCAATGTGTAAAAAGAGTTGAGATGCTGTAATATAATTTTGCTGCATGTCATTGTGATATATATCATGTCTTGATTGGTGAATATGTTTAGTTTGTGACTTTATTTAAAGCAGAAATAATATGTGAATGCTTCATTGCATGTAATTCCGACTGGTAACTATGCACTTAGTCCGAGCACATTATCGCACGTGTCATGCATGTCATCTTAAATGACCACCTAAACTGTCATTTGGCAACCTAAAAAGCTGCCATGGTTGCCCGGCTGGCAACAGGTAACAAAGGTTAAGCGAGAGCCCTGCTTGTCCACACCTTCCACCCTACCAGCCGTCACATACAACTAATAATCCTCCGACATTTTCGTCACCTCCAACGTAATCCTACCACTTGCCACATCTTCCCATCTCCTCCCCTGTCTGCATTCTGCAGAGTCCGCTCGCTCCGTAACTCCCTGGTCAATTCGCCCCTTCTCACCTGAACCACCCCCTCTCTGGGCACTTTCCCTTGCAACCGCAATGCTACACTTATCACTTTACCTCCCCCCTTGACTCCATTCAAGGACCCAAGCAGTCTTTCCAGGTGCGACAGAGGTTCACCTTCACCCTCTCCAACCTCATCTATTGCGTCCGCTGCTTTAGATGTCAGCTGCTCTACATCGGTGAGACCAAGCATAGGCTTGGCGAACGCTTCCCAAACACCTCTGCTCGTTTCGCAATAACTGACCTGATCTCCCGGTGGCTCAGCACGTCCCCTCCCATTCTGATTCCGACCTTTCTGTCCTGGCCTCCTCCATAGTCAGAGTGGGGATCACTGTAAATTGGAGGAACAGTACCTCATATTTTGCTTGGGTAGTCTGCACCCCAGCGGTATGAACATTGACTTCTCTAATTTCAGGTGGTCCCTACTTTTTCCTCCTATTCTCAGCTCTCCCTCAGCCCACTGGCTCCTCTTCTTCCTTTCTTCTTCACGCCACCCCACCCCCCCCACCCTCACATCAGTTTGAAGAAGGGTTTCGACCCGAAACATTGCCTATTTCCTTCGCTCCATGGATGCTGCCTCACCCACTGAGCTTCTCCAGCATTTTTGTCTACCTTCATTGTACAAAGTTTAGGTTTAAAATGAAATGTGCAGACGTGTGTGTATGATAATGAACTACATAAATTATAGAGATTTGTGACAAGTGAGATTTATTATTCAGGCTCCAGAATCTTCTGGAATCTTGCAAATACAATGGCCAGGAGTAGCAGATAAACAGGCAGACAGAACCATAGAGTACTAAAACCTCTTTTGCAACAGGCTGAAAATTAGAAATGCATTTTCCATCATGTCTCATTTTATTCGGCATATTTCCATGAACAGTTACTCTCTTTTTGCAGTTTGATTTTAAAAAACAGCTTCCGCTCCCAAATCTCATCCAGGTTTTCAGTGCAGACATAAAATTGGACCATACAGCAGGATTGACATACAAGAAAATCAAATCAATCGTGTGAGACTTAAATGGCAATACCATTCAATTTCAACCGTCTGGAAAGTAGAAAATGGAACTCTGGATAGATATCTCAGTTACACTGCTGCATCCTGATCCATGTTTTTGCATAAATCTTAGTTCTTAGGAAAATCCCCTGATGGATAATGTGATCCACATACAATACAACCTCACTCTACCTTAATCCTCAAGAAAGAAAGTACATATACAAATAAGTTGAAATAACTTTGTAAAGGATTGACAAAGCTGGAGTAACTCAGCGGGATAACTGATGGTGACTGAAAAGTCGACATAACAAAGTGCTGGAGTAACTCAGCAGGTCAGGTAGCACCTCTGAAGCACATGCATAGGTGACATTTTGGGTCCAGACCCTTCTTCAGACTGATTGTAGGGATGGGGGGGAGGAAAAGGAAGCTGGAAAAGGGGAGAGGCAGGACAAAGTATGGCAGGTAACAGGTCAACACAGGCAAGGGCAGTTTTTCTTAGGTAGATGGTGGGAATAAAGGCCAGAAAGGTGTGAGGCAGGTTTGAAAAGTTGTAGGTTGTGAAGCCAGAAGACCTGAAAATAAAGCAAGGCACACATTTTGCCTTTTAAAGTCTTGAATCTTTGCAATGTCATTTGGCTGATTTTCATAATGACTTAATTTCTCCACAGGCACAATATCTGACGTAGTAGCTTACATGATCAATCAACGTTCATACATGAAAATTGTCCAAGTAATATTAATTTATCAAACTGATTATATTGCATTCAAAAATGCAAAGGTGCACTATTATCCAGATTCTTTCCACCATTCTTGCTCTTATACATCTAGAAAATTAGGAAATGATTGGATTTCAAGGAAGGTCCAGCAACATTAAAATGAAGGCACAATATGCTGGAGTCTGGAGAAAAACTCAAAGTGCTGGAGGAAGTCAACAGGTCAGGCAATCTGAGGGAATCAGCAGACAATTCGGCTCTGGACCTTCTGTGTTGAATTCAGTCTGAAGAAGGGTCCTAATCCGAATCGTTACCTGGCCATTCCCTTCACAATTGCTGCCTGACCTGTTGACTTCGTTCAGCACTTTGTGTTTTGAACATTAAAATGATGCAGATGGGAATTATCATGTACACAAATATAAATGGAATTCATTAACCAAGTTCAATAACCAAGTTGCAGCACGTTACAACAACGTGTTAAATATGCCTACTGCTACAATGGTAAGATCTATGCTATTTTAATGTTTTCAAAACAAATAAAGAATTTACTCGAATAACCTTGCTTCTTCATGTTCTTGGAGTAGTTAGTGAGTCTTTAGGTTCAGAGAAATGAGTGAATATATTTCTAAATTGATTTGTTCCTGTTACATTATGTCTATAAACCCTTCAACTATATCTAAATTGCTTTTTGAACATTTAATCATGAATGAACAGACACATCCTCCAATTTGGAGCTTTTACAGGCAGCATTGAAGAGCAGTGATACACCAATGTCCATTAGCTGAAAGCCCCTATGCTCTTGCTTCTCCACACTTGGTTATTCCAAGACCCACCTAGCCATGTTCTCATTTTATTCTCTCCAGAACATTGACCTATTTAAGATGTCATAATTCTTTTGCCTCCTGACCTAGTCAATCATGGAACAATTACAACAAAGGAGGCAGGTTTGCCTGAAAAGAAGCAGCTCAGTCTAATCCCACCTTCAGGCATAGGCCTATAATCAATAGACCTATTACACATCCAAAGAATGTTTAAGTGTTATGAGGGATTCATAACACTTAAACATTCCATCACCCATTACTTCATATATTTGAAAATTGTATTCTTCTTTTCAGATCCTCCATTATGTTTCTATGTTTCCCCTACCAATCTTTGTAATATTTCTCCCCAGCCCTGCTTACCCTTTGGAATCCCTTTAAGATTATTTTGGTGTGTCTAAGATGCAGTTTGTTGTAGTACTGCTTATTATGATTTTGGACTCAGAATTGCAACATATTCTCCAATTCACATTCCAAAATCTCACTCGAAGGACTGATTGAAGCAACCTTTTTTTGCAAACATTTCCCAACGTTTGTCATTCTGTTATTTCACCTTCCCTTCAACCCCACACAGATTTGGAGGGAGGAGAGGAGAGGGGGAGGGGAGAGGGGTGGGGTGGAGGGAGAGGGGACATGGGGATTGTAGGGGAAAGGGAGGGGGGACTGGGGGAGAGTATGGAGAAGGGAGATGGATGTGGAGGGGGGAAGGGATGGGGATGGAGGTGGAAGGGAGGGAGGTGGATGTGGAGGAGGAAGGGAGGGGGAGGGAGGTGGATGTGGAGGGGGGAGGGGAAGGGGTGGGGTGGAGGGAGGGCAGAGGGGGAGAGGGGGAATGAGAGGACGGGGGAAGAAGGGGGAGTGGGGGATTCCCTAGAGAGGGAAGGGGCAGAGAAGGAAGGGGGCAGAGAGGGAGGGAGTGGCGGAGAGGGAGGGGCCAAGAGGAGGAGGGCAGAGAGGGAGGGGGGTCTGATGGAGAGGGGACCTCTCCTCCCCCCTCACCATACCCCCCCCTCTCCTCCTCCCCTCTCCACCCCTCCCTCTCCACCCCTCATGCACCAGAGCGAGGCCCACAGCGCTCTGAGGATGGTGAAAAACGGTGGGTGGGGCCTGCCGATCGTGGCTTGCGCGAGGGTAAGCGCACTCACCAGCGTGACAAACGATCGGGCGAGGGAGACGGAGAGGAGTTGTCATTCCCTGTGACGGGCCAGGTGAGATCGGGATCATCAGCGAGGAAAACGCGTCACGATTCCCCGTGTCCCTGCAATCAACGGAGGAATCGCAGGTCTCCATAGACGGCCTCTCCCAGAGGGAGTAATGGCCGCCAGGGCCACCTTCCCATCATGCTGCCCCGCGTCACGATAACAGCCGCAATGATCTAGAACCCGAGCCGAAGCACGAGCGGACTTCTTTTATAACGGTTGGGCTGCTGGCGCCGAGGCCTCTATATTGACTATTTTGTCTATTTACGTGCACCAATATGTAGGTTTTTCATGTTCTATTTGAAAGATCTCTGTGTCATATCCGTATATCTTTCTCCTTAATTGATTTAGTTACTTCTGAAAATAATTCTGAAAATAGTTCACTCAACCCAAAAAATAATTTGTTAAAGAAGGAACTGCAGATGCTGGAGAATCGAGGGTTACACAAAAAGCTGGAGAAACTCAGCGGGTGCAGCAGCATCTAAGGAGCGAAGGAAATAGGCGACGTTTCGGGTCGAGACCCTTCTTCAGACTGAGTGGCAGTCTGAAGAAGGGTCTCGACCCGAAATGTCGCCTATCTCCTTCGCTCCTTAGATGCTGCTGTACCCGCTGAGTTTCTCCAGCTTTTTGTGTAACCCCCAAAAAATAAATTTGTTTAATTGTGCATGCTGATACTTTTGTACAGCATTTGAAATATAAAAAGGTCTCATCTTTACTATTAGATGAAAATCAAAAATGCTCGAAATCTGAATTAACAACAGTATATGATAGGGTACTGGAAGTATTATAAGTTAGAGACGTTGGGGTGCAGGTATATGGTTCCTGAAGGTGGTGACACGTGGGCAGGATGGTGAAAAAGCTAGTGGAATACTTGCTTTTCACCTCAAGGGAGCCAGAATACAAAACAGCCTGCCAATGATACAGTATTTCAGTCATTCAGTGTTGTGGGCATGCCCCATCCGGAATACTGCAAGTCTAGACAAAGTACTACAAGAAAACATTAGCCGTAACACAAAGTCATCAGAATGAAACTAATGCCATTTAAAAGTGGAGCGATCATATCAAAATAATAGCTGAAAACACTTTTTCCACATTTTATACAGCAGAAAATATGTTCTTACTCTGTGCCTCTCCCAAAGGACATTCAGCAATCAACATCCTCTGCAGCAAAATGAATGTTCATAGTATTGTTCGTAGTATCTCCACATTGCTTCATATTTGACAGAACCATGTTTTCTCAAGAGTTTTGCCATCCTCTACCAGCAATATTTTCAATTAACATCTGAAGCCAATGGAACCCATCACTTCCTCTTATCACAAATACATTACTTTATGAAGTCAATCTCCTTCAAATGCAAAGGTGATCGATTTTGATTATTTTATTTTTAAAAAGGAAATATTATTTCTTATAAGCCTTCTAGTTCCAAAACATATGAAAAGGAAAATGTAATTAGGCATTAAAGTGCCAATTACTGATTTGCAATTGGTCATGAAAATGTTATTGTTTTGTTTAACTATCTTTGAGAAAAATGGAGAAAAAGATTTCCAAATATAAAAATAAAATTGAAAATAACATCAATACAATTTACAAGTCTGCACATCATTACTCATACAAAATTACGTCAATCGTACAGTCACATGAATGAAAGCAGTTCAACCAATGCTGCTTGATAGGGTTCTGCACTAGTTCATAACACTGAAAAGGAATTTCGATCACTATTGCAAATGAATTAAAATACACAAATGAAGACACAAAATACTGGAGTAATTCAGCGGGACAGGCAGCATCTCTGGAGAGAAGGAATGGGTGGCGTTTCGGGTCGAGACCCTTCTTCAGAATTACACAATTCGCTGTTAAAATACACAACTGAATTAATTCAAAGGTATCTATAGTGTGTAGTTAAGTGTTTGGAATAAAACTGCAAACAATACAAGTACAGTTGCCAAGGAAGAATATTGCTGTAATTACTAACTGTACTACCCGCCTTAGGACAAAGCATATATATATATACACACATACACACACATATGCATTAATGTGTAGGTATTCTAAGAATTATTGCAATATTTTCCCTGTTCAAAAGCCAAAAAGTGGATGATAGAAGTCTTAAAATAGCACCGGAATATGTTGGAAATATTCAGAATCAAAAATGTTTCATGTCAATGTCCTTTTAGGCAGAATTAAGTTTCACTTAAGGTTCTCAAGTACAATGGGTGAAGATGTTTTTTTAATTTTTAATTTTCAGTAATTTCTCACTGACGTACAAATTATGTAATTGCACCAAATCTTCTGGTGCAGTAACTGAGTTTCAATGATGTTGCGGTGACAATCAAAATACATTGCAAGCAAAATGGGAATATCATTTATCTTATTTTCTAATCACAAAGTTGCTTTTATCCAATAAAGAGTTCTTATTTCTTTGTTAAAGAAACAGGTTTGCGCAATACTTACAAATAAAAACTAATGTGATGTTAATTTGTCTCAATGCATATTAATTCAACCCTATGTGTATTGTGACTGCATACTATTTGCAAAAAATAAATGTATTCAATATCACCTTAACAATCCACTGCTGAATGTATATTTGAGATGATCTATGTAGACATTTTATGTAGAGGACATTCACATACTCCAGCCACTACTTCTGATGACAATTTCATGGCTGGCAACAAGGTATGATTTTTTGCTGAAAACGAACTTGTGTAGGGATGATGATCATCTAAAATATGCTAATGAATTAAGGAATCTAATAATTTATAGTACAGTGAAATATCCAAGCTAACACAATTATAAAGGTTAAATTCCTTTCTCTTTATTTTTTCTCTATTTGGAGTACTATGTGCAGTTCCGGTCATCCCATTACAGGAAGGATGCAAAGGCTTTGAATGCAGAAGAGGTTCACCAGAATGTTGCCTGGATTAGAGAGTTTAGCTATTAGGAAAGTTTAGACAAACTTAGATTGCGGGGTAACATTTTCTCCACTTAGCCAGGGCGGGGTGATAGACATAGATACTATAGTGATTTTTAAGAATCATTTAGATGGACACATAAGCATGCAGGGAATAGAGAATTAAGGATCATGTGCAGGCAAATGGGATTAGTTTAATTTGGCATCATGGTGGGTTCAGTCATCATGGGTTGAAGGGCTTTTTTCTATGTTGCACTGTTCTATGTTCTAAGTATTTGTCTTCAGCAAAGTGAAAATGTGGAGAATGGAACAGCTTTGCATTTTTACCACATACCAAGTGTCTGGAACTGCTGGAGATCAATATGGGCATACATGTACATAAACAGATTTGAAAACTAAACGTGCCACTCTGTTCCATCCTTGGACGTTCTAAAGGGTTCAATATTACCAACCAATATTGCTGAAATTCGCCACTGGAAAAATCCGATCCATCACCAGGTCAGACCTGACACAGGATTCAAATCCTCAAGTTTCAATGTAAGGTCCATTCCTGTAGTCTATCGCTTCAGGGAAATGCTAAAGTTGCTTTAATTAGTTTGCTTTAGTGTTTAATTATTTCTATGAAATATGAATTTTTATCAGCAATCCATTTTTAAAACTTGTTTGCTGATTTGAAGAAAGTGTAATTTTGTCGCCAAACATCAGATACATTTGAAAACTTTAAACAGCAATCCCCACAGATGACAAAATCCATCCCCAGCTTTGCCTTCTGTCAAAGTGCTTTAGAGGCAGGGGTCTCTGCAATTTACGATCTAAGGGCTAGTTTTTCTTGGCGACTCAGGAAGAAATGTAATGCAACATGCAATACTACAGAAAACAGACCAGCGTAATCCTTGCTCAGTCTTTAGATGGTATGTTTCATCACCTCATCATAGATCACAGTCGGCAAATTATTCATGGTACTCAGAGGTAGGTGAAAAGATAAACATATGAGAATAAACGTAACTTTAACCGAGTTTCCTATATTTAAGCATCTTCTAATGAATTTGCTGGGTAATGTCGGCATCAGGAAAAAATAGGTCTAAACTTTCACTGCACGTATTAAAATTTGTTTTTAAACTGCCTTTTAGTAAACTATTAAAAGAAATAGCAGCAATCCAAGAGAGAATGAAATGGATAACAAGGAAGGACAAGTTATTTCCAACTCAAGTATTCACTGCACGTTAATGTGAGGTAAACCTTGCTCGAGGCTCCCAAAGATGAAGAACACCAATCTTAAAATAAAAATCTATGCTTCGTTTCCAATTTTTCATGTGCGCTACAGGCAACCATGTCCAAATAAATACTTTGCAAACTCAGTCAAGAAATATTCCTGCAATACTCTTCTAACAAACTTTAAAAAAAAAAACTATATTTTCTCGGAGAAAGAGATGCATGATCCCAAACTCTACCCAAACATACTTCCTACACTTTCTATCATTACTATGTCTGTTACCCCAGCTGTTTTTAGTAACTTCTGTTCTCTATCCACTTAGCGCTGCTCCCTGACACACCATATAACCATATAACAATTACAGCACGGAAACAGGCCCTCTCGGCACTTCCAGTCCGTGCGGAACATTTATTTTCCCCTAGTCCCATCTACCTGCACTCAGACCATACCCCTCCATTCCCTTCCTGTCCATATACCTATCCACTTTACTTTTAAATTATACCATAATATGCCATTCTTCAAACTTGCCTCTTTCATAGAATTCACACATAAGCACATCTTCTGGCAACCACTGAATAGCATAAGCACAACCTATGGGAAAAATATTTAACAGCATTGGTGACAGTCTGCTTTGATTAAATGTTATTCCTTTCCTTAGAAAATCTCTTGTCATTCATAGTCAAGATGTGCATGTGTCACCTTCCTTTCCACCCATTTGTCATCCACTCTAGCTGATCATATGGTTCAACATCCACCTGTCCAAAAGGTAGCCAGCCCATTTTCAGTTTTTTTTCTTTTTGCTCAGACTTGCTATAGTTCTCCAACCTATTCTTATTGCACATCACCCTATCTTAGAACTGTAGAATTAAAGAATGATGTACCATAGAAGGCATTTATTAATAATTTTATCAAAACTATGGTGTATCAATCACCATACTCATATTCCCATTTATCCGTCTTTCTCTCGTGTTTTGCAGATTTCTCCCATTTATCTAACTCAATTTTGGCCATAACCTTTGCCGCTCCTCCAACCAAATCCTATCATGACAGTTTCTACAGGTCCCAGCTTGCTATTGAGCAACCAGAATGTTGCACCAATTCAAAACTAGCTTAATACCATTCAGGCTAGTTTTATCTAGAGATCATCTTCAAACCCAGCAACATTAAGCATATTTGATTGTGCAACAACGATATCCGTGTTAGTGCCCCAAGGCAAACATTGGGGCGCAAAGCCCCATTCAAATTTCTCACTGGAACAAATCAACTTTAATGAACCTACATCCTTCACTTTCTACAAATCCCAACTAGTACAATTTGTACAGAACCAAAAAATCTATAGGCGACCCCTGGGGAAGGGGTGGGGGAAGCAAAATGGGGAAATAGGTATTAGCGTTCCAAAAAGGGCCATAATCACAATTTGCTATATTATGAAGCTGTGGCATCTGCACAGGCATCAAGAAATACGAGTCGAAAATAAAATAATTCTTGTCTTGATTTATTCACTCCCCCCCTCCGCTGCATACATTTCAGCAGGGCTAATTATATTATTAGTTAATTGTTAAATTATCTCAAATATTTGAGTAGTGATTCATGAATTCGGTTAGGGTGAATTTCTGTAACCAGAATGACTCTTTCACTAGGGGTCGAAGGGGGAGGGGGTGTTGCTTGTAGTCCATCTTTTCTATTCTCTGCACCAATATTTTTGAAATGTCAGTAGCTGTTTTTCTAACCATTTACAGTTCTGGACCTCTCTCAACAAATGCGTTCTTCATCAGTTTGCTTATGCTATTCTTACCTTTTCAACATATGATTACTTTTCTATGTGGCTGAGGATTACAGATTATTTTTTTGCCATATCCATTCCAAGATTCTCATGCACCAGTACTGCCATCTCTCAATAGAAAGAATTTCTAACTTAAACAAGAACAATGTCATAATTTCAGTGATTGAAAGAGTGTTTATCTGTATTGGAGACAAAAGTTATAGGGGACAAGTCAGAAGATGGATCGAGGGCTAGGAGCAAACCAGCTATGATCTCAATGAGTGCCGGAGTAGGCTCGACGGTCCATGTGGTCTATTTCTGCTCCTATTAAGTTCTTATGTTTTAATCCTGTCCCATAAATTTGCAATAATTAACTTGATGGTGTTAGTTAAATGGTAAGGACATCAGAGAAAACCAAAATTTCAGCTGTGTTGTTTCACCTCTTACATCCATCTATGATTACAGATGGGTCATTTACATGTCTCATCCAAGACAGCATTCCTACATTACAATGTTCTGTATAGAACTGGAAGTATTAGCTTAGATTTTGTGCTGACATGTCCAGAATTAAACAAAATCTATCTTTTGATTAAAGAAACAAGAGCATTCCCAATGACTTGCTACAGGAAAGGCACTGGAGGGCTTTCAGTAACTCTACAAAGGTGAAATGAACATTAAAACAAATAAAGTACATTTTTAATACAAAATAACTAAACATATTTACTGAGAAGGATATACTTCAATCTTACACTCCCTTAATAAAGATTTTGGGAACCTCTGCTGTCATCGTCATTCTGTTGTTTTTATGGACTCTCAGGTGTCTTGTGAGTCCAATCCTGGCTTTGAAAGTTCTTCGGCATTCAGGACAGGTAATTCCAGATGGCAGATCGAGCTTTGGTTGTTGCTGTTTTGCTCTCTTTCCTTTTTCTTCTCTTTTCTTCTAATTCTGCGCATCTCTTGGCTTCGAAGGTCACTGTTCCTTCTTGGATGATGGTTCGCCAGAGTTTCCTATCCTTGGCATTGGTTTCCCAATTGTCAATGTCGATTTCACATTTCTTCATGCTGGCTTATAAGGCGTCTTTAAATCTTTTCTTTTGTCCGCCTCTTTTACGTTTGCCTTCTTTAAGCTGGGAGAAGGTTTGCTTCGGTAGACGCTTGTCTTCCATCCAAACAACATGACCGGCCCATCTTACTTGGTTCTTAATGACGAAGGCTTCGATGCTAGATGTTTTTGCTTCATTCAGCATGCTGACATTGGTTCTTCTGTCTTCCCAGCTGATATTTAAGCTGCTTCGAAGACATCGTTGATGGAAATTTTCAAGTGTTTTCAGATGGTGTTGGTATGTTGTCCAGGTTTATGATGCACACAGGAGAGTTGGGATCACCACTGCCTTGTACTTTTGGTGTCTGTTCGGATGTCACGATTTTGAAAGACTCTCGTTCAAAGACGTCCAAAAACTGTTCCAGCACACTTAAGACGATGTTGGATCTCGTCATCAAGGTCGACATTGGAGGAGAGGTGACTTCCAAGGTACGGAAAGTAATCCACATTTTCCAGGGTTATTTCATCAAGTTGAATCGATGGTTCTTTTCGATTTGTCTCTGTTGGTGACGATTAGTAGATCACCCGAGTCTTCTTGGAGTTGATGGTAAGTTTCGTGTATGCACTGTTGAAGGCAGTCAGGATCTGTTGCAGATGATTTTCTGAGAGAAAATCATCTGTACTGTACTTGCAAAGCTCTCTTTGGTTTGAACACAATTTGCTTCCAACCTAGTAGTCATGATCTTTTGAGAGTAAAGTATCCCTCTTCCTTAAACTAATTAGTTGTTTCAACTTTAATTTCTCCACTAATTAACTGCGGAAAAGGCAAGTTGTTGAATACTTGTTTGTGAACTGCTTGAGAAAAGCATCAGGTTGCATTGAGTGTAGGAATGTGTAGGTGCGACCAACACATATTAGTACATGGTTCACATTTTAGTTTAAAAAGGCGATGTTTCGATGGTTCTACCATCTTAATGTCAAATGAATGCTGACACCATTTAGCGAAAGTTCTTAAGAAAAATTACAAAGATCATTTAAGAAAATGTCTTTACAAATTTGCATTTATACATTACTATTTTACAGGCAGCCTTGTAGCATATTGAGGTATAGTTGGATTAATCTACTACAACCCAATAAAATTGGCAACAAGCACATAACACATATTAAAGTCCAGGAGTGCAATTTACAGTCGGGTAACAATGTGGTGAAATCAATCCATTTGGGTCATTAAAAGGAATGTAATCAATGGGTTAACTTGTATGGGCCACATGATGGGCGAGTAGATCAAAAACAGCCGGTACAATAATGTTTAAGGAACTATATTTCTTATCCTCTTTCTTTATTCTATTTCTGCTCAACATGCTAAGAAACTAGAAAATGTTAAAATAATATCTTACATTAACATTTATTCCCCCCTCCCTAAAAAATTGTATTCAAGTTAAGAAGTTTCCGTCAAGTAAAATGTCAAATTGGGAACATCTTAAAAAAATGGCAAGCCTTTCTTGCTAACTGATAAGCAATTTTAAACTTTTGACCTCCGACGCTACAGATGCCAAGAATTGATTTTCTAGTCAATTATATGGGAGTCAGTAAAATATTTTCTTTTGTCTCCACACAGGGTTACTCTTGGTTCTCTCTTCCTAACTCTAGCAAGCGGCATAAAAAGAAACTGAGAATTATTTCTCGATCAAGGAATCACAAAATATTAACTTTATCCTCTCCAATTACGACATGTCAGTTATGAGCCTCTAATTTTGTAAGTTACTGGAAAACATTGATACAAATTGTCACAACCAAAATTCTGAAATAAACACATTAACTTAGACGACCTGTGTAAAAGGCAATGCAGAATAGTGCTTCTATACTTATAACCCTATAACCATATAACAATTACATCACGGAAACAGGCCTTCTCAGCCCTTCCAGTCCGTGCCGACCATTTATTTTCCCCTAGTCCCATCTACCTGCACTCAGACCATATCCCTCAATTCCCTTCCCGTCCATATACCTATCCACTTTACTTTTAAATGTTACAATCGATCCTGCCTCCACCACTTCTGCTGGAAGATCATTCCACACAGCCACCACTCTCCGAGTAAAGAAGTTCCCCCTCATGTCACCCATATAACCATATAACAATTACAGCACGGAAACAGGCCTTCTCAGCCCTTCCAGTCCGTGCCGACCATTTATTTTCCCCTAGTCCCATCTACCTGCACTCAGACCATACCCCTCCATTCCCTTCCCGTCCATATACCTATCCACTTTACTTTTAAAAAGTTTACTTTACATTTACTTTTACCCCTAAACTTCTGTCCCTTAATTCTCATGACATGCCCTCTTGTTTGAATCCTCCCTACCCTCAATGGGAAAAGCTTATCCACGTCAACTCTGTCTATCCCTTTCATCATTTTAAAGACCTCAATCAAGTCCCCCCTTAACCTTCTGCGCTCCAAAGAATAAAGACCCAACTTGTTCAACCTTTCCTTGTAACTTAGTTGCTGGAACCCAGGCAACATTCTAGTAAACCTCTTCTATACTCTCTCCATTTTGTTGACATCCTTCCTATAGTTAGACCACCAAAATTGTACACCATACTCCAGAATTGGTCTCACCAATGCCTTGTACAATTTTAACATTACTTCCCTACTCCTATATTCAATGCTCTGATTTATAAAGGCCAACTTAATTACATATGACAAATTAGCACTAAAAAAAATGTTTCCCTTTTTAAGCACCTGAATCCACATTGCACAAATTTCTTACTATTTCCAGACTAGCCATTTCCAATCTTGCAACTCACCAAATCTTAAATAGAAATACCAGTGGAATACTAATTCACGCAAGGTTTGTGTTGTTCCTTCTAAAATTAGTTAAGGCTGAACAAAGCAATTTACCAGTTTTCATCTCGCCACTATTGACTGAATATTGATTCACAGCAGGTTTAAAAGGATTGCGTTAAAATAAAATTGATTTTGTGTTCAGGAGGAGTGAGATCACTGCCTAAGAATGGTATACCTTTCTGCTTTGGATAGATCTATCGGCATCTCATTACATGCATAATGAAACTCCCCAATTGCACATCTCTATCTAAGATGCGTTACGTTTGGATTTGAGCACACAATTGTGATTTAGCAAAGGAAGATTCTAAATCTAATCAGTGAACCAATAAAACAATTGCCAAGAAGTTTGGTCGTTGTTGGAATTTTACAGTACACCACAACTGAAAATTGATTTGCTCCAGAGTAAATTGCGTTTGCATGCATTTCTGGTTTAAATCAAGAATTCACAGAATTTGATCAGTCACTTATAAGCATATGACCATATAACAATTACAGCACGGAAACAGGCCTTCTCGGCCCTTCCAGTCCGTGCCGACCATTTGTTTTCCCCTAGTCCCATCTACCTGCACTCAGACCATACCCCTCCATTCCCTTCCCGTCCATATACCTATCCACTTTACTTTTTACTTCCTGACTTAACTTCCATATGAGCAACATACAAGATAATTATGTAATGCTGCTCTTGGTGTGTTTCAGGGAATTTGAACCATGGGGCAAAGGTGCCTGCTGATGGTCATTCCCAGCAGAACTGTATGTTTATTCTTCTCGACTGACCTGGAAGACCAACAGATAAACAAAAACTGCTCAGATCTCTGGGAGTTTCTCCCAGTTATGAATGGTACACCAAATCCCTGATCAATATCTCTCTTCATCCCCCCTATCCCCACATTGCCAAAATGCACACCATTTTGATGTCACCCTTCCCAATCTCACGTCTTCCAATATTGGGTGGCCAGATATCTCCCCCGAAGGCCATAGACTGTACAATCTCAACACACCCACTGGCATGTTCTACCCCAAGCTGACGCACCAACATCATCACTCCCGCATCCTAACAAGACCCTCTAGGACCACAACCCAATCGACCCCAAGCCAACTTTGAGAGAAGAATTCCCGACAATTTCATGCACAGAAATAGGTCGGGACATTTGAATATAAGAATCACAATGTCATGATGCAGCTTTATAGGACTTTGTTGGGCTTCGTTTGGAATATTGTGCGCAATTGGAAAGGGTGCAGAGGAGGTTTACCAAAATGTTGCCTGGATTATGGGGTATTAACCACAGGGAGAGTTTCAACAGATTTAGATTGCTTTCTATAGAACACCTGTGGTTGTGAGAAGACCTGATAGAAGTATATAAAATTATGAGAGACATACGTAGGGTAGTCAGAACCCATTTCCGAGAAAGGAAGCTGCTAGAGGGCATAGCTTTAAGGAGAGAGAGACAAAAGAGATGTGCGTGGCAGCTTTGTTTTTTTACACAGGTGGTGAGTGCTTGGAATATGCTGTCAGTGTTTGTGTTGGAGGCAGATACAATAGTGCCATTTACAAGGATTTTGGATAGGTATATGGCTATGCAAGGAAAGGGGGATGTGGAATATGTGTAGTTAGATTAGAGGTGGTCTTGGCATCATGTTCGACACAAACATTGTGGGCCAAATGGCCTGTTTTGCGTTGTACTGTTCTCTGTTCTAAGATTTAAACAATATTCAGCTACATGTTGATGAGTAACATGCAACTGTTACTACAAAAAAGAGATCAAAGGTATAAAGCACCTATTGTGCCAAGAAGAGCAAATAACTATGTATCTTTGACATTTAACAGCACTACATTTAGGGGTTACACTAACCAGAACCTCATGCTCATTGCCTCCAACACTAGCACAGTGTGGCTGCCATGCCTGTATTTACAAAATACACCACAATTAACTGTCAAGGCATGCATGCCCTCTTCACATAACATTTGCCATTGGATTCATTCCTAAAATCCCAGACCAATATGATCAAACGGAATCAAGGAATATGGGGAGAAAGCAGGAACGGGGTATTGATTTTGGATGATCAGCCAGGATCATATTGAATGGCAGTGCTGGCTCGATGGGCCGAATGACCTACTCCTGCACCTATTTTCTCTGTTTTTATGTAATATTGTGGATACACCTTTACCAGAAAAACTGTAATTGTTCATGAAAGTAGCTAACCATTAATTTCAAGGGCAAATACAGGTGGCAAATAAATGCTGGTCTGCCGGTGATGCTTATATTCTGATAATTAAACATTTAAAAATGTATAATTCCTGAAATTTGTAGAATTTTCCTGAAATAATTCATATGTGAAATATGAAACACCTTCATGTCATGATGGCTCATACATATTAATTCAAGGAAAGCCAAAAGGAAACTTAAACATAGGGAGCAACATATGTGCTGCAACACCAAACTTCCTTTCCAAAATAGGGTTATTCCCAATTATATCATTCATTAATACTTAAAGTCCAAAGTCAAATTCTTTGGAAACCACTCTACTTATGTTTAAAAGTAGAAACAAGAAACTGCAGATGCTGGTTTCCTGAAGAAAGGCACAACGCGCTATAGCTCAGCAGGTCAGGCAGCATCTCAAGAGAACTTCGATATTGGCTAAGTGATATTTCGGTTCGGGACTCTTCTTCAGACTGATTGTAAGTGGCGGGGTGCGTGGGTGGATAAAGAAAGCTGGAAGAGAGCAACAGCAAGACAGAGAGCACAACTTGTTTCAATGTTTGTGCTGACAATTTTTCTCACGTAAATGCTACTTTGGTAATGCATCAGCCGCCCAAATGACATAATTACATAATTGGAAAAACAAAATATGGGAAATTTTACTTCAAAACAATTATAGCAACAATGAAAAACCTGATCTGATCACACTTTAAAAAAAAGAGTATGATCTAAAGTATTCAGTGGCAAATTTCCTCATCTCCTCCAACCCTGCTAAATAGGATCCAATAATATGATAAAGCAATGCAATCATTGTATTTAGTCTGGATTAAACATTCAGAACTAATCTGTCAAAGCAACAAAAATGACAAATGCAGTATAAACACAGACACTGCAAATGGACAATTATTTCAATAAGTTGAAAAGGATAACTGCGATCTATTTTTGGTCAGTTGCTCATTAACCACGCAATGTGAAAAAAATAATGTGCTGCAGATATAAAGCAAACAAATGCACATGTCCTACTGTTATATCAGACATTAGATGCACATTTAAGACAGGAAACTGTGCAGTATTATCTTGATGACGTTAATCAAGGAAATGTTTAAACAATTGGTATATTTGACGGTCTGATAATTTAACACAATAAATATGAACCCTGGACCAAAGCAATTCTCTTTGTGCTGTATTGACATGGTTTTGAAAACAGAATCCTATGTCTTTACAATGGTACTTTAGATTCATGTATCACTGAATACATGAATCCAGATCCACCCCAGCCCCAACACTACCCAAAATGTTATACGCCCTCTCCATTCATCGCAAAAACATCTAATCAACCTGGAATTTATTGGTTAAGTTTACAGACTTCCAGAGTTCAAAGCACCAAATGGTCAATATTACTTTCCATCATCTACTTTGGTTAGCAATTTCCATCCAAATGCACTTACAAAGATTTTTCTTCCGTCAAGCCGAGATCTACAGTTGCTAAAAATACAGTGAAGTCAAAACATTCTGACCAAATTGGCTTCCAACTCCACAAAAAAAGTATCGAATTGACAATCCACTTCCATAGTGACACGCAAAATCTACTTTTCCCCCCCAGTTAAAAACAAAGGAACCACATTGCAAACCATATCATTAAATAGAACACATTAAGTAAACAGTTGACATTGTTGTTAAGAAAAAGAGAAGGTTGGAGTTTGTTTATTTATTAGATAATTAAAGTTATTCTAGCTACATTGGTGGAAATAGTTTAATAAGAGCAATTTTAAAATGTTCAAATTCACATTATAAAAATATTACAAGTGCAGAGGACATGTACGTGTAGGTATGTTACAAAACTTACCTTTAGCGGCGCTGCACTTCTGCCGCTCCCCGTGTGCGCGACTTTAGCGCCTTGCAGAGGGGGGCGGGCTTAAAGTGCCGATTTTCACCAGACCAGGATAATCGATGAATGTCGGGCGATTTAATTGCGGAAGAAAAATCGCTCCGACATTTCATCCATTAAGGTATTTTTAAATTACTCTAAGTTATTTGTTAACTAGAGTAATTTAAAAATCACCTTCAAAAGCCGTGACCGCAGACCACCGGAAGCATTTTGCGTAGGGGAGAAAAAAAGGTAAATACTTTATTTTTTAATTAAAAGTTGGTTTTTTGGGAGGCATAAATACTATTTTTATGTTGCGAAATGGGGTCCCCAAAAAATGTATGAACCCCCAGTATTTTTCCCCCCGGCTTCACTGCTAACCGCAACGTTCCAATCCACCGCATTCCACTAAAACCCACTCGCTAGTTGATTTAAATGGCCATTTATTTACAGGCATTAAACACTAAAATCCTTCCATTTGGCCCAGAAATTCATGAAAATGAGATTTAAAAATTATGTTATATTGTGGATTATTGTGTGAATGTTATTTGGACACTTAGGCAATTAAAAAAAAGTTTATCTTTTCTTAAGAAATTGATAGATGTTTAGATCTACTCATTGAATTTTGTAATTAGCTACAATTAGATAACTAACTAATTATATACTTTAATTTCAGGTAATCCAAGTAAGATTGTTTAATATTTGTTTCAGAATGCTTCAATCTATAATGACTGAAAATTTCATTGAGTTCTCTTAATTTTTAATAAAGTTATGGGCTTTTAATATTTCCAGATCACAGCTTTTGAGTTAAGTCAATTGAAAGGCAACGGGAAGCAAGATACTCATTTCCGAGCATGAAAATGGCCATAACTTTCTTAATACTGAAGATATGAAAGTAAATTAGGTGTCAAATTAAACTTCTTGTTATGCTTTATCAAATGGGATAAATTGCAGACTTGATTTTTAAAATCTCAAAATTTTGTAACATTGCTAGTACGTGAAGGATTATATTTCACTACATTTCTGTTCATGAACGTGGTAGTAGCTTGACATTCCATAAGTTTTCATACGGTTTTATTTATTGTGAGTAGAGAATGAGAGCAAACGCCGGGTGGCGTCAGCAATGACTGCCTCGCCAACAGTCTGTCTGTCCTTTCTTTCTTTGTGTTTTAAAAATATGTGTGAAATGTATGTTTTTAGTGTTCTTTAGCTTGTTTTATGTGGGGGAAACTTTTTCTGATCTCTTACCTTGACGCAGAAGTGATCCGTATATGAATCTCCATCCGCACTGCTGCCTAACATCGAGGAGTTGGCAGTCTTTGCTGCAGACTGATTTCAAGTGCTCCACCGCGGATGCCTGCAGGACTTTAACATCACGGAGCCCACGATCCCTTTGCCAGGGATCGGCCTCGGAGCTCCAACCGTGTGTGCTTGTGTACTTAACATCACGGAGCCCTCGTCAGAGCCAACTTCGGGAACTCCAAGCCGCTGGAGTTTCGACCGCCCCAACACGGAAGTTTCAATTACCCTGACGCGGGAGCTTCGACAGCCGGCTGTGGGAGCTTTGATCGCCCTGGCAGATGGTTTGCCTGCCCCGACCGCAGGAGAACAAAGATGAAGAAGATTGGACTTTTTGGCCTTCCATCACTGTGAGGAATGTGGGGAATCCGCTGTGGTGGATGTTTATGTTAACTTTTACGTAGTTGTGTCTTGTTGCTTTTTTTTCGACCAACGGGTCTGCACTTGGTCTAGTGTGACAATAAAAGACCTTTGAAACCTTCAAAGTTGGTAGCATATTCGGAAAAACTCAATCGCTTTTCTTGAAATTTGAATATCTATCTATACATAGCTAAATCTTTGATATTGTGCTCTTCCGGTTTGCAGGGTTTTTCTATTTGCGCTAAATCGATACGCGATAGCGCTGCAATTTTTCGCCTCCTTAACAATCCCCTGCGCTGCGTGTGCACCAAGTTTTGTTCCGATCGATGGTATAGCAGGGCTCTCACTTTACTTTTTTTCTCTGATGCCAGCCGGGCAACCTAGGCAGATTTTTAGGTTGCCAAATGAGTTTAGGTGGTCATTTAAGACGGCTTGCACGACGCGTACGATAATGTGCTCGGACAAAGTACGTAGTTACCAGTCAGAATTATGTTCAATGAAGCATTCACATATTATTTCTGCTTCAAATAAAGTCAGAAACTAAACATATTCGCCAATCAAGACATGATATATACCACAATGACATGCAGTAAAACAGTATCCCAACTCTTTTTACAGGAGCCGTTGGAGCAAGAGGAGGAGTATCCGGGCGGTGAGTGTTTAAATCGAGCGCGGGGCTTTACTCCACAGTGGCCCAGGAGCTGTTGGAGCAAGAGGAGGAGTCTCCAGGTGGTGAGTGTTTAATTCGAGCGCGGGGTTTTACTCCACAGAGGCCCAGGTGCCGTTGGAGCAAGAGAGGGCGTACCCAAATCTGTAACCTTTCCATCACCACTGCACTGGTTTGCATTTCTGCTTTCTGGTTAAGGGTACAGTGAGCTAAGGGTACAGTGAGCTAAGGGTACAGTGAGCTAAGGGTACAGTGCTTTTTAGTAAAGATTAATTTAAAGGATTTTTATAGTGTGAGTGAGTTGATTTAATTTGGGGGCAAGCCATGTCATTTGAGATCGGCCCCATGGTTTGCTCATCCTGCAACATGGAGATCAGGGATATGGTCGGTTTCCCTGGTGACTACATTTGCAGGAAGTGTGCTCCTGCAGCTCCTGGCAGATCACATTCAACGATTGGAGCTGCGGTTGGATTCATACTGGAGCATCCACGATGCTGAGAAACTTGTGAATAGCACATACAGTGAGTTGGTCACACTGCAGGTAAAGGTTAAACGGACAGAAAGGGAACGGGTGGCCATTAGCCAGCGTAGCAGTAGGCAGGTAGTGCAAGAGTCCTCTGCGGTCATCTCCCTCCTAAACAGATATACCATTTTGGATACTGTTGGGGGAGTCGACTCATCAGGGGAAGGCAGCAGCAGCCAAGTTCATGGCACCATGGGTGGCTCTTCGGCACAGGAGGAGAGAAAAAAGAGTGGAAGGGCTATAGTAATAGGGGGTTCAATTGTAAGGGGAATAGATAGGCGTTTCTGCGTCCGCAAATGAGACTCCAGGATGGTATGTTGCCTCCCTGATGCAAGGGTCAGGGATGTCACTGAACGGCTGCAGAACATTCTGGAGGGGGAGGGTAAACAGCCAGCTGTCGTGGTGCACATTGGCACCAACGATATAGGTAAAAAACGGGAGGAGGTCCTGCAAGGCGAATTTAGGGAGCTAGGAGATAAAAGTAGGACCTCAAAGGTAATAATGATTACGACCAGTGCCACATGCTAGTCAGAGTAGAAATAGGAGGATATTGCAGATGAATATGTGGCTTGAAAAATGGTGCAAGGCGGAGAGATTCAAATTTCTCGGGCATTGGAACTAGTTCTGCGGGAGGTGGGACCAGTGCAAACAGAACGGTCTGCACCTGGGCTGGAATGGAACCAATGTCCTTGGGGGAGTGTTTGCTAGTGCTGTCAGGGAGGATTTAAACTAATGTGGCAGGGGGGTGAGAGCATGAGCAGAGAGACAGAGGGGTGTAAAATGAGGGTAGAAGCAATAGGTAGCAAGGTGAAAAGTAAAAGTGGCAGGCAGAAATATCCAGGGCAAAAATCAAAAAGGGCCACTTTTCAACATAATTGTATAAGTGGTAAGAGTGTTGTAAAAACAAGCCTGAAGGCTTTGTGTCTCAATGCAAGGAGCATTCTTAATAAGGTGGATGAGTTGAATGTGCGGATAGTTATTAATGAATATGATATAGTTGGGATCACGGAGACATGGCTCCAGGGTGACCAAGGCTGGGAGCTGAACATCTAGGGATATTCAATATTCAGGAGGGATAGACAGAAAGGAAAAGGAGGTGGAGTAGCATTGCTGGTTAGAGAGGAGATTAACGCAATAGAAAGGAAGGACATTAGCTTGGAGGATGTGGAATCGATATGAGTAGAGCTGAGAAACACTAAGGGGCAGAAAACGCTAGTGGGAATTGTGTACAGGCCACCTAACAGTAGTAGTGCAGTTGGGGATGGCATCAAACATGAAATTAGAAATGCGTGCAACAAAGGTAGAACAGTTATAATAGGTGACTTCAAACTATATATAGATTGGATGAATCAAATTGGCAGGGGTGCTGAGGAAGAGGATTTCTTGGAATATATGCAGGATAGTTTTCTAAACCAACATGTAGAGGAACCAACGAGAGAGCAGGCTATTCTAGACTGGGTATTGAGTAATGAAGAAGGGTTAGTTAGCAGTCTTGTTGTGCGTGGTCCCTTGGGCAAGAGTGACCATAATATGGTTGAGTTGTTTATTGGGAGGGAGAGTGACATTGTTAATTCAGAAACAGGGGTTCTGAACTTAAAGAAAGGTAACTTTGAGGGTATGAGACGTGAATTGGCCAAGATAGACTGGCAAGTGATTCTTAAAAGGTTGACGGTGGATATGCAATGGAAGGCATTTAAAGACTGCATGGATGAACTACAACAATTGTTCATCCCAGTTTGGCAAAAGAATAAATCAGGGAAGGTAGTGCATCCGTGGATAACAAGGGAAATCGGGGATAGTATCAAAACAAAAAATGAAGCATAGAAATTAGCCAGAAAAAGCAGCCTACCAGAGGACTGGGAGAAATTCAGAGTCCAGCACAGGTTGACAAATTACTTAATTAGGAAAGGGAAAATAGATTATGAAAGAAAACTGGCAGGGAACATAAAAACTGACTGCAAATGTTTTTATAGATATGTGATGAGAAAAAGGTTAGTTAAGTGTAGGTCCCTTGCAGTCATAAACTGGTGAATTGATTATGGGGAACAAGGACATGGCACACCAATTGAATAACTACTTTGGTTCTGTCTTCACTAAGGAAGACATAAATAATCTGCCGGAAATAGCAGGGGATCGGGGGTCAAATGAGATGGAGGAACTGAGTGAAATCCAGGTTAGCCGGGAAGTGGTGTTAGCTAAATTGAATGGATTAAAGGCCGATAAATCCCCAGGGCCAGATAGGCTGCATCCCAGAGTACTTAAGGAAGTAGCCCCAGCAATAGTGGATGCATTTGTGATAATTTTTCAAAACTCTTTAGATTCTGGAGTAGTTCCTGAGGATTGGAGGGTAGCTAATGTAACCCCACTTTTTAAAAAGGGAGGGAGGGAGAAAACGGAGAAGTACAGACCAGTTAGTCTAACATCGGTAGTGGGGAAAATGCTAGAGTCAGTTATTAAAGGTGGAATAGCAGCACATTTGGAAAGTGGTGAAATTATTGGACAAAGTCAGCATGGATTTATGAAAGGTACATCATGTCTGACGAATCTTATAGAATTTTTCGAGGATGTAACTAGTAGAGTGGATAAGGGAGAACCAGTGGATGTGTATTATATCTGGACATTCAGAAAGCTTTCGACACGGTCCCACATGAGAGATTAGTATACAAACTTAAAGCACACGGTATTGGGGGTTCAGTATTGATGTGGATAGAGAACTCGCTGGCAGACAGGAAGCAAAGAGTAGGAGTAAACAGGTCATTTTCAGAATGGCAGGCAGTGACTAGTGGGGTACCGCAAGGCTTAGTGCTCAGCTATTTACAATGTATATTAATGATCTGGATGAGGGAATTGAATGCAACATCTCTAAGTTTGCGAATGACATGAAGCTGGGGGGCAGTGTTAGCTGTGAGGAGGATGCTCGGAGGCTGCAAGGTGACTTGGATAGGTTGGATGAGTGGCAAATGCATGGCAGATGCAGTATAATGTGGATAAATGTGAGGTTATCCACTTTGGTGGCAAAAACAGGAAAGTAGACTATTATCTGAACGGTGGTCGATTAGGAAAAGGGGGGATGCAACGAGACTTGGGTGTCATAGTACACCAGTCATTGAAAGTAGGCATGCAGGTGCAGCAGGCAGTGAAGAAAGCAAATGTTATGTTAGCATTCATAGCAAAAGGATTTGAGTATAGGAGCAGGGAGGTTCTACTGCAGTTGCACAGGGTCTTGGTGTGACTACACCTGGAGTATTGCGTACAGTTTTGGGCTCCAAATTTAAGAAAGACATTCTTGCCATAGAGGGAGTACAGAGAAGGTTCACCAGACTGATTCCTGGGATGTCAGGACTTTTATATGAAGAAAGATTGGATAGACTTGGCTTGTACTCGCTAGAATTTAGAAGATTGAGAGGGGATCTTATAGCAACTTACAAAATTCTTAAGGGGTTGGACAGGCTAGATGCAGGTAGATTGTTCCCGAAGTTGGGGAAGTCCAGAACAAGGGGTCACAGTTTAAGGATAAGGGGGAAATCTTTTAGGACCGTGATGAGAAAAACATTTTTCACACAGAGAATGGTGAGTCTCTGGAATTCTCTGCCACAGAAGGTAGTTGAGGCCAGTTCATTGTCTATATTTAAGAGGGAGTTAGATGTGGTCCTTGTGGGTAGAGGGAACAGGGGGTATGGAGAGAAGGCAGGTACGGGATACTGAGTTGGATGATCAGCCATGATCATATTGAATGGCGGTGCAGGCTCGAAGGGCCGAATGGCCTACTCCTGCACCTATTTTCTATATTTCCAACAGGACAACAACCCTAAGCACACAGCGAAGACAATGCAGGAGTGGCTTTGTGGCAAGTCGGTGAATGTCCATGTGTGGCCCAGCCAGAGCCCGGACTTGAACCATCAAATTTCTCTGGAGGGACCTGAATATAGGTGTGCATCGACGCTCCCCATCCAACCTAACAGAGCTTGAGAGGATCTGCAGAGAAGAACGGGAATTTGTATTATTTCTTTCCACTTACAAACAAAAATGTGGTTGGATTATTCAGTGTATGATCAACCTTGGTGAGACCAAGCGGTAGAGGTGTGGCGATCACTTCGCACAACACCTCCACTCAGTTCACAATAACCAACCTGATCTCCCGGTGGCTCAGCACATTAACCCCCCCGCCCCCCATTCCGAATCCGACCTTTCTGTCCTGCGTCTCCTCCATGGCCAGAGTGAGGCCCACCATAAATTGGAGGAACAGCACCTCATATTTTGCTTGGGTAGTTTGCAACCCCCCCCCCCCCCCCCCTCCCTCTCTGAGATCAGTCTGAAGAAGGGTCTCGACCTGAAACGCCGCCTATTCCTTCGCTCCATAGATACTGCCTCACCTGCTGATTTTCTCCAGCTTTTTTGTCTACCAACGGGATCCCACCACTGGCCACATCTTCACATCCCCTCCCCTGTCGCTTTCTGTGGAGACCGCTCCCTCCATGACTCCCTGGTCAATTCGTCCCATCCCACCCCCTCTCCTGGCACTTTCCCTTGCAACCGCACAAAATGCTACACTTGTCGCTTTACCTCCCCCCTTGACTCCATTCAAACACCCAAGCACTCTTTCCAGGTGCAGCAAAGGTTCACCTGCACCTCCTCCAACCTCATCTATTGCATCCGCTGCTCTACATCAGTGAGACCAAGTGTCGACACTTGGTGTCGCCCAACACATCCGCTCGGTTCGCAATAACTGACCTGATCTCCCGATGGCTCAGCACTTCAACTCCCCCTCCCATTCCGAATCCGACCTTTCTGTCCTGGGCCTCCACCATGGCCAGAATGAGGCCCACTGTAAATTGGAGGAGCAGCACCTCACATTTAGCTTGGGCAGTTTACACCCCAGTGGTATGAAAATTGACTTCCAATTTCAGGTAGTCCCTGCTTTCTCCTCCCCTTCCCAGCTCTCCCTCTTCCTTTCTTCTCCCCCCCCCCCCACCCTCACATTAGTCAGAAGAAGGGTCTCGACCCGAAACGTCACCTATTTCCTTCGCTCCACAGATGCTGCCTCATCCGTTGAGTTTCTCCAGAATTTTTGTCTACCCATTCACACAAGTTCTGTTATCCCACTTTCCTCACCCACTCCTTACACAGTAGCGGCAATTTTACAGAGACAAGTTAATCTACAAAGCCAATGCATCTTTGGGATGTGGGAGGAAACCCACACGCTTGCAGGGAGAATGTGCAAATTCAACACAGACAGTGCCCGAGGACAGGATCGAGCACAGATCTGTACACCAGGTGTGCCACTAAATTTTGTTTTCCAACTCACAAAAAATTATACATTGATAACTTTTGTTACTACAAAAAAAGAAACTATCCATTTTCAGTCTTAAACTTCTAAGTGACGCCCTTTACAGCCACTGTGTGTTTTAATTCAGTTCAAGACTATGGGGCAGTATATTGGCCATAAAGCTGCTACTTAAAAGTGCCAGACCCGGAATTGATCCTGAATATGGGTGCTGTCTGTATGGAGTTTGCTCCTTTTCCCTTTGATTGCATGGGTTGTCTCCGGGTGCTTTTGTTTCCTTCCACAATCCAAAGGTGTGCAGGAACCTTTTTCAGACCGAACCCAAAACGTAATATTTTCCTTTTGTCCAGAGATTTTGTCTGACCTGTTGAGTTACTCCAGCTTTTTGTGTCTATCTTCAGTTTAAGCCAGCATCTGCAGGTCGCCGAAAATGTTGAAAATCCAGAGATCAGAAAAGGGTACGACTCTTTAGGGGACTACCTAGGTATGTTACAAAACTTACCTTTAGCGGTGCTGCAGTTCTGCCGCTGGCCGTGTGCGCGACTTTGGCGCCTTTAAGGGGGGGGGGGCGGGGTTAAAATGCAGGTTTCCCCATGGAATCTGGAGCTTTCTGTTGTCGGAGTGCGATCTATTTCTGGAGATGCGTTCCAACTGCCGGTAAGTCAGTTTTTTTATATAACTAGCCCGACTACTTAATCACTGCAGTAAAATAAAAATTAGATCCTAATGCCGTGAACGCAGACAACGGGAACCGATTTTTCGTAGGGGACAGGTAAGTGAAACATATAAACTTGCTTTTTTAGGGGACTTTAATCAATATTTCATGTTGCGAAACGGTGATTTAGTCCCCATACGAACTGGCAGAAAATTTCCTGCCGACATTGGGTTTAAATTCACCGTAAACCGCAACGTTCTAATCCATCGCGTTCCAGAAAATCCCACTCGCAAGCTGTTTAAAATGCCCATTAAATTACAGGCATTAAACACTGAATTCCTTCAATTTGGCCTATAAATTAATGACAAATAGATTTAAAAATCATGTTATATTGTGAATTATTGTGTGACTGTTAAGTGGACACTTAGGCTTTACTTTTTTTAATTTTTTTTCTTAAGAAATGGATAGATGTTTAGATCTAGTAATTGAATTTTGTAATTGGCTACAATTGGGTAACTAACTAATTATACGCTTTCATTTCAGGTCATCCAAGAAAGATTGTTTCATTTTTGTTTCAGAATACTTCAATCTATAATAACTGAAAATTTCTTTAAGTTCTCTTAATTTTTAAGGAAGTTATGGGCTTTTGACTGTCCTCGATCACAACTTTTGTGTTAAGTCAATAGAAAAGCAATAGGAAGCAAGTTGCTAATATGAAAATGGCCCTAACTTTTTTAATACTGAAGATATGAAAGTGAATTAGGTGTCAAATTAAACTTATTTTTATGCTTTATCTGATGGGATAAATCGCAGACTTGATTTTTAAAATCTCAAAATTTTGTAACATTGCTAGACTACCCACGACCATACAGGCATCACCCCGCGACAATAAAGTAACCTTAATCTGTTGACATTTTACTACTTGCTAATTCAACACATCAAATTCGATCCATCTCATGGTAAGCAGGATTCACCAAATCTCAAAAGAGGGTTCTGAAGAAGTACCAATACACCCAGTAATACATAACTGACCTCGTAAGTATGCTGATCTACAGATAGCAATTCAGCACAAAATGAGAACTGAAAATACCGAGTTTACAATATATATTAACGAATCAGACAAAGGGATTAAATATAACATCTCCAAGTTTGCGTATGACACAAAGCTGGGTGGCAGTGTGAGCTGTGCTGAGAATGCAAATGAGGCTGGAGAGTGACTTGGATAGGTTGGGTGAGTGGGCAGATACAGTATAATGTGGATAAATGTGAGGTTATCTGATTTGGTAGCAAGAGAAGGAAGGCAGATTATTATCTGAATGGTGTCAGTTAGAAAAGGGGAGGTGCAACAAGACTTGGGTATCCTTGTAAATGTCACTGAAATTAAGCATGCAGGTACAGCAGGCAATGTAGAAAGCTAATGGCATGTTGGCCTTCATAACGAGAGGATTTTAGTAAAGGAGCAAGGAGGTCCTACTGCAGTTGTACAGGGCCCTGGTGAGACCGCACCTGGAGTATTGTGTGCAGTTTTGGTCACCTAATTTGAGAAAGGACACTCTTGCTATTGAGGGAGTGCAGTGTAGGTTCACCAGGTTAATTCCCGGGAATTGCGGGACTGACATTTGATGAAAGAATGGATCGACTGGGCTTATATTCAATGGAATTTAGAAGGATGGGAGGATATATTATAGAAACATATAAAATTCTTAAGGGATTGGACAGGCTAGATGCAGGAGAAATGTTCCCCATGTTGGGGGAGTCCAAAACCAGGGGTTATAGTTTAAGAATAAGGTGTAGGCCATTTAGGACTGAGATGAGGAAAAACTTTTTCCGCCAGAGAGTTGTGAATCTGTGGAATTCTCTGCCACGGAAGGCAGTGGAGGCCGATTCACTGGATGTATTCAAGAGGGATAGATATAGCTCTTAGGGCTAACGGAATTAAGCGATATGGGGAGAAAGTAGAAACAGGGTCTGATTCTGGATGATCAGCCATGATCATATTGAATGATGGTGCTGGCCCACTCCTGCACCTATTTTCTATGTTTCAATACTCAAACAAGGGAGTACTATGCAGGTTATCCAAGTTCAATTGGAGGATTTGGGAGAGGTGAATTGTCACGAAATGTAATTAAAGAGACAGAGCCTATACTCTAATTTGGACAATGATCGCACAGAAACAAAGAAAATCTTGACAAGGTGACACAAGAACCTTCAGCAAAACACAAAGTGCAGGAGGAACTCAGTAGGTGGGGGGGTGTGGCGGGGGGGGAGTAAGCTGGAAAATATATATGGGGCAGGACTAAGCCTGGCAAATGAATTAGTCTGAAGAATGGTATCGGCCCAAAACATCAACTATTCCTTTTCTCCAAATATGCTGTCTGACCCGCTGAGTTACTCCAGCTTTTTGTGTCTATCCTGGAAAATGACAGGTGGACGCAAGTTGGCGGGGTGGGGGGGGGGGGGAGGATTGTTGTTAGCAGATGGGTGGACTAGAGGTGAAAAGGGGACAAATCCTCATCTGGCCCCCTCCTGTCTCTTTTTAGTCTCCAGCCTTTGCCACTTATCTGCAAATTAAACCCATCTTACCTGTATCCACCGATCACTTGACAAGCGTTTACCCCCTCTCTATGCCAGCTTTCTGCCCCCTCCCTACCCCCACAACAATTAGTCTGAAGAAGGGTCCCATCCCAAAAAGCCCGACTGTAGGACTCAAAATGAATGAATCCATTTAAGTAAATCGTAGTAATATAATAGAACACCATATAATTACAATTTATGTTAAAATAATGACTCAGTCTAAAGAAGAATCCCAAACCAAAAGTCATCTGTCCATTTCCCTTTATAGATGCTGCCTGACCATCCTACTTCCTCTAGCAAGTTTGCTTTTTGGTCATGTGTGCATATATGGAACTGGAAAGGACATATTTTTACTTTTAATTTAATATATCACATATCAGCAGTCTTCTGACATGCTTACACTACAATACGGTCATTAGTTTATACAGATGCTTGAACAACAGGAAAGCAGTTACAGTTGAGGCTGCAGATCTATATTGTAATTGGGCAAAATGCCTCCATTTGTGAATCATCAAAGAACGCAAAATATTCTTGCATATTAGTGATTTAATAACTTTTGGTGTGATTATATAAAACTTAGCTAAATAAAATTAATATTACCTATAGGCAAAAGCATGCAAAATTAGATTCTCAGAAGGGAACAAAAAATACATGAACATTTATTCTAATTATATCCCAAATTGAATTTGTAATTAAATACTACACCAGAAGACAAATTACATTCAGTTGTAATTACTGAAGAATTATGAGATAAAGAACATATGAAAATTATGCAAACATGAAGCAAAGACCATTAAGACAACATATACGAAACAAATCAAAGAAGACATGTTAGTGCGACTAAAGTATTTCAACGCACAGCTGCAGGAAAATCCAACTATTTTATCTGTTTTTTCTTAAATTGTTTATCTCAAATATATATACTGGACAAACACAAGTGTGGCTTCAAAATGCTGACCAACATTTGCTTCTGTGTTTAAATCGTTTCCTTCACTAACTTACGGGGTTTATGTCTCAGCCATGTGCTGGAGTAGGAGTTGATACTACTTTATTTATGCGGGGAGCAGGGAGGGTGGTGGCAGGGGAGAGAAGAAATGGCATTTCAAATCCTTCACATCCCTCTGCAGTCCTTAATTCAACTTGTCACATAAATACATACATTAAAAAGTGCAAAAGTAATTAACACAAATCATTGTCGCACTGAAAGTGTAAATTCTACCCCAACATGCTTGTTCTACTCCCAAACAGACCAGATTTAGAAATAACTACTCAAGCACTATGCTGTTTGTAAGTGCTAAGTGAAGCTTTTCTTCAGCTGCACATGCCATCAGCTGTGCTCTCTGAACACTAGTAGTTCTTATTTGTTGGCAGCCCTATAAAGGGGAAGTTTCAAACTAGTACTTGGGGACAGATGCCTAAGTGCCAGAACAGCTGGGAACCAACGCTTTTCATTCAATTATGAGACTTGAAGATTCGCAGAGACATATTTAGTCATGAGAAGATGGAGGCTGTGTACATAAAATAATTGTTCAACATCCTCCCCTAGACAGCGATCAATAACAATTTAACAAATTAGTCTATAGAACTTCAATTGTAATGGTGTTAAAAACAACCACCCTATAATTAAACCAAACAAAGCATTGTGCTGTTTCTGTAACCTGATCTGTCAAAAGAAATACTTGCACCTCACTCAGAATATATCTACACAAGAAATAGATTACACAATTAAACTGTATGTAATGAAACAGATAAACAAATGATAAACAATGCCTTTTTGTACTACTACTATAAGGTTTTTCCCAGTTTAAAAATAAATCTACCCAGGTGGCAAGTTCTAATAGAGGTGATGATGAATGCTTGTTAATCAGCGCCAATACAGCGAGATATAGTGGAAGGAATAATGGTGGAACTGAGAAGAAAAATACAGCAGTTGTTAGGAGCTGACAAATAAAGAGAATGCCGAGATACTAAATAGATAAAAATGTCATCTTTCATAGTAAACGTGGTTTACTCCTGCTGTTAAAGATGGATCCCTCACCTGCGTCTTCTCTGTGTCCCATAGTTCTACTCTCGCTCTATAGATAGATAGCCCATGATCTTCGCCTTTCATCTCACCAGCCTCCGCAACCAACACATCACCCTCCAACAATTCTGTCACCTTTAATTTGATACCACCAATTACATCTTTCCATCTCCACCACCTTCCCCTAAGGCCTCTCCCTCTGCAACTTTTTGGCTCACCCATCCCTTCCCGCCCAAACCGCCCCCTCCTCAGGTACTTTCCCCAGCAACTGCAGGGGATTTAATACCTGCCCCAATACCTCCTCCATTGCCATTCAGGGATTCCCGAACTCCTTCCAGGTGAGACAAAGGTTTACGTGCACCTCCTCTAACCTCATGTACTGCATTTGGTGTACATGATGTAGCATACTGTACAAACCTAGGCTTGGCATCCGTTTCACCGAAGCTCGGTCCCTAAAGGCCTACTGGATCTCTCGGTTGCTAACCATTTTTAACTCCCCTTCCCATTCCTCCCTTTCTGACCTTCCTGTCCTGGGCTTCCACCATTGCCAGAGTGAGTCCACATACAAATTGGAAGAACGACACCTCATATTTCATTGAGCTATTGCAATCCAATGGTATGAATGTTGAATTCTCCAATTTGAACAATTTGATCAATTCCCTCCCACCTCTTTCTCTCCCTGTTATGTCATATTTTGCCCTGCCCTTCTCTCTTCTAACTTTCTTTCCCCTCTCTCCCTTACAATCAGCCCGAAGAAGAGTCCCGATTAAAAACATTAACTGACCCGCTGAGTTACTCCAGCACTTTGTGCCCTTCTACTGAATAGATCAAATTGGAGAGAAGAATTGTGAACTCATATGAATGGCCTTACATAAGAACTGGCTAATTCAAACAGAAAAGGATGTTTATCTCACTCTTGTGTGTTGATTTCAGGTGTTGTGTCTTGAGAATTGCAGATAGCCAGATGAAACATAAGATGCAGTTCCTCCAGCTTATGTTGGGTTTCATTGGAAAGAATCCTGAAGTAGGAGCATGATGGGAAATTAAAGTGATAGGCAACTGTGAGCTCAGGATCATCCATGCAGACATAATTCTATTGCAATAGGCCATTTTTTAATGCTCATGAGAGGTTGCTGATGTACAGCCTTCAGTATGGTGCCAAATACACTTTCAAATCTCTTCAGGTGTATGGTTGGGGGCATTGTGAAAGGTTTGCATCACAATTTTGTTTGATAAACCGAACACTGCTATGAAGGAGGCTGCAAAAAGTGTTAGACATTGCCTTGTCCATCATGGGTACTGACATCTCTACCATTGTAGGCTGCTAGTATCAAAGACCCACACCACCTTGGCCACACTTTCATCTCCTACTATCAAGAAGGTAAAGGAGCCTGAGAAATATGACCTCCACGTTCAAGAATAGCCTCTTCCCTTTGGGTCTTGAAAACTGCACAGCACAAATTACATCAGCAACTATGATCTACGAGGGACTTTGTTTTAGCTGCACTAACTACTTTGATTTTGCATCATTGTGGTCTGGCAACTTATTAATTTATTGGATTCCTGATCACTGCATATTTATTTGAGTTGTTATTGTGTTAGTGGACCTGTGGGGCAGCAGCAAGTAAGAATTTCATTGTTCCACTGCCGGTACATGTGACAGTTAAACTCTTGGCTTCTATGTATAGGAGGGAACTACAGATGCTGGTTTAAACCGAAGATGGACACAAAAGGCTAGAGTAACTTAGCGGGACAGGCAGCATCTCTGGAAAGCAGGAATGGGTGAAGTTTCAGGCCGAGTCCATTCTTCAGACCCTTGACCTCTAGATCTGTTTGTTGAACGTTTGTTGAATATACTCCCAGACTGTGACTGGGTAATGTGGCCCAGGATTTAGACACATGAATGATGAAACACAACTCATAATTTCTAAATCAGGATTGTGTGCAACTTGGAAGAAAACCTGCAGGTGGTGGTGTTCTCATACATCTGCAGCTCTTGTTCCTCTTGAACAGAGGTCTGCAAACTCTGGCCCGTGAACCACATCCCTCCGCCACGAGATTTTATCCGGCCCGCAGCAAGCTCAGCGCAGGACGGAGCGTGTGTCAGTTAGGCGCCAAGTCGATTTGAGTAGGGGAGCCATAGCAACCCGGAGCTGCTCTTAGTGTTGTTACCGGGTAGATCCCTCAAATTGTCAGAGCCGAGACATCACAGGGCCGCCATGAAGAAGGGTGCAATGGGGGGCAGGGGCTTGTTCAGCAGCGACAGTCACAATGGGTCAGCGGAGCATTATAAAGTGAGATTGTTCCACTCTGACCCCTCTCTCTCTCCCCTCACTGCCCTATCTCTCTCCCTCTTCCCCCTCCCCCCTCTGCCTGCTCTCTCTGTCTCTCTCACTCTCTCTGCCGCCTCTCTCACTGCTCTCTCACTCTCACACACACATTAAATTTATAAAACTGACATTTCTTTTTTTTTCCTATGGCCCGCAAAAAAATGTGCAAAATATGTAATGTGGCCCTTATGCTGAAAAGTTTGGAGGCCTCTGCTCTTGAAGGTGGAAATTTTGGGTTTAAGAGATGCCATCAAGTAAAGTAACAATGGAAAAAATGGCCACTGCATTTAGAATTGCTTGCCAATCACCTTGTCCTGTATAGTTTGGAGCTACCCAAATGTTGTTGGAGCTGCACTGATCCAGGCAAAAGGAGAATATTTTATCCACTTTCCTGACTTTTGCCCTGTGGATGATGGTTCATGGATAGGAAAATATTTGGATGGATATGTATACCTTGACCAGCATGGCTGCGCTGGGCCAAAGGGCCTGTTTCAATGCTATAACTCGATGATTTTATGATAATCCTTATTGTATCAGGAGGCGGAGGCTCTCGTCACATGACATCCAATTTCTGATCTGCTTTTTGCACCAAGTATGTTATGTTTCTATTGAGTGTTTGGCCAATGGTGACCATCAGGTTGATAACAATGATGAACTGGTATCATACAATCACTGAATATCAAGTGTGGTTGGGAAGATTTCCTCTTATTGGAGTGAAGAATGTTTAGTCGTACGCACCATGAACCAGAGAATAAAATTCTTACTTGCTACAGCTTTACAGGCATATTAAAGACAACAACACACACAAAAATAATGTTTCAAAATGGAGCGGAAGCATATGATCTTTCACATCAAGGAATTGCTTATGACTCTGAGGAGCATCAGCATATGATTTTTCTTAACATAACATAACATAACATAGGAGTTTTCTTCTTAATACTCATTGATGTTAATTTTACAAGAGCTTGAAGTTACAAAAAGTCAATTGCAATCTACCTTTTGATCCATGAGTGGGTCAAACATACTTGCTCATTTATATTTGTAAAGCTAGAAATAAATTGTACTTTGAAACATTTCAAATATAAATTTGTTTGAGTTTCTTTCACGGAAAAAAAAACATATGGTTGAATATTAATGTTAATTTTGTGAAGAGATTTGCAGTAGCAAAGAATTGAGTACGGTTGATGAATATGGGCCGAACACAGACATGTAGTGTAGATAGGGCATCGTGGTCGATATGGACGAATTGAGCCAAAGGGCCTGTTTCCATGCTGTATGACCCGAATTACCTTCTAACTATATTCAATGAAATTCACTTTTCTTGCTTAACTTGTGTATATATTTTTTAAATAATCAAAAGTACATTTTTTTTACAATGTGGAAGTTTGGAAAGACATGGAGTTGACAGTTTACTTGTTATTGAGGACACTTACATCACAATGGAATTGATATATCATTGTGGTTTATATTTCTGCAAGGCAGTTCATTGAGACAACATATAATTCAGCCCGCAATTACATCAGCAAGCTGTTAAACCAGCCCACTGATAACCAACCCTTTTTATTCAAGTTCATACTGGTCTGTGTACTCAAAAATTTGAAAGAAAAGGCACATTAATCAGACATACTAATCAAATTTATATCATCACCTCAGAGTTCGTTAATGGATGTAGGCAGCAATCTTTGAGAAAACAAGCAATTATTTTGGGTATCTCCAAGCTACTAAATCTTTAATGAATTTAAGAAATGCTTATTTCTTTTAACCTTCTGTCCTGCAAAGTTGACATTCTAAATGCAATAAGCAAGTTCGGTATTCTGACTGTGCATGCCCAGGTCATAGGTCATTCGCTATAAACATTCTCGGTAGCTGTGGTGCTGCATTGTGTGCAGGCCTGCTTTTCGTCCGTGGTCGGGGTCGGGCCCGGGTCTCCCGCGCTGTGGTGCCGGGGACCCGAGTTCGATCCTGGCTGCAGATGAGGCGTGGGTCTGTGTGCGTGCAGCTGCCGAGAATGTCTCTCCACCGGTCCAGTCTCCCTCCGCCCGTCTCCCACTCGCATCTGCACCCTCTATCTCGCTGTTACACCCCGCTCTCCCGCTACCTGGCCCCCCCGGTCCTCAGATTAAATATATTTTTACACATAAATCATGAATAAAGATAAGAATGTGTACACAGTTTATACAGTCAGCACTTCGTTCGCTTTATCTTTATAGCGTGTGACCTTTGACAAATCTCATGATTCCTTACGTTTTTCGGAATACCAAACTCACTTATTAAGAGGCCAGAAAAAATCAACCATTCAAAGAAGAAATCAACACGTTGAAATTATTTTTTTGATTGAAAATAGACAATAGACAATAGGTGCAGCAGAAGGCCATTCAGCCCTTCAGGCCAGCACTGCTATTCACTGTGATCATGGCTGATTATCCACAATCAGCACCCCGTTCCTGCCTTCTCCTCATATCCCCTGACTCCGCTATCTTTAACTCTATCTAACTCTCTTTTGAAAGCATCCAGAGAATTGACCTTCTGAGGCAGAAAATTCCACAGATTCACAATCCTCTGTGTGAAAAAGTTTTTCATCATTTCCGTTCTAAATACTTACCCCTTATTCTTAAACTGTGGCCCCTGGTTCTGGACTTCCCCAACATCGGGAACATGTTTCCTGCCTCCACCATGTCCAAACCCTTAATAATCTTATATGTCTCAATAAGATTCCCTCTCATCCTTTTAAATTCCAGAGTATACAAGCCAAGCCGCTCCATTCTATCAACATATGACAGTCCGCCATCCCGGGAATTAACCTGGTGCCCTACGCTGCACTCCCTCAAGAGCAAGAATGTCCTTCCTCAAATTTGGAAACCAAAACTGCACACAACAGGAATTCAGCTGCAATCGACTAAATAACCCCCAGCCCCCCCCCCCCCCCCCCCCAACTACGCACCAAATTAAACTTTGTAAGGAAATGAGCAGTCTCAAAAATCAGTTATTTGTAGCCATCCAGTGGACAATGGCTATTCAATATGTAATTAATTCTCACAAACCAGAAGCCTCATTGAGTTAGTATATCTTAGAAAGAAAAACTTTTTGTTGTGTTTGCATTAGAAAATATGGGAGAGGGAGAGGGAGAGGGAGAGGGAGAGGGAGAGGGAGAGGGAGAGGGAGAGGGAGAGGGAGAGGGAGAGGGAGAGGGAGAGGGAGAGGGAGAGGGAGAGGGAGAGGGAGAGGGAGAGGGAGAGGGAGAGGGAGAGGGAGAGGGAGAGGGAGAGGGAGAGGGAGAGGGAGAGGGAGAGGGAGAGGGAGAGGGAGAGGGAGAGGGAGAGGGAGAGGGAGAGGGAGATCACAATTTTTCTGTAGTCACAAAACAATGTGACAAAAAATGCTACGATTCATGAATTCTTCAATTGTGTTTCAAGATGGATAAAACATCGCAAAAGTAATATTCATAGATCTGGAGCCATACATTCATTCCAATTAAAGTATCACAGAGAACTGCTGTGCACTCTTCCTTCAAGAATGCACATGATTCATAAGATGTGAGTGCTTTTAGTACTTTTTGACTTTAATCTCATCAAACACTAATCATAAATAAAGTGGCCAAATCATCACTTTGCTGCAGAGTAGGGCTTTTAGACAATGGGTCATTCAACTGCAGTAGACATTTTACAATGAAATAGAGCCCGCCATGCTTGCATTTGGTCTTAAATAGAAAGGGAGCAGCAATTACAACGATCACAATGAACTGACTTTCTGTCCTGGGTCTCCTCCATTGTCAACGTGAGATCACATACAAATGTCATATTTCACTTCAACAGTTTACAACTCAATGGTATGAATATTTAGTTTTAAGTAACAAACTCTCTTTTTCTTACCCTCTCTTTCCTGTGCTCTCTCCCCTTTTACCCTACTCTGGTGCACACCGTTTTCTCCCACTCTCCTACCCCCTTCACCCCCTCCCACCCAATTTACTACCCCCCACTCACATGCCATTCCACCTCTTTTATCTTTTCATCTCCTGCCTCTGTCCACCCAATCAGCCCCTCTCATCTGTTTCCATGTGTCACTTGCCAAGATTTGTCTCGCCCTCACCTCTTTTCCAGCTTTTACCCTTCTACTATAATCAGTTGGAAGAAGAGTCCTGTCTCAAAACATAACTCATCCATGTCCTCATGCCTAAATGTGTAAGAAGGATCTGCAGATGCAGGTTTAAACCAATGATAGACTGAAGAAGGGTCTCATCCCGAAACGTCACCCATTCTTTCTCTCCAGAGATGACACCTGTCCCACTGAGTTACTCCAGCTTGTTGTGTCTATCCTCATGCCTAAATGCTACCTAACCCATTGAATTACTCCAGCACTTTGTGTTTTAACTCAAAACGGGAAACGGGGTTAAAAAAAAGTTATTGGAAACATGAAATAAGAATGAAAGTTCATTTTATTTTCAATGCTTGCAATATTCCTTGTAATAACATACTTCAGAACCAATCATAGGTTGAGTGGTTTCCTCTTTCAATAAAATATTCTGATCATCTTTCTATTTTGTTAGTGAAAGGGATGGAGAGGCAAGAGCAGAGATGCGGGAAACAGGTGAGACAGAGTCAGGGCTGTATCCACTGTGGCACAATTTCACTGTACCTTAACTGGCACAGGTGACAATAAACTGACCTTGCCCTTGAGATTCAAGAAGAATTAAGACATTTCCGAGGCACTGAATGATTCATTGTTGGATGAAACTCGACAGAGTTGGAGTACTGGGAGAATGGAATGGAGTCCTTACTGGACATAGGTTGGATGAAAGTGTGATTAAGATAACTGTGGGAGTCTGTGGGTCATAGTGGTTGTTAGTGGCTATCGCAAAATGGTGAACGATGTTGCCCGATTCATTGAGTATTTCAAATATTTTCTCGTTTTATTTCAAATTTCCATCATTCCAAAAAATGTTTTTCCTGCAAGGGATAGCTTGAGAATGCAAAAGGACTTCAACTACAAAAGATTTATTAAAAATAACCTGTTGGCATGGAGACAGAAACAATTTTTAGAAGCAGAAATATTTAAACATATCAGCTAATGACCAGCAGCTGTCTGAGATAGTGTTGATAAGCTGCACCGTTCAGCAGATTCCACTTTGTCGAAGCTCTGTATGCGAGACTACCCCTTCCTCAAACATATCTTTATCCATATCAGCCATGCAGACGCATGCCATTTCTCATAAAGCAGGGCTCTCACTTAACCTTTTTCTCTGTTGTTAGCTGGGCAACCTCGGCAGCTTTTTAGGTTGCCAAATGACAGTTTTTCATTGTTCTAACTAGGACGTGAGAGAATAAAACACTCGTGACTTACGTCGCTAATGTGTGGGATAGAGCTAGTGTATCGGTGGTTGTCGTGGACTCAGTGGGCTGAAGGGCCTGTTTCCATGCTGTATCTTTAAATTAAACTAAAATCACTAAAACCAGAGGGAGTCTAAAGAAGGGTCTCTACCCGAAAGTGTCACCCAATTTCTTCTATCCAGAGATGCTGGCGGTACACCGGTAGTTCACTCCCATTTGTTACTTTGCACACCATTTCTGTTATATTTCAAAATTATAAATAATGTTTTTTTAACTCTTTTTTTGAAAAGGAAAACTGGCACATTTTGTTTAGAAGATAAGTATTAATGCATGATTAGATAAATTGCTTTATAATAGTTTATTGACCATTCAAAACCATCAGTGCTGTAATTCTAAGTTCTATTTAGATTTAAGCGTGATTGACATCAGCGCTAGTTAAGAAATAGTTTGATTTAAGAATTCTTGTTTTTGTTTCAGATCCCCCCCTTAGCTTTACCCTTCTCCATTTCCATTCTCTTTGATGTTATATTTCAGTTGTCGAACCTTCCAGGCCATCTAACTCCTTCAATTTAGCAAATGCTATATGACCGACTCTTGAGAAAGATTTTGACCATGTGCTAATAGTAGTATTATTCATGTGAAGCGCCTAGTTATGTGATGCTCCTTTGACAGTTCTGCTACACTCCAAAAAGACTAAAAAGACAAAAAAGAATAAAATGCAAATACAAGTCGCATATGTTTGTTGCTTTACAGTTGTTTGTTGATAATTTAAACTATTATAAAAATAATGTATCTTATATAAATGAAAATTCGCAGAGTCTGAAGATAATTCTATCCAGAATTAGGCGGCAGCACGGCGGCGCAGTGATAGAGTTGCTGCCTTACAGCACAGGAGACTACGGGTACTAGTCTGTACGGAGTTTGTGCGTTCTCCCCATGACTGCGTAGGTTTTCTTTGGGATCTCTGGTTTCCTGAACTTAAAGAAAGGTAACTTTGAGGGTATGAGATGTGAATTAGCCAAGATAGACTGGCAAGTGATTCTTAAAGGGTTGGCGGTGGATATGCAATGGAAGGCATTTAAAGACTGCATGGATGAACTACAACAATTGTTCATCCCAGTTTTGCAAAAGAATAAATCAGGGAAGGTAGTGCATCCATGGATAACAAGGGAAATCAGGGATAGTATTAAAACAAAAGATGAAGCATAGAAATTAGCCAGAAAAAGCAGCCTACCAGAGGACTGGGAGAAATTCAGAGTTCAGCAGAGGAGGACAAAGGGCTTAATTAGGAAAGGGAAAATAGATTATGAAAGAAAACTGGCAGGGAACATAAAAACTGACTGCAAAAGTTTTTATAGATATGTGAAGAGAAAAAGGTTAGTCAAAACAAATGTAGGTCCCTTGCAGTCAGAAACAGGTGAATTGATCATGGAGAACAAGGACATGGCAGACCAATTACATAACTACTTTGGTTCTGTCCTCACTAAGGAAGACATAAATAATCTGCCGGAAATAGCAGGGGACCGGGGTCAAATGAGATGGAGGAACTGAGGGAAATCCAGGTTAGCTGGGAATTGGTGTTAGGTAAAATGAATGGATTAAAGGCCCATAAATCCCCAGGGCCAGATAGGCTGCATCCCAGAGTACTTAAGGAAGTAGCCCCAGAAATAGTGGATGCATTAGTGATAACTTTTCAAAATTGTTTAGATTCTGGAGTAGTTCCTGAGGATTGGAGGGTAGCTAATGTAACCCCACTTTTTTTAAAGGGAGGGAGAAATAAAATGGGGAATTACAGACCAGTTAGTCTAACATCGGTGGTAGGGAAAATGTTGGAGTCAGTTATTAAAGATGGGATAGCAGTATATTTGGAAAGTGGTGAAATCATTGGACAAAGTCAGCATGGATTTATGAAAGGTAAATCATGTCTGACGAATCTTATAGAATTTTTCAAGGATGTAACTAGTAGAGTGGATAAGGGAGAACCAGTGGATGTGTTATATCTAGACTTTCAGAAGTCTTTCGACAAGGTCCCACATAAGAGATTAGTATACTAACTTAAAGCATATGGCATTGGGGGTTCAGTATTGATGTGGATAGAGAACTCGCTGGCAGACAGGAAGCAAAGAGTAGGAGTAAACGGATCCTTTTCAGAATGGCAGGCAGTGACTAGTGGGGTACCGCAAGTCTGTGCTGGGACCCCAGCTATTTACAATATATATTAATGATCTGGATGAGGGAATTGAATACAACATCTCCAAGTTTGCGGATGACACAAAGCTGGGGGGCAGTGTTAGCTGTGAGGAGGATGCTCGGAGGCTGCAAGGTGACTTGGATAGGTTGGGTGAGTGGGTAAATGCATGGCAGATGCAGTATAATGTGGATAAATGTGAGGTTATCCACTTTGGTGGCAAAAACAGGAAAGTAGACTATTATCTGAATGGTGGCCGATTAGGTGTCATGGTACACCAGTCATTGAAAGGAGGCATGGCGGTGCGGCAGGCAGTGAAGATAGCGAATGGTATGCTAGCATTCAAAGATGGCAGGTACAGGATACTGAGTTGGATGATCAGCATGATCATGTTGAATGGCGGTGCAGGCTAAGGGCCGAATGGCCTACTCCTGCACCTATTTTCTATGTTTCTATGTTTCCTCCCAAAGTCCAAAGACACGCAGGTGGTAGGTTGATTGGCTTGGTATAATTGTAAATTGTCCCGAGTGTGTGTAGGATAGCATTACTCTGCCGGGATCGCTGGCCGGTGAGAACACGGAGTGCTAAAAGACCTGTTTAGTGCTGTATCTCTAAACTAAACTAAGAATATGTTTGACTGGTCAGGAAAATCAACAATCTACAACTTCCTCAAAAATGTAACGGTATAAGAATTTCAGTATGAATAATTTATTTACAAATTGCATTACATCTAATCCAAACTTTAGATTCAACCTGTAGTGTATACTTGCCATGACAAAAAAATAAAATGTAGAATAATCAGCCTTATTTTTTGACAATACTGATATTGAGGAGAATTTTAATGTGCAATTGCACTATTTCCTCTCTCTCAAAATCCTTCACAGAAAAATCTCTCCAGAAATTGTAGTAGTGAGATGAGAAAATCTATTGACAAACTAAAAGAAAAACAGCTTCATTATCCAGAACGCATGCATTTGCACACTCTCATTTTTATATATGTACTAGACCAA
Organism: Raja brachyura; assembly: GCA_963514005.1. The sequence continues at coordinate 39,947,544 of OY740787.1, read as the reverse complement.
GTGGGACCCATTGGATCACGTCCGCTCAACGCGCGGTTGCTAGGGGAGGGGGCGGCCTGCAGCGTCTCACACCTACACTAATCAACCTCTCACACACACACACACACAGAACCGTCCCCATTGATATTATATTAATATTATTCATTCACTCCTTTTACCCCATGCCCCGCCTTATCCACTCATGCATAGCCCCTAACTCGCAGGCGCGGCTAGAGAGGTAAGGGGATAGAGAGAGAGGGACACAAAGGCACAGAGCGGGACACAGAGGCACACACAGAGGGATACAGCAGCACACACAGAGGGACACAGAGAGGGACACAGAGAGGGAGACAGAGAGGGAGACAGAGAGGGACGGGGCACAGAGAGGGATAAAGAGGCACAGAGAGGGATAAAGAGGCACAGAGAGGGATAAAGAGGCACAGAGAGGGATAAAGGGGCACAGAGAGGGATAAAGGGGCACAGAGAGGGATAAAGAGGCACAGAGAGGGACACAGAGAGGGACACAGAGAGGGACACAGAGAGGGACACAGAGAGGGACACAGAGAGGGACACAGAGAGGGACACAGAGAGGGACACAGAGGCAGGGGAGCTTGCTGTCTTTTGGAGCTGGGGTTTCCGGGTGTCCGCTGCCTTTTGGAGCTGGAGTTTCAGATTTGCGGCGTCTTTTGTGCAGGCGGCGCTGCTGCTGCTGCTGCGAGCGGGCGCAAGGTCAAAAGCAACGGCGGGCCGGCCGATTGTGGCTTCCGCGACGGAAAGCCCACCCACAGACGATCAGGCAGGGGAGACGGAGAGGAAGTCGCCCCCCCGTGACGGCCACCGATCACCACGTGGGATCGGGATCACCAGCGAGGAAAAGGCATCACGATTCCATGTGTCCCTGCGATCAATGAAGGAATCGCATGTCTCCATAGATGGCCTGTCCCAGAGGGAGTAATGGCCGCCAGTGCCACCATCACATCGCGCTGCCCCATGCCCACGCGACGAAAACGGCCGCCGCCATGTTCTAGAACCCGAGCTGAAGCGCGAGTGTAATTCGTGTTCAGCGCCTGGGATGTGGGTGGGGCTGGAAGCTGCGTTGTGGACGGCCGGGCGAGTGCTAGTCGACAGCGAGTCGGGAGGCAATAAATTAACTGTGAGTTGGGGGGGGGGGGGGTTAACGCAACTCGTCAGCTGCTTTAATCCACAGCCCTGGTGAAAGTGGGAGGGGGAAAGGGCGGCTGGAAGGGCTCCTGTGAGCGAGAGGACCCATTGTGACATAATCCAGCTCGTTAGATTTTAAAAAGATGTCAGATTGGTGAACAATTTTGGTAAAAATCTCCAGAAATAATGAATCAAATTTGCAGATGAGGGGACTTTTGAAATCATAAGAAAAATCTCATGAGAAAATATGTTAAAATTTCACCGTTACCACGTCGGGTTTTCGAGGAAATGTGAATCAAATACAAAGTTCAAGCAAGCATCCGCACAAGCGACTATCCAGAGTTTTACAGCCCACTGAGTGGAGGACCGGCTTCCGCCAGCGTTACAGACGTTTGGGCCGCAGACACGGACACTGAGAGGAGGCCATCCCCTGTGACGGGTAGAGAGGAGAGGGGAGAGAGGTAGGGAGGAGAGGGGAGGAGGTGAGAAGAGGAGGGGGGGGGTGGGGTGGAGGGGAGCCGGGCAAGTAAGTGGGCTGCGAAATGCGGAGAGACAGAACCGGACTCTGACCCTCTGGAAACATCCATGGGAGGGGCATGGCTTCACAAGCTGCACGGGCAGCGAGGAGAAGCTTCTTCATCACGTGAGCACCAGTGACCTCACGATCTGCAGAACAAAGATAGCGGAACTGAGCTGTAGGATCTTTGTTGCAGAACTTTCTCGATCTTTCTGCGCCTTTTGAAGAACGGAGGGGGGGGGTGGTGGTGGTGGGCTGGCATACCTCATGGAAAACTGCACATGCGCACTGACAGCAAATGCATTAATCCAGAGCAGCGGGGGGTGGGCGGGCCCAGGAGGAAAGGCATTGTGAGGTCAGCAGCTGGGCAGTCTTTATATTTTAAAAAAATGTCAGTTAGGTGATAATTTTTAGCAAATATCTCGGGAAATAATTGACCAGATTTATAGAGGATTGGATTTTTGAAATCATAAAGAACATTTCTACCAGAAGATGTAAAAAAATCACTGTTATTGTAACGTCAGCAGCTGCGCAGCGGTCAGATTGGTCAACAATTTTAATTAAAAGGTCGGGAAAATAATGTACCAAATCTACAGAGGAGTGGATTTCTAAAATCACAATGAAAATCTCTACTGAAATATGTAAAGATTTTCCCGTTTCGTCGTCAGCTTTTCGAAGAGATACGTTTCACAGGCAAAATGACACAGACAGACAGACAGACAGACAGACAGACAGACAGACAGACAGACAGACAGACAGACAGACAGACAGACAGACAGACAGACAGACATCACACTTCACAAATGTACATAAATTCCTTTGGTGGGTTGAAAAGATCTTGGCACCAGAAGGTAGTTTGTCCTGCATTGCTCATTGGTTGCCTGGACAACCATGTCTCAGCTAAGAGAATGACAGTGTGTTCTTTTCCAAGAATTTGCCATCTGGCATAGTACACAATACACCAACAACTCGCACTGCCGAGTTGCTAAGTAAATTCACAACATTATGATCTCCATACTTGACTGTTTACTCGTTTGAACCTTCCAGAACAAAAATACATCTCAAGATTGAAAACTACGAAGAGTTTCAAAAAATATTAAAGTATTAATTTCTATGGGGTTAAATAATAAAATTATTACCCTTTAAAGCAATTACTATTTCAATCCATATTTCCATTTATAAATCAGCCAACAACACCAAGCTGTCATGAGCATCACAAAAAAAAGTTTAGGGTTTGCAAATAAGTAGAGGAAAACTCATCAAAATTATTTGTAACTTCTTGCATTCTTTCAAAATAAAAGGAAAACAAAAAAGAAAAAGGATATGACGTCAAGGGACAAAAAGTAAATGATAATCCCCCTCAGAAAAGAAACAGCATTATGTCAGAATCTGATGAAAGACCAAAGTAGTTTGATGCAGCCTCAGGTTTGAATCAATGGGCTGAGATCCTATTCTTGTATCACATCAATTAACACAGTTGTCTCAGATATCAAAATGCTCTGTTGTGTTTGTGGATATGTTTAGGACTTCTTGCTATCCTGCTTGCTGGACCTGCACTGCTATGTAAATGGTGTGATTTGACATAAAAGGGAAGCGGATAATATTATTAAGCCATTATTTATGAAAACAGTTAAGTAATATAAACAGTCATTATTTACATCAATAGGCAACACAAAATCAAGAGACTCTCTCCGTCTCATAATATGTCTGATATAAAAACAAAAGAATCAAAACAGAGAGTTTATACAAAAGAGTGATATCGTTATAAATATATTAATTCAATTTCAAAATGACTTCTTATGACATCAGCTGATAGTCAGACCACTTGTGGTCGAACCCTCGTTGGTGGTTACGAGGACGGTCACCTGACATCATGGGTTAAGGGGAGTGTCCCAGTACTTAAGCAGATCTCACCTGGAGATCATGAGTCGACAGATAGCTGAGCTCGAGACAACACCCTCACTCAGCTGCAGCAGCAATGATAATATGTTAGAGGACCAAACGTGTATGTATTTCGAACCTATTATGTCTGAATAAAGCAACTGTTTATTCACCACGTTTGGTGCCGCTACATTGGTGACCCACGACGATCCAAATTTGGGATTTAGGATTTCTCCCAACACACGCAGCTTCGGGAGACCCGATGTCTGCAGCCAACAGCCTACCCCCGCTGAACGACGCTGCCGCCAACCCGGCCCTACAGTAAGGTATGCCGCAGGCCGCCCGGGTCGATGGGCGCGGTCCGGGCCTTGTTTGACGGCCACCAATCTCTTCCGCATGACCCGCCCGGTGCCAACCACCGGGGCTGAGAGGTTGTCTCTGACCGCTGGCAACAGCTCCATTTCAGGTCGGATGGTGTCACTGCAACCTCCAGTTTTCCAGCACAGCTTCTCATCTGACATTGCATTCCTGAGCAATCCTGCACCATGGACATTGGACAATTTGCACTTTTACTTTCCTCCACTTTGGACTTGTTTGCTCACTGTAGTTTCTTTTCACTTTTTTACACTGTAATGACCTTGCCGGGTTTAGCAATTAGTTTATTCTTATTTCTTTGTACTATTTTATTTGGTTTGCATTGTTGCCGATGTCTCCTAGCCGTTGCTGGTAACCGTATTTCTCGGGTCATGATCCCCTGCTGGTCGAGGAGATGCGACTGGGTCTCATCCATCCGGCGGCTTTTGCATTGATCTCCTCGCACCTCTCGGCATATGGCCGGGATGGCCCACAGCCGGATCGTCGACTGCGGCCCGACCCACAGCAGGAGCCTCCCTCAACCATGCCTGCACACCTTCTTGTAGAAGGTTAGTGCGTTCTATTCCTGTGCATTTACGAGTTTTGGCTGGGGTGTTTCGTTGGCCTGGTTGTTTCCCTTCCTCCGGTTCTGGGGGAGGGGGGTTCCTGTGGCGTCAGCTGATAGAACACTTGTGGTCGAACCCTCATCAGTGGTTATGAGGGCTGTCACATGACGTCATGGGTTAAGGGGAGTGTCCTAGTACTTAAGCAGATCATGAGTCGACAGGTAACAGCTCGAGCTCGAGAAAACACCCTCGCTCAGCTGCAGCAGCAATGACAATATGTTAGAGGACCAAACGTGTATGTATTTTGAACCTATTATGGCTGAATAAAGCAATTCTTTATTCACCACATTTGGTGCCGCTACATTTTCTTAATGATGCTCCAAAACCAGTTTTCACTTTCCACCCAAAGATACAAAGGTGGTTTCTCACACTGTGATTTTTATTCTTGTGAAAACATAGAACAAAAGCTAACATGAGAATACATTTTCCCAATCATTTTGCTACTTCTATGGCCACTGCAGATTTTGGGGAACCACAAACTAAAATGACATGTGATGACTCTCTCAAATATTCCTCTAGACTGTACATCTTATTTGATGGTGCTAATTTGAAGCAATTACCAGAGAAAATAACATTTTAACTGCCAAATATTAACTGGCATGGTCTTCAGCATATACAAGGTCACACAACTTAAAAATACACAAAGGATATCTGCTTCCCTTGGAACAACAGTACATGAGCAAAACATAATTGCAATTAGTCTTTCACTGCCCAGATGGAGGAAAAGAAAAGTTCCATTTCAGTTTTACAGAGCTGAGAAAACACTGGAAGCATTCAGATTATTGTGTCAACATCTTTTTAGGACAGTTAAAATGTAAAAGAATGAAGTACATTTCTATCTTCCACAAAAGGACCATAGACATGTATATACTAGTTTACAAAAGAAACTCTGGAGACTCCACACAAAAGTTCATCTAGTTTCCCACAATGACTGAATTGCTACCATACAGTATTTCTGCAATTTTCTCAAGGATTAAAGAGTGCATACTGTATTATAAGGAACATTATGTCTCCACACTCGCTAAAGATCAAGCTCATCTTTAGTTTCATTATTAAAGTATAAGACATAATTTTGGAATTTTGATGTGGTTGCTTTGACATGTTGGTACAAAAAAGACCGACTCGATTCGTACTCTTTTAAATTGTTAACTAATTTACATGGACTGATGTGGCATTTTAAGAAACAACAATGAAATAACTCATTATTAGTTCAGACTGAAGGGTTGAATGGGATACCAAAGGATATGAATGAACTACTCAAGGTCTAATTACCATCAAGGTCTTTGTTCCCATTACAAACGCCACAATCTTCTGTTGAATGGCCTCTGCCTTCTGCTACTAAATTTGGAGAACTCCAGCTGAAATGTGAACTGGATTAATCAAAATTCTTCACTGCTTCTTTCAGTTCACTACATAACAACAGCAATTCTGACTGCACATATTGCCATGTTTATTCCACCCACATCTGAAAATCTGGGTTTGACCCAGACTTTTTACTGATTGATCAAATTATTGGGGCTCTGTATTAAACTCTGGAATTCAGCAGGTGGAAATGCCGATATCACCTTAGAGTTTAGCATGCACAATCAATATTGCAATGAGTAAATGCTAGAATGGAATCAGAGTCCAAAAGCAATGAATCCTCCTTGTTCCCATGTCTGTTTCATTAAATTGGGAGAATTCAGAGTTAGTGGGAGATTAGAGAAGGTCAAATAAGGCACAACAAACATACACCTGACTTCAAACTTTCATGCAAACTTTATATATCAGCTTGCCTAATCAATGACATTTGTGCAAATTTGAGCAGAACATTTGTATTAGTTATACGGTACATATGCAGTTAAATATGTCATATTCGTGGAAATTATATGCATGAGGTTTGGATTTTGGGTATGAAATTCAAAATAAAACACAGAATCCAGTCATTTAAAATGGCTAACACTCAAGTTATGTTCTCTGACCTTATTGTTATCTGTGGCCTCGTGCACCATGGACTATTTGGTAACACTCTTGGGGCGCACCCCATTAAGCGAGTGTATATTTTGAGTCTTTATGTGGCTCGTCCACGGCGAAACTCCCACCAGCGACCACCACAGGTCCAAGGATTGGGCCCGGCAACTGGGCAGGCTCGATCTTGTAGCTGACTCGATCATGAGGAGTCAGTATGAATCGGACAATTTGGAAATTTATCGCTCACCAAGCATGGAAGACCACCACCGCCAGGGTGACGGAACTGAGCGGACCATTTGAGAGGCTAGTGTTTTTGTCAAGGTAGCCGTCTTTGGTACATCATCTGATGTGCCGTTGTTATCTCCACTTGCTGTTCCCCGGTTCTAGAACTGGGTACCAACAAGGCACGGGGTGCATGCGGTACACGAACCAGCAAGGCTCTAACTTAAGGATCTTAATCGTCTCAATAAGTGTTACATGTCTCCACTTGCGGTTTCCCTGGATTCTATTGGCTCTGGCTAGCCGACCCAGGACCGTCAAGGCAAATTAAGGGTGGTAAGGGTCTCTCCTCCTCTTCCTGGTGTTAAGCGGAATGAGGATGATAGCTCAGATCACACAGACATGATCTGGCACAACTGTAGCTTTCGATACATTTAGCGCAGAGCACCGCTACAGGGTGATATATGCGGGGACGTTTTTTGTCCGGGACAAGTCCCATCCGGTTAGGCGAATACATCCAGCCAAAATTTTGTTTTGTGGGTATCCTTAGTCTGCTAGGTGTCTGATCTCCGCAGATCAGTTTCCTTCCCGTGTTACTTTCTATAGTCGTTTTGGCCGATGCTTTGATGTTTAGCATCGTTTCCAGCGGGACCACGTGGAGGCACGACTCACTGAGGACGGCGAGAACACGTTGAAGATGTCCTCAGCTACGGTAACTGGCCAGAGACTCCCTGATGTTAGAGAGTCATAGTTACTCATTATCTGTGTCATGGTTATGGTCATTTTTACCCTTCAGAATCATTCTCGACTGCTGTCATACCCCAGTTTTCTGCCCACTACTGCATTATATAATCACCAGAATTTCAAAAGAGAAGTCCTCATCTACTTTAGACAAAAATGCTGGAGAAACTCAGCAGGTGAGGCAGCATCTATGGAGCAAAGGAAAAAGGCAATGTTTCGGGTCGAAATCATTCTGAAGAAGAGTTTCGACCCGAAATGTGGCCTATTTTCTTCGCTCCATAGATGCTACCTCACCTACTGAGTTTCTCCAGCATGTTTGTCTACCTTTGATTATCCAGCATCTGCAGTTCCTTCTTAAACACTTCATCTACTTTATCTTTAGCAAAACATAGTGCTGGAGTAACTCATCGGGTCAAGCAACATCTCTGGATGGCGATCTCTGGTCGGGACCCTCTTCCGACTGATTGTAGTAGGGGAAGAAAGTTGGAAATGAGGTGGGATGGAATAAAGCTTGGCAGGTGATAGGTGGATACAGGTGAGAGGTTTTATTTGGCAAATTAATGGACAAAAGCTGGAGATTAAATACAAAGGAGACAAAAGGGTGTAAGAACACGAGAATAGTAGTAAAATGCGAAATTAGAGGATGGGGCTATAGATGGAAGGGAACAAGATGAGGTGGGCCAAGGTGGGAGCAAGGGGAATGCGGCATCCTTTACACCAATGAGATCAAGCATAGACTCGGTCTGCCAAGGCTCGCTGGATTACTAACCATTTTAACTTCCCTTCCCATACCAATCTTTTCGTCCTCCCCCATTGCCAGAGGCCACACGCAGACCTGACGAACAGCACCTCATATTTGCATGGGTAGCTTATAACTCATCAATATTAATACTTTTTGTTTTGCTTAATATTGCAGCATCTGCAATTTCTTGTTTCTCCTCTCTTCTCTACTACTCCTTTGGCCCCAACACTGAGCTTTGCTGCATTGCAAGCACCTCAAAAGTTATCAATAGATCATACTCATATGGAATTGCTGTTTATGAAGGACCTCCTTGGGACCCGGCTGCCTGGATCATCCAGCCATAACTTCAGAGGATTTCCATGACTTCCTTGCATAAGTAATATGCTTCCATTGGTACTCTTTCACCAGACAGTCGAGGCCTCAGACACCTGCAGTGATCTCTGCAGTCAGATCTTAAAGACATCCTTTTAAGGACCAGTTGCAGGGGTTACACCTGCAAAGCTAAATAATGGCAGTTGCGAAAAGTTGCAATACATCAGTTTGAATACATCAGAATTTAAAAAAAAAATTACTGTTACAGTGCCCTCCATAATGTTTGGGACAAAGAGCCATCATTTATTTATTTGCCTCTGTACTCCACAATTTGAGATTTGTAATAGAGAAAAAAAAATCACATGAGGTTAAAGTGCACATTGTCAGATGGGTATTTTAAATTAAAGGGTATTATTATACATTTTGGTTTCACCATCTAGAAATTATAGCTGTGTTTGTACATAGTTCCCCCCCAATTCAGGGCACCATAATCTTTGGGATACAGCAATGTCATGTAAATGAAAGTCGCCATGTTTAGTATTTTGTGGTATATCCTTTGCATGCAATAACTGCTTGAAGTCTGCGATTCATGGATGTTGCTGGGTGTCTTTTCTGGTGATGCTCTGCCAGGCCTGTGTTGCAGCCATCTTTAGCTTATGCTTATTTTAGGGGTTGGTCCCCTTCAGTTTTCTCTTCAGCATATAAAAGGCATGCTCAATTGGGTTCAGATCGGGTGATTGACTTGGCCACTCAAGAATTTACCATTTTTTAGCTTTGAAAAACTCCTTTGTTGCTTTAGCAGTATGTTTGGGATCATTGTCTTGCTCTAGAATGAATTGCTGGCCAATAAGTTTTAAGGCATTTGTTTGAACTTGAGCGGATAGGATGTGTCTGTGCACCAGAATTTATTATGCTACCACCATCAGCCGTTGTATCATCAATGACGATAAGTAAGCCAGTACCTTCAGCAGCCATACATGCCCAGGCCATAACACCCCCACCACTGTGTTTCACAGATGAAGTGGGATGCTTTGGATCTTGAACAGTTCCTTCTCTCCTCCATACTTCGCTCTTGCCATCACTCCGATATGTTAATCTTCGTCTCATCTGTCCACAAGACCTTTTTCCAGAACTGTGGTTGCTCTTTTAAGTACTTCTTGGCAAACTGTAACCTGGCTATCCTATTTTTACAGCTATCCAATGGCTTGCATCTTGCAGTGTAGCCCTTGTATTTCTGTTCATCAAGTCTTCTGCAGATAGGATAGTGGTCATTGACAAAGCCACACCTGAAGATCTGTCGGACAAGTGTTTGGGGATTTTACTTTATTATAGAGAGAATTCTTCTGTCATCGACTGTGGAGGACTTCCTTTGTGATTAGTAAGCTCACCAATGCTCTCTTTCTTCTTAATGATGTTCCAAACAGTTGATTTTGGTAAGACTAAAGGGCCTGTCCCACTTTGCGATTTTATGAATGACGCCAGTCACTGACGCCCGATGTCTCCTAAAAACCGTCAAGTAGTACGACAGGATAGGACACAACCATGTCAAGGTACGACACTCTGCGTCACCAATTTCCACGCGTCACCATAGGACAGGACACACGTCACCATGCTTTGCCATAGGACGGTATTCAACGGCAAACGACAGCATAGAACACCGCCTGTGATGTCACAACCGTCAAGCGGCGTCAATGCACGTCCACCCTCGACACGATACGGCAGGTAGGGGCACGTGACGTCATTTGATCACACAGCTTCCCTATAAATCAAGGCGCAACGTTGTCACGTAGTGACATACAATGAATTAGCATACGCAATGACCGTGCGTCACCACGCGTCACCCGTACGTCATCGTGCGAAAGGACGCACGACATAAGACACGCAGATGTCGCGCGAGAATTTTGAACATTCCAAAATCCTGGGGCGGCAGGGAGACACCGCACGTCATTACATGCGTCACCACGCGTCACGACCAACCACAACAAGACATCTTCTTTTCAGGCTGTCGCCTAAAATGTCTACCAAGTGGGACAGGCCCTTAAGGCTGATGTCTCTAACAGTTTTATTCTTATTTCTCAGTTTCATAATGGCTTCTTTGACTTTCATTGGCCCCACTTTAGTCCTCATGTTGATAAACAGCAATAAAAGTTCCACGGTGATGGAAAGCCTAGAATAAAGACGAGGTGCTGAGAGCTTTCTTGTACCTGCATTAAGGGGGCAAATAAATACACCTGAGCAATTACAAACACCTGTGAAGCCATGTGTCCCAAACACTATGGTGCCCTGAAATGGGGGGACTATGTATAAACCAGGCACGTGCTGTCAGGGTAGGCAAGGTTGGCACTGCCTACCCTGACTAAAATAATAACATAGTAATGTCTAAATATAAATAGTAACGGCATGGGAGAATTATGCCTATGTAAGAGACCGATCTCTTAGGTAGGCATAATTCTCCGTGCCTTTTATCAGCAGCACTTGTAACACGGGAAGGTCTGTGCAGCCCTCGTGCCGTCAGCACTCCCTGAAGCCGTCAGTTTCAAGCGGGGCTGAAGGCAGCAGAAATTCAGTCTACTGCGCATGCGCAGCGCACGTTTCTTGGCGGGGTTTTCAAATTAGGTTTGTCATGTACCAATGATGTGGTAAGTACATTTCTTGGTGATGTTTTTAAATACCGTATTTCCCGGGGTGTGGGGGTGGGAGGAGAGCACCTTTCCAAGCATTTGGGGAGTCTGGCCCGGGGTAAAGTTGCGGGGAGGGCACGAATGTTATGAAGGAGGGGATTGGGATGATGCCACTTGCGACGCTCCTTGCACTGAGGCGTGGGATGCCACCGCATTGAGGCCGGGGAGAGAGGGTGGGGGGGGGGGGGGGGGGGGAAGAGAAGTAGCTCGGCTGGCTGAGCGGACAGCGGAACCAGCCGCCACCTTAGCTCCTTCTGCCGGCCCCGCTCACCTCTGGTAGCTCTCCATCTAAAAACCTCTTTCTTGCCGTTCGCTGACCTCACTCGTGTCCTTAAATTCCGACAGCGCGATTGAGGTTACATTCGGCTGTGGGAATTTAAGGATTTGCAGGAAGCCGCTGACATGAGCGAAGTCGGCGAACGGCAGGTGACAGGTGTTCAGACGGAGAGCACTGCCAAAGGTGAGCGGGCCGGCAGAAGGCGCTGAAGCGGCAGCCAGTTCTGGTGTCGGGTCCCGGTGGCCGCTCGTAGCTCCCCGAGCTGCTTCTATCCCCAGCTACAATGCGTAGCTTCGCGCCCGGAGCTGCGGTAGCGGTGAGTGAGTTACTGGCATTATCCCCGACACCCTCCTTCTCAATACTCATGCCCTCCCCACAACTTTACCCCTGGCACAGACCCCGCCATCTCTCCATCTGCCATCATCATCACCCCCCCCCCCCCCACCTACACACACACATTCAGTAATTCAGAATAAAGGAGACTAGGAAGCCTTGGGCAAATTGAATTGTCACTGTTTTTATTTATTTTTTTACGGGAGAGAACATTCTGCGCATGCGCGGTTTAATTTTTTTAAGTCGACCAAGTGCCTACCCTGAGTAATCACTCATGGCAGGTGCCTGGTATAAACACTGCTGTAATTTCTGCATGGTGAAACTAAAATGCATAAAAATGGCCTTTATGAAAATCTGACTTGCGCTTTAACCACATGTGACTTTTTCTATTACAAACATCAAATTGTGGAGTACAGAGGCAAATAAATAAATGATAAGTCTTTGTCCCAAACATTACGGAGGGTACTGTACGTAAGGAATCCCAGCAACATTATTTTGTGAACTTCGCAATGGAAGGTCTCAATCTTTATTGGTATTTTACAGAAAATGTTATGCTGACAACCCACATTATTTTAATATAATTGAGAAAGTTAGCAAATTCCATGCCGCAATCTGTTGACACTAATTAATTCCAACATATTGCAAGAACAAGATTTATGAGTAAATGGAAGACTGGCAACATTAATGAAGAATCATTGCTTCAGGTACTTAGATAAAGTATTCTCAATCATTGCGATCTCAGCCAGATGCCACTTAGGTGCTGCATATTAAGATGTTTAATATGCAGATGCTGGTTTAAACCAAAGATAGACACAACATGCTGGAGGATCTCAGCTGGACAGGCAACATTTCTGGAGAGAAGGAATGGGCGAGGTTTCGTGTCATGACCCTTCATCAGTCTGAAGAAGGGTCTCGACCTGAAATGTCACCAATTTCTTTCCAGAGATGCTGCCCGTCCCGCTGAATAACTCCAGCATTTTGTTTCTATTAGAGGTTTAATATGTTTTATGTAATTTAAGGCTGTTGTTATCATCAATTAATATGTACAACCATTGCTGATTGGAATTTATATATCTGTACAATCTATATTACTAAAAGTCTGATCTATACCACTTCCTGTTGTTCTGTATATTGATTTTAGAAAAGACGCTGCCACTTATGGCTGTGATTTTTGGCCATCTTACTCAGAGTCCCCCTCCGCTGCGCAGGACAAGAGGATTTTTCCCATCGATTAAAAATAAAAGTTATTAATGTTTAAAAAATGTTGATATTCTCTCTCCTAAAGGCCACGCCCCTTCCGGAGGGGCTATAAAACCCGGAAGTGTTGAGTGCCTCAGTCAGTCTCTGAAAGATGGGGGAGCGAGAGGGTCACGTCTCCCAGTCTGAGCTGCGAATAACACTGAACACATGTCTACTAAACTGTGAGTGGTTTTACTGACCTGTCAGTACCCTTAATGTGGTACGAAAATATAGTTTGGAAATGCTAAAGCTGTGTTGCCTTTGGTTTGGAAATGCTAAAGCTGTGTTGCCTTTGCTTTGGAAATGCTAAAGCAGTGCTGCTTTTGGTTTGGAAATGCTAAATCTGTGTTGCCTTTGGTTTGGAAATGCTAAAGCTGTGTTGCCTTTGGTTTGGAAACGTTAAAGCTGTGTTGCCCAATTAAAGTTGCCATGCCTAATTAAAGTTGCCTTGCCTAATTAAAGTTGCCTTGCCTAATTAAAGTTGCCTTGCCTAATTAAAGTTGCCTTGCCTTCTATATAATTAAAAGTTTTGACCACTTCCTGTTTGCGCTTTATATTAATTTTAGAAAAATCGCTACCACATACGGCTGTTATTTTTGGCCATCTTACTCAGAGTCCCCCTCTACTCATCAGGTGCCGAGGAATTTTCCCTTCGATGAAAAATAAAAGAGTTATTTGTGTTTTAAAAATATTGAAATTCTCTCCATTTAATCACACCATGAACGTCACGCCCCTTCTGGTGGGAAGGGGGAGGGACTATAAAACCCAGAAGTATGAGCATGGCTCAGTCTCTGCACGATGGACGAGGGAGAGGTCACGACTCGCTGTCTTTAGTGGCCTTGCATCCTGCTTGAAGTAGTAAGAGACTGCTCTTGAATTTGGTGGCCTTGCACAATGCTTGAAATGGAATTTCAAGGAATAGCCATGAGTCAACTGCCAGCCCACCAGCAGTGAGTGAGTGAGCAGCCAGCACAACAGGCTTGAGTGACTCAACCGCCAGCCCAAGAATCCATTTGGCCCACAATGTCCATACTAGCCCTCTGGAAACCAGTCTATTCAGCCCACAACACCCATATTACCGCTCCAGAACGCACCTCCCCCCCTCCCCCACTGGCCACCAATATTGGAATTGGTGGAGAGGTGGAATATTGTGTTGGGGGACCAGCACTCCCCTGTGATGCTGGGACCCAATAGGTCCCACTTAGTCTAGTATATTACTATTATTCTGGTCCACATTCAGCTCTTGGTGAGTGTCACTTACTTTGGAAATCTGGATCCTGACTTTTTAGATTAATCTAAATCAGTTGCCCTGTCTGAGTGGGTACGTGTTTCAGCTGAGACTGATTTTGAAAGTCTTGATTCAAAGCATTATCATATTGCATAAAATGAATGCACAGGATAAATGATTTGCTTAGGCAAAACAATATCCATATATCATTAACAGAAATGTGTTAAAATCTAGATCCCTAAAGACCACCGTTATTCCATTACAGGTCCACATATGATCTTACCCCAAATTTCCTGATTAGCTAAATTATGTGCCAGTCCCATCAAACCCCAAACTACTTTTCCCATCCAAGTCTTTTCTTTTGCCAATCAGTATTTTTTCGATATTTCAGTCAATGCTATTCTGAAAGCAACAGGAAATAGGGAAGATAATGTTTTTAAATATTAGAATGTCCTTAAATTGTAATGAAGTGCATTTATTTCTAGAATAGAAACAAACAACTGCAGATACTTGTTAGTACCCCAAATGTCTTGAAGAACCATCCCAACCAGAAACATCACCTATCCATGTTCTCCAGAGATGCTGCCTGATCTGCAGAGTGACTCCACCAGTGTCCTTTTGTGCATTTATTTCTAAACAAATGTGTTTATTCAAAGATAAAAATCCAGATACTTGGACAAATTACATTTTGTGACACAATGGGTAATATAAATAAATTTTTACTTTCCAATACATGGCATTTGCATTATAAAGGTTCCAGTGTCTGAGGGCTTTCCTTTAAAGAAACGATGGATTTCAAACTTGCATCTACAAGTTGCAATATCAGCAAAACAATAATCTACATCATGGCCTCTAGCAGTTTTTCACCATTGTATTCCTGGCGTATGGATCACATGGTATCATTCTAATGCACTCAACATTCATGCACTCCAGGAATAGCTACCTACAAGATTTTTCTCTCAGAATCCAGCCCCCCCTCCCCTCTCCAAAAGAAACTTCCATTTGTGCCAACAACAAATACACCTTAAATGTTCATATTACATCATTCTACTCTGAAAAACACTTGTTTTCTTTCTGTTCAGCAGAAAAGGAAATGTTTATTCTTTGGAGATTTGTAGCTTTACAGAATTTTATAATTTTCCAATGAACTACGTTTCCAAGATTTAGACATGATTAAAAATTAAAATAAACAATTACCAGCAACAGCATTCTTCAGAATCTTCAAGGGAACATTTAGATGGTATCTAAAGTTTTTTGCATGAAATAAATCCAAAAGCAATATATACATACCAGGCTCTCATTTAAAGTTTCCTCTGTGATGATATTTCAAAAAATCATTTAAAAAAAATGAAATCAGCAAATTAGGCAACATAAGTAATAATACATCAACAGATATCCAAGTTGTGTGTGTTTTTTTTATACAGTGGAGATGGTAGGAGGAGGGGAGAAGGAGAACAAATCTATTGAGTGGATACAAAACATGAGAAGTCATATATCATGTTTTCCATGCTTCACAAACTTTCTGTTAGAGAAACACAAAGGGAATTGGCAGCAATTTACTTAATTATAATTATTTAGACATGAAAATGGAGATGATGAGAAGCAGAATTATAAATATGTCTGGACAAATCTATTACTGGCTCAATAGAGCTCCAGCTCACTGTTTATACTTCAACCAGACAACCAAGCTTGCAACACGCATTGCAGACTGCAAATGACGATTTATTGACGCAAGCACTGCTGCACATGGCATGCCAACAATCAATCATAGAAGGACTTTTTTTAAACAACTTTTCTAGAAGCTAATCTATGGCTGAAAATTTGAGATTCCAAATCTAAAACAAGCTGACATAACAGAAGAAAAGGCTTATACCACAAAGAACATGTTTAAATAAAGGACACAGAAGCTGCCAATAATTTAAACAAAAGCAAGGAAACACTGCCGAATGAGCCAAAAGTCTTGTTGATTCGTATACTGTCCAATTCTTACTAAATGAGAACTCTAGGGTTTTGCAGCTTGTTACTAGAATTCTGATGTTTCTGCAATATTTTTAACATTTTTCCCCCCAAAAACAGGCTGCAAGGTACTTGAAATAAAATTTAAAAGATAACGTTATAGTGTGGTCCATTATAGCAAGTAGCATAAATTATGCCTACAATCCCATGAACAGCAAAGTTCTTACCTCAGCAAGATTGAGGATTTGGATCAATTGTAATATCAGAAAGAAACCTTAAAGTGGAGCAGGTTACTCCTCTGTCCCTACACACACACACACACGTATATATAAGTGATCTGGACCAAAATGTAGATGCAAAAAAACAAAACAAATGCTGGTGCTGGACAGGCATCATCAGTGGTGGTAGATGGAAGTGGACAGATAATGTTTTGGGTCCGGATCCTTCTTCAGATTACGCTTTATTCAATTCCCCTGGCCACTTGCAGTCCGGAGTCTTGTATATCGGCACCGCTGGGTCCCGCCACCCTTTCGCTGATGTGATAGATTTCAATCTGGAAAAATGTGTTCTGTTGCATTTGACCCCAAATGCAAGAGGAATGTAAACAACAAATGGTAGGGCCATTAGAGTATTGTTGCAAAAATTGATTTTGGGGTGCACGTCTATCGCTTTTGCAAAGTGGCAACACAAATGGACAGGATGGTAAAGAAAGCATATGGCATGCTTGCCTTTCTCAAGTATAAAAGTCAGGAAATCATGTCGAGTATTAGGTACAGTTCTGGTTACCACACTATAGGAAGGGAGTACAAGTGGCTCACCGGGATGTTACCTGGATGGAGAGTATCACCAATCAAGAGAGGTTGGATTAACTTGGAAACACAAGGAAATGGAGATGCTGATTTACAAAAAAAGGCATAAAGTGCTGGAATAATCCAGTGGGTCAGTCAGTGGCTCCGGGGAGTAAGGATGGGTAATGTTTCGGGTCGGGACTCTTTTTCAGACTGTAAGTAGAGGGCGGGAACTTGAGGTAAGAAAAGGCCAGAACAAAGCAGGACCGGCAACAGATGATCAAAGAAGGGTGCAGTCCCACATGGCCCATTGTTGGCCGAGGTGATAATGAAGGGATACAAGGATGCGAACAGTGGAGCAACTAGTACAATTTGGGCAGGGTGATAGGGAAGAATGCATGGATTACTTGAAAATAGAGAAATCAACGTTCACTGGGTTGTAAGCTGCCCAAGTGAAATACGAGGTGCCATTCCTCCAATTTGCGTATGGCCCAGGACAGAAAGGGGAGTTAAAATGTTTGGTAACCGGGAAATTATGTAGGCCAAGGCAGACTGAGAGTAAATGGTTAGAGAAAAGATCGCCAGTCTCACACTTGGTCTCGCCAATACATACGAGCCCACACTGAGAACGGATACAGTAGATGAGACTGGAGGAGGTGCACGTAAATTGCTGCCTCACCTGAAGGAATTGTCGGGGACCCTGGATGGAGTCAAAGGAGGAGGTATAAGGACACGTGTTGCATATCCTGTGGTTATAGGAGAATGTTCCTGGTGAGGGGGTGTTTCGTGGGAAGGGATGAATGAACCAATGAGTTACAGAAGGAGCCGTCTCTGTGGAGGTTGGAAAGATGGACATGGGAAGGTGTGATTAGTGGTGGGGTCACGTTAGAGGGGACGGAAATGTCAGAGGATGTGTTGGATGCGCAGGCTGGAGGGGTGAGAAGGTGAAGACCAGGGGAAGTCTCTTGTATCGGGCGGTGGGGGGGGGGGGGGGGGGGGGGGGGGAGAGGAAGTGAGACCTGCTGATGCCACCCCCAGCAGCTTTCAGGCCAGGATGCCGACGCCGCACCTGGCCTGCATGCATGCAGGACGAGCGGCCAAAGCCACTCTCTGGTGCTTCCAGGCCGGGCTGCCGATGCCATCCCCATCCCACACCACATTCCTGGCCACTTCTCGGCTGTTTCTACCACATAGCCTCACAGGTCAGAGCTCGCGGCTGACGGAGTTGATGGAGCCTGGGTCGACAGGGCCGGATGCTGGGGCCTAGGTCGGTGCCAGGGAGAGGGCCTGGCAGCGATAGTGGGGAGGTCGGTGCGGCAGTCGATAAGGACGCCGACCAACGGACGATGACGGACCACATGGAGGTAAGGACACCGCTGCTGGGGGAAGGAACAAACGAGAATACGGTGCAAGCAATGGAGGACCTGGCATGGGACAAGCAATGGAGGGACAAGCAATGGAGGACCTGGCATTTGGGGGGGCTGCCGTGAGGGAAAGGGGGAAGAAAAATGAGCAATGGAAGACAAGGCATGGGGCGGGGCGGGGGGGGGGGGGGGGGGGGAGAGAACAAAGGGCAACCGGCCACAGATACTTTGTAAGTGCCCTTTATGCGGTGGCTATTTGCACACCTTGGGTTTGCAAGCAAAGAATTTTGCTTTGACTTGACACATGTAACAATAAAGTATTCAATTCAATAATCCCTTACTCAGTCATAGTGGACAATCGGCAATAACAGACACCACCTCCCCTCGCAGCACCTCACATTCTACTCAATAACCAAAAATCTGTAGCCTCCTTTTGCTCTGATATTTTATTTAATTCACGTTTCATCGATAATAGACAATAGACAATAGGTGCAGGAGTAGGCCATTCAGCCCTTCTGCCCTTCACCGCCATTCAACGTGATCATCGCTGATCATCCCCAATCAGTACCCCGTTCCTGCCATCTCCCCAAATATTTTAGTATTGATGTTTAATGTTTTATGTGTCATTCTTAACTGTCACTTGATGTCATGTTGTCACTTGCGGGTGGAGCACCAAGGCAAACTCCTTGTTTGTGAATACTTGGCCAATAAACTTATTCATTCATTCATAAACTTATTCATTCATTCATTTATCTGAATTAAACTACATTAACCATTCCTTGGTCTGCTTGCTCATTTGATCAAGTTCCCGCAGTAATTCTTGATAACCATCTTTCACTGTCTATGATACCACCTATTTTTGTGTCATCTGCAAATTTACTAATCATGCCTTGTAGATTCTTATCTAAATCGGTGACATAGACAATAAACAACAATTAGCCCAGCACCGATCTCGGAGACACACTCGTCACAGGCCTCTAGTCCAGCCTTCTACTATAACCCACTTCTTCCTACCATGAGGACATTTCTGTATTCAGTTAACTATCTCTCGATGGATCCTACGCGATCTAAACTCCCAGAGCAGCCTATCATGTGCAATCTTATCAATGGTCCTCTATAAAGACCATTTCAAGAGCTCTGACCTCATCAAACTTCTTGGTTACTTCTTCCAAAATCTCAATCCAACTTATGAGACATGATCTCCCATGCACAACATCATAGTGATTATCCTTCATAATCCGTTAAAGAAGGAACTGCAGATGCTGGAGAATCGAGGGTTACACAAAAAGCTGGAGAAACTCAGCGGGTGCAGCAGCATCTAAGGAGCGAAGGAGATAGGCGACGTTTCGGGTCGAGACCCTTCTTCAAACTGCTGCACCCGCTGAGTTTCTCCAGCTTTTTGTGTAACCATCCTTCATAATCCCGTCTTTCCAAATGCAAGTCTAGTCAGAGGATCAAATGAG
The DNA here is from genome assembly GCA_963514005.1 of Raja brachyura. The sequence goes on along the minus strand of OY740787.1, from coordinate 39,927,733 downwards.
ACAAACAGATAAAGGGGAAATTAATTGATACAGTGAAAAATGACTTTCAAAAGCATTAGACAAGAGGCCACATGTAAAGCTGTTACATAAAGTAAAGACACGTGAATTTTAGGTTATTGCAATTTGCATGGATAAAGGATTATAGAACAGAAAGTCAGTAAAAAATATTTTCAGGTTGGCAGACAATTACCAGCCAGGTGCCACAATTAATAATCCAATTACAGATATCGATTAACCCCATACATAACAGACATTTCCCTAACCCAAAAAAATCAGAACAGGGGACTCAGATATATCTAATCTACATGATTAATTTTAACTGATGTTTCCGTTGGCTCATAAAAAGTGCAGTAAAATGAAAACCTTGAATTAAAAATAAAATAGAAAATGCAAAGAATACTCAGCAAGTCAGATAGCATAGTTTCAAGTAAAAATGTAACAATTTTCACAAAATTTGAAATTCCAGTCTTTACAGCTTCACACCCCTCCCCACAAAACAATGCCAGCAACTGTGCAGAACAAGAGAGGTAGCGTTTCAGGTCAGTGGCCTTTCATCATTTGATACATTGCACTTGATCCTCTCATCCAGATCACTGAAATAGATCAATCCCTGCGGCATCCCAGTCGTCCAATTCAAACATGAATGTTCATCTCTGTCCATCATTATTCCTCAAACTATGCCAGAATACTATTCGTGAAACCTATGTTTTAATGGCACATCAGCAAATACTTCTATAAAGTCCAAATACACTTAATTTACATCACATAGTTTGTTCTTATCTATTCTGTTCATTACATCCTCAAAAAGTTTCAACAGATTTGTTAAACACTATTTCATTTTCATCCTGATATTGTTTTGTAAATTGATCGTTTAAGTTTCCCCCCCAGTCTAGTTTCAGTAAAAACACTGAAGCAAGCACTTGAACAACTAATCTTTATTTTAACAAAAGCGCAATTGCAGATCAATTACTGTACTTATCCCACAGCGGGTTCGATCCTCATATCTGCCTGATCAAGCCCAGTAGGCCTCGCTCAAACAGAGACACTCCAGAAAGTCACACAGTCCCAAGCGCTCTCCCAGAAGATCGACGCTGAACCTCGTGGTAGCGGACTTTTATATGTCCCGGGACATCAAGGGGCCGAACCATATGGGGGGGGGGGATCTCTTAATAATCCAATTACAGATATCGATTAACCCCATACATAACAGACATTTCCCTAACCCAATAACACAGCAGGTCAATACATTGTATTCAAACCAGACTTCTCAAGGAAGCCAACTTAGAAACATTTACCCTGATCTGCAAGAAACCCAGACAAGGCTCAATACTTCATCCAATCAACACGTGCCAAAGTAGAACTCTGCAACATTATTTACAAGGTATGTCTGGTTTACAGCCATCCAATCCATTCTATGCATTTTGCACCTAATTGACAGGGTCTTCAGGTGTTCTTATTCTTTTCTTGCAACATGTATCTATGCTCTAGACACATTGGCACCACTCCGCAGCTTGTCTTTTAACTGAAGTCTCTACACTTTTGATCTGAGTGAAGTACGTTCAATTGGCATTAATAACTTCCATTTACGTAGCTTTAAAGCCTACGATTTTAAAATGCTACAAAGGCAGCTGCATGTAAATTGAACAAAGCATCAGAGGATAACTAGATCGATTTTGAAGAGATAGATTATTTTCAAAAAAGGAAATGGTAAAAATAGGTGTGTGGGGTGGGGGGTGGGGGAGGGGTGGGAGGAGTGGAACTTCATGTTGGGTCAAAGATGATGATTTCCCTTTAAGCTAAAGCACACTGAATATTGTGCAAGTAGGATGGCGCACAAGCAAACGATCAGTGTACTAGCAGTTTGTTTGTCGAGTAATTGTATTATTATGTTGAATGGGACATAGAAAGAAGTTGTGACCCTGCTTCCATTGATGTCGCCGCAGGGAAAAGTTTACAAATGAAGAAAAGGAGGAAGCTAGGATCAATCTTTGAGTTGGGAGATGAAACCACTGAGGAAAATGCTGTGGCTCCGTTTTAGAACAAACTTAAATAGGTCGACGGGAAGAAACAACAAAGGTGGGCCACAGGAATCTGTGCGGCGGCCATAACTGATTAGAATTTATATGACAGATGAAAATATTAAGTAACACCATAAGTAATAGTCTGCTTTCCTGTTTTTGCCACCAAAGTGGATAACCTCACATTTATCCACATTATACTGCATCTGCCAAACATTTGCCCACTCACCCAGCCTATCCAAGTCACCTTGCAGTCTCCTAGCATCCTCCTCACAGCTAACACTGCCCCCCAGCTTAGTGTCATCCGCAAACTTGGAGATATTGCCTTCAATTCCCTCATCCAGATCATTAATATATATTGTAAATAGCTGGGGTCCCAGCCCTGAGCCTTGCGGTACCCCACTAGTCACTGCCTGCCATTGTGAAAAGGACCCGTTTACTCCTACTCTTTGCTTTCTGTTAGCCAGCCAGTTCTCTATCCACATCAATGCTGAACCCCCAATGCCGTATGCTTTAAGTTTGTATACTAATCTCTTATGTGGGACCTTGTCGAGAGCCTTCTGGAAGTCCAGATACACCACATCCACTGGTTCTCCCTTATCCACGCTACTAGTTACATCCTAGAAAAATTCCACAAGATTCGTCAGACATGATTTACCTTTCGTAAATCCATGCTGACTTGTCCAATGATTTTACCACTTTCCAAATGTGCTGCTATCCCATCTTTAATAACTGACTCTAGCAGTTTCCCCACTACTGATGTTAGACTAACTGGTCTGTAATTCCCCGTTTTCTCTCTCAGAAGGAGCCGAGTCCTGCTGCAAATGCATGATTAGGATTTTATTCCGCTTGGGGAATCTGCATCCTCTGGGCTTAAACATTGAATTCTCTCAATTCCTTGCTGTCTCCTCCCCTTCCCACCTCTCCCTCAGCCCTCGGGCCCTGGCATTCCTTCTCTCTCTATCTCTCCCCCACCCAAGTCGCACTAGCTTCTCATTTTCACACTACAAACTTACAATGGCCTGTTTCCTTTATCATCAATACTTTTTTGCACATATTTCATTCATTGTTCTTTATCTCTCCACATCACCGTCTATATCTCTAGTTTCCCTAATCCCCAACCAGTCTGAAGAAGGGCCTCGACCCGAAACGTCGCCTATCCCCTTCGCTCCTTAGATGCTGCTGCACCCGCTGAGTTTCTCCAGCTTTTTGTGTACCCCGCATGATTGGGATTGGTTGGGGAATGGTATGTTACAATACTATTGTTAACTATGTTGCATGGTCTTTGCACTGTTACTTGTGTTTGGAAAATAAATTTAGTTGATCCAGTGCTTGACTCAGTGTATTACTGAACCAGACTAACGGAGTGAGAATAGGAGCAGAATTACACAACCAGTGCCTGCCGTCTCCCCATATCCCTTGATTCCACTAGCTCCTGGAGCTCTATCTATCTCTCTTTTTAATTCATCCAGTGAATTGGCCTCCATTGCCTACTGTGGCAGAGTATTCTACAAATTCACAACTCTCTGGATGAAAACATTTTTTCTCATCTCAGTTTTAAATGGCCTTCCCTGTATTCTTAAACTGTGCCCCCCTGGTTCTGGACTCCCCAACATTGAGAAACATTTTCCTGCATCTAGCTTATCCAGTCCTTTTATAATTTTATACGTTTCTACAAGATCCCCTCTCATTCTTCTAAATTCCAGTGAATACAAGCCCAGTCTTTCCTCATAGGACAGTCCCGCCATACCGGGGATGAACCTCGTGAACTTACACTGCACTGCCTCAACAGCAAGGATGTCCTTCCTCAAATTAGGAGACCAAAACTACACACAATACTCCAGATGTGGTCTCACCAGGGCCCTGTACAACTGCAGAAGGACTTCTTTACCCCTATACTCTAATTGTCTTGTTATGAAGGCCAACGTGCCATTAGCTTTCTTCACTGCCTGCTGTATCTGCATATTTACTTTCAGTGACAGATGTACAAGGACACCCAGGTCTCGTTGCATTTCCCTTTTTCATAATCCGACACTATTGAGAAAATAATCTGCCTCCTTGCTCATGCTGCCAAAGTGGATAACCTCACATTTATTTACATTATACTGCATCTGCCCACTCTGTCCAAGTCACCCTGCAATCTCCTAGCACTCTTCGCAGTTCACACTGCCACCCAGCTTTGTGTAATCTGCAAATTTGCTAGTGTTACTTTTAATCCCATCATCTAAATCATTAGGACTAGGTAGGACTAGTGTAGCTGGGACATGTTGGCTGGTGTGGGCAAGTTGGGCCAAAGGGCACTGTATCACTCTAAGACTCCAATGCCAAGAATAGCCAATGGTAACTGCCGTTATGGCGATGCCGGCTATGGCAAAAACAGGGGTTTCTTCTCCAGTTTTGAGAGGGTCAAGGTGACTATGAAGGCAGTGTGGGTCCCTCAGACTTTAGCATAGGATGCATATGATAGGACAGATGAGCAGGTAGCTCATGAGGTCATGTGCTACTTTCACTATTTACACTGGTCTTCCATATGATGAAGCTGCATGGACTGGTGCCATCTCAAATGCTCCTTGGGCAGGGATTCTAATAATTCAGAGGCAATATTGAATCTTCAACATGGCTTTGAGAACATCATTGAATGCTTTTAATTGTCTACTTGGCAATCCCTTTCTAGTACAAAATTAGCTACATAGTGACACCCCACAGAACATTAATCCATTAGAGCAATCCTGGCTTGGCATTTTTTTTTTAAACTAAACGAACACTTAAACAAAAATAAGACTAAAAATGTAACAAAACTTATCATTTTAACAGCTTATGAATCCATCCAAACAGCTTGTTAAAAATGGCCACGTTGCTCATTCACTTGGCTAATGAGAACACAGAATAAAGCCAATTCAATTAGCAATCTTATTTCTAGGAACACATCCTATGTGCTAAGTGAGTCTCTTCAAGCATCTCCTCAAATAGCCGAGGAACTGTTCTCCAAAGTGCAGTGCACATGGACATGATCTTCACATTGCAACAACTTCAAGAGAAATGCAGCAAGCAACACCAACCATTATTCATGCCCTTTTAACCTCACTAAAACTTTTCATTTTGTAAACTGGAAGAGGACATAGGGAATCTTTCTGCAGAAAGATGTCTCCATCTTAAATGTGCTACATGTCAAACAAGACTGCTTCATTGTCCCAGCATCGGTTTCCAAAGTTTCTTGCAGATATGATGCACATCACTTCCAACATACTTCTCCACTGTCACTGAACTATCCACAGGACTTGTGGCAAAATGTTTAATTTTTGCTTCAACTCCATAACCAGGGACATACAATGTCAGTAGTTGAGCCATAGTGCAGATGATTGTTCTGTTTACATAGAGACCAAAGCCAGTACCAAGTCTTCACTGCCTCACGTACTTCTAATTTGTAATTAATTAATAATTTAATAATAAATACTTTATTGATCCCTTCAGGGAAATTCAGAATCCCCTCAGGGAAATTAACTATATGCAGCTCATTCATTCATCTTGAATTGTAAATTATTTTGATATTGTTATGGCAATGTATGTAATAATAAAGTTGACATCACATAAATATTCCAATTTGAAAATACTTTCCATCCGTTTCTGTCTTTCATTGACTCCTGATCTTATTGCTGGCATTGCAAGCTCCCTTCAGTCAAGTACCGGAACAAACAGGAAATCTAGGACATAACCACAAATGTTACGAATGACATTTCAAGAAACCCGCTGAAAGGTAGGGGACTATGTCAATCCGGAAGTAGAATTTAAACCAGGCCCTTTCGGCTCACAAGCCTGGGTCACTAGGTTACAGATTTGCTTGGTCATGTCACTTGAATTTATTTTCAAGCAATTATATCACTGCACTAGTGAGCCGATACTGTAATCCAATGATCAATGTCTGCATCCATTTTCCACATGGGAGTCTCAAGACACACATTTCTTATACTATCCAGCTAAATGCAACTACAGTGCCCTCCATAATTGGGACAAAGATCCATCATTTATTTTTTTTGCCTCTGTGCTCCACAATTTGAGATTTGTAATAGAAAATAAATCACATGTGGTTAAAGTGTACATTGTCAGATTTTAATAAAGGCCATTTTTATATATGTTAGTTTCACCATGTAGAAATTACAGCAGTGTTTATACACTGTGTTTTTTCAAATTGTATAGCAGTGTTTGTCCTCGGATTTCACTGCACCATAATGTTTGGGACACAGTCATGGAAATGAAAGTAGTCATGTTTAGTATTTTGTTGCATATCCTTTGAATGCAATGACTGCTTGAAGTATGCAATTTATGGACATCAACAGTTGCTGGGTGTCTTCTCTAGCGATGCTCTGCCAGGCCTGTATTGCAGCCATCTTTAGCTTATGCCTGTTTTGGGGGCTAGTCCCCTTCAGTTTTCTATTCAGCATATAAAAGGCATGCTCAGTTGGGTTCAGATCGGGTGATTGACTTGGCCACTGAAGAATTGACCATTTTTTAGCTTTGAAAAACTCCTTTGCTGCTTTAGCAGTATATTTGGGATCATTGACTTGCTGTTGAATGAACCGCCAGCCAATGAGTTTTGAGGCATTTGTTTGAACTTGAACAGATAGGATGTGTCTATACACTTCAGAATGCATTACTCTACTACCATCAGCAGTTGTATCATCAATGAAGAGAAGTGAGCCAGTACCTTCAGCAGCCATACATGGGCAGGCCATAACACCCCCACCACCATGTTTCACAGATGAGGTGGTATGCTTTGGATCTTGGACATCTCCTGCATACTTTGCTCTTGCCGTCACTTTGATATGTTAATCTTTGTCTCATCTGTCCACAAGACCTTTTTCCAGAACTGTGGTTGCCCTTTTAAGTATTTCTTGTAAAATTATAACCTGGCCATCCTATTTTTGCAGCTAACCAGTGGTTTGCATCTTGCAGTGTAGCCTCTGTATTTCTGTTCATGATGTCTTCTGTGGACAGTGGTCATTGACAAATCCACACCTGACTCCTGAAGAGTGTTTCTGATCTGTCGGACAGGTGTTTGCCGATTTTTCTTCATTATAGAGAGAATTCTTCTGTCATCAGCTGTGGAGGTCCTTCTTGGCCTGCCAGTCCCTTAGCGATTTCTAAGCTCACCAGTGATCTCTTTCTTCTTAATGATGTTCCAAACAGTTGATTTTGGTAAGCCTCAGGTTTGGCTGATGTCTCCAACAGTTTTATTCTTGTTTCTCAGTCTCATAATGACTTCTTTGACTTTCATTGGCACTTTGGTCCTCATGTTGATAACAACAATAAAAGTTTCCAAGGGTGATGGAAAAATTGGAGGAAAGACTATGTGCTGATACATGTAGCTTTCTTATACCTATATTAAGGAGGCAATTAAACACACCTGAGCAATTACAAACACCTGTGAAGCTATGTGTCTCAAACATTATGGTGCCCTGAAATGGGGGGACTATGTATAAACACAGATGTAATTTCTGCATGGTGAAACCAAAATGTATAAAAATGGCCTTTAATAAAATCTGACAATGTGCACTTTAACCACATGTGATCTTTTCTATTACAAATCTCAAATTGTGGAGTACAGAGGAAAATAAATAAATGATGGGTCTTGGTCCCAAACATTATGGAGGGCACTGTGAATCATGTGGATATGCTAGGGCAATGCTTACGTTATTGGTAATATGGAGGCCTGGTCTAAATCAGGAAATGCGAGTTTGAATTCCACAAATGCAGTTGGGAAAATACAAATAGTTGTGGTCATGCCACCATCTCAAATTTCACAACAAGAAAGTAAGTCTGCATTCTTATTGGGTCTAGCTTATTGAAAAACTCTAGGCACTGAACAGATGACTCCTTATCCCACAAAGTAGCCCAACAAGCAATTCATTATCTAGCCCTATTATTGAATTAAGACAAATAATCTTCTAGTTCTGAAGATGAGCACTTGCACAACCAATGTAAAAATACACCACAAATTCCAATATCCAAGTTCTTGAAACTATGTACAATGCTCTCTATAGTGAAAAAAGAGGGGGTACACAGAAGGATCACCAGACTGATCCCTGGGATGTCAGGACTTTCATATGAGGAAAGACTGGATAGACTTGGCTTGTACTCGCTAGAATTTAGAAGACTGAGGGGGGATCTTATAGAAACGTACAAAATTCTTAAGGGGTTGGATAGATGCAGGAAGATTGTTCCCGATGTTGGGGAGGTCCAGAACAAGGAGTCACAGTCTAAGGATAAGGGGGAATTCCTTTAGGACCAAGATGAGGAAAACATTTTTCACACAGAGAGTGGCGAGTCTCTGGAATTATCTGCCACAGAAGGTAGTTGAGGCCAGTTCATTGGTTATACTTAAGAGGAAGTTAGATGTGGCCCTTGTGGCTAAAGGGATCAGGGGGTATGGAGAGAAGGCAGGTACAGGATACGGAGTTGGATGATCAGCCATGATCATATTGAATGGCGGTGCAGGCTCGAAGGGCTGAATGGCCTACTCCTGCACCTATTTTCTATGTTTCTATGTTTCTTGTTATCTGTATATCCATGAAACATCCCCTTAACCAAGTTTCCATGATTGCTTGGGGAAATCAAATAGCCAAGGATCCTGGAATGGGGCATCTCACAGCATGCTACTATTTAGACTTGATTTTGCATCATAATATTTTGTAGCCATTTTTCCTGGAAGCTTGCATTGATAAATGAATCATGAACAACTTAATGAATTGTGGAATGTGGTTTTGTTTCTTTATTCATTGCCAATTTAGAATTCAGACATAACTAAAATGATGAAGAAGGATATAGTTATTTAACATAGGGTTACAACCAAACCCGAATGCCTAGGTGTTTCCTGGGAAAAGTTACCCAGGAGATAAATTTATCAGTGTGCAGGAGAATGCACGTTTTCAAGTTGTTGTAGCCTGGAGTATGCATATGCAGAGAATGAACATGTCCAGTTGGCAACCATAAGGAACAGACTTGCCCGTGCAGTTGTCTGGATGATTTTTCTCCCCTGGACTGGTCCATGAGGTGCAGGCAGCATAGATATTGTATTGACAATTCAGAGTGGGGTGATCATCATATGTATGAAGGACAGAAGATGAATTTAACACCAGTGAGGCCCCAAAGCATGGCATGAACCCAATGTAATTTAACCTGAAGGCCAGGCTGGGAGCTTAAACCAGCCTGGCCAGGGATGCTCAGTAACTGTGTGGGGATTGGTAATTATGATATTACATATTACAACAGACATAACATGTCATTGAATGAAATATCCCGGAATGTTTCCAATCCCTAGTTGTTAATTCTAGAGTCAAATCTGATGCAGAAGTGAAACAAATAGAAGACTGCATTAATATAAAAAGTGAAAAATCTGAAAAATTATGAATTTTACAATTATACTTGAGTGCATGAAAAAATAAAATGAAATTAAACATTTTAAATTGTTTCCTTTATAAACCAGAGGTCAATTGGCATCAGATCAACATGTATTCTGTTCAGAAGGTATTTTTCCTGCTTAACAATCAGTCTACTAGCCAATTTTGCAAATGTAGTCATTTAAAAAAAACAGCTGGGGTTAAAAAAATGAATTGCCATTTGTACAAATGCCCAAAGCAGGGGAACTCAGCCTACCAGCCCTGGAGATTTGCAACTCAGCAAATCTCAATCTCTTGTATTGTTGAATAATTGGCTTTTTAATAACATATGGCATTAGAGCACTGCTAAAATACACTTTCAGCGAGACGCAGCCTAATTGCAATAGCTGCCACACAAGACAAAAATGAAAAATAATGTAGTGGCATTTTGTAGGGATTGTAAGGCAAAATTAAGGAAAGGACACAGTTGCAGTAAAACCTCGCATAAATTTATAAGCAGCATTTGGCACATCTGAAATTACTGGGTATCTTCCAAAAAACAACACAAATGCATATTCTGGGATAACAATGTTTGTTTCATGAGTTACGAACTACAATCCAAACATGCCAAACAAAGAAAATAGCTATCTTAGCCAAAAATGTTACTAAAGCTGTGTGATAGTGCATTTCTCCATTGATAAAGATGTTGTATACAAGAATGCACTGCACCATGCAGAACTTATTTTGACAACTTCACTCCATTCTCTGTGGAGCTGCTTTGTCCTGGGTTGTGGTTCTACGGGTTGCCAGAACTGCAATATCTTCATCCAAAGTGGTAATTTTTTACATTACTGTCAATAAACAGGTTAGGAAACTGTGGAAGGTGTTACAATCAATACCATTAGACATTCATTTACTTCCAACAGGGATTGGAAAGTATTAAGCAGAGCAGTGAAGTTATCCTTCACCATGGAGGTAGAGATTGATAATAACCCTATACAAGTTCACTGATTCAAAGTTTAATTAAACCTAGGGTTACACAAAAAGCTGGAGAAACTCAGCGGGTACAGCAGCATCTAAGGAGCGAATGAGATAGGCGACGTTTCGGGTCGAAACCCTTCTTCAGACTGAAGAAGGGTCTCGACCCGAAACGTCGCCTATCTCCTTCGCTCCTTAGATGCTGCTGCACCCGCTGAGTTTCTCCAGCTTTTTGTGTAACCCTCGATTCTCCAGCATCTGCAGTTCCTTCTTTAACACTTTAACTAAACCTAGGTCTTTCTGGCAGAACTTCATCACAACCAAACAACAGAATTTGGATTATCACAGCATCCAATACAATCAATATAGAATGTGGCTTACCTGAATGGCTTTGAGAGGTCATCATTTAGACAGGCAGCAAGTATCAATGGGTCAAATTTTCCAAGCAAATTAAATGGCTGCCCCCAAGGGCTCCAGGAATACATACAAATTTGGTAAATTAATAAACTCTTGGTCAGTAAAGCATCCTGTTCTTCAGCCCAAAAACTACTTTCCAAACTAGGTCTTTTCTTCACTCCACTTCCAACTGTGAACCTGCTGGGAAAGATATTTGGTTAATTTTAATCTCAAAAAGCCTTTTTACCACAAACAAGTTCAAAATACTTTTTGCTATTTAAGACCAACTGATAACCAGATCAAAAACGACAAGAGCTGAAAACAAATAACCTATACTCCAGATTTCCAAATTTGCAAGCTGAGAAATAAAGATATTACCCTTGGAATAAGCATCTATAGAAGAATGTGCAGCCAAAACTGTAGGCTGCTTGACCCTTATAAATCTCTCCATACCTCCAAATCTACTCTAGTATCCAGCTTTCTCTCACTTGATTGCTGCGATATGATCCATACTCTCCAGGTAAGGATCTTCACTATATTTTAACATTTTTTGACCATGTTGATAAACATGTTTTTCAATGTGCCAGACAATTACCAACTAAAATAACTACACTCATTACTACTCTTTATTGATGCAAACTGTGCCACCATCACTCATGCTCTCATGCACATATAATGTCCATGCCCAGTAACGTGCTTTTCACTGTCACTGAACTATTTCCTCACCATCTGATATCATGTCCTGGAAGCCCTCCCCTTATTGGCAGAGATGTCCATATTCCCAGCCATGTTCCTGTTCCCAGCTCTCATTACTGGCCATGCTCTGACCCACAGCCTGCCATCTGCACATCTGGTTCCCACATTCCCAGCCACACTAGGTCCACATACTTGCTCACCTTGATATATCCCCATCTATTCCTGGCCTGTTTCCATCTGTACACCAGACCCCAAAGGAACAAAATGGAATTGATGCAAGACACCACTGCCTCTGGCATTGCAATGAAGAGCACTGGTCTAGGATCTAAATTGTGAATTCCTCATCATGTCCAACTTTTGCTTTCAATTTGGTCTAATTTTTGCTTTCTATGACTCAGTTACCCAGTCCCAATCAAAAGACTAAATGCGTAAGACTGGCAAACCTGCTGTTACACCATTGTTGTAATACTACCACTTCTCAGATAAAGATCAAGGTACTGATTGCTGTAGAACATTAAAGACAACAGTGATTTATGGAATTATAAATTTACATCATAAAGCATATTGTGTCTTTATGTATGTGTCCTCAACTTATGAAGCATTTTTATCCATGAAATGCCCACCATTTTCTTTTTTTTTAAATTTTTAATATTTTTATTAGAAGCAGTGCATAGTACCAATGATATAAGTTTTTTTTAATACACATTTAACTTATTTCAAGAGTTATACAAATATTACGAAATGATTTATGTAAGCTTCTTTTTTTTTAGAAAGTAAAGAAGTAAAAGAATAGGTGTATAATCAAGGTAGATGGAGTTAAATAATATTGATGATGATTAGATAAGAAAAATAAAATAAAAAAACAAACACAAAAAAAATGAAAAATAAAACCAAAATAATAAAAATAAAAAAATAATACAAGCAATTATTATATAATAAAAAAGATTAAAGTATACATCTTAACAATGAATGGAACAATTTCACATAACAATATCTATAGAGACATGTATACAAATCTCAAAATAGATCATTTCATCTAATCCTACAACTGGGTATTTGTTGAATTATAATGCCGAGTTCAGCTACCCCTTCAAATAGTCAGTGAATGGAGACCATATTTGTTCAAAAAGTTCATATTTGTCCATTAGGACAAACCTGATTCTCTCCAAATGCAATGTCGCCAACATTTCCACTGTCAACATTTTAATTGTGGGGGATAATGTTCCCTTCCAGAATTTTAACATTAATTTTTTTCCAATTATCAAACAGTAATCAAGGAAATTTCTTTGATTTACTGTTAATATTAGGTTTGAATCTGAAACTCCTAATATTATTAGTTTTTGGTCGGGATCCAATTTGATTTTAAGAACTACAGAAATGATTTTAAAAATACCGGTCCAATAACTATTAAGTTTTATACGTTACAAAACTATGCGTTAAATTAGCTTCTGAATTCTGACATTTATCACTAATTGAGATGTTAGGAAAAATTCTATTTAATTTAGTTTGAGTAATGTAATCTATGTAATACTTTGAATTGTATCAAGGTATGTCTGGCATTTAACGAACAACGATGTATATGTTGTAGACTTTCTTCCCAAATATTTTTCATTATAGATAAGCCTGTTTCATTTTCCCATAATTGGCAGTATGATTCTGTTGTTGGAATTTCCCTATCCAAAAGAGTATTATATATATACGCTATTAGTTTTTCTGTATTTGGGTGCTTGTTAAGCAATTCATCCAGTAATCCTGGTTCTCTACTTTTATAGTCTTGCATGTTTGACTTAAGATAGTCTCTGATTTGTAAATACCTAAACAAGTTATTTTGATGCAATCCAGATATATTTTAACTCTTGAAATTAGAGAAATGTTCCTTTCCTGTAAAGGTGTTCTATCCTTATAATTCCTAAATGTTTCCATTGTCTAAACCCCCTATCCAATATAGAGGGTTTAAATAAAAGATTATTCATAATTGGTAAGCAAAGCGACATATTATCCAAATGTAGAGTCTTAACTATTTGTTTCCAAATACGTCTTTTGCTATAAATTATAGGGTTTTCTCTATAATTTTTTTTTTGTACTTCCCTTGGAGCAAAGAGAATCGAACTTATATCAAAAGGTAAACAGTCTTCCTTTTCCATCTTTAGCCAAGCTGGGTCCTGATCCATATTTACCAACCAAAAATTCATATTCTTAATCTGAACCGTCCAAAAATAATATAAGAAATTAGGCAATGCTAATCCTCCATTTATCTTAGATTTACATATTTATTTTTACTTATTCTATGACTTTTATAATCCCAAATAAAGCTATTAACAATAGAATCATTTTTTTTTTTTTTTTTAAAGGTTTTAGAGAGGTATAAAGGGATAGATTGAAATAAATATGATAATTGTGGTAGAAAAATCATTTTTATAGCATTTATTCTGCCGATCATTGATATTGGTAGTGTTTTTCAATATAGGATATTCTTTTTTAGTTTGTTCAATAATTGTGGATAATTTGATTTGAATAAAGAATTATAAGATTTAGATACATGAATTCCTAGATATTTAACTTTGTCCGTAACTATTTTCAATGGGAATTGTTGTAATATATGTGATTTTATTCCAGTTATAGGCATAATTTCACTTTTATTCCAATTAATTCTATATCCTGAAAATGTACCAAATTTAGTTATAACATTAAGTAGATTAGGAATACTAATCTCCGGTTTCATAATATACATTAAGACATCGTCTGCATATAAAGATATTTTATTCGTTGTGGTATTATATCCATATATTTCTGGATCTGATCTAATCTTTTCGGCTAATGGTTCTATTGCAAGAGCAAATAATAAAGGTGATAACGGATTGTCTGGAACCCCTAAAGAGATTAAATTTAGCTGATAACATTTGATTTGTTAATATTCCTGCTGTTTACAAAATCTATCCCCTAGTTAAAATTTCTGCATTATCTTAAATAAGTAAGGCCATTCAACCTGATCGAATGCTTTTTCCGCATCAAGAGATATAACAGCTAATTCAATATCATTAACTCTTTTTGAATATATGATATTGAATAGACGTCTCAAGTTATAAGTGGAATAACGTTTGAGAATAAAGCCTGTTTGATCATGATGTATTAATTTATTAATCACTAAACTTAATCTTTGAGATAAAATTTTAGTTAATATTTTTTGATCAGTATTTAGAAGAGCAATTGCTCTATATGATCCTGGATCTTCCAGATCCTTATCTACTTTAGGAACGAGTGTAATTGTGGACTCATTTAGAGTTTCTGGTAACGTTCCTTGTTCGTAAGCGTATTTATATATTGTTTGTAAACGTGGGGATTTCAAATCATGAAACTTCTTATAAAATTCAATACCTAGACCATCGGGACCAGCAGCTTTTCCATTTTTCAACGATCTAATTGATTCCTCAATGTCTTTTACTGATATTTCAGCATCTAACAAGTCTCTTCCTTCCTGATCCAAGCCTTTAATATGACATTCATGTAGGAATGTTTCCATCCCGTCAGGTTGATCTGTCAATTTAGTTGAATAAAGTTTTTGATAGTAATGCAGAAATCTGTCATTAATATCTTTTGGTAAGGTTAGTATTTCTCCTTGTTCAGATCTGATTTAATGTATCATTTTTTCTTCATCTAATTTTCTAAGTTGGCGTGACAAAAGTTTTTGTGGTTTATCCCCGAATTCAAAGTATACTTGTTTAGTCTGTTGAAAAAGTTTAATAACATAATTTGAGTATATTTGATTTAGCTTATATTTTAATATTGCAATTTTATTATATATCACCCTAGATGGGGATATTGCATTTTCAATATCTAATTGCTTGATTTCGTTTTCCAACGTTTGTTGAGTCTTTCGGTTTTCCTCATTAAAGTGTCCTTGCGCGGATATTATAGCACCACGCAAAAAGGCTTTAAATGTGTCCCGAAGAAGTGACAAAGAAATTCCAGGTTTGTCATTAGTCTCAAAAAATAATTTAATCTGTTTTACCAGATAATCATAACAAGCCTTATCATTTAAAATTTGAGGGTTGAGTCTCCATTGGGAGTATTAATTAGTTATACCCTTTAGTTTTATCTTAAATGTTAATGGTGCATGATCCAAAATAATATTATGATATTTTGAATCATACGTGAATGGAATTAACTTTGAATCTATTAAAAAATAATCTATCCTTGAGTAGGTTCCAAATACCGGAGAGTAAAATGAGTATTCCCGACCAGAGGGATTATCTGTTCTCCAGACATCCTTAACATTTGCGGTGCTAATAAAAGAATTTATGAGTTCACTTGATTTAGATATCGCTTTCCTTTTAGTTGATGATCTATCTAGATAATTATCTAAAGTACAATTTAAATCACCCCCGATTATTAGATTATGTTGTGTACCTATAGGAATAGTATTAAATAGTTTCTTAAAAAACAACGGATTATCGAAGTTTGGTCCATATATATTCATAAGAAAGACTTTCTTTGAATATAATTCACCCGTAATTATTATGTATCTACCCTCAGTATCTTCTATTATTGAACTATGTTTAAATGGAATGCCTTTACGAATAAGTATTGCAACTCCTCTAGACTTATGTGCAAATGAAGAATGAAACACTTTAGAAATCCATTTTGCTGTTAGTCTATGTTGCGCATCCTTTTTAAGGTGCGTCTCTTGAAGAAAAATTATATCTGTTTTACGTCTATTTAACTGAGCCAAAACCTTACCTTTTTTAATTGGTTCATTAATTCCCTTTACGTTCCAAATGCAGAAGGTGAGTCCAATCACCCCCTGTTTTCATAATAATGTCTTGCATTTTGTTATTAAGGTGGATTATAATGGAGTAGATGTCTCAGAACATCCATCCCAATCTCATACCCATGCTTCAGATCGATGAATTTTAATACTTGTAACTTATCTTACATACATATCTCTTCAAATCAACTGTATAATACCATTCATAACTATAATAATATAATACATTATAAAAATAATATAATATGAAATAGAAATAAAACAAGCTAGTGGTGTTCAGAAAAAAAGGGTGACAACTATATTTAGTGTAGTTAGTGTAAGCCACACTAGCGCGGCTATTAATCTACTGACTTCCGTTGTTTAAAAAAAAATGTTAATGGTTCCAGCTCCATATTTGCCTTAAGGGCTATAAATAAAGGAGTGGGGTGTTAATTTAAATGCTTGATATTGCTTCATTATTTTGACTACTACTGTTGGTTTTTACTATTTTAGGAGGGATGACATGCAGTTTAAGTGATAGTTAATACTAAACTATTTCTATTATATATTATTTTTTATTAGTAATCCATCAAACCATCCTTAACCAGTGAAATTAAAAGTTTGTTATTCTATTCCTTCTCTATGGATAATCAATACCATCAGGTAGGTATTAGAAATAGTTCAAGTTCACTATTCTCCATCCGTAGCATCTTCTTCTTCCATTGCTTCTTCCTCTTCGAGTTTCTTCTCGATGTTACGAGCAAATTCAAGTGCTTCTGTATGCTTGATGAAGTGATGCTCCTTGTTATTGTAGGTCACTCTTAGTGTAGCAGGATACATCAGGCCGTATCTCAGACCCCTTACATTCTTCACGATGCCTCGTGTTTCTGTAAATAAAGCTCTTCTCTTGGCCACTTCCGCAAGGTAATCTCTGAATATGCTGATCTTATCTCCATCGTAGTTAAGGTTTTTCTTACAAATTATTATCTTCATCATATCTTCCAAGACGTGATCATAAACCACTTTCACAATCAATTGTCTTGGGGGTAAGCCCTTCTTCGGGAGTCGTCTCAGTGCCCTGTGCGCTCGACCAAGCAGGGGTTCTTGATCCAAATTCAAAACAGTTTTTAAAAGTTTTGCAGCAAATTCTCGAGGATCCTGATCTCCCTCTCTGCCTTCACACACTCCAACAATACGCAAGTTCTGGCGCCTTCGATGTCCCTCCAAGTCAATACATTTCTCAGTTATTTTGTTTAATAATTCTGATAAACGTTTGTTCTCAGAGGGAAGTTTCTCATTCGCCTTGGCACTTGAATCGGCAATACTAGTCAGTTCCTTTATTGCCTCGTGTTGTTGATCAAGTGACCTTAAAATAGGTTCCAGCTTGGAATGAACCACCGATCAACTTTAAGATTTACATCATCCATCTGCTGTTGCAGAGCAGCATCCACCCTTGTTTTCCAGTCATCAATCATAGTCCTTACTGTGATTATGACTTATTTTTTTAATTCATCTTTTATTTGTTCTTTAAACAATTGGATGTCTGTTCTAAGGATCTTTAAATCTTCTTTATACTCTTTTTTTTCATTTTTTTCAGCTCACCCATAATAGTAGTTTTAAGATCTTCCATCTCGGATTTCCTCCTTGAAATGTCTTCCTGGGAGGCAGTCAAACTCGAGCCCGAGGCTCCAATCGGGCCTACTTCTTTTTTCAGTTCAGTTTTTTTTTTCTCGGGGGGGGGTTCGTTGAATCGCCATGCTCGGTAAAGTCGCGCGCCTGATGACGTCACGCACCTTTGTAAAGCTGCCGGTGCCGTTCTCCGGTAAGTAACTTTAAATCACCCCGTTTTTCATTCAATTTTTAAGGAACTGGTTGGCGCGAGTTCCACCTACTCCATAGCGCCACCAGAAGTCCTACCATTTTCTACCTGTAATACATATCCCAGTTCCGCTCAAAAAAGACACAAAGTGTTAGAGAAACTCAGTGGGTCAGGCAGCATCTCCGGTGAACATGGATAGGCAACATTTCAGGTCGGGACCCTTCTTCAGTCAGATAGTAGTAGGTGGAAACAGGACAAAGCCTGGCAAGTGATTGGTGGATACAAGTACCGGTATATTTTTGGCAGATGGTTGGACAAAGATCAGAGATGAAAAGGTCAGAAATGTCTTTTCATCTCTGTCCTGTCCCACCTCTCTTCCATCTTTCTCTCCCCTACTACAATCAGACTGAAGGTACCAGCCCAACATCACCTATGCATATTTTCCAGAGATACTGCTTGTTACTCCAGCACAGTCTTTTTTTGCTAAACCTTTTTTTGCTTGTGTCTACACTTCCTTGTGTCTACACTTCCACCTTTGGTTTTTGACTTTGTTGTATGTTCAACTTGTCATTGGGATTTGTCACTAATTGTTTTGCCTCTCCCATCAAAAAGTCTTTCAAAATTCCCAGCAACTCTGGAGATCGCACGTTATCTAAGAAATTGTGATATTAAAACAAAGATGAATATAATTAATCAGCAGACAATAATGGTTCAGTAAATCTTGCTACTTCAATGAAAGGAACAAACTAGAACATTGTGGACAAAATAAAATGCAATACCCAAAGTGTTAGCCCTTGAAGTGAATAATGTGTTACACTGTTAAAAAGGAGAGAATGTAAAAAAACATTGAGCTTTTGGTTTGAAAATACTGAGTCAGAGGATAGCAAGACCAACATGGCAAGAGTGCAAAAATGTAAAGAGGGCAACAGATCAAGCTATGACCAGTTGACCCATGCAACAGTCATTTTGTCGACAGCAAGTGCTGATATACTGACGGCATAAACATTCCCAAGGAACTTAAACAAATCATCAAGGCAGGTGGCCATACCCCTAAACAAGGGGCTTAATATAGATGAGATGCCAGGCTGCTTCCTCTTTTCCAGCTTTCTTTCCTGCCTCCTTGTAATCAGTGTGAAGCAAGATCCCAACCCTAAACGCCACTTATCCGTGTTCTCCAGAGATGCTGCCTGACCCGCTGAGTTACTGCAGCATTTATGTCTTTTTGATTGTAACGGGGTGAGAGATATTCCAAGGTTGTGAACACCACAAGTTTTATGTTAAAAGGCCTGGGTTTTCCTCAAAACTGGTCATGCTGTATGGAACTGCCAGCAGTTCACCTATCCTTTCTGGCAATTAGATGCCAGAAAGCTTCCGTAATCCATCCTACTATCTTCAAAAATGTGTCCTGATGTACACTGGTTCTTAGTGTTGATGACAGGTAAACTAAATCAAGCAAAGAATCCAAAACCATAACTCAGTGAACAAACCCACTACACCTTGTTGCACAGAGGAATGTAAGAGATGTCCAAAAAAGCAACTAGAGATATCCTGTCAAATTATTTATTACTTTGTTAGCAAACTAGCAATTTATAATGCCGCAATGAACATCCCATCTTATGGAAAATAAAAAAGGAAACCACAACATTAATGTTATTAAAAAACGTGATTTCTGTTCACCAATTGGACAAAACAGTCATCATACTAGCTTGTTTACAAACCACTTAAATTATTTTTGAAGTAAAATGTTGAATTAACATTTTGAGCTTGATTGGAGAAACAGAGGCATATGCATAATCCATGTTTGTAGGCTGTGAATCATAGAAACATAGAAAAATAGGTGCAGGAGTAGGCCATTCGGCCCTTCGAGTTAGCACCGCCAAACAATATGATCATGCCTGATCATCTAAAATCAGTACCCCGTTCCTGATTTTTTTCCCCCATATCCCTTGATTCTTTTACCCCTAAGAGCTAAATCTAACACTCTCTTGAAAACATCCAGTGAATTGGCCTCCACTGCCTTCTGTGGCAGAGAATTCTACAGATTCACAACTCTCTGGGTGAAGAAGTTTTTCCTCATCTCAGTCCTAAATGGCTGAGCCCATATTCTTAAACTGTGACCCCTGGTTCTGGACTCCCCCAACATCGGAAAATGTTTTCCTGCATCTAGCCTGTCCAATCCTATTATATGTTTCTATAAGATCCCCTCTCATCCTTCTAAATTCCAGTGAATACAAGCCCAGTTGACCCATTCTTACATCATATGTCATCCTGGGAATTAACCTGCTGAACATATGCTGCATTCCCTCAATAGCAATAATGTCCTTCCTCAAATTAGGAGACCAAAATTGCACACAATACCCCAGGTGCGGTCTCACCAGGGCCTTGTACAACTGCAGTAGGACCTCCTTGCTCCTAACCTGCAATAGGACCTTCTTGCTCCTAATCACGATGTGCAAATCAGTGTCTACAATGTTACCCGCACAAGGTCTGGAATACACACTATTATGTGTATTTCAAATAAACAGAAGTAAGTTTTATCCTAAATGTTTGCATGAGTGGGTCATACGTTTTAAATTAATGGCTAGTGTTAAGGAAGTAGGACAGAAATGTAAAGATATCCTGAATGCAACAAGATTCACAATCCCATTCCCTATAAATTTGAAACTTTCCCTCTTGATGAAGTATTTCCTGTTTTTGAAATGTGTGACCAAATGCAAATCCACCATCCTTGCTGACACTGAATTTCAGATGATGATTATTCACTGCTGCGATTTTCCCCGAGTGTCACTCCTGGTTCATTTCACGATCACCTAAAATAGTATCCTCTGTTTCTGAAACATTCCACCAAAGGAAGCAGTTCCTCCTTAATCAGAGTTTCCAGATCTCTAATGGCTTTGAACAAATAACTCAACTTGCAAGGGGAAAAATAATCCCAGTCCATCCTAATAATTGAATCCTCTCTTTTTTTTGATCATTTATCAAATCTTTTCTTCACTCTTTCTGGGGCTGTCATATCCTTCCTATAATACAGAGACCAAAATTGGCCTTGATACACTGGTTATGGTTAGTTTAAGAAGGAACTGCAGATGCTGGAAAATGGAAGGGAAAAACGCTGGAGAAACTCAGCGGGTGAGGCAGCATTAATGGAGCGAAGGAAATAGGTGATTTTTCGAGTCGAGACCCTTCTTCAGACAATCTTTCCAAGCCAAGGATCACAAATGTGTTTTTATTACTTAAAAGAAGAGACTTCCTTAATTGGGCCCGATTTATTGCCAAGTTTCTCAGTTTCAGTAACCCAATAGAATTGCATTTTGGTTAGAAAAATGAGGAAAGGCATTAATGTACATTTCGATGCTACAATTTATTAGACATGCACATCCCTTTCCTCCTTCTACCTCAACTTGAACTATATTATTACCATTCTCAATGTTTTCTATGCTTCCATGTTTTGTATCATCTTCACAGTTTGAAATTGTCTCTCATATGCCCAAATTATTAACATAAGAAAAAAAGTAGTATTCCTAGAATCAATCCCAAGGAACACCACAGCAAACAATATTCCATCCCACAAACCCAAATTCTGTACTATCTATCTCCAAGCTAACATGGCCTCGGATGCAACAATTTCTTTAATTTCATGCCTATCAACGTGGCGATGAAGTTCGTTGAATCACTGGCTCGCCACCCTGCACTGGACCACTTGGGCAATATAAACACAAACATCAAACTGTTGTTCATAGACTGCAACTTGGGGTTCAAAACAAGCATCCTCTCCACCATCAAAGGAATCTACAGGAGTCGCTGCGTCAATCAGGCAGCCAGCATCATCAGATCCACACCAGCCTTACCACAAGTTCATTTCATTCCCACTATCGGGAAGAAGGTATAGGGCCCTTAAAACTGTAACGTCCAGTCTGGAGCAGCGTCTTCCTTAGCTATCAGGCTATTAAAAACTGCATTCCTCAAAAAAGCTCCAAACTATATACACTTGGGCATATGTACATACATTAGACATAGACATAGAAATTAGGTGCAGGAGGAGGCCATTCGGCCCTTTGAGTCAGCACCGCCATTCATTGTGATCATGGCTGATCGTTTGCTATCAATAACCTATGTCTGCCTTCTCCCCATATCCCTCGACTCCACTAGAGCTCTATCCAACTCTCTCTTAAATCCATCCAATGATATGGCCTCCACTGCCCTCTGTGGCAGGGAATTCCATAAATTCACAATTCTCCGGGTGAAAAAGTTTTTTCTCACCTCAGTCTTAAATGACCTCCCCTTTATTCTAAGACTGTGGCCCCTGGTTCTGGACTCACCCAACATTGGGAACATTTTTCCTGTGTCTAGCTTGTCCAGTCCTTTTATAATTTTATGTTTCTATAAGATCCCCCTCATCCTTCTAAACTCCAGTGAACACGAGCCTAGTCTTTTCAATATTTCCTCATATGACAGTCCCGCCATCCCAGGGATCAACCTTGAGAACCTACGCTGCACTGCCTCAATCACAAGGATGTCCTTCCTCAAATTAGGAGACCAAATTAGATAAGATACATATATAAGTTAGTTAGGTTGATACATGCATACATTAGATAGATAGATATCTCTGTACTGTCCACTTCCCTGACAGTTTAGTTTAGAAATAAGGGTCTCAACCCGAAATGTCACCCATTCCTTCTCTCCAGAGATGTAGCTTGTCCTACTGAGTTACTCCATCATTATGTGTCTACCTCCGATAGATACACATACATTAGCTAGATAGATACAGTGCCCTCCATACTGTTTTGGACAAAGACCCACAATTTATTTATTTCTCTCTGTACTCAACAATTTGAGATTTGTAATAGAAAAAAATCACATGTGGTTAAAGTGCACATTGTCAGATTTTAATAAAGGCCATTTTTATACATTTTGGTTTCACATGTAGAAATTACAGCAGTGTTTATACATAGTCTCCCCATTTCAGGGCACCATAATGTTTGGGACACAGCAATGTCATGTAAATGAAAGTAGTCATTTTTAGTATTTTGTTGCATATCATTTGCATGCAATGACTGCTTGAAGTCTGTCATTCATGGACATCACCAGTTGCTGGGAGTCTTCTCTGGTGATGCTCTGCCAGACCTGTATTGCAGCCACCTTAAAGAGGCTGTCCCACTGCGGCAACCTAATCTGCTAGTTTAAAAGAGTTTGCACTCGACTCAAACTCTCAGCATGGTCGACACGTGAATAAAAATCGGTTGGCATGGTTCTTTTGAACTCGTAGTGTAGTGGAGTGGGGTCGCTATGTAGTTACAGGCAGTCGAGGGCAGCCGTAGGCAATCTCCCTTTAATTGGCTAATTGGAGTTTTCAGGACCAAGGAAAACCGATCGGTTATGTAAAATGCCCGCTAAACTTTATTATAAGTTGTCTGGCTTCTTAAAAATGTCTCCACTCCTTCTCCCCCCCCCCCCCCCCCCCCCCCCCACCCAAAGGACTTACCGTACACTGTGCAACCGTCTTTTACCTTTCTGTCTATCGCGGGTGTGAATTTCATACAGCGCTCCCCTGCTTTCCCTGGCCCCCGCTGTGTGTGTGTGTGTGTGTGTGTGCGCGTGCGTGCGTGCGTGCGTGTGTGTGTGTGTGTGTGTGTGTGTGTGTGTGTGTGTGTGTGCGCTGACAGTCAATCCAGCTGAAGGTTTTTCAGGCGCGTTTTTACTTGACTGGCATCACAAAGGACACCCGACGGGTCCTCACCCGCAGTAGTCTTTGCAGAATTTCAGACCGCCATCTTTTTCCCCTTTTGCCTGTCCTTGCCGCGCCTCACGACGGAGACACAACGGCTCCACGGGTAAGTTTCCTTCCACTTTACCTCCTCTCCTCACTTTAACCATATCTGCCCCTCCGCCATCTAGATGGGGCGTCTGGTAGCTATTAAAAATGCCTTTTTTATGTGGGGGGTGGGGGGGGGGGGGAGAATGTAACTATTTTTGAAGATCCTGTGAAAAAATTAGCTGCATCTGAAACTCTCTAGTCCCTAACCTCTATTTCCCCATTGACACAATGGTTTTAATTTAAATTGGATTTTCTATAACATGAGGTTTGTTGTGAATGTAATTATTGCCTTATAACATAGCTAACTACCTGTTGCAATTACATTGCCTTCACCAATTGTTATTTCAACAAGAAAACACTCAAGTTAGATACAGCCCATAAACAGTTGAAACAAGTTGAAATCAAAGAATTTTGTTATTTTATTATTGTCACGTGTACTGAAACAGTGTCAAACCTGTTCTACAAGCTTTCTAGACAAATCATACTGTACACAAAGAATCAAATACACAGGACAAGGTGTTAAGAAGTCCCTTGTGCCAGTAGGTGGGGAGCATTTCACGACATTCGTTGATTGTTGAGAGTGGTAGATGCTCAACATCGGGGGGGGGGGGGGGGGGGGGGGGGATACGTGTACGTATATCTTGGCCTGGGTAACCTTTAGGACAGTTGGGCACAGGACACATCATCAGTAGTGTACCCTTGCATCACTGGGTGTTTCGGCCTTTTAACACTATACACCCTCCACAAGGGCGGCCCACTGCAGGATGATCAGCCCTCAGCGCGTGTCCCGTGACAAACTGTCCCAAAGATTCACCATGACGTACTTGGGGCCCAGCATGGGTCTTTCCGCTTGAGCCAAATCCAACGACTGCTTCTTTCAGCCGCGTCTGAGAGTGATCCTATGGTCTTCCGCAGAGCCTGACTGTGGATTCCAAGCTCCTTCAGCAGTCTGATGGTAGATGATGCAGATCCTCTTCTGGAACAGCACACAGAGAGCTGCCAGGTACTTGTGTCATGTTGCAACTTCCAAGCTTCTGAAAAATCCAATCTT
Source organism: Raja brachyura (assembly GCA_963514005.1). Next base: position 39,902,843 of record OY740787.1, on the reverse strand, counting down.
GGCCTATGCAGATGCAATTTATAATATTCTTACTTTTTAGGCTGGATGTCGTGGTGGCATTGGATCAATGAAGTAGGGATCAGCCTGGCCCAGCACAATGCCATTGGTTCTTTCCATAACCGCTCCCTGCAGCTGTTACAGGTTGTACTCATTTCATTCAATCACCTGGCTGTTGGAAGTCCTGTTGCAGCCGCCTGTAGCAAAACCATGCACCATGACCACCACAACTGTGCCTTTGGTTGCCTCCAGCAGGTAGCCCTCAGCTTTCATGTACCAAGGCTGCCATGCCTTGCTGCCCAAGTAGTTCACAGAACGCTGAGATGCTATCAGAGGGCATGGGAGGAGAGTTGGTGGACCATTCCTCAACTGGACCAACTGGCTTTCAACTTTATCTTTCACCGCTGCCATTTCAGAAAATCAGCAGGACTGACATTAAATTGCCAGAGGTCACGAATATCTGTGGGAAGCTTTCCAACTGCCAGGTTCTGATAACTCGCTGCACCTCAGTAAAGCCAAGAGTGAGTGGGGCTGGTATCCCCCTCTACCTGCCACCGGAGCACACACTGGATAACGACCAACAGACAAATGTGAGAATTCAAAGTTTGTGCTTCAGAGTGCGCTTCAGGAACAGGTTAACAAAAAGCAAATGGTCTCCCTATTCCAAAAGGATCGCCAGATCTAAACATGTTTATTGCACAGAATAAAAACAGGCCATTTTGCCCGAAAGGTAGACAGTATTTATAGTCCACATGAGCCACCATTCACCTGCAACTAACATGCATATACAAATGATCTAGTCATTTTCATTCTGTTGTTTATAGAAACATCCAATGTGTTAACTGGTTGATAATACAAATGGTTCCGATCAGAAACACTAGCGCTCTGCGATTGTAGCTGAAGTACAACTTGAATTTCAGTGCACTGTTAAATATGCATTATCTACATTGCAACAATAACTGCACTTCTAAAGCACTTCTAAAGGCCATTATTGAATCTACCTCCATCACTAACCCTGCTGCACCTACAGGTACACAACACTGTTTGAAGATTTTGCCTTGCGCATCTCCTTTAAACTTTTCCCTTCTCACCTTAAAGCCATGCCCTCTCATCTTTGACATTTGCATCTGGGAACCAGATCTTCCCTCAACTTCCAATGCTCCAGCGAAAATAAACTTGAAAATAATCCAAGTTTGTCCAACCTCTGTAGCTAATACCCTCTAAACCACAAAGCATTCTGGTAAACCAAATCTACACTATCCTCCCAATCCTCCACATTTTTCCTGTAAAATGGTGACCATATTGGGGACAATACTCCAAAACCGGGCTAACTAAACGTCAACTGCTGAGGTCAAGCATACCACGTGTCATCTTAACCACTCTTTCTACTTTTGTTGCCATTTTGCCGGATCCCAAGATCCCTCTATATATCAACACTGTTAAGGGTCTTGCCATTGTGTATACTTTTGCCTTACATTAGACCTCCCAAAGTGCAACACTTCACATTTTCTTGGATTAATCTCCATCTGCCATCTCTCCACACATTTCTGGAGCTGATCTATATCTTGTTGTATACATTGACAGCCTTCTTCACTGTTTGCAAATCCACCAATTTGTATGTCATCTACAAACTTGCAAATCAATCCATTATCATTTACATCCAGGCTGTTTTATATATCAGAAGTCCCAATCCAAATCCCTGCAGAACTCCATTGATCGAAGACCGCCAGCCAGAATTATACCCTTCCACCACAACCCTCTGTCTTCTTTGAGTAAACCAATTCTGAAATCAAACCACATGGCACTGTGGATCCCATGCATCTTAATCTTCTTCATCAAATGCCTTATTAAATTCCACATGGACTTACACTGGGGACAGCTTGATTGTAATCATGTATAGTCTTTTCTTTGACTGGATAGCACGCAAACAAAACTTTTCACTGTACCTCTATATATGTGATAATAAACAAAGCTAAAAATAAACACCGGGAGTAATCCGAAGATTACTACCTTCAAGTTTGTGCTTTTTTAATCTTTTGCCTAACTCGCTATATTCGGTGGACGTCATCCTTTTTACTCCCCATGTCATTTGTGCCAACACATCTGGCTGATCACCCTCCCCCTTGAGAAAGTTCTGCAACCACTCCGACATTCTGGACCCTAGAACCAGGGAGTCCCCCTAACTAATGAGCCTCGTATCACAATTACTCTGAATTCCTACACCATTCCCACTGTGCTTCAAAGCCAGGCCTGGTGTCAAATACCTGAATGCTGCTACTCTCCCCGAGCAGTCATTCCCCACAACAGTATCGAAAAGGGTGTACTCTTTTCAAAGGAGTATGACAAGGGATTCCTGCAATGTTTTGTTCAGAGATGCAGCTTAGAAACAGGCCCTTCGGCCCACCGAGTCTTCGTCGGCCATTAATCTCCCGTTCACAATTGTTCTATGTTATCCCACTTTTTCATCCACTCCCTCCACATAATGGGAAGTTTTACAGAGGTCAATTAACCTACAAAATCACAATTCTTTGTGATGGGGGAGGCGGCGGCAGAGAGGGCGGCAGAGAGGGCGGCAGAGAGGGCGGCAGAGAGGGCGGCAGAGAGGGCGGCAGAGAGGGCGGCAGAGAGGGCGGCAGAGAGGGCGGCAGAGAGGGCGGCAGAGAGGGCGGCAGAGAGGGCGGCAGAGAGGGCGGCAGAGAGGGAGGCAGAGAGGGAGGCAGAGAGGGAGGCAGAGAGGGAGGCAGAGAGGGAGGCAGAGAGGGAGGCAGAGAGGGAGGCAGAGAGGGAGGCAGAGAGGGAGGCAGAGAGGGAGGCAGAGAGGGAGGCAGAGAGGGAGGCAGAGAGGGAGACAGAGAGGGAGACAGAGAGGGAGACAGAGAGGGAGACAGAGAGGGAGACAGAGAGGGAGACAGAGAGGGAGACAGAGAGGGAGACAGAGAGGGAGACAGAGAGGGAGACAGAGAGGGAGACAGAGAGGGAGACAGAGAGGGAGACACATTTTCAAATGTAATTTTAGGATAAAACAAAATAGCGTCTTCGACGACGGGAAATACAGTAAATATTTTGATCCTGAATAATTTTCTCCAAATGTACAACAATCTCAAATCACACTGCTTCTTCAAGCAAACCTAGTGACCTGCATCATGTTGCAAGGGAATGAGTGGTGAGCAGAAGCCAAGAACTTACCTTTTGGGAAGGAGGCTAAAGTAGGGGAACATGACCCAAATCTTTTCTCGTGCATACTATACATTCCGTGCTAATTTTCACAAACTCCAGAAATTTCACAAATTCACCTTTCATCTTTTGTTCATGTAGTCAAAGTCAATGGAACCAAATACAATATAGTCAATACTATAGCTTTCTTTTTGGCATTATTAACCAAAGATTAATTTCTATGCACCATTAGTGACACAGACATTTAATTTGCTACAGGCTGTTCAGGACAAGACACAAGCTTGAAGTTTTATTGGTAGTCCATTGGGTTTTAAAGGAAACTAGACCAAGTGGGACCCAAGGCTGGGGGGGGAGGGGGGGGGGGCGCAGCGCCTCACAGGGGAGGGCTGGTCCCCGAACGCAATACTCCACCACTCACCCATATGTCCCAGTACTCACCACACCCTAGAGAAGGGGGGGGGTGGGGAGCAGAGAGGAAGGGGGGTAGAGGGGGAGGGGGGGGCAGAGAGGGTGGGGGGGGGATGGGCAGCGAGGGAGAGGGGGTGGGCAGTGAGGGAGAGGGGTACAGAGGGAGAGGTAGGGGGGGAGGGGGGGAGAAGGAGGGGGTAGAGAGGGGGTAGAGAAGGAGGGGGAGGGGGTAGAGAAGGAGGGGGAGGGGGTAGAGAGGGAGGGTTGAGGGAGGAGGATGAGGGGTAGAGAGGGAGAGGGCAGAGAGAGAGGGGGTAGAGATCCCAACCCATCTCCCTCATCCTCCTCCCCTCACTCCCATTTCCTGACGCAGCACCTACCCAGCTCATAGAGCAGCACTAGGGCCTGGAACTCGGCCTGGTTCTCGTAGTCAGCCCGGCCTTGGTTGTAGACTGCAGCCGTCAGCTCGGCCGCCACATGCGCTCCAGTCCAGGCCCCGACTTCATCTCCAGACTCGTTCCTTACCCCGGACCCAGGCTTGTCCTTGGTACTACCAGTGGCTTCTTTCTCGGGCCCGGTCACAGCCCCATCCCAAGCCCCGGGCTCAGCCCTCACTCCAGCTCCAGTCTCAGCTCCAGCCCAGGCCCAGTCGCCGGGCTCGGCCCGCGGCAGCAGTCTCCCCACCAGGCACTGGGCCACGCGGGGGTGGGGGGTGTGGACCCGAGTGAGTCCGCGGGCGGGCGTGGACTCAAGGACCCGAGCGAGGCCGCGGTTGGGCATGGACTCGAGGATCTGAGCGAGGCCGCGGGTGGGCTTGGACTCGAGGATCAGTGGGCGGGCGTGGACTCGAGTCTGTGTGTGAAACGGGCTCCGAGCCAAGGCATAGTGCACACCCACCTCATTGTGACATCATCACTGGAAGCTTTTAAAGGGGAGGTTATTGTTTAAAACTTTAATCAGCAATAAGTTGTGAAATAAAGGATAAAATCTTAAGTGAAGCTGCTCACTGCTTAGAGGGGGAAAATACGAGTCAGAATATGTAGAAATCCTATTGTTACCACGTAGTGTTTTTGCAAAGATACAAAGACACACACATATACATACACACATACAAGATGGGAGTGGTAAAGTTATAGAGATGAATTATCCTGGGGAATCCAAAAATCAGTATATAATTTTATAATGTGGCATAGAGACACTATCATTCACTTTGACATCCCAGGGGGGGAGAGTGAGAGAAGGCACAATATAATACTTTAATTTCTGGCTGCTAACCAATGAATCCTATTATTAGCAGTGTGTGCATTTACACCAAGGAAATAAAATTGTGGTCAGTTTTAATCCCCCCTTCCCCTTCTAAAATAGATCATCAACATTTATCTCAAAATATACAGTGCCCTCCGTAATCCACAATTTGAGATTTGTAATAGAAAAAAAAAAATCACATGTGGTTTAAGTGCACGTTGTCAGATCTTATTAAAGGGTATTTTTTAAACGTTTTGGTACATCTGTGTTTATACATAGTCCAGCCCACCCCCCATTGTGTTTATACATAGTACCCCCATTACAGTGGTGTTTATACATAGCCCCCCCCATTTCAGGGCACCATAATGTTTGGGACAGATGGCTTCACAGGTGTTTGTAATTACTCAGGTGTGTTTAATTGCCTTCTTCATGCAGGTATAAGAGAGCTCTCAGTACCTAGTCTTTCCATCACCTTTGGAAACTTTTATTGCTGTTTATCAACACGAGGACCAAAGTTATGCCAATGAAGCCGTTATGAGACTGAGTTTGGAACATCATTAAAAAGAAAGAGAGTACTGGTGAGCTTACTAATCACAAAGGGACTGGCAGGCCAAGGAAGACCTCCACAGCTGATGACAGAAGAATTCTCTCTATAATAAAGAAAAATCCCCAAACACCAATCCGATAGATCAGAAACACTCTTCAAGAGTCAGGTGCGGGCGGGTTTGTCAATGACCACTACCACACAGAAGACTTCATGAACAGAAAAATAGAGGCTACACTGCCAGATACAAACCACTGGTTAGGCACAAAAATAGGATAGCCAGGTTACAGTTGCCAAGAAGGACTTAAAAGAGCAACCACAGTTCTGGAAAAAAAGGTCTTGTGGACAGATGGGATGAGGATTAACATATCAGAGCGATGGCAAGAGCAAAGTATGGAGGAGAGAAGGAACTGCCCAAGATCCAAAGCATGCCACCTCATCTGTGAAACACAGTGGTGGGGGTGTTATGGCCTGGCATGTATGGCTACTGAAGGTACTGGCTCACTTATCTTCATTGATGATACAACTGTTGATGGTAGTAGCATAATGAATGCTGAAGTGTATAGACACATCCCATCTGTTTAAGTTCAAATAAATGCCTCAAAACTCATTGGCCAGCGGTTCATTCTACAGCAAGATAATGATCCCAAACATACTGCTAAAGCAACAAAGGAGTTTTTCCAAGCTAAAAAATTGTAAATTCCTGAGTGGCCAAGTCAATCACCTGTTCTGAACTCATTTGAGCATGCCTTATATGCTGAAGAGTAAACTGAAGAGGACTAGCCCCCAAAACAAGCATAACCTAAAGATGGCTGCAATAGAGGCCTGGCAGAGCATCACCAGAGAAAACACCCAGCAACTGGTGATATCAAGCAGTCACTGCATGTAAAGGATATCCAGGGATGGCGGGACTGTCATGTGCTGAGAGAATGGAGCAGCTGGGCTTGTACACTCTGGAGTTTAGAAGGATGAGAGGGGATCTCATTGAAACATAAGATTGTTAAGGGTTTGAACACTCTAGAGGCAGGAAACATGTTCCCGATGTTGGGGGAGTCCAGAACCAGCGGCCACAGTTTAAGAAGGAGTAAGCCATTTAGAACGATGACGAGGAAACACTTTTTCTCACAGAGAGTGGTGAGTCTGTGGAATTCTCTGCCTCAGAAGGCGGTGGAGGCAGGTTCTCTGGATGCTTTCAAGAGAGAGCTAGATAAGGCTCTTAAAAATAGCAGAGTCAGGGGATATTGGGAGAAGGCAGGAATGGGGTACTGATTGGGGATGATCAGGCATGGTCACATTGAATTGCAGTGCTGGCTCGAAGGGCCGAATGGCCTATTAATGCACCTATTGATATGCAACAAAATACTAAACATGACTACTTTCATTTATTTCCATGACATTGCTGTGTCCCAAACATTATGGGGCCCTGAAATGGGGGGGGGGGGGGGGGGGAAGAGAGACTGAATGTATAAACACTACTGTAATTTCTACATGGTGAAACCAAAATGTATAAAAATGGCCTTTATTAAAATCTGCCAAAGTGCACTTTAACCACATGTGATTGTTTCTATTACAAATCTCAAATTGTGGAGTACGAAGGCAAATGAATAAATCATAGGTCTTTGTCCCAAACATTATGGAGGGCACTGTATATAGCAATTACCAGCTATGTGAAACAAAAGAATGAATATTGTCAGAAAAATAATCAGAAAGCATATTTCAAAACAAGACAATTCTTTTCGATGAAGTGCATAAATTGAAGCAATGGCACATGTTTATATATATATTTTTAATCTGAAAATCTATAGGCAACAATCCATTCTACCCACATTAATCCAAGCATCATCCATAGTTCTGCAGGCATAGTTCTTCGGGGCTGTTGCAATATGTACCGTTTCTCTCAAATAGTCTTGCATAGAATTCCAATATAACCCTACTATTCTTACATTCCAAGATTTAGCAAATAAAGAAAAAAACATTTTACATGCCTTTTACAACAGCCTATCAATTTATCCTGGGAAACAAAAGATCTCATCATACACATGCCAAGATCCCTCCTTCCTCCACAATACTCAGTATTCTCAATTTATTGTTTTTGGTTTGCCTTGTTGTACCTCCCCAAATATATTTAACTCACACTAAGCTGGTTTAAATTCCATATACCATTTTTTCTTCCCAATTGACAAGAATTGACACGATATTTTCCTGTAATCTGATGTCTGCCTCACCGTCAAGCTCATGGCTAATTCTTGTATTATCTGCAAACATCTTTATTATGTCCTCTATATAAAGATCCAAATCATAAAAATACATTATGAAAATGAAGTACAGAACTCCACACAATCCCATTGGTAATAGTCTTCCAATGGAAAAAAAGGGAACAAATATCCCTTGCTTCCTGCTACTGACCCAATTTTACTTTCTCCCTTTGATCCCATGGGCTTATACTTTTTTTGACCAAATCTTTGGCTTTGACAAAATCCATGCAGACAGCATCAAATGCTCCACCCTCATTGATGCTCCATGTTACATTTGCAAAATAATTTAATCAAACATTATATATTTTTAACATATTCAGGTCAACATCTATATTGGTTACAAATGTGTTATGGGATGAAATTACAACTCAAGGTAAAATAAAACACATATACTAGTATGTGAACTAGGCCATCTGGATACCTGACAAAATAAAAGGTCCATCAGTGTTATTGCCACTCAACATTTATTCCGGCATCAAAATAATCACCAGCCCACACTCTTTTCCCTTACATCCAGCTCTACACACTGATCATATAATTGAGAAAACAAATCAAAGCATTTGACCACTATGATAAATAAATAGTCTGCTCCTGTGCTTAGGAAACATTTGGCAATGCTGCAGGTTTATAGGAAAGCTTTAATTCTGTCACCTGAACCACTTAACTGAATTGCAGCAGTCATTTGTTTCACATCCAATTACTCATTTATTGTTAATAAAGCACATGACATTCATGATAGCCACATAGAACTCACAAAAAGGAAAATATTTCTAACTAAACAGCATGCAAGGGAACTGAATGGGTGCTCCTATAATGCATAAGGAAACATGAATTTATGTAACTTAATGTCCGCAGAGTTAAATTTCTGATCTCAGCCATGTTGCTGGATTCAGTAAGCAGAGCCGAGTAATCTCCAGGCTTGGCTGTCCCACTGCGGCAACCTAATCTGTGAGTTTAGAAGAGTTTGCCCTCGACTCAAACTCGCAGCATGGTCAACATGTGGTCCTAGGAGGTCCTATGAGGTCACTGGAACTCTCCTTCTTGCTCGAGGGAAGTTTCCGCATACTCGCGGCCGCAGTTTGGTCGAGGCACATTTTTCAGCATGTTGAAAAATTTTTCAGCATGTTGAAAAATTTCCACGAGTAAAAATTGGTTGGCATGGTTCTTTTGAAATCATCGTGCAGTGGAGCGGGGTCGCTATATAGTTACAGGCAGTTGAGGGCAGCTGTAGGCAATCTGCTTCGCTGACTGGGCATTTTAATTGGCTCATTATAGTTTTCAGGACCAAGGAAAACTGATCGGTAATGTAAAATGCCCGCTAAACTTTATTATAAGTTTTGTGGCTTCTTAAAAGTGTCTCCATTCCTTCTCCCCCCCCCCCTTCTCTCTCCCTCACCCCCCCCCCCACTTTGCGATGTGTGTGGGGGGGGGGGGGGGGGTGTGTGTGCGTGTGTGTGTGTGCCCGGTCGGGGGCTGATTAGGGATAGGCGGCATGATTTTGTATGTGGGAGGTCGTGTCAATCAGACAAATTAGTTTTTTGAAGACATGACCAAAAAGGTCGATGAGAGCAGAGCTGAAGATGTTGTATACATGGATTCTAGTAAGGCATTTGACAAGGTTCCGTGTGGTAGGCTGCTCTGGAAGGTTAGATTGCATGGGATCCAAGGAGAGATAGCTGAATGGATAGCAAATTGGTCCATGGAAGGAAGCAGAGGGTGACGGTGGAAGGTTGCATCTTGGGCTGGAGGCCTGTGACTAGTGATGTGCCTCTGGGTTCAGTGCTGGGCCCGTTACTGAGAACATACAGGGCAAGATTAGCAAGTTTTGCTGATGATACAAAAGTGGGTGGTTTTGCAGATAGTGAAGATGATCACTATGAAAAGATTACAGCGGGATCTGGATCCATGAACTTCAGGTTAATCCCAATGCCCAGCTGTTAGTTGTGGAAAGAATTGGCTCTTCCACTGCCCATCCCAAGTACTTTTTAAGTGTCCTGAGGGTTTTTGCAATTAGCCTTTCAGAAAATTAGTTCTAGACTCCCACCAATCGTTGAACACATTTGTCAACTCCCTCCTAACCTTAATTATTAAGCTGCAGTTTATTCTTTATCTAGGCCTCTCATCATTTCATACCCTTCAATTAAATTCCCCTTCAGTTTCTTTTATTCCAAATAAAACTAACCTCTTTTGACTATCCCCCTCGTGACTATCTCTCTTTACTGCTCCAACTCTCGATTTGTGACAACATCCTCAAATCTTTTTTGTAAGCTCTCTCGTGCGACTGTACTATTTCTGCAATGGGGCAACCTGTACTAGTTCTTTGGCCCAACTAATGTTTTCTACAGTTCATATGTCTTCTTAATAACTTTATCTACGTGTCCAGTTACCTTCAGGGATTTGTGGAAATACCCTCCTAGATCCCTCATTTCCTCAACATTTCATGGCATATTATCATTTATCATAAATTCCTTTGCTTTGTTTGACTTCCCCAAATATGTTTTCTCACACTTTTCCAGACTAATCTCCCTACGAATTGCATGCTCACATAAACAGTCCGATATATCTGCTGTAGTTTACATTTTTCTTCCTCATTATCAACCACGCTACTTAGTTTGGGACACTACATGCAAGTCCAAATCATTTATATTTACATCATGACAAGTAAGGGACCTAGTTACCAATGTATATTACCCCCTCGGTCAATAAAATTCCCATTGACCATAGCTTTGACCACACTTTACTTTATGAGAGGACCGTTCAATTACCCGAGAACAGCTAGGAAGAAACTGATGAGGAGAGGGATAGATCTCCCCAAGTCTGCTCTGCTATCCAGCAAGATTATAACTGATCTGACCAGGACCTTAAACTTAATTTTCAATACAGCTTCCCATAACCTTCAGTTTCCTTACCTCCGTCTTATATGGATAACTCTTTATCCTGTGCCTGTGCCCTGGACTGGCACAGGTGGGCTGAAATATTCTTATCAGATCAGGCTCCCAAAGGATGGCAGTGTTATCCAAATCCAATCCAATCCACACATTAAATACAATACCAGATGAGGGACAAGAACCATTTATCAGTCAGGAAGTTGAAAACAAAATTGATTTCCTTCAGACTTGTGTCAAAAACAAAAATCTGTGCAATTTGTTATATTTTCCCTTCTCGTTTACAGGTGTCAAAGGTTATGTGGCGTAAGGCAGGAGAATGGGGTTAGATGGGAGAGATAGATCAACCATGATTGAATGGAGTAGACGATGAGCCGAATGGCCTAATTCTGCTCCTATCTCTTATGTTCTTATGACCTGACGAGTAATTCTCCTTTGCAATTCGGCAGCTGATCCATGTGCCCCATGGGAACCTCTGTCTTGTGTCTTTCCTTATGAAATAACATTTTTATACCTGGAATCAATCTAGTTAACGTTCCCTATAATACTATATTCTCCTCTGAACAAAATGTGTATGGCATTACATTTTTGCTCAACAGTGAGACAGTTGAAATAGTTACTTTTTCTAACTTTTTACTTGACTAACTTTACTTACTTTACTATTTGTCTTTTCTGGATCTGAAGCACTGTCACAGACCTTAAAAAATGATTTTGTTTCTCCCTCCACAAATAATGCCTAACTTCAAAGTTTTCTCAGCTATTTAGTTTTGTATAAATAATTAATTTATCTGTTTTGTAAGTTTTGGAATTCACTATCAACAAATTAACGCTGGGATTATCAGGTGATGTCTTCTTCATACAAATGTGCAAAATTGAATCTCCCTCTTTCCTAAAAAATAGGCTGTTTTGGTGGTGTGGGAAGGCGTGGGAAGAGGCACTTAAAAATTCAAAAGAGATTAAGAAAACAATGTGTTAGGCAATTATATTAAGAGTTAAAAATCTGAAGTGAATTCATTTTAAACTAAAGAAAGCCATTATTTAATTAAATATCAGAGGTGTTATGATAAATGGCTTTCTGTAATTGCTATCTGCTCTGGACTTGCATTGAAGGTTTAACAAATAAAAGTTGAGTTTGTCTTCAAGCTCAACTATCCATCATATCCAAAGTAGATGGGAGTTTCAAATTACAATTTGAAACAACTCCACATTAACAAGGCATAATGAAAACATATTCCAAAATATGTTAACAATACTCATTGGCCCATATTTTCAATGGGTTGTAATATTCTTATCAGGTCAGGCTCCTAACTGATGGCAGTATTGTCGAAAGCCAATCTACACATTAAATACAATACCAGATTAGGGACAAGAACCTTCCACCCGTCAGGAAGTTGAAAACAAAATTGATTTCCTTTAGATGTGTGTCAAAAACAAAAATATGATCTGTGCAATTTGTTATATTTTCCCTTCTCCTTTACAAGTAAAATAGACAATAGGTGCAGGAGTAGGCCATTCGGCCCTTCGACTCAGCACCGTCATTCAATGTGATCATAGCTGATTATCCACAATCAGTACCCGGTCCCTGCCTTCTCTTCATATCCCTTAATTCTGCTATCCCTAAGAGTTCCATCTAAGTAATCAAGATTCCACAAACAATTTAACTTTAAGCCTGAAACCAAGCATTGAAATACTAGACCAAGACGTAAACCTTTTCAAATGGGAAAAAGTATAGAAATGATAGAATCTGAAATAGACCATGCAAAAAATGGCAAGTCAAGCAGCATCTGTAGAGTAAAACAGATTTAACGTCTCAGAAGGTTTAGCAAGAGAGAGAAAAACAGACTGTAACAGCTTTAAAGCTATGCCAAAAGCAAAAAGTCAGCAAATATTAATAAAGGACCTTGCAGGCTGAGGTAATGGAAATTACATTAGAGGAAAGTAAAATATATTAAACAGATACTTTATGGCTACCATCATGGAAGATGGCATAACAAACCTCCCAGAAAGAGCAAAGATCAAAAGTTCATTGAATGGGCTGCTAAAAAAAAGTCATAAAATATTACGGAACAAAAGGGACTAATAGCCAAAAAATCCCCTAGACCTGATGATCTACATTGCAAGGTAATGGAAGGGTTGGCTTTTGGAGTTCTGTAGACTCTAGAACAGTTCCTACAGAACAGAAGGTAGCAAAAAATAAAGCCATTATTTAAGAAGGTAGAGAGAAATCAGTTGGTACACAAAAAGCTGGAGAAACTCAGCGGGTGCAGCAGCATCTAAGGAGCGAAGGAGATAGGTGACATTTCGGGTCGAGGCCCTTCTTCAGACTGATGGTTCTACTGATTCTGCTCAATTAGAAAATATTGAGTAGAATCAATGTAGACTTAAAAAAAATGAATAAACCGGTTATATTCTCTTGAGGACAAATCTAGCAGAACAACAAGAGGAAAACTAGTGCCATGGATGAAATTCTCAAACAAAATGAGATCATATAGAATTCACAGTAAGACAGATTTAAAAAAAGAGAGCAAATGGGTCATTCTTAGATTGTCTGGAAGTAACTAGTGTGATTTCAGGTGCCCATAGCTCTTCGTAATCTATGTTCATGACTATATCGATGGTACATAACTGGTTGGTAATCAGGGCTATGAAAACGTAGAGATAATTCAAAGGGAAACATATAGACCAAGAGAATGAACGACGACATGACAAATGTATTATTGCGGAAAAGTATGAAGGCATGAACAAGTATAAGGAAAAAATAAAGTAGAGAGTTGGGGAATTTTTTTCCCCCCATTCAGAATAACGGGTTTATCTCTGTAAATTAATAACTATCTGTTAATTTGCTGATTATAACAAGCAATTAAGGCGGCTAATGGTGTCTTCATCACTATTTCATGAGAATTTGAGCAAAGATATTTTACAGAGATTAAACAGACCACTGGGGAATTCGCACTTGGAATATGGAATTAGGGTCTAGCCTCCATACCTAACATAGGATATACCTACGATAAAGTTTACCAAATTAACTTCCAGAAGGGGGTAAAGGATATGCAGATTGGAGCAAAGGTTATGCAGATTGGGGAAAAACCTTTTTAAATTAAGAATGAGAGTTGATTCTCATAGGGCCTGAGCGGACACATATGGAGATGTTATCTCCCTCACCCGAGGTGTCTAGAACCACGAGTCACATTCTCAAAATAAGGGACTAACCATCAATACTGCCCCGAGAAGAATTTCTTCTCCCAGAGGGCAGTGAATCTTTGGAGTTTTCAACCCTTGCGATTTGTGGAAATGCAGTTGATACGCATATTCATAGAAACATGGAAAAATAGGTGCAGGAGTAGGCCATTTGACCCTTCGAGGCAGCACCGCCATTCAATATGATCATGCCTGACCATCTAAAATCTTTACCCTGTTCCTGCCTTTTCCCCCATATCCCTTGATTCCTTTAACCCTAAGAGTTAAATCTAACTCATTCTTGAAAGCAGCCAGTGAATTGGCCTCCACTGCATTTTGTGGCAGATATTTCTACAGATTCACAACTTTGTCTGGATGAAAAAAATGTTTCCTCATCTTGGTTCTAAATGGCCTACCCCATATTCTTAAACTGTGACCCCTGGTTCTGGACTCCACCAACATCGGGAACATTTATCCTGTATCTAGCCTGTCCAATACATTAAGAATTTTATATGTCTCTATAAGATACCCGCTCATCCTTCTAAATTCCAGTGAATACAAGCCCAGTCGACCCATTCTTTCATCATATGTCAGTCCCGCCATCCTGGGAATTAACCTGGTGGACATACGCTGCACTCCCTCAATAGCAATAATGGCCTTCCTCAAAATAGGAGGCCAGCATTGCACACAATACTCCAGGTGTGGTCTCACCAGGGCCTTGTACAACTGCATTAGGACCACCTTGCTCCTAAACTCAAATCCTCTCGCAATGAAGGTCAACATGCCATTAGCTTTCTTCACTGCCAGCTGTACCTGCATGCTTATTTTCAGTGACTGATGTACAAGCACACCCAAGTCTTGTTGCACCTCCCCTTTTCCTAATTTGACATCATTTAGATAATAATCTGCCATCCTTTAACTGCCACCAAAGTGGATAACCTCACATTTATCCACATTATACTACATCTGCCATCTCACCCAACCTATCCAGTTCGCCCTGCAGCCTCATAGCATCATCTCGCAGCTCTCACTGCCACACAGCTTTGTGTCATCCTAAAACTTGGAGATGTCACATGTAATTCCCTCCTCTAAATCTTTAATAATAATAATACATTTTATTGTCATTGCACATATGTGCAATGAGATTTGGTATGCAGCTTCCATCCAATGTCATAATTTAACCAACTAATAAAATTTAGGTTAGATACCCCGAGAACATAGTTTATAAAAACTGTAAAACAGTCAAAACAGTCTAAAGTGCAAATGGTCTTTGCGACGTGACCATCCGAGAGAGACAGTTCATGGGGGTGGGGGCACTCAGCAGTGCCGGTTCAGAGCAGCTATAGCTCTAGGGATGAAGCTGTTCCTGAGTCTGGAGGTATAGCTTGGGTCCCAAAACCAAGCCTTGTGGCAGCCCACTAGTCACAGCCTGCCATTCTAAATAAGGACTCATTAATTCCTACTCTTTGCTTCCTGTCTGCCAACCAGTTCTCTATTTATGTCAATACCCTACCCCTAATACCACGGGCTCTAATTTTGCACACTAATCTCGTGTGGGACCTTGTCAAAGGCTTTTTCAGAGTCCAGATACATCACATCCACTGGCTCTCCCTTATCCATTCTACTTGTTGCATCCTCAAAACAATTCCAGAAGATTAGTCAAGCATGATTTCCCTTCATAAATCCATGCTGAGTTTGACCGATCCTGTCACTGCTTTCCAATGCGCTGCTAGAACATCTTTAACAATCAACTCGAGCATCTTCCCCACTACCCATGTAAGGCTAACTGGTCTATATTTCGCCGTTTTCTCTCCCTCCTGTTTTAAAAAGTGGGGTTACATTGGCTACCCTCCAGTCAACAGGAACTGATCCAGAGTAGAGAGAACAATGGAAAATGATCACCAATGTGTCCACGATTTCTAAGGCCATCTCCTTGAGTACTCTGGGATACAGACCATCAGGCCCTGGGGATTTATCTGTCTTCAGTCCCAACAGTTTACCTAATACCTTTTCCTGACTATTGTGGATTCCCTTCAATTCCTCCCTCCTGCTAGATCCTCTGTCCCCTGGTATTCCTGGGAGATTGTTTGTGTCTTCCTTAGTGAACACAAAACCAAAGTACTCATTTAACTGTTCTGCCATTTCTTTGTTTCACATTATAAATTCACCTGTCTCTGATTGTAAGGGACCTACATTCGTCTTCACTAATCTTTTCCTTTTTGCATATCTATTTTTACATTGCCCATAGGTTTTCTTTCATGCTCTTTCTCCCCTCTTTATTAACCCCTTTGTCATTCTTTGTTGAGTTCTAAATTTCTCCCAGTCCTCCGGTTTGCTGCTTCCTCTGGCCAATGTATATGCCTTTTCCTTGGATTTAACACTATCCTTGATTTCCCTCATTAGCCATGGTTGAGCCGCCTTCCCCGTTTTATTTTTTCACCAGACAGGGATGAACAATTTTTGGAGTTCATCCATGCGGTCTTTAAATTGCTCCATTGATTCAAACGCCATTGCATCTCCACCGTCACCCCTTTAAGCATAATTTACCAGTCTATCCCAGCCAATTCCCGTCTCATACCTTCAGAGTCTCCTTTCCTTAAGTTCAAGACCCTAATCTCTGAATTAAGGGTGTCACTCTCCATCCTGATGTAGAATTCCACCATATTATGGTCACTGTTGCCCAAGGGGCTCATCACAACAGGATCGCTAACTAACCCTTCCTCATTACACAATACCCAGTCTAGGATGGCCTGCCCTCCAATTGGTTCTTCTACATGTTGGTTTAAAAAACCATCCCATGTACATTCCAGGAAATCCTCCTCCCCAGCGATGCTACCAATTGGGTCCAATCTATATGTAGATTAAAGTCACCCATGATAACTGCTGTACCTTTGTTTACACACATCCCTAATTTCCTGTTTGATGCTATCCCTAACATCCCTACTGCTGTTTGGTGGTCTGTATACAACTCCAACTGCAAGACAGATCAATAGATTATTAGATACCAAGAAAATCAATAGATATGAGGTTAGTATAGGTAAAATATCAGCAATGATCTTATTAAATGGTAGAGCAGATACAATGGCTGTATGGCTGCAGGGCCTACTTCTTCTTATACTTATAAAATGCAACAACAATACACCTATTTAAATTGAGGTCACGCAAGAGAAAGTACATAAGTTGAGCTGGGCAATGGAATCTAATGATATTGCCACTCCACAGCATTGATTATGTTATGGGTAGACACAAAATGCTGGAGTAACTCAGTGGGAGAGGCAGCATCTCTGGATATTAGGAATGGGTGTTGTTTCGGGTCGAGACCCCTCTTCAGATTGGTTATGTTACAACTCAAAACTATCGAATCACTTTCCATCTGCTTTCCACATACTCCATCCATGTCTGTACTTACAGTGGATGTTATGTTTCTTACTAATTTTCTTCTAATTTGAGAATTAAAGCATAAAACTTAAGTGCTATAGTTGAACTAATTCTTATTCTGTTTTATTCTTTAATTGGTACTGCTGCAGTAAAAAATCATTCAAATATACAGCCACACCCTCCATTTACCATTTCAATTATTGTTAAAATTCTCATAAGATGCCAGAAACTATTACTGGCTATGTTTAGTTTACATCAACTGTGAAAGCAAGTAGATAGCAAAGTATTTAGTACCAAGCGCTTTCATATTTTAACACCATGAAAGTTTTGATCCTAATTATGTTTCCAATTCAATGACTATCAAGTTGTCATTCAGATTTAACCAAACTATTTTTCTTGAGGAAATATTAACATTTTAAAAAAATGCCAGAGACCTCTGGTCTCATCTCTCTCCTACCCAAGTTAACAAAATTTCACTTACGAATGTCAATGCGGAGAACAATTAGAGCTTACTATCAATTCATCATCCTTGCAGATGCATCTCACCAAGTCAAAGACAAAAACTGCACTACGCCTCTGATCTACGTTGATCATTTCAACCCTTCCCCCAATTGAAATAAATTCTGTGAGTAACAAAATAAAATAAGTATTGCTCCATTGATTCATTTTGGTACTGTTTCATCAATGACATACAAAGAACTAATTTACTAGGACTCATTGCAAGGCCAGTTGGGGTAGATACTATATTGAATAAATTATCTACATCATCTTTATACCAGACACTCAAATAATTAAAATTAAAATATAGTTTAAAATTCTTCACATTCCACGTCTCATTTTAGAAACATCTTTTTGACATCAGCGGACTGGAAAATTAACTAAAACGTGTGCCACCATCACCAAGGGAAGGTTAAATTTCTTAACCCCCATCGCTGCAAGAGATGTGCTTGAAGGCGGCATCAGTTCAAAAATCAAAACATGTCAATATTTAGTAATCAGGTCCATCCCTGGACGAGAGACAAGGTACCACGGGCCAACCAATATAAATTGCGGTCATTTCAGATCAGGGAGAAAATTAAGTAATACACTAAATCCACTTAATTAAACACTTTATATTTCAACATCGTAGGACGGTCCGTATTCAGTCGACGGATTTTTATTTGTTGTATTTTCTTAAATCATCCCACCCCACATCATTTCCATTACTTCAATACAACTTAGACATCCCACTCCCGTCCTCCCAGCTATATTCCATACAAAAGGTCGCATTCGACCTGCCATCCCTCAAAACGTTTAATTTCTGAGGGGAAGAAAATCAGGGCGAATCAGACATATCTATTCATACATGAAATTCCTTTCCATCGTTTATTTATGTCTGCTGTTTCAATTGCAAATGGAAGTAGCGATTCACTGCTTCGAGCAGGCTGTTCCTCAGTGGATAAACATAAACTGTGTCACTTTCATCCAAGGCTCAGTGAGACGCCTTGGCTTTAGAATCGGTTTATTTCTGGATGCCAAGTAACACTGAATGCAATTCGGAAGCTGATCCATGCTGCATCTAGCTAGAGTTTAAGCATGCACGTTACACAGTAGGTATGTATGGACAAACCAGATTCAGGGGCTAGCTCAACCGCCCGCCTCAACCTAACTTAACGCACAGGAAGTCCCGCCTGCAATAGGCACCAATTGGGCCATTCCCCTCAATAATATCCTAAACAAACCGCTGACGGAAACACTAATTGCACAGCGGACCGTCAATCAATCCGCAACGTCAGGGGATGTCCGTTTATAAAGTTTAGTTGGCGTCAACACTAAATGCCTCAATCGGTAAGTGAGATAGGGTGGGGATGTGTACATAAAAAACATACATCTTTAAAATCCAACCACCAACCAGTGAAAGCTTCCAGCAGCTAATCTTGCAATGTAGTCTGCAAGTGGCAACCTCTGTCTATTTACCGGGGTGGGGAGCAAACGGGACAATCGAAGAGGGAATTGCCGTTAAATCGCAACGGTTTGCAAGCGGGTCTTACCAAAATCCGCAGTCGGTGACAGAGGAGAGAGGACAGGCGCGAGATCAACGGGCGTCTGTCCGCGCAGCAAGACTGCGGAAGCGATCAGTGTTGGTTGCCGAGGGATTCCGCCATGTTTCGCCCGCTTCACTGACACTCGCTGAACAAACAAGCTAAAAGAGACGGAGCCGAGGGAGGGAGGGAGAGCTGGCGGTTGGGCACGTGACTACCGCCCGCCAATCGGGGCGCCGGACAGCTAAACGGCTGGTCTATTTTTAGAAGCTGGCTGCTTTTTTTCCTCTCTGGGGATGGAATCGATTTGAAAGGAGCGCGAGCCGCTGTCGTGCGCGCGCGCTCGCTCGCACCCGCACCGCGCGTCCTCATCCCAGGGTGGGTGGGGACAAGAACGCCCGCTGCTAGGCATTTATGCCCAGCTTCAAGTCCAATCATTCCGATTGTTTTTAATAGTTTGCTTTTTTTTAGGATTTTTAAGATATGTTTGCAGAATTTTGTTTGTACCAAAACCTTATTTTATTCTAAGAAAAGGCTCAGCAATGATTATTACGCTTCCTCATCCTGCTTTGGAAAGGTTTACAATGATCACTACTCCATAAAACGTAAACAATCATCAATTGTTTAGAATTCGATGAATGAAAATAATATAAATGCTAGAAAAAGTGCATACTATAATCAAGAGGTGTTGCAGACTATCCCCGGAGAACTGGGTTAATCCAGTATTAAATTCGCATACAATTTATTTACTCACTTTCCTCTTTCAGTTTATCTCTGCCTTTGTGGCATTTTATCTACATCTTATTTTGATTTAATCGCGCCCTTTGGAAGTGTTTTTTGTTTCTCTCAATTTTGTACCTACTCCAGAAGCTAAATTAATTTTCATATCATTATTGCACCAACAATACGCTGCTTACAGAGTGGAAATGTATCGAGGCTGAAAGGAATGCAGAGTTGGTTTGGATTGCCGTGTTACTGTGCAAAACGTGCTCCCACTGAAGTTCCAGTGAATGCAGTTAAATCTTTGGCCTTTAGCAAGGACAGTTTGTGTCCCCTTCTACGTCCTAAACTGAAATGATTCATGTTTAGGTGTAGTTAATACATCGCTCGCATCCCGTGGATGTTCAGCGAGTGCCTCCTGTGGCTTCGAAAATCATTGCATTACGATCCATAGAAACTTGTAGGAAAATAGTACACACCCGACTGTCGATTTAAGAACTTCGATTTAGTAGGATAATTAATATAACGCCCAGTGCTAATTTGTTGAATACTACGATTTTTTTTACAAGACGAGGTGTACGGGGACACAGTTTATGAACTGGGATTTGGGATCCTTCACCACGAATCTACAGACTGGTATTGGAATTTCACCATGGCAACTGGGAATTTAAATTTAAGTCATTAAATCTGAAACCGTAAAATACTAGATTGTTCTAAAATGCATCTAGTTCACAAATTTACTTTGGGAAGCAAATCTGCAAACGCTCAGTCGATCTAGAATATACATGAATGATTTGTTTTAAACTGCAGATGCTGGGAATGTGAAATGAAAACAAAGCAGCTGAAAAACTCGGCAGGTCAGGCGATATTTGTGCAAATAAAAACTGTTTCAGGTCCAATGCCCTTCATCAGAACTGAGAAAGAGAGAAACCAAGATGGTATGTGAGCCCAGACGCACAAATATGTTTGACTGTCTTCTACGTTTAGGGGCAATGAGTTTGAAGAAAACCAGCACTGAATAAATATGAAGTCTACATAAATGCATTTATTCCACTTATTGTTGGTTAATCACAGAATTATTATAGAAGGGATGGAGGCAATTAGGCCTATTGTTGTTAGGACAACCCAGCTAGTCACATTCCGCTGGGCTCTGCAGCCCCACAAATTGTTATGGGCTTGGACACACTAGAGGCAGGAAACATGTTCCCGATGTTGGGGG
Source organism: Raja brachyura (assembly GCA_963514005.1). The sequence goes on along the minus strand of OY740787.1, from coordinate 39,881,820 downwards.
TCCAGAACCAGGGGCCACAGTTTAAGAATAAGGAGTAAGCCATTTAGAACTGAGACGAGGAAAAACTTTTTCTTGCAGTGAGTGGTGAGTCTGTGGAATTCTCTGCCTCAGAGGGCGGTGGAGGCAGGTTCTATGGATGCTTTCAAGAGAGAGCTAGATAAGGCTCTTAAAAATAGCGGAGTCGGGTTATGTGGCAGGAACGGGGTACTGATTGGGGATGATCAGCCATGATCACATTGAATGGCAGTGCTGGCTCGAAGGGCCAAATGGCCTACTCCTGCACCTATTGTCTATGATCTAAATTCTATCTTTTCACACTGCTACACATGGTAATATATTTCAGATCCTAAACACTCACTGTATTAAACCAAAAATCTTCATGTACCTTTTGTTTATTTTCCATATCCAGCTATGACCTGAATTATGTCATATGACCTTATTTCTGGAATTTTCTTTCTTTTCAGATTTCTAGCAATTTCAGTGTGGTATCTCACAGTTTCAAAAAAAAATTCTTGTGTGTTCTTCAGAAGGATCAGCCGTACTATCAAGCATGTGTCATTTGGCATCTCTTTGTTTTTACCCGACAACTGACTTGACTTTCTCACTCCCCATCCCCTCCCCACTCGCAACAAGGGCCGAGTCCCCCTTGTCTTCACCTTCCACCCTACCAGCCATCACATACAACAAATAATCCTCCAACATTTTTGCCACCTCGAACGTGATCCCACCACTTGCAACATCTTCCCATCTCTTCCCCTGCCTGCTTTCCGCGGAGACCGCTCCCTCCATAACTCCATGGTCAATTTGTCCCTTCCCACCCGAACCACCCCCTCTCCGGGCACTTTCACTTGCAATCGCAAGAATTGCTACACTTGGCGCTTTACCTCCCCCCTTGACTCCATTCAAGGACCCAAGCAGTCTTTCCAGGTGCGGCAGAGATTCACCTGCACCTCCTCCAATCTCATCTAGTGCATCCACTCCTCTAGATGTCAGCTGCTCTACATCAGTGAGACCAAGCGTAGGCTTGACAATCGCTTCGCCGAACACCTCCGCTCGGTGCACAATATTTTTTTTAATATTTCAAAATAGACTTTATTCAAGTAATAAATATATACAATAAATCAACCGTGCAAGAAATCCATCCGACATTTTCGGAGTCTATACAAAATGTTCCATAGTCTATATACATTTCTCAAATTTCGCGAATTGATCCCCCACCCGTGCCACTGATGTGGCCCCCTGGCATGGGATACCTTCCCTTATTTTGAGGGGCGTCTCCACCATACCGTGCCCCCCATGTCTAGCAGCAGAAGGACCTTAGACTGTGGCCCTCCCCCACCGAGCCTTGGCGTTGGCTGCACCGAGCTTCAGTGCGTCCCTCAGCACGTACTCCTGCAGTCTGCAGTGGGCCAGTCGGCAACATTCCCCGACGTTCTCACTCTGCTGGGTGGTGAACAACGCTCAGGCAGACCAAAGAGCGTCTTTCACTGAGTTGATGACCCTCCAGCAGCACTCGATGTCAGTCTCTGAATGTGTCCCTGGGAACAGTCCGTAAATCACAGAGTCCTCTGTGACGGAGCTGTTTGGAATAAAGCGTACCAGTGACCGTTGCATTTTTCGCCAGACTCTTTGAGCGAATCCACACTCTGCAAAGAGGTGGGCAACCGTCTCCGCTCAGTTCGCAATAACCAACCCGATCTCCCGGTGCTCAGCACTTCAACTCCTCCTATTCCGAATCCGACCTTTCTGTCCTGGGCATCCTCCATGGCCAGAGTGAGGACCACCGTAAATTGGAGGAGCAGCACCTCATATTTCACTTGGGCAGTTTGCACCCCAGCGATATGAACATTGACTTCTCTAATTTCAGGAAGTCCCTACTTTCTCCTCCCCTTCTCAGTGCTCCCTCAGCCCACTGGCTCCACCTCTTCCTTTCTTCTTCACGCCACATCCCACCCTCACATCAGTCTGAAGAAGGGTTTCTTCAACAGCCCGAAACGTTGCCTATTTCCTTCTCTCCATAGATGCTGCCTCACCCGCTGAATTTCTCCAGCATTTTTGTCTACCTTTGATTTTCTTTTTATTACTAGACCTCTTCCTCTACAATGTAAAACATGTGGTACAGTCATATAACATGCAAAAGGACTTTCAGCCTAACCTGTCCACGCCGACCAAGATGTCCTATCTAAGCTAGTCCTATTGGCCTGTACTATACCCAGCTAACCTTTCTAGTTCGGATGAAGTGGTATTAACCTGAAATATTAACGACCTACAGTGTAGGTTTCTACATCGGTTTCACCATGTAGAAATTACAGCAGTGTTTATACATAGTCCCCCCCATTTCAGGGCACCATAATGTTTGGGACACATGGCTTAACAGGTGTTTGTAATTGCTCGGGTGTGTTTAATTGCCTCCTTCATGCAGGTATAAGAGAGCTCTCAGCACCTCGTCTTTCCATCAACTTTAGAAACTTTTATTGCTGTGTATCAACATGAGGACCAAAGCTGTGCCAATGAAAGTCAAATAAGCCTGAGACTGAGAAACAAGATTAAAACTATTAGAGATATCAGCCAAACCTCTGCTTACCAAAATCAACTGTTTGGATCATCATTAAGAAGAAAGAGAGCACTGGTGAGCTTACTAATCACAAAAGGACTGGCAGGCCAAGGAAGACCTCCACAGCTGATGACGGAAGAATGCTCACCATACTAAACCTGTGAATGCTCACTAACACCTGTCTGACAGATCAGAAACACTCTTCAAGAGTCAGGTGTGGATTTGTCAATGACCAGTGTCTGCAGAAGCCTTCATGAACAGAAATACAGAGACTACACTGCGTGATGTAAACTACTGGTTAGCCGCGGAAATAGGATGCCAAGGTTACAGTTTGCCAAGAGGTACTTAAAAGAGCAACCACAGTTCTGGGAAAAAGTTTTGTGGATACATGAGACAAAGATAAACTTATATCAGAGTGATGGCAGAGCAAAGTATGGAGGAGAGAAGTTACTGCCCAAGATCCAAAGCATACCACCTCATCTGTGAAACACAGTGGTGTGGGTGTATGGTCTGGGTATGTATGGCTGCTGTCCGGACTGGCTCACTTATCTTCATTGATGTTACAACTGCTGATGATAGCAGCATAATAAATTCCGAAGTGTATAGACACATCCTATCTGCTCAAGTTCAAACAAATGCCTCAAAATGTATTGGCCGGCGGTTCATTCTACAGCAAGACAATGATCCCAAACATACTGCTAAAGCAACAAAGAGCAGCTTTAAAGAGTTCTTCAAAGCTAAAAAATGGTCAATTCTTGAGCGACCGGAACCCAATTGAGCATGCTTTTAATATGTTGAAGAGAAAACTGAAGGGGACTAACCCCCAAAACAAGCATAAGCTAAAGATGGCTGCAATACAGGCCTGGCAGAGCATCACCAGAGAAGACACTCAGCAACTGGTGATGTCCATGAATCGCAGACTTCAAGCAGTCATTGCATGTAAAGGATATGTGACAAAATACTAAACATGACTACTTTCAATTACATGCCATTGCTGTGTCCCAAACTTTATGGTGCCCTGAAATGGGGGCACTATGTATAAACACTGCTGTAATTTCTACATGGTGAAGCCAAAATGTATAAATTGCCTTTATTAAAATCTGACAATGTGCACTTAAACCACGTGTGACTTTTTCTATTACAAATCTCAAATTGTGGAATACTGAGGCAAATAAGTAAATTATGGGCACTGCAATTACATGCAATGTGCCCTCTAATTTGTAGTAGTTCGTGTGCTCAGAAATCTTGTATTGTGCAATTTTTTATGCTGTTACATATGTGTGTGTGCACTGAATTCTTGTGCAAATATATGACCTCATGAGCTTTTGGTGTAGTAGTTTTTACTATTTCGTTAAGCCATCCAACTTTAAACCAGCTTTCAGTTTGTTTGCGATTCACACCCTTGACATGGTGAATCAAAATTTTTTTCAATAAAACCTCAATAAGCCAGCTACAGAATTTGAAATGGATCTTTGTAAATTGTACAATAAAGTCAATATGAGATTTTTACAAAAAAGTATAAATTATATACTGTATAATACTATAATTATTGATGACTACATTTTAAGTAACATTGTAGTGTCTATGACATACAGACTCTTGAATGTTTTTTAACAGTGTGACAAATACTCCCCCTCCTCTCCCCTCTCTCCTCCACCATTCCCCCATCTCTCCTCCCCCTTCTCTCCTCTCCCTTCTCCTCATCCCCCTCTCCCTCTCTCCTTTAATTTCCCCATTCCCTCTCCACCCCTCTCTCCCTTTCCCCCATCCCCTCCCTCCCCACCTCCCTCTCCCACCTCTCCAAGGACCAGCCCCGTCCATTTACCACTGGGTTCCTGCCATCAGCGCCGCAATCTTTGAGGAAGGCTGCCTTGGCCAAAGATCATGGCCCTGGCCCTCCCCGGGTGAAGATGCGGCGCCCACGGACCGGATGCAGCGCCCGCAGACTGTATTTCCCCGATGCAGCTGTCCCCGGCAAAGATATTAGAGCAGATCTTTGGTCCCCAGTGCCGGATATGGCTGCGGATTTTGAAATTCAGAAAAAAAAAGTCTCCGCTATTAAATAGCGATGTCATCTATCGCAGTCGCTGCCTCAAAAAGGCTGCCAACATCATCAACGACCCACACCATCCTGGCCACACATCTCTCCGTTGCCATCGGGAAGAAGGTACAGGAGCCTGAAATCTGAAACATCCAGGTTCAGGAACAGCCTCTTTCCCACAGCCATCAGGCTATTAAACACAACATCAAATAAGCTCTGAACAATAACACTATTATTACGATTACTCTTTATCTGTTTATTTATTGTGTATATATGAACTATAGACACACTGAACTTTATCTCCCATTCTGTGTTATGTTTACATATTCTGTTGTGCTGCAGCAAGTAAGAATTTAATTGTCCTATCTGGGACACATGACAATAAAACTCTTGATTCTTCACAAAGACCCATCATTTATTTATTTGCGTCTGCACTCCACTGTTTGAGATTTGTAATAGCAAAAATCACATGTGGTTAAAGTGCACTTTGTCAGATTTTAATAAAGGCCATTTTTATACATGTTGGTTTCACCATGTAGAAATTACAGCAGTGTTTATACATAGTCCCCCCATTTCAGGGCACCATAATGTTTGGGACACAGCAATGTCATGTAAATGAAAGTAGTCATGTGTAGTATTTTGTATCCTTTGCATGCAATGACTGCTTGAAGTCTGCGATTCAAGGACATCACCAGTTGTTTGGTGTCTTCTCTGGTGATGCTCTGCCAGGCCTGTATTGCAGCCATTTTTAGCTTATGCTTGACCATTTTTTAGCTTTGAAAACGCCTTTGTTGCTTTGGGATCGTTGTCTTGCTGTGGAATGTACAGCCAGCCTATGAATTTTGAGGCATTTGGGTCTTTGTCCCAAACATTATGTAGGGCACTGTATGTGAAACTCTGTGAAGCTGTAAAAGAACATCATGCCATCAGGTCACATGAATTCAACAATGAGTTACATTTATACAGCACCTTTGATATGATTGTCCAGTCATTATCACAAACAAGATCCGATCCTGGTGATATTGCAGCATTGGATAATATGTGCTAAACAAAGCTGAGCAATTCTACATCCAGCAGATCAGATCAAAGATCTTTAGCCCTGACCCACGTAATCATGAATGGCAATCGATATTTGGAAGATTAACAGGTGGATGCAAAGTTGTACTTTTATTACCAACCAGTTACAGCTAATTGTTTAAACACGTATCGTATAGGATGCGTCACTTACATCACAAAATAATCAAAACATCATTGTGAGTATCTTTGCTTAATAACGAAAAAGTAAATTAGAAATCTGACAATTAAAGTTCAATATTATAAACAAATGGTCTGTTGTTCTGTGATCATGTGCTGCAACCATGTTGGTGAGTAGACAAAGTAGTGGAATAAGGTAATATAGAGATAGTACAAGATGATCTTTGCCATATTTTCAACAAATGAAGTGAAAGATAATGGTTCATGAATAATAAACCGAGGCTATCATGATAAAACTGTTGTCATATTCATATACAAATAGCACTAACCTTGCTGCATGAAACTTCTAAAGTCATGCTTTTCTTGTTTATTTACGCCACATCACAAAATATCTCTGGTATGGACAGATATTCTTATGCCCTGAAGCCCAAAACCCGATCAAATCTACTTAACCTTATCCACTGCCTCGAGGATATAAAGTGTTGGATGGCCCAGAACTTCCTCCAACTAAACAAGAGTAAGCCTGAGATCATCCTTCTCGGCCCCTTGGACTCCATCAAAACGATAGCAGGCAGCCTTGGAAGCCTTACCCCATTACTCAAACCTCGTCAAAAACCTTGGCGTGATATTTGACTCGACATTGAAATTTGACAAACAAGTCAATGCCGTGGTAAAAGCTAGCTTCTTCCAGCTTCGGATGATAGCTAAAATAAAACAATTCCTCCAGTTTGATGACCTCGAAAAGATCATCCACACATTTATCTCCTCCCGCCTCGATTACTGCAACTCCCTTTATACTGGCATCAGCCAATCTTCCCTGTCCCGCCTGCAACTGGTCCAAAATGCCGCAGCGAGATTACTGACGGACACCCGTAAAAGGGACAACATCACCCCGATTATGACCTCTCTCCACTGGCTCCCTTTGCGGTTCCGACTAAATTTCAAGATCCCTCTTTATATTTACAAAGCCCTTTATGGGCTTGCCCCCACCTACATCAAAAGTCTGCTTACCCACCACACCAACTCCAGGTTCCTCAGATCGGCTGAACATCCCGCGGTCTAGGCATAAGCTCAGGGGCGACTACGCCTTTGCGGTTGCAGCTCCCTCTTCCCATCACAACTGCCCCCTCCATCGACTCTTTTAAGTCGAGACTTAAAATTCATCTTTACTCTCAAGCCTTTCTTGACGTCCTCTGAGGGAGGGCTATATGTATGTATTTATGTATCAACTTAATCTATGAACCAATGTTGTATAACTTTAGTACCTCCACCAATGTAAAGCACTTTGGTCAACAAGAGTTGTTTTTTAAATGTGCTATAGAAATAAAAGTGACTTGACTTGACTCTTAGTTTCTGTCTCTCTTGGAAATATGTGTCTTGCTCAATTGCTGGTACAGCCGTCACATTGTTTTAGAAGTTCCACATCTTGTAATCCTTTGAAATAAAGTCTGTGGTATGAGAAAACAGGATGATATAATGCACTTTGATAGAATAGGGAAGGAGGTAATGTGGGTTTTAACCAGAAATAATTAGAAAAGTACACTGGCAGTTGAAAAAAAAGACAAAGAAAATATCAAGATAAAAACCTATGAACAGATACCAAACTAATTTCCATGTACAAACTCTCTCCTCCACTAGAAGAACTTGTCCTCACCTTCAACAATTTCTCTTTTGCCTCTTCTCACTTTCTCCTAGTTTAGGTGTAGCCCTGGGCACTCACATGGACCCCAGCTGTGCGTGCCTTTTTGTTGGTTACGTCGAACAGTCCTTGTTCCAGGCATACAATGGCCCTATCCCTCAACTCTACCTCCACTACATCGGCAACTGCTTTGCGGCTGCCTCCTGCAGCCGTGCAGAACTTGTGGACTTCATTAACTTCACCAGTAACTTCCACCCTGCCCTCAAATTCACCTGGATTATCTGACAGTATTCCGACTGCGCATGCCCAGGTCATAGGTCACGCGAGAAAAACATTCTCGACAACTGAGCTGGTGCGTGTATACAGACCTGCGTTTCATCCGTAGTCAGGATTTAACCGGGTATCTGGTGCTGCAAGCACTGTTGAATTGCTACTGGAGTTAGTGACACTATTTCTCCACTGGTCCATGCAGAAATCTCAGCAGTGACAATCTAATGAATCATGGCCCGGTCCCCCTCAGCTTGGGTATGGGTTCTCACTCGGGCTGCCCTCCTGGGTTATACAGGGTTATTATACAGGGGCGAACCACGCATAACTCCTGCATAACCCCAGGAGACAGATTTGTGAGGGGAGTCTCACTACCGTCTCCGTCCCCTCCCAAATGTCCCATCCCTGTCGGGGGGCAGCCGGAGATGTCCGGGGTGACCATGGACTGACGGGACACCGGCCCGGAGCAGTGGCAGCCCCAGGCTTACAGTTAGCATGGAGAAGAAGCGCTAACTCCAGCTCAACTCTGCTCCAACTCCCGAGGAACCCGATCCCCAATGGGCCGGGGACCGTCAGCTGCACCTCTCGCCCTACCCAGTGGCTGTCAGTTAACCCCCTTGGTGCCAGCGAAAACCAAGCACCAGCCATCAACGGGGATACAAACAAAATGCTGCAGTAACTCAGCAGGTCAGGCAACATCTCTGGAGAAGGCTCTCGATCCGAAACGTCACCTATTCCTTTTCTCCAAAAATGCTGTCTGTCCTGCTGAGTTACTCTAGCATTTTGTGTGTATCCCCGTTAGGGGATGTAGGCCAACAATTGAAGGAAATCTAGAGGACAGGCACACACCGCATAAAATTCTGATGCATGTTACAAAGCCATTAGACATTTTTTTTAAAGCAAATTCATGTACATACAAATAAAACTGAAAAGCATTTACTATTTTATTCTCCCCACATCCTTCTCAAATCCCCCAGATTTTACCACTTACTACCTCCAGATTAGTACGAATTTAAAGTGGCCAATGAACCTACCAATCAGTGTGACACGGTGCAAAGTCTTAGTGGAATATCCTAAGACTAAGGCGGGAAAGGTATTGTCGACATTTTAGGTGAAAACCCTACATCAGGACAAATAAGTTCCTCCAGCAGATAGTTGCTCCAAATTTCAGCCTCTTGTGTCTCCTGTTCATTCAGAAATTGGCCACTCCCACAAGGAGTAATTAGATGGCATAGTTGAATTTAAGCCAAAATAAATTATTGGTCATGCTGCTCAGGTTTGATTGGGATAAACATATACACTGAATGGAATATTTGGACCATTTGTTGCCATACTCACCAACAGATACAGCAGGTTTATGGCCACATGGTACTTCACAAGTATTTTCCGTACTCAGATTATCATGTTTAGATTATATCGTTATTTACCACCCAAGTGATACGTTAAACTTGCGAATCAGTTGCCAAATGATCAATTTCCCACACACTATCTGATAAAAATCAATATTTTGGTGACTTTCCTTTCTGGTATACCCTGTGCAAAGCTAAAAGGATATTTTATTTCGGAGTCACGTGAGTGACTTCGTGAAGACCCCGCCAGGCACGCATGCGCGACATATCGTCAACCGCATGCGAGCGACAGGCAGGGAAGAGCGTTGCTCCTCTACTGCAGGGACCTGCAGGTAAGGAAAAAACTAACATGCAATCTTTTTCTTCCAGGTGACCCTGTCACAGGGTCTCAAGGCCGCCTCATATCTAACTGCTGTGGCAGTCAGCGGCGGCACCAATAGTTCGAGGTCGGGCAGCCCGTTGACCAGGAAGGTCCGGGCTCACACACTTGCCGGTGGAGGACGGCAGAGGCAACCCGACTCTACACCGCAGCCCGCAGGGGACGCCGCGGGCTGATGGCATGCAAAGGAGTGGGGCTAGCAGGCTCGCCATCGGAAGTTCACAACGGCAGAGCGGCAGCCCCGACTCCACACCACAGCCCACAGGGGACACCGCGGGCTGGTGGCGTGCATGTAGGAGTGGGGCTTGCAGGCTCGCCGTGGGGAGCAAACGGAGCAGCAGCCCAACTCTACACCGCAGCCCGCAGGGGACACTGTGGGCTGCTGGCATTCAGGAAGGAGCGGGCTTGCAAGCAAAGACAGAACGGCAGCCTGACTCTACACTGCAGCTGCAGGGATACTGTGGCCTGTCTGCATTAAAGTGCCCTGCTACTCCAGGGAATGCGTTGTCTTCAAGAAATTGAGACTGCCAGCACATAAAGTTATTAAATCATGAGAGGCTGGTCACCATACTTCTTAAAGACCCTCAGGTAAGATACTAACCTTGAATAGCTAAGCTTCTGTACTAGAGTTTGCTTACAGATGGATGGAGACCAGAATGAAGGCAGTGAAGCATGCCTCCAAGGGCCATGCGACTTCAGATGGGAGTCAGCAGCCACCATTCCAGAAGAACGCGGAGGTCGGGGAGCCCTGTGCAGCCAGGACCCGTCTCTCCACCACGGCTGACCATGGGGCCACAAAGTGGTGGAGCAGCGCGCGGGAGCAGGGTAGGCAAGACCTTGACTCCCTACCACTCTTGCCTAAGCATAGCGACAGTGGGGCAAAGGTGCGTAAACATGTGACCCGCTCGGCGGCTTGTTTTGTCTCCCCTACTATGCAGGCACCAGAGCAGGGGGAGAGCTGCGCACAGATCATGCCCCGCTGCAGCGGAGGCATCGACATACCGCCGGGGGTAACCTGCTAGATTGCGGGCCGGTGATGGATCTGCTGGAAGTCGGGGAGCCCTGCAGGAGCAGGAGGTACCGGCGTTTCACCGGAACCGGCTGCCGGAGCGCAGATCGGTGGCAGCAGTTTTCGGCCAGGCATCCCCGTTGCGACGGGTAAAGCCGGCTATGCGCTGTCACGGACCCGTGTGGTTAAGGGTGACGGCAAGCCTGCACGAGCAGCGGAGCCGGTAATGGGGACCGGTACCGATTCCTTCCCTCTGCCTTCCCACCAGGCAGAGGTGCCGCTTAGGTCAGAACGATGGCGGACTAGCGGTATGTCCGTGCAGGAGTCGTACAGCCTGCAGGAGCGGGAGGTACCAGCATTCCACCGGATCAGGCTGCCGTAGCGCAGACCGGTGGCAGCAGTTTACGGCTAGGCATCCCCATTACTACGGGTAAAGCCAGCTATGCGCCGTCACAGACCCCTGGGGGTGAGGGTGACGGTATGCCTGCACGGACCGAGGAGCCGGTATTGGGGACCGGTTCCGACTCCTTTCCTCTGCCTTCCCATCAGGCAGAGATGCCGCTGAGGTCCAAGAGACAACGGGCTAGCGGGTTGTCCGTGCAGAAGTCGTTCAGCCCCGCAGGAGCGGGTGCTGACGAGTACCTGCCAGCCACTTCGTAGAGGTCTGACTACTGGCAGAAGCCCCAGCGACTCAGCAGGGCCTGGGGAGGTCGACCTGTTGTCCGTGTGTAGCGGCAGCGGTCGCATGGCTAGGATGGAGCTAATGGTGGAGCAACTATATCAACGGGACCTGGATCGGCAAGAGCGGGAGTCTCAGCGGTCTGGGAGTCGGATCATGCCGCCACCTTCAATCTCACCTTCATCCATCGGCAGTGCTAGGAGTCAACAGATGGCCTATTTGACGAAGAAGTGGCAGCAGAAGAGCCCACTGCTCCAGAATCAGAAGAAGAAATGCTGGAGGTAGTGTCGAAGTTTCCGAAGCCTGTATCTTCAGGGGAATCGCTGCACCCTACACTGGCAGTAAGTATCAATTTCCTGACAACACACGAGCTCCAAGACCAGGTGCTTTCAGAAACCATGGAGAAGTACAAGGATCCTGGGAATTGTGTTACCCTGAACGTCCCAAGTGTTCAACTCAGCCATCTGAGGGAACATCAGTTCCAATGCGAGGGCACAAGAGGTTAAGATGCAGAAAATTCTGAAGCTGTTGACGTCGGGCATCAAGGCGCTCGCCAGGACCTTCGATGGGGCAGGTGTATCCACAGGGCAGCAGGATGCTCTAGCCCTCCTGTGCAGCACACTTCGAAAAACTGTTTTAGTCAGAGCTCCATCCGGCCCGGCCTTAACCCTAAATTCACTGGGTTGAGTCATACTTGATGAGGAAGCCAAAAGGGGCTGATGAAACCACCAGCATCGTCAAGGGTGCAGAAGACAGCCTTATCCTCCCTCCAAACCTCGGGACCATCAAGAACATATCCGCACCAGCTCCCCAACAGCAGAAGCCTTGTTAGGGCAGAGCCAGCATAGACTACCTCACCACACACCAGCTGCAGGAACAGGGATTTACCGAGGCGATCGAGCAGCACCCAGCAACGACAGAACACCAGAAACCAGAACGTCAGGCCCGCCGGTAACCATGGAGGTAAGGGGGTCTGGTTCTCTTGGAAGTGCTGCATGCATAACCTCACAAGTAGGAGGGAGGTTACATACATTTTGGGGCTCTGTTTGTCACTATCCCAGGGAACAGAGCAATAGACATAATAGAAGCATGTAACAGCCTTGCTTGCACCAGGGAACCGACTTTAGATATGCTGCTATGGTAATTGGTAAATTGGAGCTACATTCCAGCCACATAATTGGGCCGTTACGCTATCAAAGCTTGGGGGAAAAGCAATATCTCGGAATTTAAAGCGAATGTTGGACATTTACGAGCCTATGCAGCTGCCAATCGAAGCATAAATTGAGCTACAATGGTGGATTAGAAATGGTTGTGATTGTTAAATCCCATCATTACATCAAACCCATTAGTCGCGTTACAAACCGACGTAAGCGCCAAGGGCTGGGGAACTACTGACACCATTCCAGTTGGGGCGGTAGATGGGATTTGCATGAGTCTACTTCTCTTCAATCACAAGGAATAAACTGTTTAGAAACGATGGGAGCATGTCAAGAGCTGCGGGCTTAATGCACTAATCTGCAGCATATGTATGTTCGTCTTCAAAATGATACCACTGAGGTGGCATATTAAATCTTATGGGTGGTGTCAAGTCAATATCTTGGGATGAATTGGAAACATTAATTTGGCTCTGGTGGATTGAAAGAAATATTTGGGTTCAGCTATGTACCTTCTGGTTAAGCTCAATATAGGGCGGACACCAGGTCATAAGTATTTAATAACGACATCAAGTGGATTTGAACCTCCAAATATCTGCTAAAATTATAGCCTAATATGGAATACCAGATATCGACCTCCTTGCGTCCAGGTTGAGCCATTGGATACCAACGTATGTCTCTTGAGAACCAGATCCTGGGGCCAGTGGCGATGGATGCGTTCTCACTACATTGGGGGGGGGGGGGGGGGGGAATGCATTTTTCTATGCTTTCCCCATTCTGCTTCATCAGACAGGTGCTGCAGGAAACACAATCAGGCTCTGCAACATAAAGGACCATGGACGTCAAACAGCATCGTGCAGAGAGAGTCCACTAGGAAGCAGTACCTCGCCTACATAAGGATATGGGAGGTTTTCTGTAGTCGGACCTAGATCATCTACATATCTGCTACACTCTCCAAGGTGCTGGAATACTCACAGGTCTTCATTATGATGAGTCCCTCAGTTACATTGCTGTATACAGTGCCAGGAGTGCACTGTCATCCTATCGCAAGATTGGAGTGGGATCTCACCAGCTGGTGTCCAAACTATGAGGGGTATGGTCTATCCATCCCTCCCCGAACATGATATATTACCTGAGATTGGAGGTAGTGTTGACCCTACTCAGGAGCTGGTCGCCTATGATGGACTTACTCACTTTCAAAGTGGTTATGGTAATGGCACTGAACACAGCACAACGGGTCATGACTCAACAGGAATTAAACCTGGATAGAATGACCGGACCATAATAAAGTAACTTATTTATAGAAGAGTTGCTTAAACTACACAGACCTGGGGCTACAGGTCTGAAAATGGGCGTCAGGTATATGGAGACGGGTCTGTTTCAGCCATGGAAACCCACGTCACAGGGTGATCGTGCAGACTATCTCCAGATGACTCAAGGTGGTATTCGGTGCAGCAGGTAAGACACTAATATTTTAAATGGCATTCTACCAGGGCTGCATCCACATCAGTGGCAAGGACCATGGCGGTGTTCATGGATTACGGCCTCGCAATAGCGAGCTGGGTCAGTGAATCTACATTTCAGCGGTTTTATAACTGACTTATAACCGCTCCCGCAACATTGGCGGATTCAGTTTTAAATGCTGTTCCCTAAACGTTTGTCCCTGAGTTCAGCGGGTTATTGTTGTATTAACAAATGTTATTATTTTTCAGCTTGTTCAAGTCTGAAATACGTTAACATACTTCCTCCATCAGAATTACGGCAGTGTGTGAGCATGGGCGTGGTCCAGGGCATGTAATCACAGAGCTTTGAAATCTTCACGAAGTCACTCACGTGACTCCGAAGTAAAATAGTAAGATTAAACAAGAACTTACCAGGTGAAGTTTGATCTTTATTTTATGTTGAGTTACGATGAGGGATTTTGTGCCCTCCGCTCCCAACCCTCTATCACAAGTTCAACTGGTGTAGTCAAGTTTTAATCTTACTATGTTTAGTCTTGTGATCTGTGATTCCACACCGCCGCTTTGATGAATGTCGCGCATGCGTGCCTGGCGGGGTCTTCACGAAATCCCTCATCGCAACTCCTCATAAAATAAAGGTCAAACTTCAAACTGGTAGGTTATTGTTTAATCTTACTATTATGTTACATTGTTAAAGAAAATAACAAATGATTTCATTTCGGAGTCACGTGAGTGACTTCGTGAAGAGCCCACCGGCACGCATGCGCGACATATCGTCGCAACGCATTGCTGCCGACGGCTGGTGGGGAGCGCGGCTCCCAACCAGCCCTTCAGAGGGCCGACTCAGGTAAGGCTAAGCCCCCTAGAGTTGGTGTTTCCTGTTGGGGGGGGACAGTGTGTTCTCTCCCTACAGGAACGTGGATTGGAGTCGCCGGCCACTTATCCCGGAGCCCTCCTCAGCGGCTCACCTGCGAGTCGGGCCGGGAAATAGGCGTGGTAGTCGGGGAGCCCTGTTGGTACAGGGCCCGACCCGCCGATACACCGGAGCTCCAGTGGGAGTTGGTGTCCTGTTGTGGCGGGTGTGTATTGTGTTCTCTCCCTACAGGTACGTGGCCGGGTAATAGGCATGGATGTCGGGGAGCCCTGTTGTTACCGGGCCCGACTCGCCGCTATGCAGGAGCTCCAGTGCTGATTCAAGGAGCAGGAGCTCCAATGCTGATTCGAGGAGCAGGAGCTCCAGAGCTGATTCCAGGAGCAGGAGCTCCAGTGCTGATTCGAGGAGCAGGAGCTCCAGTGCCCAAGGAGCAGGTCAACCCTGTTGTCCATATCGGGGTCGCCAACGGGCTCGTTGGGCGACCTGGGCCAGGGTTCGCGTGCTGCTGCACGGCCCTTTCTCCCTCCGCCCTCCGAGTAGGGGGAGGGAAGGAGCTCGCCAGCCTAACCCTTCTGGGGCTAAGGCATTACCTGCCGCCGAGTTGCGGTCTGGTTCACAGGCGGGACCCAGGTCTGTGGTGAGGTCTAGCATCCAACCCCCAAACCCCGACGTCGGGACGGGGGGCTTGGGTACGGTCCCGCCTCGGTCGCCGAGTCCCCCGTGGATGGGGGGGACGAGACCATGCGTCGGCAAGGTCCACGACGTGGGCTGCCGGCAAGCCCGCGCGGGCGTCGGGTCTCCATGCTTCTGCTGGAGCCGACCCCCAGCCGTCAGGGCCCTTTGTGGCAACGGCTTCCGCTCCCGCTAAACGGAGGCAGTTGAACACCTCTCCCGCGCGGGAATCGCGCAGTTTCGCTTCGGCGGCTGGCAGCGACAACTACCGGCACCGAGATCACCTCGACGAGGTGCGGGCCGATGAGAGGAGCCCCGGCAATTTTTCTGAGCCGGAGGACTCCGACCACCCGAGTGTTCAGGGTGAAGGGCGTATGGCCGCATGACGCGGCTACTGGAGCAGAAGGAGGAACCATCCAGCTCCAGTAGGCACAGGGAGGTTTCACCATCGTCAGCAGGAACTGCGAACCGTCAGCTCCAGGAGGAGATCCTATTGGTGGCCTTAAAGCCAGACACAAAGCCCAGCGAACTGCTCCTCCCTTCAACGAGCCCATAAGCCACGGTCGCCGAGTCCCCCATGGATGGGAGGACGAGACCATGCGTCGGCAAGGTCCATGATATGGGCAGCCGGCAAGCCCGCGCGGGCGTCGGGTCTCCATGCTAAGTCTGGTGCCGACTCCCCGCCGCATTTGCCCTCCGGGGCAGCAGGATCAAGCTCCGCCAAGGAGGCGTTTGAGTGTACCTCCCGCGCGGGAATCGCTCAGCTTCGCTGCAGCGGCTGCCGGCGACAACTTCCGGCACCGGGTTCACCTCGACGAGGTGCGGGCCGATGGACGAAGCCCCAGCAGTTCAGCAGAACATGAGGACTCCGTCCGCCCGAGTTCTAAGACCGAGGGGCGTATTGGCCAGGATGGAGCGGATGTTGGAGCTCCTCCTGCAACAGAATCAAAATTTTCAGGGAAGACCTCTCGAAGAGGGTCCAGGAGGGGGATGACCACGCTACGATGGTGGGATTCATGTGGTCACATCTCTCGACCAGGAAGGCCCTGCCATTAGGCCAGCAAGGGCCTCTGCTCCAGCTCTGCCTCAATTTCAGAATCCAGCACCTCCACATACGGCCATGCATCTCAAGGGCCGCCGATAACCATGACGGTAAGGTGGTCTGGATTTCGTGCCCCTGCATGTTGAACTTCACATGTTGGTGGGGAACTACGGCTCTTTCCGGGGGCATGCGGTCCCATCACGTCTGATGAGTTTATCTTACAAAGTATTCAAGGCCATGCGATTGAATTTCATCAATGGTGACATCCCTCCATCCCAGCATATGCAGATCCGAAATTTACACTGTCCAGCAAAAAGCGGCAGTAGGCTAGGCTGAAAATTTTACAGTCACAAGGAGGGATGGAGGATGTCGACTTATTTTTGATTTGCACCATTTGAATACTTTTGTAGAATATACCCATTTCAAACTGGAAACGTTCCAGACACCTAAGTTTTTGGGTTCTGGGGGCTGCTTTGTGGCATGCATTGATTAAAGATGCATGCTATTCAGTATCCATTCAGAAATGCCACAGGAAGTTCTTGCCATTTATCTGGATGGATCAGCTCTGGCTCTACAGAGCTTTGCTAATTGGGCTTACACACCCCTAGATTATTCTAAATTGCTCCAATCAATACTGGCTACACTAGGAGACAAAATCACATAGTGTTGGGCTGTCTAGGTGATATCCTAATTATTGGGAATCAGTCGAACTGGCAGTTTCAGCCCGTGGACATTTTTCAGCAAATGGGGTTCATTACCCATCCAGATAAATCAACGTCCTGCCCTTCACAGGTTAAGGGTATCTGGGGTTATGGTGGATTCCAATCACGTGAGGGCCACCCAACTATGCTAGGGCCTAGTCTGGGCCAGTATACCATCAATTCAACAAACTACTACGGTGATTGGCAAGATTGTAGCGGTTTTCCAGCTGCCCAAAACGGGCCTTGGCGTTATCGAATTTGCAGAGCGCCAAGGTCTCGGCGTTAACACTGAACGCTAGACATTTCCATCGACCAATGCAGCTGCCTTGCAAGGCACAGATTGCGTTACAATGGAGGATTGACAATATTTATGTCTCACTTAAATCCATCATTTTGGCCACTCCGATGGTATACTTACAAACAGACGCAAGCTCCCATGTCCGGGGTGCTATGGACAACTGCTCCAGTTGTGAGGGCAGATGGGACACCCTTGAATTTACCTTCTTGTTGTCACAAGGGATAAACTATTTGGAGATGCTGGGAGCATTTCACGGACTTCGAGCTTCTTGTTCCAGCCTTACTAATGCTCATGTCCATCTCCAAATGAATAATACCACTGCGGTGGCATATCTAAACCATATGGGCGGTACCAGGTCACTTTCATGTGATGAATTGACAAATATAATTTGGCTCTGGTGTGTTCGACGCACTATTTGGATTTCAGCTACCTGTTTCCCAGGTGAGCTCTATACAGTGGCGGATATCAGGTCACGCAAACTCTATGACCACATCAAGTGGATGATGAATCTCCACATTTCCGCTAAAATTACTGCCCACTTTGGTGATCCAGATATCGACCTCTTTGCGTCACGGTTGAACCATCAGGTACTAACATACGTTTGTGGGACCCGATCCTGGGGCTATGGCGATGGATGCGTCTCGCTGGACTGAGGGAATTGGGTTTCTATGCCTTTCCTCCATTTTACCTCATCAGTCGGGTGTTGCGGGTAATCCAGACCAATGCTGCTAAGGGCATTCTTCTCATACCCGACTGGCCTACGCAGCCATGGTATCCGGTGGTCCTTGATATGATCAGTCGACCTTGGGTCCTCTTCGAGGGTTGCCCATAATTGGTACACACCCTGTCTCAGGGGGACCACATCCCTGCCACAGTCATCTAAACTTGTTGGCTTGGAGGTTCTGCACAGGCCATTACTGCGGTATGGCATATCATCTAGAACCATGGATACCATCGGAGCGTCATGCTGGGAGTTCACCAGGCGGCAATATCTCTCTCACATCCGGAAATGGGAAACCTACTGCGGCCGCTCCCATATTACCTACGACGCTGTAACCATAACCGACGTATTGGAATTCTGACGGGGTTGCATCATAATGAGCACCTGAGCTACAGTGCCATCAACAGCGCCTCTAGTGCGCTGTCATTCTACCTCAATGTTAAGGTAGGATCCAACAGGCTGGTGTCCAGACTCATGCGGGTAATATTCATTTCGAATCCGCCCAGACCACGCTATAATATCACCTGGGATATCGGGGAAATACTCACCCTGCTCAGGACGTGGTCGCCCATGGAGGGCCTGGAACTGGACAAACTCACCCTGTAGCTGGTGATGTTACTGGCACTGACTTCAGCACAGAGGGTACAGACACTCCGCATAATCCAGATCGACAGGATGATCTCTACCCCTGCGGAAGTAGTCTTCGTCATAGACGAGCTACTCAAGCAGCATAGACCTGGGTACACAGGGCTGCAGCTGAAGTTCCTGGCATACCCCGCTGATGCATGGCTATGTTTAGCCGCCCATATCCGTCACTTTGTGAAAGTGACGAGAAAACTGAAGGAATGGAGAACCCTCACCATAGAGTGACAGTCCAGACGATATCCAGGTGGCTCAGGATCGTCTTGGGTAAGTCACGTGTTGACACTAATATCTTCAA
The DNA here is from genome assembly GCA_963514005.1 of Raja brachyura. Next base: position 39,862,847 of record OY740787.1, on the reverse strand, counting down.
ATCCCATTCCACCAGGGCATGCATCAACGTCGGAGGCAAGGGTCATGGAGGTGCCCATGGACCATGTTCTTGCCACAGTGGGATGGCGTACGAAGCCTCCTTCCAGCGGTTCTACAATACATCTGTTGCCGCTCCTCTACAGTTCGCGGAGGCCGTGCTGAATGCAGGTCAAGAACGTGGAGATGTCCCCGAATAGGGGTTTTTTCTTTTGTTGTTAACAAATGTTGCTCTTGTCTTTCAGTATAAGCAGTCTGGAAAGTTGATTACTCCTATCCATCCTCATAAGTGGTGTGTGACAGCATGGACGTGGTCCAGGGCGTGGAATCACAGAGCTTTGAAGTCTTCACGAAGTCACTCACGTGACTCCGAAATGAAATAGTAAGATTGAACGAGAACTTACCAGTTCGAAGGTTGATCTTTATTTCATGAGGAGTTGCGGTGAGGGATTTCGTGCCCTCCACTCCCAACCCTCGATCATACTCAACTGGTAATTAGAGTCTCTTCAATCTTACTATGCCAGGTCATTTCTGTTGTTGTTTCTGTGATTCCACACCGCTACTTTGAAGAATGTCGCGCATGCGTGCCGGCGGGCTCTTCACGAAATCCCTCACCGCAACTCCTCATGAAATAAAGATCAACCTTCGAACTGGTAAGTTCTCGTTCAATCTTACTATTCTGATCTTAACATGATCATTGCATTAGAGAAATAAAATCTATATGATGCACACAAAAGTGTCAGAAACTAGAAATTCTTTGGTATTGGGAAAGGCAAATTAAATGTGTGGTGCGCAATGGGCCAATCAATATTTTTTGCGAGGACCTGCAGCTGTAAATTTTTATTGCATTGCACGCAAACGAATGGGCTCACACAGTCAGAAAGCTCTTAAAATTACCTTTGTTCTCGGAGACCTCCTGCACATTGTATTTACTATAAACTTGCCTTACATGCCCTCTATATCCTTTACACAAGGTTCCTACCCTTGGCCCGATTCAGAGCAGATCTCTCCATTTGCACAGTTCATGGAATTCTTTATCACAACACCGCTTCAGACACCTCCCTGATATCCTTATTTGCTACATGATGCAGAGCTTCAGCCGAAAATATTGGCAATTCCTTTCCTCCCAATTGATGCAGCTCAATCAGTTGACTTCCTCCAGTCTGAAGAAGGGTCTCGACCCGAAATTTCAACCATTCCTTCTCTCCAGAGATGCTGCATGGCCCACTGTTACTCCAACTTTTTGTGTCTATCTTCGGTTTAAACCAGCATCTGCAGTTCCTTCTTACAGACTTTCTCCAGCAGTTTGTTTGCTGGCTTAGCGAATGATCCAGAGAACATAACCTTTGAAATCCTGAACCTGAAAATTATGCTGCGCATCACTGTTGATTTCAGTGTTTTGTGATTGAAAAACCACATTCCATGGAGTAAAACATAATGACCAATTCTGGGATATCTTTGCATCATTCTGAAAATTTCACTGCGGTCACTCCATTGTGAATTGTATGAAATGATTCCCACATTAACTTTAGACATTCCACATTTTTGGGAAATTGGACTGTGCTGTACTGGAACGAACGTTTTGCTGCATATTGGATATCGGGTTTTCTCTGCATAATTCTGGCCTGGAAATTCAAGAAGGAGATTCACATATTTACCGTTTATTCTTCGGTACTTCCAGTCCCCCCACACTACGTTATCCCACAATTTGCACAATAATCCTCTGACCTCCTCCAGTGGAAGTTCAAATCTCCAAACTCCACATTCTGGCACCTTACCTTCTTGCCGACAATACCTCAGGCTTCATGCCCAAAGCAGCCTTTGTTGAGTGGCAGCCACTCATTCTGGCCTCAGCCCCAATCTGCATATTTGTAACCACAAAAAACTGCTGAGGGTTTGGGAGTAGTAGTGAAATTTTCAATGGCAGATCAATGACTGACTGAAATTATTAATTTTATTGAATTATCAAAGTTTTTCTCTGTATCTCAGTACACAAGTGAATAAAAATAAACCAATACCAAATGTATCTCCCAGATCTTTGTCCTGGTCAGGCATGTTTTCTTGCTTAAATAAAGACACAAAGTGCTGGAGTAACTCAGTTGGTCAGGCAGCATCGCTGTAGATCATGCAGAGGTAACGTTTCGGGTTGGGACCCTTCCACAAGTTCTCTTGCCCATATTTTTGGTCCCATTTGGATGTTATGCCTGAGTTTCAAATATTGTATTAAGATAGTTTGTGAAGTTGTTCACCTTGCAATCAGACAGGCAACATACCAAGAAAGACTCTCAATACTGCTTACAAAGGATGTAATATCTTTTAGATCTTTAGAGCAAGATAAAGTTCAGTAAAGCCCAATCAAATATAGTCAAAGGGTCTCCAATGTGGTAGATAGTAGCTCAGGACTGCTCTCCAGTTGTTGGAAGGATTGATAGGATGGTTCAGTTGCCTGATAACAGCTGGGAAGAAACTACATGAATCTGGAGGTATACATTTTCACACTTCTATATCTTTTGCCAGATGGGAGAGGGGAGAAGAGGGAATGGCCGAGGTGCGACATCCTCGATTATGCTGGTGGCCTTGCTGAGGCAGTGTGATGTGTAAATGGAGTGAATGGAAAGGAGGTTGGTTTCTTTGATAGTCTGGGCTGTGTCCACGATTCTCTGCAACTTCTTGCGAATTTGGATGAAGCTGTTCGCAAAATATGTTGCGATGCATCTCGATAAAATGCTTTCTGCGACTTCCTCCCTAAGGTGTCATGGTCAAGTTTTTCGCAATCGTATTCTTGTGCTCAGAGTTAGCAAACGTGTTATAGATCTTGTATTGAGATGGTTCACCTGCTAATTCTCAACTTCTTTTGAATACCCCTTTCTTCTGTTCATTCCCAGACCATCTCTATTCCATTTCGGCACCCCTCAGGAAATGTGACCACATTTTAGAGTACATTATTCACCTATTCCAGCTGAATGGCTCAGCCCAAGAGATTCAAGATTGGAATATCTGCTGGTGATATGTTCATTTCGGACATTCTCAATTACTCACTCATTCTCACTTATGGAAGTACACACCTTGGTAATTAGTATTTTAGTAATTTGATTCCCTAAATCCTAGGATTGTTTCTACTTGTTCCAGAACTCAAAGTCAAAAGAGTTTATTGTCATGTGTCCATGACAGGACAATGAAATTATTTCTTTGCTTAGTACAACAGAACATAGTAGGCATTAACTACAAAACAGATCAGTGTGTCCATATACCTTAATGTACATAAATACACACATGAATAAATAAATTGATAAAGTGCAAATAACAGATAAAGGGGTATTAATGTTCAGAGTTTTGACCGAGCCAAGTTTAATAGCCTGATGGCTGTGGGGAAGTAGCTGTTCCTGAACCTGGTTGTTGCAGTCCTCAGGCTCCTGTACCTTCTACCTGAAGGAGCAGGGAGATGAGTGTATGGCCAGGATGGTGTGGGTCCTTGATGAGGCAGCGACTGCGATAGATCCCCTCGATGGAAGGGAGGTCAGAGCCTATGATGGACTGGGCAGTGTTTACTACTTTTTGTAGTCTTATCCTCTCCAGGGCGCTCAAGTTGACTATGCAAGCCACGATGCAACCGGTCAGCATGCCCTCTACTGTGCACCTGTAGAAGTTAGAGAGAGTCCTCCTTGACAGGCCGACTCTCTGTAATCTTCTCAGGAAGTAGAGGCGCTGATGAGCTTTCTTAATAATTGCATCTGTGTTCTCGGAGCAGGAAAGATCTTCAGAGATGTGCACGCCCAGGAAATTGAAGCTCTTGACCCTTTCAACCATTGACCAGTTGATATAAACAGGACTGTGGGTCCCCATCCTACTCCTTCCAAAGTCCACAATCAGTTCCTTGGTTTTGCTGGTGTTGAGGGTCAGGTTATTGTGCTGGCACCATATGGACAGTCGCTCAAAGTCTCTTATATACTCTGACTCATCCCCATCAGTGATACGTCCACAACAGTGGTGTCGTCAACAAACTTGATGATGGATTTCGCACTATGACCGGCTACGCAGTCATGAGTATAGAGTGAGTACAGCAGGGGGGTAAGCACGCAGCCTTGAGGTGCTCCCGTGCTGATTGTTATCGAGTCGGACACATTTCCACCAATACGAACAGACTGTGGTCTGTGAATGAGGAAGTCGAGGATCCAATTGCAGAGGGATGCGCAGAGACCCAGTTCTGCGAGTTTGGTAACCAGCTTGGAAGGGATGATTGTGTTAAATGTCGAGCTGTAATCGATGAATGACAGTCTGACATATGAGTTTTTGTTGTACAAGTGGTCCAGATCGGAGTGGAGGGCCAGCGAGATCGCATCCACCGTTGATCTATTGTGGCGGTAAGCGAACTGCAGTGGGTCCAGGTTTTTGTCGAGGTAGGAGTTGATTTGCGCCATGATCAACCTCTCAAAGCACTTCATCACCACAGGCATTAGTGCCACTGGTCGATAGTCATTGAGGCATGTCACCTTGCTCTTCTTGGGCACCGGTATTATTGATGCCCTTTTGAAGCAGGTGGGAACCTCAGACTTCAGAAGTGACAGGTTGAAAATGTCTGTAAAAACTCCAGATAGTTGGTCCGCACTTGTTTTTAGAATACGACCAGGTATACCATCAGGTCCAGGCGCTTTTCGAGGGTTCACCCCTCTGAAAGATTTCCTGATGTCGGCCTCTGTGACTGAGACTGAAATACCATCACAGCAAATGGGGGATCTGGAAGGCACATCGGTGTTCTCCCTATCAAAGCGTGCGTAAAACGCATTGAGCTTGTCAGGGAGTGATGTATCGCCGTCATTCGAGCTACCTCCTAGTTTCGCCTTGTTGGAGGTGATTGCATTCAGGCCCCGCCACAGCTGCTGAACATCTGTCTCATCCTCCAGCTTCGAGGATGAGACAGGTCCCTTTTGGCCTTTTTGATGGCCTTACCAAGGTCATATCTGGACTTCTTGTAGACGACTGTATCATCAGACATGAATTCCCAGTGTCTGGTCTTCAGAAGAGTGCGGATCTCAAAGTTCATCCAAGGTTTCTGATTGGGAAACACTCGGAAGGTTTTGGTGGGTATGCAGTCCTCGACACATTTTTTAATGAAGTCTGTAACGACTGTGGCATATTCGTTCAAGTCCGTTGCCGAGTCCTTGAACATTGCCCAGTCTACAGACTCCAAACAGTCCTGTAGTTGATCCTCTGCACCCCCCCCTCCCCCCCAACCAGCTCTGTACTGTCCTCACCTCTGGGGGTGCGCTCTTTAATTGCTGCTTGTAGGCAGGGAGAAGCAGCACCACGGTATGGTCGGATTTACCGAAGTGAGGGCGAGGGATAGAGTGGTAGGCATTCTTGATGGTGGTGTAGCAGTGGTCAAGGGTGCTTGGTCCTCTGGTGCAGCAGGAGACATGTTGGTGGAAGTTAGGGAGTGATTTCTTCTGGTTTGCCTTATTGAAGTCCCCAGCAATGGTGGTAAATGTCCAGGGGTAAGACGTTTGGTGTTTGTTGACCATGGCATACAGCTCCTCCAGTGCCAGACGGACATATGCCTGGGGTGGAATGTAGACCGTGGTCAGTATGATGGAGGTGAATTCCCTCGGAAGGTAGAAGGGACGGCACTTCACCGCCAGATGTTTGAGGTGTGGAGAGCAGGAGTTGGACAGGACTGCCACGTCTGAGCACCACGCAGAGTTGACCATGAGACAGACGTCCCCTTCTCTCCCTTTCCCAGATGCCAGTGTACGGTCCATGCGGTGGATGGAGAACCCTTCAGGCTGGACCGCTGAGTCTGGGCAGCTGGGGGTGAGCCATGTCTCGGTGAAACAGAACACAGAGCATTCCCTCAGCTCTCCTTGATAAAGCAGCCTTGCCCTTAAGTCCTCCACTTTATTTTCAAGGGACTGTACATTTGCCAGTAGGATAGTAGGGAGAAGTGGCCGAAGTCCCCTGCGCTTCAGTCTGACCTGAAGTCCTGCCCATCGACCACGTTTCTGGACACAATGGAGGCTTCCCCTTTGTTTCCAGGTACTGTGTTGACTACCTGCTGTTTCTGCGGACCAGCGCTGGAACGGGGATTCCTTTACAGACGGCAGCTCCAGCTCCATAACGAACGGGGTACCTTCAAAGTCGGCAGCTCCAGCTCCGTTGTTCCTGGACGACCCAGTCCGTCGGCTCTGGAGGTCATCCCGGGGTCTCCAAGTGCAGTAACTGCATTCCACAGTCCGGGCCAGGTGATTCCCGGCCAGCGTGGGAAAGTTTAAAGTCCGAGGCTCCCGCAGCTGCGGGAGATCACGAAATTGCAAGAGCCTTGAGGTACTCAAGCAGCTTGACTGAAACGGCACAGTTTTCTGCCATTTTCCTGATCCAGGTAAGTTGTTCGAAGTTGTAGTTGAGCCTTTTATGTTCCGGAGCTCCGCAAAAGTCACCACAGGCAGGCGCCATCTTGAGTCCGAGCTCTTCATAATATACGAACTCTTTACAATAGTAAGTACCCTAATGTGCATACAGTATTTCATCAATGATTTGAATACATTTATAATAATATTCAAAGTTAGATATCCTTAGCATATATAATCCCGTCAGTAACCACTTTGCGCTGAATGCATACTATTAGATTGTGACCATTGCACCAATTTTATGTTTTCCATTTCAATCTCCTTTTGGCATAATTTATTAGCACAGATACCCATATCCTTTGTATAGTATCATTTTCTTTTGTTATTACCTGGTCACAGTCATGAGGTCAACAGTAATTGTATCTCCAAGGAACATGTTTTGAACCTAATTATAGAGGCTCCTGGAAGTAAAGCATTGCATGGTGTGTTTACTGCTTTACCACTGAAGATATATTTCCAGAGCATTTGATACTGGAAAGAAGTGTTTTCACAAATAATCTAAAAAATATTTAGGGGAATTTGAAAGATAATTAGAATGCCACTCAAAATTGTGAATGTGGAAAAGGGCACTGGCAGTATAGCGAAGGTTTTAAACTAGTCAAAGGTAACTTTGGATTTCCCATCAGGAAATTCTTTCTGATAGATAAATATTTGGTATTGACCTCTCTACTGGGTAATGGAGAGGAAAAACATTGGAATTATTTAAGAAATATCTGGGAGGTGCAATAGATAGATGATTTAAGACAAGCAGATTGTTGTTTCTCCTTTCAGAATAAGATGTTCTCTGCTCCATATATGTGTAATCTATGATTAACACACAGCATACCTGATACTGTTTGTATTTGGAGATGTTTTTCTCTTCATACAGGTCAATTTTCTTTGAGTCTCATATGTATATATAACTTCATCAAATTAATTCTAAAAACCTAATTATATCATATGCTTCCGTCATTTACATAAGCTGCTTTAGTTCATAGTACAACAGTCCTTGCTGTTACGTTACTTTAATTCTATAAAATGGCTGAATACTCAGCCCATACTGATGTTGGAATTACTGAGTCATGTCTCATTCAAATATTTGCTGTCCTCAAGTTTTTGCAAACAACCAAGTATTTAGAGAGTTTCTATGAGACATTTTAGTTGAGCTCCGTTTATTTTTCCTCTCATTTTACGAAGCATTCCAAACTCTTTGGCATCTAGTCAATGTACCCCATAAACATTTATGTTGCAAAATTGGATAGCACTGGAAAAGCATCACTATGAAAACAATATGTAATTAATAGGATAAGTAAAGGCACCAAGAAAATGAAAACAAAACTGCAAACTTACTTATCTTACAAGAGCAAGTGAGATTTGTCTAAAGATCATCGTGTTTGTTTTCCCATAATTTCACGTCCTGGCCCACACGCACTCCACACTCCTCTAAGACTTGCCCATCAACAATCTTCAGCAATCAGATTTGTGCCTCGGTATTTAAGCACCCAATACAGCTTGTCACACAACGTCAAGTCACTACCCATATCGCACAGTACCAGCGATTTAACGTTTATAGCCATACCATTGATCCAATTGCACAACTTTAAAACACTTGTCTGCCTTTTTCATGAGAAGGTAGGACATGATTGATGCCAACAGTAGCAATCTGTAAGATAACAAGTCAACCCCAAAACACTTCTCAAAGGACGATTCTAATAGTAAGATTAAACGAGAACTTACCAGTTTGAAGTTTGATCTTTATTTTATGAGGAGTTACGTTGGTGATTACGTGAAGATCCCCGCCAGTTCGCATGCGCATCAATCTTTAAAGCAGCGGTATGAAATCACAGATTAGAATAATCGAAGTTAACATAGTAAGATTAGCAACTTGAGAACTACCAGATGACCTTTGTGAGAGAGGGTTGGGCGTGAAGGGCACATAATCACCAACACAACTCCTCATAAAATAAAGATCAAACTTCAAACTGGTAAGTTCTTGTTTAATCTTACTATTTTACTTCGGAGTAACGTGAGTGATTCTGTGAAGGGTTCAAAGCCCTGTGATTTCATGCCGCAGATTCAAATCCCGGCCTCTCCCTGCATCAATTGATTCAGGATGAGTGAATAATCAACAACGCATTAACCATGACAGTGATTTAAATGTATTAATGGTTTACGTTAATAAAGAAATCAATAGCAACCCCTCTAACTGAGGGGAGGCTAAAGTGGACGCAAAACAGAATGGGCAAATAGCCCGGGTCAGTAACTAGTCTATGATAAAAAAAAAATTAAAAATCAATTCAGTTGACCATTCTGCGGTCACGAGGATATGGTCGATGGGAACGTCCATTGCCCTGGCCGCTGACATTGATGCCGCCCTGGTGGAATGAGATGTACAATCATCAGTGTTAATGCCTGCATAAACCAGAATCTGCTGCAGCCACCTTGAAATAGCCTGATCTGACCTTTCCTTGTGTGGTTGTTTGTCGCTTAATAAAAAATGCTGATTTCACACTTCTTAGGATTCTGGTGGCCTTGATATAATATAGCAAGCCTGCCCTCCCACATAGACGTGAGTCCGTGGGGTATCCGAAATATGATCTTAAATCCTGCCACCACTGGTCTGCTCTGCTTGTGTAGATCAGAAATGTAAAATGTAATGGCACCTGCAGCCAATTCCATCCTATCTAGCCACAGCTTTTGCAATGTTCGCCCTCGTTGTGCTAATACTAGTGTCATGACTAAGGATGTAGCTGGAGACCCCTGGTGAAGTATTGTTAACACATTTTCAATATCCAAACTGCATATACCTGTAGTGGGAGAACTTGTGTCAAGATCTCTTTTACAACTCGATATCCGGGGTTGAACCCGACAGAGTGGTTCCCGTTTGTTGCAGCTGTAGTGGCTCTATAGCTGAATTATTGTCAAAGACCATTTAAGAATGAACTGGAAGATGTCAGTAATCTGTACCGTATTAAATGTAATATTAACATTAAACAAACCGCTTCCGATCCCCTCAATAGGAAATGTACTGCTTTTTTGGTGCTATCCCTGCACTCTGCAGTGAGCACATCCATGGATTGATGTGACAACCTGAGCCATAAGGCAGTCCATTCAGAATGTGTGTCAATAATTGTTTTATTATGCAGAGGCCGGTTTCCTGAACCACAGTTTGAACCAGAAAAGTTTTCATTCTTTAGAATAACCGTATACGGTTGTATTATTATGCCTGATGAAAGCAGGCAACATGGCTGCTTAGTCAGTCAGACAGTATGAATACCTAAAGCAAGGTCTTGCTGTCTGTTTCAAGACCCGACTAACGAGGCCTTGCCTCATGGAGGAAGACATAAAAAAACATTCCTTCTTTTCGTAGCGAGAATGTATTTCTCCACACTGTTCTGTCACATATTTTTTGTAATCAGTGAATTAACATGAAACCAACATGTCGATATTCGATGTACCATTGAACCATACTTTCATAATACTTTGAGATCGAATACCTATTCTGTGTTGTCATCGATCTGAACTTGATGAACTTGGTGGCAGAGATTAGGTAAATTATTACAGGATACTTTTAATTGATTGCCTTGTGATTAACATATGCCACCACCGTAGTGTTCACTTGAAGTTGAGCATGTAGATTATGTATATTCGCTCAATAGCCCTTTACCCTTGGGGTGCATCTAATGTATATAGTTAGTTGATACCAACAACTGAAGAAATTTGCAACTCATGCAAATCTCCTCCACCTCCAACTAGAGATGATATTCGCAACTTCTCACCTTGGAGCCCTTAGCATACAGCTACTATATTGCCAATTACTCTTGATGAATAGAAGTCAGTTTTATAACAGGTTGCTATTAACTCCAATCTCTTGCCACATGCGGAGTCATAGGCTAATTAATAGTTAAAGGTAAATCCCAATGACCAACAAACAGTTTATCATATTTAGCAATGTTTTACTGTTATTAGTACAGTTATCATTGCCTTTTGATAACCTCTGTAATGGGAACTGCGTAGAATGGATCTTTGAGAACCTTATGAATCCGTTGTTAGTCAGTAAAGACATTTTCCTATTCGGAAAGTTCATATGCGAGTTACCCGACACTCTCCATTTTTCATAATGAACAGGCCACTCCTGCCATCATTCCATGGGTGCTTTGCACGATAACTCTGGCCCGATTTCTGAGTTTGTCTTGAAAGAAAATCCTGGCCATAATCTGAAAACTTGCTAGGAATGCTAGTATTGTGCCTCTAAACAGATGCTTTTATCCTTTGTGTGTTGTACAAACAAGTGTAAATATTACAACTTGTAAGTAGTCCACTTACCCATGTTTCGGAAGTGCCAGACCCACCTTGTTGAGTAGGGCTGGTGGGGTGCATGGAACGTCTGCCCAGCTGTCATGCTGCCACCAGCTTCAGTGAACCGCTTACTGCCGATGAGCACCTGGGGTGCGTTCTGAAACGATGAACCTTTGCCCGCCGTTGGCCTTGAGTGATCCGTCTGCCAGGTTTTTCCCTGTTGAATAGGCCTTACCTGAATAAAAGCTTCAGCGACTGGCTCCCATATCCCCCTGTTGGCGCTGTTCACTGCCGGCCCACATGTGCTCCAACATGTTCCATCGACATCTTTAGAACCTGGAGACAGTTGCAACTGGCCTTTTGCACTCCCTTCCTCAGAGAGGGCGAATCGTAGGCAGCCCTAAACAGGCGCTGTCGCGGGCCCCAGGATATCTGCGCTGATACGGCCCCATTGGACCTGTACCAGGATGGAACATTCTGTTGGGATGGCAACTTTGTTGTCAGGAAAGGGTACCTCTGACACGTGCCCTTCATCCCTGGGGGTATGCCCCACGGCCATACCCTGAGACTCGGCGTCAGCAGGACACTGACCCGGCATGCTCTCCTCCTCCAAGAGGAGACATGAAGCAGCCCTGTCCCAGGCACTGCTGGCACGGCCTCCCATAGGCCGGCACTGTCACACATAAAGCAGCCCTGTCAACAGGTGCTGCTGATGCAGCTCTCCCGTAGGCCGGCGCTTTCACACATGAAGCAGCTCTATCCCAGGCACTGCTGGCGCGCCCGTCCCATGGGCCCAGGCTATTACAGATCCGGTGTAGTCTCACTAATTTAATTTTGTAGTGTGGAGCTTCACCTGTGAAGGGTTAACAGTACAACAGCATGCATGCAAAAAATACCCTTATTATCAGCGAGGAACCCTTGCAGCCCGACTCACCCGAGTCCAATAGGGCTGAGCGAGTTCTCTCCTCCTCCAATTTTACTCCATGCCTGGGGACCAACGTGTCTGTGAGCCGCTGACCACACTGTCAGCGACTCTGGCGTTACTTGCTTTGCCACTCCACGGCATCCCAGCAGGCTGGAAGCCACTGACTGTCTTGTCAGCGGCTGCTCATCGCAAAACCCGATCTTTTACCGGTTATCCGCTTCCATGGTCGGACCGGGGTTTCCCCACAGCCCATAGCCGGCGCACTCATTGGACTCTGCAATAAATCTGGCAGGAAACCTCTGTGAAGAGAGGCTCCTGCTCGAACAAGAAACCCTGGTAAGTTAAAGAAACTTACCTTCTAGGTTTAAACTTACCACCATTACATTTGTAGCCATTGATGGAGTTGGGACATGGAAGATGGTGGTATGCTTGTACCTAATCTTTCTTGCTGTATCTCATCTCACACATTCCACGTTCCTCTGACTGGTAGTTTACAGAAAATAAGAGCATTCTCGTTCTACCTACACTTACTGTACATACCCATTCATCACAAACCTATCTGGGTATTATTCTTTTTACAGATGGCCTGCAATTCTCATCTGATCAGCCACCAGTTCAGATAATGGCACAGAATGCTACAGAGGTAAATTTAGATTGCACATTAAAAATCACTGCATGAGAGATTTGAAGCCAGGACAGCGTAAATAAGGTAGCTCACGTGACAAGTTCTTTGAGTTTATTGAACATCACGTAGGTCCTGTTATAGCAGACTTGGAGAAGAAAGAGTAGTTGACTTGCTCCATGAAATGTTTGGTGAATTGTTATTCCAATTTGAGAGCGTGCCTAACTTTTCAAGGAGTATGAGGATACCCACTCAAATTTTGTGCATAGTTTAGCATGAAACTTGGAATCTATCCTTTTCTACATGATAGTCAGTCCCATCTACATGATAGTCAGTCCCATTTCAATCTTTGTGAATCCAACCATTATGCAGTGACTAATGACCAAGATTTCTGCTGAAAGTGCAGCGCAGGCAGAAGGCCCCCGGTGACTGTGTGTTGAAGTGCAAGTTCTGAGGCTTGGCATTTAAACTCAGATAGCTGCCAATGTCTCTGCATGTCACTTAGAAAAGGGGCTGTTGAAGTGTCACAGAACTCCAACAATCTCTGTCTAACAGATTACTAGGATTGCTTTGTTGTCATGGGCCTGTGCCTGTGGCTCCAGATACACAAATCTGCTGTTCTTTCATGATGACAGCATGTGAAATCCAACTCTTGCAATTCTGCCAGTAATCATAGATGATAGAGTGTGGAAACAGGCCTTTAGGCCCAACCTGTCCACACCGGCCAACATGTCCCAGCTACACTAGTCCCACCTGTCCGCGTTTGATCCATATCCTTTCAAACATGTCCTATCCATGTACTCTTGGCTGCTTCATGACAGTTAACCAGCCCACACTGTTGGAGCTCATGGTGAATGGATGCAGTCTGACATTGCCTCACCTAGACTCAGGTCTGTTCTGCCAACCATGTGCATACCCCTCCGCAGGAAATAACAGTCAAGGATGTTTAATCGTAATTTGGACTGAGACAGAAAAACAATTTGCATCCTGTGGGACAGACACCATAAGAACAATAAATATTTTTTGGAAAAGAGTTGCAAAAGAGAGGTGCAATCATAATTAGTTTTATTTTGTCATGATTGAATCCATGAATATGATTTAGAGTATTGATCGGATTAGATCTTTGTTCAATAATTGTAGCCAAGCAGACTAAGCAATAGGTAAATTTTGAAAATAGTGGAATGGGGAATTGGGATTCTGTTTATTGAAATTGTAATGTTATTAGTCACTAATAATTTGGCAGGAAAGATGTTACAACATTGAGATGTTACAACATTGCCTCCTCCACCTTTTTACTTCCCAGGGCTGAGTCTGCTTTATTGCCAGGTTATGAAAGACACAGCAGGCAGCAATAAATTTGCACTATTATATATTGAGAGACATCTTCAAAATGTTCCAGACATTGGAAGCCTTGCTTCAAGACATTGATGGTTTGCTTGATTGTCATATGGTTGGTGTCAATTGCGAAGTAATCCTTGTGCCAAGGAAGACGCCCTTGTGCCAAGGAAGACGCCCAGTGCAGTGGCTCAGATATAGAAGACATAGTGCATAATCATAGAATGAATGAGTTGTGGGTGTTTTCACATCTTATGCATTAACCAGCATGATCTTTTGCAAATGTTGATCAGCTGAAAACTTGTAGATTTAAATCCCTTGAGATTCCTATACATTTTCAAACCCCCGTGTTGTGCCCCCAAGCCAATATAGGCATGGCCGAGTGCCTCCAACTGGAGAGCACACTAGCCTTGAGAATTCACTTGCTCTTGCTGCCCCAAGACTTTAAAGCGCTTTGGCTCTCTTCGAGTGTTGAGCTTCCATTACTCATCCGGTGTACTGCTCCTTGTGATAGGTTGGTGATGTGCCCAACATAAACTGGAATAAAAATGGAGGCAAATAAATATTAAGCCACCATTACTTCACTGTTACTGCCATTATGCCTCTAGCAGTGCTCTTTGTGTGGATTTACATTTTTACACCTTAACTAAGTTGGATGAAGGGTGGAGCCTTGATGGATAGAAATTCTCCTTCAAAGTCTCTCTCCTAGTTCTCTAGTTCTCCAGTTCTAGCAGTGCTTCCTGTTGTATGGACATTCTTGTCTTCCCAAAGAAATGGTCACCAAATCCCATATGTCCGGTTGCATAGAACTGAATTCAGCTAACATTTATGTGTATTTGGACACAGTACTCATTCAAGACAGAACTCAAATAACAAACTACTACTTTCCCACAACACTTTGTTTCAAAGTAATCACCAATAAACCTGCATATAATTAAATATGCTTCTAAATAGTAATGTTGGTGATGGGCAAGTGAGGGTAAGTAGTTTTTCCTTCTGTTAAGTGCTGAGTTATTTGTGCATATTTGACACATGGTAGATCATCTGGCTGAGCTTGATACTTCATAACAAAAACTAATTCCTTGCTGAGCTACAGATTCCTGAAGTAAAATATCTAGATCTTGAGTTTATTGGCACTGTTCATTAGTGATAACTTCATATAACACCTCATCTGAATTCCAATTCTTCATGATAGCTAAATTCATGAATGGAAAATGTAATTGGAAGAGGATGGGGAAACAAAATTTTCAGGTATTAATTTTCATTTTTTAATTTAGCCAACAAATTACAAACAAATGTTGAACAACACTAAGGTTTAGACTAGTATGTTAAATTATCTTTGTAGTCCTTCAGATAAGGTGAGAGGTTATCTTATCCTATAGCCACTCAACAGCCAGTGAGTAAATACTCGTTAGTAGCAGCCACAGATGCCATTAATTGTTTATTACCATCTTGTTCCAGGGACATCCAAGGAAATTCTAACACCTATTTTGCAAATCTCAGCATTAGTATTGGCATTGGTTATTATTGCCACGTATATTGAGATACAGTGAAAAGCTTTGTATGTTGTGTATGAAGAAGGGTCTCGACCCGAAACGTCACCCATTCCTTCTCTTCTGAGATGCTGCCTGTCCCGCTGAGTTACTTCTGCTTTTTGTGTCTATCCTTGACTATGTTGTCTGCTTTCCAGAGGCAGTGTGAAATGGAGATGGAGTCAATGTTGGGGAGGCTGGCCTGTGTGATGGTCTGGGCTTCACACACAACTCTCTGCAATTTCTTTGACGAAGTAGAGGCGTTGGTGTTGTTTCTTGGCCGTAGCTACAATGTGGTTGGTGCTTAAAAATTGAAGGCGGCAATTATACCTAGGAACTGATAGCTCTCAATCATCTGCACTTCGGCACCATTGATGGAAATTGGTTTGTGTACTTACTTGCTGAAAACAATAATTAAGTGCCCTCCATAATGTTCATTGATTTACTTGCCTCTGTACTCCACAATTTGAGATTTGTACCAGAAAAAAATCACGTGTGGTTAAAGTGCACATTGTCAGATTTTAGTAAAGGCCATTTTATACATTTTGGTTTCACCATTGAGAAATTACAGTAGTGTTTATACATAGTCCCCCCATTTCAGGGCACCACAATGTTTTGGACACAGCAATGTCATGTAAATGAAAGTAGTCATGTTTAGTATTTTATTGCATGTCCTTTGCATGCAATGACTGCTTGAAGTCTGCGATTCATGGACATCACCAGTTGCTGGGGCTCTTCTTTGGTAATGCTCTGCCAGGCCTGTTTTGCAGCCATCTTTAGCTAATGCTTGTTTTGGGGGCTAGTCTCCTTCAGTTTTCTCTTCAGCAAATAAAAGGTATGCTCAATTGGGTTCAGATCGTGTGATTGACTTGGCCACTCAAGAATTGACCATTTTTTAGCTTTGAAAAACTCCTTTGTTGCTTTGGGATCATTGTCTTGCTGTGGAATGAACCGCTGGTCAATGAGTTTTGAGGCATTTATTTGACCTTGAGCAGATAGGATGTATCTATACACTTCAGAATTCATTATGCTACTACCATCATCAGTTGTATCATCAATGATTGATAAAAATACATCTATTGATGCTCCTGAACACATCATCAGTGATGTAACCTGGGGCCATTGGGTGTTTTGGGTCTTTCAACATCAGATACCCTCACCCAGGCAGGCGACCCAGCCATGGTTGATCAGACCACGACTTGTGTTTTGGTGGCATTCGCTCCTCCCCATGGACCTCCTCTCCTGATCCAGAGCCATCTCGAGGCTTTCTTCGCTGCCTCGATGGTGTTCTTGATGGCTCTTCTCCTCGCCATTCCGTTGATGCCCAGTGCACTCAAGGCTTTGTAAAGCGATTGCCCTGCAAAACCTCTGCAGCCAACCTCGATGAGCATACACCTTGCCTTCCAGCCCTGCTTATGACAGTCTATGACCAGCTCTTCGTACTTGGTATTTTTCCTCTCGTGGGTCTCCTCCAGACGTTCCTCCCACGGCACTGTCAGTTCCAACAAGACGATATTTTTGGTTGCCTCTGAGACCCAGGAGGATGTCTGGCCTCAGGGTGGTCGTGGCAATGTGCTATGGGAACTTCAGCTGTTTTACCAGATCTACAAAAAGCTGCCAGTCCAGCGCAATCGCCAGGATTCCTGACGGATTCCTGGCTGCTGTGGCTCTTGGCAGCTGCACTCCGGCCTTCACGAAGGTGATCATCTGGGTGGTGGGGCGTGCTCGTCTGCAGCTGCAGATTCCCACGCTGATGACTTCTGCAATGGGTTTAAGAACCTGGTTGTGACACCAGGTGTACCGGCCCTGTCCAAGAGCCTTTGGGCAGCCGCTCAGGATGTGTTCCAACGTCCCCTTGCCTGAGCATTGCGGGCAATCTGGAGATTCAGCTTTGCCCCAGATGAAGAGGTTCGATGGGCTGGGCCGGACATCGTACACTGCCTAGACCAGGAACTTAATACGCTATGATTCAGCATGCCAGAGCTCAGTCCATGTGACTTTTCGGTCCATGGCCTGCTCCCACCTTGTCCAGGCTCTCTGCTGATTCAAGCCAACTGCTCTGGTAGACCTCTCCTCCTCCACCTTGGGATCTTGGGCAGTTCCATCTCTCCTCCATACTTTGCTCTTGCCATTACTCTGATATAAGTTAATCTTTGTCTCATCTGTCCACAAGATCTTTTTCCAGAACTGCGGTTGATCTTTTTGGTACTTCTTGGCAAAGTGTACCCTGGCCATCCTATTTTTGCAGCTAACCAGTGGTTTGCATCTTGCAGTGTAGCCTCTGTATTTCTGTTCATGAAGTCTTCTGTGGACAGTGGTCATTGTCAAATCCACACACTTGAATTCTGAAGAGTCGGACTTGTGCTTGGGGATTTTTCTTTATTATAGAGAGAATTCTTCTGTCATCAGCTGTGGAGGGCTTCCTTGGCCTGCCAGTCCCTTTGCGATTAGCAAGCTCGCCAGCTGTAATTTCAACATGGTGAAACCAAAATGTATAAAAACACCCTTTAATGAAATCTGACATTGTGCACATTAACCATATGTGATTTTTTTCTATTACAAATCTCAAATTGTGGAGTACAGAGGCAAATAAATAAATGATGGGTCTTTGTCCCAAACATTATTGATGACACTGTAGCCCCTTCATCTTGATGATATTGAGGGAGAAGTTGTTGTTACATTTTGGTACAATTCCTGCTATAAAGGATGTCTTTGTTTCTCCTGTCATGAATATTTTAATTGTTCTACACAACAGTAGGTTTTAAAAAAATCATTGCAATATTTGAAATTAGATATGTGCATGATTAAAGTAATAGAATATTAACAGGGAGCTTTATTTGAAGACTCTACAATTAATAATAAGATGGAGGATTTCATGGAATTTATATGAGGTGGTTTCTACACCAATGTATTGAGGAACCAACTGGGAGAAGGATATTTTCAGATTATATTTACTTTAAGAAGGTCCTAATTGACCTTTGGGGAATAATAATTATGAATTGAGAATTTTTCATTCAGCTTAAAAATGATGCAGTTCAATGCAAAATAGGGTCTTAAATCTGAACAGATAAACTGAAGCCATATGGTAACGTTGGCTGTGTTTGATTGGGGAAATACATGGAAATGTTTATCAACGAACAAAGGCTATCATTTAAAGAAATAAAGCAATTAAAAATATTTTAATGCACAAAAACCTAAAAGGAAACGCGATTCATCTGTGACCTACAAAGGAACATAAAAATAGCATTAAATCAAATGAAGAGGTATTTAAAGTTGCCAGGAATAGCAATAGGTCTAAGCATTAGGACCAATTCAGAACTCAGCAAAGGAGGATTTTGAATTTAATGTAAAAAAACACAGGATAGAGCATGAGCGTAGACGGGCAAGAAACATAAACACAAACTGTAAAGGCTACCATGGGTGCACAGAAAGGAAATACTAGTACAGATAAATTGATGTGCCCTATGCACCCAGTTGGGAGAATATAAAATGGCAAGAAGAAAATAGCAGAGAAATTGAACAATTAATTTGTCTGTATTCACAGAAAAATGCACAAAAACTGAGAAATATTATAGAATTTAACATCTGTTGACAGTAGGGAAGTGAAGGAAATAAGTTAGATTCAGATTCAAATTAGTTTATATCCATCAGGGTGCAATAAAATTCTGAGGTCACGTGAAGCTCACAGAGTAAGCAGTACATGGATCAATGATAAATACAACAATAAATGCAATAAAGAGTGCAAAACAACTGAATAGTACAAGATTGGATAGCATCGCAAGTATTTCACAAAATATCATATTACAATAATTGGAATAACCAAATGATGTTGAGTTAAGAGTAAGTGGCAGTACCACTAGGAAGTGGATGTGGATTGTTCAGGAGGCTGAGGGCAGTGGGGTAGGAGCTGTTTTTAAGTGTTGATGTTCTGGTTTTTAAGCTGCTCCATCTTCTCACAGAAGGAAGAATAGATAAAAGGGAAGGACGAGGCATGCAGGCATTGTGGACAATACTTAAAGCTGTCTTGATGTAACACACCATGCAGATGGATTGGATGGAAGGAATTGATAAGCCCCTGATGGATTAGGCTGTGTTCAGGTACGGTCAAGACCAGAGCAGTTGACACACCAAGATGCATCCCGTTAGAATACTTTCTATAGTGCATCTTTGGAGATCCTTGTGAACATGACAAATCTTCTCAGAAGTCTAAGCAAGTAAATAAGCTGATATGCTTTCATGATTACAGAATCAGTGTGAAGGAGCCAGGTTAGGTTGCTAGTGATGCAGATGCCTTGGAGTATCAATACCATCAACCTACAGCAGAGCTGTGGATGAGGACAAGGCCGTGTACACACTACCGTTGAGAGGTAGTTCCCAGGATGTGGAAAGTGGACTAACATCAGTACTGAATTATTCACACACTATTTTTTTTTCATAGCCACCTTTTTAAGTAACTGGCTGGGTATTCTGGATTCAATTTGTAAAGATCAGTACTTTGCATGTATGTCCTGCATTAGTGACTTAGCTTCAAGATCCCAAATTTCTCAATCTATTTCTTAAAGTTTGATCCTTTGATATTCACAATCAGCCTTATTGAGCTTCTCTGAACTGCCTGCTTTGTGTTCTTTACATTTTCAAGTTTTATCATATCTACTCAATGAACTCAATTGATAATTCTCAATATATATATCATTGCCTATGTTACTCAATGTTTTACAAAATTAGCAAATGGCTGTCACTCCCAAATTCCATTCCACTTAATCTTGAGCTATTTCTGCATCATCCACAGAACATTTGCCACACCTATCTTTCAACATGTAATGCCTTGCAGGTTTAAATGAACTTATTTTTGTTTATCTTCCATCAGGTTATGATGTGTTTTGAATGCAAGTCAAGAGTAAATTAAAAAATGAACAGAAAAGCCTGGAGTATATCATTCAGCCAATCCCCCAACTCTCAAAGAAATATCTCCACAAGTAAACTAACTCTTTATCCATATCCAAGCAATTCATACTATTTTCCATTGCAGCAGATTATCAAAGGTTTTTAGTTGTTGCAAGTACACCACATTATCTGGGAAAACTAACTTAAAAAAATCAGGAACTTAGTCGAACATGATCTTCACCTTGTTAGGTTCATCACCTTCATTCTTTGGAAGCGGACTGTCCTATAGAGAGCAAAAAAGAAGCGAGGGTAGTGGTAGGAGGATGCTTTTCTGACAGGAAGTCTGTGATCAATCGCAAATCACAAGGATAGGTGCTGGGATCCTGAAATACTGTACATATAACATAAATTACTTACTTACATCTGAACATAGGATGAATGGTTAGTAAGTTTGCAGATGACATTAAAGTTGTTGGGGGTGTTGCAGATATCGGGAAAGGTTGTTGGAGTCTACAGGAGGATATAGATCAGATGGGAAGTTTGGGGAACATAGGCAGATGGAAATTAATCCTGACAAAACAAGGTGATGAATTTTGGAAAGTCAAATCGAGGAGGACATACACGGTAAATGGTAGGCCACTGAAGAATGTTGATGAATCTTGGGCTGCAAGTTCATAGTTCCCTGAAAGCGGCAAGGCAGATAGGTAGGGTGATGCAAAAGGCATATGGCATGTTTGCCATTACAGGTCAGGGCAACAAATGTAAATGTTGGGACATTATGTTGCAACTGTGCAAAACACTTATTTGAGGTAAATGGAAAGGACTTTGAAGGGAATCTGTGCAATAAGTGTTTTACACAATTATTAATATCTGGGATTTGTTGCCAGAGGAGGTGGTGGAGTCAAGAGAGGTTTAGACAAGCCTTAAATAGGCAAGACTTGGAAGGATATGGACTTAATGGGGGCAAATGGAATTAGTGTAGGTGGGCACAAAGGTCAGCATAGATGTTGTGAGACATTGGGCTCGTTTCTATGCTGCACAACATGGCTTGAAAGTAGGATGGACCAACATTCTAGAAAGTTAAAGGGAATGGTATTTTGGGTCGAGTAGTTATGTTGACAGCCTCTGGTTAAGAACTTCCTCGTGTGGGAAAGGTGCAGCATCTGCTCATGGTCTGGGGCCACTGGTTGTGCCGATCCTCTCTGTTTAACCAGTTGCCTGCAGGCCAGGTTCGCCAACAGAGCTGGATTCGACAGCACCCCCTGCTCAAATATAGATATTACATTAGTTATATGGTAGTCCATTGACGCAGTATTTTTCTAACAAATTATTAGATAAAAGTCTTTGCTGTGTCTTACTTAGATTATTTTTAAGTGCATAAATGGAATCCATGTGGACTTATTTGTCATCTTTGAGTTTGGTTAGTCAATATATCTTACCCTTTCTATTCTAAATACACATCTCATCTTCCAATTTCTTTTATTTCTCTATTTGGTAAATACTGAAGCATATATGGATACCAATAAAGATCTGAATTTCTATAAAGTCTGTATCATATGTGGTATTTTACTGCCTGTGTCCTGAAAGTCCTATTCCAGTCTCAACTTTCCATTTTTATTGTTCAATCTGTAAGATTTTATTATTTTGTTTGCCATTTACCAATAATTTAACGTGGTCATTGCATTTCTAATTGATTTTTGACCTCTCCTAATCCATTGTTTTTCCTCTTGTCGTGCATTGCTCTGTTTATTTAATGTATGCTTCTTCCCTTATGATTTATGTACTGTTGATTCCTCCCATTTTTTATCAGAATATAGTTTCTTGCACAAAAAACTTAAATATTTCCCATTGTTTTAATGTTGCAATCTTTTTGTCAGTTTTATCTTCCTAAATTCGGTTTTAGGTTCCCTGAAATTAATCTACTAGCTTTATTTTTATTATAATTATGATTCTCCTTACATAATATTAAAATGCATTATATTTATGTAAAATATTGCTTCAATATTTGTGTAAGAAGGAACTGCAGATGTTGGCTCACGCAGAAGATGGACACAAAATGCTGGAGTAACTCAGCGGGAAAGGCAGCATATCTGGTAAGAAGGAATGGGTGATGTTTCGAGTTGAAACCCTTCTTCAGACTGAGTCAAGGGCGAGGGAAGATAGGACTAGAGATATGGATGGGCAAGGTGTGACAATGATAGATCAAAGCAGACGATGATGAAGAAAATGTAGAATGTTTCTTTGTTGGCTGAGGGGAAGGTGACAACGAGGCATACAGGCAGTAAAATGAATCAGAACAGTGAAACTAGTTGGAGAACTAGGGTGTGGGTAGAACGGAGAAAGTGGGAAAGCAAGGGTTACATGAAGTTGGAGAAATTAACATTCATACCATTGGTTTGTAAGCTGCCCAATTGAAATATGAGGTGCTGTTCCTCCAATTTTCCTCCTGTGAGCAGCGGAGGAGGCCCAGGACAGAAAGTTTAGTATGGGAATAGGAGGGGGAGTTAAAGTGTTTAGCAACTGGGAGATTGCGTAGGCTTAGGTGGGATGAGCGAAAGTGTTCAGCGAAACGATTGCCCAGTCTATGGTCGCCCATATATAGGAATCCACACCTGGAACATAGGATACAGTTGATGAGGTTGGAGGAGGTGAAAATGAACCTCTGCCTAACCTGAAAGGACTGTCGGATGGGAAGATGTGGCTATTGGTGGGATCCCGTTGGAGCTGGCGAAAAAGTGCTGTATGCGATGGCTGATGGGGTGAGGACTAGGGGGACTCTGTTCCTGTTGCGAATGGGGGAAGGGGAATAAGAGCGGACCTGCCTGTCCCGCTGAGTTACTCCAGCATTTTGTGTCTTGCCTCGATATTTCCCTTTTTACTTATCTATTTGCTTCTTTTGCAATGACTAGATTTAACTGCCAACAGTAGCTTATTGAGTTGTTTTACATATTGGGGTTAAGCATTAAAGGAATTCCATTCCCTTTTCCCCTTGTCCAATTCTTTGTTCAATTATAATTGATAGTAGATATCCATGCTTTTCCTCACTTCCAGAATCTGACAGTAGATTTTTTCCTCCACCTCTGTAATAATTTTAGATGGTATGTGGATTAGACTTATTAGTGTCATTGGTGATTTATTTATTTTTGTCTATTCACATGAATTCTCATTTTGTCTTCATAGTTGTTTCCTTTTTATTTTAAATCTATTAAATACAGCTGAAGACACATTTTTGCCCCCTCTTTTCTAAGCATGTTATTCACTTCATTGTTTAATTCTTATTGCTGATATTTCTGTAGTTAAGTCTTAGTTATCCCTATTATGTCTGTCTCTTGCCAACATATAATTGCTTGCAGCTACTCTGTTTTATTACGGACACTGTGTGCATTGCTTTACAGACAGATTAACTCAATTTTAATAGGATTTCCTCTCATTTTATGGTAACCATCCATTTAAGTTCCTTGTCTATAACTCAATTCATTCACTTGCTGTCAGTGTCCTTCCTTTATTCTTTCCTATTTTTTAATTTCCTTCTCAACACTTATTTAGGCTGTTTAACTTGTAGATCCCTCTCATCTTCATACTAGTTTAAACATATAGACATATTTAGGCTGTTTAAGTGCATTGTAGATCCCTCCCATTTTCATACTAGTTTAAACATTTGCCACTTTCCTACTTACACTTTTCAATGCAACATATTAATGTGAAACTTGTCGACTAGCTTTCCTTGGATGACATGCAATCTTACTTTCCAGAGCAACCCATCATGCAGAATCAAATGCCTTGTCGATGTCCATATATACAATGTTTAGGGCTTTGCCCTTGTCAATCTTTTTGGTTATTTCTTTTAAAAATTCTATCAGATTTGTTAGATACAATGTCCCACGTACAAATCCATGCTAACTATCCCTAATCTGTCCATCACAATGCATATATATCTTATCCTTCAGATTCCTTTCTAGTAACCAGCCTACCACGGATGTTAGGCTCATTAGTCTTGTGAGGCTTTTCCCTGCAACCCTTCTTAAATGCAAGCACAACATTAGCCACACTCCAACCTTCTGGCACCTCACCCAAGACTAATGATAATTCATATATCACAGTCAGGGATCCCACAATTTATTCTCGCTTTCTACAGTGTCCTTGGATATATCTGATCAGGCCCGGAAGATTTGTCTACCGGCCCTAGGATGTTC
This sequence comes from Raja brachyura, assembly GCA_963514005.1. The sequence continues at coordinate 39,838,681 of OY740787.1, read as the reverse complement.
AGCATTTCCTTGATCGTCACATATACTGTGCTCAAGACATCTCCAATGATTATTTATTAAACAATTATTATATATTAAATTTAACTCTATTCTATGAATATCTGTAATTATGTTTCAATCACATAATTAATTCAGTTTATCTAACTGAGGGATGAAATTCGAAGTCTTATGCCTGAATTTTTACAAGACAGACTAAATTGCAAAAATAAATACTTCATTTATAGCAATAATTTGCAAAATTCAGCATGTGTATTTCTTTCTGGTGGAGAACAGCTTAAATTACATAGACACTTTTTATACTTGTCTAAACCATTTAAATCATGCTGTTAAATCATTTATCTGGATTGTATTTTAATAACTTTCTTCTTAGCAATACGCATTTTGTGGTGTACTTAAGTTTGTTATTCCAGCCCAGGGAAGTGACTGGTTTAATTCTCAATTTGCCCTTTACACCACATCCATGCAAACGTCTTGCCTATTTGTCAGCTTTGTCAGCGCCGTAGGTGGCTGCTATTTGTCTGCATTGTGCACGCAAGCAAAGAATCTCATTGTGCTTAGTCACATGTGACAATTAAGTATTCCTATTCCTATTCCTATTCCTATTCCATCTACAATAATCCCATACACCCACATTGCCTAAGTGACTGTCTGCATGCCTCACGGCCATAGTAGTTATATCTGATTCTACTACCTCCTCTGACCTTCCAGATATCAGACACTCTTGATATAAGATTTCTTGGAATGTATGCGGGATAGTTTTCTAAACCAACATGTAGAGGAACCAACGAGAGAGCAGGCTATTCTAGACTGGGTACTGAGTAATGAGGAAGGGTTAGTTAGCAGTCTTGTTGTGCGTGGCCCCTTGGGCAAGAGTGACCATAATATGGTTGAATTCTTCATTAGGATGGAGAGTAACATTGTTAATTCAGAAACAAGGGTTCTGAACTTAAAGTAACTTTGAGGGTATGAGACGTGAATTGGCCAAGATAGACTGGCAAGTGATTCTTAAAGGGTGACGGTGGATATGCAATGGAAGGCATTTAACGACTGCATGGATGAACTACAACAATTGTTCATCCCAGTTTGGCAAAATAATAAATCAGGGAAGGTAGTGCATCTGTGGATAACAAGGGAAATCAGGGATAGTATCAAAACTAAAGATGAAGCATAGAAATTAGCCAGAAAAAGCAGCCTACCAGCGGACTGGGAGAGAGTCCAGCAGAGGAGGACACTCCTCTGTTAACTAGGAAAGGGAAAATCGATTATGACAGAAAACTGTCAGGGAACATAAAAACGCACTGCAAACGTTTTTACAGATATGTGAAGAGAAAAAGGTTAGTTAAAACAAATGTAGGTCCCTTGCTGTCAGAAACTGGTGAATTGATCATGGGGAACAAGGACATGGCACCACCAATTGAATAACTACTTTGGTTCTGTTTTCACTAAGGAAGACATAAATAATCTGCCGGAAATAGCAGGGGACCGGGGGTCAAATGAGATGGAGGAACTGAGTGAAATCCAGGTTAGCCGGAAAGTGGTGTTCGGTAAATTGAATGGATTAAAGGCCGATAAATCCCCAGGGCCAGATAGGCTGCATCCCAGATTACTAATATAACCATATAACAATTACAGCACGGAAACAGGCCTTCTCGGCCCTTCCAGTCCGTGCCGACCATTTATTTTCCTCTAGTCCCATCTACCTGCACTCAGACTATACCCCTCCATTCCCTTCCCGTCCATATACCTATCCACTTTACTTTTAAATGTTAAAATCGATCCTGCCTCCACCACTTCTGCAGGAAGATCATTCCACACAGCACTCCATACTTAAGGAAGTAGCCCCAGAAATAGTGGATGCATTAGTGATAATTTTTAAAAACTTAAATTCTGGAGTAGTTCCTGAGGATTGGAGGGTAGCTAACGTAACCCTACTTTTTAAAAAGGGAGGGAGAGAGAAAACGGGGAATTACAGACCAGTTAGTCTAATATCGGTAGTGGGGAAAATGCTAGAGTCAGTTATTAAAGATGGGATAACAGCACATTTGGAAAGTGGTGAAATCATTGGACAACGTCAGCATGGATTTATTATAGGTAAATCATGTCTAACGAATCTTATAGAATTTTTCGAGGATGTAACTAGTAGAGTGGATAAGGGAGAACCTGTGGATGTTTTATATCAGGACTTTAAGAAGGCTTTTGACAAGGTCCCACATAAGAGATTAGCATACAAACTTAAAGCACACGGTATTGGGGGTTCAATATTGATGTGGATAGAGAACTGGCTGGCAGACAGGAAGCAAAGAGTAGGAGTAAATGGGTCATTTTCACAATGGCAGGCAGTGACTAGTGGGGTACCGCAAGGCTCAGTGCTGGGACCCCAGCTATTTAAAATATACATTAATGATCTGGCTGAGGGAATTGAATGCAACATCTCCAAGTTTGCGGATGACATTAAGCTGGGGGGCAGTGTTAGCTGTGAGGAGGATGCTAGGAGGCTGCAAGGTGGCTTGGATAGGTTGGGTGAGTGGGCAAATGCATGGCAGATGCAGTATAATGTGGATACATGTGAGGTTATCCACTTTGGCGGCAAAAACAGGAGGGTAGACTATTATCTGAATGGTGGCCGATTAGGAAAAGGGGAGATGCAACGAGACCTGGGTGTCATGGTACACCAGTCATTGAAAGTAGGCATGCAGGTGCAGCAGGCAGTGAAGAAAGTGAATGGTATGTTGGCATTCATAGCAAAAGGATTTGAGTACAAGAGCAGGGAGGTTCTACTGCAGTTGTACAGGGTCTTGGTGAGGCCACACCTGGAGTATTACGTACAGTTTTGGTCTCCTAATCTGAGGAAATACATTCTTGCCATAGAGGGAGTACAGAGAAGGTTCACTAGACTGATTCCTGGGATGGCAGGACTTCCATATGAAGAAAGACTGGATAAACTCGCTGGAATTTAGGAGATTGTGGGGGGATCTTATAGAGACTTACACTATTCTTAAGGGGTTGGACAGGCTAGAAGCAGGAAGATTGTTCCCATGTTGGGGAAGTCCAGAACAAGGGGTCACAGTTTAAGGATAAGGGGGAAGTCTTTTAGGACCGAGATGAGAAGATCATTTTTCACACAGAGTGGTGAGTCTGTGGAATTCTCTGCCACAGAAGGTAGTTGAGGCCAGTTCATTGGCTATTTTTAAGAGGGAGTTAGATGTGGCCCTTGTGGCTAAAGGGATCAGGGGGTATGGAGAGAAGGCAGGTTCAGGATACTGAGTTGGATGATCAGCCATGATCATATTGAATGGCAGTGCAGGCTCAAAGGGCCGATTGGCCTACTCCTGCACCTATTTTCGATGATTCTATGATTCTATAATACTTACCTCTCAGATTCCCTTTAAAACTCTTTGCTCTCTGTTTGAACCAACACCCCTTACTTTTGATACCCTTACCATAGAAAAAAGATGTTCAATTTCCCCCCTGTCTAAGCCTCTTAGTCCTACACACTTCCATCTGGTCATTCCTCAGCCTTCTTCAGCCTGAGTTGCAGGTTATTTGTTGGTGCAGGATTTCATTGACTGCACCAACATCAACTGATAGGGATTTAACTTCCACAGTGTGTTTGATTTAGAACTGTTGGTTATGTATCATCCATTATATACCATTATCCTTGCAGTAGTTACGTTTCCTTTATTGCAGAAGTCTGTTAGGCCAAGCATACTTGATCCACAGAGACTAATGATAGGCTGGCCGCAGGGTGACAATGATTATCCACTGATGTTATAGTATATGACAACAGTCTGGAATGCTACCTACTAAAATGAGAGCAAGTCACATTTAATGTTATTGAGAAGTGGAAAAGAAGAAAAATCCAAGGTGCTTTGTGGTGATTATTTCATTAATTGTTACCTCATACTTCACCATCAATCCTAGACATTATTTTCTTATTCATTGACCATCATAGTATTATTGATACAAAAATATAACCAACAGAAAACGCACATGCTAATCTATATTGATAAATTCAGTAACAAACTCCAACAAAAATAAATTGCCTGATCCCGCCGTGCCTTTGCATTATAAGTGCATTCCCTGTGGCTGCAGTAGAAATGATGGAAAACTTCCATCTTCAATTGGAAGCATGCACATGGTGTTGGAATGCAGCCTTCAACACCCCTAGGTTTAGAAGATCCTGCATCAAACTGTACAATTTTAGCTAAATTACTTGATAGGCAAGGCAATGGCAATGGCATTGTTGGAATGGTAAGAATGAGAGCAGTAATTCTATCATGTGGAGGGTGAGTAGCGATTTTGCATTTCCTGAACAGGTCCCACTCTCGCCAGGAGGCAGCACAACAATCCAAGTAAGTTATGGGGCAAATTTGGTGGACTTTGTTAAAGTCCATTTGAACATGATTGACAACAGTCTGTGTCAAAGCTATGATAGCAATCATCTGTCTTCACATAGAGTCATAGAACATGGAGACAGGGGCTTTGTCCAAACTTGCTCACGCTGACACCTATGCCCCCATCAACAATAGTCCCACCTGCCTGCATTTGGCCCATATCCCTCTAAATCTATCTCATCCATGTACCTGGCCAAATGTGTTTTTAAATGTTGTGACGGTAGCTGCCTCAACTACCACCTTTGGCAGCTCATTCCATATACCTACCACACTTTGTATAAAAAAGTTGCTTCTCAGGTTTGTCTTAAATCTTTCCCCTCTCACCTTAAACCTATGTCCTCTTCTTGATTCTCCAGCAGGTAAAAGACCCAGATAGGGTGCATTTATCCTATCTATTCCTCTCATGATCTTATATACCTCTGTAAGATCACCTCTCATCCTCCTGCGCTCCAAGGAATAACGTTTTAGAATGCTCAACCTCTCCCTTGACATCCTTGTAAATCTTCTCTGCACCCTTTCCGGCTTAACATCTTTCCTATAACAAGGTGACGAAAGCTGAACACAATCCTCTAAATATGGTCGCACCAATGTCTTGTACAACTGTAACATGACCTCACAACTTCCGCACTCAATACTCTGACTGATACTCTTGCCATGTGCAATTTCCTCTGTAATATCAGGATTTATACTGGTGGTTGCAACTTTAAGACCATGTTCCTCGATTTTCACTTTCTAATTCATGTTTCACTGATCAGGCAGGTTCTTGGCTTTGAGTACCTGAAATGAACATGTGGCAAGGGTTGGAATTTGGAAATAGAGAGATGAAAGTAAAACATGTGTGGTTACACCCACCTTGGGTTGCAATTCAGGTTGGCTGAGTGATGTGAGAAGAGAATGCAAGGAGGCGGATTTGGAATGCTGATATCCTCATTGTATATTGCTTCAGTCTCGCCAGTGACCATGCCCGCAGTAATGCTAGATAGGCAGCACTTCCTTCCTCAGTAAGCAGAATACAGCAACCACTTCCCAGTCCATCCTGCAGGGCTCTGTACATCACTTTCTTCAACAAGTAAGGATGTGTCAGTAATTGTTAAGGCTGCCAGTGTAGCCATCATCGCTTCCTGGGCCTGGAGGATCTCCTGCACACGTGGATACAGTGCACATATCCTTGTTTCCCTTTGCCCACCCAGGTCTTTAATACTACAGCATGTTCAAGAATATCAGCACTTACAATATTATACTTTAATCATTGCCTAAAATATAAGAATAGAGACAGAGTTTTCAAATGACTCCCATCACACATCTTGAACACAGAAGGCACCATTCCTTTAAGAGATGCTGACTGCCCTTAACTAATGCTAATCATACATAATATGGTCATGCCTGCTGTTTAACAACATGCTTTACAAATGCTATATGTAACAATACAATGAACGGATGCAATCCCCATTTCTGAGCTTGGGCACTGGCCAATTGCACCCCTGCTATGACATTTCTTTTCTCCTGTATGCGTACATCTGTGTAAATGTAGGCACATGTTTCTGCCAATACAAAGCAAAGAGTTGGCTCTATGCAACTGCCCAGCAATTCAGCATTCAGTAGAGAAGACAGGCACAAAGCCAGTGATCCACAGGAATAATTAGAACTACACTGATATTACAGGCTAGAAGCGTGGGAGGAGGGGTAGGACAAATCTTGTGGAAAATGTCATCTTTCATAGTTGTTCTCAATAATCAGCAGATGTTTTTCAGTCCTTTTCAACAGTGCTGTAGAACACAAATCACCAAATTAAACGAGGACATCAATGTCGTGAGAATATTTGTATAACCGTTCACCTATCAATTACGTTCTTCATTTAATGTGGGTACGCACTGCGGGTGTTAAAGGATTGAGTGGATATAAATGATTAACCACCTCCAATATTAACGATTATTAAAATAAACATTATATTATTTTTCAACAGACTAAATAGACAAAAGAGATTGATTGAAGAGCCATTACCTTTTATAAAATAATACTCCTTGTTAATGCACATAAGTGGGTATTAATCAGTGAGTGATACTACCATCAGCTGATATTACAAACTGTAGTTTGTTTGAACACCAGCCAAAGAAAGATTTTGTCACCCGATTTCTTCTTTGCTGTAAGTCTATCGGATTGTGCTTTTTGGGTCCATTGCCCTTTTCGATTCTCACAATCTTCCCAAATCAGTTAAACCCATCAGAGTATTGAGCATAAACGTTGGGAGGTGATGTTGCAGTTGTATAAGACATTGGTGAGACTGCAAGTTCTGGGCACCATGTTACAGGAAATATATTGTCAAGCTTGAAAGGGTTCAGAAAAGATTTACAAGAATGTTGCCAGGACTAGAGGGTGTGAGCGATAGGGAGAGGTTGAGTAGGTTGGGCCTCCATTCCATGGAGTGCAAGAGGGATGAGGGGAGATCTTATAGTATACAAAATCATGAGCGTGTAAGTTATTGGGGCAAATCCTCCAAAATTATGGAAGAACTCTGGGACAAGGACATGGACATTTTTAAAAAACAATGTTGTCTGCAAAGGAATAACCCCCAATCCACAAAGGAAGAACCAGTTTAAAACCTGTCTGTGGGCCTGGGCATTACATGACTATGCGAATGGTGTGGACAGGAAAGGCCGGGACAGAGTTAACGAGATTATCTTGGAGAGACAAAGGAAGGTACCGAGCCTCAGCAGATGGTGGTAAACAGCCCAGCAGCATGCCAATCACCATCGTGGATGACCCATCCATCGGGAGAATGGGAGCCCATCTAGGCAATGGGATAACGATCAGGCTGAGGTATCATGGCATCAGCAAACCACATTATCATCGAAAGCCTATTGTTCATGCCAGAGCGAAACTGGAAAGCATCGAAAGACCATTTCGTCCAGAGGACCACCTGGGAGGTTTCAAAGGAGAAACTCGGGTATAAAGGCAGGAGCCAAGCAAGGACTCGCTCTCTTTTTTCTGCTCTGCTGGACGGCTCCGGACCCGGCATCAAATCTAAGCTGTAAGTACCCAAGTGACCTGATGAAGTTCCCGAAATCGGATAGAGGTTGAGGGATGAAGGGGAAAGGGGGTGTACTGTAAGTAAAATTGTGTAAAGTAAGTTTTTACGATATGCCTGATAGTTTTCTTTCCATAGTCTTAGTTTGAAGCATAAGTTTAGTCACCTATTATGTAGTGTTGGTGAGATTCGATTTCGTATTGTTTAATAAAGCCTGTAAATTTCAGACTTGCTTTGTGTCCGTCTTGGTTTCTGTTTTCTCTCATCAGCACGCTCAGGTCAAATCAACCTTTTATCATATTCCACAATAATTCCGAGGTCTAGAACCCGGGGGAATCCCTTTTGTTGTATTCTCTCTCTTGGGAACCGCTCGAGTGGAGCGGTGGCCGATTGACCCACCGACAAGGGAGAGAATAACTCGGGCAGTTGGGCTCGAAGTGGAGGAAAGGGAACCAAAACCCCCACAAACGGAATAGATCGGGTAGATGCACAAAGTATTTTGCCCAGAGAAGGGGAATCAAGGACCAGAGCACATAGGTTCAAGGTGATGGGGAAAAGATATTAGGAATCCGAGGGGTAACTTTTTCACACAAAGGGTGAACAAGCTGTCAGAGGAGATAGTTGAGGCTGGGACTATCCCATCGTTTAAGCAACAGTTAGATGGGTACATGGATAGGACAGGTTTGGAGGGATATGGACCAAGTGCAGTCAAGTGGAACAAGTGTTGCTGGGACATTGTTGGCCAGTGTGGGCGAGTTGGGCCAAAGGGCCTGTTTCCACACTATCACTATGACTCTATTTGAACTTTACACCAGATTTAGTATTCTAGGCACTGGTTTGTTATAAACACTCATTAATATACAACTGTTGTTTTTCAATAATTTTCAATAATCTTGCTTTAACAATTTTGCTGTATATTTAGTAGCCACATAAAAGTAGATCCATTAAGATTTTTTTTTTAAATCAAGGCGTTTCAATGGAATAGTTTTGTAATGTTGGTCAAACTAAACCTCAACTTTAAAACTATTTAAAAAAACAACTTCATTATTTTCTGCAAGCCTACCACCATGTTTGAAAAACAGACACTGAGTTCATAGAATATAAAAAATATAAATTCTAATGCAACATCTTCAACTCAGTCAGCATACATTTCACACACAAAAAGTACACATACTTTCTGACAAGGTTGTGACAAGTAATCTGTGGAATGTTGCATAGATCTCTGTTTACATACATATCTAAATTGTATGTGTTCCTGCACTTCCCGACAACTTTTTCCATTACCATTTCCTATTGCCACGTAAACAATGAAGACTGCCCAAGTATTCTTGCAAAGATTAATTACATCAGTTTCCTCACATTTGGGGTCTGTGTGGGGACTGCAGCACACCACTAATAAGAGTTTGTGATTATGTTGAGTTGGCATTATAAATGTGTACTTTAAAATTTAAAATGCAAGTATAAACTAAGGACAGAATGGTTGATTGTAAAGTGGTGAATGAATTGTTTCTGCTCATCTTGCTTCAAATGTTCTCTATTCTCGAATCCCGTTTGATCTGAAAACTAAAATTCATCTTAACTCTTCATGTCGAATACCATGGAAGATCAACTAGTTTCTTATTAAATATCTCTATATCTACAACTCTTCATTTACTTTGACTTTTGGTCACACTTTTATATCAATATTTACCATAGATGCTCGCTAGGTAAATATTTAAAATGGGCCACTTCCAATGTAAACTGTTGTTTAAAGAGGAGTGTCCAGCAAAGTGCATGTTTATTGATATATCCATTAAGTTACTCAAAATTATTTATTTGAAAAAAACTCACCATTTTAGTAGATCCATAGAATGACACATGCACAGAAAGACATGGTTCAGTTTGTCGTGCATGTCCTAAGAATGGCAAATAATCTAATTCCCCAAGTAACAATCCCAGAGTAGGAATTTAAACAAAAAAAAACAAAAAAATGTTCATAGTTTTACATTTTAGAAAAACGTTTTCAAGATCAAAGCATTGATCTCTCCTAAAAGAAATTGGAAAATGTAAATTCACAATCTTCCTGGAATGTATACAAAATAGATAACTATCCAGCTAACAAAACTTTGCCAGTTATACTTGGTTTGGAAATAGAGAATTGGAACCAGTTTACTGATGAAAGAAAAAGACAGAGTTGATAAACTGACGTCCAAGACTTGGATACACAGGCCCGTACGAAGCTTTTCAAAAAGGGGGGTAGCATGACAGGATTATAAAAAAATTATGTGAAATAATGTGCATGCAGCGCCCATCACAAGCGTGAAGCCCCTCGCGTCCGCTTAAGGGCCCTGAAAGATCTGGGGTTTTCTCTGGTGCATTCTGAGCCTCATTTTGGAGCATTTTTGCACCAAATTTATGATCAATATTTCAGAAATAATTTTGGTTTTCAAGAGTAATGAGTGGGTAGAATGGGATGATTGGGGTCATTGTTGCATACATTTTTTAAAAATCATGAATTGTTGTCCTTGTTTTAATAATCAAGTTGTACTGCTGTAAAATGTTATGTAAAATGTTATAAAGGAGCATGCAAAAACTGCAAATAAAATACTGTAAGTTTTTGCAGTAAAGAAAAACTTTTTTTTAGAAAATGTTTTGTGTGTTGATTTGATTGCCTGTTACTGTTAGACTTTGTTAGTGTGTGCAGTACACCTTTAATGGTCCTCCTGCCGTAACAACTTCACATCACATCAACTTCACCATGAAATAGTGATGTGGATACAACATTTAGTTCGACTTCAATTTCCATCATGAAAATTTAAGTCAAACTAAATAGTGCATTTACATTACTATGACCAATTTCAAACTAATCTATTTTACTGTCATACCATTATAACAAATTCTAGTTCCATGATAACATAAACAAGATCACAAATCACATTTTAAATTCTCAAACATAACGTGATTGTGAATAATTGCAGAGCTGCCAAGTTTCACTGAGCATTTCTCTATTTTGATGGCTGAAAATTAGTATTCTGTTGTGAAAATCGGTATTTCTCACATAAATGCAATAGAACGTACTACACAGAAATTGGGTTTTTGAAAATCAGTGTTTTGCATGCAACCTCATGTATTCTCAAATATTAGAATGGAATATTGAAAATCAGTACTACTGAATTGTGAAACCATTTTTGAAATGTGAATTTATAATACTTGATATTGGTTCCATAACATAAAAATATATAATAACATAAAATAAATTTTGCAATTCATCATATAGTTTACCAAACAATCAAACATGCTGGCATGATGCTGCATAATCATTCAGGTGCTCCTGGTAAATGTCACATAAAGGTGAGTAGCATGGTAAGTAGAATTTTAAAGAATCACCCAGTGTTACTATTGTTGAGCCACGCTGACTGGCATGACTGGAATTAGTTCTTAGTTCACTGTCACTCAACACTCAGCATGCTGGCATGATGCTGCAAAATCATTCAGGTGCTCCTGAATGTATATTGCCATTTCCCACTACTTCTACTAATGCAAAGGTATTCATTGGCCTTAGCCTATATGCCATCCATGGTTCCACGAATATAGCACCTCAGACTAGTTTATCCAGCCTGGCAGTCCTCAGTTTGTTAATGCTGTTAAAGCATGTTTCATTCCGCTGTACACTGATGTAGGTGGCCCTACTTCTACCTCTTCTTGCAGTGCCACGTTTGGTTTCCCAAAGTGTGACTTTATCTTTAATGGCAGTCCTCAGTTTGTTAACGATGTCCAAGGCCTGTGTCATTCCGCAGCTAGTACACGGATGTTGATAGCCCAACTTCTACCTCTTCTTGCAGTGCCCTGTTTGGGCTCCCAAAGTGTGAGGGGATTACCAGACAGTTCAGGGTTCCTCTCACAGACTTTGACAACACTCTTGGCAGACCAGCATATATCGCCATTTAGCCATAAATAACATTTTCCAGTTCAATTTTCCGAGAAAGTAACTGCAAACCTACTCACCACTTTGTCCAAGTCATGGGCAAAGTCATAGTGAATGTGCATTAAGGCGAGTGCAGACAGCCTGTCATTGCTCATGGACGTCCTGGCGTAGTGTGCAGGTGGCGGACACTCGTGGCACGCCTGCATATATTGCCATTTAGCCATAAATCATGTTTTCCAGTTCCATTTTCCAAGAATGTAACTGCACAAACCTCGTCACGACTTTGTCCAAGTTATGGGCAAAGTCATTGTGAATGTGGATTAAGGCAATTGCAGACAGCCTGTCATTGCTCACGGAAGTCCTGGTCTTTGCTTCTTCGCGTATGTGAGAACGTTTGTCCTCGTTGGCTGGATCAAAGTAAGATGCTGAGCGAGATCGTGCCCACTGCAAGCAAGCTGCCCAAGGCGAGCGTCTCTCTGCAGCTCAGGCTCATGACCAAGGGTTCCGGCTACCTCCACAGTCAAATGGAGTGGGACAGGCGGGGTCGGCCAGGCGCCGTGAAGAGACTGGCTGCTGAAAAGGCTTAGTATGTGAAGAGCCAGACGGAGAGGGGGTGCAAAGTGGAGCCCAATGGTTTGGGCAGCTCTGCTTCCGAGGAAGGCAGCGGCAGCGGGGCCAGCAGCTGCATGAAGACTTACCTGGCCTCCGGCAGCCCCCAGCAGAGCGGGCAGCTGGGGCATCCGCCTGACATTGTGTGTCACTCCAGCTCCAGGAGGCAGCTCAGGCCCGACTCACTGGTCATGTACTGGCAGAAGTGCGAGTTTGTGCGAGGAGCGGCGGCCACCAGCAGCGCCCGCAGTTTCAAAGGCAGTGGCAGCCTGGTCCGGCGCCTGCTGCCTCGGCTCTAGCGGCCGGGGCGGCAAGCAGCAGGGGACGGCAATGGGAGCAGCAACGTCGGAAGGGGGGGAGAATTAGCAGAGGATACAGAGGCTGCAGCACCCCCACGGTGCATAAGTAACCGCACCAGCAGCACTCCAGGGAGAAACAGCAGCCTCGCCAGCAACACCCCAGGGTGCACAGGTAACTACAGCAGCAGCACCCAAGGGTGCACAAGTAACCACTCCAGCAGTGCCACCAGTCGCCACGCCAGCAGCGCCACAAGAAGCAGCAGCAGGTCGCCCCAAGGAGCTGCTCAAGCGGCAGGTTGGTGAAGGCGGATTACGCGCTTGCACTCCGACCTCAGCTGCCATTTCTCCCGAGCCTGCTCGTGCATGGACAGTTTCTTCGAGCACTGTGGACTCGAGCCTGAGGTGATCGAGAACTTGGCCAAGGAGAAGTTTGCCGCTGACGCTGCCCTCGAAAGCCTTGCCCTCAAGTTTTGCAGCGTGAAAGGCCTGTTCCACTTTTTTGACGACAGCCTGAAAAGATGTTGTCGCATCGTGGTCGGGTCATGACACGGCCTGATGCGTGGTGGGGCCTGTAGTGCTGCGCGGTGACTCCCTGTCACCTCTGGATTTTGGAATGTTCAAAATCCAGGGGCAACATCTGGCTGTCTCATCTTGTCGTGCGCTCTGTCACACACTGACTAATGCTGTCCTGCGGGTGACGACCGGTTACGGTTAGGTCTAGGTTTAGGGACCACAGATGGGCTGTGAAATATACTTCCTTCAATACATGGATTTTAACCATTAATATATTAAAATTAATACAATAAAATCAATTGTGCAAATGAAAAGATGTTTGAAGAAGGGTTTTGGCCCGAAACGTTGCCTATTTCCTATGCTCCTTAGATGCTGCTAAACCCGCTGAGTTTCTCCAGCACTTCTGTCTACCTTTTATTTACAGATGTATTGGTCAGCTTCCAAATCCAATCACCATCTCTAACTTTTCACGGGGATGGATTCAGTGAGTGTAGACTGAACTCCCCTCTCCTCTCCACCTCCCACTTCTCCTCCCGCCCCAATCCCTCCTTCTCCACTCCCTCCCCCCCCCCCCCCCCCCCGTATCCTTCTGCTGCCCCCTTCTTTCATTCCCACCGCTCCACTCTTCTCCCACTTCTGCACTCAGGGCTCTCACTTAATATTCTTTCCCTGTTGCCAGCCGGGCGACCTAGGCAGCTTTTTAAGTTCTCAAATTACAGTTTACGTGGTCATTCAAGACAATAACTTGCTTGGACGAAGTGCGTAGTTACCAGTCGTAATTATGCTCAATGAAGCATTCACATATTATTTCTGCTTCAAATAGTCACAAACTAAACATATTCACCAATCAAGACATGATGTATACCACAATGACATGCAGCAAAATTATAATACAGTATCTCAACTCTTTTTACATGTTGCAATGAATGCAATTTCTATTATTTCTTTCCACTTCCAAACAAAAATGTGGTTGGATTATTCAGCTTATGATCAAACTGTGTCAATAAATCCTGGACCATGGTAACATATATGCTTAACCATGCACACGACAGATTGATACAAGCATGTTTTCTGTGAAGGACCAAAAATTATCATGACATGGCCTTAGCATGGGTCGTTATTGCTAATGGTACAGAAACACTCTCGCTTCCCACATAGTTTATCCACAACAAAATATACAGGTTGCAAGGAAAATTCTAAAGGCATTTTATGATAATAGCTGTTAAAAACGACTATACCCATCTCACAGCTTAAACATAACACTAACTGACAAGAGATGGCCAAAGAACATCAGATGCAGCAAATGTTCTTTTGGCAATATGGTTAAAGCCATCAAAATGCCACATTACCGGACATTCAGATTAGATGAATGTGTTGTGAACAGCAATGAAGATACCCAGTTTGTATGCACCAGATTTAAAAACAATTATTGATAAATGCTGTATCCATCATTCCCACTTCAGAATTAACGTTAAAATTATGACTGAAATATCTCCTGACCAAATTCGTGATGTATATGACCGACTGTAGAAGTAAAACCTGGATAAATCCAATGCATAGTTGTGAATGTTGCTCAATAAATAACTACAGTACTGATACTCCATATTAAGAGCATTGATTTGCCATTAAAATGTAATCTGTGAAACTCCTATACCCAAACCCAACAGCTAGAATATTGACAAATCAAATGTTGTCACCCAAATTTCATTTATGCAGAGGGTGTAGACAAGGATGTCTGCTTTCCCCGCTCTTATTTGCCCTTGTTATAGAACCACTCACAGAGAGTATTAGATCCCACTCAGATATTCATGGGTATAACACTAAACATACAGTTAACAAAATTTATTTTTATGCAGACGATGTATTACTATACATCACAAACCCAGAAATTAGCATTCTGAGTTTATTAAATCATCATAACTCAATTTGGTTCATTCTCGGGACATAGAATTAATTGGAATAAAAGCAAAATTATGCCAATAATGGAACAATACCCACTTATACTTCAACGGTATCCTTTTAAAATTGCCTATGAAAAGTTTAAATACCTTGGAATCTACGTGACCAAGAAATATACTTCTTTATTCAAGTCAAATTTTTCACCTTTACTTACTAAATGACACAAAAATATCCAATATTGGAAAACACTTCCCATCTCTTTAGTTGGCAGAATTAATGCTATAAAGATAATTTTTCTCCCACAATTATTATACTTATTCCAATCAATTCCGATATATATTACAAAAAAAACTCTTCAAAAAAATTGATTCAACTGTTACAAATTTTATTTGGGATTATAAGAACCACAGAATAAATAAAATACACCTATGTAAGTCCAAAGTTAATGGAGGATTAGCTTTACCAAACTTTCTATTTTATCACTGGGCAGTTACTATTAAAAATATAACCTTCTGGCTGGATGACAGTGATCAACAGCCAGAATGGATAAAGATGGAGAAGGAGGACTGCTTATCTTTTGAAATAGGCTCGATTATTTTAGCTCCGATTAATTTGAATTAAAAAACATACAGATGAAATCCGATTATACATAGTGTTATACGCATGTGGAAACAATTAAAACCCATTCTAAAATAGAGTAATTTATCGCTTTTTCTCTCTATTGCAAATAACCCTTCTTTCAAACCGTCTGTTTTAGATAGAGGATTTGCCCAATGAAAAACTCATCGAAATAAAATGGTGGGAGACTTTTATCTAAAAGGCATTTTTCTGTCATTTCATGAATTACAGCAGAGTTAATAATTTGTTTTCATATTTGCAACTTAGAGACTATGTAAAACTACACACACAAGACCATAGATTTAGGAGTCCAGAAACCCTTGATGAATGTTTGAACAGACATCCCACTACAAGTAAATTAATATCTTATATCTATAATATCCTCTTAGATACTGAGGTTCTGTCTTCAGAATCATACAGACGAGCATGGGAGGACAAGTTGGCTCAACCCATAATAAAAGACACATGGGATGAAAGCTTACTGTTCGTTAAATGCTAGACACTCCTTGATACAATTTAAAATACTATATAGATTACATTATTTGAAAAGACAAAATTAAATTGGATTTTTCCAAATATTTCTCCTCTTTGTGATAGATGTCAATTTCAAGAAGCCAACTTAACTTATGCCCTTGTAACTTGTGTAAAAATTCAAATTTTTTCAGTGGACATTTAAAAAATTATTTCTGAAGTTATCAATAACCAACTGGACCCAGATCATAAATTAAGAATATTAGGATTATCAGAACATAGTTCAAACTTTACGGTAAGTCAGAGACACTTTCTTGATTACAGCCTAATAATTGCAAAAAAAATAATATTTACATTTTGGAAAAAAACAGCAGCCCCCACAATTAAAATGTGGATTACGGAAATGACTGAGACCATACATTTGGAAAAAATAAGAGTTGTCTTAATTGACAAACCAGAATTATTTGTTAGAATATGGTCTCCATTTATTGGATTATTGAAAAAGTGAATTGGTTTAAAACAAGATCAGGGTTGAAGCCTGAGTTCGGGATTGGATGAATAGTTATACTCAACATCTCCTGGGAGGTGGGAAAGGCGAGGGTGGGGGCGAGGGACTGGCAGGGGGAGGGAACCCGCTCCCTGGCCACCAGGCTGACTGACGGGGATGTTCCGACGCAGCGGATGGAGCAGATGGACGGTCGGGCATACACAGCAGCCCCTCCCCCCCCGGGCGCGGAAAAACAGGAACTCCTTTTAATTCTCAAATCATCCAATGATGTCGGATTGCACCCTTCGCGGATAGTTTAGCACCCCCGATATAAAACAAACAGATTCCCCCTCCCCACAACGCAACGCAATATTTCAAGGTCCCATTCACCCAAACTAGGCCTGGAGCGTCGAGGCGATTCATTGAAAATGGCGGTGGTCTGATCCCGCCCACTGCACAAGTATGGAGAGACGCCGTCATTTTGTGTTGCTTCTGCGTCTTTGGTCACCAGCTTCCCCCCACTGTACAGGCGTGGATGGTCGCAAATATATTTTTTCAATTCATCCCGCGGGCCGAAACCAGAATTTCCCGAATTCTGCGTAAATTCCTTCAAAGTGGAAACACTGATTGGGTTCCAATTTTTTTGTTTTTCTCAGAATTTTTTTTACTCTGGAAAAAAAGGGGGGTGACTCATGTGTGGATAAAAGCCAGTGCATCCCTGGCACATGATCACATGCATCCCAAATGTTGAAATAGTTAGCTTATGGAGTTGATGGTTACATTGGTTGTAGCACAGATTCTAGCATAGTTCCCAGAGAATGGAAGGTAGTAAATGTAAACACAATTTGAAGAAAGATGGCAGTGAAAAAATAGACAACTACAAACCTGTGTATGTAGTAGGGAAAATGTTAGAATCGATTATTAAAGAAATGGTAGCAGAGCAATTAGATTTGGGCAGTCAACATAGGTATCTGAAATGGAGAACAAGTGAATCTGGTGTATTTGCACCTTCAGAAGTCATTCAATAATATTCTACTCAAAAGATTATGAAACAAAATTAAAACACACAAGATTTGAGGTACCATATTGGCTTGAGTTGAAGATTGTTAATGGATTGACAATGAGGAGTGGGATAAATGAGTCATTTTTTGAACAGGCATATGTAACAAGTAGGTTGCTGTAGGGATCAGTGCTGGGACCCCAGCTGCACACAAGATATATCAATAATTTGAAAGTGAATGCCTCGTGTAGTATATCCAGATTTCCTTATGGTACAATACTAGGTGGTAGGTTGAGTTGTGAGGAGGCTGATGATAAAGGGAGATAAAATTGAAGTTTGCTGAGCTCAGTTTCTGGCAGGAAGTAGAATGAATTTTGTTGGTGTTATCAACATTGATCTATTGAAAGGTTTGCTTCATCACTGATTTGATGCCAGACTGAAACATCATTGACATACCGATGCCTTCTCTAAATTCTGCTTGCATGAAGATGTCTTCAGAAAATAACACCACTTGAAGGTACAGCTGCTTGGGCTGTGGGCTATTGTAGACCGCGTTGCAGTTGCTGCTGCCTTATAGCTTCCTGCAAAATACTTCTCAACCCACCTGCAAAATTTATATATCTTCATGTAAAAAACTGTTTCTGGATCATTACTACCCACATCAAAAAAAAGAGCAGCTGATACTGCAACCAACAGGCAGGTTACAAGTAGCAATAACTGAAACCAGCCAAAGCTGGTGACCACAAGATAAGAACTGACTAAACATTGCATCAAAAACATTATGGTGCAAGGCAAAGAAATAACTTTCCATTCCACTCTGGGGTATAAGAGGTTTTCTGATCTTAAATGTTATACCAACAAATCATATATGCAAGCAACAATGTTGGGGAAATTAAAGATATTAGCGACAGTGAGGAGAGATGCTAGGAGGCATTTGAAATGGGTAATATTATAGAATTAAAATACCTCAACAATGTATAGAAAGGTTCTGCTGTCGATCAAAAAGGGTGTTAAAGTTGTCCATTGTCTAGTTCAATCTGAGAAAGTGGCCAAAGTGATGGTTGGAATCAAAGGAGCTGACCTTATAGCAAGGGTGGAAATAATAGATACATTTCCCACGATTCTCATTTGGAAAAATATTTACAACGATATTAATGCATTAGAGAGGGAATTGTAGTTAACATTAATCCACTTGCATGGATCATTGAACATAGAAAAGTACAGAACAGGAACAATATCTGTGCCAAACATGATGCCAAACAAAACGAATCTCATCTGCCTGCACATGATCCATATCCCTCTTAAATGCCACTATCGTATCTGCCTCCACCACCACCATTGGCAGTGCATTCCGTGCACCCACCATGCTTTGTTGCCACTTTCATGGAGCTATGGCCTTGGTCTGCAAGATCCCTCCGTACGTTAATACTGTTTAGAGTTTTCCATGAAATGAATACTTTCCCTCGAACTCAACCTCCCAAAGTACAGCACCTTACACTTGCTTGGATACACTTGCTTGCTTGGACTGAAGGCTGATAAATCCCCAGGGCCTGATGGTCTGCATCCCAGGGTACTTAAGGAAGTGACTCTAGAAATCATGGATGCATTGGTGATAATTTTCTAATGCTCTATAGACTCAGGATCAGTTCCTGTGGATTGGACAGCAGCTAATGTTATCCCACTTTTTAAGAAAGGCGGGAGAGAGAAAACAGGGAATTATAGGCCAGTTAGCTTGACATTGGTGGTGGGTAAGATGCTGGAATCAATTATAAAAGATGAAATAACGGCACATTTGGATAGCAGTAACAGGATCAGTCCGAGTCAGCATGGATTTACGATGGGGAAATCATGTTTGACTAATCTGCTTGAATCTTTTGAGGATGTAACTAGGAAAATGGACAAGGGAGAGCCAGTGGATGTAGTGTACCTGGACTTTCAGAAAGCATTTGATAAGGTCCCACATATGAGATTAGTAAGCAAAATTAGGGCACATGGTATTGGGGGTAGAATGTTGACATGGATAGAAAATTGGTTGGCAGACAGGAAACAAAGAGTAGGGTTAACAGGTCCCTTTCAGAATGCAGGCAGTGACTAGTGGGGTACCGCAAGGCTCGATGTTGGGACCGCTGCTATTTACAATATACATCAATGATTCAGATGAAGTAACATTAGCAAATTTGTAGATAACACAAAACAGGGTGGCAGTGTGAACTGTGAGGAGGATGCTATGAGAATGCAGGGTGACTTGGACAGGTTGGGGGAGTAGGCAGATGCATGGCAGATTAAGTTTAATGTGGATACATGTGAGGTTATCCACTTTGGTATCAAAAACAGGAAGGCAGATTACTATCTAAATGGTGTCAAGTTGGGAAAAGGGGAAGTACAATGGGATCTGGGGGTCCCTGTTCATCAGTCTATGAAAGTAAGCATGCAGGTACAGCAGGCAGTGAAGAAAGCGAATGGCATGTTGGCCTTCATAACAACAGGTGTCGAGTATATGAGCAAAGAGGACCTTCTGTAGTTGTATAGGGCCCCAGTGAGACCACACCTGGAGTATTGTGTGCAGTTTTGATCCCCTAATTTGAGGAAGGACATTCTTGCTATTGAGGGAGTGCAGCGTAGGTTTACAAGGTTAATTCCCGGGATGGCGGGACTGTCATATGCTGAGAGAATGAAGCGGCTGGGCTTGTGCTCTGGAGTTTAGAAAGATGAGAGGGGATCTTATTGAAAACATATAAGATTGTTAAGGGTTTGGACACGCTAGAGGCAGGAAACATGTTCCCGATGTTGGGGGAGTCCAGAACCAGGAACCAGGTTTAAGAATAAGGGGTAAACCATTTAGAACATAGACGAGGAAACACTTTTGCTCACAGAGACTTGTGAGTCTGTGGAATACTCTGCCTCAGAGGGCGGTGGAGGCCGGTTCTCTGGATACTTTCAAGAGAGAGCTAGATAGGGCTCTTAAAGGTAGCGGAGTCAGGGGATATGGGGAGAAGGCAGAAATGGGGTACTGAATGGGGATGATCAGCCATGATCACATTGAATGGTGGTGCTGGCTCAAAGGGACAAATGGCCTACTCCTGCACCTATTGTCTATTGTCTATTGTCTATTGTCTGACTCCATCCGGCATTTTTCTACCCATTTATGTAGCTGGTTTATTTCCCACTCTATACTTTGACAGCCCTCTTCACAGTCCGCAACTCCAGCAATCTTGGTGTCATCTGCAAACATACTAACCAACCAACCTTCATTGGACCAAAGTCCAAGTCAGTTCTATGTATCACAAACAACAGAGATCCCTGCGGAACTTTACTGGTCACAGGCATCCAGCTTGATTTATGCCCTTGCACCAGAACCCTCTGACTTTATTAGTAAGGCAGTTCTGAATCCATACAACAAAGTCACTGTGAATCAAATACTGTGCATCTTGGTTTTCTGGATCAGACCACCAGGGGGGACTTTATAAAATACCTAAAGGGCTTGTCCCACCTGGCCGTCATTTGTGCCTCATTTACGGGTTATATGTAAAATAGGTCAGCACAACATCGCGTGCAAATCACGCGCCATCATTCTGTCTGGTGCGCGTGATGTCATTAGAATACCCAACGGCACGTGGCGACGCATGGTTACGCACGGTAATGTAACCATGTGTCACCACCATATAACCATATAACCATATAACAATTACAGCACGGAAACAGGCCTTCTCGGCCCTTCCAGTCCGTGCCGACCATTTATTTTCCCCTGGTCCCATCTACCTGCACTCAGACTATACCCCTCCATTCCCTTCCCGTCCATATACCTATCCACTTTACTTTTAAATGTTAAAATCGATCCTGCCTCCACTACTTCTGCTGGAAGATCATTCCACACAGCCACCACTCTCTGAGTAAAGAAGTTCCCCCTCATGTTACGCCTAAACTTCTGTCCCTTAATTCTCATGTCATGCCCTCTTGTTTGAATCTTCCCTACCCTCAATGGGAAAAGCTTATCCACGTCAACTCTGTCTATCCCTTTCATAATTTTAAAGACCTCAATCAAGTCCCCCCTTAACCTTCTGCGCTCCAAAGAATGAAGACCTAAGAATAAAGACGCGATACACATGAGACGTCGGGATGCAGCATGCGACACCAATGCATCAGCGTGCGTACCCAATGCATCAGCGTACGTACGCGATACGTCATGCAGGTTGTGCACGAGAATTTCGTGCAGCACGAAATCCTGGAGCGCTGTGCGATACTGCGCTGCAATTCTACACTCCTCCACGCCTCTCCATGCGCCCGTCCCGCGCTACCCACACGCTACCCGTGCGTCACAACGCATCGACCTATTTTACATATGACGCGTAAAGGAGGCGCAAATGACGGCCAAGTGGGACAGGCACTTTACTAATATCCACGGAAACAACATCTACCGCCCTACCCTCATCGATCACCTTCATCATTTCTTGATCAGATTAGTAAGACATGCTGTGGCATGTACAAAGCCATGCTGACTGTCCCTAATTAGCCTTTCTCTTTCAAATGGGAGTAAACCCCATCCGTCAAGGCTCCTGCACTCTAGCTTCTCTCAATAACAAGACAGATCCATCTGATCCTGGGAATTTATCCACCGTAATACTCTTCAAGAGCCCCAACGCTAACTGCTTGATTTCAAACTGCCCTTCCATATTAGTATTCTCCACACTGATCCACACTGATCCACACTGATCTCATTGTCCTCCATGTCATTCTCCTTGGCGAATACAGATGCAAAGTACCTGCTTAGTACCTTACCTATATCCTCTGATTCCAAGAACAAATTCCCTCCTTTATCCTTGAGTCATCCTATCTCCTCCCTGGTTACCCTCTTGATTTTAATGTAGATATAAAAAGTCTAAACTCCGGATTTATCTCTATTCAAAAACATCCTAAAACTTACGAAGTTGTGATTACTATCCCCAAAATGCACTTCCAGTGAAACAGCAGTCCCCTGGCCAGGCTTGTTTCCCAACACAAGGTCCAGTATGGACCTTCAATTGAACTAACCACATACGGTTTTAGGAAATACTCTTGGATACACCAAACAAATTCTGCACCATTTAAACCTTTTACACTAAGTAGGTCCCAGTCAGTATTGGGGAAGTTAAAGTCATCATGTTGTCAAAGGACAACCATGGTGTTTTTTCATTTTCCACTGATCTGTTCACATATGTTTCTCTATCTCACCCTGGTTATTAGGGGGCCTGTAGTACCCTCCCATTAGTGTGATTACACCGTTCTTATTTTGAGCTCTACCTATATTGAATCAGTGGATGAACCCTCCAGTATGTCCTCTCTGTGCCTTTGTGACATTCTCCCTGATTTGCAATTCCTCCACCTCTCTCTATTGCACCTGAAACATTGAAACACTAGAACATTCATTTGGCAGTTGCGTCCCTCTCGCAACTAACTCTCTGTAAAGGCCACAACATCAGTGCAGTTCCAACACATAAAAGAAACTTCATACCATCCAATTGGCGCCGCAGCCATATGTATGAATCATTCATTCCTCCATTGCTACTGCATCTTCACTGTAATATATGTCATTTACAAAATGCACTGCATTACTCACCTAGACTAGTCTGACAGCATCTCCTAAATCTGCAATCATTAACACCAATACATGCAAAAGCTGTTGGTGAACGAGAATACCAATGCTTGCAGTTTTCTCTGTAAAGTACACACCATTCTTTATTAATCGGGTCAGACTCAGTGGTGTACAGCTTTTTTTTGTTAGGAGGGTCAAATTGACAAATGCAACACATTTTTAAGGATCATTCTCCTGAAAAGTAATAGGAGGTCCTTTCTTTTGTAATTGTGCTGTGCTGGCAAATCAATTACGGAGTACAGTGACAGGGTGTCAAAATGGGAATGGGAAGTGCTTTGAGATTCTGATTATGGCACACGTTAAATCCAGCCTACCAAGCAGCCTTGAACCACTGCAGATCGCCTACTGCCGCATCAGGTCCACGGTTGAAGCCATCTCCCTGGCCCAACACTCATTCCTGGAACACCTGGATAAGAAGGACACGCACATCAGACTTCTTTTCATAGCAGTAGACAATAGACAATAGACAATAGGTGCAGGGGTAGGCCATTTGGCCCTTCAAGCCAGCACCGCCATTAAATGTGATCATGGCTGATCATCCCCAAAATCAGTATCCCGTTCCTGCCTTCTCCCCATATCCCCTGACTCTGCTATTTTTAAGAGCCCTATCTAGCTCTCTCTTGAAAGCATCCAGGGAACCTGCCTCCACCGCCCTCTGAGGCAGAGAATTCCACAGGCTCACTACTCTCTGTGAGAAAAAGTGTTTCCTCGTCTCCGTTCTAAATGGCCTACTGCTCTGCTTTCATTACCTCTATCTCAACCAAACTCATCTCCAAACTCATGGAACTTGGAGTCAGTACTCCCCTCTGCACTTAGATCCTTGACGTCTTGACCAACAGACCACAATTAGTGAGGATAGGTAACAAATCATCCTCCATGATAATCCTCAATACTGGTGGTCTGCAAGGCTCCATTCTCAGCCCCCTACTTTACTCCTTATACACTCATGACTGTGCAGCCAAATACCAATCCAACTCAATTTCCAAGTTTGCCGATAATACCACCATTGTGGGCCGGATATCAAATAATGATGAGACTGAGTACAGGAAGGTGATGGAGAGCTTTGTAACCTCATGCCAAGACAACAACCTCTCCCTCAATGTCAGCAAGACAAAAGAGATTTTGATTGACTTCAGAAAACAAAGCAGTGCACACACACATACATTGATATTGCCGAAGTAGAGTTGGTCCAAAGCTTCAAGTTCTTAGGAATAAATACCGTCAGCAATTTGTCCTGGACCAGCCACATCAAATCTATGTCCAAGAAAGCACACCGCCAACTCTAATTTCTCAGAAGGCTACGGAAGTTCGGTATGTCTCCAACAATCCTCAACAACTTCTACAGATGTGCCGTTGAAAGCGTTTTATCGGAATGCATCAAAGCATGGTTTGGGAACAGCTCCTTCCAAGACTGCAGGAAATTGTAGGGAGTTGTGGACATAGCCAGACCATCACGGAAACCAACCTCCCTTCCATTGACGCCATCTACACTTCATACTGCCTCGCAAGACCAACAGCATATTCAAGGACGTGCCTCATCCCTGCCACTCCCTCTTCTCTCTTTTCCCATCAGGGTACAAAAGTTTGAAAATGCATACCTTCAGATTCAGGGGCAGTTTCTGCTCAGCTGTAATCAGGCAATTGAACTGTTCTCTCACCAACTAAAGTATGATCCTGATCTCCCATCTATCTCATTTGAGACCATTGAACTATCTTTATTCAGACTTGATCTTGGAATAAATGCTGTGCCCTTTATCTTTTATCTGCACACTGTGGACGGCTTGATTATAATCATGTACAGTCATTTGTTTTTACTAAATAGCACGCAACAAAAACTTTCTCTGTTCCTTGGTACACATTACAGCAATAAACTGATGTAATCTAATCTAATCTGAATTTGCTCCAAGATTGTTTGCTCATTTCATTGGATAAAATGGCTGAGATAAAAGAGGGGCAATTTTCAGGTCATTTACAGTTTTTAAATGATTTGAGTTAACAAATGTTTGCAAATATATTGAATATATTTAAGTGTTTTCTATTGTTGTAATTATCTTTATTTTTTAATGGCATGATTAACTTTTATTCATCTTTAAATGTTTTTAAATAGAATGCAGAGTTCTGTGTTTTTGTTGGAGGCCCTGTTTAGTGAGTTGTCAAAGCTCTTCCGGGTCTCACTGATTTGGACCCAACATCCGGGACTTGGCAGCAGGTGCTTCAACCTCACCTATCCAGCAGTTGGACAGAAGTGGATGAAAGGCCAGATTTGGCTTTCAGTAGTTAATTGGCACCCCAGAAATATAAGCCCCGGAAGCCACAATTCAACAATTCTATGGAAGTAACAAAAAGATAGTAACATTTAAAGATGGTGGCTCACTACCTCTCTGTCAGAGCAGTTGAGAATGGATTTTAAAAATGCTGGCTTTGCCATCCACATCCTGCAAATTTGACCCTATTTCCATTTTTTATTGTTATTGCAAAGCAGTGTTTAAACATAAGAAATAGCAGGACTAAGCAATTCAACCATTTATGCCTGCTCTGCTATTCGATAAGATCACTGCTGATCTATACTTAAGTGCAACTAACCTACACTAACCCATTTACACTAACTTTGATTCCATTAATACCTAAAAATCTATCAATCTGTATGGAAAATATACAGTTTGAACCTCCACACGCTCTTTGATAGAGAATTCTAAAGATTTATTACCTTCTGCGTGAAGAAGTTTCTGCTCATCTCTGTCCTG
This sequence comes from Raja brachyura, assembly GCA_963514005.1. The sequence goes on along the minus strand of OY740787.1, from coordinate 39,813,089 downwards.
AATGGTTGACCCTTTATTTTGAGACAATGACCCTTGAGTTGATTGTGAAGGGAAACATCAGCCATAAAACTGCCCTATAATAATTTATATATTTCAATCTGATTCCTCTAATCTTAACCTTGCCTCATGTGACAAACCAGATGGTCAAACTGATGAACCTGTTTGATCTTAAATGTATCCTTTCTTTGGTAAGGTGATCAAACCTGAATGCAATATTCCAGATAATCCATGATGTTAGTGATTGCTAATTGCTTCATTTAGTTGGTGAAAAGGAAATGACAATGGACTGATCCATGGGTGACTGTGTTGTGTGGCAGTAACAGATTGCAATGGATGAACTGTATTCGTCAAAAACTGTATTTGGTCAAATAGGAGTGGAACTAAGTAGAAAATGGGAGAATGGAATTGCAAGGAAAAGACTGCCGATCAACACACAAACATCTCAAAGTGATTGAGTAGAATGTGATACTTCCTGTGGTTGCAATCATCGAAGATGCCAGTTGTAACGTTAGAGACAGAGGTATGGCTAGGATGGGTTACACTGAACTGGGTCAGGAAGTGACAAGATGTTTTTTAGTAACTGAATAGATGGAGGCGGAAGTGATAATAGTGGTTTTGAAAGAAAGCAATAACTATCCAATCAAACCAAGCCGACACTCTGAACATCGAATCTCCTACTTAAATACTTCACCTTGCTGTGATACAAAGTTATTTTTCTGTCTGTTTCCAGTCCACTTTTGCTACATCACTTTTCAGTCTAGCCCCAATTTAGAACCTGCATAACTTTTCCATAACTATGCTAAATCAAAATGAATTATGATATCCATCAGAAAATGCCCCCTCACTGATTGCCTTCTTTGTTCCTTAAAGCCAAATTCAGAATCCTGGAATTACAACCTATAAACTGCTCCCTAGCTGTCCTCCACACTCAAACACACATAGCATGATGGACATTATATACTGATGAAAATATTTTCATAAACACAGTTGAGAAATCCTGTGCCTTTTCTACCTATTGAACTGACTGCTAATATTAGGATAAAATGAAGTTCTCACTCCTACTGCCCTAATGCCTTAAAGTGGTGGTTTTCCCTATCAGAAGATGGCATACCAAATGCCTATTCTTGGAGTGGTCAACTCCTGCCCATTGTGTCCCATTTAGAGTGGCAAGTCAGTGTCAGAGGGGCTAAGTTCCTATGCCATGATAATGATGTGATCATCAGGTGGTTTACTTTGGTATTGTCTATGAGGGTCTAGAAATTCATATGGGAAGTGGAAGATGCTTTTGCACGACTTTTTGTCACTTGGGATAGCTGTTGGATGGCAACTACCACATCCGCATGATAAAGTCTTGGTCAATGTCTGGGAGGCCTAGGACAACTGAAATTAGACTCTAATACAGGTACTCAACACACATACGTAAGTGGATGCAGCCACAAATGCCTGCTCATACAAAGGAACTTGTGCACAAAATAATGGTCATAAACAAAGACACATTGTTGCACACATCATCTTACTCAGTTCCTCTTCCCCACTTCCGGTAAACCTCTTCAACTTTAATTCTTCCTTGCCTTAAACTCCTCCCTCATATATATCTGTAATATCCATAAGGTAATGAGCAAAAATTCTTCTGAGAATAGAGTTGTGCAAAAATAAGAAAGTTTTGCTCAACCTGAGAGGCTGGGAGTGTTTTCTTTCTTGGAGCAGACTCAGAGGAAATATGATGTGTTAAAAATCATTAATGATGCGGACTGTATAAATACAGAAACTGTTTTCCGATGGTAGAAGAGCCTACAACATCTTGAAGCTGCGGTTTCCGGTAAGGAGGTGGCCGATTTGGGAGCTCCAGGCCGCGAGAGTGTGCTCGACCTGTCACCACATCGGCATTCCAGCCATCCCGACCAGAGGTAGACAAAAATACTGGAAAAACTCGGCAGGTGAGGCAGCATCTATGAAGCGAAGGAATAGGTGACGTTTCAGGTCGAGACCCTTCAAACTGATGTGTGGATGGGGGGGTGGGGAAGGGAAGAAGAAAGGAAGAGGCGGAGACAGTGAGGGCTTGAACATCAGGCTGTCCGTAGCGGCGACTACGGAGGGAGGAGGAGGAGGAGGACTGTCTGAACTGTATTACCTTCCACCACAGTGATGAATGCTGTGGTGGATGTCTGTGTTGAATTATATTGTGTATTATGTCCTTTTTTAATTGTAATGCTACATGGTAAATTCATTTATGGTGCATGTGGCAAGTAAATTTGAACCTTGAACCTTGATGATCTGAGGCCACAGATTTTGGATTTAGAAACTTAAAAGGGACAGGATGGATTTATTTTACATAATATGGTTAGTTTGGATAGTGGTGGAAGGTGGTTCAGTGAATGCCATTCAAAAGCTATTGTGTAAATCTCCGAAGGAGAAAACAATGGCATAGATATAAGAAAAGAGCAGGGAAGTATTGTTAAACCGGATTGTTCTTCAAGAGAGCTGCCTTAGACACAATGAGCCAAATGTGCTGTATGTACTCTGATCCCATGATTACTGCCATGTTCTTAATTGACTCATGTAGGGGGTTGTGAGCTGGATATTAGCAGAACACAACAGCTGGTTCAGATCTTACCCTCATCTCTGCCTTAACATGCAGAAGATGTTCAGAACCTTGGCTAATATTATTCCTTTTGTTTTTGATTGGAAGAAAATGACTGACTTACTGATGCCAGAAATGAGATGAACATAGAGGAAGCATTTTATATGTCACTAAATTGCTTAATGGCATTATTTTGGTTTATGAGAGCAGTTATGAGATTTAAAAAAACCTTATTCTTTTATAATTCCAGTAATTACATTCTTTTGTGGATTTAATTTCACTTTCCTGGACCAATGATTTAAAAAAGCATAAATACTAGGCTGAAAGTGAGGATTTCATCTATCGCTGTGATATTATAGGATTGCTTATGCCTGTAAAATTATAGTTTAGAGAAGCAAATTCATTGCTGAGTTGGAAGAGTATCAATCATTCCAAAGCAGTACTTGCCTTTTGTTCAGATTCAATAGGTAAATAAACTATAATTTTAAAGAGTTTCAGAACAGAGACTTGCTTTCAGCAAATCCTTTCAAAATTGATATTTGTCATCAACAATCCATCAAAAACAACCTGGATGGAAAAAAGAGGATCTGCAGTCAACAATAGACACAAAATGCAGGAGTAAATCAACCGGTTAGGTAGTATCTCTGGAGAAAATGGATAGGTGATTTTTTTTGGGTTCTGAACGTAAAAGTCACCAATCCATTTTCTCCAAGTGTGCTGTTTGACCTGCTGAGTTTCTCCAGTGTCTTGTGGCAACCTGGATGGACGGTGTTGCAATGTCTATTTAAAGAGTCATGAGTCAAGAGTCAAGAGTGTTTTATTGTCATATGTCCTGGATGGGACAATGAAATTCTTACTTGCTGCAGCACAACAGAATACGTGTGTATGTAAACATAGTACATAAATGTGGAAGGGAAAAAAAAAAAAAGTTCAATAAATAACAAATATAGTGCAATAATAATATAGTATTTTTCAGTTCAGAGCTCAGAGCTTATTCGTTGTTGTGTTTAATAGTAAGATTAAACGAGAACTTACCAGTTTGAAGTTTGATCTTTATTTTATGAGGAGTTGCGATGAGGGATTTCGTGAAGAACCCGCCAGCACGCATGCGCGACATACTTCAAAGCCGCGGTGTGGAATCACAGAAAAAACCAAGCCAAGAAATGACTTGTTATAGTAAGATTGAAGAGACTCTAGTTACCAGTTGACTTTATGATCGAGGGTTGGGAGCGGAGGGCACGAAATCCCTCATCGCAACTCCTCATAAAATAAAGATCAAACTTCAAACTGGTAAGTTCTCGTTTAATCTTACTATTTCATTTCGGAGTCACGTGAGTGACTTCGTGAAGACTTCAAAGCTTCTGTGATTTCACGCCCTGGACAACGTCCATGCTATCACACACGCTACTGAAAAGGTGGACAGCAGTAATCAATTTCCGTCACTGTTTCTCTGAAAAAGTAATAATATTTATTAATAACAACAAGAAAGGCCCCTCACTGAGGGGTAACTGTATGCTCTCGGCCTGCATCCAGCACGGCTCCTGCGAACATTCCAGGTACGGTGACGGGTTTGTTGTAAAACCGTTGAAAAGTGGCTTCACTGGCCCATCCCGCTGTGGCAAGTATCTGGTCCATGGGCACCTCCATGACCTTTGCCGCCGATGTTGATGCTGCCCTGGTGGAATGGGATTTAAAAATATCAGTGTCAATACCTGCCTTGTTCAAGACGATCCTGAGCCATCGGGATATCGTCTGCACCGTCACTCTATGGTGAGGTTTTTTGTGACTGATGAACAGGTATTGCTCCATTCCCCTTATTTTCCTCGTCACTTTGATATAGTGGCGGATATGGGTGGCTATGCATAGCCTAGCATCAGCGGGGTATGCTGGCAACTCCAGCTGCAGCCCTGTAAATCCAGGTCTATGCTGCTTGAGCAATTCATCAATGAAGAAAGTGACCCGTTCAGGGGTAGAGATCATTCTGTCGATCTTGGCCTTGTGAAGCGTTTGCACCCTTTGTGCTGAAGTAAGTGCCATCAACATCACCACCTTCAGGGTGAGTTTGTCCAATTCGAGCCCCGTCATGGGTGACCATGTTCTCAGCAGGGTCAGCACTTTGCCAATATCCCATGTGACGTTGTAACGGGGCCTCGGCGGGTTGGAATTAAATATCCCCCGCATAAGTTTGGAGACCAATTTATTGGATCCTACCTCAATATTGAGGTAGGACGATAGCGCACTCCTGGCGCTATTGATGGCACTATAGCTGAGATGTTGATCATGGTGTAGCCCCGCAAGAAATTCCAACACATCTGTGATGGAGACGGAGTCATATGCAACGACCATGCGGCCACAATAGGATTCCCATTTCCTGATGTACGTTAAGTACTGCCGTCTTGAGGACTCCCTGCATGATGCTCCCATGGTATCCATTGTCCTTGAAGATAGACCATACTGAAGTAGTGGCCTGTTCAGATCCTGCAAGCCAATAGATTCAAATGACTATGGCAGGGGTGTGGTTCCCCTGTGGCAGGGTTCGTCACCAATTGTGGGCAACCCTCTAAGAGGACCCATGGTTGACTTATCATTCCAAGGACCACCGGATACCATGATTGCGTAGGCCAGTCGGGTATAATGAGGATGCCCTTGGCAGCATCGAGCTGGATTTTCCGCAATACCCGACTGATGAGGCAGAATGGAGGAAAGGCATAGAAGAACCATTTCCCCCAGTCTAGCGAGAATGCGTCCATCGCCATTGCCCCAGGATCTGGCTCCCATGATACGTATGTTGGTACCTGATGGTTCAACCATGACGCAAAAAGGTCAATATCCGGTTTACCAAATTTGGCTGTAATTTTGGTGAATATTTGGGGGTTCAACATCCACTCGATGTTGTCATTGAACTTACGTGACCTGGTGTCCGCCACTGTATTGAGCTCACCTGGCAAGTAGGTAGCTGAGATCCAAATATTCCGTTGAATACACCAGAGCCAAATTGTGTTTGCCAATTCATTGCATGAAATTGACCTGGTACCGCCCATATGATTCAGATAAGCCACCGCAGTGGTATTGTCTATTTGGAGACGGACATGAGTGTTAGTCATGTTTGAACAATAGGCTCTTAGTCCGTGGAATGCTCCTAGCATCTCCAAATAGTTTATCCCTTGTGCTAACAACAAAGTAGCTTCAAGTGAATCCCATCTACCTCCACAACTGTTGTTGTTGTCCGTAGCTCCCCAGCCATGGGAGCTTGCATCTGTTTGCAAGTATACCATTGGACGAGGCACAATGATGGGTTTAAATGAGTTATGGATATTGCCAATCCACCATAGTAACTCAAGTTTTGCCTTAACCGGCAACTGCATAGGTCTATCATAATGTCCAGCATTTAGTTTTAATGCTGTTATTTTTGACCTTTGTAAATTCTGATAGTGTAAAGGTCCATATTGAGCAGCTGGAAATACTGCTACAATTTTGCCAATTACCCTGGCAGTTAATCTGATAGACGGTATACTGGCGCAGACCAGGTTCTTGCATGCTTGAAACACATCACCAACTTTGTTAGTTGGGATGGTGGTGATCATGCGATTGGAGTCTATCGTGAACCCCAAGTAGTCCATGATCTGTGCGGGGAAGAACTTTGATTTGTCTGGATGGATTATAAACCCCATTTTTTGAAAAATTTCCACTGTGGCTGAAACCGCCAACTCTGCTGATTCCAGAGTGTGCCCAATTATCAGAATGTCATCCAAATAGGCCATGACCGTATGATTTTGTCTCCGCAGTGTAGATAACACTGGCTTGAGTAGTTTGGTGAACAGTCTGGGGGCTGTAGTAAGCCCATTGGGCAATGCTTTGTATTGCCAAAGCTGATCCATCCAGGTAAACTTCAAGAACTTCCTATGATGTTTCCGAATGGATACTGAATAGTATGCATCTTTTAAATCAATGCATGCCATGAAGCAGCCCTCCGAAATCAAAGATTTGGCTGTTTCAAATGTGTCCATTTTGAAATGGGTGTATTTTACAAAGGTATTCAAGTGAGTTAAATCTATAATGACCCGGCATCCACCGTCTTTTTTAGTTTTAGTAAATATATTAGACACAAATTCAATTGGTTCATGTGTGGTTCGTTCTATCACACCTTTGTCTTGTAAACTCAAGATTTCAGCATAGCCTTCTGCCAATTCTTTTTTGGAAAGTACAAATTTGCGATTCGGCATATGCTGGGGTGGAGGCAATTGGCCATGAATAAACTCAATTTCATAACCCTGAATACTTTGCAAGATAAACTCATCTGAAGTGATGGTTTCCCAAGCCTCCTTAAATCCCCGTAATCTGCCCCCAACTCGTGAGGTTAGACATGCAAGTGCATGGAATCCAGACCCCCTTACCTTCATGGTTATCGGCGGTCCCTGGGATTTTTGGTGGGACGTGGAGGTGCTGGGTTTCGTGGTTGGTGCGGAATCCGCATCTTCCATGCTGGCCGCTGAGGGCCTAGCCCTAAAAAAGGCCTGGGCTGAGGAGGCTGTTGATATTGAGGAGGTGCCGGAACGTAGGTCCTTGTTGGCCTGTCGGTCTGACCTCGTGGCCTGAAGTAAGGTGTCTTCTTGGCCGAAGGTCTGGCCACAAAATGTGGTCTCATCAGACCTATGGTTTTCGCATGGTCATCCAGCTCTTTGACCTGCCTTGGGAGGTCTTCCCCGAACAGCTGTCTAGGTGGGGGGGTAGGAGGTGCTCTGCATAGTCCCGCAAATTTGGGATTCAAGGAAGGTTTAATAATGCTCTTCCGGAAAGCGTTGATCTCGTACTGCGTATTGCAGAGCAGAGCTAGAGCATCCTCCTGTTCGGTGCTTAGATCAACCCCATCTACCGACTTTGCAAAAGCGGTGATCCCAGACGTAAGTAGTTTTAAAATCCTCTGCAGTTTCACTTCCTGCGCTCTGATGCCCGGGCTGATATTACCCCAGATTGGCATGTTCACAATCGGCACGTGGAGTGAATTGCAGTTCCCTGGAGCCTTGTGTCTCTCCATGGCCTTCACAAGGACCTCCTCCTGCAATTGATGGTTGGTAAGGTAATCTATGGTTGTGGCCAGTTTGATGTTGAGGGGTTGTCCTGATGATACGGGTAACCCGAATTTGGCTGCCACATCCAGCAGATCTTCCTGAGGGACCTCAGGTGCTGCTGGGGCATGTACCAGGATGTCCTCCTCATCTGGTCTTATGCTGTCCATAGATGGGGACGGGGATATATCCATGAGTCCCCTGGAGCTGTGTGTGTCCTGTTTCTGTTTGAGAAGAACTTGCTCCAATATCCTCTCCATACGATCCAAGCGCCCTTCATCGGGCGGGTGTGGGAGGTAAGAGGCCTCGCGCCCGAAGGAACTCCGGAGGCTCCGATCAGCAGTCCGTACCTCGTCGAGGTAATATCGGTACTGTGATGATGTGTCGCTACCAGCCGCCTCGGCGAAGCTGAGCGATTCCCGCGCGGACCTGCTCAAGCGCCTCCTTTTCGCTGAGCTGGACCCGGCTGCCTCGAAGGGCATGGGTGGGGAGAGGTCGGCACCTGACGCCGCAGCGTGGTGACCCGACGTCCGCGCGGGCTTGCCGACTGTCCTTGATCTGGACCCAGACGGCGTACGGTCCCGACCTGCCCCCAGCGGGGGAAGCGGTGACCTAGGCGAGGCTCCACCCTTGTGACTCCTCCTGGTCCCCCTGGGTGGTGAGTCGACACTGGCCCTCCTTGGTCTGCCAGTGGACTCGGGCCTGCCTGATTCACCAGACCACTTCCTAGTGGCTCCTGGTGAGACCTCAACCCGCGAAGGGCTAGGTAGTGGAATTGCATCCCTGCCTCCTTCAAGAGGGCTCAGGGAGAAGGGCCGTGCATCAGCACGCGAATCCCTCTTGCTCGTCTCTGCAAACGACCCAGTGGGTGAGAGCGAGATGGAGTCAGGATGCACCTGCTCCGGCGCTGTACCGACTGTTTGTACTGCAGGTACCCCGCTAGGGCATAGCTGCGTCGGTAAACCGGATCCTGTGAATACAGGGCTCCCCGGCTTGCGCGCCTTTTTCCCGGCCCGTCCTCCTGCCGTGGAGGGGGGCTCCGGGTTGGGTTGCCGACAACTCCTTGTAGAAGTTTTACGGCCTTTATTTTTCCCGCTGTCTATGTTTCTGTGGAAGAAAACACAATTACTTACACAGAACAACCAACTCAAGGTTGTTAGTACTTACCTGAGTGGCCCTTATGAAGGGCTGGTGACGAGCCGCGCTCCTCTCCAGCCGTCGACTGCAATGCGAGCGACGATATGTCGCGCATGCGTGCTGGCGGGTTCTTCACGAAGTCACTCACGTGACTCCGAAATGAAATAGCCTGATGGCAGTAGGGAAGAACCTGTTCCTGAACCTGGACGTTACAGTTTTCAAGCTCCTGTACCTTCTTCCTGATGGCAATGGTGTGATGAGTGTGTGGCCAGGATGGTGTGGGTTTTTGATGATGCTGGCTGCCTTTTTGAAGCAGCGACTGCGATAGATCCCTTAGACGGTGGGGAGGTCAAAGCCGGTGATGGACTGGGCAGTGGTCACAACATTTTGTAGTCTTTTCCACTCCTGGCCATTCAAGTTGCCGAACCAGGCCACGATGCAACCAGTCAGAATGCTCTCTACCGTGCACCAGTAGAAGTTTATGAGAATCCTCTTCGACATGCCGAATCTCCGTAATCTTCTCAGGAAGTAGAGTCGCTGATGTGCCTTCTTTATAATTGCATCGACGTGCTGGGTCCAGGAAAGATCTTCGGAAATATGCACGCCCAGGAATTAGAAGTTATTGACCCTCTCCACCATCGTCCCATTGATGTGAACAGGATTGTGGGTCCTCATCCTTCCCCTACCAAAGTCCACAATCAGTTCCTTGGTCTTACTGATGTTGAGAGCCAGGTTGTTGTGCTGGCACCATTTGGTCAGTCGGTCGATCTCACTTCTATACTCTGACTCATCCCCATATGTGATTTGTCCAACAACAGTGGTGTTGTCGGCAAACTTGATGATGGAGTTTGCACTATGTCCAGCTACGCAGTCATGGATATAGAGTGAGTAAAGCAGGGGCTGAGCACGCAACCTTGAGGTGCTCCTATACTATTGTCATATTAGGCTATATTACAAAATTAATGTATTGCCATTGCCTGTGATAGATACACTTTTGGGCTCAATTTATAACTTTCTTATTATTTTTTCATAAAACATGAAGAAAACCATTATAACTATGCTGCCATTGGCAATCGAAACAAACAGAATTTTTTTTTCCCTGCAATTTTTGTAGCTTGTTTTATGTCTAGAAATATAATGTAGTGAGTCAATTTGTAATTTGTGCAAAAAATGGTACTAATGAAGAGGCTAGCAGGCAGATCAGATACCTCCTCCCAGAGCTGCTCTTGAGCCTGGCCAAGATGACCATCAGCAATTACAGGGCAATTGTCAAGGGGTTTGGTCATCGCGATCGCCCACTTCTCCTCTACACTGGAAGCCTTCCTCAAATACTGGGGGCAAGTGTGCACCATTAATATCCAGAACAGCATCTTTTTTTAAGTTTCACTCTTAAATGAAGTTTATTTTAACTTTACAGCTACTGGTAATTACACGTTGTTTATTCTTTAATAATAGTGAAAACACATCTGCACATAGAAAACATGAACATAAAACAATGCCACTCAGGAAGATTTTGAAAAATCTTTATGAGATGTTAGAAAACAAATATTATACAATTATGGTAGTATCTAATGACATACAACTTTGTGGCCTAATGAATATGCTGAGTTGTTGGTCCTTCAGTTATTTACAAAGCTGGCTTGACAAACCTGCACAGCGACATTATTGGTATTGTGAGTAGGTGTCAATATTTCATTTATTGTTAAAGTCATAGAAAGATGTAGTGTAGAGTAACCTGAAACCATTGAGAGGGCACGGTGGCGCAGAGGGTGGCACGGTGGCGCAGCGGTAGAGTTGCTCTCCATCAGCACTTTCAGCACCAGAGACCTGGGTTCGATCCCGACCACGGGTGTTGCCTGTACGGAGTTTGTACGTTCTCCCCGTAATCTGCGTGAGTTTTCTCCGAGGTTTTTGGTTTCCTCCCACGCTCCAAAGACACAGGTTTGTAGGTTAATTGGCTTGTCATGAATATAAACTTGTTCCTAGTGTATGTAGGATAGTGTAAGTGTGCGGGAATCGCTGGTCGGCATGGACTCGGTGGGCCGTAGGGCCTGTTTCTGCGCTGTATCTCTAAACTAAATGAAGCAAAACTAAACAAAACATACTTTGCCCATTTGTGTTCTGCGCTACTTCATGTGTCATCTGTTTCTGTAGAGGAGAGCTCACATGATTGAGTCAGTTGGTATGGCAGAGGTAATTGCGAAAATTATTCCTGGCAGTCCACCTCTATTTTGATTTTCATTGTAGATTGTGAAAACACCATTATAACATTAAATACATTTGATCAATGAGTTTCAAATGTCTGACTATCTCTAGCAGGTGTTCAATTATGGTTACACTAGCAGTTGGCAACAATTAAATCAATTAGCTTTCAGCAGCTGTAATTTGAAGGAAGCGGTTCCTTCAATAACGATAAAAGTTGCAATTCCAAATAACCAAAATCCTAAACAAGTAAATTTTAAATGACATTTTTGGATTTGACACTTTAGCATTAAATCCCAAGTATTTACTCAAGGGTATGAGGAGTGTGGGTGGAAGTTGTTATGAGATGTAATATGTCCGGATGGGGAAATTCAGAATACAATCTCTTTGTCATCCAACAGACATCAGAGCATCTTTAATATTTTCTCAGCAGTTTCCTACCTGTCACACAGACTGGTTTATACACAGCTACTGGACAGTTGTATCAGGAAAAGCACCAGGGTGCAGATCCTAGATGAGCAGAAGATTTCGGAAGAAAAGAGCGTAGGTTCAAGGGGAGAGCCAGAGATCATGAGGAGCACGGAGATTGCAGGGACGGGGTTTTCGGTCAGCAGGGGTAAGGGATTTGATCAGATGAAGTGGGGGGGATAGGCAGAAATCAGGGCCTGTTGTACTGACACGTACGCAATACTGCAACTTCCCATACCTCCTGAATCAAACTCTCCTCCCCATCTTTTACTTTACGTTAACGACAACAATTCTGTTAATGCGGAGTCACACCACCAGTTTAAATTATTTTACAAAAGATCTACCTCCTGAGAATATTTTAATTCCCTGCCTATCCCTGCCCTGACCTGCGTCTATTAAAATTAGAACTTGCTACATTGAAGTGTAGCAAGGTCATAAGTGATAGGAGTAGAATTAGGCCATCCAGCCCATCAAGTCTACTCTGCCATTCAATCATGGCTAATCTATCTCTTCCTCCTAACTCCATTCTCCTGCCTTCCACCCATAACCTCTGACACCAGTACTAATCAAGAATCTATCTATCTCTGCCTTAAAATTATCCACTGACTTGGCCTCCACAGCCTTCTGTGGCAAAGAAGTTCACAGATTCACCACTCCATGATTAAATACATTTCTCCTCATCTCCTTCCTAAAAGAACGTCCTTTAATTCTGAGGCTATGACCGCTAATCCTAGTTCAAATCTCCCCTGTGGGTTTCACTTTTAATTCCTCATTCTTTCATCTTACAGGTACAGGCAAAGTCTCGGAATTTAAGGGCACACTAAATGGAAATGTCAAAAAAGACAACCAAAAAAGTGAAAAGGATTAAGAAAGAGGATGTGCATTTATGCAGCTTCCTTTATAACCTCAGGCCATTCAACATTTTACAACCAATGAAATGAAATCACTGCTGGAATATTAAACATTGCATCTTGTTTCCAGACACAAGCTTTCACAGAAAGCAATTTGATACCCTGATAATTATTTGTGACATTATTTGAGGGATTATTTTTGGCCAGGATCTGCAGGAAAACTATCCTGGTGTTCTTGAAATACTGGACGCATCAGCAGTTGAAGGGGGAGCTTCTGTGCCTGATGTGAAAGAGCAGGAAATTTCTGTAACATCGGGTCACATTTGCTGCATAGAAATGGTAGGTGGTAGAAGAGGAAAAAAATGAATCTAAGTGGATGGGAAGCTTAGCAACATTTTTCTCGAATTATACTGAGCAAATAAAACACTACATTCATTTGATTAATAATAATGACTGTAAAAATGTTCATCCCAATCAAAGCTTGATGACCTATTGAAGATGTAAATCAGGAGAGAAATATAACTCCTTCATTGAAATGCAATTTATAGTCAACATTATACTAATTGTCCTGGTGTCTCCTGTCTCTAGAAATAAACTTCATGACAGACTACCAATTATGCATCATTTACACAAAACAATGTGGACTACCATCTGTGTTTTCATTATGAGGAAACACATAATCACAGCGGAAATTGCTGGATTATATGGTTTGCAGTTACAAAAAGTCACTAATCAAAAGCTGTATTAAAAGGCAAAGTACTACTTTTTGACAAGGAAAGTAGAATGTTTACAGGGTCGTCGGATAACGTTATTATCTCTACTATTCAGGGATGTCATTCAGAGCAGCCATTGTAAATTAGATGGAAATCTTGGCTAAGCATGCAAATGAGTTGTCTGTGCTTCTTCAACAAAAATTACAATGGCCTATTAGCAAAGTCATCGACGAAATTCCAATATTTGTGCTGGCAAACTAAATCACTGGTTCACAGGTGGAACCAGGTTTCAGATCTAACCCATAAACACATGGGATGAAAGATGGTAGCAGGTAGCTGAAAGATTTCCAGTTAAAATAAACTATACAGATCTATTGAATAATAAATAAGTATTGATAATTCCCCACCCATTCTTTGAAATGGTGACCCGCAGGATTTTACTTCCACTGAGAAAACAAAAAGGAAAAAGTTGCTGCAGTGGTGGAAATCCAAAACAAAACCAAAAATATTGGAGGCAATCAGCTAGCCAGGCAGCATCTGTGTAGGGAGAAACAGAATTGATCAAGGATCCTACAGAACCTTTTCAGAACTGATAAGAAGAACGTGATAGAGTCAAACTGGATTTCAACAGAGAAAATAAAATTGAGAAGATGCATTTTCATGCTTTCGTTGATGCTGAAAGGAATGGATAATATCTATGCAAATATATAAAGCAGATTTGCAGTTCATATTCAAATTATAAGCCTTTAAAAGGATTGTTTTCTTCCGCAAAATAGTGGAAATGCAAAACACATTCTTAACTGAAGGACTAAAACGCACTGCTATTTAACAATGTCATTTAGAAAAAATGGATCAACATCTGCTTGGGAAAAGAATAAAAATACACAAGTAACAGTCTCACGGAGATGTTCAGATGTTAATTGCAGCATGTTGATTTTAGATTGCTGTTTCAATTATGAGTGGTGGGCATTGCTAGCATTTATTGCTTTGAAATGATGGGGTTAAGGCATTACACTCAATGCTGTCAGGCAGAGAATTCCACCATTTTCCCCAGTGAATGAAGAAACAATAATCCTTTTCTAAGCCACAAAGATCTTGCAATGGTTGATGCTTCCTTGTGCCTGCTGTTCTTGTTTTTTAGAGCTGATAGAAGTTGTGAGATGGAACGTTGTGTCGACGATACTTTGGAAGGTTGCAGCAGTACATTTAGCAGCAACAACCCACCAGTGGAGCAGGCAGCAATGTGAATGGAGGAACAATCAGGTTGGATGCATTATTATGGCTGATGTCAAACCTCCTGAATATTTTTGGAGCTTTACTCAATCACTGTTTTGATCATTGGCCCATGTATTCACACCTCAATTAGCCTGAAGCCTTATCCAAGGTTAATGCTATTGGATTATTGCAAGGGTACACGCCTGTTGCACAGTTTTGTAGCATAAAATTGACTGTCCGCTCTGCCTGGACTCAGAAGTGTGGAGCCCAAAGGATTAATCAGGAGAATGGGTGAGCTGGGTGGGGGGGGGGGTGGTTCTTTGAACTTTAGCATTTGGTGGGGGGGGGGGGGGTGGTGGGAGGGGGTGGGGGGGGGGAGATAGGGATGGAAAATAGGAAGAACTGACTGATGGTATTTGAGGAAGGGGAAAGGGATCATGAGAGCTCTTGGTGATTGGGACAGGCTACATGGGGGCATGTTGGGATATTCAGAGCTCTCAAATGAAAAACAGTGTTAGTCCACGTGTGCGAAAAAGTCCCCTGGAAAATGTGATCCACGATCTGTAATGCTGCAAATGAACTGTTGTATAGATCAAGATATCATGGTGTCTATCCTAGTCCAGAAATTGAGTTGTGTTTGTAAGGATGGCTAACGGTAGGAACTAACTGCTTGCCTGAAGCTTCTGAATGCTAAAATCAGAAGAACCCTGAACTACTCAAAAGGTTCAGCATCCTTTCATGAGGGAGAACCAGAAGTAAGATTTTAAGTCACAGACCTTTCATCAGTACTGTAAAATGTTAAAAATCAACCATGGTTGAATTGTAGAGAAGGGGAGGGAACAAAGTGAGTATCTGTAAGAGAGTGAAAGTCAGAAGAGGCATAATGACAGAGTGGTGGTATAGTACCAGCTGAGAGAGGGCATGCTTGTTATTAATAGAAGATCTATCGAGAGAAGATTGAAGTAGGAGGAGTTAAATATAAACAAATAGTAGGGAAAAAAATGATGCAACAGCAAGAGAGAGTTGAGGGAAGGAAAACACTGCACGAGCCAATAAACATATAAATACCGTATGCTGGAACTTCTTGGCAGATCAGTGAATTTTCTCAATGCTAACAACCTGGAAATAACAGAATTTTAGGATAGTTATGTCTATAACCTAGGGGAATCCCAGGCATTCACATGGAGAATGTGCAAATTTCACCCAGACACCACCTGAAGTCAGGATCAAATGTGGGTCTCTGACACTGTGAGAGAATGACTCCACCCACTGCACCACTGACATGTCACTTCATTTCGAAAGTGAGTTGAAATTCAATTCAATTGAGTAATTAACATTTTCTGATGGACCAATCCTACTCTCTTCCCTGTACAAGGACCATGACAAATGTGGAAGTTCACGGATTGGAGTATTCTACCTACAGTATCGTGATTCTCCCCCTCATCCACACCCAGAGACATCTTGAGCCTAGTACTTGTTTAAATATCCATGCCTCTCCTTCCAGAGTGCTCTGTTTGCATGAGTTTAGACAAGGGACACCATGGGCCAAATTCCCAATGATTGTGGGTTAGAGAGTGGACGTGACAGAAAATTCTCTCTACATCTTTCTTTTCTCTCTCAACCTTTATCTTATTCTCACTCAGTAATTAATCTTTCAAATAGGATATATTAGGTTGCATAAATCATGATCAGTGGAGAGAATTTCCTCTGGCATGCATTCACTGGCCTCACATGCATGGAACAGCTCTCAACAATATTGGCTGGAGGATTTCTGCTCTCATCTAAGAAAAGCCCTAGAAAAAAAAAGATAGTTTTTCCTTTGTAACCTCTACATGTAAAAGCAAAAAACAACTTGTTTTGTTTAACGTTTTGCTGTAGTACTTTAATCAAAATATTAAAAGTATTTGAATTGACCACAACTAGTAATCAAAACCTCTCTTTTCCTCTCATTAAACCGCCTTTCAGCGAGACGATACTCTGCTGTATTATATTACAGACAGTGGTAATTTATGGTAAATTACATTTGATAATATGGCTTTGGGATGTTTACACACAGTTTGGATCACATGGATTATTAGCATAGGGGGCATTGACAAGGTTTTAATGACTGGAGTGCCTGTGGTAAATACTCTTGCTAGTTTCATAACTTTTACTTATATTAATGGCTTGTGATTGAGTCAATGGGAGCCTCAATCATCCAAGAAAATACAAGGAGGCAGAAATTAAGAGGCAAATTTGGGTACTAACTCATTGTCCATGAAAGGAGATAATGCCAAACGATAAGGGACTAGTTGCTCCTTGGTAAAAGGGGTTAAAACGATACAGCTGGAATGCCATTGCAGTTAACTTGCAAGGAATATCCTTGCTGAGTCTCCATGACATTTGTTGCCAATTTAAAAATAGGAGAAATAAAACATCTGAATTGCCTCAGCAGCTGCATGAAGTTTATTGTAACATTTTGTCCTGTTTTTGAAATGCTGTAATCTGTAGTGGATTGCTCAGAAATTCTTCGATGCATTGTACAAAGATACTCGCAAGTAATTGGATTAAGCAGAGCATTTACTGAATATTAAAAAGTTGCAGAATTTAATAAACATTAGACACCTCCAGTTTCAATCAACGGTGTAAATATGAAAAAAAAACCTCAAAAGACTTACTGCTTTAAATGTAAGCTTTAAAGATAATTTCTTTTTTGTTGGAAGCATATTCACATATGTGCCTTCTGAGAATTAAAGTATTTTGTCAACAAAGGGAAGTTTGTCTTCTATAAAGCCAGGGGCTGTATTTTATTAAACTGAAATCTTCTCACAATAATTTGAAGCTGCATGTAGTCTTTCCCTTAATTACAGACAGAAAAATAAAGGAAATGAGTTCCAACACGATCACGCACAAAGGCCAAAGGTCCCCGTGCACAGATCACTGAGAAGACTCCCTGGATATTGGAATTCCCACAATATTAGCTCACTGTAGTTTTTAACCACACCTCAATGGCTCCGATGTGACGAGTGATGAAAGAGTGATTTATGAGACTGTCTATATGAAGTTGTAAATGATGGACTGTCGCTGGTGCCGCACTGAGCAATTTTAATGACAGTTACAGTTACCTGTGGATTGCTGTGGCGATTAGGAACTGAGACTAAATTTGGAGGACAGGTGCAGAGATTATAATGGATTATTCTACACCCCTTTCTCCTGCCAAAGTTCCTCTGTCAATCAATAGAATTGCATCGTGTCGCCAGCATTAACTATGCTGTAGAGTGGCCACAAACCTTCATGTAGAGGGCCATCATTATGAGAGGATAACACCGCTTAACACTAAGGGAGATGCTTTCTGGCTGTGGCGTTTGGCAGATTTCAGTATGGTAGTTCTGACTGTACCACAGGTGTCTCAATAACCCTGCTGAGGATAAACTAGGAGGACTGCTCCTGAAACATCATGGGTAGACATATCAGATTCCTTCCTTTAAAGTTTGCTGTGAGCCTCTACGAATTCTTCCAGTCACACTGCTCTCTGTGTCTGAGAACAATTGGCTAGGGGAGAACCCTTGGGTTTAGGGGAAACATGGTCCTGCATAGCACTTGCTGTAGACTTTGGTAACTTGAAGTAATCCTTTTAAAGCATCAAACATTTGTCAAAATGTACCAATGGCATGGATAAATTGATCAACAATTAACCTTGACTGAGTCTCTAAGTAGCATTGCCAGGCAGTTGTTAAGAGGTCAGATTGTGAGGGTAGTTGTGGGAGAGGTGGTGTGAATATGGTATGGTGGTGTGATTCTTTATAGCTTATGATCATGTATTCATTCATGATTAATTGCGAAGGTTAGTTTGAACATTGAGTTCTGAAAGTGGCCGACTTGGCAACAAATCAGCGTTGTACACAAATTGTTGAAATCATGCCCCAATCTGCATATTTATAGCAGGAGTTAATAACATGTACGCAAATGCCCTTTCTCATTCCCCCGATGGTGGGACAGGGTCCACAAAACCGTGCACTCTAGACATAATTTTGAACCTGAAACTGTGCTGTAACAACCAAAAAGTGAACACCATAGAATAGAATTTAGTGCTTGGGCAAGAACAAAGATTTTGTCTTTTTCACTCTATATTTTAAAAAAGGAAGGCCAGGAGGAGTGAACTGGAAAGAGGATCATTGGTTACAGCAATTGCCGTCAGTTCTCCTGTCTTCTTTCGTGTGGCGTGCACAGCCTAAAGTTGGAGGACAACTTGTTCTATTTGATCTTCTGTTTGTGCACGTCGAGTTGATTGCATTAGTCGAAACAGGGCGGACCACGTGAAGGTTGCAATCTTCCACCCCAGTTCTCCTGTTATATATTATAAGACTTGGCAAACATCAAGGCTCTGTTTCTAGGATGGTATCCACATTTTTATGTATCCATGATCCTTAACAAATATCATGTTGAAACATGTTCATACAAACATACAAATATACAAACATAGAAAATAGGTGCAGGAGTAGGCCATTCAGCCCTTCGAGCCTGCACCGCCATTCAATATGATCATGGCTGATCATCCAACTCAGTATCCTGTACCTGCCTTCTATCCATACCCCCTGATCCCTTTAGCCACAAGGGCCACATCTAACTACCTCTGAAATAGAGCCAATGAACTGGCCTCAACTACCTTCTGTGGCAGAGAATTCCACAGATTCACCACTCTCTGTGTGAAAAATGTTTTTCTCATCTCGGTCCTACCAGACTTCCCCCTTATCCTTAAACTGTGACCCCGTGTTCTGGACTTCCCCAACATTGGGAACAATCTTCCTGCATTTAGCCTGTCCAACTCCTTAAGAATTTTGGAAGTTTCTATAAGATCCCCCCTCAATCTTCTAAATTCTAGCGAGTACAAGCCGAGTCTATCCAGTCTTTCTTCATATGAAAGTCCTGCCATCCCAGGAATTAGTCTAGTGAACCTTCTCTGTACTCCCTCTATGGCAAGAGTGTATTTCCTCAGATTAGGAGACCAAAACTGTACGCAATACTCCAGGTGTGGTCTCACGAATACCCTGTACAACTGCAGTAGAACATCCCTGCTCTTATACTCAAATCCTTTTGCTATGAATGCTAACATACTATTCGTTTTCTTTACTGCCTGCTGCGCCTGCATGCCTACTTTAAATGACTGGTGTACCATGATACCCAGGTCTTGTTGCATCTCCCCTTTTCCTAATCGGCCACCATTCAGATAATAGTCTACTTTCCTGTTTTTGCCACCAAAGTGGATAACCTCACATTTATCCACATTATACTGCATCTGCCATGCATTTGCCCAGTCACCCAACCTATCCAAGTCACCTTGCAGCCTCAGCTTCCCCCAGCTTTGTGTCATCCGCAAACTTGGAGATGTTGCATTTAATTCCCTCATCCAGATCATTAATATATATTGTAAATAGCTGGGGTCCCTGCACTGAGCCTTGCGGTACCCCACTAGTCACTGCCTGCCATTCAGAAAAGGACCCGTTTACTCCTACTCTTTGCTTCCTGTCTACCAGCCAGTTCTCCATCCACATAAATATTGACCCCCAATACCCTGTGATTTAGGTTTGTATACTAATCTCTTATGTGGGACCTTGTCGAAAGCCTTCTGAAAGTGCAGATACAGTGGCTTGCAAAAGTTTTCATACCCCTTAAACTTTTCCACATTTTGTCACGTTACAACCACAAACGTAAATGTATTTTATTGGGATTTTATGTGATAGACCAACACAAAGTGGCACATAATTGTGAAGTGGAGGAAAATGATACATGATTTCCACATTTTACTACAAATAAAAAACTGAAAAGTGTGGCGTGCAAAAGTATTCAGCCCCCCCTGAGTCAATACTTTGTAGAACCACCTTTCGCTGCAATTACAGCTGCAAGTCTTTTGGGGTATGTATCTACCAGCTTTGCACATCTAGAGACTGACATTTATGCCCATTCTTCTTTGCAAAATAGCTTAAGCTCAGTCAGATTGGATGGAGAGCGTCTGTGAACAGCAATTTTCAAGTCTTGACAAAGATTCTCAATTGGATTTAGGTCTGGGCTTTGCGGCCATTCTAACACATCAATATGCTTTGATCTAAACCATTCCATTGTAGCTCTGGCTGTATGTTTAGGGTCGTTGTCCTGCTGGAAGATGAACCTCTGCCCCAGTCTCAAGTCTTTTGCAGACTCTAACAGATTTTCTTCCAAGATTGCCATGTATTTGGCTCCATCCCTGTCCCTGCTGAAGAAAAGCATCCCCACAGCATGATGCTGCCACCACCATGTTTCACTGTGGGGATGGTGTGTTCAGGGTGATGTGCAGTGTTAGTTTTCCGCCACACATAGCGTTTTGCATTTAGGCCAAAAACTTCAATTTTGGTCTCATCAGACCAGAGCACCTTCCTCCACATGTCTGCTGTGCCCCCCACATGGCTTGTGGCAAACTGCAAACGGGACTTCTTATGGCTTTGTTTCAACAATGGCGTTATTCTTGCCACTCTTCCATAAAGGCCTGATTTGTAGAGTGCATGACTAATAGTTGTCCTGTGGACAGATTCTCCCACCTGAGCTGTGGATCTCTGCAGCTCCTCCAGAGTTACCATGGGCCTCTTGGCTGCTTCTCTGATCAATACTCTCCTTGCCCGGCCTGTAAGTTTATGTGGACGGCCATGTCTTGGTAGGTTTGTAGTTGTGCCATACTCTTTCCATTTTCGGGTGATGGATTGATCTGTGCTCCGTGAGATGTTCAAAGCTTGAGATATTTTTTTATAACCTAACCCTGCTTTAAACTTCTCCACAACTTTATCCCTGGCCTGACTGGTGTGTTCCTTGGGCTTCATGATGTTGTTTGTTCACTAATGTTCTCTGACAAACCTCTGAGGCCTTGACAAAACAGCTATATTTTTTTCTGAGATTAGATTACACACAAGTGGACTCTATTTACTAATTAGTTGACTTCTGAAGGCAATTGGGTGCACTGGATTTTATTTAGGGGTATCAGAGTAAAGGGGGCTGAATACTTTTGCACGTCACACTTTTCAGTTTTTTATTTGTAAAAAAATCTGAAAAACATGTATCATTTTCCTTGCACTTCACAATTATGCGCCACTTTGTGGTGGTCTATCACATAAAATCCCAATAAAATACATTTACGTTTGTGGTTGTAACGTGACAAAATGTGGAAAAGTTCAAGGGGTATGAAAACTTTTGCAAGCCACTGTATAACACATCCACTGGTTCTCCCTTATCCACTCTACTAGTTAGATCCTTGAACAATTCTATAAGATCCGTCAGACATGATTTACATTTCATAAATGCATGCTGACTTTGTCCAATGATTTCACCACTTTCCAAATGTGCTGCTATCCCATCTTTAATAACTGACTCTAGAATTTTCCCCCCTACCGATGTTAGACTAACTGGTCTATAATTCTCCATTTTCTCGCTCCCTCCCTTTTTAAAAAGTGGGGTTACATTAGCTACCCTCCAATCCTCAGGAACTACTATAGGAGCAGAATTATGCCTTTCAGCCCAACAAGTGTACCCCGCCATTCAATCATGGCTGATCTATCTTTCCCTCTCAACGCCATTCTCCTGTCTTTTTTCCATAGCCCCTGACACTCATACTAATCAAGAATGTATCATTCCCCGCCTTAAAAATCCTCAAGAAACCTTGAGAAAACTTGCTGTAATATGATCCAGGCATTCAGGTAATAGAAACATAGAAA
This sequence comes from Raja brachyura, assembly GCA_963514005.1. The sequence goes on along the minus strand of OY740787.1, from coordinate 39,791,141 downwards.
CATAGAAATTAGGTGCAGGAGTAGGCCATTCGGCCCTTCGAGCCTGCACCGCCATTCAATATGATCATGTCTGATCATCCAACTCAGTATCCCGTACCTGCCTTCTCTCCATACCCTCTGATCCCCTTAGCCACAAGGGCCACATCTAACTCCCTCTTAAATATAGCCAATGAACTGGCCTCAACTACCCGCTGTGGCAGAGAGTTCCAGAGACTCACTACTCTCTGTGTGAAAAAAGTCTTTCTCATCTCGGTCTTAAAGGATTTCCCCCTTATCCTTAAGCTGTGACCCCTTGTCCTGGACTTCCCCAACATTGGGAACAATCTTCCTGCATCTAGCCTGTCCAACCCCTTAAGAATTTTGTAAGTTTCTATAAGATCCACTCTCAATCTCCTAAATTCTAGAGAGTATAAACCGAGTCTATGCAGTCTTTGTTCATAAGACAGTCCTGACATCCCAGGAATCGGTCTGGTGAACCTTCTCTGCACTCCCTCTATGGCAATAATGTCCTTCCTCAGATTTGGAGACCAAAACTGTACGCAATACTCCAGGTGTGGTCTCACCAAGACCCTGTACAACTGAAGTAAAACCTCCCTGCTCCTATACTCGAATCCTTTTGCTATGAAAGCTAACATACCATTCGCTTTCTTCACTGCTGCACCTGCATGCCTACTTTCAACGACTGGTGTACCATGACACCCAGGTCGCGCTGCATCTCCCCTTTTCCTAATCGGCCACCATTTAGATAATAGTCTGCTTTCCTGTTTTTGCCACCAAAGTGGATAACCTCACATTTATCCACATTATACTGCATCTGCCAAACATTTGCCCACTCACCCAGCCTATCCAAGTCACCTTGCAGTCTCCCCCCAGTGCCCCCCAGCTTAGTGTCATCCGCAAACTTGGAGATATTGCCTTCAATTCCCTCATCCGGATCATTAATATATATTGTAAATAGCTGGGGTCCCAGCACTGAGCCTTGCAGTACCCCACTAGTCACTGCCTGCCATTGTGAAAAGGACCCGTTTACTCATACTCTTTGCTTCCTGTTTTCCAGCCAGTTCTCTTTCCACATCAATACTGAACCCCCAATGCCGTATGCTTTAAGATACTAATCTCTTCTGTGGGGCCTTGTCGAAAGCCTTCTGGAAGTCCAGATACACCACATCCACTGGTTCTCCCTTATGCACGCTACTAGTTACATCCTCGAAAAATTCCACAAGATTCGTCAGACATGATTTACCTTTCGTAAATCCATGCTGACTTTGTCCAATGATTTCACCACTTTCCAAATGTGCTCCTATCCCATCTTTAATAACTGACTCTAGCAGTTTCCCCACTACCGATGTTAGACTAACTGGTCTGTAAATCCCCATTTTCTCTCTCCCTCCCTTCTTAAAAAGAGGGGTTACGTTTGCTACCCGCTAATCCTCAGGAACTACTCCAGAATCTAAAGAGTTTTGAAAGATTATCACTAACTTAAATGCATAATGCATTGTATACTAGTTGGATAGTTGATGGTTGATAGTTGGAAGATTTTGTCATGAGTTTGCATGCTGCTCTTTTAATTTCTAGGGTTGGGTTCTACCCTAAAATGCAATATTGTTCCTAAGATTTTAAGTAGAATTGTCTCAGAGAATTTTACTTCAGTTTCTAACATGCAAGAAGTCACAGACTAAGACTGAAATGAAACAGAAATACCCAGCCAATACATCCGTGAAGAGATAAATTTGAAATGCTCGACCTAGTCTTAGTAATCATGCCCCCAATAACTACAAACTGTAAAAGCCTCCACATCCTTCCTGCAATGGGGCAAAAAGTACTGTGCACAACATTCCAAGTGTGACTTGACCAACATTTTATAAAGCTGCAACATGTCTTCCTGACTGTAAAGGGCCTGTCCTACAAGCATGCAACTCTATGCGATTAGCGCGACCTAACGTGGTCGCTTGAGCTGTCCGGCGTCGTGGGGCCGGTCCCACTTCGATCGCCGGAGCTGTGCGGAATTGTGCGGAGTTCGTCCCGACGTCGTGCGGGGCTCCGAAAAACTGACTATGTCCAAAAATTCCGCGGGGCAACGGCTTGGTGGCTCGCAGTCGCCTCGACGCATTACACACCGCCCCGACATCGTGCCTCCGTGAACCTATCTGTAGGTGCCTCCGTGACCCTCTATGTGTGTGGCTCCTTGGCCCTCTGTGTGTGTGTGCCTTTGTGCCCCTCTCTGTGTGCCCCTCTCTGTCCTGGCAAACTTACCTTAGACTTTGCTCCAAGTTCGCCTCACTTTGCGCCGCGTTGCGCCACTCATCCGACCTCCGCGCGGCCCCTGCTGCCGGTTTGGTTGCGCTTGCCGCATGCAGGCGCATGCTAGTGGGAACGGCCCTGTACAGGGGATCACCCGGCCTCCGCGCGGCCCCCGCTTCTAGTTTGATCGCGCTCATCGCATAGAGTTGCATGCTTGTAGGACAGGCCCTTAATTCTCTATGTCCTGACTGATGCATGAAAGTATACCTTATGTTTTCATTATCATTCTCTTGGCCATTTCTTTAAGGGCATGAGAAAATGGAAATAATTAATGTTGGAGCCATAGTGAGGTGATCCGTTGATGCAGGTGTTGGAATGAAAAAGTAACAAAGACCGGAAAAAGTGTTACAAGTGTTAGTCAGGTGACTTCTAAGTAGATTACAAAAATACATCTACTCACGTATAGTTGTCTAACTGTAGTTTCATGGCTACAGGCGCCTCAAGTCAGCTAGTGCAGCTGCGGGAGAAAACAAAGAAAGGTTAGTTTTGATATAAGATATTTAGCATCTCTTTTCGGGCATCTCAAAATGCTCTTCAGCCAGTGAAGCACTTTTGAAAATTAGTTATTGCCATGATAAAGGAAAGATGCAGATGCAGCCGATTTGTGTTCAGCAAGTTCCATAATTGGCAATCTGATAGTAACCAGATGAGATTTCTGTTGAATGAGGGAATAACATTGGGATAGGGAGTGCTGCTTTGGGATCTTTAATGCCAAACTACAAGGGCAGATGGGGCTTTAGTTTCTTCTCTTGAGATATGAAACCTTTGAAAGCTCAGCACCTGCTCAGCATTACAGTGGTATTTGGCTGACTTTACATCTGTTAACTCAATGCAAATCTTTCAGTCAGTAATGTTCGAAAGGGGAAACAGTAGAGAATTTGGCTGTGAAAAGTAACATTGATACCTCAAAAAACAATTGTCGCATATTACTATAACATTTTGGGTTGGATATTGATTTAGTGATGGATGAGGAATTGTTGCAATGGGGGAGATGGAGTCACAATTGATGGGATTAAGGAGATAGCTTTGATATTGAGAAGCCCAAAAAAAAAAGATTTCCTCAGATCACACGAAATTCAAGCATTGGACCTGAATTATTTTTTTTGTCTCTGTTTCCAGGCTACGATTTGCCTGTAAGGCCGAGAAACCTTTGATTTCAGGCTACGGCCATGACATAGAGAGATGAGATAGACAGCACCCATCAGCAGTAGACGGTAAGAGTTGGGGAGGGAGATGGGAGGCTCAATGGGAAGGACCGAGGGGGAAGGAAGGAAGATTGGAAAGATTAAAGAGAGATCTTTCTAAATTGCCTGTCTTTTTTCCAGAAAGTTCTGATTTCTTTAGGAAGTGGGTGGGATGGAGGAGGTACGGATCAAGATTTTTATTTTGAACATTTTTACATTCAACTTGAACCAAAACCTACACATTTTTACAGTAATTGATCCAGACACTGACTAAAGGTAACTTCTCCAAGTTTAGGGAAGACATAAAGCTGGGTAGAAATGTGAGCTGTGAGGAGGATGCTATGAGGCTGCAGGGTGATTTGGATAGGTTGGGTGAGTGGGCAGATGCATGGCAGATGCAGTATAATGTGGATTAATGTGAGGTTATCCACTTAGGTGGCAAGAACAAGAAGGCAGATTATTATCTGAATGGTGTCAGATTTGGAAAAGAGGAGGTGCAACTAGACCTGGGTGTCCTTATACATCAGTCACTGAAAGTAAACATGCAGGTACAGCAGGCAGTGAAGAACGCAAATGGCATGTTGGCCTTCATAGCGAGAGGATTTGAGTATAGGAGCAAGGAGGTCCTACTGCAGTTGTACAGGCCCCTGGTGAGACCGCACCTGGAGTATTGTGTGCAGTGTTGGTCTCCTAATTTGAGGAAGGACATTCTTGCTTTTGAGGGAGTGCGGCGTAGGTTCACGAGGATAATTCCCGGGATGGTGGGACTAACATATGATGAAAGAATGGATCGACTGGGCTTATATTCACTGAAATTTAGAAGGATGAGAGGGGACCTTATAAAAACATATAACTTTCTTATGAGATTGGATAGGCTAGATGCAGGAAAAATGTTCTCGATGTTGGGGGAATCCAGAATGCTGGGGTCAGAGTTTAAGAATAAAGGGTAGGCCATTTAGGACTGAGATGAGGAAAAACGTTTTCACCCAGAGAGTTGTGAATCTGTGGAATTCTCTGCCACAGAAGGCAGTGGAGGCCAATTCACTGGATGTATTCAAGAGAGAGTTAGGTATAGCTCTTCGGGCTAACGGAATCAAGGGATATGGGAGAAAAGCAGGAACAGGGTACTGATTCTGGATGATCAGCAATTATCATATTGAATGGTGGTGCTGGCTCGAAGGGCCAAATGACCCACTCCTGCACCTACTTTCTATGTATCTATTTTTCTATGGCTACTCATCTAGATGTCAAACCATGGTATTGGATTTTATCATGGAAATGTTTCTTCTTAGAATTATCCCCTGTGTTCCAATCATCACAAAATGAGGAGGAACTCACCCTGAGTACAGGAGGAGACAGGGCAGAAGGTAATAATCCCCAAACCTATACCCTGATATTTGTGGGAAAGTCTACGGCCTCCATTCACCATTTCCCTGCAGCAACATATTCCTGATTAGTGCCCATCAGAGAGAGGCATTCAACTGTGTCCTACCCACCCCCTCTCTCATCCAGTCCCCATTCCTAACTCTATGTTTTTGACCTTTAAATTGATAAAACTCTTACAATTTTTTATGGCAGAAATATAATTCTGCACCAAATCAAAATGGGAAGTGGAGACACATGGAACTGCAGATGCTGGGATATTGAGTAAAGCACAAAGTGCTGGAGTAACTTAGCAGGTCAGGCAATATTTCTGGAGGGACGTTTTGGGTCAGGATCTTTCTTCAGACTGATTGTAGTAGGGAGGAGAAAGATGGAAAAGAGGAGGGGGAGGAACAGAGGCTGGCAAGTTTAGGTTTATGCAAGTGGGAGAGGTTTTCATTGGCAGATAGGTGGACGCAGCTGGAGATGAAAAGAAAGATAAAGAGAGAGAAGGATTGAAATGTAACGCCAGAGGAAGGGATGTAGATGAAAGGGACACAGGAAAGGGCAGGATAGTGGGAGAAATGGGAGCACACTGGCGTGGAGGGGGAGGGACCAAAGAGTGGGGGGGGAAAAGAGTGTTATCTAAAATGATTCAAACCGTTGGTTTGTAAGGTACCCGAATGGAATATGCATAGCTTGCATGTGACCTCACTCTAGCAATGTGGAAGCCCAGGACAGAAAGACTGGTATGAGAATGGAAGTGGAATTAAATTGGTTAGCAAGCTGGAGATCCAGCAGGTCACTTCCAACACAGATACTGCCTGGTGGGCTGGGATACTACAACACATTGTGTTTTACTCTAAACTGCAAATGTTTGGAGAAATTCACAACTTAATAGTTTGTTACATTGGATGTGCTGTGTGCCTCACTCATTTTACTTTGCAACCTCTAGGATTTGAAATGTGCAGAATATACATTTTGATGTTGCTTGACAATAAACTGTTGGTATTATAACAACTCTAATATGATTTAATGTATTTCTGTCCTACACATGATACATTTTTGTCCAAATAATTAATGCAGTAAATCAGTTGTAAGGGAATGAAAAATATATGATGAATTTTGAAACATTGTTTTTTCTTTCCTATTCATCATTTTTATTCTTTCCACTCATCCACTCATTAGTTGATTAGAATTTTTCTGGGATATCATCCCATTGGCCAACTATCATATTTACTTCTGTCAGCAGGCTATTCAATTGCAACAGACAAAATATATAAACTTTATCAATTTGCTTCTTCATATTATGCACACACTAGTTTCAGCTGCTAGGCTGAAAAATAATCAATCCAGCAAATCAGCAAAGAATGGAGAACAAACCCGAGAATTCATAATATGCATTACTCAGTAATCCATTACCCTGAATTCCCTTCACTACTGGTACACATTGGTTGCGGTCAGACGCTTACCAAGCCTTTTTGATAACATGTCACAAACTATCACTTAAACTGTGGACACGACAGAACATTGGAATGCCAATGTTTCTGTTCCCAACCAAGTCGCACACAAACCTCACTTGGAAAATTATATCCAATAGTTCATTGCTGGGTCTTAAGCATGGAGCTCCCAACCCAGCACGATTTTGGGAACACTTTCACACCAAGGGCTGTATCAAATTTAGAAGTGTTCATCAGTATATTCACAATGTCAGTAACAAAAGGGTAAATAAATGTCAGTCTTACCAGAGTTCCCACGTCCAGAAAGTGATCAAAACTGAATAGACTAATCAGCTGGACTACTGAGCACAACTTGTAATGTTATCAATAAGTGTGAAATTGTTTAGTTTACAGTCCAACTTTAGAAAATATATAAGTTTTGTCCATTTCAAGAGTGAAGAGTTTTTTTATTGACATATGTACCAAAACGGAACAATGGAATTCTTACTTGTAAACACAGGGCTCAATAGATAATATAATAAGCAAACATTAAAACAAGTTCAATAAGCAAAAAACCCAATATAGTGCAAAAAGAACAAAACATGTAAACTGTGAGTTGATTTACCTTCATCCATTTTACTAAGTCAAGTTCTATCCAGAAGGTTCAAACATCAATTACTTTTCACCAGCTTCAGATTTGATGGTGACATATTAATTGTTTTTGTTTGCCAGTGTCTATAATTATATTTATGATGGTGAAAGAAGGAAATTTAGGTGCCTCGGTATGCAATGATAATGATACCTACCCAATTAGAACATATCATGCTCATCCACTCCCTAGATATTCCAACCACTTTTCATTTCCCAAATTGCTGATGAGAAAATACTTGAAATGACAACAAATATGATTAATTTAATGTCAATTCTGTCTTATGGAGTTATTTCACTTGGCATTAACTGGATCTGTTTCCTTTCAATTTTACTAGTTTCTCAGTAGTCTTATCATTCACCTTCTATTGAGTACAGCTCTTTGTATTATTTTAACTTTCATACCTTTACAATGAGCTACTTCACTCAATGCTGATCATTACATTTCTTCTGTTGGCTAGGAAAACTTATTAAACTTATTAATCTTATAGAAACATATAAAATTCTTAAAGTATTGGACACACTAGATACAGGAAACATGTTCCCAATGTTAGGGGAGTCCAGAACCAGAGGTCACAGTTAAGGGGTAGGCCATTTAGTACTGAGATGAGGAAAAACTTTTTCACACAGAGTTGTGAATTTGTGGAATTCTCTGCCTCAGAAGGCAGTGGAGGTCGATTCACTGGATGTATTCAAAAGAGAGTTAGATAGAGCTCATAGGGGGAGAAGGCAGGAAAGGGGTACTGATTGTGGATGATTAGCCATGATCATGTTGAATGGTGGTGCTGGCTCAAAGGGCCGATTGGCCTACTCCTGCACCTATTGTCTCTGTTTCCACGTAAAACATAATTCGTATCCACATTTTTGGCAAGCGGAGCTTTAATCAGTAGTTAGAAAAAATACATTCAATTAGCCATACTAATTCACTTTTTGTCCCGGTTCACAATTACAATCAATAAATTGCTTGAGAGCCACCCTTAGGATTGATTCAGGATGAAGGAACATCTACTGATACACATCCGCAGTTCATAATGTGAACTTGAGATTTCATTTTTGCCAATGGAGAATCAGGCACTCTTCCAAGTAAGAGTAAGGCAAACAAGACGAAGGGATTTAGGCGCAATTCTAATATAATATTTTATCTACAGTGGGACTCTTTTTCTCGCCTTACAGTAATTGGCCTCTAAATATTCCCTTCCTTACATTTGCAGATGAACAGGAAAAGGGATTGAGAACAACGTAATATCTGAAGAAGGGTCTCAGACCGAAATGTCACCTATTCCTTTTCTCCAGAGATGCTGCCTGACCCGCTGAGTTACTCCAGCACTTTGTGTCTATCTTCAGCACAATATCCCAGATCAGTCAATACCATATAGCAAATTGGGCTATCAGCGAATGCCCAGAGACATATAGAATTGGCAAGAGGAGGAAAGCTGCAACAAAGATTAGTTGTCTAATGGATACTTAAGTGCAGGGGAGTTTGAGCTTTAGCCAAGTTTGTGATTAATACCTGAAATTGTTATGGTTGAAAATCCACTATGGCACCATTTAAGCTATTAAGTGTCTTGGGCAACTTTTCTTTTGGACTGCAGTAAATAGATTTCAGGATTGAAGTGCAATTGCAATACAAGTTTTAGGGAAAGATAAGTGGCAAGAATCTACTTGCATTGCAAACTACCTATACCTTCAATTAAATTGGAAACGGTTGAATTATGATCGCGCAATCCACTTCCCATAATCATTCTATGTGTTTTTAATCCATATAATTTTCAATACCCCTGCAGAAAAGCAATTAATTGTGGTTCCTCATTTGCTTTTTAAACTAATGCTGACTGAATTTTGAAATGTTCTCTGGAAAGTTAAATCGATATAATCGTTTTATTGCCTTCCTTTATCTTCCTTTTAATTAATGTACAGGAAAGATAACCCTGTATCTTTCCTGTTATCTGGAATCCAAAATGTTATAAAGTCATATATCTGCATGCAAATATGTCATCTCAGTCTCTCCTTTGCAAGACCAGGGAAACACACAACTACATAAAAGGCCACGTGTTGAACAAAGGCTGCATCATGTGTAACCTGCTTCATGTGTAGACCCAGTCTGAGAATTGAGAGAGCACCTCGAGGAACCAATCGCGAATTGAAGGTAAATTAATGATGTTGTCATTTAAAATGAATAAAACATCACAAAAATTAAGTCAAGAGTGTTTTATTGTCATATGTCCCAAAACGGAACAATGAAATTCTTACTTGCAGCAGCACATCACATATGTAAGCATAGTTCTCTGTAAACACCATAACAAGCAACAAAAAAGTTCAGTATGTACTGTATATATATTTTTAAAGAATATATATATTCTTTGGAGGTTGTGGTGCTTAATAGCCTGATGGTTGTAGTGAAGAAGCTGATCCTGAACCTGGACATTACAGTATACATTCTTCCCGATAGCAGCAGTGAAATGAAAGATTCTTAGGTGTTCGAGTTGCCAAACCAGGCCATGATACAACCAATGAATATGTTCTCCACTGTACATCTGTAGAAGTTCAAGATAGTATTCGTTGGCATACTGAATCTCCTCAATCTTCAAAGGAAGTCTTTATGAATGTATCAATGTGCTGGGCCCAGGACACATCGTCAGAAAAATGCATGCCCAGGAACTTAAAGTTTTTGATGCTCCCCTCCACCACCTCACCTCAGAACAATTTGATAAAAGGAATGTTGAACACAACAGTCGTAATAATTTTATTTGCAACTGTAAGAATTTTGAAGATTTAGTACTTAGGACTAACCTGAAATGCTCACTTAAATGCATTTAAGTTGTGTCCTTTTTTTATTCGTATGAATGTATGGCAACCCAAATTTCACTGTACCAATTGGTGCATGTGACAATAAATGTAAACTTGAACTTGAACTTGAACTTGAAGCGCCAAGTATAAAAAAAATCAAAACAATTAATCGATCTCTCACAAGGGATTAGGGTTAAGATTGGTATTTTTGATAATGTGAGGAACTCTGCAGAACTTTTGCATATGGAAGATTGTAGAGTGAACTCAACCTTTCTTTTGGACTCAGTTCTTTTAAATCCATAGAGACCAATAAACTTGCTGTGAGTGATATACTCCAGAGTTTGCAGCGTTAGATAGATTTGTTTGGGCCTTCAGCCTCATGCCTGTGCTTGAACTCCACGGTTATTTGAACCAGACTTCATGCAGACAAGACAATGAACACAGTCTGTATTTATTCTTGGAGCCCAACATAACCACAGAGAATACCAATGGCAAAATCTCCCCGCCACCTCTATTAAGTGCAGAAACCCTCTCAGGAGGACCATCGTCAGGCATTAATCCCCTTTCACCATTGCAAAACAACCAGTCCCTGGTCCTCTCTTGAGGTCTTACTATCCATTCCACAACTTACGGCAATTTTACTTTCTCCCCACCATCCAGGAAACCAAACAGATTTTCCTGGTGAAACAGCGATTTATGTGCAGTTCTTCCAAACTAGTGTTCTGTATTCGGTGTTCACTATGTTTTCTCCTTTGGAGAAATCAAAAGCAGATTGAGTAATTGGTTTGCAGAACACCTGCATTCTGTCCACGGAAGGGATCATGAGCTTCTTATTGTTCGCCTCTTTAAATCTCCCTCCCACTTCCTCAATGACCTACCTGTCTGTATCGAAGCCCAACACCAAGAAAAAGCACCTCATCTGGGCATAATTGTAGCCTTCCAGACTCAATATTCAATTCTCCAACTTTCTCTATTGCTTCCTCTATTGACATCATAACTGTCCATTTCTGCTATAATTCATCCACCTCTGGTATATATTGCCTTACTTTTTCTCTCATCATTAGGACAGCCTGTCCTGCTCCGCAAATCCCAGAGCATTGCTATGTGATGCATGATAAAGACAAACAAAATCTAATCACCATCTAACTGCCCACTTTAAGCCATAACCCAGTTGTATCCGATCTGATATATTGCGTTTGTCCTATTCGTTCCCATCTTCTCTACAACTTCCAACTTCCTTGTTTTCACTCTCTTTCCCAGTTCGGACAAAGAGTTTACAACCTAAAAATATTAAGTCTTTACACATGTGCTGTCTGATTTGCAAAGTGTTTCCAACTTTTTAAATTTTGATTCAAGATCTGCAGTAATGCAGTTCCTATAACTTTCAACGTCAAGCACAGTGCTGCTACAAATAAAGTTGAAATCTGTATCATCCATTAAAGGTGACAATTGATAGAGTGTATAAATGAGGTTGTGGGACTCATCTCAGCACTGATCAATTGAATTTGAAAGGCCTTCATATTTACATTTGGCCATAATGAAATGCAAACAAAACTGTTTAATAAATTTCAGATATTGCAAAAATAAATGCCAACTCCTTGACCACCACAGTTTGGCTTCAAAACAAGATGATCCTCTACTTTTCTGATGTTCAATTTCAGGTTTTGAATGTCATCAAACTAGGATACCAATAATCACCGAGTGGGTTTATGTATCATACATAAAAAGCAGTCTCCACATACTCCCCAAAGTCAAAAAGAATGAAGGTAATTTTATTGAATCATACAAAATTTATAAGGGTCGTGACAGGATAGATGCAGGGATGATGGGTCTCTCACACTGACATGCCTACAACCATAAATCACAGTATCAAAATAAAGGATCAGCCATTCAGGCCATACGTAAGAAGAATCCTTTTCACCTAGATGGTGGTGAATATTTGGATATCTCTACCCAAGAGTGCTGTGGAGGATCAGCCTATGGATCAGCCAAGGAATCGATTGAGAGATTCTTGTATATTAAAAGAATCAGGAAATTTGGGATCAGTGCAGGAAAGTGGCGACAAGGTAAAAGACGTAGAACAGGAATGTGGGCTGAATGGCCTACTCATACTATTTGTTATGTTCTTCCCTCCTCTCTTCATCATATTGCTAAAAATATAACATTACATTTCTGAGCAAAAATATAACTGATTAAGCAGCCAATATTATAATTCAGAATGAGACATTGATAGTGGTTATAATTGACAGAAAGACAGTCAAACTCAGCATGAGATGAACAAAAGAGAATCACCTAAGTAAATCAAGACGGCATGTTCTCTTGAATAGAATGTAATTAAAACAAATGGTTACTACGCAGCAGAAGAGAAATAGCAGCCAAAATCACCTATTGTTGGGCTGTTTAAATTAGCAATGACCCATAACCCTCCATAGGAAATGTGGTTCTTCCACGTGAAAAATCAGGCAGATTCCCTTTATCCTCACTACCTTTACAGTTTTGCATTCCAAAGCTCGTTAGTAAACCTTTCTCCCTCTTATAAAAGCTATTTCAAAATACCATGGAGTAGAATTTCTGCTTTGGGTACAATCAGAAAATTGGGAGCAAATTGCACATAAAATTAGATTTTGCAAATGTGATATTTTCCTCAGACTGGCTTTTTATTATTGTCCTTTGTAAATATCTATTGGTGCATTTAAGTGTGATAAACTTATGAATTTTTACTAATACAGCTGTAATATGTTTATTATCAAAAGTTAGTCCTGCACCTGTGATTGACTTGCTTTTACCTCAATGAAAATTAATAGGGAGACTATACTAAGCAATTAACTGATTTCATTCATATACATTAGTCAATTTCCAATTAAATTTAACATTGGGCAACGCCATGGTGCTGCAGATAGAGTTGCTATCTTGTTCCTGTCCTCGGGTGCTGTCTGTGTTCGATCCTGACCATATGGGAAAAAGGGCCTGTTCCTTTTGCTGTACTTTTCTATGTTCCATGTCAATCAGTATGAATTTGTTAAGGCAAAATTATTTCTGACTAAACAGTTCAAAATTTTAAGGAGCTATCAGGAAGGATCAATGAGGGGAGGCTGAACAGTGATGTATAAAATTATGAAGGGCCTGGGTAAAGTTAATAGGAAGGACCTATTAGTTTTGAGGAAACAGTATTAATTGGCGGAAAGATTAGAGATTTCTTTTACCAGAGGGTTGTTGAGTGAAGCCCGGAACTCATTCTATCAAAGGGTGATAGTGAGAAAAAAAACATCCATTTAAAATGCACATGGATGTGTATTAAAACAACTGTGGACCAAATGCTTCCTAAAGGAAGGAATAGGTTGGGTATCTCTTTTCTCGACTGTCACGGATATGATGGGCCAAGTGGCCTCCTTCTTTGTAATACTTTTCTTTAATGCTGTGATCCAATGACCTTGGCTTTCTTTGCATCTTAACTTCTCTACACCTTTCTTCCCTATCCTTTCTTTATGTACTTTGTAAAAAATGTTTTGTTCCTCTAACTATCCCTTTAGTCTATTGCTGGTCTATTTTAGTCTATTCACATCAATTTATGATGAATCCACGTTGTAGATGGTTTTGCATGCAACCAATAACATAGTTACCTCAGTACCATTAACCCCGCCTAGTTAACATCAATCATAACGCCTTCCCCTTCCTGGATACGGTTCACTAGAAGAATGTAGCCAGTATTTGAGGATGTATGTAATACCTTGTGCTATCATTAAAATGTGTTGAACACTTTTAGAGTTTGTAAATTGCTTATTTACATGGTGTCAGAAGTGGGATACGAACCCACGCCTCCAGGTGGAGAAATTCTCAGGCCTGTGGGGAGGGCCACTTTAACTTGCAGGCTACAGAAGGCCACGAGAAACTTGATTTTTTATGTTTTGAACTCTGACTGTGTTACCCTGCTGGGAAACCGTGTGTGCCAAGATCTTGGCCTGGTGTCCTTCGACCACACGGTCCACAAAGTGCAACTGTCATTTAACCCGATTGCAGAATACCAGGACCTGTTCAACGATGACCTGGGAAAGTTACCACTGACATACCATATTTCCATTGACCCAAATGTACAACCCGTGGTCCGCGCACCTCACAGGGTGTCCCACGCCATGAAAGACAGGGTCGAGGCGATGCTTAACAACATGGTCGACAAGGGGGTGCTAGAAGCGGTCAGCGAGCCCACCGATTGGGTCTCCACCATGGTTGCCACGATAAAGAAAGACAAGAATGAAATACGTGTGTGTATCAACCCCAAGGACTTAAACCTTGCCATCAGGCGACCACACTACCCCATGCGGTCTGTTGAGGACGTGGCGGCTCAGGTCGGGCAAGCCATCGTCTTTTCGGTCCTAGACGCTAAGAACTCGTTCTGGCAGATCCCGTTGGACAAAGCATCTTCCGACCTGACAACCTTCGCCACACCATTCGGCAGATTCAAATTCCTGCGAATGCCATTCGGCATCAATTCCGCTAGTGAGGTGTTCCAGCGAACGATGGAGCAGATATTCTCGGGCCTGCCATGTGCCATCATCGTGGATGACATCTTAGTCTATGGAAAGGACATTGCCGAACATGACCGGAACCTCCGCCGCGTCCTGGATCGGGCGCGAAAGGCCAACCTGAAGCTGAACCCAAAGAAGTGCCGGTTTCGTGTCTCAGAAGTCACGTATGTTGGACACGTTTTCACCTCTAACGGACTAAAACCCGACCCTTTGAAGGCAGCGGCCATCTCTGAGATGGCAGCCCCCACCGACGTGCCAGGTCTACAACGTTTCTTGGGCATGGTGAACTACCTTGGGAAGTTTGTACCACATCTCAGTGAGCTGAGTGCTCCCCTGCGGCAGCTGACAAAAAAGGATATCGCCTGGGTCTGGCTCCCACAGCACCAGCAGGCGTTTGACTGTCTCAAGTCGAAACTGATTAACACTCCGACGTTGCGATTTTTTGATGCGAGTCGCCCCATCACCGTCACATGTGACGCTTCTAAGTTCGGCCTGGGCGCGGCATGCCTCCAATCTGTCGATGGATCGTTACATCCTGTCTCCTATGCCTCCCGCACCATGACGGACACCGAGCAGCGGTACGCTCAGATCGAGAAGGAGCTGCTTGCGGTGGTGTTTGCCTGCTCCAAGTTCAGAGACTTCCTGTTTGGCAGCAGATTTACAGTCGAAACCGACCACCAGCCACTGGTGACAATCCTGAACAAGCCGATTCATGCTGCCCCTGCCAGGCTGCAGCGTATGATGCTGCAGCTCCAGCGCTTTGATTTCGACATCGTCTACAAGAAAGGCACCGAGATGCACATCGCGGACACGTTATCGCGCGCCCCGCGGGCCTCCTGTGCTCGCCACCCCTACGAAACAGAGGACTTGCTCGTACTGGGCGTCAATTTTATTCCCACCAAGCAGCTGCAGCTTTTGGCCGAGCACACCGCTGCCGATCCAGTTTTGCAACGGCTTGCGTCTGTGATTAAATCAGGGTGGCCAACAAAGCGCTCCGCTGCACCGCCTGAAACACAGCCCTTCTTCCTGGTCCGTGACGAACTGGTGCTCCAGAATGGCGTTATCGTTAAGGGACATAAAGTGGTGGTCCCGTCCTCCCTGTTCGATTCTTACTACTGCGCAGCCCACAGCGGACACCCCGGGGTCGATGCAACACTCGCCCACGCTCAGTGCCAATTCTACTGGCCTGGAATGGCCAAATATATTCGAGACCGTGTTTCTGCCTGCTCCACGTGCAACAGTCTTGCTCCACATCAGCAGCGACAGCCCCTGCTGCAACAGCCCGCTCCTGCCTTGGCCTGGTCCTCGCTGGCTGCCGACATCTTCGAGTGGCGTGGTAACCACTACCTTGTCCTGGTCGACTCGTACTCAAACTGGTTCGAGGTGGATTTGCTGACATCCCTCACGTCGGAGATGGTGATCCGGAAGCTGCGGAAACACTTCTCCACGTTTGGGTCCCCTGTCAGGCTGCAGACTGACAATGGCAGGCAGTTTACCAGCCGTGAGTTCAAAAGTTTTGCTGACAAATGGAATTTTGTGCATTTCACCAGCAGCCCGGAGTACCCACAGAGCAACGGCCTTGCTGGACGGGCCGTCCGCAGCGCCAAGCTTCTGATGGAACAAGCGAGACTGTCTAACTCTGATTTGTATTTGGATCTCCTGAACCTCAGGAATGTTTCCAGAGATCCGGCCATGGGGTCCCCTGCTCAGCGTCTGATGTCCAGAACAACCAGATCTACCATCCCGATTGCCCAGCGCCAGCTGAAACCTCGGGTGCTGGAGCCTGCCTCTGTGCAGAGGCGCATTCAAGAGAAACATGACAGCCAGCGGCGTTCCCACGATTGGTCGTGCAGACCGCTCGATCCTCTGTTGCCTGGACAGGTTGTTCGATTGCAAACCGCCAGTGGTCACTCCCGTCTGGCTACTGTGGTTGGGGTGGCCGACTCACCTCGTTCGTATCTGGTCGACTATGAGGGAACCATCTACCGTAGAAGCCGACAACACCTGCTTGCGGTTAATGAGCCGAAGCCGCAGGCCCCGGGCCCCTATGCCCCGCTGCTCTCATACCAGCAGCCGGCTCCTGTCCCAGCCAGCGTTCCCTGCATGCCTCGGTCCCCATATCGAGCGCCCGGTTCCCCTCTGCGCGGGTCACCTGTTGGCGGTCGCGGTTCTCCCTCTCCTGTTCCTCCAACCCCACCGCCCTTCCCTGGTTCCCCTGCTGTCTCGGGTCCCCCTGTTTTTTCTGCTCCTCCGGGGGAAGGGGGAGGCATCCGTACGCGCTCGGGCCGGATCAGCAAGCCACCTGTTCGTTATGGCGATTCTGTTTAATTCTGTTTAATTCTGTTGTAGTGACAACGGCCTGTTTCTTTTAAATTTTCTAAGGGGAAGGATGTAGATGGTTTTGCATGCAACCAATAACATAGTTACCTCAGTACCATTAACCCCGCCTAGTTAACATCAATCATAACGCCTTCCCCTTCCTGGATACGGTTCACTAGAAGAATGTAGCCAGTATTTGAGGATGTATGTAATACCTTGTGCTATCATTAAAATGTGTTGAACACTTTTAGAGTTTGTAAATTGCTTATTTACACACGTGGTTTCAAAAATATATTGGAAAAAATAATGCTGGTGAATATTTATTTTGATTAGACTATACTATTATAGATAGATTATTAAAACATTAATTTTTTTGTGGCAAATTATGAATATTCTGAAGGTGTATTAAAGGAGTTAAAATGCACTCATTCCAGCATTGCACAGCACAGATTTGACTCCAAGTGTCAAGTACTCATGCGATGGAGATCAGTGCAGTGTGATTTGAATTACAGTCCAGTATGTGAGAAATAATTCAACTTGTTTTCTGCTAAAGGGCATGTCCCACTCTATGAATTTACGCAAGAGCTCTCCCAAGTTAAAAAAAAAATCAAACTCGTGGTAAGTACGCAGTATGTACGTAGCAGGTACGACGGAGCTCGGGACGTCTCTTCACGGCTCGTAACGCTAATGGCAGGTACTTGGGAAACGCGGTAAGCTCGTGAAGTTTTTTCAACATGTTGAAAAATGTCCACGAGAGCCCCGAGTACCGACGAGCGACTATTACCGTAATTCTCCGAGTTCGAATCAGGGGAAACTCGGGAGAACTCTTGAATTACCTCGCACAGTGGGACAGGCCCTTAACTTCTTCAAAATAGAAACAGTGTACTGACCTTAGATACAATTTAACAACCTGGAAGACATCTCAATACATAATCCTGTGCGTTGTCCATTACACTTGAAATTAAACCCATTGGTCTAAACCATTCTTTTTGTCTTTTCCTTCTCATTCTTTTGTTGCCCCTTGTCTTTCTTCGATCACTCATATGGCTTGCCTTGCAGGCATGTGGGAAAGGCAGAGGAGAGGAGAGGACGTCTGCCTCATGGTCAACTCTGAGTGGTGCTCAGACATGGCAGTCCTGTCCAACTCCTGCTCTCCATACCTTGAACATTTGGCGGTGAAGACCGTCCCTTCTACCTCCCAAGGGAATTCACCTCCATCATCCTGACAGCAGTCTACATCCCACCCCAGGCAGACGTCCATCTGGCACTGGAGGAGCTGCACGCCGTGGTCAACAAACACCAGACGTCTTACCCCGAGGCATTTACTACCATTGCTGGGGACTTCAATAAGGCAAACCTCAAGAAATCACTCCCTAACTTCCACCAACATGTCTCCTGCTGCACCAGTGCACCAAACACCCTCGACCACTGCTACACCACCATCAAGAATGCCTACCGCTCTATCCCTCGCCCTCACTTCGGTAAATCCGACCACACCGCGGTGCTGCTTCTTCGTGCCTACAGGCAGCAATTAAAGAGCGCCCCCCCCCCAGAGGTGAGGACAGTACAGAGCTGGTCGGGGTGGGGGTGGGGGGGGGGCGGGGCAGAGGAGCAACTCTAGGACTGTTTGGAGTCAGTAGGCTAGGCTATGTTCAAGGACTCAGCAACAGACTTCATAAAGAAATGTGCGGAGGACTGCATCCCTACAAAAGCCTTCCGAGTGTTTCCCAATCAGAAACCTTGGATGAACTTTGAGATCCGCACTCTTCTGAAGACCAGACACCGGGCATTAATGTCTGATGATATAGTGGTCTACAAGAAGTCCAGATACGATACAGTTTGGAGCAAAAGGGACTTCTGCTCCAAATTGGAGGATGAGACAGATATTCAGCAGCTGTGGTGGGGCCTGAATGCAATCACCTCCTACAAGGCGAAATCAGGAGGCAGCTCGAATGTCGGCGAAACATCACTCCCTGATGAGCTCAATGCGTTTTATGCACGCTTTGATAGGGAGAATGCTGATGTGCCTTCCAGAGCCCCCATTTGCAGTGATGGTATTTCAGTCTCAGTCACAGAAGCCGACGTCGGGAAATCCTTCCGAGTGTTTCCCAATCAGAAACCTTGGATGAACTTTGAGATCCGCACTCTTCTGAAGACCAGACACCGGGCATTAATGTCTGATGATATAGTGGTCTACAAGAAGTCCAGATACGATACAGTTTGGAGCAAAAGGGACTTCTGCTCCAAATTGGAGGATGAGACAGATATTCAGCAGCTGTGGTGGGGCCTGAATGCAATCACCTCCTACAAGGCGAAATCAGGAGGCAGCTCGAATGTCGGCGAAACATCACTCCCTGATGAGCTCAATGCGTTTTACGCAAGCTTTGATAGGGAGAATGCTGATGTGCCTTCCAGAGCCCCCATTTGCAGTGATGGTATTTCAGTCTCAGTCACAGAAGCCGACGTCGGGAAATCCTTCAGGGGGGTGAACCCTCGAAAAGCGCCTGGACCTGATGGAATACCCAGTCGTGTTCTAAAAACATGTGCGGACCAACTGGCTGGAGTTTTTACGAACATTTTCAACCTCTCACTTCTGAGGTCTGAAGTTCCCACCTGCTTCAAAAGGGCATCAATTATACCAGTGCCCAAGAAGAGCAAGGTGACATGCCTCAATGACTATCGACCAGTGGCACTAACACCTGTGGTGATGAAGTGCTTACAGAGGTTGATCATGGCGCAAATCAACTCCAACCTCGACAAAAACCTGGACCCACTGCGGTTCGCTTACCGCCACAACAGATCAACGGTGGATGCGATCTCGCTGGCTGTCCATTCCGCTCTGGACCACTTGGACACCAAAAACTCATATGTCAGGCTGTTATTCATTGATTACAGCTCTGCATTTAATACAATCATTCCCTCCAAGCTGGTTACCAAACTCGCAGAATTGGGTCACTGCGCATCCCTCTGCAATTGGATCCTCGACTTCCTCATTCACAGACCACAGTCTGTTCGTATTGGTGGAAATGTGTCAGACTCGATAACAATCAGCACGGGAGCACCTCAAGGCTGCGTGCTCAGCCCCCTGCTGTACTCACTCTATACTTATGACTGCGTAGCCGGTCATAGTGCAAACTCCATCATAAAGTTCGCTGACGACCCCACTGTTGTGGGACGTATCTCTGATGCATCAGATTATAGAAGAGAGATCGAGCGACTGTACATATGGTGCCAGCACAATAACCCGGCCCTCAATACCAGCAAAACCAAGGAACTGATTGTGGACTTTGGAAGGAGTAGGATGGGGACCCACAGTCCTGTTTATGTCAACGGGTTGATGGTTGAAAGGGTCAAGAGCTTCAAATTCCTGGGTGTGCACATCTCTGAAGATCTACCCTGGTCCGAGAACACTGATGCAATTATCAAGAAAGCACATCAGCGCCTCTACTTCCTGAGAAGATTACGGAGAGTCGGTTTGTTGAGGAGGACTCTCTCGAACTTCTACAGGTGCACTGTAGAGAGCTTGCTGACCGGTTGCATCGTGGCGTGGCTTGGTTTGGCAACTTGAGCGCACTGGAGCGGAAAAGACTACAAAAAGTAGTAAATACTGCCCAGTCCATCATCGGCTCTGACCTCCCTTCCATCGAGGGGATCTATCGCAGTCGCTGCCTCAAAAAGGCTGGCAGTATCATCAAGGACCCACACCATCCAGGCAACACACTCATCTCCCCGCTACCTGCAGGTAGAAGGTACAGGAGCCTGAAGACTGCAATGACCAGGTTCTGGAATAGCTACTTCCCCACAGCCATCAGGCTGTTATACTTGGCTCGGACAAAACTCTGAACATTAATAGCCCATTATCTGTTTATTCACACTTTATCAGTTTATTTATTCATGTGTATATATTCTGTAGTCATGCCTACTATGTTCTGTTGTGCTGAAGCACAGCAAGAATTTCATTGTCCTACCAAGGACACATGACAATAAACTCCCTTGAATCCTTGAATCCTTGATTAGAGGCCAGTTAGGTAGCGTTGCGCTCTCATGCCTTGCAAAATGCCTTAAGGGCCTGTCCCACTTGGGCGACAGTTTTGGCGACAGCCTGAAAAGAGGTTATCGCTGCGTGGTCGGGGCGTGATGCGTCGTGACGCGGGGTGATGCATGTAGTCACGCGCGGTGTTTCCCTGCCGCCCCTGGATTTTAGAATGTTCAAAATCTTCAGGCGACATCTAGGTGTGTTATCATGTCGTGCGCCCTGTCACACGCTGACCTATGCTGTCCTGTGGGTGACGCCCGGTTAGGGTTAGGGTTAGGGCTAGGGTTAGGGTTAGGGTTAGGTCACGGGTCAGGGTTAGGATTAGGGTTTGGGTTAGGATTTCCTCCCGCACTCTAAAGGCGCACAGGTTTGTAGGTTGATAGGCTTGGTATAAGTATAAATTGTACCTAGCGTGTGTGGGATAGTGTGCGGGGATCGCTGGTCGGTGCGGACTTGGTGGGCCGAAGGGCACTGTATCTCTGAACTAAATCTGACACAGGGGTCCCAGGGGTTTAACTCAAACCCCCAATGTTCTGCCTGCTCCTTATGGGAACTAAACTGTTGGCCACGAGTTGTCCCAGAGGCAGATCCGTCTTCCAATGGTCTCTCCAAACCTCCAGAGGCAGCGGACTTTTCAACTGGGTACAGGCAATGTTGTCAATGTACCAGTGCCACCCACCTACTCCGGCCACTGAGTCTAAATACACACCACCCATTTTGTAGCAAGGTGAGGGGGTGGAGGGGGGGGGGGGGGATGAGGTGTGGGGTGTTGTTCCCAAAGTATGCATTTGTCCCATAGTCAATGTTACTAAAACAGATGACGTGGCCCTTGTGCAGTACTATTAGTGGGATCTGGCCGTCACAGGCTGGGTCCGCAAATGGGGGGCGTTGGGGAAAGTGGGGGGGGGAGGGTGGAGAATGGGGGAAGGGAGGGAAAGGGGGCAAAGGGGATGTGAGGGGAGGGGGGAGTGGAGAAGGGGGAGAAGAGTGGAGCGGAGAGAAGGGAAGAGGGGGAGAAGGGAAGGGGGAGAGGGGTGGTGAGAAGGGTTAGGGTTAGGGTTAGGGTTAGGGTTAGGGAGTGGACAAGGCGGGATTGGGCGGGAGGGGTGAAGGGGGGTGGAGGGGAGAGGGAGGTTTAGTCTACACTCACTGAATCCATCCCTGTGAAAAGTTAGAGACGGTAATTGGATCTGGAAGCGGACCAATCAATCTGTAAATAAAACTGAACGATTCAGACATCTTTTCATTTGTACAATTGATTTTATTGTATTAATTTTAATATATTAATGTTTAAAATCCATGCATTGAAGGAAGAATATTTTACAGCCCATCTGTGGTCCCTGTCCCTAACCCTAGCCCTAGCCCTTGCCCTAACCCTAACCCTAGCCCGAACCCTAACCCTAACCCTAACCCTAATCCTAACCCTAACCCTGACCTTGACCCTAAACCTAACCCTGACCCTGACCCTAAACCTAACCCTAACCGGGCATCACTCGCGTCAGCGTGTATGTTGTACAACTTGATGGTTTTTAGGGCAACTACGGGCATCAGTCACTGACACTCGCAGTAACCAACAAAATCGCAAAGTGGGACAGGCCCTTTATCTAATTCTAAATGAGGTGACCTTTATTTTTTTTCACCTTGGCTTTTCTTGGTTAAGGCTGATAAAAGTACAAATAACTTACATTTGCTTTGCACCCACCAAGTTCACAGGTGTTTGAACACACTTCAAAGTACATTCTAGAGTGCACACATTGCGGCAAAAACATATATATGCCAACTTATGCAGGGCCTGGTTCCACAACAAACAATGAGATAAAGGATTAGTTAACATTGTTTGTTTGTCTTACTTGAAGGATGATTTACATAGATAAAAAGTGACAGCTGGGCAGAATGACTTGTGCATTTAGCCTGTACCGCTCTGTATGGTGGCACACACAGTGTGCCACCTGCATCTTAACTTGGAATGAGAGTAGTACATGCTGAAGGGAAGTTGAGATGGTGGAGAACAGACTTATGTGTTGATTCCCAAAGAGGTTTCAGCTCCATTAGCAATATTGGACCACAATCCAGATCCAGGAGGAATCAGTAACAAACCAATTCGACACAAGGGCAAAGATGAGTGTTTAGGCGTCTGCTGGAGAGGTACAGAGACAAGTGCAAAGCATTAAGGGAGAACAATCCTTTCAGGACAGTGGGGATATAGTATGGGTATGCTCATAGTTTTCTTGTGAAAATACCTGGGAACAAGTAAATGCATTTGCTGTAAAAATACATATCTCTTGATCCTGGCTGCTGTTCTTGACAGGTGGGCACTATCAGCTTGCTGAACAAGGCATTTCACAAATTGCTGGATTTATTTGCCTCTGAATAGTTGTCTCAATTCTCAAAAAATAACTGTGCAGCTCACTAAGTCCAGGGGCTGTAATCAATGTGCCAAATCCTGGTTTCAGTGGCATTTATTTAGGGAAGACAATGCAAGTGTCCCAACCACCTACAGTCTGCCAAAATGCTGAAGATTCTTGCACAATGATACATAGGACTTCTTTCCACTCAACAGTCTTGCATATAAGTATTCCTATTCATAAACACAATACAATATTTTTATTGCTGATGGACAGTGGGTTAGTGGAGTGTAGATTGATCAAGCTGCATACGTGCTTGATTATCTTTATTAAAAGCCCAGAAGAAATTCTGTCTTATTGGTGAACCATGAGTGCTAAACCACACGCTCCTTCCCTTTCCAATCCTTTCCCCAGGAATAGAACAGATGGAATTTTGTTTCTGGAGTTTAGAAGAATGAGGGGTGACCTAATTGAAACATACAGCATAGTGAAAAGCTAGGATAGAGTGGACATGGAGAGGATGTTTCCACTAGTCGGAGAGTCTAGGACTAGTCATAGCCTCAGAATTAACGGACATTCTTTTAGGAAGGAGATGAGGAGAAATGTATTAAGTCAGAGCGTGGTGAATCTGTGGAATTCTTTGCCACGGAAGGCTGTGGAGGCCAAGTCAGTGGATACTTTTAAGGCAGAGATAGATAGATTCTTGATTAGTACAGGTGTCAGAGGTTATAGGGAGAAGGCAGGAGAATAGGGTGAGGAGGGAGAGATACAGTGCCCTCCATAATGTTTGGGACAAAGACCCATCATTTATTTATTTGCCTCAGTACTCCACAACTTGAGATTTGTAATAGAAAAAAGTCACATGTGGTTAAAGTGCACATTGTCAGATTTTAATAAAGGCCATTTTAATACATGTTGGTTTCACCATGTTGAAATTACAGCAGTAAGGAAGCGACTATTATTCGAGTCGCGTCTTCACTCCCCCCCCGCGGCCTACCTTCTGGATTGGCACGGCCTTTCCTGCCGGGACCGACCAGAACTCCAGCAGCAGCGGCGCAGCGTTGGAAACATTGCCGGGCGGGCGATGCCTCACCGGGGATCACCGTTTGGAGCTCCGGAGTGCTGGGCCTGCCGCACCGACATCGCGGAGCTGTGGTTCGCGGAACTCCCAATGCGGGCGGCGCTGATCAACATCGCTGAGTCCTGCGACTCCACCCGGCTCGGCCTGTGGACTTCGGGAGCCACGGACTCCGGTGGGAGGTGGCTGATCTGGAGGTCCAGGCCGCTGAGGATGTTCTCCGTCGGGGTTCCATTGTTCCCAGCGAGAAGGCCTGAGCATCGGGCCGCCTGTTGCAGCGACTGCGGGTGCTCGGGAGGCCCTGACCACGGGTGAACATCTGGGAAGGTCGGCGGGGAGGCTGGCTGGACTATGATGCCTTCCTTAATTATGGTGCCGCTGTGGGGTTGTGTTGTGTGTGGACTTCTGTGTTTGTGCTTTTTAAAAAATTTGTTTATTTATTTATTATTTATTTTTATGTTACTGACTGTAAGAAAAATCCATTTTGTTGTCTCTAAAATGAGATAATGACAATAAATTGAATACAATAATGCCAGGCCATAACACCCCCACCACCATGTTTCACAGATGAGGTGGTATGCTTTGGATCTTGGGCAGTTCCTTCTCTCCTCCAAACTTCGCTCTTGCCATCACTCTGATAAATTAATCTTTGTCTCATCTATCCACAAGACCTTTTTCCAGAACTGTGGTTGCTCTTTTAAGAACTTCATGGCAAACTGTAAGCTGGCCATCCAATGTTTGCAGCTAACCAGTGGTTTGCATCTTGCAGTGTTGCCCCTGTATTTCTGTTCATGAAGTTTTCTGCGGATAGTGGTAATTGACAAATCCACACCTGACTCCTGAAGACTGTTTCTGATCTGTCAGCAGGTGTTTGGGGATTTTTCTTTATTATAGAGGGAATTCTTCTGTCATCAGCTGTTGAGGTCTTCCTTGGCCTGCCAGTCCCTTTGCGGTGAGTAAGTTCATCAGTGCTCTCTTTCTTCTTAATGATGTTCCAAACAATTGATTTTGGTAAGCCTAAGGTTTGGCTGATGTTTCTAACCATTTTATTCTTGTTTCTCAGTCTCATAATGGCTTCTTTGACTTTCATTGGCACAACTTTGGTCCTGATGTTGATAAACAGCAATAAAAGTTTCCAAAGGTGATGGAAAGACTGGAGGAAAGACTAGGTGCTGAGAGCTCCCTTATATCTGCATGAAGGAGGCAATTAAACAAACCTGAGCAATTACAAACGCCCATGAAGCCATGTGTCCCAAACATTGTGGTGCCCTGAAATGGGGGGATTATGTATGAACTGTAATCTATAAACTGTAATTTCTACATGGTGAAACGAAAATGTCTAAAAATGGTCTTTATTAAAATCTGACATTGTGCACTTTAACCACATGTGATTTTTTCTATTACAAATCTCAAATTGTGGAGTACAGAGGGAAATAAATAAATTATGGGTCTTTGTTTCCAAACATTATGGAGGGCACTGTAGATCAAGCATGATTGAATGACGGAGTACATTTGATGGGCCGAATGGCCTAATACTACTCCTATTCCTTATGACCTTATGAGGTGCTTGCCTGCCAGACTGAAGTATAAATAAAGGTTTAAGGGGAAGGGAAGGAATTGGTTGGGTGGAACAGCGAGGATGGGGGTACAAGTGTGCATGGAAGTATGCATATTTCTGCAGATATTGGCGCCCCAAAGATAAATCTAAAAATATATCTGTGCTCCTTTCACAGTACCATGCATTGCTTTTGTAAGGAGCCATTTACTGGGTTACCATATACTTTGCAGCCATGTCCACAAATTCCTAAAATCTGTTTCAGAGGCACCCTAGAGGAGAGCTTAAGGCAGCAAACCCTCCACTAAAGAGGGCAATGACCAATTAAAGACTGTTGTGTGAACATGTTGTGAAGCTGATGCTCAGGTTATGCTATTTTGTTTACTGGTCTGATATATACCCCTGTAAACAGTTCATCATATGATTTGATGCTAGAATATTTCCTGTTCATTCAGCTCTTAATCTGAACTGACGTTGCCTTGATAATGGGAAAATATGCTCAGTCTGCCCTGGCCTACGCGATCTCCCTGTTGCCACACATTTTAACTGCCCCTCTCATTCCCATACTGACCTTTCTGTCCTGGGCCTCCTGCACTCGCAGCGTGAGTCCATATGCAAATTGGAGGAACAGCACTTCATTTTTGCTTTAGCAGCTTACAACCAAGTGGCATGAACGTTGATTTATCTAATTTCAAGTTACTCCGCCATTCCCACACCTTTCCTCCTCTCTCTCCCCCTCCCCCACCCTGTCCTCATCCTTGTATCGCCCTCGTTATCACACCTTCCCACCTTCCCCATTCAAGAACGGGCCATTATGGGCTCCACCCTTCCTGAGGTCATCTGTTGCCAGCCCTGATTTGTTCTGGCCTTTTCTCACCTTCAGTCACCTCCCAACCACCGGTTGAGGAAGGATTGATGAGTGCAGGAGGGTTACCTGAAGGTGGTGGTTTCCTTGAAATCCCCATGGAGATAGGGTAAAATGTATTTAGTGTTGTGATCATGTAGGAAGTCTTTGAAACGAGGGAGAATTATCCAGTGAATGTGGAGGCTGGAGGGTTGGAAGGCAAGGATCAAGAACCCTCATTGTGTCTCTGAGACATAGGGTTGGAGTAACTCTAGAAGTGTGAAAACGGTATCATAGAATCCAGATGTGGCTATACAGATGGGCAACTTTATCTCTTGGCATTTCCAATGCAATTGTCTTTGTGAAGACAGTTATGCTAGAGATGTAGAACAAAATTTTATTTTAGGATATTTTGGCAAAGGTCTTTACTATCTTGATGATATTCAGATTTTCATTCGTTCTTGACTCAACAAGATGTATTATAGAATGAGATTTATTTATACAACTAACATGGCATAGGGGTTTGGTCAACTAAGGCCAAGTCAAAAATCAGTAATGTTACAGAGTTGCTTTCAGCACAAGACCATTCCTCTTTGGAATTAAGAACGCAATGTAGCCACCTCTAAGAATGATAGAGGTGGAATATCTGTCTATATGCTTTTAAAACTCTGTGTGTGTGTGTGTGTGTGTGTGTGTGTGTGTGTGTGTGTGTGTGTGTGTGTGTGTGTGTGTGTGTGTGTGTGTGTGTGTGTGTGTGTGTGTGTGTGTGTGTGTGTGTGTGTGTGTGTGTGTGTGCGTGTGTGTGTGTGTGATTTCGCCTATGAAACGTATCTCCTTGAAAACCAGATGGTGAAACGGGGAAATTTTTACATATTTCAGTAGAGATTTTCTTGTGATTTTAGAAATCCACTCCTCTGTACATTTGGTACCTTATTTCCCTGACTTTTTAATTAAAATTGTTGACCAATCTGACCTTTTTTTAAATCTGACCGCTGCCCAGCTGCTGACGTTACAATAACAATGAAATTTTTACATCTTTTGGTAGAAATGTTCCTTATGATTTCAAAAATCCAATCCTCTATAAATGAGGTCAATTATTTCCCAAGATATTTACTAAAATTTATAACCAAACTGACATTTTTTTTTAATATTAAGGTTGCCCAGCTGCTGACCTCACAATGCTTTTCCCCTCATCTGAAAATTTGATGAATTATTTCCTGATTTATTTACTAAAATGGTTCACCAATCTGACATCTTTTTAAAATCTAATGTGCTGAAGCAAGCTGGATGATGGTGTCTGCGCCTCGCGGCAAGCTGCAAATTTTCAATGCGCACGGGCACTGTTTTCCACGACCTGCGAGTTACGTGCCCCACCCGCCCTCCCCCACAGGGCTCTGGATTAAAGCTGCTAAACACGTGCTCAAGTCGTGCAGCACACTGCGCTGGGCTCCTTCAAGTTCTACAACATGGTGGCGGCGGTCGTTATCATAACGCGGGCGTGGACAAGTGCAGTGGAAAAGTGGCCATGGCGACCATCACAGGGGACGACCTCCTCTCCGTCTCCCCCACCTGATCATCTGTCACGCTGGTGTGTGGGTTTACCCTCGTGGAAGCCGCGATCGGCCTGCCCTCCGCTGCTTTTAACCATCCTCAGATCGCACCCGGTCTCGCAGAGAAAGAGAGGGGGGGTGGGGAGAGGGGAATGAGAGAGGGGGGGTGGAGAGGGTGGGGTGAAGGGGGGGATGGAGAGGGGGGAGGAGAGAGGAGGAAGAAGGGGGAGGGGTGGGGGAGGAGAGGGGGCAGGAGGGGTGGAGAGGGAGGAGGAGAGCGGGGGAGGTGAGGGGGCCCTCCTTCTCTGCCCCCTCCCTCTCTGCCCCCCCTTCCTCTCTGCCCTTCCCGCTCTGCCCCCTCTCCCTCTCTGCCCCCCTCTCCCTCTCTAGGGAGTGGTGAATATTGGGACCTATGGGTGAGTGGTGGAGTATTGCATTCGTGAACCAGCCCTCCACTGTGACGCTGTGCCCCCCCACCCCTCAATCTCTACCCTCCTCCCTCTCCCTCTCTACCCCCCTCCCCCTCCCTCTCCACACACCCCTCTCTAGCTGGGGCTTATGTGTGAGTGGATTGGGCGGGGGATGGGGTAAAAGGAGCGAATTACCAATACTAATATAATATCAAGGGGAGGGGTTAGTGTGTGTGCGGGGTGGTTAGTGTGTTTGTCTGTGTGACGCTGAAGGCCTCCCCCCCCCCGCAGCAACCGCTCGTTTAAGGAACGGGACCCGATGGGTCCCCCTTGGTCTAGTATCAAATAATATTGAAATAATAGTGAAATAATCACCTGTTTCTTAAAGCTTGCCCATCTTCACTGAGGGTGTGCCCCCAGGTAAATAACTTCCAAGACATGATGGCCAAAATTGCAAAAATTAATGAAAAGAATAGGAAATCCAGATGAAAAACAGACACAGAACACAACAAAGTAATTCCATTATCAAATGCACATCAGCTTTAGGCGGGATCTCTTGTGTGCATGCAAAGTGAGCAGAATATAAGGAATCAGATTAGTGACCAGGTCATGGTCAGTGCACAGGGTAAACAGATATACCCGAGCACACGCAACTGAAAGGATGAATGAAACTGATATCGGCCAACAAAAGATTCTGGATGAAATTACCTAATTTAATTGAAAGGCAATGTTATTAGACAGATTCCAATGATAGGATGCCGGTTCATTCCATTTCCTGCTTCCAAATGCCAAATGCCAAAACAAAGTTGAATCAATCAGTTTGTGAAGCATTTGCCTGCAGTGACACCTGAGGAGGACATTATAGTTGCTTGTACGATCCATAAGAGACTTACAGCTGTTTTCAGCTATTAACCTCATTGCGGACTTACTAAGGGTCTGGCTGTTAAATAATTCACTGAAATAAATCTTGCAGCAAACTCTCAAAGACATTATTTCTTTAGCAAGAACTTTAATTACTTTCCTCCAGGTTGTTTCTGGAACATTGCGCTGCATAATTGTGAATTGAAATTGATTTTAGATTGAAGATTAATTTAAAATGAGTTTTTTTAAAGACTGCATTGTTAAAAGTGGGACAACATGAAGAAACCTACATAAATTCCATCAGGCTAGATCGCATTCCTGAAATATCTAGGACAAAAAATGTTTTTAGATTTTGACTACAATCCAGCACAGCTGCAGAATAATATACCCTAGTGGTATCAGAAATAAATGTAGTATGGCATGGGCTCAGAGTTCAAGCTATACGAAAAGGCTCTTTACTGTATGTTAATATTTGATATTGTCCTTCTCTGCTTCTCTATAACATTAAAGTACAACAATGATAATGTTATCTGTTGAAGAGAGACAATTTAATATCAACTGCTATGGTCAATATATTTTATCAACAACATTTCATCTTGGAATATGGTCTCTGGAGTTTTGTCTGGCCTTGTGCTTTTTATGTGAGTATTTGTGGTTAAAAATCGTGAACTAGTGCAATTTTGAATTGATGTATTAATTCAAGGCATATTGTATGAGTTTTCCTGAGATTTAGTCATTTGCTAGGTTTGTCCAAAACAACTTAGCTAATAGTCTTGCTTTAAATTCCAGGATGTTATAATTAATTTACTTTCACACTTTATTCCCAAAGACCTCACCCTAAACCATTGAAGATGCATGTTCTGAGACAAATGGTGAATGAAATATTGTTTTACGCAGTATGTTGATTTATTATTTTCCGCAGGAAGTTGGAAAGCAAAATAATTTCCTTGAAATTATTAATGACTCAGAACACTTTTACAAAACATCAATGATCCTAAAGCACCTATCTTATTAACATGATTTTTGTATGAATTCAGTATTAGGTTAGGAAAGGAGGAGGAGTATGAGTTACACCAGCTACTTTATTTCTGGTGTAGAGAATGGGGAGTGTTCAGTGAAATGAAAGCAAAAGATTGCAGATTGTGAAAGTGTGAAATAAAATCTGTAACTTTGGGGTTTTATACTTAGCTAAACCGAACAATTGCAACAAAGTCCTTCAGACATAGAAACTCTGGAAACCATCGTTCTGGTTCACCTTCAACCCCATTTCTTAACAGAACTGCCTGCCTACATTTCATAACATCTGCCTCTTCCATTTCCTGTCTTCAACCATAAATGTTAACTGTTTCTCTCTCCCCAATTTCTGCTTGACCCACTCAGCACCAAAATACTATACACTTTGCACTACTAAGATTGCACTGCTGTGGCTTACACCATCTTGGTCTGGTTCGCCAAGAATTATTGCTAATTACTGTATACTTATTTATTGTGTTCTTGTGTTTAATGTGCTCGTAGAGATGCAGCAAGAAAGAATTGTGGTCGCAGTGCAAATGATGATTAAACGCTCGTGACTCTTTTGAAAAACCAGCAGCAAGAGACAAGAGAGGAAAAAACAATACAAATTGAAACTAAAAGGTACAGAAGGTACAGCTGCATCTGATGAAAGAAAAATGGGTGGATATCTGAAATAGTTAAATTCAGTATTAAGTTCAATTGCTCCAAAATGCCGACATGGTTGATTAAATGCCATGTCTCAAGGTTACAATGGGCTTTATTGGAAGAGTTCAAGGGTCTAAGTTACAAATGAAGAGTGTGAGTGGGAAAGTAAACTGCAGTACTTCTGCCACTGTTCATTTGCTCCACTCTGGAGGATACATAGATACTTTACATAGATACATAGAGAACAGATGCAGGAGTAGGCCATTCAGCCATTCGAGCTAGCACCACCATTCAATGTGATCATGGCTGATCATCCACAATCTGTACCCTGTTCCTGCCTTCTCCCCATATCCCCTGATTCCACTAGCCCTAAGAGCTCTATCTAACTCTCTTTTGGATGCATCCAGAGAATCGGCCTCCATTTCCTTTTGAGGCAGAGAATTCCACAAATTCACAACTCTCTGTGTGAAAAAGTGTTTCCTCATCTCCATTTTAAATGGCCTACCCCTTATTCTTAAACTGAGGCCCCTGATTCTGGACTCCCCCAACATCGGGAACATGATTCCTGCACCTAGCGTGTCCAATCCCTTAATAATTTTATATGTTTCTATAAGATCTCCTCTCATCCTTCTAAATTCCAGTGAATACAAGCCCAGTTGCTCCATACTTTCATCATATGACAGTCCTGCCATTCCGGGAATTAACCTCGTGAACCTACGCTGCACTCCCTCAATAGCAAGAATGTCCTTCCTCAAATTAGGAGACCAAAACTGCACACAATACTCCAGGTGTTTTCTCACCAGGGCCCTGTACAACTACAGAAGAACCTATTTGCACCTACATGATACCATAACATGAGCACTGCATGCAATATATTAAATTGAATTACTGATGTCTTCACACTCTCAAATAGAATATATTGAAAATATATTAATCATTACATTGACAATTCCAACAAATACACATCTTGGCATTGTATGCTATGAAATGGAGGATAATATACTGTGCAGTCAATCACATCTCATATGTTAATTGAATGGTAAGTAAGTGTTCCAAATCATTGACTGAGTCTAGTCTTGTACGGTCATAAATGTTAGAAAAAACCTTATTGCTCAATATATATATAAACCAGGGGAGAATATACACATATCGAATTGATAATTCATTTGAAAATTAATTGTATAGAATTAAAACTGAAATCAATTATTGATTAAATGTGCAGAGAGCTTACCTCTAAATCATAGAAAGAAGTGGAAGCCATGTAACGCAGTAATCAAATATTGCAGCCTGAACTTGATCAGTTGGGCAGGCGAGTTAAGGAATGGTTGATGGAGTTTAATGCAGAGGAGTGCAAGGTGTTGCATTTTGGGAAGTTAACCGGGGAAGGACTTACACAGTCAATGGCAGTACATACTTCCTTGAAAGCGGTATCACAGGTAGATCAAGATTTCAGCACATTGGCCTTCATCAGTCAGAATATTGAGTATACAAATTGGGAGATCATGTTACAGTTGTACAAGACATAGGTGAGGCCACATTTAAAGTATTGTGTTCAGTTTTGGTCACCCAGTTAAAGGAAATATGTTGTTAAGCTGGAAAGGGTGCAGAGAAGATTTGATAGGATGTTGCCAGGACTCAAGGGCCTGGGCTATAGGGAGAGATTGAGCAGGCTAGGACTTTATTCATTGGAATGCAGGAGGATGCAGGGTGATCTGATCAAAATGTATAAGATCATCAGAGGTATAGATATGGTAAATGCACAGTGTTTCTTACCCAGAGTAGGGGGAATCAAGAACCAGAGGACATAGGTTTAAGGTTAAGTGGGAAAAGGTTTAATTGGAGCCTGAGGGGTGACCTTTTTACACACAGGGTGGGAGATAAATGGAACGAGCTGCTGGAGGAAGTAGTTGAGGCAGATACTATCACAACATTAAAAAAACACTTGGACAAGTAGGTGGATATGGGCCAAATGCAGGCAGGTGGGATGAGTGTAAATGAGTTGGTGTGGGCAAATTGGGCACAAGGGCCTGTTTCCACACTGCATGACTCCGTGACTCTATATATACTTATACTATTTTAATGTATTTCACTGACACTTTTTCGAAAATGTAAACTTATTTTTAAGAATTCATGTTCAGATCTGTTGACTCCTTATTTGCCAGTGGCATAACTAAAGAGATGATGTCAATGAAGAAATCTCTCTAAAAGTACCAATAAGGGAGTTCGGTATTCCGACAGCGCATGCTCAGGTCATAGGTCACTGTGGATAAACATTGAATCAAACTGGGTCTCCCGCGCTGCAAGCTTTGTTGAATTGCTACTGGAGTTAGCGACATAAGTTCTCCCTTCTCCACTGGTCCATGCAGAAGGGTGGACAGACGTGCCCCGTCCCTGTCCGGTGGAGTCCCCAGGTGCGATTCTCCCCAGACCTGGGAATCGACGGGAATCGCTGAGCAGCGGTTCCAGCAAAGGAGTAGCGGTCAAGGGGATAGATGGCAGGAGGGCGGATGCAGAGACTGGGGAATGGGAGAGGTGTCTGCGGGTGTCTGCAGGAGAGATCCGCTGTCTTGTCGGTACGGGGCTGTCGGTTGGCCCGGTGGGGCGACGCTTCTTCTCCGCGCTGGCTGTGGGCCACTGCAGCTCCAGTCTCTCCCCCTGTCTCTCACTCGCATCGGCCCTTGCTCTCCCGGCACCCCGGGAGAGCAGGGGCAGAATTTACATACAGTTTATGCACACAGCGCTTTGTTAGTTTTTTCTTTACAGGTAGTGACCTTTGACAAAACCCATGATTCCTTGCGTTTTTCGGAATACCAAACTCGCTTATTGGAAGCATTTTTAAATTGTTCGGAGACTCTTTATGAATTACCTGCTTTCTTTTGCCACTTAAAAAAAATCACAGTGTTATCCTTGCAGAAATCTCTGATACTGCACAATCAAGGGATATCAACTCTCTAGTGCTTCAAATCAATTAGAATTGTGCAGATAGCATCCACATTGATGTGCTGAAATATATTTAACTGTTTATAGTAAGATTTTCATACCTCAATTTTTTAAACTCATAATACTTGATATAATGTGTTTGGTTGGCATTTATAGAAAACACATTATACCGAGACCGCGAAAGCTACATGACCTGTTCGCTGTTCGTTGGGTTTAATCAGACTCAAATTATTTGCTGCAGAGTACATTACTGTGTGCAATGCATTTCCTTCTTCCGTTATTGCCTTTGAGCTTGAGAAAGCCCCTTTGTGCAATCGCCTAATATGCTACTGTTTTTGTCAGGGGTGAATCTGCCAAAAAACATAACTAGTGTTAATTATCTGACTCATATTGCCAAAGTTCTATGCAGGATTGCAGAAGATGAGGCTTCCAAAGATGCACAAAATAATCTTTTTTTTTTATATACATATTTTTTATTAGAGTAGGTAAGCAGTACATTAGCAAACACATACTATGATAGTAATATTTTGTGCACAACAATCGTACATTATTACTATTATCAAATGAATCATTTTGTCTCTAATAATTTTATGAGAGAGAAACAGAGAGAAAAATAAAATTTAAATTTAAAAAAAAAGAAATCATAAAGAATGGAATAATTTACCATTAATACGTCATTGGAGATAAAATCAAGAAATATAAAATATAACTTTTCATCTAATCCTGAGTCCAAGTTTCAGTTAGGGTTCCTTGCCGAACCGATCTACCCTTTTAAGTAATCAATGAAAGAAGACCATATTCTAACGAAGACTTCTTGTATGTCCATTAGGGCAAATCTGATTCTTCAGAAGTTATTCTAAAAATCTCAGTCCAGAAATTCTTAATTTTTATACAATTTGCAAAAGTATGTGTTAAATTAGCCTCTGGATGCTGACATTTATCACAGATAGTGGAGATTTGTGGGTAGATTCTATTCAATTTAACTTTCGAGTAATATAATCTGTGTAGTACTTTAAATTGTATTAAAGCATGTCTGGAATTTAACGAGCATTGATGTATATATTATAAACTTTTGTCCCATATATCTTTCGTTATGGGTTGGTTTATTTCATTTTCCCATGTATGTCTATATGCTTCCGTTGTTGGTATCTCGCTATCCAAAAGGATATTATATATATAAGTTGTTAGTTTTTCTGTATTAGGATGCTTATTCAAACATTCATCAAGGATTTCTGGTTCCTTATTCCTATAATCTTGTGTGTTTGATTTAACATAATCTCTGAGTTGTAGATATCGGAAAAAATTATTTGAATGTAATCCGTAAATCTGTTGTAATTCCTGAAATAAAAGAAAAGTGCCTTTCTTATAAAGGTGTTCCATCTTTTTGATTCCATGGTTTTTCCATTGTGTAAAACCTTTATCCAGCATGGAACATTTAAATCTAATAACTCAATTCAGTCAGTTCTCAGGATATAGAATTAATTGGAATAAAAGCGAAATCATGCCAATAACTGAACTCAATTTACATATACTACAACAATCACCTTTTAAAATAGTTGAGGAAAAATTTAAATATCTAGGTATTTATGTAACTAAGGCGTATACCTCTTTATTTAAATCAAATTTTCCACCTCTACTGAATAAACTAAATAAGAATCTTCAATACTGGAAAACACTTCCTATTTCAATGTTCGGTAGAATTAATGCTATAAAAATGATCTTTCTTCCGCAATTATTGTACTTATTTCAGTCAATCCCGATATATATTCCAAAATCTTTTTTAAAAAAGTAGACTCTACTGTTACAAGTTTCATCTGGGACTACAAGAATCATAGAAATAAATAAAAAAACATTTATGTAAATCAAAGATTAATGGAGGCTTAGCTCTACCAAATTTTCTGTTTTATTTTTGGGCAGTCCATATTAAAAACATGAATTTTTGGCTGGAAGAAATGGATCAACAACCAGACTGGTTAAGGATGGAAAAGGAGGACTGTTTACCATTTGAAATCGGTTTGATTATATTTGCACCGACAAAATTGCACAAAAAAACCTATATGGAAAACCCTATAATATACAGTTGAACATGAATCTGGAAACAACTAAAAAGGGCCTTAAAATTGGATAATATACCACTCTGTCTCCCTATTGTAAACAATCCCTTATTTAAACCTTGCACAAAAGAATCTGAAGCCTGAGGATTGTAAGGGTTTCAGAAATTTGTAATAGAAAATCAATAAATTATTAACAAATGGGTAAAATGGATTATTAAAGTAAACTAGCAAAAAAAATACAAAAAAGGTTGTAAAAGTTCCAATAAGTATGCAAGATTATTGATAAACAAAAAAAAGGACAATGGAAAATATAATGGGGAACAAAAAAAAGCACAGATATCTTTTTGTCTTTTATATCTATCCACAATATAACGACTACCTGTTCTAACATCCCAAATTCTGCGATCATATATGATAGGAAAGAGAAAATAATCCCCAAACAAATGTTTGGTTGCCATTTTACAAAATACTGAAATCCCTCTCCATCCTGATCTTACTTACTTCATCTCGGCCTCTGGGTTCAACCAATTTCAGTAACCATATGCCTTACTCTACTGCTCTCTATCACTTATACATCAAAGGATTTCAGCACATTTGAGCCCATAGTGGCCTCTGCAATGAATGTCATGACATATTTAATAATTCACTACTCCTCCTACAGCAGGCCTAATATTTGAACAGGGAACATCAGCCAGCAACCTATTCCTTACTCTCTATAATGGACTGATTTGTTTTATTATTCATTAATTTTCCAGGATCTGGTCTCACTGGCAAGGCCAGCACTTTTTGCCCATCTATAATAACTCTGGAGCAGGTGACTGTCAGCCACAGTTTCTCTGCTGTAGTAATGATATAGCATGCAGAACTATTTCCGAGTCAACCACATCCGGTGCCCGAGAGATATCGAAGCAAGACGAGGTAAAAATTACAGATTTCCTTTCCCTAAAGGGCATTAGTGAATTGGGCTTTTAGGACAATCCAGTTGTTCAATTGTCTTCATTGCTTTTGCTAGTCATTCCAAATTATCAACTGAATTTAAATTGCATAGTTGCTGTGAACTAAAGAATCCATAGATTGTTAGTCCAGGCCTCAGGATTTAAGGTTCAGGAACTCAACCACTGTGCCACCATCATATCACAACATTTTATATTAATAACAAGTTTACACCCTGCTTTTTGTTCTGAATGTTCCA
This sequence comes from Raja brachyura, assembly GCA_963514005.1. The sequence goes on along the minus strand of OY740787.1, from coordinate 39,754,054 downwards.
GGCCAGTGCACTTATACCATTGCATTTTTGAAGGTGTGGTATCATTGGAAGTTAATTATGGGTTTAACAAAGCTGGTTTCTCTGCAACACATGTTTTCTATAAAGAGAACATGAAAGAAGTTGGAATAGCATGATGGGCTTGGTTGAATTTTAGATAATTCCTGGACTTTATTGTCCAAGATAATATATTATTATTAAACCTGGAATGTACTGGGATTATTGCAGCTGAAATTCTTGTAAAATTCACAAAATGAAGCAGTAAAAGTTGTACTATGGATGAAGAGTTGGAATTATAAACCCCATGAGGACAGCCAGTACAACCTTGAGCTAAGTACACAAAGACCTTCTCAATCTTGGTTTTGTGCTCAGTCTTTCATTTTCCCCATTTAGCGAATTAGCGAATTAGAAAGTTCCCAATGTATTAGTTTGTACAAACTGTCACGCAAATTAAACTGACACTAACCTGCTCAAGAGCACATTCCTGCCTATTGCACAAGAGGGATTTTCCCTCTTGTACACGGGTGGAAGAGATGCTGTTGGTTGTTCTTCCTTGTCACAGCCCTCTCATTTAATATTTATTTATCCTGCATATTCTCAACAATTGATCTAAGGTTTGCTGCCAGGTTTCTGGTCCGAGTACAGTTCTGAATATGAACTAAATGCCAGTTGGCTTTCAGATATTGAGTTTAAGTTTAGTTTATTGTCACATATACTGAGGTACAGTGAAAAGCTTTTGTTGCGTGCTAACTAGTCATCAGAAAGTCAACACTTGATTACAATCGAGCCATCCTCAGTGAACAGATACATGATAAAGGGAATACCGTGAATATCGTTTAGTGTAAGATAAAGCCAGTAAAGTCCAATCAAAGATAGAGATAGTCCAAAGTTCTCCAATGAGGTAGATAGTAGTTTAAGACTGCTTTCTAGTTGTTGGTAGAATGCTTCAGTTGCCTGATAACAGCTGGGAAGAAACTGCCCCAGGATCTGGAAGTGTTCGTTTTCATACTTCTATACATTTTGCCCGATGGGAGAGGGGGAGAAGAGGGAGTGGCCAGTGTGCAACTCGTCCTTGATTATTGCTGGTGGCCTTGCTGAGGCAGTGTGAGGTATCAATGGAGTCAATGGAAGGGAGGTTGGTTTGTGTGATGGTCTGGGCTGCGTCCACAATTCTCCGAAATTTCTTATAATGTTGGATGGAGCTGTTCCCAAACCATGCTGTGATGCATCCTGATATCTTAGTGCACATCTCTGTCATTTGGAATATTTTGATGAGTTTTAGTCAGTTGTAAAATTGCTGAGAGCCATTCATTGAGAATGAAATTATTTAGCAAACTACATCAACTTCTGATTCAACCCAAAAATCATTATTAATGATGCCATATGCACCAAATTATCACTGGTAGCTTAATGACACAATTCTGGCCTCTGAGTCAGGAGGTGTGGGGTTGAAGTACTATTACATAGTCCCAAGCACATAAAATCTGTTCTCTCACTCCAATGCAGTACTGAGGCAATGCTGCATTGTCAGAGCTGCCAACCTTTTCATGAGACTTCAAACTGACTTTAAATAGATCCCATGGCACAGTTTTGAGAGCAGCATAATTAGCTCTGGTATCCTAGCTAAATTTATTCCTCAGGCAACAAAACGGAGACAGATTATATGTTCATGATCATGTTACTGCTTGTGGGAAGTTGCAAATTGACTGCTGCATTACCCACATTACAAGCATGACAACACTTCAAAAATATTACAGTGACTGTAAGGTGTGTTGAATATCCTGAGATTGTGCAAGATGTTCTATATATGCTATTTTGGAACATGTTATCCTATAATTTACTTTTCCGTACTATTCGATACTTTCCTTCATTCATAGGCCAGTTTGCTGCTGAAAATCTTTAAATCCAAAAATTGTTGGGTCTGAAGAAGGGTCTCGACCTGAAATGTCACCCATTCCAGAGATGCTGCTGTCCTGCTGAGTTTTAAATCTTCAGTTTAAACCAGCATCTGCAGTTCCTTCCAACATATTGTTGGATATTGTCATGTACACTGATGATTAACTGCTATCATAATAATCTTTAACAAAAGCAGAATCCGCGGATGTGTAAAATCTAAAATAAAAAATCAGAAAATTCAGCCAGCTAGCATCAGTGACTGTTAGATTTGAAGTGGAAAGTGTGATAGATGAACCACTTTTAAACAGCTGGAAGAGGGGCTGAGAGGGGAATCTGTGAAAGGATAGAGAAGAAAGCCACAATTGACAATGTACACATGGAAACATTAAGTGGAAGTTTACATTTTTACTTGTATTAGAGTTGCCAAAGTGCTTCTGGAGTTGGTTTAACTGTTATGTTATGTTCTGCATGCATGTGCACCTGTGCAGAGTGAGATGGTGGAAAGCAAGAGTTAATTTTCTTTGTTTTTGTCGAAAGGCTAGCAACCCCATTCTCCTGCCTTCTCCCCATATCCTTTGGCACCCTTACTAATCAAGAATCTATCAATTTCCGCCTTAAAATTACCCAATTACGTGGCCTCCACCACCATCTGTGGCAGTGAATACCACAGATTCACCACCCTCTGGCTAAAGAAATTCCTCCTCATCTCCATTCTGAATGTACGTCCTTTTATTCTGAGGCTGGGCCCTGTGTTCCTAGACTCTCCCACTACTGTCAGAATGTGAAGCCAAAATCTGGACGCAAAGTAAATGTGCTCTGAATCATCACAATTTCTAGTCCCCTGTGCTAGCATTTCTCAATAAAATGTTATTTTTTCTGCATGTTGTATGGATCATTTTGGGTCTTTGGGTGAAAAGCAGCAATAACATGACAATTTTACTTCGGAGTCACGTGAGTGACTACGTGAAGACCCCGCCAGCACGCATGCGCGACATATCGTCGTACGCATGCGGAAGCGACGGTCGGGAGGAGCGGGGCTCCTCCAGCGTGAGTTTAAAAAGCTCACGCCAGGTAAGTCTCACCGAAGGAGTGAGTCGACCAGTATGGAAGGGAGAAAATCTAAGAGAGCGGCGGGCAAATCAGCGGCTAAGGACAGCAGCCAACGGAGAACCGCCTCTCCAGAGCTACAGGTTCTACCTGCAGCTCCCGACTTTTCGGATTTTGAGACCGTTGGTACGCCACGGTCGGGGAAAACTACCCGGAAGTCGGCCGGGGCCGACTCAGCGGAGTCCGGTCCCGAGGGCACCCCGCTCGCAGGCAGCGACGGAGGTCGCCTTGACCGCATTGAGCGGATGATGGAGCAGCTGCTCCAACGTGACCTGCTTAAGCAGGGGCAGGATCACAGTGGGACCCCTAGTAGGCCCACGGCAAGTTCCCTTAGAGGACTGCCAAATGTATCCCCTTCTATACAGGGGAGCATTGAGGGTCAGAACTGGGCTGACCCAGAAGAAGGGGAGTTGGCTGAAGCACCTGCAGCGTCAGGGGTGTGTGAAGATTATATGGATGTGGTGAGCAAACATGCCATGCCCAACCAGAAGGGCCTACCCATCCACCCCAAGCTGGCTGCCAGCATTGATTATATGGCCACTAACCAACTTCAGGAACAGGCCATCAATGCCACAGCAGACAAATACATGGCGCCGGAAAACTGCAAGTCATTAAATGTACCCGCGGTAAACAACCCGATATGGGGAAACATGAGCCCCTCGAGTAGAGGGCAGGAGATGAAACTTCAGAAGATCCTGAAGCTCCTAACCGCTGGGATTACTGCAGTAGCCAGAACAGCAGTGGGAGTGGATATGCCGGAAGAACTACAAGATGCTTTGGCCTTACTGTGCAACACACAGTATGAAATAAATAATTTCAGGAAAAGCATTATAAAGCCGGCGCTTAACCCCAAGTTCGCGGGGTTGTGTAAGCCTGGGAAGACGCAGCCTCCAAGCCTGCTATTCGGGGAAGATCTCCCCAAACAGGTTAAAGATCTGGACGAGGAGGCTAAGGCTTTGGGCCTTATTAAAGTACCTGGGTACACTAAGCCTCATCACCCACACAGAACGCACCCCTACGCACCCACCGGGCAGAGTTACCCTAACAGGTCTGCCGGTGGTGAAAGCTCGAAGGCCGGCATACCTGCTCAGCGGTCTTTTTTAGGCCAAGGCCCAGGCCGGCCTCCTTGGAAGATGCGCCACTCCCAGAACACCTACAACCAGCCGAGGAAGCAAGGCCAGAAACCACCACACCGGCAGTAACCATGGAGGTAGGTGGGTCTGGGATCCCCAGGAACACTACTGGCCCAAATTCACTTTGCATAGGGGGCAGGTTGCACATGTTCCTTGAGAATTGGCTCACTTTTACCTCTGATCCTTATATACTCAGGAGTATTCAGGGCTACAAAATTGAATTTATTCACGAACTCCCTACCCCGGTACAGCATGCACCTAGTCGGAAATTCGTCCTTTCTCATAGAGATAAGGCAGCAGGGCATGCTGAACTACAGAGGTTGAGAGAAAAAGGGGTAATTGAGAAGGCCATTAAAGAACCTCAGGAGTTCGTGTCTAATATATTCACTAAAAACAAAAAAGATGGCGGTTGCCGCATCATCATAGATTTGACCGACCTGAATACTTCTGTCCAGTATATTCATTTTAAAATGGACACCTTCGACACTGCTATACAGCTTATAGCCAATGGGTACTACATGGCATGCGTTGACCTCAAAGATGCATACTATTCAGTACCCATACACAAGGATCATAGGAAATACTTAAAATTTATCTGGATGGGACAATTATGGCAATATAAAGCTTTGCCTAATGGGCTATCGTCAGCACCCAGATTGTTTACCAAGATATTGAAACCAGCTTTGGCCTATTTAAGGAAACAGAATCATACTGTTATGGCCTATCTTGATGACATCCTCATAGTGGGGGAGCATTTGGAAATGGCTACTTTGGCAGTCACAGCCACGAAACATCTTTTTCAGAAACTGGGGTTTACGATACATCCAGATAAATCAATATTGGAACCCTCTACCACCATGAAATATTTGGGGTTCATTATTGACTCAGTGCAAATGTCTGTCACGTTACCACCAAGCAAGGTGGAAGACCTGATAGAGGCTTGCAGGAGCCTCATTGGCATTAAGGTCCCATCCATTCGGCAGGTGGCCAGGGTGATTGGGAAGATAGTAGCTGCATTTCCTGCAGCACAACATGGGCCCTTACATTACCAAAACTTACAAAGAGCCAAAATTACAGCGCTCAAAAATCATGCTGGCCATTTTGATAGGCCCATGAAAATTCCAGGAAAGGCAAAAGCCGAATTATATTGGTGGATGGGTAATGCCCAAAATTGTTCCAAACCCATTACTATCACCAACCCCTCGATCACCTTACAAACGGATGCCAGTGCCATAGGGTGGGGAGCTACTAACACTACCTCTAGCTGTGGAGGTAGATGGAGTGCACCAGAGTTAACCCTATTTAAAAACTTAGGGATTAACTATTCAGAAATGTTGGCAGCATTTCACGGCCTTAAGGCATACTGCACTAACATGCACAAAGTTCATGTCAGAATACAGATTGACAACACCACGGTGGTAGCCTATATTAACCACATGGGCGGTGTAAAGTCGATATCGTGTGATGAATTGGCCAACAATATCTGGCACTGGTGTCTGCAAAGAGAAATTTGGATCTCCGCAACTTACCTTCCAGGTAAACTAAACACAGTGGCAGACACCAGGTCACGGAAATTCAACGACAACATAGAATGGATGTTGGATCGGAATGTGTTCGCAGATATTGTAGAACGTTATGGGACACCAGATATCGACCTTTTCGCGTCCAGGCTAAATCACCAACTACCAACGTATGTTGCTTGGGAACCAGACCCGGGGGCAGTAGCGATGGATGCTTTCTCGCTACACTGGGGGGATTTATTTTGCTACGCTTTCCCCCCTTTCTGCCTCATCAGTCGGGTCTTGCAAAAAATCAAGCAAGACTCCGCATCGGGTATCTTGGTAGTGCCCGACTGGCCTACTCAACCATGGTTCCCTCTGGTACAGAAGATGGCCACAGAACCCTGTATCAGGGTGAATAAAAGACCTAGCCTGCTTGTTCATCCTGTTACAGGAGAATGTCATCCATGTCATGACCGCATGGGATTATTGATTTGCAGATTTTAAAACGGCCACTTCATGGATTCGGACTCTCCAACAGGACCATTGATACCATCACGGCAGCCTGCAGAGAGTCCACAAGGAAGCAGTACCTGACCTACATCAGGAAATGGGAAGGATTCTGCGTGACTACCAAAACAACATACGAAACCGCCACCATCACGGAAGTGCTGGAGTTTCTGGCTACCCTTCATTACGATGAGGGTCTAAGCTACAGCGCCATTAACTGTGCCAGGAGTGCCCTATCGTCTTACTTGGGCAAGGGGAGTGACCAATTGGGAATTGGGTCACATCCCCTAGTATCCAAATTTATGAGGGGAATATTTAATTCCAATCCCCCCAGGCCCAGATATAGCCATACCTGGGACATCAGCACGGTATTGACGATGCTGAGAGGATGGACACCGAACACGGGACTCCCTTTGGCCAAATTAACCTACAAAATGGTCATGATTATGGCACTGATCACGGCGCAACGGGTCCAGTCCCTGCACAAACTCAGTCTGGATGCCATGGCAATTACCAGTGGGAAGATCACATTCCAGGTGCAGGGATTATTGAAGCAAGATCGACCCGGAGTGTCTGGACATACGTTGGAGTTCCTGGCTTACCCAGCGGACACCCGTCTTTGTATCGTTACATTGATTCTGCGATACATTTCAGTCACTAAAGATCTAAGAGGCACGGAAACAGCTTTGCTTGTCAGTCACAAGAAGCCTCATCACAGGGTCACGGTGCAAACCATTTCCAGATGGTTAAGGGTGGTTCTGGATGCGGCGGGGGTGGATACTAATGTGTATAAATCTCACTCCACCAGGGCAGCATCCACCTCGGCGGCTAGAAGGATGGAGGTACCACTGGATCACATCCTGGCCACAGCGGGTTGGAACAATGAGAGAACCTTCCACCGCTTTTACAACAAACCTGTGACCTCCCCTGGCAATTATGCAGGGAGGATTTTAAGTGCTGCCAGATAAATAACCCTTATGGGACACAATATTGTGTTTGGTATGAATAAATACCTGTTTTGTTTTTCAGCCAGTGTCTTGTCTGAATCACGTCCATCCTCTTATCCCAGCTTTAGCGGTGTGTGAGCATGGAGCTTCCAGGGCATGAAATCACAGAGCTTTGAAATCTTCACGTAGTCACTCACGTGACTCCGAAGTAAAATAGTAAGATTAAACGAGAACTTACCAGTTTGAAGTTTGATCTTTATTTTATGAGGTGTTACGATGAGGGATTACGTGCCCTCCGCTCCCGACCCTCTATTATAAAGATCACCTGGTATGAAAGTTCTCTTTTTCTCTTACTATGTCAGTCATTGTGACTGTTTGTTCTGTGATTTCACACCACTGCTTTGAAGAATGTCGCGCATGCGTGCTGGCGGGGTCTTCACGTAATCCCTCATCGTAACACCTCATAAAATAAAGATCAAACTTCAAACTGGTAAGTTCTCGTTTAATCTTACTATTAATTATCATAAAAGCATTTGATTATTTTATCAAAATCAAACGTCACAGGTAAAGACTGAAAAATCTATCTTTACTGAAACTTGATCACCTTAAAATCCTTCCTTCCAGTTGATTTATTTTTGACTGGTTATTTATAATTTATGGTGTTTGCTTTTTATGGTACCGTGATAATTGTTAGCTATTCTTTTAAGTCAATAGTTAAAGATTTCTCATCTATTCCCTTGTCAAGGAGACACAGATTTTCTTTGTTAGCAGTGATGGTTGAATTCAGTACACATCTCCTGAGTACGTGACTGGAGCTATTTACCATATGCCGAGATCACATCAGGGAGCCGTTCTAAGTAACACTAAAAACTAGAGCATAGCACCAAATAAAGTGTAGCCAGTTATTGTCCACTGATAATAGTTAGCTTGAAGAGAGGCTGTTGCTGTCATAAATATCTTTATGAAACTAAATATACAGAAGCAAATTGTACACCCAAGACAATTTAATCTAATCCCAGTTCTAATATTGCATATTGCCACCCTTAGCAACAGCATCTTGGATCATACTTTCAGTTGTCAAGGCCCTAAACTCTGGAATTTCCTTCCAGCATATCTTTCTTTGTGACAGTTCCTTAATGTTGTCTTTTAAGGTGCTTCTTAAATTAATTGACCTAAGCATTGTATATCGGCTATAATTTGCCCATATGTGGGTAGAAGCCAGAGCACCCAGAGGAAGCCCACATGGTCACGGGGAACATATAAACTCCATATGGACAGCATTGGAAGTCAGGTTGAATTCATTTTGCTGGAGCTGTGAGGCAGCAACTCCACTAGTTTTGTTCCACCGTGTCATCCATTTAGTTTAGTTTAGTGTTGAGATACAGTGTGGAAACAGGCCCATCGGCACAATGAGTCCGCATCGACCAATGAACACTTGCAATATCCTACACACTAGGGACAATTTACAATTTTTACCAGAGCCAATTAACCTACAAACCTGTACGTCTTTGAAGAGTGGGAAGAAACCGGAACGCCCAGAGAAAACCCACACAGGTCATGGGGGGGGGGGGGGGGGGGGGGGGAACGTACAAACTGCGTACAGACGGCACCCGTAGTCAGTATCAAACCTGGATCTCTGGAGCACCACTGTACCACTGCGCCACTGTGCCACCCTGACATTAAGGGACATGGGATTGGGAATGATATGCAGGCATGGATGGGGAATTTGAATAACAAACAGGCAACAGAGGATAGGAATAAATGGAGTTTTTCCATGTGAGGCAGTGGCTTGAATCCTGGCTATTCACAAGGTACAATAATTTGAATGATAATTGAAACGTAATATCTCCTTGTTTCCAGTTGACACAGAGCTGTGCAGGGACAAGGGTGCGAGCATGAGATGTGCGTGGATGGAAAGAGATTCCAATGGCCAGATCCTGTAAAAAGGATTCAATATTATTCTTCTAACAAGAGCCCATGTGATAGGACCAGCCAATCTACTTCACAATCAGGTGATGCTGTTAAAGGAAAAGTTTGAACACAAATCCAAAAGGTTGATCTTACATTTTCTGAAACCTAAGTGGGATATGGAATGAAGGACACAAAGTGGTGCAGTAGCTCAGCATGTCAGGTAGCATCTCTGGAAAAAATGGATAGGTGACGTTTCGGGTCAAGACCCTTTTTTAGACTGCCTTGTAGAATGAAGGTATTGATTACCTGCCTACTTCAGTTGATGTTGTAAATGAAATGTGCACGCGGTTGCTTTATACCCAGATCATAACTATTCACATACAAAATTATTATTTATATCCTCCAAGACCATAACTCCCTAAAAGAGGCAATAGATAGATTGGTAAAGAAGGCATATGGTATGCTTCCCTTCAATGGTTGGTATTGAGTATAAGAGTCAGGAAGCCATGATACAGCTGTACAGGACTTTAGATAGGATAGGCCTCATTTGGTATATTGTGTGCAGTTCTGGTTACAGGAAGGATGTCAGCTTTTGGGAGGACAGTTGCATTCCCACTAGGACCCGGATCAACAACGACAAGCCTTGGTTTACAGCAGAACTCACACAGCTCTGCCAGTCAAAAGAGGAGGCCTACAGGAGTGGGGATGCAGATCTCTACAGGCAGGCCAAGTACAAGCTGAGAAGAGGAATCAGAGCTGCCAAGGAAAGGTACTCTGAGAAGTTGAGGAGCAAGTTCTCAGCTAATGACTCTTCTTCAGTGTGGAAAGACTTGCAAGAAATCACCAGCTACAAGAGGAAACCCCCCCTCTCCTTGGACAATCTTCAGCTGACCAATGACCTGAACGAGTTCTACTGCAGTTTCGATAGACAGAAACATAACCCCGGCACCCCCTCCCTCCCTTCCCCACCCACTCCTCCCCAATTATCACTTCCCACCAACTTACAACCTGACTCCAGTCTGCAAAGACTGGGCCCTTGTCCACTACCCACCTCCTCCTTGCTGCCCAACTTCAGTATGGCCTCTTCTCCATCACTAACAATAGCAATTGAGGAGGTGGAAAAGCTATTCAGGAGGCAGAAAAGCCGTAAATCTCTAGGACCAGACAATGTTTCGCTCTTTACCCTCAAGCTCTGTGTCAAACAACTGCCACCAGTCTATACAGGCATTTTCAATCCCTGCAAACCTGCACTGTTCCTGCCTGCTTCAATGTCTTCACTATTGTTCCAGTACCCAAAAAGACTACAGGCCTGTCGCACTGACCTCGGTATTCATGAAGACCATTGAAAGACGTGTTGGCCCACCTGAAAAATATCACAAACTCCTTGCTGGACCTCCTGCAGTTTGCATACCAGGCCAATAGATCAGTGTAATGACACAGTCAACCTAGGCCTGCACTTCATCCTCCAGCACCAAGACCGCCAGGGGACCTATGCAAGGATTTTGTTTGTGGATTTTAGCTCTGCATTCAACACCATTGTGCCCGAGCTACGACACTCCAAACTCTCCCAGTTGACTGTGCCTGTCAGTGGATCACCAACTTCCTGACAGACAGGAAGCAGCATGTGAGGCTGGGAAAGCACATCTCAGACCCGCTGACCCTCAGCATAGGAGCACCGCAAGGCTGCGTACTCTCCCCTCTCCTTTACTCTCTTTACACCAACGACTGCACCTCCACAGACTCCTCTGTCAAGCTTCTCAAGTTTGCGGGCCTGTTCCTATGCTGTACTGTTCTATGTTCTGTGTTCTATAAGACACCATTAAAAATCAGACAAATTGACTCATGCAGAATATGAAGATTATCAACCTTATGTACTGGGATATGGTATTTTGAGTCACGGAGAAGGGTGTGATTCACTCTAGACATTAGGTATTCCACACCTAACTATGGTACACTTGAAGCTATAATACACCAGCATGGCATTTTTGTGCAGGTTTCCTGATTCCCCACAACATCTTTGATAGAAACCATAGAGCTAAGTATAAACAACAGAATCTAAAGGATTTTCGTGGAATAGGTGGCCAAAACACAGAAAACATTTCAACTTCTATTACTAATGTTGACCAGAAGACATAGGTTCGAGGACCAGAGGTCATAGCTTCAAGGTGAAGGGGAAAAAATGTATTAGGAATCCAAGGGGTAACTTTTTTATAGTGTGGTGAGTGAATGGAACAAGCTGCCAGAGGAGGTAGTTGAGGCTGGGACTATCCCATTGTTTAAGAAACAGTTGGACAGGTACATGGATAGGACAGGTTTGGAGGGTTATGGACCAAGCGTGGGCAAGTGGGACTAGGGTAGCTGGGACATTGTTGGCCGGTGAGGGCGAGTTGGGCCAAAGGGCCTGTTTCCACACTGTATCACCCTATGGCTCTATGACTCTATAATGTTAGTCAACTCAAAGAACACGAGGATTAATCAGAACATCAAGTAAGCATTCTCTGCTTGGCACACAAATTCATATGTAACAATCATGGGCACCTGATGCAGTTGACTTTAATGGATGGTTCAGCAAACCAAGTTTCCAAAGTGATAAATATTTGGAAAATGAAAACATAGAAACATAGAAACATAGAAAATAGGTGCAGGAGGAGGCCATTCGGCCCTTCCAGCCAGCACCGCCATTCATTGTGATCATGGCTGATCGTCCCCAATCAATAACCCGTACCTGCCTTCTCCCCATATCCCTTGATTCCACTAACCCCTAGAGTTCTATCTAACTCTCTCTTAAATCCATCCAGTGACTTGGCCTCCACTGCCCTGTGTGGCAGGGAATTCCACAAATTCACAACTCCCTGGGTGAAAAAGTTTTTTCTCACCTCAGTCTTAAATGGCTTCCCCTTTATTCTAAGACTGCGGCCCCTGGTTCTGGACTCGCCCAACATTGGGAACATTTTTCCTGCATCTAGCTTGTCCAGTCCTTTTATAATTTTATATGTTTGTATAAGGTCCCCGCTCACCCTTCTAAACTCCAGTGATACAAGCCTAGTCTTTTCAATCTTTCCTCATATGACAGTCCCGCCTTCCCAGGGATCAATCTCGTGAACCTACGCTTCACTGCCTCAATCACAAGGATGTCCTTTCTCAAACTAGGAGACCAAAACTGGACACAATACTTCAGATGTGGTGTCACCTGGATCACTGATGAATTCAAAACCAGAAAACGATGAATTAATACTTTCCAGAAGATATATCTGTATTGCATAAAAGCATGATCAGTTAATCCAGGGGATTGTGTAGGAAAGAACTGCAGATGCTGGTTTAAATCTAAGATAGACACAAAATGCTGGAGTAACTCAGCAGGACAGGTAGCATCTCTGGAGAGAAGGAATGGGTGCCGTAAGAAGGGTCTCGGCCCGAAACATCACCCATTCCTTCTCTCCAGAGATGCTGTCTGTCCCGCTGAGTTACTCTAGCATTTTCTGTCTATCTTTGATCCAGGAGATTGATGGAAATTGATTTTTTAAATGATCTGGGAATGAATTCATCCTGGGAGCTTTGTTTGCAGCAGATCTGAGTGGTAGATCAAAAGTTGTGGAGGGTTTGCATTGTGACCAAATACTTAAATGTTGCAAATAGAGAATGAAGAGAATATTTTTCTCACAGATAGTTAGGATTTTGGAACGCCACAACAGATTAAGTGGTGGAACCAGAATTTATTTTTTAAAGAAGAGAGTAAATATTTGAAAAGAAAAATCATCATGTACAGAAAGAGGATGTAGATATAGAATGGAGCAGACTTCATTTGCAGTGTACTGAATGTTCTCCCAGAGTATAAAATATCAGATTATGAAATTGGCTCATCAGAATTATGTTAAGGATTGTTGATAGTTTCTAACTGATATATCACAAAGTTTAGTAAATACATGTAGAATGTCCTGTTCTCAGACTTGTTAGTGTGTTTATAATAAATAATTTCACTTTGTTTCTCTGTTATCTGGAACAGACTTAATTTGGATGTCAGCAGCTTGGTGCCAGGGATCTTCTGACATCGGATAACTACGCTCCAAGAGGTCATTTGACAAGTGTGATGTGATTTGTGCAATCAGAAACATTCTCTGCATTTGCAGTACTTGCTACATTAAAGCACGCAAGGGTTTGGGATCACTAAAACTTTAAGTTCCTTTCCATGTTACTAAATTGGCTTCATTTCATTGTGACTGAATAAAAAACCTGGAACTCCTTACTCAACAGCACGGAGGGCATAGCTTCACGACATAATTGCAGCAGTTTAACAGAAAGGCATGCAACTATCATCTGAAGAAGGGTCCCGACCCGAAACATCACCTATTTCTTTTCTCCAGAGAAGACCTGGACCCGCTGAGTTGCTCCAGCACTATCTGTCTATCTTCACTATAAACGAGCACCTGCAGTTCATTTTGTCTGCTCCACTGCACAATCTCCTCAAGGATAACTGGGGATGGACATCTGTAAACTAAAACTCTGTCAATGACACCACATCCATCATTTCACCTCACTTTCCATTTTATTTCTCTCCTAAAAGCTAGTATTGTGCCCTGAAAAATCACAGTCCTGGTTTTCCTCTAATCCTATCTCAGTTATCCTGATTACATCTGCTTCCTCAGAATCCGTTATTGGCCTAGTTTCTTAGTTTTGTTTGTATGCTGTTTGCAAAACTGTCATCTCATTTTCAATGGGTTGTCCTTTCTCCTTATTATTACACATTATAGTTATTCTGAAACTCTTTTATTTATCTTGCCTTTTAATCCGTTATTTAGTGTGGTTTACGCTCTACTTATCTATTTTATCTACATTTAGGCTCAGTCCCATAGATCTCTTACATTATTTTACTAATTTAAAACCATTGTCACATCCATACATACCCCTTTCACTGGTATACTGGTTCAGGTTGAACCTGCAGCCACAGTAATAAAACCAGTATTCCCAGAAAGAACCCACCTTTCCCACATCAGCTGTTTACATCTCCAGTTATGTCTGTTTCAATGCAAAAGAAAAGAATTGACATAAAGGCAGTAGAAATAAAATGTGAAACAGCAGTGTCAGAAATACAAGAAGTACAGGATAAAAATAAGAGATTAATTCCAATAAGGGATGTCTACAATGGAAGGCCGAGGAAAGAAGATATATGCAGACAAGTTAGGGAAATGGGCAAAAGAGAGAATAATGAAAGATTTAAAGAGTAGGAAAGTTTCAACTAAGTCGATGGGCATGACTTACCCTACTGTCAGATGTTTCTTGTGTGCAGTAGATGAGGCTTCTTTGACCTGCTTCTCATGAAACCCCTCTGTCTACATGAGAGAAGCCCATGCAAGGCCCAACAGCAGACGGGTATTCTCTCAACCCATGTTGGGGGGTCATTGAAGGTAAATGTGCTGTTGGATCACTGCAGCAGAAAAACAAATTAATTAGCCCATTGAGACCATAAGGCATTTTACAGCATTCAATTTACATTACCACATGATTAGCAACAACAAACAATCTTAAGACCAGTGTCTAAAGCATGCCCAAACTTCCATTTGCACTAAATATGTGAGTGTTTTATTTAATTGTTCAGATCACGGAATGATAATTAAATTAAGCAAACCAATAGCATAAACCAAGTTCAAATCCAACTGGTGCCAAGTTTTATGCCACACCCAATTCCATGGTGAATTGTCAGACTGCTTTACATTGCTGGAGTCCATTGACTCCAAGTGTTTTTAAGTTACTTATAGAGAGGAATGCAACCAACATGGACACCCTCATTAGGACGGGATTGTAAAGTTTAGCTAAATCCTTCAATCGTTATTCTTTACTTAACAGTCTTATTAATAGAGGTTCTGCACCATACGTTTTTAATAATGGGGAGGAAGCCGCAATACAAAGAGTAAATTGATCTTTTAATCCTGCAGATATATGTGTGTGATGTGGCTTCCTTGCAGGGCTGGGTTTGATTAGAAATCACTGGGCAGATGGCCATTTCAGCATATAATATGGATACAATTTCATCTTTGTCATACAAGTAACAGCGTGCAAGCTAACAAAGGGGAAAGAAAACAGTCTGAGTCTGTGCAAAATATATTTTTTCGCAGGAAATGCTGCCCTTTGCCTCATGAGGATACTTAACATTCATCTGCTATGAATTTGCCACAAAACCCATCCATTCTCAAGTTATTTTTTTATCATTTCTTAGTTGACACCATCGCCACTCATGTCATTGAGAGACTCCCACTCTCCACCATCACAACCTTAAAACAAAAATCGCTCTACTCCTCCACACTTTCCTCTGCAATTAAACCTCATTTCACTTCTAACATTTTCCAATTCTAATGTAATATTGTCACCCTAAAATGCTCTATTTTGCTCCTTATAGATGCTGTCAGGGACACATGACAATAAACTCTTTTGACTCTTTGACTCTTCCTGATGTGCTGAGTATTTCCAAGATTCTCTTTTTTTTAATTTTGATTATCAGTATCTGCATTATTTTGCTTTGGTATCCTCAAGTTATATTCTCCTGGTGGATGCAAGAGGTCAGGGATCTGGGGAGCTTCTGCATTTCCCTGCTTTGTTCTGGCATCATTCATGGGCGGATATCCCGGGGGGGGAACACACACGTCCCCATGTTTTCAGAGGTGGAGGACAATCCCCCCCATGTTTGAAATTCCGTGAAAAAATCTATTGAAAATCTCCGCTTTCCGCGAGACAGCGGGGGTGGGACTGATGATCGAGGGCGCCGATTGGACGAGAGAGACATCAGTCAGCAAGCAGTGGGGGGGGGGGGGGGGCGACCATGAATATTCAGCGCGATGATTGGAGGCGGAAGTAGGGGGGGTGGGACTGAGGATAGAGCGCGGTGATTGGAGGAGGGAGACGTCCTGGTGGAGCAAAGCTCATAGATCTGAGCTTGAAATGGCCATCTTCCATCACCCCGCGGTCAAATTGCTGCATAGAGGCTCACGATGTTGAAGCCCCCACTGGGCGATGGAAGATCCTGCGAATGGGCCGATCCAAGCCCCACGATTCAGGGCGGACGAAGCTGCTGTTGCAGTCGGTCATTAACCAGGTCAGCTCCCGATGTTACCGTCCACAGGGCCAATGGCCGAAGCCTCCGAAGCCTCGTATGTGTGTGTGTGTGTGTGTGTATGCGTGTGTGTGTGTGTGTGTGTGTGTGTGTGTGTGTGTGTGTGTGTGTGTGTGTGTGTGTGCATGCACGCGGCCACAAAGAAATTGGGTCCCCCCCATGTTTAGATAGCGATGCCATCATTAACAATAGAATTTTGATTAACTCTCGAGCCACTTAACAGATGTACTTTTCCAGCATCACATCATACCATGTTAAACGCCAAAGATGCCTAAATGGACTTTGTGCCTCACGAGGCAAACCTGCTACTTCCAGGTTCAGTTAGACTGATACCAACATGGATGGAAAGAGCTAATACCTGAGGAGAAATGCAGTTCAACTGTGAAAACAGTAGCTTCTGAAGTACATGGTGAGACCTGATCCAATCTGGAATTGGCTGACTTTCAGTGCGAAACATCGGTCATGGAAACAGTTTAGAGATAGAGCTTGGAAACAGGCCTTTCGGCCCACCCAAGTTGATCGGCAATGTGAACAACTAAATATTATATGTGGTTAACTCTGAAAGAAATTCTGCAGGCAGGCTCCACGTTCAGATCTAAATGCATCTATTTCATTTGAAAAGCACAATGGTACAATCTCCATAGCATTTTAACAAAGGCCAAGTCTTCCGGATTGGAATTCCATTCATTAACTGCCAAAACATCTTTTTTCTGAACATGTTTCCTTGGATCACAATAACGCAAGCATTTATCTATCTATCTATCTATCTATCTATCTATCTATCTATCTATCTGTCTGTCTGTCTGTCTGTCTGTCTGTCTGTCTGTCTGTCTGTCTGTCTGTCTGTCTGTCTGTCTGTCTGTCTGTCTGTCTATCTATCTATCTATCTATCTATCTATCTATCTATCTAATCTCTAAAACTCTGATCTTGTGCTCTTCCAGTTTGCGGGGTTTTTCTATTTGTGCAAAATCGGTACGCGATCGGCAGGTTACTCGCCGTTCTCTTGTGCTGCGATTGCAACAAGTTTTGTTCCGATTGGCAGTATATTGTAAAAGTTATAGAGGTTTAAAAATCTTAAAAACTGCGCGTGTGCATATTCCTTCAGTCAGCGCCACGCAGATTGGTTTCTTCTCCTGTCAGTCAATGCCACGGTGGTGATGGCGATGGCGATGTCCCTTCCTGCCCAATCGGTGGTGGCCTGTCCCGCCTCACTCCCCACCTCAGAATAACTTGTCTATCATCTCCCCCACAACCAGCGGTGGATGCGGGGGGGGGTTCAGTGGAGGTCCAAGGCCCAGTGGAGGCCCTAGTCCCATCTCTCTCTCCTTCATAGTTCACCTCTCTCCCCCTCCCGCCCTCTGCGGCAATGGCGGTCCTGTCTATCCTCCCCCTGGGACAGTCTCTCTGTCGCTGTTGTTGCGGTAACTCACCCTTACGGCATTCACGGAGGAGATCTTCTCCACCAGCTCATCGAAGCTCGTGGTGCCCACCAATGACGAACACCGACTCCATCTCCCCCCCCCCCTCCACTACCCGGCGGTGCCAGCGAGCAGGCAGGTGGCGGGCGGGCGGCGGGTGGGCAGGGTGGGGATGGGCCGAGCGGTAGAAGCGGGTGGTTGGACAGGGCGGGCAGTGGTGGAGTGGGCAGGTGGATGGAAGGAGAGTCGGGTTGCAGGGTGGCCGAGCAATTTGCGTGGAGTTTGAGAAACTTACATCCATGATGCAAACTGGTCCGATCTAAACCTCAGCTAACAATGAATGACCTGTGGAGCAAGGAACTGCAGATGCTTCTTTATATGGCTGGAGGGGGGAGGGAGGGAGGGAGTGAATGAGGGTAGAGGAAAGGAGAGGGAGGGAGAGTTTAGGGAGGGGTTGGGGGAGGGGAGGAGGAGAGGGGAATGATCCTGGGGAGGTGAGGAGGCAGGGTGGGGGATTGAGGGAGAGGAAGGAGTAGGGAGGAAGAAGGGGAAAGTGGGGAAGGTGAGGAGAGTGGGGGAGGAGGGGGAATAGAGGGAGAGGAGGGGGTAGTGCGGGAGGTAGGGAGTGGGGAATAGAGGGAGACGAGGGCAGTGGGGGAGGTCAGGAGGGATAGTGGGGGGATAGGGGGAGGTGAGGAGTGGGGGATAGAGGAATAGGAGGGGGGTAGGGAGTGGAGAGGAGTTATGGAGGGAGGGAGGAAATGATTGAGGGTAGGGGAAAGGAGAAGGAAGGAGAGGTGAGGGAGGGATTGGGGAGGGGAGGAGGAGAGGGGAAAGAAGAGGGAGGGTGAAGAGGAGGGGGAGGGAGTGCTGGGGGATGAGGGGAAATGAGCCTGCGTCTGTGCAGTTGGGGACTATTCGTGACTGGTGGAATATTGTGTTGGGGAGTCGGGTAGCATTGGGGGAACGGGTGAGTGGTGGAATATTGCATTATGGAACGGGTTGCGTTGAGGAACCAGGCCTCCCTTGTGTCAGGGACACAACGGGTCCCACTTAGTCTAGTTATTGTAATATTACCATCAATTCCAGACTCAATCAAAATATAACGGTATCTCATGCCATCACAGCAACAAAAAAACAGCGGAGAAATGACTGGCAACTGGGAATCTGCCACCATTCAAAAATAATGGGAGATAAATGTGCTGCTTACATGTATAGTGATGAAAGTGAGTTAAATCTAACTAGATAAATCATAGATATTCATAGGTTTATAGATCTTTTAGTGTTCAGTATGAGAATGACAATAGAAAGCCACTTGTGTATTTTGACAGTGTACATGGATATTTCAGGTGGATATTAAAAACATCATACATTTATCAGTACTCTGTAAATTGTTATTTTTTCTGAGAGTCTGGGTAGCGAATTTTATGATTAATCAGGAAAGAATCAAACCTTTTGAAACAGAGGGCTTAATTGATGAAGGGAGAGAGGGCCATTGAAAGAGCATTTTAAAACGGGCAATTAACATTTTTACACAAATAAATAAAAGGCAACTTAGTTTTTCATAAGTATCAGCTATTTCCTTGAACACTACAGGAGAGCTCATTCTCTAGCCTGAAGCAATATATTACATGAGGGATTATTTGGACATGAATTAATACTTATGACTCACCAAAGGGCCATTTCTCAATCTTAGTTGACCATCAGGAGGTGAGATCAAACTGTGGCTGCAAATTTATTTTATGTAAGAGAGAAAATAGTCTGGAAATGAGATACTTCCTAATAACTAACTGAATCACTAAGAGGGCCATAGAAGTCAGTAAAGTCCCCTTATACACGGAAAGTCTTTTTCTGTGGAATAAGTTGGGAAGTTACACGAACAGTTTGATAAGAAAGGATGTGCATTCATTAAGTGATGGTTTAAGGAAAACAGATGTTTTGTGGATAACCGGTGAAATTACAGCCATGATCAGATTAACTCATTCTGCTAGCAGATTTTGCATAATATTATAAGATAACAAGCAGGCCACATGTACCTGCTTAAGTAGGTCATTTAGTTTGACATGTTGAGAAGGGCAAGCTAGGAATTGGCTCTCTTAGACTCGGGTCAGAGTTGAAAATGTGAGCAGATTAAAATCTGGGAAACTGAAAAGTACGAGATGAAACTGGAGGAATACTCAACATCAAAGTTGGGAACAGAAAGGACTTGACTGCAATTAGTGATTAATAACTGATAATTGATCTGTCATTAATTGTGTTGAATTATTTTTTTCAAATACTGGGATGAACCTCAAAAACAGTTGAACAAAAGTTTAAGAGGGAACTACAGATGCTGGAAAATCGATGGTAGACAGAAATGCTGGAGAAACTCAGCGGGTGAGGCAGCATCTATGGAGGGAAGGAAATAGACAACATTTTGGGTCGAGACCCTTCTTCAGACTGATGTGAGGGGGGGGGGGGCGGGAAAAAGAAAGGAAGAGGTGGAGAGAGTGGGCTGACGGAGAGCTGTGAAGGGGAGGAGAAAGCAGGGACTACCTGAAATTGGAGAAAGGTCCACCACCACCACACTTGCTTACCTTTTTCAAACCAACCACCACCACCACCACCACCACATTTGCTTAGCTTTTTTAACCAATCAACCACCACCGCATTTGCTTTGCTTTTCCAAACCAATCAACCACCACCACATTTGCTTTGCTTTTTCAAACCAACTAACCACCACCACATTTGCTTTGCTTTGTCAAACCAACCAACCACCACCACATTTGCCTTTTCAAACCACATTAAGGACACTCACAGGTCAGTAAAACCACTCACAGTTTAGTGGACATGTGTTCAGTGTTATTCACAGCTCATACTGAGAGTCGTGACTTCTCGCTCCCCCATTTTGCAGCGACTGAGGCAGTCCACACCTCTGGGTTTTATAGTCCCTCCCTCTCCCACCGGAAGGGGCGTGTCCTTCATGGCGTGATTGACAGGAGATAAAATCTCAACATTTTTAAACCATTAATAAATCTTTTTATTTTTCATCGATTGGAAAAATCCTCTTGTCCTGCACAGTGGAGTGGGACTCAAAGATGGCCAAAAATCACAGCCATAAGTGGTAGCATTTGTTCTAAAATCAATATGCAGTACAAACAGGAAGTGGTCAAGATTTCAGTTTTAAATATATAGATATACTAGACTGTGGGACCCGTTGGGTCCCATGTTCACACAGGAGGGCTGGTCCCCCAAATCAATATTCCACCCTCCACCAATTCCAATATTGGTGGCCAGTAGGGGGTGGGCTTTCTGGAGTGCAAGTATAGGTGTTGTGGGATGAAGGGATGGTTTCCAGAGGGCTAGTATGGACATTGTGAGCCAAATGGATTATTGGGGTGGCAGCTCAGTCAGTCAAGCCTGATGTGCTGGCAGCTCACTCACAGCTGGTGGGTTGGCAGTTGACTCATGGCTATTCCTTGAAATTCCATTTCAAGCAGGGTGCAAAACCACCAAATACAAATGTAGTTTCTTACCACTTCAAGCAGGGTGCAAGGCCACCGAATTCAAGTGTAGTTTCCTACCACTTCCAGCAGGGTGCAAGGCCACCGAATTCAAATGCAGTTTCCTACCATTTCAAGCAAGGTGCAGGGCCACCAAATTCAAGTGCAGTTTCGTACCACTTCAAGCAGGGTGCAAGGCCACCAAATTCAAGTGCAGTTTCCTACCACTTCAAGCAGGGTGCAAGGCCACCAAACTCAAGTGCAGTTTCCTACCACTTCAAGCAGGGTGCAGGGCCACCAAACTCAAGTGCAGTTTCCTACCACTTCAAGCAGGGTGCAAGGCCACCAAACTCAAGAGCAATTTCATGCCACTTCAAGCAGGGTGCAAGGCTAGCAAATTCAAGTGCAGTTTCATGCCATTTCAAGCAGGGTGCAAAGCCACCAAATTCAAATGCAGTTTCATACCACTTCAAGCAGGGTGTAAGACAACCAAATTCAAGTGCAGTTTCATACCATTTCAAGCAGGGTGCAAGGCCACCAAATTCAAATGTAGGATCATATCACTTTTAGCAGAGTGCAAGGCCACCAAATTCAATTGCAGTTCTGTACCACTTCAAGCAGGATGCAAGGCCACCAAATTCAAGTGCAGTTTCATACCACTTCAAGCAGGGTGCAAGGCCACCAAAATCAAGTGCAGTTTCATACCATTTCATGCAGGGTGCAAGGCCACCACATTCAAATGCAGTCTCATACTATTTCAAGCAGGGTAAAACCACCATAAAACCACACAAAACACCACATAAACACCACACTCACAGTTCAGTAGACTTTCAGTGTGTTCAGTTGATGCTCAGCTCAGACAGAGTTGTGACCTCTCCCTCCCCACATCTTGCAGAGACTG
The DNA here is from genome assembly GCA_963514005.1 of Raja brachyura. Next base: position 39,732,150 of record OY740787.1, on the reverse strand, counting down.
CCACACCCACACTTCCGCGTTTTATAATCCCTCCCCTCTCCCACCAGAAGGGGCGTGGCCTTCATGGCGCAATTGACAGGAGAGAGATTCTCAACAATTTTTAAACACTAATAAAACTTTTATTTTTCATTGATGGGAAGAGTCCTCTGCGCCTGATGAGCGGAGGGGGACTGAGTAAGGTGGCCAAAAATCACAGCCGTAAGTGCTAGCGTTTTATCTAAAATCAATATACAGTGCAAACAGGAAGTTGTCAAGTAACCACCACCAACAACAGCCATTTGCAGTGCTTCACTTCGAAACAACCACCACCAACAACAGCCATTTGCAGTGCTTCACTTCAAACCAACCACCACCAACAACAGCCATTTGCAATGCTTCACTTCAAACCACATTAAAGGCACTCAAGGTCAGTAAAACCACACTCACAGTTTAGTAGACATGTGTTCAGTGTTATTCTCAGCTCAGACTAAGAGACATGACCCTCTCGCTTCCGCATCTTGCAGTAACTGATTGAGGCACTATGGGTTTTATAGTCTGGGTTTTATAGTCCCTCCGGAAGGGGTGTGGCCTTCAGGAGAGAGAATCTCAACATTTTTTAAACACTAATAACTTTTATTTTTAATCGATGGGAAAAATCCTCTTGTCCTGCACAGCAGAGGGGGACTCTGATTAAGATGGCCAAAAATCACAGCCATAAGTGGCAGCGGCTTTTCTAAAATCAATATACAGAGCAACAGGAAGTGGTCAAGATCAGACTTTTAGTAATATAGATATATGGATAAAAGGAACAAGAGAAATGATGGTGGAATCATTCTGGCTAAGTAACTTGACTCCAGATGATTTCAATGAGGATTGAATGGCTGTAGGATCATGCAAAGTATCATAGAGAGATACGCTGCAGAAACACACCTTTTGGCCCAGAGAGTCCTCTCCAACCATAAGCCATTATTTCACATGAATTCAACATTGAGCCCATAATTTATTCTCCAAACATTATCTTCAACTCTCCTCAGATTCTACCACTCACCAACACACAAGGGGGCAAATAATCAACTTACCTGCATGTCTTTGGGATGAGTGAGGGAACTAGTGGACCGAAAGGAATCCCACGTGATGACAGGGAGAACATGCATACTCCATACTAATAGCACCCAAGTGGAATGTAAATTCCTTGTTTACAACCTATTTATTTTTTGATTAATAATGAATGTTTGGCTTTCCTTTATTTACTTAAACTTTAATATGTGTCCCATTGTCAAAGACATTTAAATTTATTAATTCCTCACTGAATTTACAGTCAGCAACACCAAGGATGTAGTTTATCTCCTTTTCAAGTTTTTAGTGGTGATTTAGGAGGTGAGGGTGTTTGCTCAGTGCACTGCTTGAAGCTCTGCCACATCTCAGGTCTCTGGTTCATTATGGGGCCAGCAAGACGGCACATTTGGAATTGGAGCAGTGAAGTACATGCATGGGGCAAGTGTGCATGACAGGTCTGGATGGCTGGCCTGAGTCAATAGACTGTAGCCCAATTAATATGTTCAGAAAACCTTGGTATATGAAGGCATCAAATATTTAATGGGACTGGATGACTGATGTATAGGGTGGGAGGATACAGTGAGAGGCATCAAGAATGCATGAATCCTCCATTAAATGTCCCTGTGGATGGAGATCAAGAATTGAAATGTGAGTAACATAACCTCAGGCTTCCTCTTGCCCATTGGGGCAGAGACTGGCATGTGGTCTAATGAGACCTGGGTGGTGTGGGAACATACATCTAAGGAAATAAAACACATTTGAAAACACAGGGAATTTGTAACGTTCAACACAATTCACACTTTGATTATGCACAGGAAACTCAAAATTAAGTGTTTCTTACAACATTGTGATTATTATATAATTTAGCTATTTCAAATGAATTACTAATTAAATCATTCACACCTTGTAGATTGGTAAAAAGTGCTTGAAACACATAGTCTGCATAAATTTTCATGAACAATTTTGAGTTTTCTAAATTCAAGGCTCAAATAATATTGCTTTTGGTCGGTGCGTTTTGTCGATTTGGTCAGTAAGGATTTCAGGTTCCAAATGGAAATGCTTCCACATGAGTTAGTCATTATTATCTGCTGCTTTGACAGTTCTTCCCATCAGCTGCATGTTTCATCGACATTCATTCATTACCTTTCAGAACTTTGCAATATGGAAGTAAAGATGATTATTATGTAGTTATGGTAAAAGGAATCATTATCCCACATGGCATGCTGTGACACTATTGCCAAGAACTCATAATAAGATGTGCACTTGAAAATGAAACACCTTACTTAGCAACTGTGTTATTTTTTAACTTCTGCTTTGCCACTTAGAGCAAGTGGAATGGCCCAAGGCTCTTCAGAGGATTTACATAGTTTTAAAATAGCTATTTGCAAAATTCAAAACGAAGGACAGAATAAGGCTGGCTCATTCAAATATTCATGGGATCGTGAGCCTGGTTTGCTGATGGCATATAATGTCTAGAAACACAGAATAATTTTAATACACAAAAAGATCAACCTGCATAATGTAGCGATCTACATGGTGACCAGTATAATATTGGTGCTAAATCCTCATGCACGGGTTTGTGGCACATGTCCTGCTAAATATTGGTGAGGGAACTGGCACGTGTGGAGATATTATCTGGCATGGAGAAAACAGACTGTTGCATCAATCAGCATCCAATGCTGAGTCAATGGTGCCATTTTTGCCATTGAGGTGAGGGCGAGATGGACCATCGAGAATGAGGGGACCGTCAAGAGCAAAGTGGACTGTTGAGAGTGCGGTGGACAGTTGAGGGCATGGGTGGATCGTCAAGAACTAGGAGTGCCGCCGAGAGCGTGGAGGGCCGCTGAGAACTACCTGGTGGGGGTCTGTCAATAAGGAAACGGGGACTCAGCGGGAGGAGGGGTTGGGGGGGGAGAGGCAACCGAGAACAATGTGGAGACCTGGTGGGGGGGCATCGAAAATGCAGGGGTCCTAGCGATGGCTCCCTGTTGCCATATGCGGTGGCAGGCAGAAGATAGGACTGTTCAGAGCTAGAAATGTGGCGACACTTGTGTATTATTTAGGTGAGATCTGCTACATGATTTTACTGAGTTGTATGCAAAACAAAGCATTTTTTGTGACAATACCGTGTACATGTGACAATAAAGTATCATTGAATCATTGAATTTTCACATCCACCCCTTGAGCAAGTGCTCCATCCACCTTTCTTCAGCCAACCTCACTTTCAGCAGTGCAAATGACCATCTTATACCCCATCAAAAGTTAATTAAAGGGATAATCCACTGTTGCAGGATAAAAGGGGAATTATTTAACTGGTGCTTACTGTGCCTGAGTGTGATACTTTGTAGAATCTTTAAAAGTTGCTGCATTTAACAAGCAGCGGTGTGCCAGGTGCTGAAGGAATTTATCCTGATACCGAGGCTTCTCCATTATTTACTTTCTCCCATGTCTCATGGCTGGGAGAAGCCACAGAGTGGAAGCTGTCCAGAAAAAGCTGCCGAGGAAGGTGAAGAGGAGAGGGAGGTAATGATTCTCAGTATGAATCATTGTCCACTGGCATACCCTCTCTGAATCTTGTGGAAGAGTGTGAGATGTTTGTACATCTGAAAAAAACATATTCATTAAAGTCTGCTCCCTGCTACCGTCACAACTGCACCCTCAGGCCAAGGAGAGGGCCTTATTGTCAGTAGTTGTGAGAGTCAGTGTAGCCGGGAGCTTTTATGTGTATGGAGGTCCACCCAGCGTGGATCTGGAGAGTCTCCATATCTTGCTGTTTATTGCATAAAGGTAAAGGCTGACAGCCCCTGCAGAATGGGAGCTGAATGCATTCCATTCTCCATTGACAGAGCAGCAAATCAGAAAAGTTGCGGCTTTGCAAAGATTGCAGGACTCTGTGACATAAGTTGCCATTGACTTGACACACACTGCTTTTCAGGCACCAAATGTGAACTCTGTAACTGAAAGCAGTTTGCATCCTCCTTGTCCATCTGGTCTGGGGCGAATTACATGGCACAGTGAAGAGAAAGGGTCAATTTGAGGCCGACAGTCAGAATGCCTTCAGTCTGCAATGCCACCTGAACTTGAGCCACCCTTGGAATACAAAGAATAGCTGCTGGTGCACTGGGGGCCAAATGTGGACAACAATGTCCAAGGCAGAACTGACACACCAATCGACAGCTTGCACACAAGAACCTTGCAGCCACATTAGATATGATTGATCGGACAAGTGGCATGTGGTTCAGCAGCCTGAACCGTTGTGGCAGAGCTCTGCAATAGTCAGCAGAGTTAACATTTGTGCAATGCCACATGATGCATCATAACGGCTCCATGAAAGCCTGATACCTGTCACCAGCTTTACGGGTAACATTTGTGGAGATGGTGCAAGGAAAGGAAAGGAGGAGGGTGAACGAAGAAGTAAAGGATCAGGATGCAGTTGGAACCATTGAAGTCTACAATTGCCACGAGCCTCTCACGCTGAAGGAGGCTAGGATAGAAAGTTTAGTTCTAGCTCAGTACACTGAATAGGGTCAGAAAGAACACAAAGTCTTTAACATAGTATAGTATTAACACTATAGTTAATAGACCTGTGATCCATAGCTCCATTGAGTCATGGCCAAAAAAGTTGTGCAATGATTATTCACCTGCTTGAATAATTTTAATGAGATGAGTGGAAGCAAACTCAGTATTCAAACTGAGAATGAACACCATGTGAAGGAACTTTCCCAACACAGCCATTTTGAAAGCAGAGATAAAGATGTTCCAGTCCCAAGATGCACCGAGAAAAGAGTGGACAGCATGATGGAGCAGCAGTAGAGTTGCTCCCTTACAGCGCCAGAGACCTGGGTTTGATGCTGACTGTGGGTGCTGTCTGTACCGTGTTTATAAAGTCTCCCCGTGACCTGTGTGGATTAACTCTGGTTTCCTCCCACACTCCAAAGACTTGTGTACAAAGGTTTGTAGGCTAATTGGCTTGGTAAAATTGTAAATTGTCCTTAATGTATGTAGGATAGTGTTAGTGTGCGGCGATGGCTGGTCGGCGTGGACTCGGTGGGCCGAAGGGACCCAGTTTCCACAATATATCTCTAAATTAAAACTATGTTAGCTAGAAGGAGCAGATCTGGGGGAGGTTTTCCTGTCCCACCTCCACTCGATACTGATGCACCATGTAGGATTATGAGCAGCGGATAGATACAGAGGCGTTGTGACTCTTTGATCTTGCTGAGCATTACATAGTTGCTCAGTAAGCCCTGTCCTTACGACATACAGGCCCAGAATTTCACCTGGGATATTGCTAGTATTTGGGAGGATGGAGCCAGCGACGGAGAGGAGAGAGAACCGGGGTTTGGCCTACTGGGGCCTCATGGTCAGCTGCTGGAGGCACCTCCAGGGAACATAGATGGACGGGCAAGGAGAGGGACGTGGCATCCAAGGAAGGAGATGGCTGGAAGCCAGCAGCAGCCTGGGACTTGTCTGGGACAGGCACGTGAGCGTTCAGGTAACAGAGGAATATGGTTCAAGCACAGGCAGAAGGAATTTCTCATCATGTTTGCCACAGACATTTTGGGGTGAAGGCCTGTTCAGCTGCTGTACTGTTCAATGGTCTATGTTCAAGGCCGCAGGGGACTAAGAATGGGAGCCAGTATCGATCCAATGGGCCAAACAGCCTCCTTTAGTGTCATTATAAGTATAAGAGTTCTAGTTGTCCTTCTAACCTCAATATTGAAATCCAGACTATAATTTTTTTCCACGGTGCTATTTTTTTGATTTACAAACTTCTTAATCATGGGTGTGACAGTCAAATCTAAATTGTGGACATGTATCATGGAGAGCAAGGGACATACCACTTATTCCTCTGGCGCCTCGTGACATATAACAACCCAGTTGCTAAATGAACCATGAAACCTGGCCCTCTCCTTCTTGCCACAAAGCCAATTTTGGATCTAACCTCAAGAAATAGTCTTAAACACATGCTTTAAGTTGTAGACACATTTTAAATATGAGCTGAATCCCACGGTCAAAGAGAGCCCAGCAGGAAAATAACAAAAAATAAAATCCCTCCAAAATCAATCCAAAGAGGCTGATATTGAAACAACTCACACCACACATGTCAGAAATACTAATCATCTGATAGGCTGACACAGAGTTGTAAGCAGATAATTTATATGCAGCTACATTGGGAGGGACTTCTTTGAAAATTCTGGAGTTTTGGGTTGAATATCAATTGCAATATTGACAGGGATATTCAGGCGACATTTGATGACAGTCCAGATGTCAGCTGCTCTCCCCATGGACCAATCCTCCTTCAGCCTCATGGTTAAAACCTGTTTCTCGGATCTTATCTTGAAGTTATTCAAAAGGAAAGACTTAGATCTATATGGATTCCATCATAGAGCAGGGTGTCCCAATTTGTTCTATATGTACTACAGCAGGGGAAGAGATTAATAGCTGCCTTTGAGCTAATTGCATTTCCCAAAGAGCATTCCCCTTAACCAATAAAATGTATTTGTTAATTATATTTTGCTCTACCTGAAATGATATGATGACTGTTTACATAAACAGATCACAAAGAGAGTCATTTTATTATAGAGTTCAATTATGTAGCAGTCTGTTAATCCCATCGTTGTCACTGCAAAGCTGTTATTGAACTGTAAATATCATATTATGCTAAATGGGTTTAAAAGCAAATATTATCAGCTATATTTGCCGGTATTACAACTGGAGTTTTTTCTAGTATAGACATTGAATTATTGTTCATGCTTTTGGCATTAATGTCTTTATGTAGGAAACACAGAAGCTAGTCTGTGAGCACCAATCATCCACCAATGGGTGATAATGGGAGATATTGACCATGTAACTTGATTTCAAGTGATGCTAATTGCACGGTAACCTTTTGTCCCAACAAGACTAACTCCCCTGCTCTTCCTTGAAATTGGACCAGATAATTATTTGCTTCCACCTGCGTCAGTGGACGAGTCTCATCTGAAAGATGGCCTTCTGCTATTCTCCACTCAGTAAGAAGTAGATTTTTGTGAACCCTGAAGTGAGATTTAAATTCACAATCCCATGCCTTGGAGGTAAGGGTGTTACCCACTGAGCCACAGCTGACACTACTTAGAAGAAAAGTGCACGGACAAGCCAAGAGCAAACTGTGCCAGGCATCTGGGTCAAAAACTCCACATGGGATTGCAAGCCAATTTTCTAGCAGGAAACATCTGAAACTGTGCACAGGATTTTATTTACTGGGTGTATGGAATGCTCTCAATATAAAACTGCAGAAGATGTACTAAGTTCGAGAAGCCTTGTGATAAACTTTATTGGTCACGTGAGTGAAATAATTTTTCTGTTTGGTGCTAATGTCACATGCAATTATTTATTCTGAGCAGTCATTTGCCTGCTCTTCCCAGGAGTACAAAATAAATATGTTTTCCTCGGTTGAGATTCTGTGGCACTGGACTAATTGCTGGCGATTCCTAACTGCACTCCACCGTTGAATTCTCCAGGGGAAATCTGCTTGTTGAATCTGTATTGAGTTGGACCTGATGTAGGTCCAGTGAGTGCGTTCACCTGAATGAGGCGGAAAGTCTTCGTGAGAGAATGGTAATTAAAATCTATACGTACGGTACATCTTTTTTTATTTTTACTTACGTAAACTGAGGGCATCTAGAGGATGTATATTTTTCACACTGAAGTCTGGCTCAGCCAGTAGCACCTAGGAATAGACTGGGTGACAACCAAGAATAGTTTGGTGACTACTGGAGAGACAGTTGATGGCACGGAAAGCCGGAACCCGGGAAAGGCTGGGTTAGCACCCCAGTCTGTGACTTTCGTGAGAAAGACACCTAATAAAGCTACAGAAAGGCTTAATGAACCACCAAGGCCTAAAAATCCATCAGGCAAGAATGAAATGCTCGGAGAAGGAGGAAGAGGAGCAATGCACAGGTCTTGAACCTGGTGAGATGCAGGAGGAGCCCGGTCAGGACTCACCCCACAGGGCCCAGTCCCTCTACACACTAGAGTCTCCCAACCCCTGCAGAGTAGTTATTAAGAAGGCTGATCTGTGGGCGGTTGCTGCTGTCGGGGCCTGATTAACCCCAGCTGGGTCGCCTGGGCGAGGGTGTCTGATGTTGTGGGACCCGAAACACCCGATGACCCCAGGTCACATAACTGAGGATGTGTCCCCGCGCATCTAGAAGATGTATATTTTCTCTAATAATGTTTATATCCCTGACAGAGTTATAGAGTAATAGATAATTGAAACAGATCTCTGGCCCAACTCATCCATGCCGATCTTGATGTCCATCTAAGCTAGTTCATTTTCCTGCATTTAGCCCATATCCTTCATAAGTTTTCTTATCCATATACCTGTCCAAATGTCTTAAGTATCTCCGGCAGCTCATTCAACATATACACCACTCACTCTGTGAAGAAGTTGCCCCTTGGCTTCCATTTAAATCTTTCCCTTCTCACCTTAAACTAAAGGCCTCTTTTTGCCATCTTGATTTCCCTCTTAAGCAGTCCTACACCATACACGTTGAGTGATTTGCTTGACCTTGATGGCTGAATTCCGATGTATCTCTTTTTTCTGAACCAGGGCTGCAATATCTCATATCAACCAGGGTTCCCCAAATTTACCAGCCTTGTCCTTCACTCTACCATTCCCTGCTCTTGCTATTGCCCTTTTAAAACCCTCCCACTTGCTAGACATCACTTTACATGAAAACAGTCTCATCCAATTGACCTCTGCGTTTCCCTCCCCCCTCCTCCAAAATTGGCCTTCTCCCAAGTTAACACTTTTACTTTTTCCATAAATCTAAAAAAAACTAATAGGATTATGATCACTGGTTCCACAGTGCTCCCCCATTGACTTGAGTAACTTGTAAGGCTCATTGGCCCATAATTTCCTGGTTTGATTCCCACGCCCCTTTAAGCAAAGAAACAACGTTAGCGATTCTCCAGTACTCTGGGACCACATCTGATCTAAAGAGGTTACAATAATCTCTGTAAAATCCCCAGCAATCTGCTCTCTTGCCTCACTGCGTTGCCAATAACGCAGGATAGATGCCATCAGGCTATAGGGCCTTAATGTACCTTTCACATTATTTAGGAGACCCAATGTAGATGATATGTGTGTACACCTTTAACAGTAGTGACGTAGCCCTTGCTAACCACTCCCCCATCATCGAGTATAACTGTGACCTTCCCACCCTTAGCTCTCTCTCTAGTGTTCGTGACAGACCACGTATAGCTAGGGCAGTGATGTGTGTGTTTAATTAATAAAGTAGTAGTAAAGATTTCTCTGTGTACGCACATGTTCCTTACACCCAACAACCCCTCCTTCTTGATTTTGCTAGAATATCAAAATACCCCTTTCTAATCTCACTATTCTCCATGTTCTTCTCCTTGAGGAATACTAAGCAAAATATTCATTTACTATATCGCCCACTTCCTCTGTCTCCAGGCATCAATTCCCTTATTTACCCTCCTACCCTCTCCATAGTTATCCTCTTGTTTTTAATAGATGTATAAAATGCCTTGGGAATCTTCTTAATTATCTTCACTAAGGGCATTTCATGGACCCTTGCAGCCCTCCTGATTTCTTGAATAAGTTCTCTCCAATTGGCCTCTGCGTTTCCCTCCCCCTTCCTCCTAAATTGGCCTGCTCCAAGTTAACACTTTTACTTTTTCCATAATGGAAGCTGGAAAGAACTTATTCAGCTTCCTAAACTTACTAATGGAATAAATTTGCAACATCTCTTGTAATCGAATGTTCTTGAAACTTGCCATTCTTGCCTTTCTTTCTAACAGGAATCTGTTTGTCCTGAATTCTTCCCCACGGGAACATGTTGCAAAGCAGTAGATGCTAGCTCACTATTGATAACATTTTGTTAATCAACATAATATGGGAAAAAACATGTGAAGTAAATCATCACTATTATTCATGACAGTGAATAGCACAACAGACTCACAGAGTTAAATGGCCAACTTCTGCTGTTCTCATTGTTGGCTGTTGAATAGAGTTATGCCATGGTTGTAGCAGTGTGTACATACATATATACAGGCTGCATTAGAGAAGGGATATTGCGGTGACATTAAAGGTGAAAATAAGCTTTACTGCAAATGGAGAATATGCAAGACCTTTTGAATTTCAGGATTCATACCAATTCACAAAACTGAGCATCAATGCAAACAAAGATTAAATTATTATTAGTAATCTTTAATAATACACAACACTGGCATAAAACGGCTTTATTACTAGTTGGGGAACTGCTTTTAATAGTTGAGAAAACAACAATATCTTCTGAAATATTATTGCACAATAATGTGATGAAGGAAACGACCATTATGTTCTCGGAAGCAGAGAAATTTAAAGGAAACCAAGTAAAATAATTCATCAGAAACTGGAGCCTAAATAATGACTGTTTGTTTCCTCTGGTGGGCGAATTGACACCACATGGATATATATTTAAAATTAGTATGAAAATCATATTATGATTTATATAAAATCATAGTATGAAAATCCTCCTTCAACATCGCATCTGCACATAGGATGAGGTGTTCCAAACCAGGGCATCGGAGATGTCCTCATTCTTTGGGGAACGGGGGTTCCCTTCTTCGACTATAGATGAGGCTCTCACCAGGATCCCCTCTATATCCTGTAGCTCAGCTCTCACTCTCCATCCCCCCACTCACCTTCCACCCTACCAGCCGTCACACAACAGATAATCCTCCGACATTTCGCCACCTCCAACAGGATCCCACCACTGGCCACATCTTCCCATCTCCTGCCGTTTCGGCTTTCCGCAGAAACCCTCCCTCCGTAACTAATTGGTCAAATCATCCCTTCCCACCCAAACCACTCCCTCCCCTGGCACTTTCCCTTGCAACTGCAGGAAATGCTACACTTGTGGCTTTACCTCCACCCTCGACTCCATCCAAGGACCCAAGCAGTTTTTCCAGCTGAGGCAGAGGTTCACCTGCACCTCCTCCAACCTCATCTATTGCATCCACTGTTCTAGGTGTCAACTGCCCTACATCGGTGAGACCAAGCGCAGGCTTAGCGATCGCTTTGCCCAACACCTCCGCTCAGTTCGCATTAACAAACCTGATCTCCCGGTGGCTCAGCACTTCAATTCCCCCTCCCATTCTGAATCCAATCTTTCTGTCCTGGGCCTCCTCCATGGCCAGAGTGAGTCCCACCGCAAATTGGAGGAGCAGCACCTCATATTTCGCTTGGGTAGTTGACACCCCAGCGGTATGTACGTAGACCTCCAATTTTAGGTAGTCCTTGCTTTCTCCCTCCTTCCCCTCTCCTTCCCAGCTCTCCCACAACCTACTGTCTCTGCTTCTTCCTTTCTTCTTCCTGCCCCCCCACTCCCACATCAGTCTGAAGAAGGGTCTCCCCCGAAACATCATCTATTCCTTCGCTCCATCGATGTTGCCTCACCTGCTGAATTTCTCCAGTATTTTTGTCTACCTATGAAAATCATAAGATTCAGAAGGTAGACTTACAGGCAAAATGTTTTAAGCATTTGGATTGGATTACCACAAATGGTGATTGAAGTCAAAATCAATTGTGAGAATGAATTGGATTAACGTTGAAGGGAAAAATATTAAATGTGCAAGGGAAGGCTGAGGTGGATTTACATTGCCTTATGGTCAGGTTTGATCAGTTCAGCAAGGTATCGGGAGCTGGTTGTCATACATTGTTGTACCCTAAAAGGAGGGTGGTGACATTAGTGGGTTGGAGAGGAGGTGGGCGGGAGAAGAGGAAACTGGAAAGAAGAATCATTCAGTGCCACTCATGAAGTAAAAATAAACAAGCAGTGTCAAGTGAAAGTAACAATACTGTGCAATAACAAGATAAATTAACCGTTGTAAGGACAGCTATTGTAAAATCCCCATTCCTATCCTGAAACATAGTAAATAACAGGATCCCATTTTATTTGTTCAGGGTTTGTGCCCTTAATTGTGTCACAATTGCAGATCTGTCTGGTAATTCTCTGCCTGAATATCAAAACAAACATTGTCCACCTGTTATTATCTGTGGAAACCAGTAGGGGATTATCCAAGCCTATGTTATGTCAGCCACTAAACAAAGGCCAAGATCAATGCTATTGCTTCATGCTCAAAAAGACACCTAGTTGTTCCAAAATAGATTCATTTCCCCAAGTATACATCTGTACAAATAAAAAGACACAAAGTACTGGAGTAACTCAGCGGATCAGGCAACATCTCCGGAAAACATGGATAGGTGATGTTTCGGGACCCTTCTTCAGTATACATTTCTGAACCTTCAAGCATTTGCTTAGCAGGAAGGTCTAACACAAGCATTCATATCACGGATTTAGAAATATCATATAAATAATGCACTCATTATTCACATCTTTGTACACGTGGTCTAAAGTTCTACAGTGATTTTCCCTCTCCTACATCACTTCCTTCTGCCTTGCACCCCTCCATGATTTGTCACCCATATCCCCCAAAGGCATCAGGCGTGGCAATGTGAGCTTTTTCTCAGGTGTCTTCATCTGAAACCATTGATATATTGCATTTTTGATTTCTCCTCCTGGAAAATAGAATATTTTCTCACTTAGTGGTGGGATCCACACTTCCAGCTAAAGAAATGTGGTGCAAGTAGAAAGTAAATCTCTTAAAGGCAGCAAGTGAATTGTGGTGAAAAATATGCACTAAAGTTACAGTGAAAGGTTTACCTGTGACTGGTTGATCAGGTGTAGGTAACACAAAATTCATGCTTTTGCCACACAATTGTAAGCACCAGTGTGCTGACTACTGACTAGTGCTGATGCCCTGCTACAATTTAATCAATGGCTGACATTGTGCCCTGGAGCACTGCTTACTCTTTCCAGTTACTGCTGGAGTCCATTTATAGAACAGAAGACAGAATGCAAAATATGGACCATTCAGACCCTTGTGCTTGTCCTGTTATGTCTCAAAACAAAAGAGACGGCAGCTATTAGAATCAACCTTTCCTCAACTCTCCTTTCCTGCCCAATCCCTATTCTGATAGAATTTCCTTTAGTCCAAAAATGCATCTGTCATAGCACTGAATATACTTAACGCAGCTTCCCAAGGTCGAGAATTCCGAAGGCTCACAATGCTTTGAGAGAAGAGAATAGAAGAGAAGGGCTTTCTCCTTATCTCCATCTGAAGTGGCTGATGCACTATCCTGAGACTAAGGCTTACCAACCAGGGGTAATAGCCTTAGAGCATCAACCCTGCCAAATCCACTCAAGATCTTACATGTTTCAATGAAGTCACGTCTTCGCAACAAACTGACATTCCCGCTGCCCCCTTGAGATAGATTCCTTGGCATATTCAGTAGAAAACCTCCAACCTATCCTGTGATGCCTCACACAATGCATAAGCTACATGGATACAACCCAGTCTGGCTGTGTAAGAACAATCAGCTTAGTACAGGGATCGCCATCATCAGCGGCCTCAGCATGCACAGAACAGGCTTTGCGATTTATGGGTCAAAATTCCTATTAAATAACGCCTATAGCCCTGAATGAAGCAGTGCTGCATGATCCAATTTCCAAAACAATTGCTTTACTGAGAGATGATTACCATGACTTAAATAAGTCTAGAGACATAAACAGAGGCTTGCAGATGTAGCATACAGTAGATTGCCAGGAATTTCCACGAAGCAGTATGTGTGAATTCCTTGGACAGATATTGTGGACTGTTCTGATGGACACTCGGTACCACATTTGAAATTGGTCCAAAGCCAGAATTATCTTCATATGTGCTGGGCGTGTCACTGAAGCCTTGGTGAAGGTCATGCAGAGGAGGGGGGATATACTGAAACCACAAGGATGAGTGTGTGTAAGGATTCAAATAAACCTTCCCTGACCCCCTGGCCCACTATCCTGTTGCAGATATGGCTGCTGGTGTGGTCTCATCTCATAAGATCATAAGATCATAATTGATAGGAGTAGAATTAGGCCATTTGGCCCATCAAGTATACTCCGTCATTCAACCATGGCTGAACTATCTCTTCCTCCTAACCCCATTCTCATGCCTTCCCCCCATAACCCCTATCACCCGTACTAATCAATCTCCTCCTCCCATTCATGGTCCAGACCAAGGGGATCCTAACAAGATGCCTAGGATTGCACTCTATCCTTTCCACTGTCACCCCCATTCCCACTGTCACCCCCATCCAATGAGATAGAGTCCGAGCATTTAACATGGCAACCAGCAATTCAATGATCTCCGTGCTGCCGTTCCAGTCGCTGGCTTCAGTTCCTTTACCAAGATGATGGCTAATTACTGACAGAAAAGTGTTTCTGCTTAGGATATTTTGACAAAAACTCTTTGACCTGAAATGTTAGTTGTTCTCTCTTCACAGATGCTACCTGACCTGCTGATTGTTTTCAGCATTTTCTGGATTTAATTTGGAGTTCCAGCACCTGTGGTTATTTAATCTTAGAAATCTTGGCTTGAGGATTAGGAAACACATGTAAGATTATTTTAAGGATATTTATTAGTAAGATTAAACGAGAACTTACCAGTTTGAAGTTTGATCTTTATTTTATGAGGAGTTACGATGAGGGATTACGTGAAGACTCCGCCAGCACGCATGCGCGACATTCTTCAAAGCAGTGGTGTGAAATCACAGACAGTCACAATGACTAATATAGTAAGATAAGAGAGAACTTTCATACCAGGTGATCTTTATGGTAGAGGGTTGGGAGCGGAGGGCACGTAATCCCTCATCGTAACTCCTCATAAAATAAAGATCAAACTTCAAACTGGTAAGTTCTCGTTTAATCTTACTATTTTATTTCGGTAGTCACATGAGTGACTACGTGAAGATTTCAAAGCTCTGTGATTTCATGCCCTGGAAGCTCCATGCTCACACACCGCTAAAGTTGGGATAAGAGGATGAACGTAATTCAGACAAGACACTGGCTGAAAAACAAAAATAGGTATTTATTCATACCAAAACAATATAGTGTCCCATAAGGGTAAACTATCTGGCAGCACTCAAAATCCTCCCTGCATAAGTGTCAGGGGAGGTCACGGGTTTATAGTAAAAGCGGTGAAAAGTCTTTTCGTTACTCCAACCCGCTGTGGCCAGGATGTGGTCCAATGGTACTTCCATCCTCCTAGCCGCCGAGGTGGATGCCGCCCTGGTGGAGTGAGATTTGAATATGTTAGTGTCCACCCCCGCCGCATCCAGTACCACCCTTAACCATCTAGAAATGGTTTGCACCGTGACTTTATGATGGGGCTTCTTGTGACTAATGAGCAATGCTGTCTCCGTGCCCCTTAGATTTTTGGTGACTGTGATGTATCGTGAAATTAACGTGACGATACAGAGACGAGAATCTGCTGGATAAGCCAGAAATTCCAAAGTATGACCAGACACTCCGGGTCGATCTTGTTTCAACAGTCCCTGCACATAAAAAATGATTTTGTCATTGGTGATTGTCATAGCATCCAGATTAAGTTTGTGCAGGGACTGGACCCGTTGTGCCGTGATAAGTGCCATGATCATTACCATTTTGTAAGTGAGTTTTGCCAGAGTGAGTCCCGAGTTAGGTGTCCATCCTCGCAGCATAGTCAAGACTGTGCTGATATCCCAAGTATGGCTATATCTGGCCCTGGGGGGATTGGAATTGAATATTCCCCTCATAAGTTTGGATACTAAAGGATGTGATCCAATTCCCAATTGGTCACTCCCCCGGCCCAAGTAGGATGATAGGGCACTCCTGGCACTGTTTATGGCACTGTAGCTCAATCCCTCATCAAAGTGAAGGGTAGCCAAGAATTCCAGCACTTCCGTTATGGTGGCGGTTTCATATGTGGTGTTGGCTGTGATGCAGAATCCTTCCCATTTCCTGATGTAGGTCAGGTACTGCTTCTTTGTGGACTCTCTGCAAGCTGCTGTGATGGTGTCTTTGGTCCTGTTGGTGAGTCCGAATCCGCAAAGAGGCCGTTTTAAAATCTGCAAATTAACAGGTCCATGCGGTCATGACATGGGTGATGTTCTCCTGTTACGGGGTGAATGAGCAGGCTTGGTCTTTTATTGACCCGGATGCAAGGTTCTGTGGCCATCTTCTGTACCATAGGGAACCATGGTTGGGTAGGCCAGTCGGGCACCACCAAAATCCCCGATTGGAATCTTGTTTTATTTTCTGCAAGACCCGACTGATGAGGCAGAAAGGGGGAAATGTATAGCAAAACAAATCCCCCCAATGTAGCGTGAAGGCATCCATCGCTACTGCCCCCGGGTCTGGTTCCCAAGCAACATATGTTGGTAGTTGGTGATTTAACCTAGACGCGAAAAGGTCGATATCTGGTGTCCCATAACATTCTACAATATCTGAAAACACATTCCGATCCAACATCCATTCTATGTTGTCGTTGAATTTGCGTGACCTGGTGTCTGCCACTGTGTTTAGCTTACCTGGAAGGTAAGTGGCTGAAATCCAAATTTCCCTTTGCAGACACCAGTGCCAGATATTGTTAGCCAATTCATCACACGATATCGACTTTATACCGCCCATGTGGTTAATATAGGCCACCACCGTGGTGTTGTCAATTTGTATTCTAACATGAACTTTGTGCATATTTGTGCAGTATGCTTTAAGGCCGTGAAATGCTGCCAGCATTTCTGAATAGTTAATCCCCAAGTTTTTGAATTGGGTTAACTCTGGTGCACTCCATCTACCTCCACAACTAGAGGTAGTGTTAGTAGCTCCCCACCCTTTGGCGCTGGCATCCGTTTGTAAGATGATCGAGGGATTGATGATAGTGATCGGTTTAGAACAATTTTGGGCATTACCCATCCACCAATATAATTCGGCTTTCGCCTTTTCCAGTATTTTCATAGGCCTATCGAAATGGCCTGCATGACTTTTGAGCGCTGTAATTTTGGCTCTTTGTAAGTTTTGGTAATGTAAAGGCCCAAATTGTGCTGCAGGAAATGCAGCCACTATCTTCCCAATCACCCTGGCCACCTGCCGAATGGATGGGTCCTTAATGCCAATGAGGCTCCTGCAAGCCTCTATCAAGTCCTCCACCTTGCTTGGTGGCAACGTGATAGACATTTGCACTGAGTCAATAATGAACCCTAGGTATTTCATGGTGGTAGAGGGTTCTAATATTGATTTATCTGGATGTATAATGAAACCCAGCTTCTGAAAGAGATGTTTCGTGGCTGTAACTGCCAATGTAGCCATTTCCAAATTTTCCCCCACAATGAGGATGTCATCAAGATAGGCCATAACAGTATGATTCTGTTTCCTTAAGTAGGCCAAAGCTGGTTTTAATATCTTGGTAAACAATCTGGGTGCTGACGATAACCCATTAGGTAAGGCTTTGTATTGCCATAATTGTCCCATCCAGATAAATTTTAAGTATTTCCTATGATCCTTGTGTATTGGTACTGAATAGTATGCATCTTTGAGGTCAATGCATGCCATGTAGTACCCATCGGCTATTAACTGTATAGCAGTGTCGAAGGTGTCCATTTTGAAATGAACATACTGAACAGAAGTATTCAGTTCGGTCAAATCTATGATAATGCGGCAACCGCCGTCTTTTTTATTTTTGGTGAATATATTAGACACGAACTCCTGAGGTTCTTTAATGGCTTTCTCAATTACCCCTTTTCCTATTAACCTGTGAAGCTCAGCATGCCCTGCTGCCTTCTCTTTTTGAGAGAGGATGAATTTTCGGCTAGGTGAATGCTGGACCGGGGTAGGGAGTTCATGAATAAATTCAATTTTGTAGCCCTGAATACTCCTGAGTATGTAAGGATCAGAGGTAAAAGTGAACCAATTCTCGTAGAACATGTGCAACCGGCCCCCTACATAAAGTGAATTTAGGCAAGATGTGTTTCTGGGGAACCCAGACCCACCTACCTCCATGGTTACTGCCGGTGTTGTGGTTTCTGTCCTTGTTTCCTTGGTTGGTTCGTTGTGTTGTAGGAGTGGCGCATCTTCCAAGAAGGCCGGGCTGGGCCATGGCCTAAAAAAGACCGCTGTGCAGGATTGCCGGCCTTCGAGCTTTCACCACCGGCAGACCTGTTATGGTAACTCTGTCCGGTGGGTGTGTAGGGGTGCTGTCTTTGTGGGTAGTGAGGCTTGGTGTAGCCAGGAACCTTGATCAGGCCTAAGGCCTTGGCCTCCTCATCAAGGTCTTTAACCTGCTTGGGGAGATCATCCCCGAACAGCAGGCTTGGAGGCTGAGTCTTCCCAGGCTTACACAACCCCGCAAACTTGGGGTTAAGCGCCGGCTTTATGATGCTTTTTCTGAAATTATTGATCTCATACTGGGTATTGCACAGTAGAGCCAAGGCATCTTGCAGTTCTTCCGACATCTCAATACCCACTGCAGTTCTGGCCACTGCCGTAATCCCGGCGGTTAGGAGCTTCAGGATCCTTTGAAGTTTTATCTCCTGCCCTCTGCTCGAGGGGCTCATGTTCCCCCATATAGGGTTGTTTACCGCAGGGACATTTAGCGAGTTGCAGTTTTCAGGTGCCATATATTTGTCTGCAGTTGCATTGATGGCCTGTTCCTGCAGCTGGTTAGTTGCCATGTAGTTAATGCTGGCAGCCAGCTTTGGGTGGATTGGTAGGCCCTTCTGGTTGGGCATGGCATGCTTGCTTACCATATCCATGTAGTCTTCACACACCCCTGACACAGATGGTTGTTCAGCCAGCTCCCCTTCTTCTGGGTCAGCCCAGTTCTGACCCTCAATGCTCCCCTGCAAGGAGGGTGAGACATTAGGCAGTCCTCGGTAGGAACCTGCCGTGGGCCTGTTAAGAGGCCCACTGTGACTCTGCCCCTGCATTAGCAGGTCACGTTGGAGCAATTGCTCCATCATCCGCTCCATGAGGGTTAGACGACCTCCGTCGCTATCTGCGAACGGGGTGTCCTCGGGACCGGACTCCGCTGAGTCGGCGGCCCCGTCCGACTTCCGGGTGGCTCTACCGCCTGACCGTGGCGTCCCAACGGCCCCTATGGGCGAGAAGTCGGGAGCTGCAGGTAAAACCTGTAGCTCTGGAGAGGCGGCTCGCTGCTGGCTGCTCTCCTTGGCAGCTGCTTTGGCCGCAGCTCTTTTAGATTTTCATGATTCCATCCTGTACTATGTCGTCGACTCACTCCTCCGGTGAGACTTACCTGGCGTAATCTATTTAAACTTACGCTGGAGGAGCCCCGCTCCTCCTGACCGTCACTTCCGCATGCGTACGACGATATGTCGCGCATGCGTGCTGGCGGGGTCTTCACGTAGTCACTCACGTGACTACCGAAATAAAATTTACATTTACTTAATGTTTACGTTTATTTAATGTTTTTAAACATTTCTTAGATTTTAATTTATTCAAATGAACTTAATTATTTTACTTTGATTGGTTCTAATTTGTAAATATTATTTTCATGAACTAACAGTCAGAGAATATGAAGTCTCTTGCAACGTTGATGGAAGCCATTAAGGCTCTGTCGGCACTGCTGTCAAAACCTGTTAGGGGCATTGTAAGGTAAAGGCTTCTGCTCGGTACCGCCCAGCTGTGGACGAGGTCGGGAAGACCAACTCGATCACTCCTCCACCCCCCCCACTCCCCTTGCGGCATCCGGACCAAGTGAGTCCAGGTGGGTGGGACAGTGAGTCATCTGTGTCCTGGAGGATCCATCCCAATAAAGAAACAAAAGGGTGAAAGATGTGTAAATAATTAATGACAGGAGGATATATTTAAGTATTGAAGTCAATTTGCAAAGCAAGATGCTATATGGGGCACTGAATCAAGATGGGTTATTGGTCTTGAAATTTGCAAAGTGCTTTGTTAAACAATGTGTGAGTCGTCAGTGGAGAGTGTAGAAGGATCTTAAATAGAGTGCCCACTGGATAGGGGGAGTTAAAGCCCACACTGAGAGAGCTTGGGTACTGGACTTTCAGCTGTAACTGGGTCAATATGCCTGCACATTTTTTATATTTCAGTTCTGAAAAAGGGATTTGTTTGTCTGTTCCTCTATTCTTTCCTCAGAATTAGGGTGAACTGCTATATTAGAAACAATTGATCTGCAGGTGCTGGTTTACACAAAAGGACACCAAGTCTTCAAACTGAACAAGGCTCCCGACCCAAAATGTCACCTCTCCGTTCGCCAGAGATATTGCCTGACCCGCTGAATTACTCCAGCACTTTGCAACCTTTTGTTGAAGTATTATATTACTTTTCTGCCGCTTGTTTTAAGAAAAAGAAAGCCTTTATATCACAGTTTTTGGGCCCTCTGTAAGTGCAGTCACTTTTACAAATTAGGAAATGCAGCAGCTAATTTACGCACAGGCAGCTCTCTAATGTGCCAGGTTAACAGTGTTCAGTTTTAGTAATGGGACTTAAACTGCTGGCCAAATAACGACTTTGCTCTTCTTCAGTATAGTGCCTTGGGATCCTTTATGCCCACTTGCGAATTTAACATTTGAAGTTGATTGAAGAGTGCATTGCCGCCTCCGGTTGGAATATTGTTCGCTAGCCTCTGGATCCTAGAATCCTGAAGCTAGACAGCTCAAGACACACTAAGATCAAAGCAAACTATGCTGTAAAGCAACAATTTGGCTTTTTTTGACTAAGGGAACTACTTTTAAAAGATTGCAGTTCTTCTGGTGGGTCAGGAAAGAGAAATAGCAACAAAGCTGCTGGCGCCCAGACTCATTACAACCAGATTAAATGGTGCATTTTTTTCCACCTTGTATCTGCTGCCTAGAAATATTCAGAATAACAGTAAAAGATCAGAGGTGGGGTCTTTGGTTGTCCTGGATGATCACTGCTTTACAGAGCATGCAATGTAAAGGATGACAATTTCAAATGTCCCTTCCATGGTCAATGCTATGGGTAACCCAAATATGCAGTGAGGCTGGGGCTCACCTTTCATCACTTGTAGTGAGAGCTCTCCTTTAAAGACCAAATTCGCAGACACCAGCAATAATTTCTGCACGGCAACTTCAAACATTAGATATGTCCTCTAAGCAATCCGCCTTTAATTTCATGTCCTTTCTTTTATTCCTGTTTTATTGCATCTCCCCATTTGCTATCTTACATTGATTATTTATGCATCTTTCAACCTTTACTTCTTTAAAATGTTCCATCAGTTATCACAGAGTACTTTGGAGACTGGGCAAGAGCTGAAACACTGGTTAAGATCTACATGTTTGACACCAGCTGAATAGCTCTTACCTCGATATTGCTCAATATTGACAGCTCTGGCTTCTACATGTGAAAAACAAACTGTGAAAATGTAGTGAAACGTCCACCTTGGTAGTGAAGCGCTAGTTACAAGTGAACATAGTGCAGAAACAATAGCTGTCTGCATAGACACAAGGTCATGCATTGGAATTCTCGTCTAATTAGAACAATGTTATTGTACCTGGTCAAGGGGAGCTCTCATTAATTGACTGGGTTTAATTGATTGACTTGCAGCAATAAACTTCAAAGTTTCAATTTGACGCAGATACAGTTCTGCATGTAGAGTACGTAACAAAATGATTTTTTTAGGTCTTTGCTATCTGTCAGATATGGGATTATAAAGGAGGCAGAACAAAATGTCAAATTAGTGGTTATTTTATTAATGTTGCATATTTTACTGGATACACATAAGCAAATGCTAAGGATATCAATTGTAATGTTAATTCCCCTTTCCTTGCTCAGTATCTTCTTCATCTGAAGGTTTTGTACCAGCAACACAAAGGGCTGGGTACTTTTCACATTGTACACTACCCCAGCCATTTAAAATCTATTGAAAATGGAATGAGTTTAATTAGAGTAATGCAAGCATTGCAGTGTATCTTGCAGTTTTCTTGACTTGATATATGAAACCATTTGGAGCTGAACAATAACACATTAGTACATAACAGGCTACTTAGGATAATGTACATTTGGGTAAGTACTCATCATGGTATCTAATGGAGTTTTGTGTATTCTGGGAACGGATGCTAGCTTGCACATATCTGATCAGCAACCACCAACTCTTCTCTAGTGATTATGTTTTTGTGATTAACATTCACCAGATTAGGGGTGTGGATGGGAGGAGTGGGAGAGGCTTTGGTGTTACTGCGGTATAAAGTAAGTGAAGATTACTAGCCCCAACATTTCATATCTCTCAGCATTGACTTCAGGAAACAAAGCTGGACAGATACCATGGTATACAATGATGGTGCTGAAGTGGAGATGGTCGAAAGCTTCAAGTTCTCAGGAATATATATCACCAACAATTTGTCCTGGAAAAGCTACATCCAAGCTATGGCCAAGCAAGTACACCAATGCCTCTACAGATGTGCCATAGAAATAATTTTATCAGGATGCATCACGGCCTAGTTTGGGAACAGCTCCACCCAAACTGCAAGAAATTGCAGAGAGTTGTGGACGTATCCCAGACCATCACACAAGCCAACCTACTTCCATTGAATTCATCTACACTTTATACTGCCTTGGCAAGGCCACCACATAATCAAAGTCCAGTCTCACCCCGGTCACTCCCTCCTCTCTCCTCTCCCATCAGGCAGGAGGTACAAATGTTTGAAAATGCATACCTCCAGATACAGGGACAGTTTCTGCTCAGCTGTAATCAGGCAACTGAACAGTCCTCTCATCAGCTAGAGTGAATTCTGACCTCCTATCTACATCATTGGAGACCTCTGAACTCTCTTTAATCAGATTTTATCTTGCACTAAATGTTTATGTTTGTTCCTTTATCTGTACACTGTGAACAGATTGATTGTAATCATGCAGAGCCTTTCCTTTGCACGCAAACAAAAGCTTTTTACTGTACCTCGGTACACATGACACCAATACACTACACTAAACTAAGACTAAACTAAATGTCAAATACCACCTATCCGCCGTTCCGACCAGCCTGTCTCTAACTTCTTGAAGTGCACCCGTCCTCTGGGGTTTTGTTCTGTATTGTTCTTCTGTGACCTGTAAACCAGTTCCAAAACATTGCTGAATGTGGGGAAAAGAAGTGATTGTAAAACAACCCCAGGGGAACTCCACCGTGCTCTTCTCTTTAATCTGAGAAACAACCTTTTGCTACTATTCTGTTCGTTGAAATGTAGCCAATTTTCTATCCACAGTGTTAGAGCATCTATTAATCCCTGTTCTACAATCTTAGATGATAAATCTATTATACGTGATTTTGTCAAATGTAATTTTGAAGCCCATTTCTACTGCATCAATTGCAGTTTCCTCTTGACCCTCAATGCTACATCATCAAAAAAAAACCCTACAAAGTTTGCTGGACACAATTTGCCTTTAGCATATCCATACTGGTTTTCCCTCATCAACTCGCTCTAGTCCACAGTGACTGCTAATTCTCCTCTGATTATTGTTTTTGGAGAGTTCCTCACCATGAGGTCAAACCTACTGGTCTGTGAGTACTGAGTATATCCAGCTATGTTAATGTCAACTGAGCTTCACAGCCGTGTATCTCTGGCTTCTTAAAAGTTGTCTCCACTCCTTCTCCCCCCTTCTCCCCCCTTCTCCCCCCTCCTCCCCCCTTCTCTCTCCCCCCCTTTTAAAGGACTTACATGACCCTTCCCGTACACTGTGCTTTCACCGTCTTAATTACAGCGCCAACCTTCCTGTTCATCGCGGTATCACCTTGGCTTTGCACCATGTAAATTTCACTCAGACAGCACGTTATTTTCTCTTCATCAGTTCTGATGAAAGGTCTTTCATCTGAAACATAAAATGCTTTTCTTTCCACAGGTGCTGTCTGTCATTTTAAGATATCTAGCGTTTTCATTAAAGTTTCAGGATCTGCTGGTTTTTGGCTTGCAAAATCGAAATGGATCAAAAATGGTTTGAATTTATTGCCAACAACAGCATTTCTGGAGACATATTAACTAAATTAAGAGAAAGGGGAGTTTCAAACCAAGACTTAAATCTAGCTCCAACCATCCAAATCATGAAATGTTTAGCAGCTGAATTCATTTTTTTAAAAAACTTTGCAAATGTGAAAGGTCAAACAGCATTTAAACAGGTTTAGCAATGATGGTATGAATAAGAAAGCCGCACTGTTTTTTAATTTGATATATTGTACCAAATTTTCCTTAAGGCCTCTATTGGCAATAATAATATATATTAATGGTTCCATTACTACTCATACAGTTATACTTTCTTTCATCAGTGTCATTGTAACTGGCGACAATTGTAATATTCATACAAATTATGTACACAAAATTTCACTTTTTAATTATTTTTTTCATCAAAAATGGACAGAAGCTGGCATCATGTGACATGGTAATAATGTTATTTCCTGTGATAATTCTGTCCCTACTGAAGACAAATTACTGTTACCTCAATGGGCACCTCCATGCAATTTTTTATTAAATGGACAGTCATTCATCCTGAGTCACATACATAGAATAGAATTCAGGATGTGAAAGAAATTCCACAGAATTGAATTAGGAAACAAACTGTTTACTCACCTGTTTTAAAATGGGCAGGATATTAATTGTATTCACTGATAGCTACAATGCCCATTTGTTGTCTTGTTGCTGGCTCACAGATGCCCAGAGAGCAGAAAGTCACAGTTGAATAGCTGTCATATAATTAGGAATGAAAACTATGAAACTTGTTTGATAATCTCCTTGGTGGTTAGGCTTTTTTTATGCAGGAGTTCCTCTCAAATGATGAAACTAATGCATAGAACTGAAACATCACCTATCCTTGTTCTCCAGGAATGCTGCCTGACCCACTGAGTTACTTCAGAGCTTTGTGTTGTTTTTTTAATGCATTGAACATTTAGTTGGAGTTTAGTTGGTGTTTGATGGATTCTAGTTCCCCTTTATCTTGTTTTTAGTTTTCTGATAAAATGGTGACTTTAACCCTCAACAATTACAAGTGAGAAAATATTTATCTTTCCCCTTTGTGCAGGAAGGAATAGCAGATGCTGGTTTAAACTGAAGATAGACACAGAGCTGGAGTTACTCAGCGGACAGGCAGCATCTTTGTAGAGAAGGAATGGGTGACGTTTCGGGTTGAGACCCTTCTTCAGACTGGTTATGGATAAGGGAAGAGAGATATAGATGATTATATGGAGAGATAATGAACAATGACTGACATCTATTACAAATTCATTGACTCCCACAACTATCTCAACTACACTTCTTCCCACCCTGCTTCCTACAAATACTCTATTCCCTATTCCCTGAGTTATTCCAGCTCTTTGTGTCTATCTTCTCTTTTCCCTTTGTTTTCCACGGAGATTATGCTGCATTAAACCTGTTATGTTGTATCCCTCCCTTTACCCAGTTCTGCTCAGTTGAAAGCATTGTTATTTCACATTGCCTTGTGCTGTGATGGGAATTTGCTTCATGTGATGTGAGGCAAATCTGTCATTGGAAAGCAGCATTTTATCTCTGTGTACACCTTAGCTCTGAAGGAGCCAGTCTTACACACTGGCAGTTGATAAGTCGTTGCTATTTCTAATCTCATGATGTGCAAACATGACCTTGCAATTCCATCAGTAATCTTTGTCTTGAGATGGAAAAAAAAGAACGTTATTCTAAATAATAGCATCCTTAACCTTGATGATAATATATTTCCCTACCCTCCACACTGACACAAAAAAAACTCTGTTTGTTGCACGTAGAAGATATTTTCCATTTGAAACACTATTGCTGACTTCTCTGAGTCCAGTAATTCCAAATTCTTGCTAATTAGTAATAGTATTGTGTTAACTACTCCAAATGATTCTACATATCATCTTTCCAGCCAACAGATAGAGCAAACATCCACCAGAGCCCTGAATGGATTCAACTCTTGATCGCAGGGGACAGATCCACTACATAATTCATAATTAAATCTAGACTCTGTCCATTGTTAATATCCTTTTTTATTTAACATGCCTTTTTTCACTTTCAGATTCAATATTTTAAATTCAAATTTCCAAATCATCTGACTTAGTGCTGATGTATCCAAAGTCATTGTGGGAAGCCAGGAAGGAAATTGCAGAAACCCTGGCCAGAATCTTCCAAACATCTACAGATTCAAGAGAGGTGCCTGCGGACTGAAACATTGCAAATGTTACATCCTTGTTCACAGGAAATAACATTATTACCATGTCACATGATGCCAGCTTCTGTCCATTTTTGATGAAAAAAATAATTAAAAAGTGAAATTTTGTGTACATAATTTGTATGAATATTACAATTGTCGCCAGTTACAATGACACTGATGAAAGAAAGTATAACTGTATGAGTAGTAATGGAACCATTAATATATATTATTATTGCCAATGGAGGCCTTAAGGAAAATTTGGTACAATATATCAAATTAAAAAACAGTGCGGCTTTCTTATTCATACCATCATTCCTAAACCTGTTTAAATGCTGTCTGACCTATCACACTTGCAAAGTTTAAAAAAAAAATGAATTCAGCTGCTAAACATTTCATGATTTGGATGGTTGGAGCTAGATTTAAGTCTTGGTTTGAAACTCCCCTTTCTCTTAATTTAGTTAATATGTCTCCAGAAATGCTGTTGTTGGCAATAAATTCAAACCATTTTTGATCCATTTCGATTTTGCAAGCCAAAAACCAGCAGATCCTGAAACTTTAATGAAAACGCTAGATATCTTAAAATGACAGTCAGCACCTGTGGAAAGAAAAGCATTTTATGTTTCAGATGAAAGACCTTTCATCAGAACTGATGAAGAGAAAATAACGTGCTGTCTGAGTGAAATTTACATGGTGCAAAGCCAAGGTGATACCGCGATGAACAGGAAGGTTGGCGCTGTAATTAAGACGGTGAAAGCACAGTGTACGGGAAGGGTCATGTAAGTCCTTTAAAAGGGGGGGAGAGAGAAAAGGGGGAGGAGGGGGGAGAAGGAGTGGAGACAACTTTTAAGAAGCCAGAGATACACGGCTGTGAAGCTCAGTGGACATTAACATTACCGGTCGGTTATCCTTGCTTCTGAAAACTACTACTTACGTTTTTCTCCCCCAATGAACCAATGCAATTCACCGGCCACAACCTACGAGAACCTTCGGCCTCTTGGCAACCCACTAGGACTTCCTGGTGACCCACCTACGGCACGTGAATTCTCGCTACTTTCCATGATGGCTTCATTCTTGTTGCCGCTAATTTTTCAACAGGTTGAAAAATTTGCGGCGACCATAATGAGGCCGCGACTAGTTCCCAGAATGCGGGAACGTCTCATGACCATGAAGGCGACTCCCCGGCAACCATCCGCAAACATGTGGCGAGCATATGGCGATTGCATAGTCTCCTGCAGTCACCTAAAAAGTCGCCTAAGTGGGACAGGCCCATAAGGCTAACCTAGCAGATAGGTTGGAAGACAACGGGCAAAGTGAATGTGGGTAATAAGATTAAATAATTGAGATATTATGAGCCATTTAAGGTTCTTTGACCGTGTTATGTGTTGTTATTGTTAGCACTTGGACTATCCAGCTCTTAGGCTGAGAAATGTACTGATAGCCATTGTGTTCCTGCTTATCACCCTCATAGTTGTGTCCACCTTCACCACACCACCCCCTCCCCCATCCTTCCCTGGCTCCATCTGCTCTTTGTTGTTCCCTGCCTCCATCTATCATCCACTTGCCTCTATCTCACAACTCCACCACTCCTCCTCTCTACCTGTGTCGATCTGTGCTTCATACTTCACCCTTGCTTCTTCCATCAATATCATGTAGCTTCTATCTCACTTCTCCTTCTTCATCTTTATACCAGCTATCTCCCCTTTCCACTCTCAATCCTGAAGTATGCTTTCAACCCAAAACGGCAACAATTCCTTGGTTCTCCCCTCTGCCCGCTACAGATGATGCTCGATAAATTGAGTTCCTCCAGCAAATTCCTTTCAGATTTAGGCATCTGCAGTCTGTATGCTACATCAGCAAATTTTACCGGAAAATGGAGTGGTGGGAAACTCTCTGCAGCTGGGACGTTCGATCATGGCCATCGGAGCACATGAATGGTTCATAAGGCAAACTCCTTGGCATGATACCATTCAATCAAAGGCTTGCAATCGATAATCAAAATTATAGGTTTATGATTTGTGCGAGGCTCAACTGCAGGGGCAGTGTCGATTAGAAGGCTGCACATGTGTATATTAAAGTGCCCGACTGTAAGTGGGCAGACATGATGAACTGATTCCTCTCAAGCAGCCCTAAGGTCGAGTGACTGTCGGATAAGTTTATTCTTCACACTTAGTGGGATCCATGGCCTGGTTTCACAATTCGGGTGGCAAGATGTTGCATTAGCTCTGTTGTCCTCTCTTATTGCCCACAGACCACCTCATAGCAAGTCTGCATGGAGCAGCACCACTAGTTGAAGCTGTTTCTCAATGGTGGGCAATTGGCCCACCATGTTCAAATTTTGAACTTGTGCTTGACATGCGTCTTAAGCTTGGGATTTACATTTCTACTGTGCATGGAACATTTTCTGTTGAGGAATTCAGGGTTACTTGAAGTTAAAGAAATCAATATTCATACTGCTAGGTTGTAAACTGCCCAAGTAAATTAGTATAGTTTAGTTAATTTCTTCTTATTATTATTACATGTACACAGATACAGTGAAAAACTTAGTTTTGTGTGCTGTCCAGTCAAATCATACCATGCATGATTACATCCATTCACAAGTAAAAGAGTGGACCAATTGTAGTGGATAACAGTGGAACCTCTTCTGGGTCAGCAAAGAATCACCACCCTCAGGTGCCATCTTACATCTATCAAATCTTAAGTGTCTGCTTGGATTGCTGGGCAATAGATCTGAATTCTGCCTGCAATTGAATAAATAAGTTTCCAAGAGGAGATAATGTGTGGTTCTAATGGCAGGAGGTACATGGGAACTCCATCTATATGCCCCTGTGAAACCTGGATACACATAATTGGGCCTGAATCCTGAACCCAGTTTAACCACCCCCAGGGGAAGCTTATGATTCAAGAAGGTGGCTTAAGGGGCTGTCCCACTTGGGCAACCTAATTGGCGAGTTTAGAAGAGTTTGAAAAAAATGACATATTGAAGACCTCCTTCGACTGGCTATGACTCGCTACGACTAACTTCGAGAAAATTGGACACCGAATAGTGGAGAGTGAAGATGACCTCCTTCAACCTCCCTTCGACCTCCTTTCATCTATAATGAATACCATGTACGACTACCTTCGACTACCTTCAACTACCCTCGATTACCTACGACTAACATGCTGACCTACTACGACCTACTATGACTAAACCTATGAGTAAAAAAAGTATTGATTTTTTTCAAGGTTACCTTTTTTTACTCTTGGGCATTTTTTAACATATTGAAAAAAACGGCATAAACTAGCTGAGGACTCGAGTACGCGGAGACCTCTCTCGAGCATGAAGGAGAGTTACGAAGACCTCCTTTGACCTTGTGTCGACCATGCTGCGAGTATGAGTCGAGGGCAAACTCGCCAGAACTCATGGATTAGGTCGCCCAAGTGGGACTGGCCCTTTACTTATGGGATTGTAATTATGGATTGCTCTAAGTGTTGGCCTGGCTCGTATCCTTTGAGTGGGTGAAAAAACTCTCACCATAAATCAGACACCATGCCACCAGCAACTTCTCTCAGAAATATTCTGTGTATAAATATCCTGGCCCTTGACTGAGATCTCTGGTCTTGCTTTGTAAGACTGGTAGGTGTTGTGAATGTCCTGGCCAATGCGGGGGGGGGGGGGAGTTGAAACAGAGCCGTGAGGCATGGATTTTGTTACTCTCTTTCTGCATCACGTCTTGTTTCCATTGCAACCCTGTCACTGACTGTGTGACAGAGCCGGAACCAGGAGCTACCTGAATCTGGGCATTAGTTGCTTATAGCTACTGATAACCACCAGCATCGCAAGATGATTGAGACGCAGTGGCCAACCACCTGTGTTTAATTTACAATGGGAATCCCCCTATGAAAGGTGGGCTGTGGACAACTGTAGCCAGGCATCTATCAAGCCTTGAACTTGGAGTCTGGGTATCTAGCAACTCAAGCAAACGTTCACTGTCTAGCTGGGCTGAAAGCGCATGGGCATGTTATTAACTCGCTGAACTGTTCTGATCCCTCTCCCCTTAGCCTGTGGAAGGTGAAAACACTGACAACATTGACTGTTTCTAATTGGAATGGGGTGAGACAAGACTTGATCCAGGCCCTGTGAGCGGTAGGATTTTCTGGTTTATTGCTTTTTATTTAATTTAAACATTAATTATGAAATTACAGAAATTGTGGGCTTTGTGCAAAGCCAAATGCATTTTCCTTGGAACAAACTGATATCCTTCAAGAAAAAAAAACCCTCCATAAATCTCTGGGAGTGATAGTAGTGAAGCAGATAAGGGCAAGTAGAGACTCAGATAACCAAATACTCTCAGGAATATGGAACCATCTGCTACTGAGGCCACACGAATATTCTGTGTTGAATGGTTGTAATTATAGTTGTACAATGTAGATTGTAATGCCAGATTGATGTGTGGGAGACTTTGCCTGATTGCTTACAGTGTGCAAAGGTTGTAGAGCTTTATCTTCCTGGAAATTCTAAACTCCCTCTGGCGATTGAATGACCGGAGGACAGTTGTTGACAATGTCGATTATCCACAAATTAGATGACAGAGAGGGCATAATACAATTCTCTTGTTACATCAAGCCTAATGTTCTTAACTCAGCTGAGTGATTGGGCTCAAAGCAGGAAACTGCCCATAGATATTCCGACAAGCAATGGTGTAGTCGCTAATCATTCAGTTCAGCTTTCAAAAGATGGTGTAACGTTCCACATCCATTCAACGTCAAAGTGGAAATAGATAAGAACCATAAAATAAATGACTGGCTTCCACTGCAGTGGGCTCCTTTCCCTCAGTGAGGCAAGTACACAACGATGTTGCCTCACTGTGAATGCAATGCTCCATACTGTTACAGTTTGTTAGCACCACTTCCATGACACATTCTCCCAACTCAATTCCATTTAAAATGATTACCTGTTTTCCAAAGATCTAAATACATTGCGACCATTGGGTCAACATTGGATCCTTGACTAGTCACAGAAAGCAAGGAATGGTGGAGATGACTACGGTGGTACTTCCCACTCAATGCAAATTGAAACCTTGGCTTCATGGCTTTTGCTCAGCAGGAGTTGAAAAATGTACCAATCCATAAGCAACTCAAGTCGTGTGTCATGTGGGAGAATCTACCCCCCTTTTGTCTATGTGTCCTGTCAAAGGGAATCCATGCTCTGTTCCTTCTCAGTAGCTCTAAAAGCCTTTTAAACGGCACTATTGTATCTGCCTTCTCAATGATGGAAAGCAAGAACAACACTCTCCAACACTTACAGACCACATACCTTAAAAATGTCACTGTAGGATTGGATGTTTGACCAGACGTTATCCAATTAAGTGGCTTAAAGCTAATTGTTTATTTCATATGCAGACCAACATTTAACAGTGCCTTAATATCACAAGTATATTTACAGGTACCTGATGGCCTTGTCCTTAGATAATTATTTACAAAGAGCAGTTTATGGTGATTCCTCTGTGGTACGAGCAGTAATCCAGCAGCCTGGACTAATTATCCAGACAAGAGTTCAAATCCCATCTCAGCTGCCGAGGACTTTAAGTTAAATGAACATATATAAATTTCAAATAAAAACCATGCAGAAGTAATGATGACTATGGATAGTTAGAAAAAATAAACTCAGTGCTCTAATCTCCTTTGGGAAAGAAAATCTGGCATGATTGTCAATCAAACTGACAGCAGAGTGGTTGATAAGTAGCAGCCTCATCAAGCACAGCCACTCGACCGTGTTGAAACTGCTTCTCACGCTGGGTGTACCTTTACCAGGAGCACTTCAGTGGCTCATGGGGGCAGCTCGTTGCTCACCACCTAAAGTACTGGAGGAGTAACATGAAGCCTGGCATATAGATCTGGAGAAATGAACACAAATTCACCAAGGCGGCACGTGACTTTAAATTCAAGTAATTAAAGAAATCTGGAATGGTGACCATGAAATGACAGGATTGTTGCGAAAAATCCATCTAGTCCAGGAACGTGACTCAGGGTCCGAAATCTGCCGGCTTCCCCAAGTTGTCCCATTTGTAACTCCATACCCAGAGTTATGTAGATGATTATTACCTGCTCTCTGAAGGGACATAGCAAGTGACTCGGGCAATGAAATCCTGGCCTTGCCAATGAAGACTGCATTCTCTTTAATAAAAGCTCCACTGAATGGTCCAAGAATCACGTACGACTGGTTTCCAATATTAACATGCTACATAAATGCACATCGTTGCTGATTAATTCATATAATTATTTAATTGATTTGTTTTTGCGTACTAACTTTATTTATTGAGGCTATCTTAAAGTTTTATATACTATTAAAACTTTCAGAAAATCAATGTAATGGTCAAGAATATCTCCAGTGGAGTGTTGATGCAGGAAAGATTACCTCTGTGCGGAACGCAGAATAAAACTCTTCCTTGTCTGTGACACTCAGGTAATTGGTTTGCTTAAAATTAATTTCTGATAATCACATATACGATATTCCAGCACCCAGTAACAAATCTTACCTCTTGAGGTTAAGTCTGAACTTTACTTTGTTTTTCCTCATGAACACAATGGATTTTACAATCAACCAGATGATGATACAATGCTGGACAAGTCATTAGACTAAGCTTCTCATCTCATTAATAATTGAATCATGCATTCTGCATTGAGTCAGGGATAATTGACGTCTCACTGCATTCTGGAGTTATGCTGATGGGATTTAAGAGTGCAAGTCTTAAGGAGAGCCATACATCATCCTTAGGATATTTGGACACCTGGGAGGAAGGATATATTAGATATCAATGTGTAGACATTTTTTTATGCCAAAAGATTTGCCTAATAAGCTTGTGAAGTTTAATGTCCATTGCTGACACTGATGTTATGTAGCCTTTCAGAGATATACACGTCCATTCCAGGTCACTAAATTGTTCAAAGCATTGTTGCTTGACAGCCAAAAACCAAAGCCTCTTAAACAGGGGAACGTAACTTATCAAAATTGCCATGTGCTTTTACCACAGAAAACAGGCGGACTAAAACTGTCTGTGGCTTCAGGGAAACCACTATCTTCAAGGCAATGTTCAATTTCTCACCCTTGTTTTTAGACGTTCTTTGGCCTCGCCCTTGCAAGCTCTGTAATCTTATGCAGCCCCACAATTATACTTGGTACCTGTGTTCTTCCAGTTCAGGCTAATGGGCAATCTGCTTTTAGTATTTGCAGCTCATGCTTTCTGCTGCCGGCAGGATTCCAACACTCTCTGAACAACTCTGCCTCTCTGCTTCTCCTTCCTTCTTTATGACACTCCTTCTGCTCCAACTCCCCCTTATGTGGCTCCTTAGACTTCATTTTTTTTAAGGAACACTACCGTGCAGTGCCTGGGACCTCCTGGTATGATAAAGACACTATATAAATACAAGGGCTTAGCAATTCATCTCTGCTTGCTCGAGTTCAACAGAATAGATTGGGGATTTGGATCTACTGAATGAAGATGGACTTCTGCACAAAGGTTATTTCGTTGACTAGAAGTGTTTTTTATTCTTTAACGTATTGCGCAGTTGAAAATAATATTCAACTTTGGACTTCTTTGGCACCTTTATCATTCTAAAATATTTCAAGAGATTCCACAGAAGCACTGTCAAACAAAGCATGACACCACGCCATGGAGAGAAAGGTCAGGTGCTGAAAAGCTTAGTCAGGCGATAAATTTTAAAGCATGTTTATAAGGTGTGGATGATCAGATAGAGAAGTCCAGAGTTTGTCACTACTTGGAAAAGTTAGAAATAATACAGGTTTCAAGTTGAGGAGAAGGAGGGAGGGTAGAGAGAGCAAAAGGAAAGGTTTGTAACATGGTGAGAGTGGCAAAAGTGGTGGTGCTTCTGACTGAAAGAGGATGGTGAAAGCTGGTGAATAAAATAAGGCATGTCTGGGAAGATATAAACATAGAAACATAGAAACATAGAAAATAGGTGCAGGAGGAGGCCATTCGGCCCTTCGAGCCAGCACCGCCATTCATTGTGATCATGGCTGATCGTCCGCTAATAATAACCCGTGCCTGCCTTCTCCCCATATCCCTTGATTCCACCAGCCCCTAGAGCTCTATCCAACTCTCTCTTAAATCCATCCAGTGACTTGGCCTCCAATGCCCTCTGTGGTAGGGAATTCCATTAACTCACAACTCTCTGGGTAAAAAAGTTTTTTCTCACCTCAGTCTTAAATGACCTCCCCTTTATTCTAAGACTGTGGCCCCTGGTTCTGGACTCACCCAACATTGGGAACATTTTTCCTGCATTTAGCTTGTCCAGTCCTTTTATAATTTTATGTTTCTATGAGATTCCCCCTCATCTTTCTAAACTCCAGTGAATACAAGCCTAGTCTTTTCAATCTTTCCTCATATGGCAGTCCCGCCATCCCAGGGATCAATCTCCTGAACCTACGCTTCACTGCCTCAATCACAAGGATGTCCTTCCTCAAATTAGGAGGCCAAAACTGTACACAATACTCCATATGTGGTCTCACCAGAGCCCTATACAACTGCAAAAGAACCTCTTTACTCCTATACTGAAACCCTCTTGTTATGAAGGCCAACATTCCATTAGCTTTCTTCACTGCCTGCTGTACTTGTAAGCCAACTTTCAGTGACCGGTGCACAAGGAAATAGAAACATAGAAACATAGAAAAATAGGTGCAGGAGTAGGCCATTCGGCCCTTCGAGCCTGCACCGCCATTCAATGTGATCATGGCTGATCATCCAACTCAGTATCCCGTACCTGCCTTCTCTCCATACCCCCTGATCCCTTTAGCCACAAGTGCCACATCTAATGCCCTCTTAAATATAGCCAATGAACTGGCCTCAACTACCTTCTGTGGCAGAGAATTCCAGAGACTCACCACTCTCTGTGTAAAGAATGTTTTCCTCATCTCGGTCCTAAAGGAATTCCCCCTTATCCTTAGACTGTGACCCCTTGTTCTGGACTCCCCCAACATCGGGAACAATCTTCCAGCATCTAGCTTGTCCAACCCCTTAAGAATTTTGTAAGTTTCTATAAGATCCCCCCTCAATCTTCTAAATTCCAGCGAGTACAATCCGAGTCTATTCAATCTTTCCTCATATGAAAGTCCTGACATCCCAGGAATCAGTCTGGTGAATCTTCTCTGTACCCCCTCTATGGCAAGGATGTCTTTCCTCAGATTTGGAGACCAAAACTGTACGCAATACTCCAGGTGTGGCCTCACCAAAACCCTGTACAACTGCAGTAGAACCTCCCTGCTCCTATACTCAAATCCTTTCGCTAGAAGTTGTTATTTCCCAAAGATTGATTGGTTTCCTTTGACTGCTTTCTGTCATTATATGGGGCATACTTGAAGCTTGCAGTTTAGCTCAATATATTCCCCTTCTGAGTCTCCTAACGCTGCTTACGGAATTGATTATTTTGCCCAACACCTATCATTTGATGATTTGCCCACGAGACTAACTCCTGGCC
Organism: Raja brachyura; assembly: GCA_963514005.1. The sequence continues at coordinate 39,696,610 of OY740787.1, read as the reverse complement.
TTCACCTATTAATTATAAACCTCCCAATTTTTCTTTCCTGCATCCACTACATTCCCCACATCTCTCTTCCTCAACTGATCAATTTGTTCCAGGAATTCACTAGGTCAGAGGGTTCAAAAGGTATTAGATGTTTTTAAATCCCTCCCACTCTTTGCAATTATTTTCCTGATTAAATTGATTGCAGTGGTTGAACAAGAAATAAATAGTTTTGCCGTTGGTATCAACAGACGCCAGATCTTGCAGTTAAATTAAAATGAAATTAAGTTCCAGCCACACAACAGAGCCATGAAAATAATTAACTTGAGCCTGGCTGTCGAACAGAATTACAGAAAATTAAATTTAAAAGTAAATGGTTCTGATAGAGATATCGGTTCATCAGATGTTGCACAATAAATATGTGTGCATTATCCCACACACTGTGTGGAAATAAGTAATTCATTATATGTGGCTCCCAAGCTCTTCTGCAAAATAGAAGCATTAGATTGCCTTTGTATGCTCTTTTATTATTTGACATCTCCTGTTTTTCAAACCCTGCTTCTGATGTTTAATTGCAACTAACGTGATAATTGCACACTGAGCAACAAAAGCAATGGGATATTTGCAGCAATTAAAGCAGAAAATATGAACTAAAAAGTAAATGTTTTGCCCATTATATTCTCTGTGCTCATCATCCAGAACCTATACTCTGACAAAAAAAAAAGCCAGTGTAAGCTCCTGAACGCATATAAGTAAATCCATGGATGGACATTGAATTTATGTCAAGAGATGTGAATCTATGTTAAAATGCTGCAAGACCTTAGAAGATAGTGGGTGGGGCAATAGATGAGAGAGATGGGTTGTTCAATGAATGGCTTGGAATGGCTTGCAAGAGGAAAGGGTAGGGAGCAGTGGTTGTAAGGGGTGTATTGAGTTGAAGAGTTTGCTTTGAAAAAGCATTGGGTACTGTGAGAAATAAAATGTGCTTTTACTGAGAATCTATACATAACTAAAACTCTGATATTGTTATTTTGCGGCTTGCATGGTTTTTCTATTTGTGCAAAAGCGCTATGATTTTTCGCCAGCTCACTCACCGATCTCCTGTGCTGCGAGTGCACTTAGTTTCGTTCCAATCGGTGGCTTATTGTAAAAGTTAGTGAGGTTTAAAAATCTCTGCGTGCAGATCGATCTCCTCTCCTGCGAGTCAGCGCCGCATGGACTAATCTCTTCTCCTGTCACTCCCAGGGACGGTCCATCCCTTCCTGCGTGATCGTGTCTTTACTGGAGCTGCGGGTGGTCTCCAACCGGACACAGTTTTCGGATGGACCGGAAGCAGCCCGGCCCAGCCCGGCCCAGCCCAGCCCAGCCCGGGTGTGACGCGGAGATGTCGCCGATTGATTAGGTAGGGTTTTCCAGAGAAACGATCTTCAAGCTAATCCTCCACAGCCAACAATGGACCATTGTGGGTTCCATCTTCCCCAAGTCATTGCTGCTAGATCTTTGTGTACCTTTTTCATACCTCTAGTTTCCCTCTCCCCGATTCTCAGTCTGAAGGTCTCGACCCAAAACGTCACCTATTCCTTTTCTCCAGAGATGCTGCCTGACCCGCTGAGGCAATCCAGCATTTGTGTCTATCATGGAAAATAAAAGGTTTATAGAAAAGAAAATCACAGAAATTGTGAGCATTTTTTGAAGTATATTTGCAATTGAAAAGACACATGAGGCACCCTGGTGATTAAGACTGGCACTGATGTCATCCCTATATCTATCCATAGATTTAGTAGGGAAGTGATATCGCAGATAAAACTTTGTCACTTCACTGAAGACTGCAAGCAGCCATTCAGCTACTCTAAATCATCAGCAAGTGATGGCAGATGGTATGGTATCAACAGTACTTTCAGGCAGCATTTACTCACTAATCTTCATTCTTGGCTTCTGAGACTTCAAGATGCTTCAGGATCAAGTGGCAGTTTTACTCCCACTCCAATTCTGAACTGGCTAACGTGGGGACTACAGATGCTTGTGAGGTGGTATGCTCCGACTGCCTCTGATGCATGGATTTGAGGTTCCCAACAGCATGAAACAGATCAGCAATTACCACATTAATTGGTGTCATAGGCTGAACGGGCTGGCACCAGCTCCGAATTTGTATGTTTGTTTGATGAATGCTTTGCAAAAGGAAAGGTTAGAGAGCAGTGGCTGTAAGGGGTGTATTGAGTGCAAGAGTTTGCTTTGTGCAAGAGAAAGTATTGGGTACTGTGAGAAGTAAAATGTGCTTGTACTGAGAATGCAAAGATAATTGTCGCTTTCGATGGGAGACAAGCAATTGAATGTGGTTGTCTGGAGAAACGATCTTCAAGCTAATCCTCCCTTCCTGCGCAGATAGCTAAGCAGCAGTTTTCAACTTTGTTGACAAAGCATTTCCAGGTTCGGGTGCCCCATTTACTGCCACAATGTATTTTCACCATAGAAAGGCTAGTGGTGCACAACTGGGTGCTGCTACAATATGGACACAGGGATACCATGCAGTTATTTGTCCTTGTAATCATGGTGCTGCCCATATCTTGTTGTATCTGGAGATTCAGACTAGTGAGACCTCAGAGTTCAGACCACCCTGTCGGTCTCAAACTACCCCTGTTCCCCTGCCCAGCACCTACTACCCACCTGCCCTACCCAGCACCGGCCCCGCCACCCCATTCCACTTGCATGGTGAAAATACATTCTGGCATTAAATAGTGAACCTCTGAGGCATCAACACCTGGAAATACTTTGCTCAGCTGCCAGCCCTTGCCCACTGCCTGCACAGGAAGGGAGGATCAGCTTGAAGATCGTTTCTCCAGACAACCACATTCAATTGCTTGTCTCTCATCCAAAGCGACAATTATCTTTACATTCTCCCACAGTACCTAATACTTTCTCTTGCACAAAGCAAACTCTTCCACTCAATACACCCCTTACAGCCACTGCTCTCTAACCTTTCCCTTTGCAAAGCATTCATCAAACAAACATACAAATTCGGAGCTGGTGCCAGCCCCTTCAGCCTATGCCATCAATTAATGTGGTAATTGCTGATCTGTTTCATGCTGTTGGGAACCTCAAATCCATGCATCAGAGGCAGTCGGAGCATACCACCTCACAAGCATCTGTAGTCCCCACGTTAGCCAGTTCAGAATTGGAGTGGGAGCAAATCATCCTTGATCCTGAAGCATCTTGAAGTCTCAGAAGACAAGAATGAAGATTATTGAGTAAATGCTGCCTGAAAGTACTGTTGATACCACACCATCTGCCATCACTTTGCTGATGATTTAGAGTTGCTGAATTTAATTTCTCCAACTTATTGTGAACAGGACATACATGGGCAGGTTTCCACATTGTCAGTGCAATGTGTTGTTTTTTCTCCTTCTCTGCACAAGAATTACCATTTGCACTTGTGGGGAAGAGGCTGGAGGTAGGAAGGGCCATACCGACAAAAATGCGGTAAAAAACAGCTCAGCGTGTCTCCACTTAACCAACTGTTAAAAGAGCCATGAATGTTCAATTCAAATTCAAGTGAGTATATTGTAATGTGTCCCTGATAGGACAATGAAATTCTTGCTTTGCTTCAGCACAACAGAACATAGTAGGCATTGACTACAAAACAGATCAGTGTGTCCATAACCCATTATATAATTAAATACACACATGAATAAATAAACTGCTAAAGTGCAAATAACAGATCATGGATTATTAGTGTTCAGAGTTTTGGCTGAGCCAAGTTTAATAGCCTGATGGCTGTGGGGAAGTAACTATTCCTGAACCTGGTTGTCACAGTCGTCAGGTTCCTGTACCTTCTACCTGAAGGTAGCAGGGAGATGAGTGTGTGGCCAGGATGGTGTGGGTCCTTGATGATACTGCCAGCCTTTTTGAGGCAGTGACTGCGGTAAATCCCCTCGATGGAAGGGAGGTCAGAGGCGATGATGGACTGGGCAGTGCTTACTACTTTTTGTAGTCTTTTCCTTTCCAGGGTGCTCAAGTTGCCGAACCAAGCCACGATGCAACTGGTCAGCAAACTCTCTACTGTGCACCTGTAGAAGTTAGAGACAGTCCTTCTTGACAAACCGATTTTCCGTAATCTTCTCAGGAAGTAGAGGCGCAGATGTGCTTTCTTGATAATTGCATCAGTGTTCTCAGACTAGGAGAGATCTTCAGAGATGTGCCCGCCCAGGAATTTGAAGCTCTTGACCCTTTCAATCATCGACCCGTTGATATAAACGGGACTGTGGGTCCCCATCCTACTCCTTCCAAAGTCCACAATCAGTTCCTTGGTTTTGCTGGTGTTGAGGAGCAGGTTATTGTGCTGGCACCGTATGGACAATTGCTCGATCTCTCTTCTGTACTCCGACTCAGCCCCATCAGTGATACGCCCCACAACAGTGGTGTCGTCAATGAACATGATGATGGCGTTCGCACTATGAGTATAGAGTGAGTACAGCAGGGGGCTGAGCATGCAGCCTTGAGGTGCTCCCGTGCTGATTGTTATCGAGTCTGACACATTTCCACCAATACGAACAGACTGTAGTCTGTGAATGAGGAAGTCGAGGATCCAATTGCAGAGCGTTGCGCAGAGACCCTGTTCTGCGAGTTTTGTAACCAGCTTGGAGGGGATGATAGTATTAAATGCCGAGCTGTAATCGATGAATAACAGCCTGACATATGAGTTTTTGTTGTCCAAGTGGTCCAGAGTGGAGTGGAGAGCCAGCGAGATCACATCCACCGTTGATCTGTTGTGGCGGTAAGCGAACTGCAGTGGGTCCAGGTTTTTGTCGAGGTAGTTGATTTGCACCATGATCAACCTCTCGAAGCACTTCATTACCACAGGCGTTAGTGCCACAGTTTGATAGTCATTGAGGCATGTCACCTTGCTCTTCTTGGGCACTGGTATAATTGATGGCCTTTTGAAGCAGGTGGGAACCTCAGACCTCAGACGTTTCGCCGACATGATGGCCGCTGAGTCTGGGAAGCTGGATTGAGTCATGTCTCTGTGAAACAGAACACAGAGCATTCCCTCAGCTCCCTTTGATAAAGCAGTCTTGCCCTTAAGTCCTCCACTTTGTTTTCAAGGGACTGTACATTGGCCAGTAGGATAGTAGGGAGAGGAGACCGAAGTCCCCTGCGCTGCAGTCTGATCTGAAGTCCTGCTCGCCAGCCACGTTTCTGGACACAATGGAGACTTCCCCTTCGTTTCCAGCTACTGAGTTACTGTACCTGCTGTTTCTGCGGACATGCGCTGGAACGGGGATTCCTACACAGACAGAAGCTCCAGCTCCTTCAAAGTCGGCTGCTGCAGCTCCAGCTTCATTGTTCCTGGGAGATCCAGCCCAGCTGGCTCTGGAGGTCATCCCGGGGTTCCGAGGTACAGTACCTGGGATCCTCAGTCGGGTCGGGTGATTTCCATCGAGCGTGGGAAAATTTAAAGTCCGGGCTCCCGCAGCTGCGGGAGATTGCGAAATTGCGAAAGCCTTGAGGAGCTCAAGCATCAAAACGGCACAGTTTTCTGCCGTTTTCCTGATCCAGGTGAGTTGATTGAAGTTGTATTTAAGTCTTTTAGGTTCTTGTGCTGCGCAAAAGTCGCCGCAGGCAAGCGCCATCTTGAGAACAAGACAAAATATCCATTGACTTGGCCTCCATAACCTTCTGTGGCAATGAATTTTACAGATTCGCTATCCTCTGACTAAAGAAATTCCTCCTTTCTGAAGGTACATCCTTTTATTCTGAGGCTATGGCCTCTGGTCCTAGACTCTCCCATTAATGGGAACCTTCTCTCCACATCTAATCTATTCATGCCTTTCACTATTTTCAGCCGGTAAGTTTCCATGAGGTCCCCCCTCATTCTTCTAAACTCCAGCGAATAGAGGCCCAGTGCCATCAAGCACTCATCATATGTTAACCTAATCATTCCTGGAATGTCTTTGTCATCTGAAAACCTTTAAATGCATTCGAATACTCTTAAAAATGTTAAGCTTAACAAAGAGATTTAAAATAAATTAAAACATTTTAGAAGTTAAAAACCAAAACACTAACATGTAAAAATACTTATAACTCATAAAAGCATTTAAAGTAAAATTTTAAAACAAATGTAAAATGCTGAAAACCTATCTATCCTACCTGTCGGCAATCCTCTACATTAAGTTCAACAGAGACATTTCTTCCATGGCCTGTCCTGTCCCAGGTCTTCCATGTGTAGTTCCAAACACAAGTGTTAGGCAATCTTCATGCTCTACCATTAGAGCATAGCTGTTTGTACCCTGAGAAACCGCTGGTGGGACATTCAGGACTTCTATGTTCAGGAATGTGGGTCCAGGGTTCTTCAACTTGCTGGCACTCTTGTGGGGAAGTGCTTGAGGTTGAGCAAGGAAGTGCCTTCATTTCCCCAAATAACCCGGGTCATTTAGCTTCTCAAGTGTTAAATAAGAATTTATTTTCAACATGTTCTTCATCTGCTTGAAAGCAGTTCTTGAGACCAATCCCAAGAGATCAATGTTATGTCAAAAATAACATTGTGGTAAACGGGTATAATTGCCTGACTGTTGCCTGATGAAATCAAGCTCCAACAAAAGAAAGATTTGCATTTATATAAAATCTCCATGATTGAGCGATGTATGTTAGTCAGGAAAGAAGAGTCCTACATCCTCCTGAGTGTTGAGGTTGAACTTTGGGTACTGCTGCACATCCATCATTAGTCTTGATTGAAGAAAATAAGAAACAGGAAGAAGAGATTGTCCTCTCAGCCCCTTGAGGCAATCCTATCCCTTAACTGCACTTTGTAGATCATTCTCTAAAGAGGATGTTAGGCAGAGAATTGACTGCTAGATTTTGTGGCAAAGTCTATAAAGTCACTTGCTGAGAAACATGCTTAAAAGGTGCTGGCCACTTAGATATATTGAGTAGAATTGATTGAAATTGATATTAGGAATGTTTTGTACAGTTAGACCTGGCTTTACTTCACCTTAGGTTGAGAGAAAGAAGGTTTGTTTCCCGTGGTATTGAGTGGTCTTAAATGCAGGATAGTTAACAGAGAAAAAGTTACCAATGGACTTCCTCGAGATCACGTTTCCACAAAATCTTTCAACTGTTTGGTTGCGTGGCCCGTGAAAGTACCAGGATCAACCTAAACTCAGCACCCATGTTGATTTTCTGGAATTCCCAGTTTTACATGTACGAAGCATGGAACCTCTGAAAAATGTCCTTTTCATCTGCAACCCCTGGCTCTAACTATTTAACTGTTCAGATTGAGGAAAAATGCCTTTGTGTTCACATGCACCATTAATAACCAGGCTTAACATTTGAGCTTTCACACATTAATAGACTCCAGGTGTAGGCAATTAAAAAAAAAAAAGAAATAATTATTGTGTTCCAGCCCGACATTAACCATGACACACTTCCAGCCATGAAACTGCCTATCCACTCTGTTACAAGCCTTAACGATATGGCTGTTGGCCAGTGCAATGGCAGTCGGGCAGTCGGGCCAAACTCAATCAGCTATTGTCTTACGGAAAATAAATCCTCAATTCACCAATCTGAAGGACTAATATTCTGTAGTTATGGAAGTACACCATGTGAGAATAGCGTACAAGGTTTAACATGCCAAATGAGCAATCTTTTATATTCCTTGGGCCTGTTTATTTCAAATGCAAAATATTTACTTCCATCATATGAGTAGGAAAATAGACTCTCAACAGACACATTAACCATTTGTTCACTCATTTTTTGGTTAATTTCTTGCACAGTGGGACTTCTGGTTTAACTTCATTTTAGATGGAGGGAAGGAAGGTCTGTTTCTCAGGATCTGCATCCATGGTTCTGGTAGCCTTCAATTCAGAATGGTTAATAATGAGAAAGTCACCAATGGACAGTCAGATAGGTAGGAAAGCAGGAAATGCGATCCAGTCCAGAGATATTGGAGGTTATCCACTGGGATGGGGACAAAAGGGAAGGGGAATATAAATAACTTAATAAACTGTAGGACACTGCGGACCTTTAGGGAACACAGACCTTTGGAAGGCATGACCTCTGATTCCCTAAAGGTACCAGAACAAGTGAATATCGATGGCTAACTTGGTACATGGAATCAGGCATGGTCATAACCTATCTAGTCAGTATCAACTCTCTATAAGAGCTATCGCCACATTCCATTGCCCTCCCACAATCTCCTTTCACGTAGTGACTCAACTCCTTTTCGAACATTCCGATTTGATCTTCACTCACTACAATCCCTGCACATGCATTCAGATCCCAACCTTTGTAAAAAAAGATTTACTCATTTCACTTTTGGTTCTTTTGCTAATCACCCTCATTCCATGTTGCCTTGTTCTTAATGCCTCTACTAGGGAGAACGTTACCTGTACCCTTGATTGTTTTAAGTCCCTCCATCAGTTCTCTCTGCAATTTTCTCCATTCGCAAGAGAGCAACACCATCTCACCTGCTGCACCTACACAGCTAACGCTCCTCATCCCTGGAATCAATTCCTTCTTCAAACCCTGCACAAGTTTCCAGAGCTGGACACAACACTCCAATTGTGGCCATGCCAGTATCTTATTAAGGTTCCCTCTGACTTCCTTGCTGTTATAGTCCTTGCCTCATTTGCATTTATCACCACTTTCTCAACCTGCCCCGCCAATTTAAGCAAGCTATACACATAGATCATCCTGTCAGTGGATTCTTCTTAGGATTGCACCCTCAAGCTTACATAACCCTCTTCATTCATTCTTACAAAAAGTAACAATTACCGATTACCGGATGCAACCAGTCTGGATACTTCTAGAATGCATGACTGCTGCCAAGATATGGTGCCATGACTCTCTATTTTCCCTCACCTCCGTAGCAATCTTTTCTGTTGTAGGAGAGTACTATTCCTGAACTGGGTGGTATAGGTCTTCAGGATTTTGAACCTCCTGCCCAATGGTTGCAAGGAGAAGAGGGCCTGGCCCAGATGGTGGGGATCCTTGAATATAAATACCGTCTTCTTGAGGTAGTGCCTCATGTAGATGCTTTCGATGTAGGGGAGGACTGTGCCCGTGATGAACAAGGTTGGGCCCTCCATTCTCTGCAGGCTACTGAGCAAAGCAAAGGAGAGCCACTATTTAAAATACATTCTGACTTTCAGAGGCCTCTCGTTGGCATTGAGAAAGAAAGCGAGAAAGTGGAAGAATGCAGTAGCAGCTCTTTGCTGGTGCAGGGCTAAGGTCTGGTCTCCGTGACATGGAATCTGTGGTCCATCCATGTGAGTCAGGGCCCGTGCCTGCGTTTGGCAACCCCACCATTGCCTGTCAGCCAGTAATTGAGCCCAGGCTGACATCTCATCATCTGTGGACGTGTTCACAATGTCGATACAATGCAGAGACAGGGATTTCATTTTATTAAATTCAGTACACCCTTCTGGGCATTTGGAATTCAGAAAACTCATTTACAGCATGCTTCACAATTTGACATTTCCCATTGATTTTCTTAACACCACACAATGCTGAAAGTGTTGTATAACTCATACTCTCATGCTTTAAGCAGCCATTACACTGTGTGGGAGAATATTCTGGACTCCTGCTGAGGTGTATGGAATCATCATATGCTGCCTGAAATCTGCAGCTCCACCTGCACCAGAATCTGACCTAATTCAGGCTCAGTGCTGGCACAGGTGTTCAAGGCCATAGCAGAGTAACTCTGATCTGTGCAGAACAACACTAGCTCCTTCACATGTGTACTTCCTTACATCTCTAATTAACTGAAGCAACATGACAGAATTCTAGGAAAAATGTTAGGGTCTTTGTTCATGTACGTGCATACGTTTGTATGCATGTATATGCATATGTGTACAGTGTATATATATGTGTATTTGGTGTGCATGTATTCTGTGTTGTGTATTTGGCGTACTACACGTTAGTGCATGTATTTGATGTATTTGGCATATGTACTTGGATGTGATATCTGTACGTGTGTGCATGTTTGAGTATGTATTTTATATTTGGAAAGGATGCAAAATGCTGCAATAACTCGGAGGGTCCGGCAGCATCTCTGGAGAACATGGGTGGCTGATGTTTCAGGTCGGGACCCTTCATCAGAAGAAAGGCCCTGACCCGAAATGTCACCCATGCATTTACTCCAGGGATGCATTCTGACCTGCTGAGTTACTTCCAAGTGGCCTGTTTTCGATTGCTGGTGCCCTGAACGATCGCTGACTTGGACGACCGCCACACTGACCTCCTCATTGATCGCCCGCAGGGTCTATAACATGAGCTGCAACAACTGGAATGAGCAGTGGTTGAAGAAGGGCTCACTGCAGACCAGGTTGGAGGTTTGAGTCTGTGTTAACATTGGTGTCGGGGTTAATGTCCGGGCCGGGATACGGGTGGGATTTAACTCTGTCTGTCGTCTGTCTGTCTGTCTGTCTGTCTGTCTGTCTGTCTGTCTGTCTGTCTGTCTGTCTGTCTGTCTGTCTGTCTGTCTGTCTGTCTCTGTGTTTCTGTGTTTCTGTGTGTGTCTCTGCGGCTGTGTGTTTCTGTGTCTCTGTGATTGTGTTTGTGTGTCTCTATCTGTGTGTGTGTCTGTGTGTGTGTGTGTGTGTGTGTGGGGGGGGGGGGGCGTGGAGAGACAGAGGGGGGAATTTTCAGTTGCAAACCGCACGTTTTCAGTTATGAGATGGACATGATTACTGTCAATACGAGCAGCTCACGGAGCAGTCAGACTGAGAAACACTGCTCGGCTCTCACACACACACACTCGTGGAGTGAACTGTAGATATAAACGTGGCTGGGGGTAGAGGAGTGGGAGGGGAGAGAGGGAGAGGGAGAGAGAGAGAATTTGAGAGAGAAGAAAGAGGGAGAGAAATGGAGAGAAAGAGAGGGGGGGGAGAGAGAGAGGAAATTGGAGAGAAGAGAGAGAGATAGAGGAAGAGGGAAAAGGGGGGAGAGAGAATTGGAGAGAGAGAATGGGAGAAAGAGAGGGGGAGAGAGGGGGAGAGAGGGAGAGGGGGAGAGACGGGGAGAGAGAGAGAAAGGGGGAGAGAAAGGGAGAGAGAGAGAGAAAAAAAATTGGAGAGAGAGAGAGAGTTCTCCTGCCTCACCATCACTGTTGGCTGCCCTTTGTGAGGTGATTGGAGACCAAAACCAGTTACCCTTTAGATCTCCCTCTCTCTACCTCTCACCTATCCCTCCCCCTCCCTCCCTCCTTCTTTAGAGAGGGTGGGAGGATGAGGGAAGGAAGGGGGAGAGGGCGGAGGGGAGAGAGGAATGGGCCTTGCTTGATGGAGAAGAGGGATGTGGGAACACTGTACACAGGTGGTGACTCACTGGGTCCCCCCCCCCCCCTGTCATTGCGCAGTCTATCCGATTCCCTGAACCCCCCCCCCCCCTCTATGGAGCAAAGGAAATATGCAAGGTTTCGGGTTGAAACCCTTCTTCAGACCAGGCCCAAAATGTTGCCTATTTCCTTCGCTCCATAGATGCTGCCTCAAGCCCTGTCCCACTGTGCGAATTCACCCAAGAACTCTCCCGAGTTTAAAATCTCCAGTGTACCTCCACTGCCTTGTGGCCATATCGAGTCATGGAAAAGGCTCCAGGAGTAAACCTCAAGAGAATCCGGAGTCGGAGCCCCTAAGGCAGTTCGTCGTTGTCTACAACCTCGCTCTGGCAGCTCCTGCGACGGCGCTGGTGCCAAACTGTAACGGCCCTGCTGTTCCTTTGGAATTTGAGGGGGGATGTGCTGCATGGGTAACAGCCTGTCCTCCATATGACATCGCCCAGGCTTGCATCCAACCAGGATGCATCACCCATGGTCAGTCATGACCGAGGGGGACCCACTACTATACATGTGTACTTGTGAGTATGCGTGCATATATACACACTGAATTTTTTTTTCTCTCGTTTATTATATTGTTTAAGGTGTACTATGTTTACATATTCTGTTGTACTGCAGTAAGAATTAAATTGTTATATCTTGGACATATGACAATAAAACACTCTTGATTCTTGACTCTTGACTGTCCCCACATGTAAGTCAAGTCAAGAGTGTTTTATTGTCATATGTCCCGGATGGAACAATGAAATTCTTACTTGCTGCAGCACAACAGAATATGTGGATATGTAAACATAGTACATAACGGGAAAAAAAAGAAAAAGCAATAAATAACAAATATAGTGCAAATAACAAATAATAATATAATATTTTGCAGTTCAGAGTGAGCTTATTCGTTGTTGTGTTTAACAACCCAATGGCTGTAGGGAAGAAGCTGTTCCTGAACCTGGACATTACAGTTTTCAGGCTCCTGTACTTTCTTTCTGATGGCAATGGTGAGATGAGTGTGTGGCCAGGATGGTGTGGGTCCGTGATGATGCTGGCTGCCTTTTTGAGGCAGCGACTACGATAGATCCCTTCGATGGTGAGATGAGGTCAAAGCCGGTGATGGACTGGGCAGTGGTCACAACGTTTTGTAGTCTTTTTCGCTCCTGGACGTTCAAGTTGCCGAACCAGGCCACGATGCAACCAATCAGAATGCTCTCTACCGTGCACCTGTAGAAGTTTAGGAGAATCCTCTTCGACATGCCGAATCTCCGTAATCTTCTCAGGAAGTAGAGTCGCTGAGGTGCCTTCTTTATAATTGCATCGATGTGCTGGGTCCAGGAAAGATCTTAGGAATTATGCACGCCCAGGAATTTGAAGTTATTGACCCTCTCCACCATCGTCCCGTTGATATAAACAGGATTGTGGGTCCTCATCCTTCCCCTATCAAAGTCCACAATCAGTTCCTTAGTCTTACTGATGTTGAGAGACAGGTTGTTGTGCTGTCACCATTTGGTCAGTCGGTCGATCTCACTTCTATACTCTGACTCATCCCCATCTGTGATTCGTCCAACCACAGTGGTGTCATCGGCGAACTTGATGATAGAGTTCGCACTATGACCGGCTACACAGTCATGGGTATGAAGTGAGTAAAGCAGGGGGCTGAGCACGCAGCCTTGATGAGCTCCTGTACTAATTTTTACTGAGGATGAAGCGGTTCCTGCAATTCGAACAGACTGTGGTCTGTGGAGGAGGAAGTCGAGGATCCAATTGCAGAGGGATGCGCAAAGGCCCAGTTCCGTGAGCTTGGTAACCAGCTTGGAAGGGATGATGGTATTTATCGCTGAGCAGTAATCCATAAACAACAGGTCTCCTCCTGTCCAATCAGCCGCTGTCTCCAAGGGCATTGTGTCCGTCACATAATGCACTGGTCACTCTGCGGCCAATCAGCCGAAATCTCCGAGGGGCGTTGCGACCAATCAGCAACCAGCTTCCCTTACTGAGATACCCATCTTTATTTGACTGAGTTACTGATACAACGTGTATGTATTCATCATACTCCGTGCATATAGGCTCAAAATCGCCCTGAAATTTACCATATTACAAAACAATTATCATGGGGGGCTTATAGCATCTACCCCCCCACCCCCCCCGCCCTCCCCCCCCTTCCTTCCCAACCTCAGCCTCATGGACCTTAGCATCCCCCTAGTTCCCAAAACCTCATGGTTAATCCAAGGCTTCTGGTTAGGAAACACTCGGAAGGTTTTTGTTGGAACGCAGTCCTCCACACATTTCCTTATGAAGTCTGTGACGACTGTGTCGTATTCATTCAGGTCCGTTGCCGAGTCCCTGAACATTGCCCAGTCTACAGACTCCAAGCAGTCCTTTAGTTGTTCCTTTGCCTCCCCCGATCAGCTCTGTACAGTCCTCACCACTGGGGATGCGCTCTTCATTTGCTGCCTGTATGCAGAGTGGTCAGATTTTCTGAAGTGAGAGCGAGGGATAGAGCGATAGGTGTCTTTGATGGTCGTGTACCAGTGGTTAAGGGTGTTTGATCCTCTGGTGCTGCAGGAGACATGTTGGTGGAAGTTAGGGAGCGATTTTTCAGGTTGGTGTATGGTGGTAAATACATCGGGGTAGATTGTCAGGTGCTTGTAGACCACGGCGTGCAGCTCCTCCAGTGCCAGACGGACATCTGCCTGAGGTGGGATGTAGACCGCAGTCGGGATGATGGAGGTGAATTCCCTCAGTAGGTAGAAGGGGCGGCACTTCTCCGCCAGGTGTTCCAGGTGCAGGTAGCAGGAGTTAGATAGGACTGCCATGTCTGATCTCCATGAAGAGATGACCTTGAGGCAGACGCCCCTCCTCTCCCTTTCCCAGATGCCAGCACATGGTCCATACAGTGGATGGAGAACCCTTCAGGCTGGATCGCTGAGTCTGGGGAGCTAAGGGTGAGCCATGTCTCTGTGAAACAGAACATAGAGCATCCCCTCAGTTCCCTTTGGTAAAGCAGCCTTGACCTTAAGTCCTCCACTTTGTTTTCTAGTGACTGTACGTTGGCTAGTAGGATGGTAGGGCGAGGGGGCCGAAGCCCCCTGCACTTCAGTCTTACTTGTAGTCCTGTCCGACGACCACGTTTCCGTACTCCATGAAGGCCTCCTCGGTGTTTACAGGTACAGTACTTGCGAGTGTCCGCGAGGTCGGGGATTTCCCTGCGATCGGGAATCCCATGTACCTGCACATCAAGGACAATTTAGAATAGCCAATTAACCGACCAAGCTGCTCAACCTTTGGGATGTTGGAACAAACTGGTGCACCTCCACATAGAGAGTGCCAGTGGTCATTATTGAAGAGTTGCTGGAGCTGTGAGTACCAGCTGTGCCATGATGGCACCCTGATCCACCAATATCTGCTGTTGCCAGTAAGCTAGAGAGCAGCTTCCTCAGCCAGGAGGACACTTCAGTCCCAAAGTGCAAAGGGAGACAGATCTGGATAATTAGATCATGTTAATTGGCATTACATAAAATGCTATAGATGTTGAAGCTGGGTAATGCTGGAGAGAAAGATGCATGCATTGTGAATAAAGACAGGCTTTTATCACAGCAGGGGATGAAGGAGTCTGTGAAAAAGGAATTTCAATTTCTAGTGCAGATAAAGAATATCTTGCCTTTGCAATAAAGAATTGAAGAGATAAGCCATCAGAGGCATGCACAACAGGGGGTAACAGCTAATAAACTGAATAATAGCCTCTGCGTCAACAGGATACACACAGGGAGGTAGTAATGACTTAATGGCAATGTGTTCCAGCTCACAGAGTGGAAAAAGGGAAACTCTTGCTGAGGTTAGCATGGGTAGTATCTGTTGATCTACAAGAGGATTTGTGCTTAACATATCATGCCCGTAGGATTTCCTAAGCTCTGCTTGCCATACATTTGATGTGCAGCTACTATTGGAGTGTGAGTGCTGCGGCAGAAGGTGATGCATAGCGTTTCCATAAATACCAATGCGATAATGACCAGGTAAATGACAGCATTTCAATGTTGGTGGGGGATAAGGGATGGTTAAAGACTCCACACTCTTAAAAATGGTGCCATGATGTTTCATACACCCACTTCAGGGTGCTGACGGAGTCTTATACAAACACAGAGTTAAAGAATCATGTAGCATGGCAACAGGCTCTTCGGTCCAACTCGGCAATGCCAACCAAGTGCTACCAAGTCATCTAAGCTAGTCAAACACAGGCAAGAGCACATTTGTCTGTGTTTCACTCTTATGCCTCAAAGTCTTTCATATCCATGTACCTGTCCAAATGTATTTTGCATGTAGAAACAAAGAACTGCAGACGCTTTTCAAGATGCAACTCAATTATATCTTCTTGTTGCGTATGGCGTGCACAGCCTAAAGTTATAGGACAACTTGTTCTATTTGATCTTCTGTTTGTGCACGTCAGGTTGATTGCATTCATTGAAACAGGGTGGACCACGTGAAGGTTGCAATCTCCCACCCCACCCAATGATATGATACAGCATCTCATATTCTGCTTTGGCAGCTTACAACCCAATAGCATGAATATTTTATTTAGTTTAGTTTAGGGATACAACATGGAAACTGGCCCTTCGGCCCACTGAATCCGTTCCGACCATTGATCACCCGTACGCTTGTTCTATGTTATCACACTTTCGCTTCCTACACACCAGAGTTCACTCGAGGAGATAACCCACATGGTCACAGGGAGAACACACAAACTCCATGCAATGATTTTTCAAACTTGTCTCTGAGGTAAAGCTGGCATGGGAATATCTTGTAATAATACTTTGCGTACTATAAGAACTTGGAATTGCACCTTACATACACTCAAAATAAAGGCTTTTAGAAGTTTTATGATTTTTTGTTTGATAATGGTCCTGTGAAGTGCCTTGGAATGTTTTTGCTGTATTAAAGAAACGACTTAACAGAAGTTGCTGTTGCTAATCGTTTCCATTCTTGTCACATGGGAATGTACAATTTTCCACTCATCTGTTGAAAACTACATTTGATTTAAAGCAGTGAGCAGTTTTGTAATAACTCTATGGGTAAGCTAGCAATACCTGGAATTGGGATGTTCATTTAATGCCACTGTTGAACCGTTCTCTGGGAAGAAGAAATTTACTGGTATCAACCCTTCAGGCAAAGAGTAATCTCTCCCTTTTGACAAATAATTAAAATATGAAAACAGAGTTGAGTTGCCATTCCAGTTTTATGCAGCCCAGTTTCTGCCACTGGTAATGCACACATTACCAAGCAAGAGTTTGGATTTTCACTCCAAGAACTGACACTCACATACTTGTGAGATGCAAGAATTTAGCATTGCCATATGTGTATCCTATATTTGTAGGGAGGGGAGATGGTTATTCTCGCCTGCCTTGGCAAGGCCACCAGCTTAATCACCAGTCTGTCTGTTTTTTCGTCTATTTTTTGTTATTTTTAGTGTGTTTTAAAAGTTTGTGTAAATGATCTCTGGTTTGTTTTATTTCACGGGTGGGGGAGGGGGTCGGGGTAAACTTTTTTTTCAGTCTATTACCTTGCTGGAGATGTGGTTGGTTTTCGGGTCGTCCCTCCGATCGCTCTGCGGCCTAACATCTTGGAGCTGGAGGCCTCCTAGGGACTGACTTTGAGCCCCACTGTGGGACGTGGACTTACCATCAGGGCCGATCCTTTGCCTGCGATCGCCCCAACTGCGGCCTGCAGATCTTACCATCAAGGGCTCGTGGTCTCGGGAGAGACTGAGTCGGGAAGCTCCAACGACGCAGAGGTTTGACCAGCCCCGACTCGGGATCCGATCGCCGGCGTGGGGGAGCTGAGATTCCACCCCCCCCCCCTCCCCCCCCGATGCAGGAGCTGATCACTCCGATGCGGAGGGCTCGACCGCTGGCTACGGGAGTAAGATCATCCCATCAACGGAATGCTCAAGGCCCCCGACTGCGGGAGAACAAAGAAGGGAAGAGATTTAACTTTTTTTTTTCGTCTTCCATCACAGTGAGGAATGTGGAGGAGTCACTGTGGTGGATGTTTATGTTAAAATGTATTTTGTGTGTTCTGTTCCTTTTTATTTGTATGACTGAATTGGCAAATGAAATTCTTCGTATGTTGCAAAACATACTTGGCTAATAAAGTATTATTGTATTGTAATCAAGGACAAGTGTCACCATGGTCACTCTCTCTTCTCCCGTCTCCAATCAGCCAAGAGGTACAGAAGCATGAAACGCTTCCCTCCAGATTCAGGGACAGTTTCTTCCCAGCTGTTATCAGGCAAATTAACTATCCTACCAGTAACTAGAGAGCAGTCCTAAGATACTATATACATCACTGAAGACACCCTTGGCAATCTTTAATTGGATTTTACTGGACTTTTATCTTGCACTAACAGTTATTCCCTTTATCCTGTATCTGTACACTGTGGACGGCTCGATTATAATCATGTATAGTCTTGCCGTTGACTGGTTAGCACGCGACAAAAAGCTTTTCACTGCATCTCGATACATGTGGCAATAAACTAAGCTAAAACAAACTAAAAGAGGAGAAGGTGATTCCGCTGAAGAAAGGAAGAGCTATGGCCTGTTCTACTAAACTGTGAATTCTTTGCAGATCTCTAGCCAAACAATTAGGTATTCTGAGTCAAAGACACTGAAAACTACTGAAATCATGGTTTACATTACAATAAACTCTCGTTATTGGTGCTGGTGTGTGTGCCTGAACCACTGGGTAATAATCCACCTTTCTCTCTTTCGAAACTGATTTGCTTTTTACGAATTACACTCTCCATTTTATACTCTTGCGGGTAGAAAGGACCAGGACAGAAAGGTCAGTATGGGAATGGGAAGGGCAGTTAAACGAATGTGAGGTTCTTCACCTCCTTTCGCACCCAACCCTCTGCTCCCCATAAACTGTTTGAAATATAACCCACTGTCCAAGGTTAGAATGTTCTCTCAACTGCAATCGACTCTTCATCGGTGCAGTGAATAATGGTGTCACAAAAAACACCAACACATTTTTGAAGACGTATGCATTGCTTTTGCAGACCTTTCTGCACAGGTGCAGAATGAACCCAGACACCTGGGGAGATGTTGTGGTGCTGCTAATCAAGTCATTGCCTTACAACACTAGAGACATGGGTTCAATCTTGACCTTGGCTGCTGTCTGTGTGGAGTTTGCATGTTCTCTCTATGAATGCATGGGCTTCCCCGAGGCGCTTCCATTTTGCTCCCACATTCCAACAAAGTGCCAGTTGGTAGGTTAATTGGCCTCTATAAGTTGCTTTTAGTGTGTCAATGAGTGGTAAAATCAGAGGCGGTTTCTAGAGTCGTACAGCACAGAAACAATCCATAGTCCCCTATATTCATGTTTTTGTCCATCTATACTGATCCCATTTGCTCGTATTAGGATCATATCCTTCTATACCTTGCCTATTTAAGTGTTTGTCTTAATGTCTACAAAACATAGTGATTGTATGTGTCTCCGCTACTTCCTCTGACAGTGAGTTCCAGGCACCAACCACTCTTTGTGTGAAAAACCTTCCCATTTTTGTGTCTGATACCCCTAGCATGGGAAAAAGAGCTATCGACCCTATCTATTCCTTTCAGAATTTTATTTAGTTATATCAGGTCACCTTCACTCCGGGGGAACCAAGCCTAGCCTAGCGAAACTGTTCCCATCAATAATGTCTTCTAAACAATGCAGTTTCCTGGTGAATCCTTGTGAATGACAAGGATATGGAACAAATTAAATGAGTTAGAGTAGGATTAGTTTAAAAATGAATGCTGTGCTAGTCAGCATTGATTTTACTTCGGAGTCACGTGAGTGACTTTGTGAAGACCCCGCCAGCATGCATGCGCGACATATCGTCGCTTGCATTTGCAGTCGACAGCTGGAGGGTTGAGTGCTCTTCTCCAACGGCACCTTCAAAAGAGGCTTCAAGGTAAAGTTCAAACTAACCTAGAGCTGATTAGTCCCTGTGAGGAAATTATTTCTTACAGGTACGACGGAGTCGAGAAAAGGGAAGGCGAAACAAGCCTCCAAGGGCCGCGGGACTTCAGAGGTAAGTCAGCGGCCGCTATCCCCGAAGCTGCCCGCAACACCGGCAGCACCCGCTTCGCGGGCTGGGAGCAAATCGCGGAAGTCGGGGAGCCCTGTGCAGTTGACTGGGCCCGATTCTCCACCACAGCAGACTAAGGAGCTGCATGATGGTCGGAGCACTGCGAAGGAGCAGGTAGGAAAGACCCTGACTCCCTGCCGCTATCGCCCAAACAATTAAGGGCTAGCGGCAAACAGGTGCGTAAAACCGTGCCACGGTCAGTGGCACGCATTGTTTCCCCTGTGTTACAGGTCTCCAGGGGGCAGACCTGGTGGAAAGCCACAACCAGGTCGAGCCCCGCTGCAGCAGCCGGCATCGACATTCCCCCGGAGAAAGCTGCCAGATCGCGGACCGGTGATGTACATGCTGGGAAGTTGGGGAGCCCCGCAGGAGCGGGAGGTACCGGCACACCACCGGGGCAGGCTGCCAGAGTGCAGGCCGGTGGCAGCATATTTCGGTCGTGTGGCCCCGCTGAGGTGGCAGGCAGCGACCATGCGCCGTCTCAGACCCGTATATCAGGGACTGATGGTAAGCCCGCGCGGATGTCGGGGAGCCCCGCTGTGGCGGCCGGCACCGACTCATCTCCGCTTCTGTCGTACCAGACAGGCGGACCACTACAGTCCGGAAGACGGCGGACTAGTGGCATGTCCGCGCGTGAGTCGTGCAGCCCAGCAGGAGTGGCAGGCAGCGACTACCTGCCAACGTACCCTAGACATCACCTCGACGAGGTGCGGCACGTTGGTAGAAGCCCCAGTAGTTCTGGAGAACCTGGGGAAGTTGACTTGCCGTTCGCAGATAGCGGCGGCGGTCGCATGGCCCGGATGGAGCGCTTAATAGAGCAACTGCTCGAGCGGAACCTGGAACATCAAGAACGAAGGTCCCTGCGATCTAGGAGCCATACTGCGGGTCCACCGAGTATTTCTCCTTCATCCGTGGGCAGCGCTAGGAGTCAGCGTTTAACTGGCTTTGAAGAGGGGTTGGCGCAGGAACCAGCAGAGCCAGAAATCCCTGAGGAAGAGATACTGGAGGTAGTTTCCAAATTTGCCCAGCCAGGGCAATCAGGGCAACCGCTACAGGCCAAACTAGCAGCGAGCATTAATCACCTCACAACCCACCAGCTGCAGGAACAGGTGTTGACGGAGGCTATGGAAAAATACAAAGCCCCAGGTAATTGTGTATCGCTCAATCTCCCAACGGTCAACATGCCCATCTGGGGGAACATTAGTCCCGGCATCAGGGCTCAGGAACTGAAGATTCAAAAGATCCTTAAGCTGTTGACATTAGGCATCATGGCATTTGCTAGAACCCTGGATGGGATAGAGATGACGGAGGAGCAACAGGATGCTCTGGCTCTATTGTGTAATACACAATATGAGATCAACTCTTTCAAAAAAAGTTCCATCCGGCCCACACTTAACCCAAAATTTGCAGGGTTACTCAGCCACCAAGACAGTTGTTCGGGGAGGACCTGTCTAAACAAGTCTAAGACTTGGATGAGGAGGCGAAAGCAGTTGGGTTAATGAAACCGCCATCATCAACCAGGCCACAAACGTATCGGAGGCACTATCCATATGCATATACCAGGCCTCGGGGACAACCCGACAGGGCACAGAGAACATATCCACCGGCTGCACCCTATCAGCAGAAGCATTTTTTAGGGCAGGGCCGACAGCGGCCTGCATGGAAGATGTGTCAACCCCCCACCCCAGCAACACAACGTCTACCAAAAGCCCAGAACATCGCCCCGCCGGTGACCATGGAGGTAAGGGGGTCTGGTTCTCTTGAGAGTGCTGCAAGCATAACCTCACAAGTAGGAGGGAGGTTGCGTGTATTCTGGGACGCATGGGGTGCTATAACTTCGGATATCTTTATCTTACAAAGTATTCAGGGTTATGAGATTGAATTCATAAATGGGCATCTTCCCCCAACTCAACACCGGAAATTTGCAGATGGGATTCGCACGAATCAACACTTCTTTAGTCACAAGGTATAAACTATTTTTGGAAATGCTGGGAGCATTTCACGGGCTGTGGGCTGACTGCACGAATTTACATCATACGCATGTCCATCTTCAAATAGATAATACCACTGTGGTGGCATATTTAAACCATATGGGTGGTATCAAGTCAATATCTTGTGACGAATTGTCAAATACAATTTGGCTCTGGTGTATTGAAAGAAATATTTGGATATCAGCTACTTACCTTCCGGGTAAGCTCAATACAGTGGCAGACACCAGGTCACGAGTATTCAATGACAACATCGAGTGGATGTTGAACCCCCAAATATTTGCTAAAATTATAGCTGAATTTGGAACACCAGATATTAACCTTTTTGCATCCAGGCTGAACCATCAGATACCAACATATGTATCTTGGGAACCAGATCGTGGGGCAGTGGCGATGGATGCATTCTCGCTCCATTGGGGGGAATGGTTTTTCTATGCATTTCCCCCATTCTGCCTCATCAGTCGGGTATTGCAGAAAATTCAACTGGATTCTGCAACAGGCATTCTGATAATACCTGACTGGCCTACACAACCATGGTACCTGGTGGTCCTCAATATGCTAAAAGTTCCATGGGCACAAATTACCAAATCCCCAAATTTGTTGACCAACACCATCATTGGGGAGAGTCATCCATGCTATGGTCATCTGAACCTGTTGGCTTGCAGGTTCTGAAGAGGCCACTGCTGGAGTTCGGACTGTCATCAAGGGCCATGAACATCATAACGGTGTCGTGCAGAGAATCCACTAGGAAGCAGTCCCATTTCAGAAAATGGGAAGCCTACTGTGGTCGGACGAAGACCACCTACAACTCTGCCATGATACCGAACATGTTGGAATTCCTCGCGGGCCTTCATTTTGATGAGGGACTCAGCTACAGTGCCATAAATAGTGCCAGGAGCGCACTATCATCCTACCTCAATATATGAGTGGGATCGCAGCAGCTGGTTTCAAAACTAATGAGGGGTATTTTCAATACTAACCCTCCACGACCAAGATACAACATTACCTGGGATGTAGGGGTGGTGTTGACCCTGCTCAGGAGTTGGTCACCCATGATGGGGTTACTGCTGGATAAATTCACCTGCAAAGTGGTGATGTTGATGGCGCTGACATCTGCACAACGGGTCCAGACTTTGCAGAAACTGAGATTGGACAGTATGGTCTCAACCCCTGGGAAAGTAACCTTCTTTATAGTGGAGTTGCTCAAACAGCACAGACCTGGATCTACAGGGCTGCAATTGGAATTCTGAGCGTACCCCGCTGGCGCTACCTCTGCATAGCCACCCATCTTCGGTATTACATCAAAGTCACACACACCATCAGGAAGATGGAGCAGGGTCTGTTCATCAGCCACAAGAACCCACATCATCGGGTGACGGTGCAGACTATCTCCAGGTGGCTCAGGGTGGCGTTGGGTGCAGCAGGTATCGATACTAACGTTTTTAAATCTCATTCTACCAGGGCTGCATCCACATCAGCGGCGAGGACCATGAAGGTTCCCATGGATCATGTCCTCGCAACCGTGGGCTGGGCCAGTGAGACAACCTTTCAGAGGTTTTATAACAAGCCGGTGGCCGCTCCCGCAACGTTTGCGGAATCAGTTTTAAGTACTGTTCCATAAAAACGTTTATCCCTGAGTTAGGGGTTTATTGTTTGTATTTTAATAAATACATTATTATTTTTCAGCTTGTTCAAGTCTGAAATACATTAACATACTTCCTCCATCAGTAATTGCGGCAGTGTGGAGCATGGACGTTGTCCAGGGCATGGAATCACAGAGCTTTGAAATCTTCACAAAGTCACTCATGTGACTCCGAAGTAAAATAGTAAGATTAAACGGGAACTTACCAGTTTGAAGTTTGATCCTTATTTTATGAGGAGTTACGATGAGGGATTTCAGGCCCTCCGCTGCCAACCTTCTATCATAAGGTTAACTGGTATATCAGAGTCTCTTAATCTTACTATCTTTAGTCATTGTTGTTATCTGTGATTCCACACCGCTGCTTTGAAGAATGTCGCGCATGCGTGCTGGCAGAGTCTTCACGAAATCCCTCATCATATAGACCCAAAATGTCGCCTATCTCCTTCGCTCCTTAGATGCTGCTGCACCCGCTGAGTTTCTCCAGCTTTTTGTATAACCCTCGATTCTCCAGCATCTGCAGTTCCTTCTTTAACATCTCATTTAATCTTACTATTTTGTTGGCCTTATTTGGGCTTATTCTTGTGCTGTATCTCCTGATGACTCCATAACCTGTTTTATCCTGACTGAATTGGACATCCTCTAATGAAGATACACATGCTGGCTATTCCCAGATTTGTCTGCTTTTTAACAAACTATAAATGGTGAACATCTATCAGAGGGCTTTGTTATAACTCCTGTTGCTTATTAAAAATAGCATTTCCTCGACCATAATAATGAAATAATGTGCACCTATGTAACATGTGCCAAAACTGCCTAAGGCTGATGGAATACCTTTGAAGCATTGTCATAATTGTAAAGAAGAAAAAGTGGAAAACACATATGCACAGCAAGCTCTCACTGATTGGAACAGGATTATTGATTTTGGAATTTGATTGGGGCTATATATTGAGCATAATATCAGGCAGAATCCCCAGCTCTCGAATCCCCAGGTACTTGGGGTTCTCATGGACATTTTTCAACATGTTGAAAAGTCTTCACGAGCTTACTGCATTTCCCGAGTACCTGCCGATAGTGTTACGAGCCGCTAAGAGACGTCCCAAGCTCCGACGTACCCTCTACGTACATTCTATGTACTTACCACGAGTTTGATTTTTTTTAAACTCGGGAGAGCTCTTGAATTACCTCGTACAGTGGGACAGGCCTTTTACCACCAGCCACGGGCTGCTATGCTGGAATAACAGGGAGATGGCCTCTTGGATTAATTTCTCATTCTTAAAAAATTTACAGTGTTTTTCTCCATCTTGAAAATATTTTTGCTCTTCTCAACTCTTCAATGACGGATAGATGTAGGGTACATGTTCAATTTACTTCTGAAGAAGAGTCCTGACCCGAAACATCACCTGTCCATTCCCTTCACAAGTGCTGACTGACCCGCTGAGTTCCTCCAGCACTTTGTATTTTGCTCAAGATTCCAGCATCTGCAGTTCCTCATGTCACTCTTCTTTCTTTCTTTCACTTCTTCTTTCTTTTGTATGAGGACTGACCAGTTTTGCTACCCATCTATTTTCTTTCCTTTTTCCTTCATGTGTACATCCAGCAGGGGAATACCCTAGTTGGCCTCACTACACAACATTGCACAAGTTTTACATTAGCAATGCTTACACAGAAAATGGATCTGCTCTGCACCAGCAGACTACAGAATGGGAACAGCCCATTGAAGGGATACCATTGCATTTTTGAAGCTTGTCTCTGTTGCAATGAAGGAAACATGGTTGTCTGAAGAAGGGTCTCGACCAGAAACATCACCCATTCCTTCTCTCCAGAGATGCTGCCTGTCCCGCTGGGTTACTCCAGCTTTTTGTGTCTATCTTTGGTTTAAACCAGCATCTGCAGTTCCTTCCTACACTAAAAACATGGTTGTTAAACTATACACCACAAAAAACAATCCACCTTATCAATATCATGTGGGATAAGTAATAGCCAGAATAATGTTTTGGAATTTCATGATGTTTTGCACAGAGGCAAATGGAACCTTGGTTCAATGCCTTCATCAGAGCTTCGTCAGACAGGGAAAGATAAACACATGGGTTTTAATTTGCAGCAAAGGTGTGGAGGGATTGATAAAACAAAGGGGATATCTCTGGGAGAGAGCTGTGGGGGTAAATTATAGATGGAGTCATCCAGTTGATAGATTAGAAAATAAAGAAACAAAAAATGACACAATGTGCTGGAGTAACTCAGCAGGTTAGGCAGATTCTCTGGAGAACATGGTTGGGTGATGATTCCGGTCAGGACCCTGGGTGGAGGTGGGGTGATGGCGAAGAAAGCTGGAATAAAGGAGAGGCAGGACATAGCTTGGCAGGTGATAGGTGGATGCAGACGAGGAGGGTTTTGATAGGCAGATAGTTGGAACAAAGGTCAGCGATAAAAGCAAATGGTGTGGCAGGATTGAAGAGGTGTGTATTATGAAACCAGAGGATGGAATGTAGGACGAGGGGGAGGGTGAGGGGAGAGATATTTGGGAGTTCAGGTGGTGCACAGGGAAGGGGATGGTGGGGGGGGGGGGATAAAGTGGGGGGAAAGGGGTCGTTAGAGATGACATGAAATTGGAGAATTAATTATAGGTGGATGACTTACAGCAGAACTGGTGTGTTCTGATACACACAGAGAAAGCAGGTTATGTAAAGATATAGAATTCATTGTGGAGTGGCAATCTAATGGAGAATTAAAGTGGCAAGCAACAGGAAGCTTGGGGTTGTTCCTGTGGACTGAACGCAGGTGCTCTGCAAATCTGTTTTTAGTTTTCCCAATGTAGAGGCTGCATTGTGAACAGCAAATCTAGTACACTGCACTGGAAGAAAAGCAAGTGAATCACTGCTTCCCCTGCTTAAGCCCCACATTGGTGCAAAAGGGAAGAAATGAAAGGCCAGTTAATATATGTGATGCGATTGTATGGGAAAGTGCTGTGGGAAGGGTGTGGTTTGTTGGAATCTCCTCGATGGTGGTGGAAATTGCAAACAATAAGCTGTTGATTTTTGAAGCTGGTGGGGCGGAAGGGAAGGACCGGGGGAACTCTATACTTGGTCCAGGAGAAGCAAGGAATAGATGAGACGTGGTCAAAGGCCTCAGAGCTAAGGCAGAGAGGAAGCAACAGTTCAGGAAAGAGGAAGACATCTCCGAGGCACCAGCATAGAAAGACTTGTTTTGTTCCCAGGTATGCTGCCTGCAGAGGAACTTGGATGTAGGGTGGGATAAAGAATGGTCAGGCTAAACATGCGTGTGTGTGTGTGTGTATGTGCGTGTGTGCGTGTGTGTGCACGTACGCGCGCACGTGTGTGTGTGTGTGTGTGTGTGTGTGTGTGTGTGTGTGTGTGTGTGTGCGCGCGTGTGTACGTGCAGTGTGGACGTGTGTGCGTGTGTGTAGTGTGTGTACATGTGTGTGTGTGTACATGTGTGTGTGTGTGTGTGCATGCGTTTATGTACGTGTGTGTGTGTGTACGTGCATGTGTGTGTTCGTGCATGTGCGTGTGTTCATGCGTGTTCGTGCGTGTGTGTGTGTTTGTGCGTGCGTGTGTGTGTACACGTGTTCTGATACAAACGGAGATGGACAGAAATTAATTGTATAACTTCAGACAACCCACTTCCTTTGCTTAAACTAACCAGTTCTGCTGCAAGTCATTCCTTGGTAATATTGGCTCTATTTCTTTTCTCTCTATAAGCAGTACCTGACCTTTCGGGCATTTGTTACAGATCTGCATTTCACAGCTTTTCCATTCCTTATCTCCATCATTCATTCTACTTCTCCATTTAAAACATCCCCACTGCAATCCTATCTTCACCCTATCAAAGATATTCCCTTTGACCAACCCATTGCCCTTCATCCCTTTTTGCAATTTAAAACTAACTTGTTTTCTCTCTTTCCCAGTTTTGATCAATGACTTGAAATATTAACTGTGCATCTCTCTCCATAGATGCTACCTGACCAAATACAGATGACCAGCATTTTCTGTTTTTATTTCAGATTTCCAGCAGCTGCATTTCGTTATTTCCATCCCTGGAATCAGACATGAACTGACAACTTTCTGAACATTAAACACCAACAACTTGTTGTAACTTGTTGAACGGTATTGCTGTGGTTTCCATAGACTTTGCCTTTCCTGTCAGAGCAATCCCACTATGAGTAGGTTTCCCAGAATTATATTCCTCACTTTGATTAAACATTTAAAGACTCACATCTGTTTTCATTTCATCTGAAAATCCCTACAATACATAATTGTTCCCCCAAAGGTCCCGCAATTCCAAAGAATTGCAAACCAACCAGTCAAAATGATTTTTTCAGTCACAGTGTTGACAACACCAAGAAATTTGTTGGGTGTTTGATTGAGTCAAATTTTTGAACAAACGTCATGCCCCACAAGAATCAAATAATCCACTCTGAACTTCTAAAACTTGACTAAACTCCAATGAGCTCAGTGTAGGTAAGAGTTCCCCAGAATTTTATTGTCCTAACAGTTCCGCACCCTCAGGCTTTTGTAATCTTGCTGAGTGGAGACTTGTTTGATGTGTATCCAATTGCCTGTTTTACAATGGGCTGCAGTTACCCTATCATAATAGCAACACCATACTTAAACAGTGCGTTTAAAATAGAAAAGTCCCAAGGCTTTTCCAGAAAAGCTCGATGGTAAGAAGGGATTAAGGTTGATGGCTGAAAGCTTGATCTAAGAGGTAGGTTTTAAAGAGTATCTTGGGAGAGAGAGGCAGTGATTTTGGGATCAACTTTGAGGGATTAAGGTTTTGGATGCTGAAGGTACCGCCACAGAGATGGCAGGCTTTGTAGATAGACACAAAGTGCTGGAGTAACTCAACAGGACAGGCAGCTTCTCTAGAGAGAAGGAATGGGTGACGTTTCAGGTTGAAACCCTTCTTCAGCTTTGTACAGATGGGGTGAAGTGAAACACCATTCTCGTTGAACAAAGAGCATTCTACATTTGATTAAATACGTGTCAGTTTACGTCGTCGTGTACTGGGACGAGTGGTAGACAGGGCAAGGTGCGAGTTTGTTTGCAGGCACTAAAAGAATAGACCGTTCATCCCATTTTCTTCTTTGGGGAATGTTTACTTTTAAAGGAAGAACTCCTTGACATTGTTTTATCCATTGCAGAGATTGCTTGTTTCCGTGATGCTGTAGGTAACACTTCCTCAATGACAGAGGGTGACAGCACCTTTACCATGTATTCAAATGTAACTGCTTTACAATAAAGAATGAGCTCAGAGCTTTCCATGATCAATATAAACATGAAGTTAATACAAGTCTTCTGGGATGTATTAAGGAAATTGTAACTGAAAGTGAACAGGGATTTAACATCAATGTTAAGCTGGAACTGGTCGTGTAACTGGTTATAAACTAAAGTCATAAACTCTGTGCAACTGCTGGAAATGACCTGCAGCTGCTTTGGGGACTTTCCCAAAAGCACTTGGAGTAAGTTAATGCTGCAATGTCCCAGAGATGATAGCGTAAATGAATACAGATTTAGCTTGTTAAATATGCACAAAGTTGTTGGATGCCAAGAGAGTTGTGCGGCTGCTATGCCTGGTGAAGATATGAACCTTACCACACTGTCGTATCGCATGCGGCATGGCTGCCTTTTCGGAATATCCTTCTTTAAAAGGGGAATCTTGCTACCATTATTTTATCTTTCATTTTGAAACAAAGTTTATTGGTACAATGGGTTTGGTACATTCCTGCCCTCAGTTACCAGATGCTGCAATGAACTGGTGGCAGAGAGCCAGCCTTTATTTCCTAACATTAACATTCTGCTTTCCCTTGCAAGTCAACAGGTTTAAAATGCACAGACTTGAAATGATGGCTCCATGACCACTGTAACTATGTCAATACTGTCATTAACTAATTTCACATTATTAAAATTCTAGCCAGTTTTGTTCATGATCATTGCACTGATGTTGCAACAGATAGGTTGTTAAATATTCTATTTAAAGTAACATGTACATGGGACTTCAGCTGCAAAAGCTATCTACACACTAACCATCATGGAATTTGAACTAATAAATTATTAGTTTAAATAAGGTATATAAACAACTTGAAATACATTTTAAATAGCATGTTTTAACATCAAAGGCAGATGTGACATTTTTTGGTAAATTATTTAACCAATCTTTATTTAATAAACCTATTTGGAAATAACTTGAAACCCCTTAGTCTCATGGTTTGTGTGCAAACTTGCTGTTAGTGCAAGTGTCCTACCCAAGAATCAATATTTTCAGCCTCCCAGCCACTGTGAAATGCAGTCATTCACTGACTTGCTCTCATCTTTATAAGACTCAGAAATAGCTGCCAGTTAAAATCATTGCACGATTGAGGTTTGATCCTCTGCTGAGGGACTGAGAGTGAGATGCGCTGCACTTTCCCCATGGTGAAAACTGAACTGACTGTGATCTGAAGCAATTAAGTATCATCTGGGGCAATGCACCCATTGTTAGTAGCACCACAAGATCTTTAGGCTTGTAAATAACCATCCTCCGGGACTGACTAATTAATTATCACTTCACCCCTGTAATAAACCTAGACCTTGAGAAACGTCATAGTCTCAAATGCACCAATTCAAGCTGACAGCATCTTGTTCCCAAGAACATTCCATGTCGCCCTGGAAATTAACTCATCACAAGATGATTCTCCATTTCAAGCTTAAAAATTTAGCACAGACCAAGAATCCATTTGGCCACAATAGAAAGTGGATTTGTGCCAGTATAATGAGCAGATAGAGATATGACTATGTCTCTTCCACATCCATAAGTGAGGATGATCTCACGTATTTCCTGTTCTTGCACCACTGGGATTGTGGATCTGGCACAGAAGCAACCAAGTCTGGCCGTTACATGTCACCATTCGTTCCTCTGGGTTGTTCCTAGCTCTAATAATAAGAGATCTAATAATAAACATCGAGATGCGGGCTCCATTTCTTGCAGTAGATACACCAGTTGCGTAGAGTATGAGGTAGAGAGAACCTCACTACATGCTTTGCTCCATTTCCCACTCTGAATCACTTCCTTCCTGTACTAGGACCTCAACCTTCCACTCCATCAGTCCCCACCTTCAATTGCCAACTCTTCCATTGTTTAGCCATTGCCAAACATACCATTCCTCCCAGCTTTTCAAAGGATCGTTCCCCTCTTCATAATCTATCCATAACAGTCTCATTTAAACCTGGCATCATCTCTCTCTCATTTCAAGGGATATGGGGAAAAGGCAGGCACGGGTTATCGATAGCAGACGATCAGCCATGATCACAATGAATGGCGGTGCTGGCTCGAAGGGCCGAATGGCCTCCTCCTGCACCTATTTTCTATGTTTTTATGTTTCTATGTTTCTCTCTTGGTCTTCTGATAATGAATTCTGATAATGAATCTCCAACCTGAACCATTAACTCTATGTCTTTTTCCACAGATGCTGCCTGACTCTGAGTGTTTCCAGCATTTTCTATTTTTGTTTAGATTTCCAGCATCTACAGTAATTTTTCTTTTCATTTGCTATCAATGAAAGCCTGCAGTTTGCCTTCTTTTTGAGAAGTGTTCAGTTACCATAAGATTGTAACATGTTGAAGTGCGCGAGACTCCATGTTGAGTTCCACTGGAGTCCTGAGTGACCTAAGATCAACCACTGCAGGAGAGGCATGGCACGCCACAGAGCGCCATCATCTGTGTGACCGTTACATAAACCAATGATGCTGAGTGACATTAAAACAAATGACTTTCTTTTCTTTTCTTTCTTTGCCCATTTCCTCAGATCTTAAGTACTAATTCATTACAGTTTCTGGCTCTAACTTAGAGATACAGTGTAGAAACAGGCCTTTCAGCCCATCGAGACCACGCCGACCAGCAATCCCCTGTACACTAACAGTATCCTACACACTAGGGACAATTTAACTTTTTTTTAACCGAAGCCAATTCATTTACAAACCTGTATGTCTTTGGAGCATGGGAGGAAATCGGAGTAGCCGGGGAAATCCCATGTGGTCACAGGGAGAACGTACAAACTTCATACGGACAGCACCCCTTGTCAGGATTGAACCTGGGTCCCTGGCACTGTAAGGCAGCCGCTCTATCGCTGCATCTCCATGCCACCCCTGTTTCTGGCTCTACTTAAGTAGGAAACCAGAGTTGCCCCCTATCTGGGTTCTGCTTTAAGCTTCAGCGTGAAAGAATTAAGACTCGTGGTGAATGGAGTGGTCTAAAACTGATCTGGAATAATTATGAAACTTATCCAATTTATGTTGTTATCCAGACTCTGGAGAAGTGCCTTACATCAGCGCCTGGTGTGAAACAGTGCAGGTCAGTTCACAACCAGCTGCTGCCAAATCACCCCTTCTTTATCAGCCAGATAAATAGACAAAAGCAGCTCACTTTAAGTGTTAATCTACTTGCTGCACTGCCATACAACAGCTGTGTTTGCTTCTGATATCAGATTTGATTCTAAGCACAGACTGAAGAAGGGTCTCGACCCGAAACGTCGCCTATCTCCTTCACTCCTTAGATGCTGCTGCACCCGCTGAGTTTCTCCAGCTTTTTGTGTAACCCCCCTGACCTACCATAACCTGGGGTTACACAAAAAGCTAGAGAAACTCAGCGGGTGCAGCAGCATCTAAGGAGCGAAGGAGATGGGCGACGTTTCGGGTCGAGACCCTTTACCATAACCTGGTATAGACCAGGGTTCCTGAACTGTGGCACTAACACTCCTGTGCTTTATACAAGGCATCTGTTGAGGATAAGGGGGAATTCCTTTAGGACCGAAATGAGGAAAACATTCTTTACACAGAGAGTGGTGAGTCTCTGGAATTCTCTGCCACAGAAGGTAGTTGAGGCCAGTTCATTGGCTATATTTAAGAGGGCGTTAGATGTGGCACTTGTGGCTAAAGGGATCAGGGGGTATGGAGAGAAGGCAGGTACGGGATACTGAGTTGGATGATCAGCCATGATCACATTGAATGGCGGTGCAGGCTCGAAGGGCCGAATGGCCTACTCCTGCAGCTATTTTCTATGTTTCTATGTTTCTTTTTTTTTTGTTTAATTTCTTTTATTAGAAGTAATCAATTTACAATAGTGTAAACATTATACAAACATCAACTTAATTCCATATTTTTTTAAATAACCCGTTGAAAGTTATTATCTTCTATTTTTTTAGGAAATAAAGATAAGGATAGAGTAGTTTTAAATCAATAAGAGGGTGATTAAATAATAATTTGATTATATAAAAGAGAAAAAGAAAATAGAGAAAGGAAAAAAGGTTAACAAAAAGTGAAAAGATATTATATATATATATATATAAATGAAAATCAACAAAATATATTGTATCTAAAACTATTACAAATAATAATATCAATGAAGATATGCCTATTAATCCTAGTATAAGAATATGTTATTCTCATCAAGTCCCGCAGGGTACCCGTCAAGCTGTGTATGTTTCTATGTTTCTATGAGGGGATACACAGGAAAGTTGTCTAATGGCAGATTTAGTTTTCATTGGTGTGTAAAATCTGAGTATTTACATTAACTGAGATGATTTACACAGAAAATATTAGGTTTACTTGCTTTTATATATGTGGAAACAGAGATAAAGATACCTGACAATTGACACACAGGAAACTAAAAGCTGTACCAAAGCCAAGCTGGGCATGTGTTTCCTCCTCCCTATTCCTTACACATTACTGCAGGCACAAAAAAAGACACAAAGTGCTAGAGTAATTCAGAGGGTCAGGCCGCAACTTGAGCACTTGGGTAGGTGACAATAAAAAGTGTTGACTGAAACAGCTCTCCATACTCCACTTATGATCTACCAGTGACACAAATTTGCAGCATAACATGCGACCCCTTGTACTAAAGTCCTCTCAATAGTCTTTGTGATTACTTCCTGTATCAGTTCATGAGATTTTAATGATCTATGTGCAATGACTACCAAGGCTTTGATTCCTCAGCAGAATTCAAACATTAATAACGCCATTTTGATAAGGTCTAAAACTTCACATTTGCTCACATTTCACGTGCTTAATCTGCTAATATCTGTATATCCCAGTCTATCCACTAATAAAGGGGTAAATTCGTAAGTTCATGTTATAGGAGCAGATTTAGGCCATTCGGCCCATCGTCTACTCCACCATTGAATTGTGGCTGATCTATCTTTCCCTCTCAACCACATTCTCCTGCCTTCTCCCCATAACCCCTGACACCCTTACTAATCAAATAATATACCATTTAATTTATTTATTTATGTTAATTACAGTACGGCCTCTTTGCTTGAATCTGTAATTTTGCATTCATCTCTGAATGGTTCATAGATATGGGGAATAGCTGTCACACCACACAAATCTTTGTGGGACGCTTATTTTCACATCTCACCAAGTTGACCCCCGCCATTATTATTCCTCTCTGTTTACTGACACTAATTCGTGCCATCAGATGTTTCCCGATGTAGGATTCATCAAATATATAAAACTCTTGCATTCCACAAAATAAAATCCTAGCCTGCTCAACCTTTCCCTATAGCTCACGCCCTTGAGTCCTGGAGACATCCTTGTAAATTTCACTAAAGTCACTAAATATGGTGCGGGTTTACTGTAGGTAGGATACAGAATTATGGAGAAGCATCGAACACATCTATGAGAGGCACCACCAGCCTATTCAACTGAACTAATTGCAAGGTAAGAAGAACACTCCAGCGGTTTGTATTTAATGAGATTTATTGCTGGAGTTTGGTTAGTAAAGCAAAATCAGTGAGGGCATGTCCCTCATTCCATGATTTTTGCACTGTGAATAATTGATGATGGTGTGTACCTGATCCAACTAGGCTGAATAAGTCTGACAATGTGAACCCTTTGTTTTAATGCAATGCTATTTGAGCTCTTGCCAAGTATTGCAATGTGACTGGGCAAATATCGCGATTGCTTCAACTTACACTCTCCCAGTGTAAGACACACAAAGTTATTTTTCCTCTCTGTTTTGCAAAAATGTTTATCTTCCAACCATCGAAAAGTGCTGCTGGTAGTGTTTATAAAGAATAATGTTCTTAGTCATACCGTGCACCCAGGAGACACATTCTGCAGCTGTATAAATTTACCCCCATTATTAATGTTTTGTCATAAATGAAACATTTATGGTTCATTCAGCTGCTATGAACAAATTAGAATCATTCACAATTAGCCTGAACTGCAGTATGTCTGTCACTGAAAAGCTTCCATTTAGTAATGGATCAGAATTCTTAAAGCTTTACTACGCATTGAACGTTTATAGAGCGATAGAATGTTACAGCATGGAAAAACTGGGTCTCTGTGACCATTTACAACCCATTTACACTAATTCCTATACTAATTTTACTTTGGAGTCACGTGAGTGACTACGTGAAGAAGCCCCGCCAGGCGCATGCTCAGCATTACGTCGACGCATGTCGGTAAGGAAGGGCTGCAGATCGCAGCTCCACCAGCGGTGAGTAACAGGCCCGCAGGTAAGTGGGTTGAAATTACTTCCTGGGTAGAAACTCCGTGACGCTGGCTGGAATAGCCAGGAGGAGTTTGGGAAGTTTTTAAAATGGACGGTGAAAAAATCGGCGCGGGGAAAGCGCGCGTCCCGGGTGGAAACACAATTAAGATCGGGACCACAGATTAGTACGCAGCCGGTTCCGATACCGGTAGCCGTTGACTCTGCCGTAGTTCTGCCTTTAGACGCTCCACAGCCACAGGCCACGGAAGGTTCTCCGGTGTAGAGGAAAAATAAGAAGTTTGCTAAGCCAGTAATATCAGATGAATCTGACGAAGAAGAGGCAGGGCCAGGCAAACGCGCCTGTGGCTCAGGATGGACCAAATGGAGAAAATGCTTCAAACAATTGTTAACCAAGGGTCAAAAGACCCAGAATATTCCCAGGCAGCCCCTGAGGGGGTTCCATATCACGAATATGGTGCCTTTACAACATGGGAATGTGAACCTCCAGAGCCTTGTTTAGGTCTGGAAGAAGTCTCCTTTGAGCAAGACTCAGGAGTACCAGGGCGGCAAGAGACTGACCCTGAAGGTGGTGTTTTTGGTCTTGAATACCCACCACAGCACAAAAGTCAAACTACAGGTGTACCAGATATAGCACAATACTTGCTACACCAGAGCAAAGCGGTGAGGTCATGGAAGAAAACCTGGCGGCCAACATTAATTATTTGGTTTCTCACCAGCTTCAGGAGACTGTCATGATTGAGACAGCAGACCTCTATTAAACACCAGTTAATTGTGCATCACTAAGGGTGCCGAAGGTGAATCCAGCTATTGGACACCAATGACTTTAACAATGCGAGGACAGGAGGGTCCTCAAGTTCATTGTAGCTGGCATTACTGCTTTGGGAGGCAGTTGGAAGGGCATGCTATGTCCAAAATCCAAAAAGACATGTTGGCATTGTTTTGTAACTCTTAATTTGAGATTAATTGTATGAGAAAAATCGCCATTTGGCCCATCCTGCACCCAAGATTTGCTGGTTTGTGTAAATCAAGCAATGTTCAAACTCCAGATTATTTATTCGGAGAAAACCTGCCTAAACAAATTAAAGATATTGATGAGGAAGCAAAGACTATCAGCCTCATAAAAATTTATATATTTGGTGAAAGGAGACAATCTGGCTGGATGAGAGTGTGTCCGCGGCAATAGGGGGTTGATCAGGAGCAGGAACAAGCAGAGGCAGGGGTATGGTGAGAAGGTATTATCACCCATCACAGCCCAATGTTAATCCATATATTGGGAGAAGGAGACCGCCACGGTCATTTCAAAGTCAAAAGTCAAAAGAGTTTATTGTCATGTGTCCCTGACAGGACAATGAAAATCTTTCTTTGCATAGCACAACAGAACATAGTAGGCATTGACTACAATTGTATACGTAAATACACACATTAATTAATAAATTAATAAAGTGCAAATAACAGATGGAGGGATATTAATGTTCAGAGTTCCGAGCCAGGTTTAATAGCCTGATATCTGTGGGGAAGTAGCTATTCCTAAACCGGGTTGTTGCGGTCTTCAGGCTCCTGTACCTTCTACCCGAAGGTAGCAGGGAGATGAGTGTGTGGCCAGGGTGGTGTGGGTCCTTGATGATGCTGCCAGCCTTTTTGAGGCAGCAACTGCGATAAATCCCCTCGATGGAAGGAAGGTCAGAGCCGATGATGGACTGGGCAGTGTTTACTACTTTTTGTAGTCTTTTCCTCTCCAGGGCACTCAAATTGCCGAGCCAAGCCACGATGCAACCGGTGAGCAAGCTCTCTACTGTGCACCTGTAGAAGTTAGAGAGAGTCCTCCTCATTTGCATCTATCACAGAGGAAACTGTTGTAGAACTTTTGGTTGGTGGTAGATGGCAATTGTTTTATGATGAATGGTACTGTATAACATCTGATCGCTTTATATTAGATACTGTGTCAGGTGCTATATTAGAATTTATGGAAGGAGTTGATCCACCTGTACAGGATAAACCTAAATGGGTTTTGGTGTTTTCTGCACCTGAAAATTCTCAGGTAAAGAAGAAGTAAAAAAATTTTTTAAAGGGGTAATTGAAAGTACGGTGAATCATCTGCAACAATTGTGTCAAATATTTTCCCCAGGACAAAGAAAGATGGGGGTTGTAGAGTCATTCTGGATCTCACAAAATTGAATTCATATGTCCAGTATAGACATTTCAAAATGGACACCTTCAACACTGCAATGGAGTTGTTGTCCATTGGGTGTTACATGGCTACTATAGACTTAAAAGATGCGTATTATTCAGTGCCAATTCATCACCATTATCGTAGGTACTTGAAGTTTAATTGGATAGGTCAGCTGTGGCAATATAAAGCATTACCTAATGGGTTAAGTTCAGCTCCCAGACTGTTCACAAAATTATTGAAACCAGCACTTGCATTGTTAAGGGCTCAAAATCACATTGTCATGGCTTATCTTGATGATATTTTAATTGTTAATGCAACTCACAAATCAGCTGAAGATTCAGTTTCAGCAACTATAAGCCTGTTGGAAAGGCTAGGGTTTCTGATCCATCCAACGAAATCTAAGCTACAGCCGTTGCAAACAATTGAGTGCTTGGGATTTGTCATTGATTCAGTTGCTGTGTCAGTAACTTTAACAACAGATAAAGTTGTGGATATTACAAATGCGTATAGTTGTCTTGCTGACAAACCTTATCTCTCCATCCGAGAAGTAGCTAGGGTTATTGGTAAGATGGTAGCAGCATTTCCCGCTGTTGAGTTTGGTCCTTTGCATTATCAAAATCTTCAAAGGGTAAAAGCATAAGCACTAAAAGAATGTGCAGGTCATTTTGACAGACCCATGCAGTTGCCAATGGAAGCTTTGGCTGAATTACAGTGGTGGATTGAGAATGTTACACAAGCTACTAAAAACATTGTTACTCAGCAACCTACAGTGGTATTGCAGACTGATGTTAGTGCTCTCGAATGGGGGGCTACGGACAATAACACCAGCTGTGGTGGCAGATGGACTGTCCAAGAGGATTTAATTCTCCAAACATATGGTATTAATTATTTGGAGTTATTGGGGGCATTTTTGGATTAAAAGCTTATTGTTCTACAATGGAGAACTTGCATGTTCAATTACAAGTAGACAATACCACGAGCTGTAGCATATATCAATCACATGGGTGGAGTAAGATCAGTATCATGTGATCATCTGGTCAACGTGATGTGGAATTGGTGTGTATCTAGGAATATCTGTCTTTCAGCTATCTATCTCCCAGGGGAAGACAATGTCGTGGCAGACAATAGATCACGGAAGTTTAAAGACAATACAGAATGGATGTTAAATCCACAAAATTTCCAAAAAATTGTCAATCGGTATGGTGTACCAGACATTGATCTATTTGCATCCAGATTAAATCACCAATTGCCTAAATACATGTCATGGGAGCCTGATCCAGGAGCTGTAGCGTTGGATGCATTCTCGCTACATTGGGGAAATATGTTCTATGCTTTTCCCTCATTTGCCTGATTAGGCAATATCTCAGTAAAATAGAGCAAGACTCTGCCACAGGTGTTTTGGTGGTTCCAAACTGGCCTACACAGCCATGATTCCCATTGATGTTTAGAATGATATTTGAACCATTTATGACGATTCCCAGCTCCAGGGATTTGTTGGAACAATCAGTGACAGAACAAGTTCATCCATTGCATGATCATATGAATTTGTTAATCTGCAAGTTCTGACCAGACCATTACAAGGGTTGGACTGTCGGATAGGATCATGAATGTTATAATGTCAGGTTGGAGAGATAGCACTAAGAAACAATATATGTCTCACATAAAGAAATTAGAAGTTTTTGTATTCAGTCAGATATATCTTATCATACTGCAAATATATCGGATGTATTGGAGTTCCTTGCTATGTTGCATTTTGATCAGCACCTTATAGTGCCATTAATAGTGCTCGTAGTTCTTTGTCTTCCTATTTACGACAATTTTCAGAACATCTATCTATCGGGTCTCATCCATTAATATCCTGATTTATGAGAGGGATTTTAATAAAAATCCTCCCAAACCCAGATATACAGAAATTTGGGATGTTAATATAGTTCTCACATTGCTCCGGAAATGGGCTCCAATTACATCACTGTCTTTTCAGAAATTAACATTTAAAGTAGTAATGCTTATGGCATTAGTGTCAGCACAAAGAGTACAAACATTGCAAATGTTATGTTTAGATTGTATGCACTTGTCTGCAGATAACATTACTTTTTATGTTTATGATGTAATCAAACAAAACAGACCGGGGAAGTCTTTAGAGCATATCCTGTCGACCAAACATTGTGTATGGTTAAGCATCTGACTCAATATATTGAAGTAACCAAGAGTCTCCGAGGTTGTGAGACAACAATGTTTATTGCCCATAGGGAACCATACAAAAAAGTGCCAGTACAAACTATTTCTAGATGGTTAAAACAGGTTTTGGATTTAGCTGGAGTAAACACTGACGTGTTTAAATCTCACTCCACCAGGGAAGCGTCCACGTCCGCGGCAATAGCACAGGACGTGCCGCTCGACTAAATTTTAGAGGCCGCAGGATGGTGTAAAGAAGAAACTTTTTTCCAAGTTTTACAATAAACCTATTATCACGGTGCCAGAGTTTGGACATGTAGTGTTGGGTTCTGTTTGATTATTTGCTTTCTTTTATGAAATGATTCATATCTTTTGTTGTAATTTCCCTTATCATAGAAGGGTATTACTTTTCTTTCTTTTATTATTATTAAAATACTTATTGCATTATTCAAGCAATGTTTAATAATATTATTTACTCACTACTGTGTCAATTGAAGCAGTGTGTCGTATGGAATGAATCTATGGCATGAAAATCACAGAGCTTCAAAATCTTCACGTAGTCACTCACGTGACTCCGAAGTAAAATAGTAAGATTAAACGAAAATTTACCTGTTCGAAGTTTGATCTTTATTTTATGAGGAGTTACGATGAGGGATTACGTGCCCTCCGCTCCCGACCCTCATAATCTAAAAGATCATCTGGTAGTTCTAGTCTTGTGTGAGTCATGCTATCTTACTTCGGCTATTGGTTCTGTGATTTTCACGCCACTGCTACGAAGTATGCCGAGCATGCGCCTGGCGGGGCTTCTTCACATAACTCCTCATCGTAACTCCTCATAAAATAAAGATCAAACTTCGAACAGGTAAGTTCTCGTTTAATCTTACTATTAATCACCATTTATGCTAATCCTACACCAAACAACAACCCATTTATGCAAATTCTACTCATTTTATTCTTTCCACTTTCCCATCAACTACCCCCAGATTCTCCCTATCACCTGCACACTGGGGGCTATTTACAATGACCAATGAACTTGCCAACCTATGGGGCGTGG
The DNA here is from genome assembly GCA_963514005.1 of Raja brachyura. Next base: position 39,656,661 of record OY740787.1, on the reverse strand, counting down.
CAGAAAACAGCAGCACAGGAAGTCAGGCTTGAACGTGGATCGCTGGAATGTGAGGCAGCAACTCTACCTGCTGCACTACTATTTGTTCTCCTTCATAGTCAGATCAGAGTTCAATGATGTATGAAGAAGGGTACTTGCTCAAATTGTCGCCTATCCATGTCCTCCAGAGATGCTGCCTTATCTGCTGCGTTAGTCTGGTTCTTTGTGTTTTACTCAAGATTCCAACAGTCCTTTGTCTCTCTGAAGGAGGTCTTGTTACTCTCCAGGTAATTCACAAAGCTGATGTCTGTGCATCATTCCCACTGTGCCACTGTCTGACAGAAAGGGCAGGTTGAAATACCCTGCCCCCACACATTCATAATTCAACGTGACAGCTTTGGAAAACTTGTGGAAGAATGTGTGATTTATTTGAATACCTCAGTTCTAACTCTCTAACCACTCTCACAGTAGGCGGTCCGACTATGGACTTGCTGGCAATTCATCTAGCCTTCAGCAAAGTCTCTATTCTGAGATGCTGGTGGATGCCAATGGACCTCTTGACCAGGTGGAAGTGCTGGGAGCAGAAGGGCTGCTGCCAAATCTAGTGTTATCCATGTTCGTGCAGATATCCAGATGTCACTGGACAATGCAAGAACAGACCCTGAGTCATACAAGACAGAAACAGGCCCCTCAACCCACTCTGCCCACTGTTGTACCATTCACACGAAGCCCAATTACCCGTCATTGGGGCCATGGTCTTCTCTGCCTTAATGATTCAAGTGCTGGTCTAGATGCTTCGTGAATGTTGTAAGTCCCTTCCTCACCCACTATGTGAGAACTTTCCCTCTCAGGCACGCTCTAAACTTCCTTCCTCTCACCTGAAACCTGCATCCTCTTGTCTTAGACACCATCATGTCGGGATTTATTTTATTATAAACCTCATCCATCCCCAGTCATAATTTTGTACACCTTTATTGTCACCCTTTGGCCGCCAGGGAAAACAAACCCAGTCTATCCAATCTCTCCTGCTGTTCCTCCCTAGGCAACTACCTCCCAGTGAGAAAAGAGGGCACAAAAGGCTGATATAACTCAGTGGTTCAGGCAGCATGTCTAGAGAACATGGATAAGTGACATTTCTGGTCGGAACCTTTCTTCAGACTTCTTGGGTCAGGATCCTTCTGCACCCTGAAATGGCGAGTCTGAAGAATGGACCCGACCCGAAATATCACCTATCCAAGTAACTATCCAGGAAATAGTAAAAATTGGAAAGAGCCATGGTTTTCAAGGGAAATTGGACACGTTTCTAAAAAAGAGAGATATCTACAATAATTATATGAGGCATGGAGTAAATGAGGTGCTAGAGGAGTATAGAGAATGCAAAAAGAATCTTAAGAAAGAATTTAGAAAGGCTAAAAGAAGATATGAGGTTGCTTTGGCAAGAAAGGTGAAAGTAAATCCAAAGGGTTTCTACAGCTATATTAATAGCAAAGGGATAATGAGGGATAAAATTGGACCATTAGAGAGCCAGAATGGACAGCTATCTGCAGAGCCAAAAGAGATGGGGGAGATATTGAACTATTTCGTTTCTTCGGTATTCACCAAGGAGAAGGATATTGAACTCTGTGTGGTAAGGGAAAAAAGTAGAGTAGCTATGGAAACTATGAGATTCAAAGAGGAGGAAGTACTGACACTTTTGAAAAATATAAAATTGGATAAGTCTCCAGGTCCTGACAGGATATTCCCTAGGACATTGAGGGATGTTAGTGTAGAAATAGCAGGAGCTATGACAGAAATATTTCAAATGTCATTAGAAACGGGAATAGTGCCGGAGGATTGGCGTACTGCGCATGTTGTTCCATTGTTTAAAAAGGGTTCAAAGAATAAACCTAGCAATTATAGACCTGTTAGTTTGACGTCAGTGGTGGGCAAATTAATGGAAAGGATACTTAGAGATAATATATATATATAAGCATCTGGATAAACAGGGTCTGATCAGGAACAGTCATCATGGATTTGTGCCTGGAAGGTCATGTTTGACAAACCTTCTTGAATTTTTTGAAGAGGTTACTAGGGAAATTGATGAGGGTAAAGCAGTGGATGTTGTCTATATGGATTTCAGTAAGGCCTTTGACAAGGTTCCCCATGGAAGGTTGGTTAAGAAGGTTCAATCTTTGGGTGTTAATGGCGGAGTAGCAAGATGGATTCAACAGTGGCTGAATGGGAGATGTCAGAGAGTAATGGTGGATGGCTGTTTGTCAGGTTGGAAGCCAGTGACCAGTGGGGTGCCTCAGGGATCTGTGTTGGGTCCACTGTCATTTGTCATGTACATCAATGATCTGGATGATGGGGTGGAAAATTGGATAAGTAAGTATGCAGATGATACTAAGATAGGTGGTGTTGTAGATTTTCAAAGTCTACAGAGAGATTTGGGCCATTTGGAAAAGTGGGCTGAAAGATGGCAGATGGAGTTTAATGCTGTTAAGTGCTACATCTTGGAAGGACAAATCAAAATAGGACGTACATGGTAAATGGTAGGAAATTGAGGAATGCTGTGGAACAGAGGGATCTAGGAATAACTGTGCATAGTTCCCTGAAGGTGGAATCGCATGTAGATAGGGTGGTAAAGAAAGCTTATGGTGTGCTGGCCTTTATAAATCAGAGCATTGAATATAGTAGTAGGGGAAGTAATGTTAAAATTGTACAAGGCATTGGTAAGACCAATTCTGGAGTATTGTGTACAATTGTGGTCGCCCAATTATAGGAAGGATGTCAACAAAATAGAGAGAGTACAGAGGAGATTTGCTAGAATGTTGCCTGGGTTCCAGCAACTAAGTTACAGAGAAAGGTTGAACAAGTTAGGTCTTTACTCTTTGGAGCGCAGAAGGTTAAGGGGGGACTTGATTGAGGTCTTTAAAATGATGAAAGGGATAGACAGAGTTGATGTGGATAAGCTTTTCCCATTGAGGGTAGGGAAGATTCAAACAAGAGGGCATGACATGAGAATTAAGGGACAGAAGTTTAGGGGTAACATGAGGGGGAACTTCTTTACTCAGTGAGTGGTGGCTGTGTGGAATGAGCTTCCAGCAGAAGTGGTGGAGGCAGGATCGATTTTAACATTTAAAAGTAAAGTGGATAGGTACACGGACGGGAAGGGAATGGAGGGGTATGGTCTGAGTGCAGGTAGATGGGACTAGGGGAAAATAAATGGTTGGCATGGACTGGAAGGGCCGAGAGGGCCTGTTTCCGTGCTGTAATTGTTATATGGTTATATGTTATATGTTCTGTAGAGATGTTTTTGTCCATGACCAGAGTGAGTCCCACTGCAAATTGGAGGAGCAGCACCTCATATTTCGTTTGGGCAATTTATACCCCAGCGGTATGAACATTGACTTCTCAATTTCCGGTAGTCCTTGCTTTCTCCCTCCTTCCCCTCCCCTTTCCTGCTCTCCCACAACCTACTGCCTCCGCCTCTTATTTTCTTCTTCCCGCCACCCCCCCCCACCTCCACATCAGTCTCAAGAAGGGTCTCGACCTGAAACATCACCTATTCCTTTGCTCCATAGATGCTGCCTCACCCGCTGAGTTTCTCCAGCATTTTTGTTTACCCTCGATTTTTCCAGCATCTGCAGTTCTTCCTTAAACACTAAGTTACTACGGTTACCTTTTTCACTACGGTAACCACTTATGCTGGAATCCTGTTTGTTTTTTCTCCTCCTTAATTTTTCAGTTGTAATATCATCTGCATTTGCCAGTGAATAAAGAGGGATGATTCAATCCTCCACATACCCCCCACTCCAAAGTCAAAGTCAAATTTATTCGTCACATGCACCAGCGAGGGCACAGTGAAATGAATTTACCAAAGAACACACAATACACAATAGAGTTCAACACAAACATCCACCACAGCATTCTTCACTTTGGTGGATGGCAACAAAGTTCAACCAGTCCTCCTCCCCCGTTTTTCCGTGGTCGGGGCCATGAACCCTCCGTAGTCACCGCCACGGACATCCGGATGTACAGATCCTCTCGTTGGGATGATCGAAACTCCAACGTCGGGACGGTCGAACACACTCCGTGGCTTGGAGCGCCTGAATCGGTCACTTTTCCACCGAAGACCGTGGCTTTAGAATGTTACAGGCCACAGGCCGGCGGTCGGAGCTCTTCTCCAGCGATCCCCAGCAAGGGATCCCAGACTCCGGATGTTAAGTCCACGCCACGCCCGTGGCTAGAAGCTCCGCAGACCCACAGCCCCATGATGTCAAAGTCACCAGGCCAGTGATCGGAGTACTCCTTTCTGGCGACCCCCGGCAATGGATCGCCCCCGTTCTGCGATGGAAAAAGTCCATGCTGCATCCGCTGCTGAAGCGCTGGGCCCGTCTCTAGGAAAGGCCACTTCAATCCAAGCTGTTAGGTCCACGAGGGAGGCGGAGAAGCAACATGAAAAAATCGCACCTCTGTCGAGGAAGTGACTGAAGAACAGTTTCCCCCTTTTCCAACCCACCACCCCCCACACAAGACATACCGAGAGACACAAAAACAAACATTTGGACACACAAAAACCCCCCAAAAAGGCGAAATAACGAACAGGCTGCTGGCAGGGCAGCCGACTCAGGGCAGCCCCCAACCGACCTCCATCTTCGTATCCATACTGCAGGGCCTGACCTCTTGCCAACTCCTCTTCTGAGAGTTGAATAGAGCTTTTGGTATCATTAATAAGGGGCTACATGAGGTAAAGGGAGTAGAGATACCGATGAGTCCCAAAACAACATTACAAAATGAAGAAGAAGAAGGGTCTCAATCCAAAACGTCACCCATTCCTTCTCTCCAGAGATGCTGCCTGTCCCGCTGAATTACTCCATCATTTTGTGTTTATTTTTGTTACAAAATGAACCATACAATTGTTCCCTGTCCCACCCCAGGACACATAAATAGAGTAATTGATCATCCCTGGTGTAAGTTACAAGTCGTGCAGCAAATAGGGTCACATCATTTATAGATTGCACTGATAGGGGAGCAGGAAGGGTTTGAGAAGAATGTAAGGATCAGTTTGGACCGGTTTGGCTGAGTGGCTTTGTTATACATTACCAGGTGGTTATCTCAGGTCTCAGATAGACAGAGAGTTTGGAGAAGCATTGTATTTTGGTTGCACATACCTTAGGTAACAAGGAGAACATATCTGGCTGCCTGAAAATAAACTGTGAACCAAGACTTTCAAACAACTAGATGTGTACGAACCTGTCTACTGTTCCATTATTGTGAAATCTAACCTGTGACACAAATGTCTTCTTTGGGACCTGAGGGTGTTTGCACAGAGCCACAATAAACAACATAAGGTTACATGCAAGAATAACATAGAATTCGAATGACAGCTTCTTTGCAATTCAGTTCCACAACAACATTACATGTGCTTTGATCATGGAACTAATTCCTGTGACTCAGCCATCGCACAAGGCACCTAAAAAACACACATATTTCAAGGGAAATGTTGTAACATACCGCATTGGACAATTACAGAGTTTTTGTAAAGGTAATTTGATCTTGGAGTTTGTTTGAGCTTGCAATTACAGTACATCTTTCATAGCACTGGCCAAAAAGTTGTTTTTAGCCAATAAAGTACTTTTATAAGTGTAATGTAGGATATATCAAGGTGGAAAATTGCCCACTCTCTATCCTTGTGTGATGAATCAGAGATTATCTGGTTACTACAGGCCATTAGCAATGACCGCCTTTGTGCACAGTGTCAGCTTTCACATTAAACAGTGGGCCTGGAGAGAAGGTGTGTTACTGGTCATTGGTTTGAGGCGACATTGCAGTGGCATGATGACGTAGCGATAGAGCTACTGCCTTACAGCGCCAGAGACCCAGGTTCAATCCTGACTATGGGTGCTTGTCTGTATGGTTTTTATACATTCTCCCCGTGACATGTGTGGGATTTCTCTGAGATCTTTGGTTATCTCCCAAACTCCAAAGATGTACAGGTTTGTAGGTTAATTGGCTTGGTGTGGTGTCAATGTAAAATTGTCCCTCGTGTGTAGGGTAGAAGTGTCAAGGTGCAGGGATCGCTGGTCTGTGGAGACTCGGTGGGCCAAAGGGGCTGTTTCTGTACTGTATCTCCAAACTAAACTAAACTAAACTACAATTAGCAATAAGCAAGTACTACTTTCCTCTGTCTCCATTAAGAAGGAGCATACAGATAACAGATGAATGGAAATCTTTTCCAAAATATTGACAATGTCACCTCAACCCAGTGATCAATGACACACCTTCCCTCCAGGGCCACGGTTTAATGTGAAAGCTGGCACTGTGCACGGAAGGCTGTCATTGCTAATGGCATCAGCCTGGGAATGATGCTGAGACTTTGCAGCTTGTGAGGAACCAGCCATAAGGGAAGAAAGGAGTCCCATGTGTTGAAAAACTCATGGAAAGAACAGATGGGTTGGAGTGGGTTCCAAGCTGTAATACGATCTGTAGATGCTGAGCAGCACTTTAAGTGCTTGGTGTCACTCTTTTGATTTATGATAGCTTCAGAAACCCCTCCAATGTGTTATTCCCTTGCACCTTATTCCCATCTGCTTGCTTTTCTATGAATTTCTCTGATAAATTCTTCAGCATCACTGTGGTGAACCATACACGGTGGATCCCCACCGCAGTGGCAATGTCAGGTGGATCAAACATCTCTTGTTTACTCCGAGCAAAGGTGTAGCCCCCAGAGAGTCAGCGTCACCCTACCCAAGCACTGGGAGGGTGCTTTGTAGATCTGCATTGACCAGCAGCCAGTAATGGATAAGAAACACAGGTAGGAAACTTGACTAACATTACCCCGTCCCTTGCCTTCATTGCTGGTCTGGATAACACAGCCAGGGTAGTGATGGTTCGACTTATATGGTGAAATGACACCTTTAGCAGTGTAATTTAGTGTCAGAACAATAGGTGGGCTTTACCTCCTGTACTGTGGGAAGAGAGCAACATATCTCATCCTAATGAGTGGTGCACCATGTATTTTAGAGAGGCCCCACTATAATCAGTATTCAGAGAGACACGTCAGTGTTTGCTGCTGTTGCCGTCAGCAGTGAATATCAGGATATGTATCTCCAACACCAAGTTTGGAGTGTAGAGCCTGGATGAGTTGTGATCTAATCAATACAAAGTGTATGTGACAGCACAGAGCCTCTTCAGGATGTTGTACGTGGCCTGTTTACTGATGCAAGAACTGGATCAGGGTTAATGCAGTTCATAAAGGCAGGGCAGAGTGCATGAACATAAGCCCATGGGAAGAGATGGAGTTGAGAGGAGATGGGATGGCTCATTGTGCCTCAGGTTACAAAGGAGCCCCTCAAATACTGTCAGTTGTCTAAGCTGAGAAAAATGATATGATGCCTTCACTTGGGTGTTCACCAGCTCGAACACCAGCAATTTTAATTGCAGAACTGCTGTAATTCATGACTTTAACTCTTCAGAAATCGACACTCAGTTCCCACTCTTGCTCGTTAATGTTTTCATATCTGGAAGTACTCCGCCTACCCCTCCACAGTGGCGCAATGGTAGAGATTCTTCCTTAGAGCGCCAGTGCCCCTGGTTCGATCCTGACTATGGGTGGTGTCGGTAGGGAGTTTGTACGTTCTCCCTGAAACCATGTGGGTTTTCCCCACGTGCTCCGGTTTCCTCCCACATTCTAAAGACATTCAGGTTTGTAGGTTAATTGGCTTCAGTAAATATTGTAAATTGACAGTAGTGTATAAAATACTGCTAGTATATGAGGTGATCGCTAGTTGGCACAGACTCGATGGGCTGAAGGGCCTGCTTAAACTGAACTAAACTTCATGCAAACCCATCTGAATCAGCAGAAACAAGTGCACAGGAAAATGTAAGAGAGATTTGTACATTGGAGCAAGAGCAAGTCAATGCCACTTGGAAGAAAAAATCTTCATGTAGATGCTGTTCCTGCACCGCTCTGAGTTCCTGGGACAAGTGAGCAGGAGATGGGCAGGATCGGCCCTTCCACACTGTTGGCTGGGAGGATTCTTGCCTTTGAATAAAAATGGCTGACATTACAAAATGGCAGTTACATTCAGCAGAGCTGAGAAACAGGAACAGAAGTTTTTAAAGCTGAAAGATACTGCATGGAAACAGATCCGTCAGCACACTGAGTCCATGCTGACCATCATTCACCCGTTCACACTAGTTCTATGTTATCCTACTTTGCATCTGCTCCCTACACACTGGGGAGACTTTTCAGAGACTGATTAACCTACAAATGTGCATGTCTTTGGGATGTGAGAGGAAACAAGAACACCTGGATAAACCCCGTGCAGTCACAGGCAAAATGTGCAAACTCCACATCGACAGCACCTGAGGTCAGGATCGAACCCAGCTGCTACGAGGCAGCAACTCCGCCAGCTGTGTAACTGTGCTGCCTCAGTCCCCTTCGGTATGAGAAAGAAAGATGCATTTATATAGAATTATTATGACATTCTAAAGTTCTTGTAAGTCAATTAGTTACTTTTGAAAGTGTGGTCATGTCTATAAACACCACAGCCAATTTTCACACTGGACGACCCCACAAGCAGTAATGAGATCACCTGTTTCAGCAGAACTGATGTATGAGAACACAAGCGATGATTCGCTAATCTATTCTGAGATGATACAATGGGATAATTTACATTTACCTGAATGACAGCATTGGCAATTGCAGATGGATGGGGCAGTAAGATTGAGTCACAGCACACTCAGCTATTTGCCTTGTACACTATAAGAGAAGGTATGTTCCTGAGGATGGAAGATATCAAGGTCCTGGGGGAGGATGCAGAATGGAGAAGTAGAGCCAAGCAGGAGAAGGAGAAAGAGAAACAGCTGGAAGTGCTAGGGCTGGAGGGATCAGGGACTTGAGCTAGTTGGCTGCTGTTCCAAACTACAGGTGAGGAGGATGATGATCATATTCCCTGCCTTCTGATGCTGCTGCCTTCAAGGATCTTCGGACGTACACCAAGGTCTCTTTGGGTCTTAATGCTAACTCGGGTCCGACCATTCATTTCTTTTTTTCCTCTACCCCGATTATGTACTATGTTTACATACTCACATATTCTGTTGTGCTGCAGCAAGTAAGAATTTCATTGTCCCATCCGGGACATATAATAATAAAACCCTCTTGTCTTGTCTTGTCTTGTCTTGTCTTGTCTTGTCTTGTCTACCCTCTGCCATTCCTCTTCTCATCTCATCAACTGTGATAAGTTTAATGGGAACGGTTTGGTGCACACAGTTGACCCCGGGATATATTGGGGTTGTTTGGGATATGCTGCACAATGTATTCAAAGTAATGACGACAATCATTGTTTAATCAACTGTCACGAGATGTGTAAGAGGTCTTTCTAAAATGTTTTAAAACGTGGTAAATTCATTGCTGTTTGGGAAGTTAATCAAACAGAAATTCCTAATATTGGCAGGACGATTTACTGAGCACTGAAGTTCCAGCACAATGAAGGCAACAATAATTTCCATAAAGAGGAGGCTGGTTTCAATCAGATAGCCAGATTGGGTAACTAGTTTAAAGATGAATCACATCCAGGATATAAACTGTTGTTCCCATAATCTCATCATTTTGAGTATGAGACCAAATCCAGTGAGACCTTGATGACACTCGCTCTCTGTGTCCCTTCTCTCTCTCTCTCTCTCTCTCTCTCTCTCTCTCTCTCTCTCTCTCTCTCTCTCTCTCCTCTCTCTGTCTCTCACTCTCTCTCACTCTCTCTGTCTCTCACTCTCTCTCACCTCCCAATTGAAGATGTTGCCTCTTTGCACAGGCATCGTGTGGCTCCCTATCTCTGCTCTTTAATCCACATTACAGTCCTTAGTGGTGGGTTGAGGTGAGGGGGCAGGGGGCAGGGGGCAGGGGGCAGGGGGAATCGCAGATCACAGCTGATCTTGGTCTAGCCAACGTTCAGATAAACATGCACTGTTGCTGGCTTAAAGCAGTGGTGAGGGCTCAGACACCTGGCTGATTTTATCCTCCCTAAAGCAAACCATTTCAGTCATTCAGAATGGCCCTGACAGCAATGTACCAGTAGCAGTAGAGTAGAGGATTCTGCAAAGCTGGGAAAGTTCACAGAGAAAGCCTGGGACAGCTCATGAAATGGCTCAAACAGAAACATGATACTTGTGTGTCTGAAGCACAGGGAGAAGGAAACAATAAAGTTCAGGACACTTATGATTCAAGGGTGCGCTGGGCAGTGCAGGGCAGAGAATATACACATGGTGAACATGATGCAAGGCACAAACATAGAGAGCAGGGGCATGGAATGTGAAGCCGGTACACTTCAAATTAACTCCAAACTGAACCTTATAGAGGTGTATAAAATCATGCCAGGAATAGGTCGGGTAGACGCACAGAGTCTCTTGTCTAGAATAGGGGAATCAAGAACCAGAGGGCATAGATTTAAGGTGAAGGGGGAATGATTTTATAGGAACCTGTGGAGTAACCTTTTCACTCAAAGGGTGGCGGGTGTATGGAACGAACTGTCGGAGGAGGTAGTTGAGGCAGGGACTATCGCAATGCTCAAGAAGCAATTAGACATGTACATGGATGGGACAGGTGTAGAGAGATATGGGCCAAATGCAGACAAATGTGATTAGTATAGATGGGACATGTTAGTTGGTGTGGGGAAGTTGGGCAAAAGGGCCTGTTTCCACACTGAATTACTCTATGACAATGACAAAATGAGCCTTTTCAATGCATCAGCTTAAGTTTGCAGACTTCCAACATCCCTCATTGATAATCTTAAAATTCTACTTTAAGTTTTTTTACCTACACAAGCAGAGCTCAGAGCTACAATTAACTAGAACAATAAGTAACCAAAAATAAATCCCCAGATTGTATGAGCAAGGCTGGTAATATTTTCTTCCAATTGCAGTGATCCACACATTGTTATTCTCTTCTTTATATACACAAACCAAACCACTACTTAAGGATAACCTTCAATACCTTTGCACACCATGAACTTCAATAATCACAATCATCTCCCATTATAAACTTGCCTTTATAATAATTTGCAGATGTAAATTTACCTCCAAATTATGACAGAATTATTCATGATTTGCACTTCTGGGAGGACTGAGTTCCCAGAGACATTTATTTTTTAACATCTTGCAAATACCTGCAATGACTATTATTAAATGAGTTTGGCAAAAATCATTTTGTCGAAGATTAGCCAATGTTTTTTTTGTCTCTCACAAAAATCAGTTCATATATGATCTGCACTATGTGTTTAAGCCAATCTGGACCGTTCTCAATGTTTTACCCCCATTGTGGACCCCACATTCTGTGTTCTACCCCCAGTGTTGGGTCCGTTCTCTTTGTTTAAACCCAGTGTTGACCCCTTTCTCTGTATTTTTTTCCCCAGTGTTGGGACAGTTTCCCCTGTGTTGATTCCGTTCTCTCTGTTTTACCCCTGTGTTGATTCCACTATCTCAGTTTCACCCTCATATTGTTAAGTTTGTGCTCCATGGTTCAAATTCAGTATGTGATGTTGGTATTCTTGTTCTGTGTGTTCATCATTCATATGTTCATTTTTACTATGCTGTGCTGGAGTTCGTGCTTCTGGTGTGTATGACTCAGACTGTGGCACATCACAGTGATGGGTACACTCTGTTGAAGCTTCAATTTTTTAAGAATGAACGTCCATAGATAAATGGAGCATGGTAGCACGCCCTTCAGCCCACCAAATCCACATCAATCTTTAAGCACACATTAGTACACTAATCCTACCCTAAGCCATTTTATTTCCCTATATTTCCACCACTGGTTTTAGGTCGGCACGACCTGGGTGGCATTGCAATACTTTGATCCATTAAGATTGCTCTTGTGTGAGTTTTCAGAAGAATCATTTCTGCAGAATCTCCTTTGTTACATTGGTGACAACTCCTCGAAATTACTTGCCAATCACTGACACCAATGGTTCTTCTGAAAGAAAGACGAAGGAGGGATTATTTTCTTCCAGGACATTTCTGGAACAAATAATTATTATACGAATTGGCCATTCAGCCACTTGAGCCTATCCCAGTTGAAATTTTATTGATTATTGCTCTGGTAGATTCAGACAGATGAGTTTTTCCCTTCCTTGAACTTGTCCCAGCTGGAATCTCTAACGTTCCCATTTCCCTTGTAAAACCAATCCACATTAGTTCATTGATGGATCCAGCCAACTTACAGCTATTCATAATAAAAAAAACATACTCCTCTTAACCAGGGACATTGTGTTTAATCCATAAACTGTTATTTAGCTCCATTCCAACACTATGTTTCATTACTTGGAACGGGAATTAATTAGGTATGGGCAGATATACAATCTGAAGATCGAATCTGCCTGGTAACAATTATGCCCAGTAAATGCAGCATGAGAGTTAACCTCTACCACAGATAATAGACTGGAAATATTTACAAAGTGCAATGTGACAAACATGAGAAAAGAATAATGATGCCTAGTTTCTTTTCTACTGGTCTAGTTTAGTTTAGTTTAGTTTATTGTCCCATGCACCTAGGTAGTTTGGTTGTTTTTAGTTTGGTTTAGAGATACAGAGTGGTAGCAGGACCTTCGATCCACAAAGTCCGCGCCGACCATCGGTCCTCGCATACTAGCACCATCTTACACACTAGGGACAATTTACAATTTTACGGAAGCAAATTAATCTACAAACCTGTATGTCTTTGGAGTGTGAGAGGAAACCGGAGAATCCGGAGAAAACCCACTCGGTCACAAGGAGAATGTACAAACTCCATATAGACAGCACCCGTGGTCAGGATCGTACCCGGATCTTTGGCGCCGTAAGGCAGTAACTCTACTGCTGCAGCACTGTGTACGGTAAATTGCTTGTTTGGTGCATGCTGTCCAGTCAGTGGAAATACTGTACATGATTACAATTGAGCCATCCACAGTGTACAGATGTACATGGAGGGAATAACATTTAGTGCGAGATAAAGTTTAGTAAAGTCTGATTAAAGAGTGTCCAAGGTTCTCCAATGAATTAAATGATAGCCTAGAACCACTCTCTAGTTGGTGATAGGGTGGTTCAATTGCCTGATAACAGCTGGTAAGAATCTGCCCGCGAATCTGGAGGTATGTGTTTCACACGTCTGTACCTCTTACCTGATAGGAGAGGGGAGAAGAGGGAGTGTCTGGAGAGAGACTCATCCTTGATTATGCTGGTGGCCCTGCCGAGGCAGCATGAAGTGAAGATGGAGTCAATGGAAGGGAGGTTGTTTTGTGTGATGGTCCGGGCTGCATCCACAATTGTCTGCAATTTCTTGCCGTCTTGGATGGAGCTGCTTCCAAACCATGTTGTGATGCATCCCGATAAAAGACTTTCCACGGCACATCTGTAGAAGTCGGTGGCAATTTTTGGGGACATGCTGAACACGTAGATTCATTGGTGTGTTTTCTTGGCAATTGCTTCAATATGGCTGGTCCAGTATAAGTTGCTAGTGATGTTTACTCGTTGTAATTAGAGGCTTCAGACATCTCGACTTTGGTGCCATCAATATATACCGATGTATGTGTACCGCTTTGCTTCCTGAAATCGATCACTATCCCCTTTGTCATGCTGACATTGAGAAAAGGTGTTGTCTTGACACCAGGTTATGAGGTTCTCAATCTCCTTCCTGCACTCAGTCTCGTTATAGAGTCATGCAACGTCGAAACAGAACCTTTGGTCCAACTTGCCTATGCACACTTGCAGTCCCTGAGACTCTAATCTTGAGCATAGGGCATGTATATTCCAATCACAATCTCTGCTGTATTGAGCAGGTGATCTTGGTCTGGCCTTGAATTGTAAGGGTACGGAGAAGGGCAGAGAATGGGGTTGAGAGGGAAAGATAGATCAGCCATGATTGAATGGCGGTGTAGACTCGACGGGCCAAATAGCCTAATTCTGCTCGTATGGATTTGTGGAAACCTTTGAAATGAAGCCAGATGAATTTGTGTACACTAACCACTCAGCAAGAGCACAAGCTACAGACCACAGAAACATGCCAATGGTACAACATTATCTGAAACTTTTCTTAATTTGCCATCTTCCAACACCAATGTGCTGTTCTCCTTCATGTTTCTTGCAGTCTTCCCCTTTCCCAGCTTGCATTCTGACCTATAAGTCTCCTCAGGTTAATACGTTAATAAGGTCTACTCATCTATTGGAATATTATTGCCTCATGTACTCAGACATTGTGAAAGTTGTGTATGTGTGATATCCACTCAAATCATACTATAAATGAGTACAATCGATCCATACACAAGTACTGTATGACAGTTAGTGTGTAAAAAAAGGCAGAATTAAGCACATTGTGTGACAGCATTACAGTTATGGAGAGATTGCAAGTAATATAAAGTGCAACGTTTGCAATGAGGTAGGTTGGAAGATCAGGACTACATCTTTAGTTTATGGGAGGACAGTTCAGTAGTCTGATAAAAGTGGGGAAGAAGCTTTTCCTGAATCTTGTGGTACAGGCCTTTTAGCTTATGTAACCTGCCTGATGGGAGGAGGGAGAAGAGGGGATGGCTGGGGTGACAATGGTCCTTGACCGCTTTCCCAAAGCAGCATGAAGTGTAGATGGACTAAAAACAGCTGAAGCTTAAACACTGACCACCGTTGTTGCATAATCTAAATTAAGATATTCCCTTTGATTCCAAGAGCCTAATCAAATTCAACAATATTTTTGCATGAAAGATTGCCTGCTAATTTCATGCTCACGTTTGCTGTAAATGTCTGTCAAACATCGTTTATCTCTAAAGACATATTAACAGGTTATTTTTATAACATCCTCTAAAAAGCTGCTGAGGGTCAATTCATAATTTTAATTTGTGCATATGTCCCCCTCAGGAAAACCACTCCTCCCATCACAAAGACCATCACAACCTGGCCTGATGGTGCCTCTCAGCAGCTGCAGGACTGCCTCGACAGAACCAACTGGGATGTGTTTGAACACCGGGACCTGGAGTTGTTCACAGACAGTGTACTGTGTTACATTAAAAATTGCATGGACACGGCCACAGTGGACAAACAAATCCGGGTCTACCCCAATCAGAAGCCCTGGATGACCCGGGAGGTCCAGCGGCTGTTAAAAGAAAGGAACACTGCTTTTAGGTCTGTCGATAGGGCTTTATACAGCACGGCCCGAGCTAACCTGAAGAGAGGCATCAGAGAGGCCAAGTCAGACTACAGGAGGAAGATAGAGGACCACCAGGACAGTAGCAACAGCAGGCAGGTGTGGCAGGGGATCCAGTATCTCACCAATTATAAGACCAACCTTGGAGCTGCTGAGGGTGACGCCTCGTTGGCAGAGAAGCTGAACCTCTTCTTTGCTCACTTTGAAGTGGAGCCACCCGAGACACCATATGGTCCACAGTTGCCTAACCCTCAAAATAGAAGAAGCATGAGGTGAGGCGCACGCTGCGGGCCATCAATCCAAGGAAGGCTACTGGACCCGACGGCATCTCTGGACGCGTGCTGAAGGACTGCGCAGACCAGTTGGCTGGAGTCTTCACGAGGATTTTTAACCAGTCTCTGGCCCAGTCCACTGTCCCACCCTGTCTGAAGTCCGCAACCATAGTCCCCTTGCCAAAAAAACCCACATTTCCAGCTTCAACGACTACCGGCCAGTCGCACTCACACCAGTGGTGATGAAGTGCTTTGAAAAACAGGGCCGGGGTCATATCACATCACTCCTGCCACGAAGCTTCGACCCCCACCAGTTTGTGTACAGGGCGAAGAGATCTACAGAGGACACTGTAGCCACAGCTCTCCATGCTGCACTGTTCCACCTGGAGCAGCGGGGATGCTATGTGCGAATACTCTTTGTGGACTACAGCTCTGTTTTTAATACTATCCTTCCCCACAAACTGGTGGACAAACTGGGGGACTTGGGACTTCCACAAACCACCTGCATGTGGATAAATAGCTTCCTGTCGGGCCGCAGCCAGAGAGTCAGAATGGGCCATCACACATCCATGGCCCTCAGCCTCAGTACTGGCTCTCCACAGGGCTGCTGCTGAGCCCCCTGCTCAACACCATCTACACACATGACTGCACCTCCGCCCACAACAGCAACACCATTGTCAAATTTGCGGATGACACTACGATGGTGGGGCTCATCTCCAGGGGGGACGAGTACACCTATCGGGATGAGGTGGAGCAGCTGACAGAGTGGTGTGGAGAGAATAACCTGCTCCTGAACACCTTAAAGACCAAGGAGATAATAATAGACTTCAGGAAGAACAAAACGGAAATGGTACCACTAATCATCAGAGGGGACTGTGTGGAGAGGGTGGTGGATTTCCGCTTCCTGGGAATCCATATTGAGGAGGACCTGACGTGGAGCGTGAACACCTCTACGCTGCTGAAAAAGGTCCAGCAGAGACTGCACTTCCTGAGGGTGCTCAGGAAGAATAACATCACACAGAGACTGCTGCCGTCCTTTTATCGGTGCTCCATTGAGAATATCCTAACATACTGTGTATGCGGGTGGTAGACCAGCTGCACAGTGGCTCAGAGGAAAGCGCTCCAGAGGGCCATTGACAATGCCCAGAGGATTGTCGGCTGCCCTCTACTTATCTTGGAGGACTTACACAGTTCCCGCTGCATCAAAAAAAATTATAAAGGTGGGAATTTCCCACCCCGGACACTCCCTGTTTGAACTGTTGCCGTCAGGCAGCCGGTACAGATCTACAAGGACAAGGACAAACAGACTTAAAAACAGTTTTTACCCCACTGCTATAAAGGCACTAAATGTAGCCGCCAAGGAACGCGGGGACTAAGGGATGTGGTTGGTACACTGTGAAATCGACAGAAGGATGTAGGGTTGGGTGTTTATGCGTGCTGTTTTTATATTTCATATTTATTTTAGTTGTTTATCATCTTTTTAAATATTTTACCTTGTATGTATCGTTAGCTTTTATGGTTTGAATGTTGCACTGACTGGCTGACATTTTTTAATTTTGTTGTACATGGTTCATGTTACAATGACTATTCTATTCTATAATTTCAAGACCGAGAAGGACATGCTTCTTTAAGAGTCGAGTTGTAGATCAGCCAAGATGGAGCAGCAATGAGGGATGAGTAAAGTATCAGGGTGCTTTTATGGCAGATTATGAGCAATTCTTAAAGGAAAACATCATATTCATGTGAAACCACTTGCCAATTTATTTTTAGACTCGAGCTGTAAGATGAAACAAGAGTGGTGCATTATTGTTACTATGGTGATAGCACCTGAACATGATGCTATCTTGGATTCTAATGTGAATCATGTCAAACTATCAGTTGATTATCAATAAAAATTGCTTTGCTGTTTTTTGTTTTTGTTTTATTGTGAACTGTTTGCAAATGTTATTGACTCAGATACTAGTTACAGTTATCTTGACTACGCCTCCTCCTACCCTGCCTCTTGCAAGGCCGTCTCGTTCTCTCAATGTTTTCATCTCCACTACATCTGCAACCAAGATGAGACTTTCCACTCAAGGACATCCAAGATGTCTTATTTCTTTACTAAATGAGACTTCCGCCCTTCTGTTGTGGATGGATCCCTCACCTGTGTCTCCTTTGTGTCCTGAAGTTCTGCTTTTGGGTTCCATGTCCTCTCAGACAGAACAAGGATAGAGGTCCCCTGGTCCTTATCTTTATCCCTATCAGCATGCAATATATCATTCTCCAACTTTTCCACTACCTTCAATGTGATCTCACCACTACTCCTACCTTTCTATCCCCATCCCATTATGTTTTCCTAGAGACCACTCCCTCCACAACTCCTTGGTTCATTTATTCATACCCACTCAAATCAACTGGATACTTTCTCCTGCAACAGCAGGGGATGCAATACCTGTTGTTATATTTCCTCCCTCTACTCCAACCAAGGACCCCGATAGTCCTGTCTGGTGTGACCGAAGTTCACATGTACCTCCTCTAATCTCATCTACTGCATCTGGTGTACCTGATGATCTGGCAGCTAACAATATATAACTATCAAGTCCAACAGTTGCTTTTCAGAGTAATAAAGCAATAGACAGTAATGGAGATAGGCTGTGTGTAAAGGAGCAGTAACTGTTTGATTCAGGTTGCCTTGTTTCACTGTACAAAGAGTGAAGCACTGAAACAACATCAGTCAAGGGTCTTGTTGAGTTCATATTGGAACAAATGGTTTGCATTGTAACTTGTCCTTGGTAAATCCATTATCTCGCTGAGTATCGCACCCTATTTTAACCGAGTGGCTCAAAGAGGAGTCAAAGTTTGCCTGAACTAAATGCCTCCTGCAGCCAAACCCTACCCTGCACTGATACCCTCTGGCAGGTCTGGGTCTAGCTCATGTAATGACGTGCCAACTATGATATTTCACACTGCGTGTGTGGAGATTAATTGACTGGATGAACAAGACTGATCTACTGTTGGTCTGAACATAGAAAACAGGTGCACGTATAAGCCATTCGGCCCTTCAAGCCAGCAACACCATTCAATATGATCATCTAAAATGAGTACCCCTTTTCTGCTTTTTCCCCATATCCTTTGAATCCTTTAACCCTAAGAGCTAAATCTAATTCTCTCCTGAAAACATCCAGTGAATTGGCTTCCGCTGCCTTCTGTGGCAGAGAATTGCACAGATTCACAACTCTCTGGGTGAAAAAGTTTTCCTACATCTCAGTCTGGTTCTGGAACTTGAAATTCTGGAACCCTTGAAGAAGGGTCTTGATACAAAACATCACCTAGCCATTTTCTCCAGACATGCTGCCTGATCCTTTGATCTACTCCAGCATTTTGTGTCTATTTTTGGTACAAACCATCATTATTATGACATTAAGACTCATCTGTTGCCCTAGTACTAACAAAGGTGCAGCAAGACTTAAAGATGATATTTTGGGGATGTGAAAAAGGGGTGGTTTCCTCTGATTCTGTCACTTTTAGCTCTGGTATAGATTCTCCATTGAACTCTTTGAAGAAGGAGCGTAGCAATGGAGAGAGTTTTCAGCCAGGGCTGTGAATGGTGTAAATTGAAGATGATGGCTGGGGGTTGACGGATTTGAGGAGAAGCTCGGGGGAGAAGGACCATGGAGAAGTGAGGGTCTGCACCATGCTGACCCTCACTGTCTGCCTGACCTGTTTGTTGCACTTTCTGTTTTATTCTCAGATTTCCAGCATCCACAGTTAATGTTTTTAGTTTAGTCTAGAGATACAGCACAGAAACAGGCCCTTTGGCCCACCGAGTCTGCACCGATCAGCGATCCCCGCACATTAACACGATCACACACACACTAGGCCCAATTTACAGTTATACCAAGCCGATTAACCTATGTCTTTGGAATGTGGGAGGAAACCGGAGATCCTGGAGAAAACCCACGCAGGTCACACAGAGAATGTGCAAACTCCGTACAGTCAAGCACCCGTAGTTAGCATCAAACCCAGGTCTCTGGAACTGTAAGGCAGCAACTCTACTGCTGCGCCACTGTGTGTTTTAGTTATTTTAGGGTTAATGTTCTATTTGGAAACCTCAAGGTTCTGTGTGATGGTAACAGCCGTGCACACACTGTGTGGTGCGAATGATTATGTGGTAGAAAATATCTCATCACTTTTTCAGCACTCAGCCTTTGTTAAGTACGCAGGATGTGTTGGTAAGCAAGAGGCAACTTGCAGCATCCTGTCTCTCGTAAACAGTGATTTTCAGGCCATAATGTCTGCTGTTAGACTCTCACCTTAAATTCTGCTTCAGAACATGTTATCTGCCTCATCACCTGCTGACTTTCAATGGCACTGAATCTCCCACTATCAATCTGAATCTCCCAATATCCCAAGTGGTTACCATTGACCAAAAAATGTCATAAATATAGCTAAAAGACCATGTCAGAGACTATCAAAACCTATAGCAAGTAATTCACCTTCGAACCACCCAAAGCCTGTCCACCATTTACAGAGCTCAGGTCAAGAGTGTGATGGAACACTCACCACTTGTCTGAATGAGTGCAGCTTCAACAGCATTTAAGAAGATCAACACCATACAGAACATAGCGACTCATCCATAATCTTTCATTCACTCCACCACCGACGTAGCAGTTTGTACCATCTACAGGATACACTGCAGCGATTCATCAAGACTCCTTAGACAGCTCCATTGAAACCCATGATATCTATGTCAGTCAGAAGGACAAGGAGAGCAAATGCATGAGAGCACTGCCACCTGAAAGTTGCCCTCCAAACCACACACCCTCCTGACTTGGAAAGATATCACCATTCCATCACTGTCAAAATCCTGAAACTCCCTCCCTAGCAGCATTGTGTGTATACTCACACCTCGAGGACTGCCGCGGTTAAACAGGCAGCACCCCATAACTTCGCAAGGGCAACCAGGGATGCATCATTGCATGCTGTGTTGGACTGCAAAACCCACATCCCTTGAGTGCATAATCACACGCAGAGAGTGGCAAAGTGTTCCTGTGATCAGCATTCACTAACTGTGCTCAGTTGGGTTAGCACGGTGTTGGTGTTACAACTGATCTGTCTGTAGTTCTCTTTACCTTTGGGGGGCGGACCTGAGAGAGCTGTACAATATGATGAGCAGCACAGATAGAGTAGATGGTAAGAAGCGGTTCCACATACGAGGTGTATCTAAGACCTGAAGGCATGGGTTTAAATGAGGAGTAAGAAGGTTAAAGTAAATCTAAGGAAGAATATATTTACCCAGGGGTGGTTAGAATCAGGAATGCACGGCCTGGGGTAATTCTGCATTACCTTATACTCATGTATCATATGGTTTGCCTGGATAGCAGGCAAAACAAAGTTTTTCACTGTTTGTTGATACACTTGATAATAATAAACCAATACCAATGCCAACACCAGTTCAGTTTAATTTATTGTTACGTGCACCGAGGTACAGTGAAAAGCTTTTTGTTGTGTGCTAACCATTCAGCAGAAAGACAATGACTACAATCAATGCATTTACAGTGTATAGATACATGATTAGGGAATAATGTTTAGTGCAAGGTAAAGCCAGCAGAGTCCGGTCAAGGATAGTCTGAGGAACTTCAATAGGTATAGTAGTTCAGCACAAGGGCGTCCCGTTCAGTTGGACGGATCATCATCTCCTCCTGTTCCACTGAGGATCTCTTTTGGCCAAATCCTAGGTGCCAGGAAAGGGCACTTACGACAAAAGGAGCAAAAAGACCGTGACAAAATATAGAAGAGAAGTCTTTAAAGTTTGCACATTCTGTATAGATTGATATCGCTGCTGTCTGCTTCTAGTAAAAGAGGCTCGGGATCTCAAAGGAATATGATTTCTGACAGGATTATATTGTAATAAAACAACAAAATCTGCCTCAGTGTTTCTTTTCCAAGTAGTTCCTGCATCTGTAAAACAGTGAACTTTGTTAAGCCTTGAAGATCCAAACCAATTTCTGTCATTTTCAGGAGTATTCATCTGAGCTATTCCATCTCCCTGATGTTTTAAGGCCACATTAATTAGAGCTCTCCTCATTTTCTCGAGATGAATGATATACTGGAGTTTGAATATTAAAGCCAATCAGTTGTGAAATGGATCAGCAATTACACAGGAAAAGAAACAAATCAACTGGCAAATTTGCAACAGGATCATTTGAGTACAAATCTTACAAAATTGAATAGAGTTGATAAAAGATGAACTTTGATTACATTTTAAAACACTGGGTCTAGAAATGCATCTTAGTTCCCAGGTGTAAACATACATAATAATGTTGGCCTGTGAATAATTACTCACAATATTTAGTTCGACTGAGGTCTTTGGAACCGAATATGGGCATAGAGGCAGAATGTTAGTCAGTATGAAAGGATCTATTTAATATAAGCACTCACATATGAGAATGTGTCAATATTCTAGGTATATCCTGCAGGTTTCAGGGATTAAAGTTTGAGATCCTAGACATTTTGGTTATGCATAACTCCATCTAATAGAAACATTGTGAAATAATTGTAATATTAACAGTAAAGCTGGAACATTCAGCAGGTCAAGCAGTGTCTGTGGAGAAAGGTCTAGTAAATAGTCGAAGACCCGTCGTCACAATTGGGAAAGGGAGAAAACAATTCAATTGCATCTTTCTCCCGGCACTCCTGGTTTATAAATTACAAAACTATTCTACATTGGGGAAAAGAAACACCAGTTCTATCCTACACATTTGGGACAATTTACAGAAGCCCATTAACCTACAAACCTGCACGTCTTTGGAATGTGGGGGGAAACCGGAGCACCTGGAGAAAACCCATGCGGTCGCAGGAAGAATGTACAAACTCCGTACAGACAGCACCCATAGTCAGGATCAAACCGGGGTCACTGGCGTTGTAAGCCAGCAACTCTACTGCTGTTGCCACTGTGCCACCCTGGCAAGTTGGGTGTCTTGTTCTCTGATTCTCTGCTAATGGTGGCTTGAACTGTGCTGCTCAGAGATGAAGGAGTAGCTCAACGCAGCATTGCTCCTGCCCTGGTGTGGGGAGTGGATGCACCAGTGCACGCAAAGATGCCCACAAGCAGTGTCATGAATCTTCCCCGATTGGAATACTGTGCTCAGTAGTGGAAGGAAGAGCACAGAGCATGCTGTCAGAAAGTACAGTTACTGCAAGATTAAGAGAAGCATCCGCACTGAATATAGAGTATGGTTCTGAAATTTCAAGGAATGATTTGAATGAACCTGAAGAAAAAGAAAACAATAGCATAGACTTGGAATTAAGCAATTTATTATCTTTGAGCTGAATACTTGCACAGAACTCATTAAACATACTGATCATGATGCGGCTGACAATGTGAATCGTTTGAGGACACAATGGTATCATTTGTATTGCATCTGAAGATGGTGTTTCACAAACACCTCTAGTCACATCCCAAAACATGAAATCTGGTATTAGAAAGCAGAATGTAATTACTAGCTAGAAGCAGTGGATGTTCCATTTAGGTTTAATTACAGTTATATTTGTTCTGTGCTGTCAGTCGTGCCTTGCTGTGAACTGTGAAGAAACACCATGGTGATACCAAAGGTTGTGGGAGGGTTGCAATGAACTGTCACTGGGAGAGAAGTGTTCTGTTCAACGCAAATTTGCATTTGTCTGACATAATTACAAAGTATCTGCAAGCTGAAATGTTGCTTGCTGTCAGACAATTTTTAAACCAGTTGAGACAAAAGCGAGACACAGCGGATGCTGAAATCTGAAGCTGATTGGTGTAATGATGGGAATACTCAGCAGGTAGGACAGTATCTGTGTAGTGTGATGAAAGGAACATTTGTTTCAGGCAAATGACCTATCATTAGTGCTGACTGGCCTGAAATATTGACCTTCTTCCCCTATTCATCCTTGCTGCAATTTCCAGGATTTTTTGTTTTAACTTGCATGACTTGCATGCCTGCTGAGAACTTAGAGGAGTAAAGAATGAGAGGTGGGAGCTCTGACTGGGGTTAGACCTGTGAGGAATGACAATCCAACCGACTGTTACCTTGGCAACCTATGCAATGAGATTACCAAGGTAAGGTGGGGATATATTGGAATCATATTTTGACTATTTCCTTTTCTGCAAGGGCAGGATCTGACAAAATAGGTCAGGCTCAGATTGTCCTGACCTTACCAGCTGCCAATGCTAATGGTTAAACCTGCTGGTCTAGGCTGCCCCAGAAGTGAATGACTCGTATAGCTTTGAAACATGTCCCCTTTTCTAATCTCTCTGAAGGTCTTAACATAAAATATGAACAGGTACATGCATAGGAAAAGTTAGAGCGATAGGGGCCAAATGCAGACAAATGGGACTAGTATGGATGAGTTGGACCATAGGGTCTGTTCCTGACCTGTATAACTTGATGACTCTTTAACTTTGTAGAACAGTATAGCACAGGAACCATCCCTTCAACTCATCATGCCTGTGCTGAACATGATGGCAACCTAAACTAATCACATCTCCCTGGGCATTCTCTGCATCTATCTATTGCTGCCTCTTCATGTATCTAAATGTCTAAACACCTTTTAAACATTGATGTCATATCTGCTTCCACCACCACCTCTGAAGCCACCCCAGGGGCACACCACTCTCAATGCAAAACACCTGCCTCATAAATCTTCAAACCTACTCCCTCTCATAGAGTTTTCTTCTTCTTCTTCTTCTTCTTCTTGCTTTTGAGGCAGCAGAAGTCCGCAGCAGGGTGATGCCATCCGGTTTGACATCCGTAGGTGCCCGCCCTAATAAGGGCGCATGCTCTGGGTTGGCACCAAGCTGCGGCGCTGCTGCTGTCTCTGTTCGATGCTGTTCGCCTGACTGAGGACAATTGACAGGGCTCACCACAGGGAGGTCGACAACATGAGCCCCTCTCATAGAGTCACAGAGTCACACAGCATGGAAACATGTCCTTTGTCCCAACTTACCCACACTGACCAACATATCCCATCTATACTAGTCCCCCCTAACTGCGTTTAGTCCATAACCCTCTAAACTATCATATCCATATACTTGTCCAAATGTTTCTTAAATGTTGCAATAGTACCTGCTATACATCTTCTCCGGCAGCTCGTTCCATACACCCACTACCCTTTGAGTGAAATAGTTGCCCCTCAGGATCCTGTTATATCTTCCCCCCGCACCTTAAACCTATGTCCTCTGGTTCTCAATTCTCCACTCTCATGTTAAAGCGAAGCCCTCCAGTATACGACATTGCCACCTGTGGATAAAGACTCTGACCATCTTCCTTATCTAGGTCTTTCTCAGTACTCAGAAACGTTTAAAACTATTAAAACTGACACAAATAATTCAAATGATGAAAACTAAAATTAAAAAAAAATCACCCAGGACACTTAGAAGCACTGTTAAATAATTAAAACATCACTGCAAACTCAAATAATTAAAAAGAACATAAATTAGCTTAGCCCGAGTTGTTTCCTGGCACTAGTACAAACATTCATCAGACCAGTGAGCTCACAGATTCTGTGGTAGCATTAAACCGCAGGGAGTCCTGTGGAGCAGTGCAGTCTCCAGAGAACTTGCCAGAAAGATTGGAGCTTCCATATTCACACTGGAACTGTATAAACGTTTTTTATCCAGTAGACAAACTAGACACAAGCATGGAGGAGGCTTGGTCTGCCTTTAAATGTGGAGATTGGTTCCGAGCATCACCTGGAGCCCTTGTGAAATTTCAACACAGAATGAACGCTGGGGACTGTTGGCTCAGGTCTGGAAAAACGTGGACAAGACCAGATCCTGGGTCAAAACTGTCCAAGACTGAATTCAGGGCCAAAGGCATCCAATAATGGTTCACGGGACCATCTTATCCAAGGCCAGAGCTTGGGCCAATCCTATCTGAAACCAGAGTTCCAGGGCCAGTCCTGTCCAAGACTGATTCATACCCATCCTAGGTTGTTTCAAGGGATATGGTGAAAAAGCAGGAATGGGGTACTGATTTTGGATGATCAGCCATGATTATATTGAATGGTGGTGCCGGCTCGAAGGGCTGAATGGCCTGCTCCTGCACCTATTTTCTATGTTTCTGTTTCCTAGGCTAAATGCCTCCAGACCCAAACTTTGCTCGAACGGAGCACAGATGTATCCTCGCCCAGACTGTCCAGATTGGGTACAGGCCTTAACCAGTCCAAGTCAGTACTGTGCACTGAACTCTCCAGTTGTGGAGACTCAATCGCAAATAAAACCCAAGGGTAAGTTTGAAATTTAATTTGCAGCTTTCTTTGAGAAAGCTGCAGCTCCTCTTGGGCCTTACAAAAAGGTCACAGGCCTGCTTTGGATGAAGCTACATCCCTTTCCCGCCAGTAAGACTCCCAAAAACTCATAGCCATAGTCTCTCTTGCCACCACCAGCCTTGTTACACATTCAGTGGGGCTGCCTCTCTGGATAGGGCCTCCAACTCAGTGTGGAATATTCTCTATGCTGGTCTGCGCATTTCCAGCTGCCCCACTAATATCACAATCTCTACCTCAGTATGGATCTCCTATCTGAGCCTCTTAAATTCCGAAGGTTGTGCTCTGATCAAGTTTCTATAACAAATGCTGAGTCCACATCCATAACCGAAGTGCGAATGTTATCTATGTTTAAACTGGGCGCTGAATGACCACAAGTGTCTCCAAAAACTCTACAAAATTAGCATCGCCCACTGATGATATAGTAAATACTTAATATCCAAATACAATTTCAGAAATAATTTGACACGATTACCTGCTTTGGAGCATGAAACCAGCTTTTATCTGTGAATTTTTCTACCTCTTAATATCTTCATTAAAGTTTTAACTTGAAGACCTCAGCAGGCTCCAGTTAAAAGTTCTATCTGCTCCATTTAATTGTTCCATTAAGCACCTGACCTATTTTTCAGGATGGCCCAGTGTCATTCTCCCAGCTCCACTGTAGGACTGTCGCTCTTTAGTATCGGGCATTTATATTAAAAAGTTTTACATAAATATTTGAAGCAGAGCAAAATGATGAATACCAAAACTTTCAATAGTGTAGTCAAATACATCCGTTTA
The DNA here is from genome assembly GCA_963514005.1 of Raja brachyura. The sequence continues at coordinate 39,630,198 of OY740787.1, read as the reverse complement.
TTTTCAAAAAGAGGGTTACCTGTGTCTTTGTACCTGTCTCTGTGTGTGTGAGAGAGGGAGGGAGGGAGGGAGAAAGAGACAGGAAGAAAACCCCACTTGCCCAGAAACCTTACTTTCACTTTCCCCGTCGGAAACTATCACTCTCTACATTTTCATCTGCTTTTAGAAACTGTTACTTCACTTGCGTTACGTATGGACCAGGACCAACATAAGACAACTGGAGCAGGAGTAGGCCACTCAGCCCTTCTGGCCTATCTCACCATTCAACATACTCGTGGCTGATCTGCCCCAGGTTTTGGACTTCCCGGTCATGAGAAACATCCTCCCACCACGTACCCTGTCATTTCATTTCAAACAAATTATGTATGTGTTTATGAGCTCACCTCACATTCTTCCAAATTCTGGTGGATATAGGTATCTATAGGAGATGGGTCTGCTTACAAAGGGGATTACAGAAAATTGGAGACACTGCATAGTCCATCATAGGTACTTACCTCTTCACCAATGAATGGAACTATAGGAGGCATTGCCTATATCATCAAAGGCTCACACCATCCTGGCCAAGTAACATTTGCTCCTGCCATTGGGAAGACGGTATAGAAGTCTGAAAAATTGCGACTATCAGTTTCAAGAAAAAAGTTCCTGGCAAACGTCAGGCTCATGAACATTATACAACACTGATCTCAGGTACTATGAACTTCTAGGAACCTCTACAGACTGTGTGTATGATTGCACTACAGGCTTCATTTATTTAGCACTGGTATTACGAATAAGACTTTATTGAATTTTTCTGAATATCATATTTATCCATGTGTATTGTGTTTATGGGCTTGTTGAGCCTCTGCAAGTACCTAATTGTTCTGTTGTCAGTATATGTGCCATTCAAATAATCATGACGCTTGACTTCTCTTAGTTCTTCCTTCAGACTAAAATTCTTCAGTCCAGGTGCAGGGATTAATGGAATGTTGTTACATTCTCTCTAAAACAAATTATCCTTCGTGAGGGAAGATGCTATACATGACACCAGATGAAGTCTCTTCAAATTCTGATCTGAATATACCTATTATACCCTATCAGGCATTTCCTGCTCCAATTTCCAACAGAGTCTGTGGATCCCACATCTGCCGATTCAATCTCCTCAGAAATACCATAACTGGAGTGGCAGGAAATCATTCTCGACCCTAAGGTACAATCAAAGAAGAAAAAGATAAATGGAGGCACTGGAGTCTGTAGATGCAGGGATATGGAATTAAACTGCTGAAGGCATTCAGCAGGTTAGGCAGCATCTGTGGGGGTAGAGGGATGTAGACATTTTGAGTTGAGCCTACTTTATTGGAGGAGCAGAGTTTTCTCACTCCGCATTCGATGGCAGACTCCACCAGTGTGGCCGAAACACGTTCAGCAACGTGATGTGGACTGAAGTGTCTCGAGAAAGTGTGAAAGATACATCTTCTAGATGCACTGGGATTCATCCTCAGTGATGTGACCTGGGGTCATCGGGTGTTTCGGGTCTCACAACATCAGACACCCTCACCCAGGCGACCCAGCCGGGGTTGATCAAGCCCCGACTTGCATCCCAGCAGTGGCTAGTGGCTTACTCTGTGGCTTCGCTTGCAGATTGAATGGCCCTCTTCTTTGCCAGCCCCGTAATGCTCAACTGGTTGAGAACTTTGCAGAGTGAGCGTCCTGCAAAGCCTCCACAGCCCACCTCTATGGGCTCATAGTATGTCTTCCAGCCTCTGTCCTGGCACATCTCCCCCAGTTCCTGGCACTTTGCGCGCTTCCTCTCATTAGCTCTTCCCAGGGCACTATCAGCTCAAGAATGATCAGCTGTTTTGATCACTTGTGGGCCGAAGGGCCAGTTTCCACACTGTATCTCCAAAGTCTAAAGTGTGACCTCAAGGCCAACCCAAAAAAAGCGCATCAATTAATTTTGAAAGAGAAATAAAGAACATGTCTTTTGAACTTGTCGCACAGGATAGGAATACGAACCGGCTATTTAGCCCCTTGAGATTCAACGGTTCATCTGGCTCCATATAACAACATTTACCCCTACTTCTCTGAACGATAATCCTTCTATCACAGATTTAAAATGTAGGATTGACTTAATGTCAAGAGGGTTGACTTATCAAATGCACTTGGGATTGAAGCAATGAAATTCTTACTTGCTGCAGCTTTACAGGCACATTAAATACAACAATACAACAAATAAATACACAATAAATTATCAGTACACCAAGTAACCACACCATAATAGTGCAAGCCAAAGTATGTAGTGCAATCCAAAATCCACAGTGAATTGTTGCTGAGTTAGGGTTGTGCAGGGTGGTTCCAGTGCCTAATGTTGATGGAATAAAGCTGTTCTTGAACCTGGAGGTAATGGTTCTCAGGCTCCTGTACTTATTTCCTGATTGCTGTGTGTGGAAAAGTTCCACATTACTCCATCCTAACACCTGCAAGTGCTTTCTAATTTCACTTCTAATTTGTTTAGATAATGCCCCCAAGCTCTTAGACTCTCCTACCAGCAGTAACAGTTTCTTCCTATCCACCCTTTCAGTTTTCATTATCATCTTGGAAACTGCAATCAAGTCACTTCACAGTCATGCAAATTTCACAGAATGCCAGCTCAGTTTGTTTAATATCTCCTTGTACTTTGCAGCTAAACCCTCACTGTGCCAAAGCAATTCTCAGCTAAAGGAGTACGTCAGACATGTGGCTACTGTTGTAATGCCAGAAAGGGGTGCACTGCAAGGTTCCACAAACAGTCCTGGAATGACTAGCCATATTACCTGTTGTGTGAATGCAGGTTAAATCGCCATTAATTATCTCATCAGGTGGATAAAAGAGAACTGAGGACTGGCATTGAGAGGGTGACATTGACTTTGTACTGTACTGTCATGAAGCCAATTAACAAAGTAACGAGCGTATGACCTGAACACAAATCTTCGTAACTCCAGAGACACTGAGCCAAATGACGCTGACGGAAGATTTTTCACCTGATGTTTTAACTTTATTTCTCTCACATCACAGACTGCCTGACCCTCTTAATGGTTCCAGCAATTCTGTTGTAAATTTGGATTTACAGTTTATTCTGTTTGTTTTTTGACACTTATTAACAATGTGCCGATGAATATAATTACTACCAGAGGAAATAAAATATCTAGACTACTATTTGATATTTGTGGTTGCCATGGTAGGATATGTTGAGAGATAGGGCTGAGATCTGGAGGTAACAGGGGCTGACTAGTTTGGCAATTCCCACCCTGCCTTCACCATTCTCTTCCACATTTCTTGATGTGGGTGGGAATGAGCATGGACCTCCTCTAGTAGAGCATTCTACTGCGTCTGCTCCTGTGTCAGGTGGTGTTGGTACACCAAGCAAGCCGAGCACTCATGTCTCCAGAAGGGTGTGCATAGCCCTGTTGCAAACGGTATGCATTCCCACTGATCTGGGAATCTTAACTACGGAAATGCTGGGGAAAACTCTCCTTGCCTAACTGTCTGGAACATGCCAGGTAATCTTTACCACCCAGATCATTACGAATTAAGTGGTGTTTCTCTGTTTTTGAGCCAAATGTTGTAATAAATATTTTCAATTTAAGGGGTCACCTATTTAATGTTAAATTGGGGATGTATAAACAGCCTTTCAAAGGCTTTCAAGAAATGTAGACTGTTTCCCTGTACATTTTGCCATTTCCCCCAGATTAATAGCACCAGCCAAAACACATAGATTTTCAACAAATGAACACCAAGACTTTGTTTTAAAGAAGGAACTGCAGATGCTGGAAAATTGAGGGTTACGCAAAAGGCTGGAGAAACTCAGTGGGTGCAGCAGCATCTAAGGAGCGAAGGAGATAGACAACGTTTCGGGCCGACACCCTTCGTGAGTCTGAAGAAGGGTTTCGGCCCGAAATGTTGCCTCCTTCGCTCCTTAAATGCTGCTGACCCGCTGAGTTTCTCCAGCCTTTTGTGTACCAAGACTTTGTTCCTGTTCACTCTTTCCTTCTGATTTGCTTGACCAAACAGTTCACCTCATCTGTGTAGGAATGAACTGCAAATGCTGGTTCACACCAAAGACAGACACAAGATGTTGGTGTAACTCAGTTGGTCAGGCAGCATCTCTGGAGAAAAGGAATAGATGACATTTCTCTCGACCCGAATCGTCACCTATTCCTATTCTCCAGAGATGCTGACTGACCCGCTGAATTACTCCAACATTTTGTGTCTGTGCTTACCTGACCTGTTAAGGCACAGTGGCGTAACATATTGAGCTTCTGTCTCTCAGCTCCATCTACCCAGTTTTCATCATGATCTCGGGTGCTGTCAGTGTGGAATTTGAGCGTTCTCCTTGTGACAGTGTAGATTTCTTCCTACTTGCAAAGGGGTAGTTGTTGCTAGGTGAGTTGGTCACTGTAAATTGCACTAGTGTATAGCTGAGTGGCAGTAGAAGCTGGGTGAAGTTGAAGAACATGTGAGAAAGAATAGGTTATCGGGAGATCCACTTCCCCCCAATCCTCAGAGCAATCCTTCCACCCCTTCTGCAGTAAAAAACATAATGTACTCTGAAGATGCAAGGATGTTCTGTGGGGTTTACATGGAAGTTTGTAGCCTGCAATATATAATAGTAGGATTAAATGAGAACTTACCAGTTTGAAGTTTGATCTTTATTTTATGAGGGGTTACGTTGGTGATTACGTGAAGAAGACCCCGTCAGGCGGCTTACGCGTCAATCTTCAAAGCAGCGGTATTAAATCACAGGTAACGGTAATTTAAGTATAATAGTAAGAGCAGAAACCTAGAACTACCAGATTACCTTTGTGAGAGAGGGTTGGGTGTGGAGGGCACATAATCACCAACGTAACTCCTCATAAAATAAAGATCAAACTTCAAACTGGTAAGTTCTCATTTAATCTTACTATTTTACTTCGGAGTCACGTGAGTGACTACATGAAGATTTCAAAGCTCTGTGATTTCATGCTGTAGATTCAAATCCAGGCATCTCGCTGCATCGCTTGACTCAGAATGAGGAAAGAATCAATAAGGCATTAAACCATGACCTTGATTTAAATGTAATAACGGTTTAATTTTTTTAAGAAATCAATTGCAACCCCTCTGTCCCAGGGGGAAGCTATAAAACTGAACTTAAAACAGAATGGGCAAATACCCCTGGTTCAGCAAGTGGTTTATGATAATATTTCTGGAACATTCGTTCATTTGACCACCCTGCGGCCGCGAGGATATGGTTGATGTCGCCCTGGTGGAATGAGACTTAAAAATGTCAGTGTCAATACCTGCATAATCCAGAACCTGCTTTAGCCACCTTGAAATAGTCTGAACCGACACCTTACTATGCGGTTTTCTGTGGCTAATCAATAATGCTGATTCCGCACCTCTTAGGGTGCTGGTGGCCTTGATGTAACATAATAAGTGTGACACCACACATAGGCGTGAATCTGTAGGGTATGCCAAAAAGGTAATCCTAAACCCGGTCACCCCCGGTCTGCTCTGTTTGAGTAGATCGTAGTTGGAAAACGTAATGGCATCTGCAGATACTTCCATCCTGTCAAGTCGCAGCTTCGCAAATGTCTGCACCCGTTGCGCCGAAACCAGTGCCATGAGCATGACTGCCTTCATGGTGAGTTTGGCCAAAGACAGGGCTGTGATGGGAGTCCATTGACAAAGGAGCATAAGTACTTCGCTAACATCCCAGATTGTCGAATACCTGCGCCTGGGAGGATTGGAATTAAAAATTCCCTTCAGAAATCTAGAGATGAGAGGGTGTGACCCCACAGAATATTGTTCTGATCCCATCCATAAATATGAAGACAGGGCACTTCTGGCCGTGTTGATCGCACTATAGCTTAATCTTTGATTGAAAAAGAGGGTTGACACAAACTCTAGTACGTCGGAGATGCCTGCCGTGTAATATGAAATATTGTGCCGGAAGCAGAACACCTCCCATTTCCTTATATAAGAGATGTACTGCTTCTGGGTCCTATCCCTCCAGGCCGCAGTAAGAACATCCACAGTGCGATTGGATAGCCCTCTCCCCAGGTATGGCCTTCTTAGAATCTGCCAATTAACAGATTGATATGATCATATAAAGGGTGTTGACCATCAGTTACAGGGTGCACCAGAAGGTTTCGATGTTTGGGAAGAGTCATAAGTGGCTGTATGTTTATCTGCAAAACAAGAGGGAACTATGGCTGAATCGGCCAGTCGGGTACCACCAATACTCCTGAGGCAGAGTCCTGCTTAATTTTTTGCAGACACCGACTGATGAGGCAGAAAGGAGGAAATGCATACACAAATATTCCACCCCAATGCAGCGAGAATGCATCTACCGCTGCTGCCCCAGGATCTGGTTCCCATGAAACATATGTAGGCAACTGGTGGTTTAGTCTGGATGCAAACAAATCAATATCTGGCATCCCATTCCAAGCAACAACATCGTTAAATATGTCATGATTCAACATCCATTCTGTGTTGTCATTGAATTTGCGAGACCTTGTGTCTGCCACGATGTTGAATCTACCATTTAGCTGAAAGCCAAATGTCTCTGGAAATACACCAGTCCCAAATCAGATTTGACACTTCATCACAAGATTCCGACTTGATTCCACCCATATGATTAACATACGCCACTGCCGTAGTGCTGTCAACCTGAACTTGAACATGCAAGTCACATTTAGTCGAACAATAAGCTTTAAGCCCATAAAATGTTCACAAAAGCTCTAAATAATTAATCCCTTGTGATTGCAGAAGAGGTGCCTCATGCATATTTCATTTCGGAGTCACGTGAGTGACTTCGTGAAGAGCCCGCCGGCACGCATGCGCGACATATCGTCGCATCGCATTGCTGCCGACGGCTGGTCGGGAGCGCGGCTCCCGACCAGCCCTTCAGAGGGCCGACTCAGGTAAGGCTAAGCCCCCTAGAGTTGGTGTTCCTGTTGGGGGGGGGAGCAGTGTGTTCTCTCCCTACAGGAACGTGGATTTGGAGTCGCCGGCCACTTATCCCGGAGCCTTTCTCAGCGGCTCACCTGCGAGTCGGGCCGGGAAACAGGCGTGGTAGTCGGGGAGCCCTGTTGGTACAGGGCCCGACCCGCCAATACACCGGAGCTCCAGTGTGAGTTGGTGTCTTGTTGTGGCGGGTGTATGTTATGTTCTCTCCCTGCAGGTACGTGGGGAAATAGGCGTGGATGTCGGGGAGCCCTGTTGTTACCGGGCCCGACCCGCCGCTATACAGGAGCTCCAGTGCCGATTCAAGGAGCCGGTGCTCCAGTGTTGATTTGAGGAGCAGGAGCTCCAGTGCTGGTTCAAGGAGCAGGAGCTCCAGTGCTGCATTAAGGAGCAGGAGCTCCAGTGCTGATTCGAGGAGCAGGAGCTCCAGTGCTGATTCAAGGAGCAGGAGCTCCAGTGCTGATTAAAGGAGCAGGAGCTCCAGTGCTGATTCGAGGAGCAGGAGCTCCAGTGCTGATTCAAGGAGCAGGAGCTCCAGTGCTGGTTCCAGGAGCAGGAGCTCCAGTGCTGATTCAAGGAGCAGGAGCTCCTGTGCTGAGTTGAGGAGCAGCAGCTCCAATGCTGATTCCAGGAGCCGAGAACGGGGTGCCTCTCGAAAGGGGGGACCCTGCCACAAGTTCGCCATTGGCGACCACGGGGAAGGGGTCGTGCTGCGGCCCGACCCCCCTCCGCTAGCCCTTCGTTGAAGGGCAGGGGAGGAGCCCGTAAGCCTAAACCCGGTTCGGGCCAAGGCTCCACCAGCCGCCTTGGTGCGGTCTGGTGCAACGGCGGGACCTGGGTCTGTGAGATCTGCTATCCAACTCCCAAACCCCGCCGCTGGGACGGGGGGCTTGGGTACGGTCCCGCCTCGGTCGCCGAGTCCCCTGTCGATGGGGGGGACGAGACCGTGCGTCGGCAAGGTCCACGATGTGGACAGCTGGCAAGCCCGCGCGGGCGTCGCTCCATGCTTCTGCTGGAGTCGACCCCAAGCCGTCAGGGCCCTTTGTGGCAACGGCTTCCGCTCCTGTTAAACGGAGACGGTTGAACACCTTTCCCGCGCGGGAATCGCGCGGTTTCGCTGCGGCGGCCGATAGCGACAACTTCCGGCACCGAGATCACTTCTCAGAGGTGCGGGCCGATGAAAGGAGCCCCGGCAATCATTCTGAGCCGGAGGTCTCCGACCACCCCAGTGTTCAGGGTGAAGGACGTATGGCCGCATGACGCGGCTACTGGAGAGGAGCCATCCAGCTCCAGTAGGCACAGGGAGGTTAACCGCCGTCAGCAGCAGCTGAGAACCGTCAGCAGACACTAAGCCCAGCGAACTGCTCCTCCCTTCAACGAGCCCATACGCCACGGTCGCCGAGTCCCCCATGGATGGGAGGACGAGACTATGCGTCGGCTAGGTCCATGATATGGACAGCCGGCAAGCCCGCGCGGGCGTCGGATCTCCATGCTAAGTCAGGTGCCGACTTCCCATCGCATTTGCCCTCCGAGGCAGCGAGACCAAGCTCCGCCGAGGAGGCGTTTGAGTGTACCTCCCGCGCGGGAATCGCTCAGCTTCACTGCAGCGGCTACCGGCGACAACTTTGCGGCACCAGGTTCACCTCGATGAGGTGCGGGCCGATGGACGAAGCCCCAGCAGTTCAGCAGAACATGAGGACTTCGGCCGCCCGAGTTTTTAGCTCAAGGGGCGTATTGGTCAGGATGGAGCGGATATTGGAGCCCCTCCTGCAGCAGAATCAAAAAATTTCGGGGAAGACTTCTCCAAGAGGGAAGGATATTCGGGGTCATTTTATTGAATTTATTCACGGGAACATTCCTCCATCCCAGCATATGCCTCAACGGAAGTTTACGCTGTCTGCCGTTGAGCAGGCAGCAGGCACGGCTGAAAATTTTCGTTTGGAACAAAAAGGCGTGATAGAGAAAACTATTCACGAGCCCATTGAATTCGTCTCCAATATTTTTACTAGTCCAAAAAAGGATGGAGGTTGTCGGGTGATTATTGACTTGACCAGTTGAATACCTTTGTAACATATACACATTTCAAAATGGACACCTTTTGAGACAGCCGAATCACTGCTTTCGCATGGTTGCTTTATGGCATGTATTGATTTGAAAGATGCATGCTATTCAGTGTCCATCCGGAAACATCACTGGAAAATTTTGAAATTTGTCTGGATGGATCAGCTCTGGCAATATCGGGCCTTACCAAATGGGCTTACTACCGCCCTAGGCTTTACTAAATTACTCAAACCTATTATGGCCAAATTACGTATACAACATCATATTGTAATGGCTTATTTAGATGATATTCTGATTATTGGCAACACTCTGGAAGCAGCTGAAAGCGCTGTTTCAGCAACTGTTACTATATTTCAGCAGCTGGGGTTTATAGTCCATCCAGAAAAATCGAAGTTTCACCCATCCCAGGTTATGGATTATTTGGGTTTCACGGCGGACTCTATTCTAATGAGGGCCAACATTCCATTTCACAAGGTGGAGGATGTTTCCCTTGCATGTCAGGATCTCGCATCCGCCAGTATACCATCTATTCGGCATACAGCTAAGATGATTGGGAAAATCGTAGCTTTATTTCCGGCAGCCCGGTTTGGACCTTTGCATTATCAAAATCTGCAAAGGGCCAAGATTGCTGCGTTAAAAAAAGAACGCTGGTCATTTTGACAGACCTATGGGGCTGCCTTCCGATGCTAAGGTTGAGCTACAATGGTGGGTGTCCAATATTGGCAAGGCATTCAAACCCATTGTTGTGCCCAATCCGGTGGTATATTTGCAAACTGACGCAAGCTCTCTAGGCTGGGGAGCTGCGGACAGCTCTTCTAGTTATGGAGGCAGGTGGGATCCCCTTGAAGCTAGCATGTTGCTAATACAAGGGATTAACTATTTGAAGCTGCTTGCAGCATTTCACGGACTGCGGGCATATTGTGCTAATCTTAGTGGTACTCATGTCCGTCTCCAAATAGACAACACCACAGCGGTGGCATATTTAAACCATATGGGCGGTACCAGGTCAGTCTCTTGTGACAAATTGGCTAATACTATTTGGTGCTGGTGTATTGATCGAGATATTTGGATTTCAGCTACCTATTTGCCAGGTAGGCTTAATACTGTGGCAGACACCAGGTCACGCAAATTCAATGATAGTTTTGAGTGGATGCTGCATCCTCAAATATTTGCCCAAATTACAGCCAAATTTGGCCAACCGGATATCGACCTTTTTGCGTCCCGGTTGAACCATCAGGTACCGACATATGTTTCATGGGAACCAGACCCTGGGGCATTAGCGATTGATGCATTCTCGCTGGACTGGGGGAAGTGGGTTTTCTATGCATTCCCCCCGTTTTGCCTCATCAGTCGGGTATTACAAAAAATCAGGATGGATTCTGCCAGAGGCATTCTTGTCATACCCGACTGGCCTACACAGCCTTGGTATCCGGTGGTCTCTGACATGATTAGTCAACCTTGGGTCCCTCTAGAGGGTTGCCCACATTTGGTTTCTCACCCTGTCTCAGGGGAGTTACACCCCTGCCATGCCTATCTAAAATTACTGGCTTGCAGGTTCTGACCAGGCCATGGATGCAGTATGGCCTTACCACCCGGACCATGAACACCATTGGAGCATCATGTCGAGAGTCAACCAGGCGGAGATATCTCTCCCACATCACCAAGTGGGAAGCCTACTGCAGTCGCTCTCACATCACCTGTGATGATGTCTCCATAGCCGACGTCCTGGAATTCCTCGCGGGGTTGCACCATGATGAGCACTTGAGTTATAGTGCCATCAACAGCGCCAGGAGTGCGCTATCATTCTACCTCAACATCGAGGTAGGATCGAACAGGCTAGTGTCCAGGCTTATGCGGGGAATATTCAATCTGAATCCGCCTACACCACGCTACAACATCACCTGGGATGTCAGGGATGTACTTACCCTGCTCAGGTCGTGGTCACCCATGGAAGGGTTACAGCTGGACCAACTCACTATGAAATTGGTGATGTTACTAGCGCTGACTTCAGCACAGCGGGTTCAGACGCTCCACAAACTACGTATTGACAGGATGACGTCGACCCCTGGAGAAGTAGTCTTTTTTATCGATGAGCTACTTAAGCAGCATAGACCTGGGTGCACAGGGCTGCAGCTGAAGTTCCCGGCATACCCTGCAGATGCTCGGCTATGTTTAGCCACTCACATCCGTTACTACATCAAGGTGACGAGGAGCATCAGAGGAATGGAGTTGTACCTGCTTGTCACTCACAAAAGACCTCACCATCGAGTGACAGTCCAGACGATATCCAGGTGGCTCCGGATCGTCCTGAATAAGGCAGGTATTGACACTAATGTGTTTACGTCCCACTCCACCAGGGCTGCATCTACGTCGGCGGCGAGAGTCATGGAGGTACCCATGGACCATATCCTCGCCACAGCAGGATGGGCGAATGAAGCTGTGTTCCAGCGATTCTATAATAAGCCTGTTGCTGCTCCCCTTCAGTTCGCAGAGGCCGTGCTGAACGCCGGGTGTGAACGTGGGGATGTCCCTGATTAAAAGGGCGTTATTTGTTGTGTTATTAACAAATCTTCTTTTTGTTTCAGTATAACCTCGTTTCGTCAACTTGTTTACTCCAATCCATCCTTGCTAGTGGTGTGTCCGCATGGACGTTGTCCAGGGCGTGTAATCACAGAAGCTTTGAAGTCTTCACGAAGTCACTCACGTGACTCCGAAATGAAATAGTAAGATTGAACGAGAACTTACCAAGTTTGAAGGTTGGTCTTTATTTCATGAGGAGTTGCGGTGAGGGATTTCGTGCCCTCCGCTCCCAACCCTCGATCATCTTCAGCTGGTAATCAGAGTCTCCTTAAATCTTACTATGCCAAGTCATTTCTGTTGTTGTTTCTGTGATTCCACACCGCTGCTTTGAAGAATGTCGCGCATGCGTGCCGGCGGGCTCTTCACGAAATCCCTCACCGCAACTCCTCATGAAATAAAGATCAACCTTCAAACTTGGTAAGTTCTCGTTCAATCTTACTATTCCATCTGCCTCCATAGCTGGAAATAGTATCAGAAGCGCCCCAACCTAGTGCACTGACATCAGTCTGTAAGACAATAGAAGGTGGTTCAACCAGAATTTGGATGGAAGAACGCGAGACATTCATAATCCACCATTGTACCTCAGCAATGACCGCAGCTAGTAATTGCATGGGCCTGTCATAACGACCTGAATGCATCGTCAGTGCCTGTTCCTTCGCTTGTTGTAATTGCTGGTAATGCAGAGGTCAAAACTGCACAGCTGGAAACGAAGCCACTAATTTGCCAATCAAGCTGGCCACCTGTCTAATTTAAGGTTGTTGTGCTTCAATGAGCTTAATACAGCCTTCAATTAGCTGCAGCCTTTTGTCCCTGGGCAGAGTCACTGACGTGTGATCTGAGTTAATAGTGAAACCCAAATAATCAATAACTCTGACTGGTGTTAATTTGGACTTATCTGGATGAATGATAAGCTCACTTTTGAGAAATTGGGGTTTAACAACTGGCACGGATGATTCAGCAGTGTCCCGAGTCTTACCTACAATAAAAATATCATCCAATTAGGCCATTACAATATGACCCTGAGCTCAAAGTAGCCCCAGTATTGGTTTTAACAATTTGGTGAACAATCTCGGAGCTGAGGTTAATCCATTAGGCAGTGCTTTGAATTGCCATAATTGACTCATCCAGCTAAATTTTAAATATCTCCTATCATCGTAGTGAACAGACACTGAGTAATATGCATCTTTAAGATCGATGCTTGCCATATAACATCATCTGGAAATCAGGTGTTTAGCAGTAGTAAATGTTTCTATTTTGAAATGGTTTATACTGTAGAAAGGGGTTAAGGCTCATCAGGCCGAGGATGATTCTACATCCTCCATCCTTTTTTGACAGAGGAAAAATATTTGACACAAATTGGTGGAGTTGGCGAACCGACTTCTCAATTTCCCCTTTTTTGCATAATTTTTCAAGTTCTGCCTGTATCTCCATATTCTCTTTCTGTGAGAAAATGAGTGTCCAGCTTGGAACATGCTGAGTGGGTGGACTCAAATTGGGATAGAATTCAATTTGAAAACCTTTTATGCTACACAGTATAAACGGATCTGATGTTATCTCAGACCATTCTTTTAGGAACCAGTGTAATCTCCACCCGACTTGTAGGTGTCTTTCTCTTAATATGTTCCTATCAGGACCAGACCCACCTACCTCCATGGTTATCGGTGGATTTGTTGCCCCCGGTTCCTGGTGGGAGGAGTCACGCTTGCTTGTGCCCCAGTAGCAGTGCGCCAGCTGCGCACATTCGTAAATGCCCGGCTGGTCCCTTGACCGGCACCGGTCTCTGTAACCGGTTGGCAGGGGTACTGGTGCCGAACCATTCTGCTGGTCATTGGGGCTTTGATTAACCCCACCGTCTTTGCCTCGTCGTCGAGCTCTTTCACTCGCTTAGCGAGGTCGGCCCCAAATAACAAATAAGAAATTGCTTGGCTTGCAGAGCGCCGCAAATTTAGGGTGTATCGTAGGGCGTATTGCACTTTTGCGCAAACAGTTTATTTCGAAGTGGGCACTGCACAGAAGGGCTAAGTCATCCTGCTGTAATACAGACGGCCCCTCGTCCACCGATCTGGCGAACGCCGTAATGCCATAATGCCTGCAGCGAGCAACTTCGGCACCCGCTGGAGCTTCATTTCTTGTGCCCGAATACCAATGCCCATATGGCCCCATATCACATGGTTAACCGCCGGCACTTTCAGTAGTTGCCAATTAACAGGGGTTTCATTTTTTTTCGCAGTCTCGTCCATGGTCAGCCCGTGCAGCTGATGGGAGAGCAAATGATTTATAGTTGTTGCCAACTCCTCATCCAACGGCTCCCCAGCCTCTCTGGGGTCAGCAAATCTTGCTGCTAGACATGGTATTACGGGCTCATGCCCTTCATCCCGTGGGTTCTGTTCTCCCACAGGTTCGGCATCAGAATAACCCTGACCCGTCAAGCTCTCCTCCTCCAAGAGGGAGCGATTGAGCAGCCCTATTCCAGGCGCCTCTGGCGCTGGCTCTCCTGTAGGCTGGCGCAGATACCACCCCTCCTCCAGGTGTGTATCCTGATGGACCATCCTCTCCAACAGGAGCTCTACTTTAGATAACCGTGTAAGAACAGTATCCTTTTCCGGAGGGGAACCTTCCTGGCCCGACTCCTCGGAGTCAATGGGATGAGCAGACTTTCTAGTAACCTTACGCCCCAACGGTGTGGCCACGGTGCTCAAAGGCAACGAGTCTGCAGTCGGCGGCCTCCCTGCCACTGACGGACTAGGTGAACTGAGCAGGCGCCCGCTACCTGCACTCCCGCGGTCTGTCATGGTCTTACTAGCGGCGCGCCTCGCCTTCACCTTTGACGCTTTCTGCACAATATAAACTTGTTCCTGAAAACACAAGCCTCGCTGCAACAAGGAAGCGACCTCCAACCAAGCTATCACTTACCTTGAGGTTTTTAAACTTACCACTGGAGCGCTCCTCCTAACCGGTCGTTGCGCCAGTGCGTCTGACATTAATGACGCACATGTGGCCTGACGGGGTCTTCTTCATGTAGTCATTCACGGGACTCCGAAGTAAAATCACCAACGGCTGTGCAAAATCAGCACAGACTGTGACACCTCTCTATGGCGTAGCAGAAGAAAGGGAAGAGATGAGCTGGCTCATCATATTTATCTGACATTTCCAAGCATTATTCCATGTTGCGCTAATTAAACCATCAAGCTGTATTCACATTTCCAGCTATGATTTGCACCTAGTTAGTGCTTTGTATGAAAACATAGAAGAATCTACAAACTTGCCTCTGCTGACGTCGACCAAAGGAGAGGAAATTCTGGTCCAAAAGTATTTCATTCACCCCAAGCACAGTTCTGTTAATAGCCTGCGGCAGGAATACCACTAACTAAAACCACCATCAAGTGGATGGGGGATGTGCCGGAGAGGACAAAAGACAATTGCAAAGTAACAGGTGGCACAAGGTTTTGCAGATGTTGGAATCTGTAGCAAAGAAATGTAGAGCAGCTGAAGGAACCAGCAGAGGAGGGGTTGATGGATTCGCCAGGTGGGGGAGGCAAGGGTGGAAACAGCGACGGAGGCTCGGAAGTGAGAGGTGGAGTAAACAGAGGGCTGCAGACGATGGAATCTGTGAGGAAGCAAAGCATGGAATCAAATTTGGGCAGTAAGCTGGGCAGGGGTGAGCAGTTGGGGAGGGAAACCATTGGGGGGAGCAGGTGGATGTTGGGCAGATAGGTT
Organism: Raja brachyura; assembly: GCA_963514005.1. Next base: position 39,614,880 of record OY740787.1, on the reverse strand, counting down.
AGGTGGGGAAGGGGAAAGAAACACGGTAATAGGGGGTTGGAGATGGGGTTTAAAAGAAGAGTGTGTATGAAAGGGTCTGGGTCAATAAATAGGAAAGAGAAAGGGACAGAGAGGGGACAGCATACCTGAAATTGAAGAATTCAATGTTGATGCTATTGGGTTGTGGACTACCGTGATGGAATATGAGGTTCTGTTCTTCTAGTTTGTATTTGGCTTACAAGAGACGGGGAGGGGGTATGGAAGCCAGTCGATTTATAGTAAACATCAGTGGATAGTTTGTCTCCTCAGATGGAGGCAGGAACATCAGGAAAGAGAGCAGTCTGAAATGATTCAAGTGAATTTGACGGCTGGGTAGAGGTTGTTGGACAAGTTGATGAAATTTATGAATTCTGCATGGATTCAGGAGGCAGCATCAATGCAGTCAATGATGCTATATTTAAGAGGGAGTTAGATGTGGCCCTTGTGGCTAAGGGGATCAGAGGGTATGGAGAGAAGGCAGGTACGGGATACTGAGTTGGATGATCAGCCATGATCATATTGAATGGCGGTGCAGGCTCGAAGGGCCGAATGGCCTAATCCTGCACCTAATTTCTATGTATCTATGTGTCTATGTAGCAAAGAAAGAGTTGGAGAATGGTATCAGAGTAGGTTTAGAGCAAACCACTCCGAGTAGCCAACAAAAAAGGCAGGCTCAACTAGTACCCATGGCTTCCACTCTGCTTTGTAGAAAGTGGGAGGAAACAAAATCTTCATGGGAGATTTAGTTTAATTTAGAGATACAGCATGGGAACAGGCCCTTCAGCCCACCAAGTCCACTCCGACCAGCAATCACCCCATATATTAGGACTAACCGACACACTGGGGACAATTTACATGTTTTACCAAAGCCATTTAACCTATAAATCAGTATATCTTTGGAGCATGGGAAAAAAATGGAGCACCTGGAGAGAACTCATGCACTCACAGTGAGAATTTACAAACTCTGTAAAGTCAGCACCTGTAGTCAGGATCGAACCCGGGTCTCTAGTGCTGTAATTCAGTGTTGTGCCGCTGTTAGGCGCTCCCCCCCCGCCCGGTGAATGCTATGTACTTACCTTTTCTGTTTCTCTCCTGAGTGCAGGCCCTGTGGCTGGGAGTCAGGAATCAAGGGGTTAAGAGCTCCTGTACCCGATTGGCCAAGCAGCGTCAGGTGACCGGTGACTCATCGGAAGCTTAAATATCAGTGGTTCCCAGAATTCTCTCTCTTCTTCGTCGACCTTGACTAGTGAACAGGCTGCCGGTCTGAGCTGCAGGAGGCCTGGCTGCATGGCATAGAACTTTGTGTATTATTACCTATATTTGTCATTTAATGTTGTATTGGGATGGATAAGGGCTGACCTGAGGGTTTTCGTGTATTTTGTTTCAGGGTTATCTCTATTTAGGCAGATTTAGAGACTCCGGTTCGACGGTCCATTGCGAGGCTGGCTGGAGCACTGTTATATTTGGTTTGTTAGTCGATTCTTGTCCCTGACCATGTAGTTTGACTCAGGTTTGGGTTTTTGTTTTCTTTTAACTAAATTAAAGATTATTTTCTTAAACTTGAACCTGGTTCTTGATTATGTTACGCGGCGCTGAGGTGCCTGCCTTCGGGAGTTGTAATAAAATGGGGGCTTGTCCTAAGCTTTGAGGACCATAGACATTTTTTTTTTTTTTTTGGTAGGCTTCTGGTGACTTAGGAAGTCTGTGTTGAGATTTTTATTTCTCTTCCGTTTGTGGTGACATTTGTGCCCAGGGTTTGGCTGGTGGTTTGGTCCTGACATTTGATATGGAGTTTAAAGTGGAGGACTTTATTGAGGCTCCGAGTCGGGAGTTGTTCGACAAATGTACGAAGGAGCATTTGTTAGTGCTGGCAGAGAGCTATAAGGTGCCTATTGATAAGCATTAGAAGAAAGAGGCTATAAAGTCAGTGTTATGGTCTGCGTTTAGGAGGAGTGAGGTATTGCCTGCTAAGGCAGACAGTCCTCTAGCTTCTACACGGCCTGGTCAAGAAATGGGGGACCTCATTCGATTGAGGGAGTTAGAGCTTGAAATGAAAAAGGAGGAGAGGGCTTTAAGAGAGAAAGAGCTTGAGATTAAACACCTTGAGATACCATAAGTAGGACACCAGAGAAAGGTTGAACAAGTTAGGTCTTTATTCTTTGGAGCGCAGAAGGTTAAGGGCGGACTTGATTGAGGTCTTTAAAATGATGAAGGGGATATACCGAGTTGACGTGGATAAGCTTTTCCCATTGAGGGTAGGGAAGATTCAAACAAGAGGGCATGACATGAGAATTAAGGGACAGAAGTTTAGGGGTAACATGAGGGGGAACTTCTTTACTCAGAGAGTGGTGGCTGTGTGGAATGATCTTCCAGCAGAAGTGGTGGAGGCAGGATCGATTTTAACATTTAAAAGTAAAGTGGATAGGTATATGGATGGGAAGGGAATGGAGGGGTATGGTCTGAGTGCAGGTAGATGGGACATGGGAAAATAAATGGTCGGCACGGACTGGAAGGGCCGAGAAGGCCTGTTTCCGTGCTGTAATTGTTATATGGTTATACGGGAGAAGGAATTGAATGCCTCCCGATTTTCTTCTGAGGAAAGGGTGTTTGATATGAGCAAGAACATCCGCCTGGTTCCCCCGTTTAATGAGAAGGATGTGGACAAGTATTTTGCAGTGTTTGAACGGGTGGCTTCATCCTTGAAGTGGCCTAGGGACATGTGGTCCTTGCTCTTGCAGTGTGTCCTTGTGGGTAAAGCACAGGAGGTGTACTCGTCTTTATCTGTTGACAACAGTCTGGACTATGAGTGTGTGAAGTCTACGGTATTAAGGGCTTATGAATTAGTTCCAGAGGCGTACCGGCAGAAGTTCCGGCGCTTTAGGAAGTTTGATAGTCAGACTTATGTGGAGTTTGCTTTGGAGAAGGAGGCACTTTTTGACAGGTGGTGCGCTTATCAAGGAGTGAAGGATTTTGAGCTGCTGCGGGCCTTGATGATGATGGAAGACTTTAAGAACTGTATCCCTGAGAGGTTGCTACTTACCTTAATGAGCTGAAGGTGACGGAGGTGTCTAAGGCCGTGGTGTTAGCAGATGAGTATGTATTGACTCATAAAACTGAGTTTGTTGGGCGATCCTATAGTTTTGGTGCGCGGCCGGCTAATCGTGGTGGTGTCGCCGGTGGCAGTGTCAAAGCTGTTTCTGTGCCTGCAAGTGTCAGCACATTGATACAGGGGGAGGTCCGAGCTGATAAGGTTGATGGAGATCTCAGGACTAAGGAAGGTCCTGTGATTTTGGGGGAATGACTTGGCAGGAGGTAGAGTTTTCATTACTCCTGCTGTTCCAGTGGTGCAGAGTCCTGATAGATTGGCTATGCAGCATCCGACGGTCTTCACAGCTTGTGCTGTCATGAGGGCTATCGTTAAGAGCCAGGCAAAGTTTGAAGATGTAGTGGACCTGAGTGAGAGCATTTTTGGGGATCAGGATGATGGGTCCTGTGTTGTGAAGGATGTTTCTACATCTCAAGATGGGGTCTTGTCTGAAAATGTGCTGGTGTCGCTGTCACGTGACCGGCTGGTTGAGGAGCAAAAGAGTGATCCAGGTTTATCGGACCTATTCGACTGCGCGGTGCCTGAGCGGGATATGGATTCCACAGCAAAGGGGTATTTTCTGAGGAATGGGTTACTGATGCGAAAGTGGTCTCCCTTGGATATGTCAGGGCATGATGATTGGAGCGTGGTTGATCAGATTGTGATACCTCGTCGGTATAGGGACGAGATACTCAGTTTGGCTCATGATGGACCTCTGGGTGGACATTTGGGGGTCAATAAGACGTATGACCGTATCTTACGGAATTTTTTTTGGCCAGGGTTGAAAAAGGACGTGAAGCAACACTGCAGTTGTTGTCACATTTGCCAGGTGGCAGGAAAGCCGAACCAATCAATTGTTCCTTTTGGATATTTATATCCTTTATATCCAATTCCTGGGGTCGGGGAGCCGTTTGAACGGATTCTAGTCGATTGTGTGGGTCCTCTACCTCGGACAAGGGTGGGCAATAAGTTTTTATTGACAATTATGTGTGCGTCTAACCGCTTTCCGGAGGTGGTCCCTTTGCGTAACATTACTGCCCCTGACATTGTGAAGTCTCTCACTAAGGTTTTTCCGTTGTTCGGTTTGCCCAAGGTTGTGCAGAGTGACCAAGGTTCCAACTTCATGTCAAAGGTTTTTGGTCAGGTAATGAAGTTGTTGGATATTGAGCATTGTTACTCCAGTGCGTATCATTATCAGAGCCAGGGAGCTCTCGAGCGGTTTCACCAAACTTTGAAATCTATGTTGAGGACTTACTGCCTGGAGTTTGAAAAAGACTGGGATGAGGGGATTCATCTAGTTATGTTTGCGTTGCGTGAGGTCGTGCAGGAGTCTTAAGGGTTCAGTCCTGCTGATCTGGTGTTCGCGCATACTGTTCGTGGTCCGTTGAGGATCCTGAAGGAGAAATGGTTGCAGGAGAATTCAAAACGTAGTATTTTAGACCACGTCTGTACTTTTAGGTCTAGACTGCGGAGGGCATGCGAACTGGCAATGGGTAATCTTGCTTCTGCTCAGTCTAGGATTAAGGGCTGGTTCGACAGGAAGGCTTCTAGTAGGAATTTTTCTCCAGGTGACAATATCCTGGTGTTGTTGCCTATTCCTGATTCCAGTCTGCAGGCTCAGTATAGTGGTCCCCATCAGGTGGTTAAGAAGGTTGGTGCAAGGGATTAAGTTATTGGTACCCCTGATCGGAGGCGTAAGACTCAGTTCTGTCATGTCAACATGCTGAAGCAGTACCATGAGCAGGAGCATGTATGGGTTGATGGGGGGGAGCTGTGTCCTTCGGTTTTGTCTAAGCCAGTTTTGGCTGTAGAAGTGCTGCCCCCTGACACGGGTGGTGATGTGGGTGAGGCACGGTTGTCTGTGGCAGTGACGCAGGGAAAGCTGTGCAACTCTGAAGCTTTGGAGTCGCTTCCCTTGTGGTTGTCTCATTTGTCTGGAAGTCAGCGGGATGATCTGCTTGCTTTGGTGAGGTCAAATGGGTCACTGTTCTCGGATGTGCCTTCTCAGACGTCTGTGCTGCAGCATGACATTGACGTGGCCGGTGCTGAGCCAATTAAACAGCATCCGTATCGGATCAATCCTGACAAACGTCATCGCCTAAGAGGTCAGGTTGACTATATGCAGCAGCATGCAATTGCTGAACCTAGTTGTAGTCCGTGGAGTTCTCCGTGTCTACTGGCTTCGAAGGCTAATGGGGAGGACAGGTTTTGCATGGACTTTTGGAAGGTGAATGCTGTAACTAAGCCAGATTGCTATCCTCTTCCACGGATGGAGGATTGCGTGGATCATGTGGGAAGTGCATCTTTTGTGTCTAAGTTGGACTTGCTAAAAGGGTATTGGTAAGTTCCTTTGACTAGGCAGGCGAGCGAGATCTCAGCGTTCGTTACGCCTGATAACTTTCTTCAGTACACGGTAATGGCATTTGGGATGCGCAATGTGCCGGCAACCTTCCAACGGTTGGTGATCAAGGTATTGTCTGGTTTGTCCTTCTGTGAAGCATACCTTGATGATTTAGTTGTGTGCTCCAGGTCTTGGATCGAACACATCGGTCAACTGAAGGAGGTATTTTGTCGTCTATCAGAGGCAAACCTAACGATCAATCTGGGGAAGTGTGAGTTTGGCCAGGCCACGGTGACGTATGTGGGTAAGATGGTGGGCCGGGGTCAGGTTCGCGTTCACGAGGACATGGTGGGACATATTGTCGCATTTCCTGTTCCAACATCTAGGACTGAACTCCGTAGGTATCTGGCTATGGTTGGGTACTATAGGGGGTTCTGTCCAAACTCCTCTGCAGTGGCTGCTCCTTTGACGGATTTACTGAGTCCGAAGGTAGCTATTGTGTGGTCTGCTAAGTGACAACAAGCCTTTGATCATACTAAAAGTCTTCTGGTGCGCGCACCTGTGCTTGCGGCACCTTATTTTGAGCGTCCATTTAAGCTGGCAGTGGATGCTAGTGTTGGTGGGGTTCTTATAGAGGATGATTCAGATGGGGTGGGACATCCAGTTTTGTACTTCTCTAAGAAGTTTAATCCCCATCTGAGATGGTACTCCACCATTGAGGAAGAAACCCTTGCTGTGTTAATGTCTCTGAGTCATTTCGAGGTTTATGTGGGAATGTCCCTGTCATCGTATTCACGGATCATAACCTTTTGGTTTTTTGCAGAACATGAAGAATAAGAACCGGCGGTTAATGAGCTGGAGTTGGCAGCTGCAAGAATACAACCTGGAGTTCAGGCACAAAAGGGGCAAGGATAAAATCTTGGCTGACGCCTTGTCGTGCCAGTAGTGTTTTAGTACTGAATAGTTTCTTCCGAAGCTTATTCAGTATCTTTGGGTGGGGGTGTTAGGCGCTTCCTCCCCCCCCGCCCCCGTGAATGCTATGTACTTACCTTTTATGTTTCTCTCCTGAGTGCAGGCCCCGTGGCTGGGAGTCGGGAATCAAGGGGTTAAGAGCGCTTGTACCTGGTTGGCCAAGCTGCATCAGGTGACCGGTGACTCATCGGAAGCTTAAATATCAGGAGTTCCCAGAATTCTCTCTCTTCTTCGTCGACCCTGACTAGTGAATAGGTTGCCGGTCTGAGCTGCAGGAGGCCTGGCCGCATGGCATAGAACTTTGTGTATTGTTACCTATATTTGTCATTTAATAGTAAAATTAACCAAGAACTTACCAGTTTGAAGTTTGATCTTTATTTTATGAGGAGTTGCGATGAGGGATTTCGTGAAGACCCTGCCAACACGCATGCGCGGCATTCTTCAAAGCAGCGGTGTGGAATCACAGATCACAAACCGAAGATAGTAAGATTAAAACTTGACCATACCAGTTGAATTTATAATAGAGGGTTGGGAGCGGAGGGCACGAAATCCCTCATCGCAACTCCTCATAAAATAAAGATCAAACTTCAAACTGATAAGTTCTTGTTTAATCTTACTATTTTACTTCGGAGTCACGTGAGTGACTTCGTGAAGATTTCAAAGCTCTGTGATTACATGCCCTGGACCACGTCCACGCTGCCACACTGCCGTAATTCTGATGGAGGAAGTTTATTAATACATTCCAGACTGGACAGGCTGAAAAATAAATTAATGTTTAATAACACAAATAATAAGACCCCTAACTCGGGGACAAACAAATTTACGGAGCAGCTCCCAGCACAGCTTCCGCAAACATCACGGGTTTGGACACCGGTTTGTTGTAGAATCTGTGGAAAGTGGATTCACTGGGCCATCCCGCGGTAGTGAGGACATGATCCATGGGTACCTCCATGGTCCTCGCCGCTGAAGTGGATGCAGCCCTGGTAGAATGAGATTTAACCACATTAGTATATATCCCAGCTGCATCCAATACTTCCCTGAGCCACCTTGCGATTGTTGAACCAGTCACTCAGTGATGAGGCTTCTTATGGCTGATAAAGAGCCCTTGTTCCATCTTCCTAATGATACTGGTACGTTGAATATAGTGGTGAAGATGGGTGACTATGCAGAGGGTGGAGTCTGTTGGATACGCCCGGAATTCCAATTGCAACCCTAGCGCACCTGGCCTGTGCTGCTTAAGTAACCCATCGACGATGAAGGTTACTGTATGTGGAGTTGAGACCATTCGATCAAGTCGCAGTTTCTGCAGGGTCTGCACCCGCTGAGCCGTTGTCAGTGCCATCAGCATTACCACTTTGAGGGTGAGCTTGTTAAGTGGTAACTCTTTCATGGGAGACCAGATTCTCAATAGGGTCAACACCACCCCTACATCCCATGTGATGTTATATCTGGGTCGTGGGGGATTGATATTGAACACTCCCCGCATGAATTTAGACACCAGTTGATTAGACCCCACACCTATGTTGAGGTATGAGGATAGCGCACTCCTGGCGCTATTGATGGCACTGTAGCTGAGACCCTCATCGTAATGAAGGCCCGCCAGGAATTCCAGAACGTAAGGGATTGTAGCAGAGTTATAGGTTGTAAAAGTTCTAGCGCAGTATGCCTCCCATTTCCGGATTTGTGTGAGATACTGCCTTCTTGTTGAAACTCTGCATGAAGCAACGATGAGGTCCATGGCCCTAGAGGAGATCCCAGCCTCCAGAAGTGGTCTTCTTAGAACCTGCAAGCCAACAGGTTTAAGTGGCGATGGCACGGGTGAACTTCCCCAGTAACAGGGTTCGTAATGAAATTTGTGCGTTTAGCAATTTGCACCCATGGACTTTTGACCATCTGGAGGACCACCGGGTACCATGGTTGCGTAGGCCAGCCGGGTATAATCAGTATACCTGAAGCAGAATCTAATTTGATTTTCTGCAATACCCGGCTGATGAGGCAGAATGGGGGAAATGCGTAGCAGAACCATTTCCCCCAATGGAGAGAAAATGCATCCATTGCTACTGCCCCAGGGTCTGGTTCCCAAGACACATATGTTGGTATCTGATGGTTCAACCTAGACGCAAAAAGGTCAATATCTGGTGTACCAAATTTAGCTATTATTTCAGCAAATATATTCGGATTCAACATCCACTCAATGTTATCATTGAATACTCGTGACCTGGTGTCTGCCACTGTATTGAGCTTCCCTGGAAGATAGGTTGCTGAGATCCAAATATTTCTTTCAATACACCAGTGCCAAATTGTGTTGACTAATTCATCACAAGATACTAACCTGATACCACCCATATGATTTATGTATGCTACCACCGTGGTATTATCTATTTGAAGACGGACATGTACATGACTTAATTTTGTGCAATATGCCCGTAGCCCATGGAAAACACCTAGCATCTCCAAATAGTTTATCTCTTGTGACTGTAAAAGCGTGAATTCATGAGCATCCCATCTGCCCCCACAACTGGATACAGTATCAGTCGCTCCCCATCCTTGGGCACTTGCATCTGTTTGTACCACAACTGATGGGTTCGAGACAATGATGGGTCTATAACAGTCACCAATATTGTTAGCCCACCATTGTAACTCAATTTTTGCCTTTATCGGCAGCTGCATGGGTCTGTCGAAATGTCCAGCATTTGCTTTTAACGCTGAAATTTTTGCTCTTTGTAAATTTTGATAATGTAGTGGTCCAAACTGTGTAGCAGGAAATGTAGCTACAAGCTTCCCAATTACCTTAGCAGCTTGTCGAATAGTGAGTACCGCAGCACAAGCAAAGTTGTGACAAGTTTCTTGAATATCTGCAACTTTCCCAGCTGGGACAGTGACCATCATCTGATTCGTGTTAATAGTGAATCCCAAATAATCCATGACCTGTGAGGGATTAAACTTTGATTTGTCTGGATGGATGACAAATCCCAATTCTTCAAATATAGCTATAGTAGCTGCAACTACTAGCTGCGCCAATTCTAAGGTTTCTCCTATGATCAATATATCGTCCAAATATGCCATGACGATATGATTTTGTCTCCTGAGATATGCCAAAATAGGTTTAACAATTTTCGTAAACAGCCGAGGTGCTGTCGTAATCCCATTGGGTAACGCTTTATATTGCCATAACTGATCCTTCCAGACAAATTTCAAAAACTTCCTATGAGACGTTGAAATAGGAACTGTATAGTATGCATCTTTCAAATCAATGCAGGCCATAAAACAGTCAGTTGCTAACTAACTGTTTAGCTGTTTCAAACGTCTCCATTTTAAAATGGGTGTATTGTACAAAAGTATTCAACTGGGTTAGGTCAATGATAATACGACAACCACCATCTTTTTTAGGTCTTGTAAAAATGTTGGACACAAACTCAACTGGCTCATGTGTCGTTCTTTCTATTACCCCTTTTGTCTCTAATCGTAAAATTTCTGCATGTCCTACCTCCATCTCTTTTTGAGAAAGCGCAAACTTGCGATGAGGCACGTGCTGCGTAGGGGGAAGTTTGTCGTTAATAAATTCTATCACATAACCCTGAATACTTTGGAGAATAAAGACGTCGGAAGTGACTTTTCCCCAACCACCCGCAAAGTACCGCAACCGTCCGCCAACCTGTGAGGGTACCTCTGCTACTTTTTGACGAGAATCAAACCCACTTACCTCCATGGTTACCTCCGGGGTCTGGAGAATGGGGGCTTTTGCAACCTTTGGGCTGATGCTGGTTGTGGCCGCATTTTCCATGGTATATCAATGCGGTATATCAATGCCCACTGCAGCAGCTGGGCTTGATTTCTGCACGGCTTTCCCTCGAGTCTGCTCCCTAGGGACCTGTAAAACAGAAGAGGTACTTGCCGTGCGAGGCACCCGTGGTGCCTTTTTCCCACCAGCCCTGACTTTGGGCGACGGTGGAACGAAGTCGGGGTCTCCTTCCCCCTGCTCCCGTGCGGACTTTCCTCCCGGTAATAACGGAGGCGTGTCGGTCCCTACCGACTCCATAGGGTCCGACTTCCGCACCTGCTTCCCCGGTCCAACAGGTGTTGATCCTGCAGTCAGCGCCGAGGAAGTTTGCCGCGACCCGCGGCTCTTGGAGAGTTTCCTCTTCTCCTCCATCACTTCTGTAAGAGAAACCCTACAGAAGAACCAGCTCAAGGTTAGTTTTCTACTTACCTGGAGCCGTCTTTTGAAGGAGCTGGTGGGGAAGCGCACTCCCCCCCCAGCTTGCCGGTAGCAAATGCGCGCGACGATATGCCGCGCATGCGTGTTGGCGGGGTCTTCACGAAGTCACTCACGTGACTCCGAAGTAAAATGTTGTATTGGGACGGATAAGGGCTGACCTGAGGGTTTTTGTGTATTTTGTTTCTGGGTTATCTCTATTTAGGCAGGGTTAGAGACTCCGGTTCGACGGTTCATTGCGAGGCTGGCTGGAGCACTGTTATATTTGGTTTGTTAGTCGATTCTTGTCCCTGACTGTGTTGTTTGACTCGGGTTCGGGTTTTTGTCTTCTTTTAACTAAATTAAAGACTATTTTCTTAAACGTGAACCTGGTTCTTGATTATGTTACGCGGCCCTGAGGTGCCTGCCTTCGGGAGTCGTAATAAAGTGGGGGCTCAGCCTAAGCTTTGAGGACCATAGATAGTTTTGGGTTTTGTTTGGTAGGCTTCTGGTGACTGAGGAAGTGTTGTGAGGGGATTTTTATTTCACTTCCGTTTGTGGTGACATTTGTGCCCAGGGTTTGGCTGGTGGTTTGGTCCTGACATTTGATATGGAGTTTAAAGTGGAGGACTTAATTGAGGCTCCTAGTTGGGAGTTGTTCGACAATTGTACAAAGGAGCATTTGTTAGTGCTGGCAGAGAGCTATAAGGTGCCGATTGATAAGCATTCGAAGAAAGAGGCTATAAAGTCGGTGTTATGGTCTGCGTTGAAGAAGAGTGAGGTATTACCTGCTGAGGCAGACAGTCCTCTAGCTTCTACACGGCCTGGTCAAGAAATGGGGGACCTTATTCGATTGAGGGAGTTAGAGCTTGAAATGAAAAAGGAGGAGAGGGCCTTAAGAGAGAAAGAGCTTGAGATTAAACACCTCGAGATACGGGAGAAGGAATTGAATGCCTCCCGATTTTCTTCTGGGGAAAGGGAGTTTGATATGAGCAAAAACATCCGCCTGGTTCCCCCGTTTAATGAGAAGGATGTGGACAAGTATTTTGCAGTGTTTGAACGGGTGGCTTCGTCCTTGAAGTGGCCTAGGGACATGTGGTCCTTGCTGTTGCAGTGTGTCCTTGTGGGTAAAGCACGGGAGGTGTACTCATCTTTATCTATTGACAACAGTCGAGACTATGAGTGTGTGAAGTCTACGGTATTAAGGGCTTATGAATTAGTTCCAGAGGCGTACCGGCAGAAGTTCCGGCGCTTTAGGAAGTTTGACAGTCAGACTTATGTGGAGTTTGCTTTGGAGAAGGAGGCACTTTTTGACAGGTGGTGCGCTTCTCAAGGAGTGAAGGATTTTGAGCTGCTGCGGGCCTTGATGATGATGGAAGACTTTAAGAACTGTCTCCCTGAGAGGTTGCTACTTACCTTAATGAGCAGAAGGTGAGAGAGGTGTCTAAGGCCGCGGTGTTAGCAGATGAGTATGTATTGACTCATAAAACTGAGTTTCTTGGGCGATCCTATAGTTTTGGTGTGCGGCCGGTTAATCGTGGTGGTGTCGCCGGTGGCAGTGTCAAAGCTGTTTCTGTGCCTGCAAGTGTCAGCACATTGATACAGGGGGAGGTCCGAGCTGATACGGTTGACAGAGATCTCAGGACTAAGGAAGGTCCTGAGTACTACTATTGTGAAGGGAACGGGCACATTGTAAAGTCGTGTCCCGTCCTGCACAAGAAAAATGCAAAGTCTGTGGTTTTGATTGGTACACAAAAAGCACCTGTGTTTCCTGGGATGCCTGCGTCTCATGAGTGTAGTAATTATTCTGCGTTCATCACAGCAGCTCACAGTATATATTCCCAGATAAATTACAGAACTGGTATCCATCTCAAAGAACAACATTATTTTATGGAAGGCAGGTGCTTACTGATCAACAAATGTGCCAATGGTTTCTTGTGCCAGTATCCAGTTAGAAATAGGAGATCTATCATGTTTTTGATCCTCAGTTCAATACTTTGCGGGATCAAGCTAAAGCAGCCCATGGGCCTGTAGCCAAAGTACAAGTAAACAAACTCTTGATGTGGGAGCCAGTTTGACTCAGCTGGCAACTGCCAAGTGTCAGATATCCTCAGAATATTTTGAGAACCGCTGTCTTACAGAGAGCATGGGCCTAATGTGGCCAGATCATGCTCATCGGATGAGGGCTTGATTCCTGCTGGAAATACTTCCTTACATAACTCTTGAGAGTTCCTGCTTGGGTTTAGAATGAGCAGAGAGTGTATCCAGAAGGTAGAGGTCATAACCTTGTCTCCTGCTTGAGGAGATAAACAACAGGGCATCTGTGGCTGATGGCATCTGACAGAAGAATGTTACTAAAGCTCTGAAAAACTGGCAGACTAAGGCTCTCCCTGAAAATACATCAGGTCCTACAGACTAAGTCAATGGATATTTTAAGGCGCCGTTTGACAGATTCTTGATTAGTATGGGTGTCAGGGGTTATAGGAAGAAGGCAGGAGAATGGGGTAGAGTGGGAAAGATACTGTAGATCAGCCATGATTGAATGGCAGAGTAGACTTGATGGGCCGAATGGCCTAATTCGGTCCTATAACTTATGAACTTAATTGCTTACACACAGTTTTGTTTCTTATGGTGTTTGTGTCTTACACTCAGGTAACACTCCTTAGAGTCATAGAGTCACAGAGTTTCATAGTGTTGAAACAGGACCTTTGGCCCAACTTACCCACAATGGCCAACATGCCCCAGCTACACTAGTCCCACCTGCCAGTATTAGGTCCATATCCCACCAAACCTGTCCTACCCATGCTTCTATATTTTCTAGAAGTAAAACAACATTAATCTGGCACGCTCTAGGTCTGGTGCTGTTGAACTGCCAGACGATTTGGATGTTATTTCTATCAAGTACTCCAACACTTTTTCAATTAACTTTAAAAAAAATGTTATGCAGATAAATGTTCCGGTAACCCAGATAAATTAGAAGGAAGTGCTGGAACATGGAAACCCTGTAAGTGGGAGGGAGTTTGGGTACAGGGAGCCGGTGATTGGGAGGCTATGGATGATCCAAGGCCTCAGTGAGTGGAGGGTGTTGGATTCAAGAGCTCTGGTAGGCGGGACAGAGTGTGGGGTCCAGAGGACCAGTGAATGAAGGGAGTTTGGGGTCTGTGGGATCTCCCCAACATTGAAGGCATCCACAGGAAGTGCCATCTAAGAAGGCAGCTTTCCGTACCAGATCTATATCTCTGTATCTCTAAACTAATTGGAGATCTGCGACCAATGGTGTGTTGCAAGGTGTAACTGTAAATAAGCGAATCACACACTCTTGAAGTGTATAGCATCCTTTAATGATGGCACAGAGTATAACACACGTCAGCAAGCACTGGTTACATTCCTCTACTGAACTATACCCAGGGAGGGGAAAGCGTTATGATTGATGTTAACTAAGGCGGGGTTATTGGTACTGAGGTAGCTATATTATTGGTTGCATGCATAAACCATCTACATCCTTCCCCTTGGAAAATTAAAACAGATCAGAAGTCATGACAACAGAATTAAACAAAATCGCCATAATGAACAGGTGGCTTACTAATCCGGCCCGAGCGCATACGGATTTCCAGACGGCCAGACGGGAGTAGCCACTGGCGGTCTGCAACCGAACAACCTGTCCAGGCAACAGAGGATCGAGTGGACTGCACGACCGATCATGTTTCTCCTGAATGCGTCTCTGCACGGAGGCAGGCTCCAGCACCCGAGGTTGCAGCTGGCGCTGAGCAATCAGGATAGTAGGTCTGGTTGTTCTGGACATCAGACACTGAGCAGGGGACCCCATGGCCGGATCCCTGGAAACGTTCCTGAGGTTCAGGAGATCCAAATACAAATCAGAGTTGGACAGACTCGCCTGTTCCATCAGAAGCTTGGCACTGCGGACGGGCCGTTCAGCAAGGCCGTTGCTCTGTGGGTACTCCGGGCTGCTGGTGAGATGCACGAAATTCCACTTGTCGGCAAAAACTTTGAACTCTCGGCTGGTAAACTGCCTTCCATTATCAGTCTGCAACCGGACAGGAGACCCAAAAGTGGAGAAGTGTTTTCGCAGCTTACGGATTACCATCTCCGACGTGAGGGATGTCAGCAAATCTACCTCGAACCAGTTGGAGTACGAGTCAACCAGGACAAGGTAGTGGTTACCACGCCACTCAAAGACGCCGGCAGCCAGCGAGGACCAGGCCAAGTCAGGAACAGGTTGCTGCAGCAGGGGCTGTCGCTGCTGGTGTGGTGCAAGACTGTTGCAGGTGGAGAAGGTAGAAACACGGTCCCGGATATACTTGGCCATTCCAGGCCGGTAGAATTGGCACTGAGCGTGGGCGAGTGTCGCATCGACCCCGGGTTGTCCGCTATGGGCTGCGCAGTAGTACAAATCAAACAGGGAAGATGGGACTACAACTTTACGTCCCTTGGCGATAACGCCATTCTGGAGCACCAGTTCGTCAAGGACCAGGAAGAAAGGCTGTGTTTCAGTCGGCGCGCTGGAGCGCTTTGTTGGCCACCCCGATTTAATCACAAAGGCAAGCCGCTGCAAAACTGGATCGGTAGCGGTGTGCTCGGCCAAAAGCTGTAACTGCTTGGTAGGAATAAAGTCAACACCCAGTACTAGCAAGTCTTCTGTTTCGTAGGGGTGGCGGGACAGGAAGTCCGCGGGGCGCGGGATAGGTTGTCTGCAATGTGCATCTTGGTACCCTACTTGTAGACGATACTGAAGTTGAAACGCTGGAGCTGCAGCATCATACGCTGCAGCCTGGCAGGGGCAGCATGAATCGGTTATTTCAGAATTGTCACCATTGGCTGGTGGTCAGTTTCGACCGTGAATTTGCTGCCAAACAGGAAGTCTCTGAACTTGGAGCAGGCGAACACTACGACGAGCAGCTCCTTCTCGATCTGAGCATACTGCTTCTCGGTGTGGGAGGCATAGGAGACAGGATGTAACGATCCATCGACAGACTGAAGGCAGGCCGCGCCTAGACCGAACTTGGAAGCGTCGCAGGTGACGGTGATGGGGCGACTCACGTTGAAGAACCTCAAAGTCGGTGTGTTAATCAATCTGGACTTGAGACAGACGAAAGCCTGCTGGTGCCGTGGGAGCCAGGCCCAGGCGATATCCTTTTTTGTCAGCTGCCGCAGGAGTGCACTCAGCTCACTGAGATATGGTGTGAACTTCCCAAGGTAATTCACCTTGCCCAGGAAGCGTTGCAGACCTGGCACGTCGGTGGGGGCTACCATCTCGGAGATGGCAGCAGCCTTCAAGGGATCGGGTTTTAGTCCGTTAGAGGTGTAAACATGTCCAACATACGTGACTTCTGAGACACGAAACCTGCACTTCTTGGGGTTCAGTTTCAGGTTAGCCTGTCGCACCCGATCCAGGAGGCGGCAGAGGTTCAGGTCGTGCTCGGCAATGTCCTTCCCAAAGACCAGGATATCATTGACGATGATGGCACATGGCCGGTCTGAGAATACCGGCTCCATCGTTTGCTGGAACACTTCGCTAGCGGAATTGATGCCGAATGGCATTCGCAGAAACTTGAATCTGCCGAACGGTGTGGAGAAGGTCGTCAGGTCAGAGGAAGCTTTGTCCAATGGAATCTGCCAAAACGAGTTCTTAGCGTCGAGGACCGAAAAGACAGTGGCATGCCCGACTCGAGCTGCCACGTCCTCAACAGACCGCATGGGGTAGTGGCAAGGTTTAAGTCCTTCGGGTTGATGCACATGCGTATTTCATTCTTGTCTTTCTTTAGTATGGCAACCATGGTGGAGACCCAATCGGTGGGCTCGCTAACCACTTCTAGCACCCCCATTTCGACCATGTTGTTGAGCATCGCCTCGACCTTGTCTTTCATGGCGTTAGACACCGTGTGAGGTGGGCGGACCACGGGCGGCACATTTGGGTCAATGGAAATATGGTAAGTCAGTAGTAACTTTCCCAGGTCATCGTTGAACAGGTCTTGGTATTCTGCTACTGGGTCAAACAACAGTTGCACTTTGTGGACCGTGCAGTCAAAGGACACCAGGCCAAGATCCTGGCACGCACGGTTGCCCAGCAGAGTCAGACAGTCAGAATTCAAAATGTAAAAAAACAGGTCTCGCGTGGCCTTTTGCAGCACACAAGTTAAAGTGGCCCTCCCCATCGACCTCAGAATCTCTCCTCCATGGGCATGCAGAGTGGAACAGTCAGCAATCAAGAGCTCATTATTCCTTATCTTGTTGAAGAGGTTTATTGACAAAACATTTACTCTCGCTCCTGTATCTAACTTAGCAAGGAAGGTCAAACCATTGACAGTTACTGAGACAGTTGGATCGGAATGCTGGCCAGGTGCATGTAGGAGTGTAAACACGCTCGACTCCTGGAGAATTAATTGGATCAGCATTGTAGGATTCTGCTGTGAGCCGTAACAGCCATCAGATTGTGTCAGCCTGTTTAGATTAGGTCTGGAAGCCTGTGCAGCTTTCCCACGGGAGCGACAGACAGCAGAGAAATTATTTAGCTTTTTACAAAAATTGCAGGCCTTACCATAGACAGGGTACGGTGACAGTCTGTGGTGCATGTAGTTACAATTGGCGTGGGTTCGAATCCCACTTCTGACACCATGTAAATAAGCGATTCACGCACTCTTGAAGTGTACAGCATCCTTTAATGATGGCACAGGGTACAACACACGTCAGCAAGCACTGGTTACATTCTTCTACTGAACTATATTCAGGGAGGGGAAAGCGTTATGATTGATGTTAACTAAGACAGGGTTATTGGTACTGAGGTAGCTATATTATTGGTTGCATGCATAAACCATCTACAGTAACCTTGTTGGAAAATTGGTGGTATAGCAGATAGTGAGGAAGGATATCTAAGTTTACAACAGGATTTTGACCAGAGGGAAATGTGGGTCAAGGATTGGCAAATTGAATTAACGCTAACAAATGTGGGTTGCACTTTAGTGTGTGAAACCAAGGAAGGACTTCCACAGTAAAATGGTTGAGCCCTGGAGAACATTGTAGAACAGAGAGAGATGCAGGAGCATGCTTCCCTGAAAGTAGCAAATAAGGTGGACAGGATGATGAAGAAGCTGCTTGGCATACTTGCCTTCAATGGGAAGGAAATTGAGTGTAAAGGTTGGGTCATCATGATGCAGCTGTACAAGTAATTGGTGAGACCACACTTGGAGTACTGTGTGCTGTTCTAGTTGCTCAGCTTGTTGGAAAATTGGTGGTATAGCAGATAGTGAGGAAGGATATCTAAGTTTACAACAGGATTTTGACCAGAGGGAAATGTGGGTCAAGGATTGGCAAATTGAATTAACGCTAACAAATGTGGGTTGCACTTTAGTGTGTGAAACCAAGGAAGGACTTCCACAGTAAAATGGTTGAGCCCTGGAAAACATTGTAGAACAGAGAGAGATGCAGGAGCATGCTTCCCTGAAAGTAGCAAATAAGGTGGACAGGATGATGAAGAAGCTGCTTGGCATACTTGCCTTCAATGGGAAGGAAATTGAGTGTAAAGGTTGGGTCATCATGATGCAGCTGTACAAGTAATTGGTGAGACCACACTTGGAGTACTGTGTGCTGTTCTAGTTGCTCAGCTATAGGACGGATGCTGTTAAATTGGAAAGGATGCAAAATAGACTCACCGGGATGTTGCTAGGACCTCCGGACTTGTGTTGTAGAGAGAGGCTGGATAGGCTGGGACTTTTTTCTTTGGGGAGAAGGAGGCTGAGGGCTGATTATATAAAATCATGAGGGAGATGGAGAAAGTGAACTCTCGCAGTCTTTTTCCAAGGGTATAGAATTCTAAATCTAGAGAGTGCAGGTTTAAGATTAGAGAGGGAAGATTAAATAATGATCTTAGGGCAACTTTTTCACTCGGAGGTTGGTCCATATAGAATCATCGAGTCATACAGCATTTCCCTTATCAATCTCATGATCTTTTACACCTCGTGAATCTGGCATGATTCTGCGATCAAGTCAATCAGTGGTGATTTCACTGTCAATAGGTAGCAGAATTAAATGAGGACATTACTGCTTCTTTATGGACGTTGCATAGGCTAATCCATTGAAAAATAAGCCTTCTTGAGCACACAATATTCCAGCGTCAATAAAACGTGACTTGCAATTTCTTGAATCACTACAACTGACCTCAACAGTGAGTGGTGGTGAGGGTGCATGTAAGATGTGAATTTCCCTGCTTTACACCAACAGCATCTGGTATATGGTTTCAAATTAAGAGACACAAGGAGATGCAAATATATTTGAAATTCCCCATAGCTGTCTGGTTGATTGCTCCTTTATAATTTTGCATGCTGTTTTTAAGCTTCTGCTATTTTAATTTGAATAAATATTAACAGGGGATCCAGATACCAGAATACCTGATTAGCCTTACAATTAATGACAATGCTAAACAGTGAAACCAGTGTAGTTACAAAAAGCAACTGCAGAGGAATTAATTATCGTTACTCTGCCGAATGATGCACCTTGTGTAGGAAGAAACTGCAGATGCTGGTTTAAACCGAAGATGGACACAAAAGCTGGAGTAAGTCAGCGGGACAGGCAGCATCTCTGGAGAGAAGGAATGGGTGATGTTTCGGGTCAAGACCTTTCTTCAGAACAATGTATTTAATCTGTCTAGAGCTTGTTAAACTTTCAGGGTAAGGAGATGGTGCAAATATCTACTTTTCATTTGCTAGTGACAGCCTTTGCATTTTATCAGGAGTTTTGCTGCAATTTTAGCAGTTGGTGTACTTCGACCATAAACCATAGAACATAAATCACTACAGCACAGGAACAGGCCCTTTGAGCCACAATTCCTATGCCAAACATGATGCCAAGGCAAACTCTTACCTGCTCGCACATGATCCAAACCCTCCATACCAAGTATCTACCAAAATACTGCCACCACCATCAGCCCTGGCAGCGTGTTTCAGGCACCCGCCACTCTCTGTGTAAAAAAACCTGCCCTGCACACTTCCTTTAAACTTTTCCCCATCTTACCTTAAAGCTATGCCCTTCTGAGGGAAGCAATTAGGTATACAGAGTCCCGTGGACATTTTGATTCCATTAATGTGCTATTGAATTTTCTTCTACAGAGAAGAATGTAAATCACTTGGCAGAAACTCTTTGCAAATACACCCTGTTTGCTGTATGAAGTAGACTGCTGAATAAGCTTTGCATAAAGTTCTGTCCCGCATCAGTCTCATTGATGGCACATTGGTGGTGAAAGACATAATCTGGAAGAAACAAACAGCAGTGACCCAGTTGTGGGTGGAACTGCTCTTTTTTAACCTGTAAAAGTAAAATCAAACTCTTGTAGTTAAGCAATATTCAAATTAAAACTAACCAGCCTATAAGCTCCTGGCTTCATCCCTGCCTAACCCTCAGGATAGTAAATGGTGGAGCAGAAAGAGCAGCTGCCACAAGCTCCAATGATCTGGGTTCCATCCTGACCACTAGTTCTGCTGCACCACTGTGCTACCCCTTACTTCTGTAACAAAAAGATCGGCTCTGATCTTATGCAATTTCTAGATATTGGATGAGATGTAACTCATTACACCCCTTCTTGCCTAAAACGGACCAATCATGGTTTATATCTCAGGATGCTGAGTGATTAAGGAAGAGACAGTGCAACATAATTTCCCCTCATTCATGTGCCAGAAGCCTGGATGGCAACAATATCAGGATGCATCACAGCTTGGTTTGGGAACAGCTCCATTCACGACTGCAAGTAATTGCAACGAATTATGGACACAGCCCAGACCATCACCTCGGGTTCGAGCCTGACTACGGGTTCTGTCTGTGCAGAATTTGTATGTTCTCCCTGTGGCCATGTGGGTTTTCTCCAGGTGCTCCAGTTTGCTCCCAAACACCAAAGACGTACTGGTTTGTAGGCTAATTGGCTCCGGTAAAATTGTAAATTGTCTCTAGTGTGTCAGATAGTGTTAGTGTCCGGGGTGATCGCTGGTCGGCATAGACTCAGTGGGCCAAAGGGCATGTCTTCTGCACTGTATCTCCAAAGTCTAAAGTAAAACGCCAAGATGAGATTCAATTGAAACCTTTAAATTGCTGGCAGCAGGTGATATAGCATTCCTCATTCAGATGGAGAAAAGTCCACACCGAGTTTATTCCCACATCAACTTTTATTTTGTGAAAATTGTTGAATCTTTACTAGAAGAAAGTGTCTCCAGAGCCACCTGATGTTCCCCCAAAAGTGATAATTAAATGGTCCAAAGTTAAATATTCATAACAATGACCTTGAAACTACTGGGTTGTTAGAAAAGAATAACACACCTCATGTCATCATGAGATGGAAAGCTGTCATCATGACCGTATGCCAGGGTGACTGGGGTTTGTTCACTCGTAAATGCTTCAACTTAACCAGCAAGACTTTCTAATCAAGGGCAGTTGTAGTGGGCATGAAATAGTATCTTTGTCTATGATGCCCACATCTCAAGCATAAGGATAACAAAACTGAACCTGGCAACAGTGGTGGACCAGTCCCTCACATTGAATGCTAAAGGGAAATCTTTTCCTGTTGTTGCTTGATGTCCATTTTCTCATATCCATCAAGGTCACTGGATTCTGCTGACACTAGGTATATTGACCTGGGTTTGAAAAGCTCAGAATATAAGCATGACAGTGACGCATTAAAAATGTGACTGAACTTAGTACATATAGATACAGCCAGAATACAACGATTGCTGAGTTGCCAGAAAAATGACAGACCACTCACAACAAGGTAAATTGGGTACACTGTTGTGCAGCTGGTAGAGCTGCTGCCACACTGCCCCAGAAACCCAGTTCGATCCTGACCTTCGGGACAATCTGTGTGGAGTTTGAACGTTCACCCTGTGACCATGTGGGTTTCCTTTGGGTGCTCTGGTTTCAGCCCACATTATAAAGATGTGCGTGTTTGTAGGTTAATTGAGCCTAGGTAAATTGGCCCTAGTGTGTAGAGAGTGGAGGCATAAATGTTGTGCCAGCATGCTAACTTCCATGCTCAATGGCACCTGGAACACACTGAACATTAATAATATTTGTTGCTTATTATTTAAATATTTCCCCACTCTTATTATGCATGTGGATAACCTAACATTTTTTTTTGTTTATGCTTCATCTTCGATTGTTTTTCATCTTTGCTGACGCTTTGTCACCATACACCAATTATTTACACTCCTATATTTTTTATTGCCGGTAAATATGGGTGCATTCCATTAAAACTTTCAAGATTAAGGAGAAGAAAAGAGAAGCACTGTTTAGACTGGTAAACTATGGTCAAATTATACCCCTACAAATTATACCCCAACAACTATAGAAATACACAAAAAGCTGAAGTAACTCAGCGGGACAGGCAGCATCTCTGGAGAAAAGGAATGGGTGACGTTTCAGGTCAACACCCTGCTACAACTACAGTGCCCTCCATAATGTTTGGGACAAAGACCTATCATTTATTTATTTGCCTCTGTACTCCACAATTTGAGATTTGTAATAGAAAAAATCACATGTGGTTAAAGTGCACATTGTCAGTTTTTTAAAGGGTATTTTTATACATTTTGGTTTCACCATGTAGAAATTACAGCAGTGTTTATACATAGTCCCCCCATTTCAGGGCACCATAACGTTTGGGACAAATGGCTTCACATTTGTCTGTAATTGCTCAGGTGTGTTTAAATGCCTCCTTAATGCAGGTATAAGAGAGCTCTCAGCACCTAGTCTTTCCTCCAGTCTTTCCATCACCTTTGGAAACGTTTATTGCTGTTTATCAACATGAGGATCAAAGTTGTGCCAATGAAAGTCAAATAAGTCATTATGAGTGCGAAACAAGAATAAAACTGTTGGAGACATCAGCCAAACAGGCTTACCAAAATCAACTGTTTGGAACATCATTAAGAAGAAAGAGAGTGCTGGTGAGCTTACTAATCGCAAAGGGACTGGCAGGCCAGGGAAGACCTCCACAGCTGATGATAGAAGGATTCTCTCGATGATAAAGAAAAATCCCCAAACACCTGTCCGACAGATCAGAAACACTCTTCAGGAGTCAGGTGTGGATTTATCAATGACCACTGTCCGCAGAAGACTTCATGAACTGAAATACAGAGGCTACACTGCAAGATGCAAACCACTGGTTAGCCCAAAAATAGGATGGCCAGGTCACAGTTTGCCAAGAAGTACTTAAAACACCAACTACAGTTCTGGAAAAAGGTCTTGTGGACATATAAGATGGAGATTATCTTATTTCTGAGTGATGGCAAGAACAAAGTATGGAGGAGAGAAGGAACTGCCCAAGATCCAAAGCATGGGAACGACTGGCGTCAGCTCAGGTCCTTCTTGAATGACCTGGAAAAGGACGCCACGACCAAGAGCAGCATTGTTCCTGTTGAGGATAGGGGGACCAGTGGAGTGTCCCTTGTAACCAGGGTCCAGGGGGCAAGGAGCACCGCCACTCCACCGAGGGTCCGCAAGGGGAGGTTGGCTCTGCTGTCAGTGACCGAAGGACTGGTAACGCGATCTAGGGAGTAGGCAAGGCTGAAGATGTCCTGGTTGAGTTGCTCCTAGGCCTGGCCAAGCTAGCCATCCGCGAGTCACGGTGCCAGGCGGAAGAGGGCTTTGCCCGAGCCAGATGCTTGCCCCTTTACGGGGTTGTACAATAGTTATTATATCCCTTTAATATAGTTGTTTGATGATTTTGTAACGTGGTGGTGGGTATGTCACCATGGTTTTGTTTTTTTTGGTTTTTGTATTGTGTTGAAATTAAATAAATAATTTTTTGATGCAAAAAAAAATGATGGGGGGACTATGTATAAACATTGCTGTAATTTCTACATGGTGAAACCAATATATATAAAAATGGCCTTAATTAAAATCTGACAATGTGCACTTTAACCACATGTGATTTATTTCTATTACAAATCTCTAATTGTGCAGCACAGAGGCAAATAAATAAATGATAGGTCTTTGTCCCAAACATTATGGAGGGCACTCTATACCCCTGAAAATGATACCCCTTAAACTCTCCTCTGTTTTAATATGACAAAGTTGCCCTAACCAGAGATTATAAGAACTATACTGTCAAGTTTTAAAAGCACGCTAGGTTTGGATGAAGGGAAGCACTTGTGGCTAACAGTAAGCTTCCAAAATTGGTCAGATGTCAAGTTTGAAATAGTAATGTACTTGCATGTCCTGGAGTGTTCTCACATTCTGAATTTCCAATGTAACGTATCTGTCAATGGATCTTATCCTTCCGGAAAGTTGAACCTACTGTTTTCAAATATTTGCTTTGTAGTCTTGTGTAACCTTAATCTTAACATGTTGGAAATCTCATTTTACGCATCCAGTGTGGGTTGTGGTTGTTCAGTCAAGTTCAAAGCAACTTGTTTGCACTACTGACTGGAAAACCTGTCACGTGTGACTTGAATCCATTTAAAGAATTGGCTCTACAAGTTTTATTTGCAGTTGGCTTGGAATGCAGTCCCCACATTTAAAAACGCCACTGTTTAAAAAGGGCAGTCAGTTAGTCAGCTAAAAACCTATATACTTATCTATTTGCATTAATGTCAATTCCAAATGCTCTGATCCAGTGCTTTGTTTATTTTGGGTAGAAATGACTGTGCTAGCTTGGAAGTCCACTCAACCCGACAATAACCCTCCTCTAGACTGCCTCGTGCACTGCTTCCTCATTTGATCAAACTGTTAGGAGCTCAGTGATTGAGAGATTAAATAAAACGGTAGGAGCAAGTGATCTGGATGCTAAACGCAGTTTTTTTCTGTGTTACTGAATGTTTCACGACTGTAATCATTTCTGCTTGAGATTAGAGAATTAAGAACTGTGCAGCAGAGTTGTGGAGAAAAGGTTTGGCAAAGGGATGTGCACATTCCATACAAATTTTAACTATAACTAGATGACTCGTGGACCCGTTGGGTCCCCTTTGTGTTGGCAGATCAAAATGGCGATCAAAAATGGCAGCAGGCCCGGCAACAGATACAGGGCGTGGCAACCTTCCCCCAACTGCGCAATCACGGCTGACGGGCCAGGAGCGCACTGCGCAAGCACGCCGCCACCGGGCTCGGAGGGTAGAAAGTAAATTCACGTTTATAAACAAAATACTTTGTACAATCGAACAAAACTTGCTACTGCACACCCCAGGCGAATGGTGAGTAAGGCGCCCCTAAAATTGTTGAGCTATCGTGTACCGTTTTGGCTGTATTTTGGGAATATACAAACAAATATATATACATACCAGATGGGAGTTTTAGTTATATATATACACACACACATATATAGATAATCGTCCTACTTGTTCCACTGTTTGCATCCTTGTTATTCCATCATTATCACCTATTCCCCAGCCAACAATGCGCTATTACTGGCTCCACCCTTCCTTGGTCATCTGTTTTGTTTTGGCCTTTTCTTGACCCCAGTTCCTTTACCCCCACTTTCAGTCTGAAGTAGGGTCCCGACCTGAAATGTCACCTATCATTTTTCTCCAGAGATGTTGACCCCAGTTCCTTTACCCCCACTATCAGTCCGAAGTAGGGTCCCGACCTGAAATGTCACCTATCATTTTTCTCCAGAGATGTTGCCTGACCCGCTGAATTACTCCAGCATTTTGTGTCTATTTTCCCACCTTAAGAAACTGGAAAAAAGCCCACACTGGAAAAAAAGCCCATAAAGAGAATAATGAGATTTGAATAAGCAGAGTTTTGATGGAAAGTATGGAGATGGGGGGCTGAATGGTCAGATTCTGTGCTTTTTGTCTCTATTTCAATCAACAAATGCATTGTTAAACAAAATAACTTGCAGAGTATTTCACCACACTGCCCATTACAACCAGACAGGCAGGCAGCTTTCTTTCAGAGACCAAATATTTTTTACGATTTACAAGTAGAAAATTCTTTGATAACATACTACAATTCTCTAAGTGTATATGTTGACGATTACCTAAGCTACATATGTTGAGAGGGAAAGAATTAGTTATTAGCCTAGCAGAGATTATTCCCATCTCATATCCACTAATCTCATTTTATTCTCCCCACATGTTCACTGCTCAAAAGGCACTTTCTCTACCGCCACTGTGTACAGCCAGGAAGCCACGTCAAGTAAGCAGATCTATGGCTTTGTTAAAAAAAAAACAGCCAGAGGAATGTCATTTAAGTCACATTAAGCTTGTGCCTGGTGGTATTGTCAGCATTTGTTTGTCCATAAAATTACTTCCTTCCATGAGACATAGCTATTGTTTCTTCATTTCCTCGTAATTTAAATAAATTCTGTTGGCTTTTAATAAGAACATTTTGGAGAAACTTTGTTCACACGATTCCACATAGAATAGTGCGGTGTTGAAAATTGCCTTGAGATAAAGTGGAACAGTTATAGTTATAGAGTCAAGCAGCATGGAGGCAGGCCCTTTGGCCCTACCTACCTATGTCGACCAATATGCATCAGCATAGGCATAGCCCCACCTGCCTGCATTTGGCCCATATTCTAAACATTTCCTAGCCATGTACCCATCCAAATGTCTTTTAAATGTTGTTATAATAGCTGCCTCAACTAAGAAGAGCCCCGACATAAAACGTTACACGTTCTTTTTCTCCAGAGATGCTGCCTGACCCGCTGTTACTCCAACAGTTTGTGTCTATCTTTGCTATAAACCAGCAAAGGCAGTTCTTTGTTTCCATCAGATCATGTCAGGAGACTCCATTTTAAGTTGTTATTTTCCTAAAGCCCAGTTTCACCCATACATTGGAGCAGAATGCTCCCAGTTGTTCAGGAAGAATCTCAGCAAAGCCTGGAAACCATCTTGTTAGTTTTCAGCATCATTTGCTCCCTCAATGGGACACCCTGCTGATATGCGGAGACCTGAAAGGGGACTTCCAGAAACAACTACAGCTGCCAAGACATCTTTGCAAATACAGTGAACACGCTGCACAGTCGATATTTTTTCGTTGAGATACTCAATCAGCGATTGGCTTGGTGGCAACCCAGTTAGAAGCGCTCTATTTCATGCAGGGCACTCAGGGTGGCCCAGGTCCTTGGAGAAATTGCGAACACATGGCCAGCAACAAAGGCTGCGTGGCCACACAGTCTTTGGAAACACCACATCCTACTCCGGATTGTGTAATGAGCAATGCTTTCCCAAGCTCCGGTTTTCCAAGGTGGCCATCCCAGAATTCTGTGGTATTCTGCAGGAAGACCTCTGTCCATTGCTCGTGGACCAGGGCTATTCTTGGTGCAAAGTTTATGTTCACCTTGACTCTCTCCTTTCTCGCCACTGGACAGAGTCGTAGAGTCGTACAACACAGAAACAGGGCTTTTGGCCCAAGCTATACATACCGACCTGAGCTAATCCCATTTGTATTAGTTTACGCGGAAGTGGCTGCGCTGGCTGGCAGCTGCGGCTCACCTGCAGTCCGTCTGTTTTTTTCTTTTTTTTTGTTGTATTCTAGTGATTGTTGTAGTAGAACTTTGTTTTATTAGGTTGTGTATGTGGGGTGGGGTGGGAGAAACAGAGTTTTAGTCTCTCCCTTCGGGGGGATGCGTGTCCCCCATCACTGTCTGTGCTGAGGCCTAATGGCGGAGCTGTGGCAGCGGCCTGGTTTGGAGCTGCGGTGCTCCAGCGGCGGCCCACCTTAGAGCTGCGGTGCTCCAGCGGCAGCGGCGGCCCAGCTTGGAGTTGCGGTGCTCCAGCGGCGGCGGCGGCCCAGCTTGGAGCTGCGGTGCTCCAGCGGCGGCGGTGGTCCGGCTTAGAGCTGTGGTGCTCCAGCGGCAGCGGCGGCCCAGCTTGGAGCTGCGATGCTCCAGCGGTGGCGGTGGTCCGGCTTAGAGCTGCGGTGCTCCAGCGGCAGCGGCAGCGGCGGCCCAGCTTGGAGCTGCGGTGCTCCAGCGGCGGCGGCGGCCCAGCTTAGAGCTGCGGTGCTCAGCTGTGGCGGTGGTCCAGCTTAGAGCTGCGGTGCTCCAGCGGTGGCAGAGGCCTGGATCGCCTCAGCGCAGAGGGCGAACTAGGAGGGATGAAGACAATGACTTAAGTCTTTTGCCTTCCACCACAGTGAGGAGGTGCCTGGTGAACTCATTGTGGTGGATGGTGGATATGTGTTTATTGTGTGTTTTGTTTTTTTATTATATGTTATGACTGTATGGTAGCAATTTTGTTCAGACCGAAAGGTCTGAATGACAATAAAGGAATCTAATCTAATCTAATCTTACTTTAGAGATACAGAGTACAAACAGGATCTCCAGCCCACTGAGACAATGTCACCCTGTACACTAGCACTAGCCTACACACGAGGCACAATTTACAGAAGCCAATTAACTTACAAACCTACATGTCTTTGGAAAGTGGGAGGAAACCGGAGCACCCTGAGAAAATCCACACCATCTCAGAGAGAACACACAAATTCGGTACAGACAGCACCCACAGTCAGGATAGAACTGGGGTCTCTCATGCTGAGAGGCAGCAACTCTATTGCTGTCCCACCATTCCACCCGCACTTGCCTGCATTTGACTAGTTTGCCTCTCAACCTTTCCAATCCATGAACCTATCCGTGTTTTTTAAATGTTATAATAGTACCCACATTTACCACCTCTTCTGGCAGCTTCTTTCACAAACATACGACTCTCTGTGTGAAAGCCTGTCCCTCGGTTCATTTATAGAGTAGGAAATATGCCCCTCAAATCCTGCACCCACATACAGAATTGGCACTGACCACATTGTTTTTCCTTTAGCAAACAACAGTATTGGAGGCTCAGCGGATCAGGAAGCATCAATGGAGGAAATGGACAAACAATGTTTCAGGTCTGGACCCATCTTTAGACTAATGGAGTCGGGGAGAGAAAACTGGAAAAATCAAGTGATAGACACAGGTGAGGAGGTGGGGGCGACCAGTAGAAGGGTGGAGGTAGTGACAAAGACTAGAGGTGAAAAATAGACAAAATTGTGTCAAACAATGAAGAACAGAAGGAGTAGAGTGTAAAGTCAGAGGGATGGATATGGGTGTAAGGGGACTGGGGAGTGGAATGAGGGGGGGATGAAGGGGTAAAGGGAGGGGGGATCGCAAACCCATTGACTCCAACAGCTCACTTGACTATATCTCCTTCTGCAAGGATCAGCACATGTATTTTCTGCAGTTCTGCTGGCCAAGACCAGAGGTATACTGTAAGTCATCACTCTTTCTAACAGTGTGTCCCTTCAAAAAAGAAGACCGGGCCTCAATTGATGTCACATCCAAAAGTGGATTTCTGACAGTATAGCATTTTCTCAACAATGTTGCAGCATCAGAATAGGATTTTCCATTCAGAAGTCTGAGAGCTGAATGCAAAGCCATAATCTGCTGATTGAAGACACAAAGTGTTATAGTAACTCAACGGGACAGGCAGAATCTCTGGAGTTCATGGATAGATGATATTTCGGGTCAGAGCCTTCTTCAGACTGTCATGGATAGGCAACCTTTTCAGTCGGGACCCTTCTTCCTGAACCGAAACATCGCCTAACGATGTCCTCCAGCGATGCTGCCCGACCCACAGAGTTACTACAGTACTTTATGTCAATTTTTGTAAACCACCATTTGGAGTTCATTGTATCTACTTACTGATACAAGAGTGATACAAGCATCTCCTGCAATATATTGCTGATTGATGGTACCTGCTGAATAGCGTGTAAGCTTGGTTAGACCATTATTTCCAAATAACTTGCTGCCTGTGTCAGCAAAAAGGCTCTCTTTTTGAAATCTGCTAACCCTGAAACCAAGCCCCAAGCATTCCCCTTAGACTCACCACTCTCAGCAACCGTGACAACATACATTTTTCCAATATCCGAACCCACAACAGACCCTATTCAATGTGCACCCCAACATTGGTTAACCAATGCTAAAATTTAAAAAAATCCTGATCTCCTGTTCAAACCTGTCCATATCTTCAGTGCTCCTGCCTCTGTGATTGCCCCAAGCCATACAACCCTCTGTGTTCCTCCAATCCCGACCTGTTGTCTTTCTGTGCTTTGCTTAACTCCTTCACTGATTCCTTCAGCGGTCGGGTCCTAACTTTCAAAGCTTCCTCCCTAAACTCTCCATCTTGTTCTCTGAAGGATCTTTCATCAGACCAACCAATTTGTTCACCTAATATATCAAATTACATTCCCAAGAAGCAGTTGTGCTTATTTCAAAGGCAATGTTTTTAATACACACAAATTATTGGTGACGCTGAAGGAAATTTTCAAGTGGACTGGTTGGTGAATGAGGAATTTTATTAGCTCCCTGTCCTAATGTGGATGTGATATATGTGCCGAGTGTTTGCTTCAATAAATCCAATCAGTCTCTTGCGGAAGAAAAAGCGGCGAGGATTGCGGTTTGCAGACTCTGTCTAGAAAAACAAGCTTTCCTGGTTTATTTTTAGACTGCCTGACCTTTTTAAGTGAGTGTTTTTCATTACTACATTCCTCTTGTCTGGAAGCAAGGCTCTCCTGTTTCACTGCCTGTCAGCGCTGTTTCATATTGGAGGAGAACAGATGTGCATTTCTTTGTACGGCCTGTTTGGGAGGATGTTTATTGCAGAAAGGATCCATATGATCCAATCAATTCCAGGGGAACAAGTGACTGCTTTTGTACAAGGGGAAATAATTAAACAAAAAAAAAGTAATTACGGTAGTTACCTCAGACCTGCCTCGGAACACTTGCTTTAATTTAGGCAAGGTCCGGTCTAGTTGAGACTGTGAGGCAAGATGGAGCACAATTGGTTTACACAGGGTGTTATATCCCTAGGGATAGAGTGGGTAACTTCCAGCATTAAATTAAATAAAGGTAAAAAGGGGCTGATTTGTGCAGTTAATGGTAAACTTGACTTTTCACCTTGGGCAAACTGGGTTCAACTGCAGTTGGGTGGTGGGGAGAGTTCTTCCTAGTCTGTTGGTTGTTTAGTTTATTGCTTGCTCCTGGCCTGAATCAACCCTCTCCATTGTGGCAATAAAACTAAAAAATGCTGCAACAATTCATCAGGTCAGACAGCAATTGTGGAAATGGATGTGGAGCTAATGTTTCAGTCCACGGCTTTTTCATCAGCATGGTACAGGTGTAAACTCATTGCCTTGAGGTCGAACTTTCTCTCTCTACTTGATGCTGCCCTATCTGCTGAGTACTTGGAATTCATAAGTTATAGGAGCGCAATTAGGCCATTCAGCCCATCAAGTCTACTATGCCATTCAATCATGGCTGATCTATCTTTCACTCTCAACCCGATTCTCCTGCCTTCTCCCCATAACCTCTGACACCCTTACTGATCAAGAATCTGTCAATCTCCACCTTCAATGTCCACCATTGATATCCATCCAAAACTAAAAATTCCACAGATTCACCACGCTCTGATGAAAGAAATTTCTCCTCATCTCCTTTCTAAAGGTACGTCCTTTTATCCTGAGGCTATGGCCTCTGGTTCTGGAATCTCCCACTGGTGGAAGCATGTGCTCTACATTCACTCTATTCAAGCCTTTCACTATTCGGTAAGTTTCAATGAGTCCCCCTCATCCTTCTAAACTCCTGCCACTTCCTGTTTTAACCCTTTTCCCATCACCGACTCAGATTCCTCAATCCTCTGGAATACAACTTGACTGCACCTTTTTGTTGGAATCTCCTCATGTGCTGGGCCTGGTGCTGCAATATAGCACCTGACCCCTGGCATGAGCTGCACATGCAGCTGCATGCAATTCAGATGCCAATTGGCTGCATTTGTGACAGCTGTCTCCCAGTTACATCCTGTCCGTCCATAAACACATTCTTTGGCATAGATACCAAGAACACATACTGGGGTCCATACAAGGCAGCAATGTGATATCAGTGTAAATGAGTACTTTACCCAGATTGTTCCCCTCCTCATCCAGCTCCATCTGCCCATCATTCCTTCCTAGCTAATTCCATTTATCAGCAACCTCTACCTCCCCTCTCTGCGCTCTCAGTCCTGATTCAGGATCTTGATCCAAAAAGTTGTCTGTTCTTCTCAATCATCTTGCTGCCTGATCTGCTGAGTTCCTCAAGCAGTTTACTTGTTGCGACATATTCTAGCACTGGCAGTCACTTTTGTGTCTGCAGGAACACTTTAGTGAGGTTGGCCAGTTGTGACCAACTTTTGTGCTGACTAACAACCAAGGTTGAAAGTGACTTAATTAGCCTTCGCGGTCATAGACAGACAATTTTTTAATCTTTTCTAACACACTTTCATAACCATGGGCTTTTAATTTATAAATCGGCCTCCTGTGTGATATCTTGTCAAATACATCTTGGAAATCTAAATGTACTACATCCACAGGTACCCCTCTAACAAACCCTCCTTTTACACCCTCAATGAAGTTGAGAAAATTTGTCAAACATGATTTACCTTTAATAAAACCATGTGGATCAGGTTTAATTATATTCAGCTTTCCTGAATGATTGGCTATTTCCTCTTTGACTATTGACTTTAGCATCTTGCCAAAGAGATGTTAAACTAACTGGCCTGTACTTTGCTGCTTTCTGCCCTTCTCTGGTTTTGAACAAAGGAGTCGCATTGGCTGTTTCCCTCCTGGAGATTAGTGAATAATAAACATTTCAACCAATGGATCAACTCCCTCTGCAGCCACTTCCTATAAAACCCAGTTATGCAGTCCTCTGCATTCTGGGGATTTGTCTGACTTTAGACCCATGTGTTGCATAAAAACGAAAAAAGTGAAATTTGTTGCAAAAAAACAGATCTGCCATTTCTTTGATTGCAGTTCTTTGTAGATCATCATCCTGGCTCATAAGCGGCCACATATTTATCTTTGCTACCTTTTTCCATTTATATTTCCATCAAAACTTTTACTGTTCATTTTTATACTACACGCAAGTTTTCTCTTAAAGTTCAGTTTCTCCCTTCTTATGCGTTGTTAGTCTTCTGTTGCCAGATCCTAAGCTCATCCCATCTATTGCCAACCCTCGCCACTTTGTATATTCTAATTTTTCACCTCTTTTCTTAATCACAGATTGTGCCTCTTTCTCGTAGAATCCCTGTTTTGTTTGGGATAAACACTTGCCGTTCATTATAGACCTGCTGTTTTCTGCCACTGTTCACATCAGCACCGTGGAACAGCCAGTAACAATGCTGCTTCACTGCGTCAGAGTCCTGGGTTTGATTCTGACCTCAGGTGCAGCCTGTGTGGAGTTTGCACGTTCTCCCTGTAACTGCATGGGTTTCCTCTCTCTGGTTTCCTCCCAAGGATATGTGGGTTTGTAGGTTAATTGACCTCTGTAAATTGACCTCTGTAAATTGCCCCTAGTGTGTAGGGAGTAGATGTGAAAGTGGGATAACATGGGACTAGTGTGAATGTGTGATTGATGGCCAGCGTGGACCTGGTTGGATGAGGGCTTGTTTCCTTATTCTATCTCTAAACTCTGTTGCTTCGCTAACCTCACTCTCAGCTTGTTTAATCTGATCCCCTGAGGCAACTCCTCCTTCATACCATTGGAATTGCCCTTATTTAATATGGTCTTTAGTTATAGACCTATGGAGTTCATCATCGAACTGCACCTAGAATTCCATCGTATTGTGTTGACTATTGCTAGGGGATCTTTGACAACAATATCCTTTATTAATCCTCCGTCAATGCACAAGACCAAATCTAAAATGGCCTGTTACCAAGTATTCCATAATGTACTGCTCTAGAAACCAATCCCCAGAGCACTCCATAAATTCTTCTTGTACAGTATCCTTGACAGTTTGGTTCGTCCAATCAAATTGTGAATAAAAATCTCCCATGATAATTGGTATTCTCATCAAACATACCCCTGATATTTCCCCATTTATGCAGTGACCTATGGAATTTATAGTCCACTCGCACCTGCGCCTTCTCCTCCTGCTAATCATGGCTTCCACATCAACTATTCGCTGTCTTTCTATCACAACTCAGTACTGCTCTACTACTTTCCTTGATTAACATTATCATCCCATCACCTTATCTTATTTGGCCTATCCTTTTGGAACCGTGTATAACATGGAACCTGAACACCCGGACCTGATCACCGTGCAACCTTGTCTCTGTAATAACTACTACATTGCAGTCATATGTCGTTCTCTGTGCTGTCAACTCATCGATCTTGTTGCAAATGCTATGAGCATTCAAATAAAGACAATTAAGCTTTGTTTTTTTTTGAATGCCAGATTCCGCTACCCATTGAGGGACGAAGTGCTGCCTAACATTACCCTGACCAATGAACCTTACTTTATAGTTACACAATTTCCACATCCCCAAAATAAATGGTTTACCTCGCTTCAAATGCATTTTTAACACTTTATCTGCTAAACATCTGTGCTCAAGAGAAAGGAACCTTTGGCTCCACCCTTCACTATCATTTTGAGCAGGACACTCACTTTGAGCGAGAACTGCAGCCCTGTATCCACTCTGAGCATGCAGAAATAAACGCATCCCTCCAGAGATGGCAATCGCAGCTCTGCTCAGTTATAACCTAACTGCTTCCCCCGTACAACACAGGCCAACATTCCAGTGAGCACTTTCTATGTTTAATATACACACCCAGCAATTTTACTTCGGAGTCACGTGATTGACTATGTGAAGAACCCCGTACAGCCATTGGTGCGTCATTACGTCAGACGCTTCGGTGAAGTCGGCCAGTTGGAGCAGCAGAGCTCCAAGCGGTAAGTTTAAAACGGAAGGTAAGTTTTAAACTTTTTCAGTGATTCATTTTCTGCAACAGGGGTTGGTGGTACTCCAACCCCTCCAACAAAAAAGGGACCACATCACCCCGATCCTGGCCTTTCTCCACTGGCTCCCTGTGCGGTTCCGAATTAATTTCAAGACCCTCCTCTTTGTCTACAAAGCCCTCAATGGGCTTGCACTCACCTACTTTAAAAGTCTTCTCACCCATTCCCCTACTTCCAGGTCCCTCAGACTGGCCGACTTGGGGTTGCTGAATGTCCCGCAGTCTAGGCATAAGCTCAGGGGCGACCGTGCCTTTGTGGTCGCAGCTCCTAGACTGTGGAACAACATCCCCCTCCCCATTAGAACTGCCCCCTCCATCGACTCCTTTAAGTCTAGTCTAAAAACGTATCTGTTCTCACAAGCCTTTCCTGACGTCCTCTGAGTGAGGGTTATTTGTATATATATATTAGCCTGCTTGTGTATACTACTCTTATACCAAATATAAAGCACTTTGGTCAACGAAAGTAGTTTTTTAAATGTGCTATATAAATAAATGTGACTTGACTTGCCTACTCTGTTTCGTGATGTTGCAGAAGGTGAAAAAAGTGGCGACGAGGCGCTCCAGAGCTAAAAAGGTCGATGACCAAGAGAGTATTGTGAGTGGAAGCCCGTCTAGCACATCTAGTCCGATGCCAGCTATGGAGCTAGCGACACAGGACCCACTGCCTGTGAGCAGTGTAGCCATGCCAGTAGGGCGTAAGGCTACTGGGAAGTCAGTTAGGCTCGTGGACCCAGAGTCGGGCCTAGAGGCTGTAGCCTCTACAGGAGAGACAGTTTGCTCACAGCTCTCCCAAGTCGAGATTCTATTGCAAAGAATGCTCGACGGGGACCAACTCCGTGAGGAGGAGTGGTGCCCATGCCAGGCTAATGGAGAGCCTCTGCTTGCAGCACCTTTTACAGGGCTGCAAGAATATCCTGCCTATGAGGAGGAAATTCAACCGGTGCATTTTGCTGACACCGAATCAGTGGTGGGAGAGAGCAATAAGGGAATACAGATGGAAATTATCTCTAACATTGCAGAAAAGTTTTCAGTGTCTAGAGAGGCAGGAGAGCCGTTAGGGGAGGAATTGGCTTCAGCTATGCTCTTTCACCAACTACAGGAATTAGCCATGGATGAGTCGGCTAAAAAATATGAAGCCCCTATCAATTGTGGCTTACTTAAAGTGCCGATAGTCAACCTTCAGATTTGGACACAGTTGGGGGTGTCAGACAGGGCTCAGGAAATGAAATTTCAGAAGGTGCTCAAATTACTTTCAGCAGGGCTTACGGCATTTGCAAAGATAGTGGATAAAGGGCATATGTCTGAAGCCAATCAGGATGCACTGGGACTCCTTTGTAGTGCTTTTTTCGAGATAAATAACAGCAGAAGAAGTGCTATAAGGCCGGTTATAAATCCCAATCTGGCGGCTTTGTGCAAGCCGCCCAGCGTCCAACCACAAAATCTGTCATTTGGAGTAGATCGCTAAGCGAGTTAAAGAATGCCATGAAGATGCAAAAACGATGGGCCTCATTAAGACGGGTGGCAAACAGGGGAAGAGGATTTTTCCTTATCGGTGGGGAAGGAACCAGCCATTCAGGTCTGCAATATCAGAACTGGCAGGCTGCCACTGGTGTGAAGGGAAGGATGCCTTTTCCTACAAGGGGCCGGGGTCAACAGGCTCTGCAAGGACGTATGCAGGTGAAGAAAATGCCTCTTAAAGAGATAGATGTTCAAATTGGTGGCTGCTTTTCCAGCTGTGCAGTATGGTCCTCTGCATTATCAACAACGACAACAATCAAAAGAACAGGCACTGAGAACACAAGTGGGCCATTTTGACAGGCCTATGCAATTGTTAGCTGGGGCAATTTCCGACATTCAATGGTGGATTGTAAATGTTTCAAAAAGTTCTAGGAAGGTTTTGGTGGAACCACCTTCCATAATATTACTGACTGATGTAAGTGCGCTGGGTTGGGGTGCAACAGATATGTCTTCCAGTTGTGGAGGCGGATGGAATACTGATGAGACATCACTTCTTCAATTAAGGGGGATCAATTATTTAGAGTTGTTGGGAACCTGGTATGGGCTTAAAGCTTATTGCTCTACCAGGAGGGACTTGCATGTGCAAGTTCAGATTGACAACACCACAGCAGTGGCATATGTAAACCACATGGGTGGAGTCAAGTCACAGTATTGTGATAGACTGGTTAATCAGATCTGGAGCTGGTGCATTGACCAAAATATCTGGCTTTCAGCAATATATTTGCCAGGTAGATTCAACACTGTAGCTGACACTAGGTCCCGCCAGTTCAATGATAACATAGAATGGATGTTAAATCAGGACATATTTAATCAAGTGATTGCTCAGTATGGAATGCCAGATATTGACTTGTTTGCATCTAGACTAAACCATCAGTTGCCCAGATATGTTTCATGGGAACCAGATACTGGTGCAGCAGCGGTAGATGCTTTCTTGCTGCATTGGGGTGAAATGTTTGTTTATGCATTTCCTCCATTCTGTCTCATCAGTAGATGCTTGCAAAAGATCAAGCAGGACTCCGCTTCAGGAGTATTGGTAGTGCCGGATTGGCCTACACAACCATGGTTTCCTCTCGTATTACAAATGGCTAGTCAGCCTCTCATGATTATTCCCAAGCATAAAAAGCTACTAGTAAATCCAGTAACTGGGGATCAACATCTTTACATGATCGTATTGATCTGTTAATTTGCAGATTTTAAGGAGGCCATACCTGGGGAGAGGACTGTCTGATCGTACTGTGGATGTTCTCACGTCGGCCTGCAGGGAGAGTACCCAGAAGCAGTACATCACCTCGATAAGGTAGTGGGAGGAATTCTGTCTACAGCAGAATATCTCATATCAAACTGCAGGGATCACAGACGTATTTGGAGTTCTTGTCCACTCTTTATTTTGATCAAAAATTAAGTTATAGTGCGATCAATACAGCCAGAAGTGCTTTGTCTTCTTATTTACCCATGAATTCAGAGTTACATTCAGTAGGGACACATCCGTTAGTTTCTCGATTTATGAAGGGAGTTTTCAATTCTAATCCTCTTAAACCCAGGTATGCCGGTATTTGGAATGTGAGTGAAGTTCTTATGCTTCTTCTCCAATGGGCTCCTGTTGCAAGCCTATCTCCAGCCAAATTAACCATGAAAGTGGTCATGCTTATGGCGTTGGTTTCAGCCCAACGTGTGCAAACATTGCAAAAGCTACGGCTAGACAGAATGCATGTATCGGCAGATGCCATTATATTTTATGTCTATGATTTACTTAAACATAGTAGAATAGGCATGACAGGATGTAAGATTGTGTTTTCAGCATACCCCACGGATGATCGCCTGTGTGTAGTTTCACATTTATCTCGTTACAATGAGGCCACCAGAGCCCTATGAGGAACCGAGTCTGTATTATTTATTAGCCATAAAAAACCACACAGTAAGGTGTCGGTGCAAACAATCTCAAGGTGGCTAAAGCAGGTTCTGGGAAGTACTGGGATTGATACTGGTAAATTCAAATCTCATTCCACCAGGGCGGCATCAACTTCCGCGGCAAGGGCGATGGACGTGCCTATAGACCATATCCTCGCGGCCGCAGGATGGTCCAGTGAGCTGACCTTTCAAAGGTTTTATCACAAGCCGATTTCAAGGCTGTGGATGTTTGCTGATTCTGTTTTGAGTTCTGTTATAGTTTCCCCCTGAGTTAGAGGGGTTTGTTATGGTTTCGTTTGTAAATAAACTGTTATTCATTTAACAAATGTTATTATTGAAGCATTATTGATTGTTAACGACTTTTGAGTCAATCGATGCAGTGTGAACGCCGGATTTGGGTCTGCGGCATGAAATCACAGTGCTTTGAAGTCTTCACGTAGTTACTCACGTGACTCCGAAGTAAAATAGTAAGATTAAATGAGAACTTACCAGTTTGAAGTTTGATCTTTATTTTATGAGGAGTTGCGATGACGGATTACGTGCCCTCCACTCTCAACCCTCACAGATTTCATCTGGTAGTTCTAGTCTTTGTTATCTTACCATTATACTTCAGTCATTGTTACCTGTGATTTTGCTCCGCTGCTTTGAAGATTGATGCACCAATGGCTGTACGGGGTTCTTCACGTAATCCCTCATCGCAACTCCTCATAAAATAAAGATCAAACTTCAAACTGGTAAGTTCTCATTTAATCTTACTATCTTTAATCATTTCTGCACTTGGATGCAAGACTCATGTTTCTCCCAAACACTTGGTTTTCCATCATTAGGAAAATATCCTGATTTGGAGTCCAGCGTTTTTCCACCTTTGTCAACAGTGAATCCCGCCCCGCCAAGCCCATGAATGTCCCACCAGTGCCGCTCACCGGTGACCCATCTGGGTGTCGTCAGCAGATTCGGCATTCTATATTTCAGCAACGTCATGTATAACCACTGTGAAAATCAGTGGCCTCAGTACAGGTAATCGAGGGCCTACTAGTCCCTTGCTGCTAAACAGAATCCATATTAATTTCTCTGTCTTCCCTCTCTTACTCTTCAGTAATAGTTTAAGTATTTCATAATGTCACCGCCAACTCCAGAAGCATCATGTTGTTCAGAGTATTTTGTCTGGAACTTTATCAAGCATTTTCTGGATAGTGAAATAATATCAAACCCCACACTCTACAGCAGTAATTCTCTCCTTAAAGCATTCAGCTAATTCTTTGCACAGATTGCTGGCTGCCCCTGACCAGTTCACATTTCTCCATTAAAGTGCATGGTGGAAGAAATTACAATGTCTATCTTGGGGAGTGGAGAGACTGAGGCATGTCATTGGAACACAAAGGAACACACATTCAGATGCTCTTAACATAGAAAATAGGTGCAGGAGTAGGTCATTCGGCCCTTCGAGCCTGCACCACCATTCAATATGATCATGGCTGATCATCCAACTCAGTATCCTGTACCTGCCTTCTCTCCATACCCCCTGATCACTTTAGCCACAAGGACCACATCTAACTCCCTCTTAAATATAGCCAATGAACTGGCCTCAACTACCTTCTGTGGCAGAGAATTCCACAGACTCACCACTCTCTGTGTGAACAATGATTTTCTCATCTCGGTCCTAAAAGACTTCCCCCTTATCCTTAAACTGTGACCCCTTGTTCTGGACTTCCCCAACATCGGGAACAATCTTCCTGCATCCAGCCTGTCCAACCCCTTAAGAATTTTGTATGTCTCTATAAGATCCCTCCTCAATCTTCTAAGTTCCAGCGAGTACAAGCCGAGTCTATCCAGTCTTTCTAAATATGGAATTCCTGCCATCCTAGGAATCAGTCTGGTGATTAGGAGACCAAAACTGTACGCAATACTCCAGGTCTGGCCTCACCAAGCCCTGTACAACTGCAGTAGAACCTCCCTGCTCTTGTACTCAAATCCTTTTGCTATGAATGCCAACATACCATTCGCTTTCTTCACTGCCTGCTGCACCTGCATGCCTACTTTCAATGACTGGTGTACTATGACACCCAGGTCTCGTTGCATCTTCCCATTTCCTAATCGGCCACCATTCAGATAATAGTCTACTTTCCTGTTTTTGCCACCAAAGTGGATAACCTCACATTTATCCACATTATACTGCACCTGCCATGCATTTGCCCACTCACCCAACCTATCCAAGTCACCTTGCAGCCTCCTAGCAACCTCTGCACAGCTAAAACTGCCTCCCAGCTTTGTGTCATCTGCAAACTTGGAGATGTTGCATTCAATTCCCTCATCCAGATCATTAATATATATTGTAAATAGCTGGGGTCCCAGCATTGAGCCTTACGGTACCCCACTAGTCACTGCCTGCCATCCTGAAAAGGACCCGTTTATCCTACTCTTTGCTTCCTGTCTGCCAGCCAGTTCTCTATCCACATCAATACTGAACCCCCAATACCATGTGCTTTAGGTTTGTATACTAATCTCTTATGTTGGGACCTTGTCGAAAGCCTTCTGAAAGTCCAGATATAACACATCCACTGGTTCTCCCTTATCCACTCTACTAGTTACATCCTCGAAAAATTCTATAAGATTCGTCAGACATGATTTACCTTTCATAAATCCATGCTGACTTTGTCCAATGATTTCACCACTTTCCAAATGTGCTGCTATCCCATCTTTAATAACTGACTAGCATTTTCCCCACCACCGATGTCAGACTCCATGAAGACTCTTGACCCCATGAAGAGTTCAAATTCCTTAGATTGCACTGTGGCCACTCTAGGAGAGTAAATCAAATCAAATGTATCTATACTGCCCAGCTTAAAAAAAAAAATCAGGATGAAACTGTGTTAGTTTGCAATATGTCTCCCATCACATGGTCCTCCTAGGCTTGTTGCTGAGGAGCTTAAAGAATGGAGACGTATGCCTTTGATTGGTAGCACTAAACACACGTATGCAACAATATGGTCCCACAGGAGGGTCCCGATCTGAAATGTCGACTGGCCATTTTCCTCCACAGATGCTGCCTGAGTTGCTGAGTTCTTTGAGCAGTCTGCTTTTTTATTGCTGAGGATATGTTATTCCGGTTGTACTCACCTCTGCATAGTCTGTTCAATGGGAACTGAACTTGCTGAGCTTGGCAAAATGAACAATCACGCTTCCTGTATGTTCTTGGAGCTCCTTATGGATTCCTTCCAACAATGCCCAACAATGCTGTGACTCAAACGCAAGTGTCTCCAACACAAAACTTAATTATTTAATTTCAAAATATTTTCCCCTTGGTTAATCTGTTTTGTCCGGAAAGGCAACAACATGCTTTGTATCAATTCATGCACAGGGACATCTGAGAACTGGTTGAACAATGCTGGTTATTTAGATTAAGGTGGCAGCAAATATGTCGTTACTCATCTGTTTTAAACTACTACTGTCTACCTAAATATCTCCTGGTCTATGGCTCAGTTCTGGCAGATGGCTCAGATGTTGCCGAAGTGGAGATGGTTGAGATCTTCAAGTTTCTAGGCATAAATATCAACAATAATTTGCCCTGGATTGGCCACCTTGAAGCTGCAGCCAAGGAAACACATCAACACCACTGATTGGCTTCTGTGATTTGGGGGATCTGCAAAAGAAAGTGAACAGTGATTATTTATTCAGCAATTCTGGCTGAATATAATTAATCTTAGCATTTAGGTGCTGTCAAAGTTAAGAATTGATTTTCTCAGCGTTTCCTCATCTTAACTGTTTAATTGTTTATTACTAATCAGAATGGATGTGGTACGGCTGCAAGGATTTAATCTGATCTGTTACCTGTTCTCAGGCAACTAATCTACCCTCTCACCAGCTAGAATGCAGTCTCGCCCTCCTATCTACTTCATTGGAGACCTTGAACTATCTGTAATCAGACTTAAGAGGATGTTACCTTGCACTAAATATTATACCTTTATCCTGTATCTGTACACTGTGGGTGACATGATTGTAATCATATATAAATCCCTGTCTCACGGTGCGAGTCGACCCACGAGTGACCCCGAGTTTAAAACAAATTAAACTCGTGGTAATCACGTACAATTAACATAGCGGGGACGTCGGAACTTGTGGACGCAACTTAGCGACTCATGGCGCTAACGGCAGGTACCCGGGAAACTTGTTAACTCTTGGAAATCTTTAAACATGATTAAAGATTTCCACGAGTCTAATTTACTCTTGAAGTTAACATTTGAAACATTTAAACTTGTTGTAAT
The DNA here is from genome assembly GCA_963514005.1 of Raja brachyura. The sequence goes on along the minus strand of OY740787.1, from coordinate 39,572,844 downwards.
AATGTAGTAGCCCGTGAGTTTACCGTGGTGATCCAGATAAATGGATGTGAAGGGTTTAGAGGGCTATGGGCCACACGCAGGCAAATAGGACTACCCCAAGACGCCAAATGGGATGGTACAGACAAGCTGGGCCGAAGGACCCGTTTCCTGAATAAGGCCTATCCAGTGGGATTGACATGTTTTGTATTTTTCCTTTCTAAAGATGTAGTGTATTTTGATGACTGTTGCACACTACAGACCAGAAGCACCTTCAATACCCAGAGAGAAGGGATGGGTGGGTTAGGTGAGCAGGAGAGTGGGGTTGTTTGCAGTTGCAGAGGGAGGGGACAACGGCGGTACAGTTCCCAGTCTCAGCTCCTGTTCTACCGAGCGCATGGACGTGGACGGGTGGCTTGGTTGGCGGCGGCCCATGGCAGAGCCGGCGTGCCCGCTGATTCCCACCAAACCCCCCCCCCCCCCCTCAGTCCAGGGCCATGCTGGGAGAGAGCCCCCGAGCACCGGGTGACTGGCACTGACTGACTTGCTGGCATCCCCAACGTGAAGACGGTGCAAAGCCCCCTTTCCCGGTGCAAAGGGTGGGGAGCTGGAGAGGGGAGGGAAGGGGTCACACACATGGCCGGGAAGCAGAGGGGTGGGGGTGGCGACAGACAGGGCCAACAATGAGATGGAGAAAGACAGAAACACCGACGTGCAAAGGAGACCAACAATAGTGCATGATCTCTCTCGTGTTATGGCGGGTGATTGTCGCCTGCCCGCTGTTTCTGACGCTAAAGCCTTGGGATTTAGCGTTGCCCTTCATGTTGGTGTGGAGGGGGAGGGGGTTATTGTGCCATTTGATCGCCCACTGCTATCCCAGGGACAGGGAGACACAGCGGCTTTTGAGACTGGTGGGCAATCACTACCAAAGTGTCTGCCCGCACAGTCAGTACACCTCTCCTACACTTGTCTCCCGCACTAAGTCACCCCAACCCCGCCCCTCCTCTTTGCCACCACCGCCTCCTTGCTGCACAATGGCAGCGAGTGCGGGGCCGAGATCCTGCCTAGTTTTTTTAAGTTCTGAAATTGAATAACTTTCAATACTGAATCAGAATATACTTACTGTATGAGATGCTGTCCAGTTCCTCTATTTGATAGTTAAAACAGGCCTTCATTCACGATTGGCTCAAGAGTAACTCGGGAGAGGAATTTGGTACATCGCAGAAATGAGAAGTAAATGGCACACGTAGACAAACACGTGGGAACTCATTTAAAGTCGTGACTTGGCATCTCGTAGACAACCACGAGTGTGATTTTTTTCTTTCACTCGGGATCACTCGTGGGTGGACTCGCACCGTGAGACAGGGCCAATAGTCTTTTTGTGACTGGATAGAACGCAACAAAAAGCTTTTCACTGAACCTCAGTGCAATTGAAAATAATAAACTAAATTAAATTAAACTCCAGGAAAAAATGGGTAGGTGATGTTTATGGTCATGACACTGGTGAGGTCTGAAGTCTGAGAAGGATAGGTAACTGAAACATTGCCTCTCCATGTCTTTCAGAGAGGCTACCTAACCCGCTGAGTTGTTCCAGCTCTCTGTTTTGTTTTTGTAAATCAGCTTCTGCGCTTCCTTGTATCAACACTACTACTTCCTCAGAAGGCTGAGGAAATTTGCCATGTCTCCAAAGATTCTTACCAATTTTTACAGATGCACAGTGGAAAGCATCCTATCAGGATGTATCAGAGCGGGATTTGGCAACACTCCTCCTAAAACCGCAAGAAATTGCAGAGAGTTGTGGGTGCAGCCCAATCCTTTTACACAAATCATCCTTCCCCTCATCGACTACCTCTACACATCATGCTGCCTTGGGAAAGCAGCAAACATAAATAAAGACCTTTTCCACCCCGTTCATTCTCTCTTCTTGTCGGGCAGAAGATATAAAAGCATGAAAGCCAGTAAATTAAGGAACAGCTTCTTCCCTATTGTTATTAGACTGTTGAATGGTCCCCCTATAAGGTAGTAAAGGCTCCTGATCTTCCAATATACCTCAGTGCAGACCTGGTACTTTTTTACCTGCACTTTCTCTGTAACTGGAGTGCTTTAATGCTGTTACATTATATTCTGCACTCTAGTAGTTTTTGCTTTGCACTACCTGATGTACGTGTACATGGCATGATTATACTCATACATTGACTGGATAACATGCAAATAAAAGGTTTTCACCGTATCTTGGTAAATGTGACATTAATAAACAATATCATACTCTTAGGCATTTTCCTCTCCCCCCCCCCTCCCCCGTTGAATGCTATGTACTTACCTTTTCTGTTTCTCTCCTGGGTGCAGGCCCTGTGGCTGGGAGTCAGGAATCAAGGGGTTAAGAGCTCCTGTACCCGATTAGCCAAGCTGCGTCAGGTGACCAGTGACTCATCAGAAGCTTAAATATCAGGAGTTCCCAGAATTCTCTCTCTTCTTTGTTGACCCTGACTAGTGAACAGGCTGCCGGTCTGCTGCAGGAAGCCTGGATGCATGGCATAGAATTTGTGTATTGTTACCTATATTTGTGATTTAATGTTGTATTGGGACGGATAAGGGCTGACCTGAGGGTTTTCGTGTATTTTGTTTCAGGGTTATCTCTATTTAGACAGGTTTAGAGACTCCAGTTTGACGGTCCATTGCGAGGCTGGCTGGAGCACTGTTATATTTGGTTTGTTAGTCGATTCTTGTCCCTGACTGTTGTTTGACTCTGGTTTGGGTTTTTGTCTTTTAACTAAATTTAACTAAACTAAATTTTCTTAAACTTGAACCTGGTTCTTGATTATGTTACACGGCTCTGAGATGTCTGCCTTCGGGAGTCATAACAAAATGGGGGCTCGTCCTAAGCTTTGAGGATCATAGACAGTTTTGGGGTTTTTTTGGTAGGCTTCGGGTGACTGAGGAAGTCTGTGTTGTGAGGGGATTTTTTTTCTCTTCCATTTGTGGTAACATTTGTGCCCATGGTTTGGCTGGTGGTTTGGTCCTGACATTTGAAATGGAGTTTAAAGTGGAGGACTTTATTGAATCTCCTAGTCGGGAGTTGTTCGACAAATGTACGAAGGAGCAGTTGATAGTGCTGGCAGAGAGCTATCAGGTGCCTATTGATAAACATTTGAGGAAAGTGGCTATAAAGTCGGTGTTATGGTCTGCATTGAAGAGGAGTGAGGCTGAGGCAGACAGTCCTCTAGCTTCTACAAGGCCTGGTCAGGAAATGGGGGACCTCGTTTGATTGAGGGAGTTAGAGCTTGAAATGAAAAAGGAGGAGAGGGCCTTAAGAGAGAAAGAGCTTGAGATTAAACACCTCGAGATACGGGAGAAGGAATTGAATTCCTCCCGATTTTCTTCTGGGGAAAGGGAGTTTGATATGAGCAAGAACATCCGCCTGGTTCCCCCGTTTAATGAGAAGGATGTGGACAAGTATTTTGCAGTGTTTGAACGGGTGGCTTCGTCCTTGAAGTGGCCTAGGGACATGTGCTCCTTGCAGTGTGTCCTTGTGGGTAAAGCACGGGAGGTGTACTCGTCTTTATCTGTTGACAACAGTCGAGACTATGAGTGTGTGAAGTCTATGGTATTAAGGGCTAATGAATTAGTTCCAGAGGCGTACCGGCAGAAGTTCCGGCGCTTTAGGAAGTTTGATAGTCAGACTTATGTGGAGTTTGCTTGGGAGAAGGAGGCACTTTTTGACAGGTGGTGCGCTTCTCAAGGAGTGAAGGATTTTGAGCTGCTGCGGGCCTTGATGATGATGGAAGACTTTAAGAACTGTCTCCCTGAGTGGATTGCTACTTACCTTAATGGGCAGAAGGTGACAGAGGTGTCTAAGGCCGCGGTGTTAGCAGATGAGTATGTATTGACTCATAAAACTGAGTTTGTTGGGCGATCCTATAGTTTTGGTGCGCGGCCGGCTAATCGTGGTGGTGTCACCGGTGGCAGTGTCAAAGCTGTTTCTGTGCCTGCAAGTGTCAGCACATTGATACAGGGGGAGGTCCGAGCTGATAAGATTGACGGAGATCGCAGGACTAAGGAAGGTCCTGTGTGCTACTATTGTAAAGGGAGCGGGCACATCGTAAAATCGTGTCCCATCCTGCACAAGAAAAATGCAAAGCCTGTGGTTTTGGTTGGTACACAAAAAGCACCTGTGGTTCCAGGGATGCCTGCATCTCATGAGTGTAGTAATTATTCTGCGTTCATCACAAAAGGTTTTGTTTCTCTAGAGGATGGGGATCATAGAGTTCCAGTATCCATCTTGCGTGATACTGATGCTACTCAGTCCTTTATATTGGATAGTGTTCTGCCGTTATCTGGGGAGTCATCGGTTGGGTCCAGTGTCCCTGTGGTAGGATTCGGGTTGGAGGACATGGTAGTGCCTTTGCATACCGTGAGTCTCGAGTCCGAGTTGGTTTCAGGCCGGGAAATTGTTGGGTTACGGCCGTGTTTTCCCATTGCGGGAGTTTCTGTGATTTTGGGGAATGACTTGGCAGGAGGTAGAGTTTTCATTACTCCTGAGGCGACGGCTGTTCCGGTGGTGCAGAGTCCTGATAGATTGGCTATGCAGTATCCAACGGTCTTCACAGCTTGTGCTGTCATGAGGGCTATCACTTAGAGCCAGGCAAAGTTTGAAAATGTAGTGGACCTGAGTGAGAGCATTTTTGGGGATCAGGATGATGGATCCTGTGTTGTGAAGGGTGTTTCTACATCTCAAGATGGGGTCTTGTCTGAAAACTGGTGTTGCTGTCACGTGACCGGCTGGTTGAGGAGCAAAAGAGTGATCCAGGTTTATTGGATCTGTTCGACTGCGCGGTGCCTGAGGGGGATATGGATTCCACAGCAAAGGGGTATTTTCTGAGGAATGGCTTACTGATGCGAAAGTGGTCTCCCTTGGATATGTCAGGGCATGATGATTGGAGCTTGGTTGATCAGATTGTGATACCTCGTCGGTATAGGGACGAGATACTCAGTTTGGCTCATGATGGACCTCCAGGTGGACATTTGGGGGTCAATAAGATGTATGACCGTATCTTACGGAATTTCTTTGGCCAGGGTTGAAAAAGGACGTGAAGCAGCACTGCAGGTGTTGTCACATTTGCCAGGGGGCAGGAAAGCCGAACCAATCAATTGTTCCTGTGCCTTTATATCCAGTCCCTGTGGTCGGGGAGCAGTTTGAACGGATTCTAGTTGATTGTGAGGATCCTCTACCTCGGACAAGGGTGGGCAACAAGTTTTTATTGACAATTATGTGTGCGTATACCCGCTTTCCGGAGGTGGTACTTTTGCGTAACATTACTGCCCCTGCCATTGTGAAGTCTCTCACTAAGTTTTTTTTGTTGTTCGGTTTGCCCAAGGTTGTGCAGAGTGACCAAGGTTCCAACTTCATGTCAAAGGTTTTTGGCCAGGTAATGAAGTTGTTGGATATTGAGCATTGTTACTCCAGTGCATATCATCCTGAGAGCCAGGGAGCTCTCGAGCGGTTTCACCAGACTTTGAAATCTATGTTGAGGACTTACTGCCTGGAGTTTGAAAAAGACTGGGATGAGGGGATTCATCTAGTCATGTTTGCGGTGCGTGAGGTTGTGCAGAACTCTTTAGGGTTCAGTCCTGCTGACCTGGTGTTCGCGCATACTGTTCGTGGTCCGTTGAGGGTCCTGAAGGAGAAATGGTTACAGGAGAATTCAAAACGTAGTATTTTAGACCACGTCTGTACTTTTAGGTCTAGACTGCGGAGGGCATGCGAACTGGCAATGGGTAATCTTGCTTCTGCTCAGTCTAGGATTAAGGGCTGGTTCGACAGGAAGGCTTCTAGTAGGAATTTTTCTCCTGGTGACAAGGTCCTGGTGTTGTTGCCTATTCCTGGTTCCAGTCTGCAGGCTCGGTATAGTGGTCCCCATCAGGTGGTTAAGAAGGTTGGTGCAAGGGATTACGTTATTGGTACCCCTGATCGGAGGCGTAAGACTCAGCTCTGTCATGTCAACATGCTGAAGCAGTACCATGAGCAGGAGCATGTACGGGTTGATGGGGAGGAGCTGTGTCCTTCGGTTTTGTCTGAGCCGGATTGCTATTCTCTTCCACGGATGGAGGATTGCGTGGATCATGTGGGAAGTGCATCTTTTGTGTCTAAGTTGTCTTGCTAAAAGGGTATTGGCAAGTTCTTTTGACTAGGCGGTCGAGCGAGATCTCAGCGTTTGTTACGCCTGATAACTTTCTTCAGTACACGGTAATGGCATTTGGAATGTGCAATGTGCTGGCAACCTTCCAAAAGTTAGTGAACATGGTATTGTCTGGTTTGTCCTTCTGTGAAGCATACCTTGATGATTTAGTTGTGTGCTTCAGGTCTTGGATCAAACACATCGGTCTTCTAAAGGAGGTATTTTGTCGTCTAGGAGAGACAAACCTAACGATCAATCTGGGGAAGTGTGAGTTCGGCCAGGCCACGATGACGTATCTGAGTAAGATGGTGGGCTGGGGTCAGGTTCGCGCTCTCGAGGACAAGGTGGGACATATTGTCCCATTTCCTGTTCCAACATCGAGGACTGAACTCCGTAGGTATCTGGCTATGGTTGGGTACTATGGGGGGTTCTGTCCAAACTTCTCTGCAGTGGCTGCTCCTTTGACGGATTTGCTGAGTCCGAGGGTAGCTATTGTGTGGTCCGCTGAGTGTCAACAAGCGTTTGATCATACTAAAGGTCTTCTGGTGCGTGCACCTGTGGTTGCGGCATCTGATTTTGAGCATCCATTTAAGCTGACAGTGGATGCTAGTGATCATGGGGTTGGTGGGGTTCTTATACAGGATGATTCAGATGGGGTGGGGCATCCAGTTTCGTACTTCTCTAAGAAGTTTAATTCCCATCAGAGGTGGTACTCCACCATTGAGAAAGAAACCCTTGCTGTGTTCATGTCTCTGAGTGATTTTGAGGTTTATGTGGGCTCCTCGAATGTCCCTGTCATCGTATTCACGGATCATAACCCTTTGGTTTTTTTGCAGAACATGAAGAATAAGAACCGGCGGTTAATGAGCTGGAGTTGGCAGCTGCGAGAATACAACCTGGAGTTCTGGCACATAAGGAGCAAGGATAAAATATTGGCTGACACCTTGTTGCGCCAGTAGTGTTTTAGTACTGAATAGTTTCTTCCAAAGCTTATTCAGTATCTTTGGGAAGGGGTGTTAGGCGCTTCCCCCCCGTGAATGCTATGCACTTACCGTTTCTGTTTCTCTCCTGAGTGCAGGCCCCGTGGCTGGGAGTCAGGAATCAAGGGGTTAAGAGTTCCTGTACCCGATTGGCCAAGCTGCGTCAGGTGACTGGTGACTCATCGGACGCTTAAATATCAGGAGTTCCCAGAATTCTCTCTCTTCTTCGTCGACTCTGACTAGTGAACATACTGCCAGTCTGAGCTGCAGGAGGCCTGGCGGCATGGCATAGAACTTTGTGTATTGTTACCTATATTTGTCATTTAATGTTGTATTGGGACGGATAAGGGCTGACCTGAGGGTTTTCGTGTATTTTGTTTCAGGATTATCTCTATTTAGGCAGGTTTAGAGACTCCGGTTTGACAATCCATTGCGAGGCTGGCTGGAGCACTGTTATATTTGGTTTGTTAGTCGATTCTTGCCCCTGACTGGTGTTTGACTCGGGTTCGGGTTTTTGTCTTTTAACTAAATTAAAGACTATTTTCTTAAACTTGAACCTGGTCCTTGATTATGTTGCGCGTATGCTAACTGACCTGCTGAGTGTTCCCAGCATTGACCAGGCATTTGCAGGCAATAGCTGACAATTAACTTGGCATTGGTTTATTGAGATCTGTACCGAGATACAGTCAAAAATGTTGCTTTGCATGCCATCCAGGTAAACACATCGATACAAAAATACAACTGAAATGAATACAATAGGTAGTGCAATGGAAAGGAAAGGCATAATATAGTGTTACAGCTATAGAGGGATTGCAGATTGAAAAATAGTGCAAGGGCCGTAGCGTGGCAGATTGAAAGATCAATTATACTTTCTTAGCTCATGCGAGGTTCATTCAAGAGTCTGATAACAACAGGGAAGAATCTGTCCTCGAACCTGTTTAAACCAGCATCTGCAGTGAGAATGACCAGTGCGTATGAGTGGTCGTAACTTATGTTGGCTGATTTACCGAGGCAGCATGAAATGTAGATAAACTTGTAGTGTGGGGTTGACTAGATTGTGTAACTCCCTATTCATGGTAACTTTCCATTCAATGGTTGGTTCTGCTGAACTTGCACTACACTTTGGAAGCATTTTTAACCCCACAAGGATATAACTGAATTAGCTACCTATGTGTCAAAGAACGCAACATTTCCGGTATAGCGAGCTCCATGTTATTGAGCAATAACTGTAAGCTTCTGCAGTGAGGAGGATTGAGCTTCAAATGTAAACATGCTTGTGTATCAGTCCAGAAGACTAAAGTGGGTCCTGAAATAGTATCGAGGCAATATGGAAGGCCAGCTGTGAAGTGGTTGGCAGCGGTAGTAAATTTTGATCTTGACCACTAAGAGTTCTGAACTTTCAAGTGACTTCAGCAAATGTACCATTATCACTGAATGCCAGGAACTGAAGTAGCAAAGACAGATTATCTTTGTCAGCAAACAAGCCAACAATCAAAATAAAGTGGAATAAATTTGGCAGAGAACATCAAAGCCCACCTCAGTCTTTAGCTTTAGTATTGTTAGATGAGGGAAGCTCTTTGAAATGCTGATTTATACATAGTTTTTGCTGACTTGTGTGAAAGAGCAACTCCATCGCTGCCATTTACTAGCTGTTTATAAGATCATGCAGGAAAGCCTGGGGCCGAAGTTTGCCTTTAGTCGCATTGAATACGACCATATGATCACCTGTAGCGAATGTGCTCACATGAATATGTTGCCCGCAGCTCCAGACAGGTCTCCCGCTGTCCATTCCTTTCCTTACCTTTCCTTTCAGCTGGGAAAGATCAGAAACTCCTAAATCTCCCATCATTCTGTACTGGTTTTGTTCTCTACTCTGCGAGCCTAACATTAATTGTTTCATAGCACACGTCTACTTCCTTAAAAAATTGAGTATGTTACCAAATACTTTCTTGAACTTCTGCAGGTGTATGGTAGAAAGTATATTGGCTGTTTGCATCAAGGTCTGTTTTGGCAACTTGAATGCCAAAGGAGAATACAAAAGGTGGTGAACAGTGACCGGGTTACTGTGACCGGGTTACCATAGGTACTGACTCAAAAAGACAGCCTGCATCAACGAGGAACCTCATCACCCTGACCACTCTCTCATTTCACTCCTGCCATTGGTAAACAGGTATAGGAGTCTGCAACCCATGATCTCCGGGTTCAGGAACAGCTGCTTCCCAACAAGGTTTTCTTCTTGCCCGGGAAGCACGGTGGCGCAACGGTTGAGTTACTGCCTTACAGCGCTTGCAGCGCCGGAGACCCAGGTTCAATACTGACTACAGGTGCTGTCTGCACGGAGTTTGTATGTTCTCCCCGTGACCCGCATGGGCTTTCTCCGAGATCTTCAGTTAATTGGTTTGGTATAAGTGTAAATTGTCCCTAGTATGTGTAGGATAGTGCAAGTATGCAGGGATCGATGGTCGGTGCAGACTCGGTGAGCCAAAGGGCCTGTTTCTACACTGTATCTCTAAACTAAACTAAACAACCATCAGGCTACTGCACACCACAAACACCAACTAAACTTTGAACTACAAACTGTCTTGGTTGCACAATGGATTTTGGGCTTTTGTGTTGTTTTGTACTAATGCTTTTTTTTTTTAACTTATTGAACTTTTTTGGTTTGTTTATTATGTTATCTATTGAGTACTGTGTTTACAGACCTGTTATGCTGCTGGAAGTAAGAATTTCGTTGATCCATGTCGGTACATATGACAATTAAACACTCTTGACTTCTGGTGAGTAATGAGAATGGCACTAATCTCAGGCTTTAGAGTAATCTAGCACAAAAACAGACCTATCAGCCCGACATATTTATACGGATCATCAGGAACCTGCTATTAGAATGCAGGGTGACTTGGACAGGTTGGGGGAGTGGGCAGATGCATGGCAGATGAAGTTTAATGTGGATAAATATGAGGTTATCCACTTTGGTAGAAAAAACAGGAAGGCAGATTACTATCTAAATGGCGTCATTGGGAAAAGGGGAAGTACAAACGGATCTGGGGGTCCTTGTACATCAGTCTATGAAAGCAAGCATGCAGGTACAGCAGGGAGTGAAGAAAGCGAATGGCATGTTGGCCTTTATAACAAGAGGAATCGAATATAGGAGCAAAGAGGTCCTTCTGCAGTTGTACAGAGCCCTAGTGAGACCACACCCGGAGTATTGTGTGCAGTTTTGGTCCCCTAATTTGAGGAAGGACATTATTGCTATTGAGGGAGTGTAGCATAGGTTTACAAGGTTAATTCCCGGAATGGCGGGACTGTCATCTGCTGAGAGAATGGAGCAGCTGGGCTTTACACTCTGGAGTTTAGAAGGATGAGAGGAGATCTCATTGAAACATATAAGATTGTTAAGGGCTTGGACACGCTAGAGGCAGGAAACATGTTCCCGATGTTGGGGGAGGCCAGAACCAGGGGCCACAATTTAAGAATAAGGAGTAAGCCATTTAGAACGGAGATGAGGAAACACCTTTTCTCACAGAGAGTGGTGAGTCTGTGGAATTCTCTGCCTCAGAGGGCAGTGGAGACAGGTTCTCTGGATGCTTTCACGAGAGAGCAAGATAAGTCTCTTAAAGATAGCGGAGTTAGGGGATATGGGGAGAAGGCAGGAACGGGGTACTGATTGGGGGTGATCAGCCATGATCACATTGATTGGCGGTGCTGGCTCGAAGGGCCAAATGGCCTACTCCTACACTTATTGTCTATTATCTATTGAACCCATTTCTACTAGCCTCACTTTCTCATGGGTTTTGTTGTGATCCAATTTACATGGTCCTCTTTGAACTTTTAATGATAAAAATAATCAAAGACCCATTCAGCAAGTATTGATGGGGGCTAAAATTGGCTTTACGTCCACACGTCTAGATTGAGTCCTGGGTCTAAGTTCTTCTTCCATGAGTTAAGCCTCTCCAGTTCATTGTCCTCACTGCACAGCAAACTCAGTGATACTACAATATGGAAATTGTAATGCCGTAACATCAGAGTGACATTAGCAAACTCCTTGTCAGTTGAAATGTAAAATATATTCATTGCAGTTGCAACTTCCTATTATCCGTGCCTAGTATACCACCAGGGGCGCCATACGATTGGCAGCCTCACCAACAGTCTGTCTGGTTTTTCGTCTTTTTTGTTATTTTTAGCGTGTTTTGAAAGTTTGTTTTAATGTTCTCTGGTTTGTGAGAGGGAAGGGGAATGGGTCGGGGGGAACTATTTTTTTCAATCTCTTACCCTTCCAGAGATGCGATTACTTTCTTGGTCGTATCTACGGTCACTCTGCGGCTTAACATCTTGGAACTGGAGGCCTCACTCGGGACTGACTTTGAGCCCCACCGTGGGGCGTGGACTTACCATCAGAACCGATCTCTTGCCTGGGATCACTTCAACTTTACCACGGGGCCTGCGACGTTACCATCGAGAGCTCGCAGTCTCAGGAAAGACCGTGGATGTTGGGAGCTTCAACGACGTAGAATGTTCGACAAACCCTGACCTGGGGTCAGATTGCTCGGCGCGGGGGAGCTGAGATTCCCCCCCCCCCCCCCCCGATGCAGGAGTGATCGCCCCGACGCGGAAGGCCCGAATGCTGCCGGCCTACAAGAGTAAGATCATCCTGTCAACGGAAGGCTCAAGGTCCCCGACCATGGGGGAACAAAGAAGGGAAGAGATTGAACTTTATTTTCGCCTTCCATCACAGTGAGGAATATGGAGGAGTCACTGTGGTGGATGTTTATATTAAAATGTGTTTTGTGTGTTCTGTTGCTTTTTATTTGTATGACTGGCTTGGCAAATGAAATTCCTCATATATTGCAAAACATACTTGGCTAATAAAGTATTATTGTATTGTAAGACCGTCCCAGATTCCAGACAGACGGAAGCTTCTTACATGCTTCCTACATGCCTTTCAAATGTTAGCTAATAAATGTAGATTTGTATGTTGGGTGGCCATATATTTAGAATGCATAAAAACAGGTTCTTCGGCCCACCAATTCAGGCTAATGCTCCCTCGATTCCATTTAAATATCTCCCCATTCCCATCAACTCATCCCAGTTTCTACTAGGGATACTTGGGACAATTTGCAATGTGTGAGGAAACCCATCAAGAAGGACGTGAAAACTCCACACAGAGAGCACCAGAAGTCAGGATTGAATTCAGCTCTCTGGAGCAATGAGGCAGTGGCACTAACAGCTGCACCACTGTGCTGCCTTTTGTGAATGTTATGCTTTGTGAATTTGTTCATGGAATACGAACTTTACCTGGGCTGAAGATGAAAAACAGAGTGTGCTGGAGATACTCAACTGGCCAGCAGCATCTGTGGAGAGAGACACAGTTAATATTTCAGATTGATAAAACTTTAATCAAAACTGGCGAGGTTCTTTTGAAAGGTGTCAACCTGAAATAATGGTTATGTGACTCTCTCCAGATGCTGCCTGACCTGTGGAGTAACCCCAATAGTATCTGTTTTTATTCAGATTTACAGCACCCATGACCTGTGGATATAGGAGTGAAGGGGTAGGATGTGGGGGGGGGGGGGGGGGGGGGTCGTTATGGTATCATACTAATGACCCAGAGGTTTTATCTTATTTTGTGCAAATTTGATTGTATTTATTCTACTTATCAAAGTAGTTATTCAAGTGGCAAATGCTGTTTTTTTTTGGTGCACCTTGAACACTTCCTGTTTAGAATAAATAAAGTTATTTTGAAATGTAGCTCTCTTGTTTTGAACTGTATTTCACAGAATGCAGTTCAAAGATGGGTGTTATGCATCTCCTATAGAGCACGCTGCACTACAGTGCACACTACAGAGGCGTGGAACAGACATCTTCCTGAGAAAGTGGGTGCCTTGGTTCAATGTCCTATTGTTGGTAGTGCAGCTCTCCCCAAACTGCAAACCGAGTCGGTGTACTGGTTGTTTGTAATGAAATACATGCAGATTCAAGGATTCGGGTCAATGAATGTAGGAAGCACATGGTGAAGAGCACAAATAACTATTTATTAAAGTAAACACAAGTAAAACACAGAAACTATCAATTATCAATAAAGAAACAGTACAAAATAACTCTTACGCCCTCTGCATATTTCAAGTCTTCAGTCTGCACTGGCTGGCACCAGCACATTACATGGTCCAAGCTCTTTCTCTCTTTTTTTTCCCCTTTTCATAACTTTATTCAGCACAATCGCATGATACATCACATCAAAACGCAATCAGAAGTTATAATTTATCAAATAATCATTATAGTACAACCATTCATTATTTACAATACTCTCAACCCCACGCGGTGACCAGCGTCCACGGAAGGCCTCCAGAGTCCCCGTGGAGACCGCGTTCCCTCTCCAGGGACACGCGCGCACGGACGTAGGCCCGAAAGAGGGGCAGGCAGCCAACTCTAGCATGACCATCGACCGCCCGCTGCCTGGAATGGCCACTTTGGCTAGGCCCACGAGCAAACCGACAGGGAGGTCCACCCCCCCGAACGGCTCTCCAAAACTTGAGGAAAAACCCCTTCAGATGTTGGTACAGGGGCAGACATGGGGTACCCCTGATGGAACCCCCTCCCAAAATGAATGGGAGCCAAGAACACACCATTAACCTTCACAAGGGGAGCCAACCCCATCCTCTGGCATGCCAGCATCCTCAGGAGGCCTCTGAAACGAGGGGACCTCCTCCGACCCAGAGGACACACACCCAGGGGAGCTAACCTCAACACCCGATCAGATAACTCCCTCAGAGGGCACCTGAGATGAAGGGACAACCACTGGCCCAGAGAACACAACTCCAGGGGAGTCAACCACAGTAACTGGTCTGGTAACACCCGCAGAAAGTCCCTGCAACAATCTCCAGCTCAGAAGACACCAGTTCATGACCACCATCCTCATCAGGGATGGAAGGTCTCGAAAATAGGCATCCCCCTTGTTTTGGACCTTGTGACGGTACGGTGACCTCCATAAAGGAAGGGTCCTCCGCCTCCACACTATCCGCCACCTCTTTACCACCCCCACATTTTACCTCCCCTGCCCCCGTCTGAACCACGGCTTATTCTTCGTCGTCCTCTTCTTCTTCAGCTTCTCCCATTCCTTCTTCCCCCCTTCACCCTCCCCCTGCGCCTCACCATCAACCACCACCACAGGTTCAGGCCGTGGGGGGCGGGGACCACCGATACCCCGTGTCACCAAGGCGGAACTTGCAGCCCCAGAAGGGTGAGCACTGCCGCCCCGGATCACCGAGGCGGAGCTAGCAACCCCAGCCGAGTCAGCAGTACCACCCCGCGCCACCGAGGCATGACGAGCCACCCATGACGGGCCAGCAATGCACTCCTGGGCTGCTGCGCTAGTATTTCTAGCAGCGGCCCGGCGGTTAGGACTGTCCCTACGGAGATGTCCAAACTTACTGCACGCAAGACACTGTGCCTGTACCCAACTCCAATACATGCGTGTGGGGAGACCCTTGTGCTCCACCACAAAGCTCCCCTCAGCGTCCATCCCCTGTAAATCCTCCTTTTGAAGCTCAAGACCCCTTTTCATACGGGTCATTTCCGGGGTGCTAAGCCTAACAACCTTAGACCACACCTCCCCAATCTTAGACAGATGTGGAAGAAGTTTTGCATCCCGGATACACGTGGGGTAATTCCGCAGGAGAACCGGTCTCTCAGAGGACACCCACGATTCCACCTGTGTGTGGACCCCACCCCCCCCCCCACTGAGAGCCCCCTCTACAACCCTAGGGCCACATACTCCCGGGACTTTAGTATCAACTCAACCTTTCCTCCTGCAAACTCGGAAGAGGCAATGACATCCCTCTTGCAAAGGTCGTACAAGCCCTTCGCAATTGCATCCCTATTCCACAGGGGCCCGGTTTGGACCGAGTTCCCGAATATGTCCCAATCCAAGTCAACGAGTAGCTTTAATTAACCTACAAACTGCTACGTCTTTGGAGTGTGGGAGGAAAAAGAAGATCTCGGAGAAAACGCATGCGGCCACAGGGAGAACGTCCAAACTCCGTACAGACAGCACACATAGTCAGGATTGAACCCGGGTCTCTGGCGCTGCAAACAATGTAACGCAGCATCTCTACCGCTGCGCCACCGTGCTGCCTTTATTAGCCATCTTTTGAATTTAACAACTTAGACAACTAATTGTACCACCTTTTACACGACCATGGACTTGGCTTTTTTTCTAATTGTGCTTTGCACTAATGCCTTGTTTTTGCAGTCTTTTTCTTTTCACTGTCTCGTATGATGTGTGTTTTTGTATGTTGTCTGAGTCTATGTGCCTGTAATGCTGCTGCAAGCAAGATTTTTATTGTACCTGTACCTCACTATACATGTGCATACGACGACTTGACAATTACTTGCTGGCTAACAGCGGATACCTTGGTTGTTTTAATCCATTCATGATATTCCTGTGCACATGTGAAACACACAGACATAAGTATTTTATAATAATCATTGCAATATAATAGTAAGATTAAACGAGAACTTACCAGTTCGAAGGTTGATCTTTATTTCATGAGGAGTTGCGATGAGGGATTTCGTGAAGAACCCGCCAGCACGCATGCGCGACATTCTTCAAAGTAGCGGTGTGGAAACAACAACAGAGAAATGACTTGGTATAGTAAGATTGAAGAGACTCTAATTACCAGTTGATTTATGATCGAGGGTTGGGAGCGGAGGGCACGAAATCCCTCATCGCAACTCCTCATGAAATAAAGATCAACCTTTGAACTGGTAAGTTCTCGTTTAATCTTACTATTTCATTTCGGAGTCACGTGAGTGACTTCGTGGAGACTTCAAAGCTCTGTGATTCCATGCCCTGGACCACGTCCATGCTGTCACACACCACTATTAAGGATGGATGGGAGTAAACAACTTTCCAAACTGCTTGTATTGAAAAACAAGAATAATATTTATTAACAATAAAAGCAAAAACCCCTCATTCGGGGACATCTCCACGTTCTTGACCTGCATTCAGCACGGCCTCCGCGAACTGTAGAGGAGCGGCAACAGGCTTGGAAGATGGCTTCATTCGCCCATCCTGCTGTGGCAAGAATATGGTCCATGGGCACCTCCATGACCCTTGCCGCCGACGTTGATGCAGCCCTGGTGGAATGGGATTTGAAGACATTAGTGTCGATACCTGACTTACCCAAGACGATCCTGAGCCACCTGGATATCGTCTGGACCGTCACTCGATGGTGAGGTTTCTTGTGAGTGACAAGCAGGTACTTCTCCATTCCCCGTAGGTTTCTCGTCACTTTCACATAGTGACGGATATGGGCGGCTAAACATAGCCTTGCATCTGCGGGGTATGCCAGGAACTTCAGCTACAGCCCTGTGAACCCAGGTCTATGCTGCTTGAGTAGTTCGTCTATAAAGAAGACTACTTCTGCAGGGGTAGAGATCATCCTGTCGATCCGGATTTTATGGAGTGTCTGTACCCTCTGCGCTGAAGTCAGTGCCAGTAACATCACCAGCTTCAGGGTGAGTTTGTCCAGCTCTAGCCCCTGCATGGGCGACCACGTCCTGAGCAGGGTTAATACTTTCCCGATATCCCAGGTGATATTATAGCGTGGTCTGGGCGGATTCGAATTGAATATTCCCCGCATGAGCCTGGACACCAGCCTGTTGGATCCTACCTCAATATTGAGGTAGAATGACAGCGCACTCCTGGCGCTGTTGATGACACTGTAGCTCAGGTGTTCTTCATGGTGCAACCCCGCCAGGAATTCCAATACGTCGGTTCTGGTTACAGCGTCATATGCAATTTGGGAGCGGCCACAGTAGGTTTCCCATTTCCGGATGTGGGAGAGGTATTGCCTCCTGGTGGACTCCCGGCATGACGCTCCGATGGTATCCATGGTTCTGGGTGATAGGCCATACCGCAGTAATGGCCTGTTCAGAACCTGCAAGCCAATAACTTTAGGTGACTGTGGCAGGGATGTGGTTCCCCTGAGACAGGGTTCGTCACCAATTGTGGGCAACCCTCTAAGAGGACCCAAGGTTGACTGATCATATCAAAGACCACCGGATACCATGGCTGTGTAGGCCAGTCGGGTATGATAAGAATGCCCTTGGCAGCATCCATCTGGATTTTCCGCAATACCCGACTGATGAGGCAAAATGGAGGAAATGCATAGAAGAACCATTTCCCCCAGTCCAGCGAGAACGCATCCATCGCCATTGCCCCAGGATCTGGTTCCCACGAAACGTATGTTGGTACCTGATGGTTCAACCGCGACGCAAAGAGGTTGATATCCGGTTTACCAAATTTGGCTGTAACTTTAGCAAAAATTTGAGGATTCAACATCCACTCGATGTTGTCATTGAATTTGCGTGACCTGGTGTCCACCACAGTATTGAGCTCACCTGGTAAATAGGTAGCTGAAATCCAAATATTCCGTTGAATACACCAGAGCCAAATTGTATTTGCCAATTCATCACATGAAAGAGACCTGGTACCGCCCATATGGTTTAAATATGCCACCGCAGTGGTATTGTCTATTTGGAGATGGACATGAGCGTCAGTAAGATTAGAACAATAAGCTCGAAGTCCGTGAAATGCTCCAAGCATCTCCAAATAGTTTATCCCTTGTGACAATAACAGAGTAGATTCAAGGGTGTCCCATCTGCCCCCACAACTAGAGTAGTTGTCCGTAGCTCCCCAGCCATGAGAGCTTGCGTCTGTTTGTAAGTATACCATCGGATTGGGCAAAATGATGGGTTTAAATGAGTCACAAATATTGTCCACCCACCATTGTAACTCAATCTTAGCTTTAAGAGGCAGCTGCATTGGTCTATCGAAATGTCCAGCGTTTTGTTTTAACGCTGAGATCTTGGCTCTCTGCAAATTTTGATAATGCAAAGGTCCGTATTGAGCAGCTGGAAAAAGTGCTACAATCTTGCCAATCACCTTAGCAGTTTGGCTAATTGATGGTATACTGGCCCAGACTAAATCTTCACATACTTGGGTGACATCCCCAACTTTGTTAGCTGGTATGGTGGCCCTCATGCGATTGGAATCCACCGTGAACCCCAGATAATCCATAACCTGTGAAGGGCAGAACTTTGACTTATCTGGATGGATAATGAACCCCATTTCCTGAAAAATTGCCACGGTGGCTGAAACTGCCAGTTCAGCTGATTCCAGGGTGTTGCCAACAATCAAAATATCATCCAGATAGGCCATCACTATATGATGTTGTCTCCGTAGCGTGGCCAGAATAGGTTTGAGTAATTTAGTAAATAATCTTGGGACTGTGGTAAGCCCATTTGGCAAAGCCCTGTATTGCCAGAGCTGATCCATCCAGGTAAATTTTAAGAACTTCCTGTGGTGTTTCCGAATGGATACAGAATAGTATGCATCTTTCAAATCAATGCATGCCATAAAGCAGCCATGAGAAATCAATGACTTGGCTGTTTCGAACGTGTCCATTTTGAAATGGGTATATGTTACAAAGGTATTCAAATGGGTCAGATCAATAATAACCCGACACCCTCCATCCTTCTTGGGTCTAGTGAATATATTGGATACAAATTCAATCGGTTCGTGTATAGTTTTTTCTATCACGCCTTTTTCTTGTAACCTTAAGATTTCAGCATAGCCTGCTGCCATTTCATTGCTAGACAGCGTAAATTTCCGATCTGGCATATGCTGGGATGGAGGGATGTTGCCATTGATGAATTCAATCTCATGGCCTTGAATACTTTGTAAGATAAACTCATCCGAAGTGATAGTTTCCCATGCCCCCGTGAAGAACCGTAGTCGCCCACCAACATGTGAAGTTAAGCACACAGGTGCATGAAAACCAGACCGCCTTACCTCCATGGTTACCGGCGGTCCTTGACATGTTTGGCGGGACGTGGAGGTGCTGGGTTGGGCTGATGATGCGGCGTCCGCATCTTCCATGGTGGCCGCTGGGGGCCTAAAAAAGGCCGCGGTTGCTGAGGCTGTTGGAATTGAGGCGGAGCTGGAGTGAAGGTTCTTGTCGGTCTGGTGGCAGGGCCTCGTGGCCTGAAATATGGCCCTTTCTTGGCCGCCTGCCTGGACGAGATTTGAGACCGCATCAGTCCCACCGTTTTGGCGTAGTCGTCCAGCTCCTTGACCCTCTTCGGGAGGTCTTCCCCGAACAACTGTCTGGGTGGTGGCGTAGGAGGTGCTTTACACAACCCCGCGAACTTCGGGTTGAGCGTGGGTCGGATGACACTCTTCCGGAAGACATTGATCTCATGCTGTGTGGCACACAGCAGAGCGAGAGCATCCTCCTGCTCCGTGCTTAGATCCTCCCCATCCACCGACCGCGCAAACGCGGTGATCCCAGCAGTAAGCAGCTTCAGGATGCGCTGGAGCTTCATCTCCTGGGTCCTGATAGCTGTGCCGATGTTGCCCCAGATTGGCGTATTGACTATGGCCACGTTGAGGGAGTTGCAGTTGGCTGGGGCCTTGTGCCTGTTTATGGCCTCCGATAGGACCTCCTCCTGGAGCTGATGGTTGGTGAGGAAGTCCACGGTGGCAGCCAGTTTCTGCTGAACTGCTGAGGCTCCGTTCATCGGCCCGCACCTCGTCGAGGTGAACCCGGTGCCGGAAGTTGTCGCTACCAGCCGCCGCAGCAAAGCTGAGCGATTCCCGCGCGGGTGGTACACTCAAACGCCTCCTTTTGGTGGAGCCTGATCCCGCTGCCTCGGAGGGCAAACGCGGTGGAGAGTCGGCACCCAACGCCTTGGCGCGGTGACCCGACGCCCGCGAGGGCTTGCCAGCTGCCCACATCCTGGGCCTAGCCGACGTACGGTCCCGTCCTCCCATCCACGGGGGACTCGGTGACCGTGGCGGGACTCCACCCGAGTGACTCTTCCCGGTCTTGGTTGGGGAGTCGACATTGGTCCGAGTAGGTCTCCCAGTGGACTTGAGTCCCGCCTTTACACCAGTCCGCATTTTAGCGGCAGGTGATGCCTTTGCCCCTAAAGGGCTAGGCTTACGGGCTCCATCACTCCCTCTTCTCTGAGGGCTCAGGGAGAAGGGCCGTGCAGCCGCACGCGAGCCCTTGCCCAGGTCGACCAACGAGCCCGGGTCTACCTGCTCCGGTGGTACACCGAAATCCTGCTCCTCGAAATCATCACTGGAGCTCCGGTGTATCGGCGGGTCGGGCCCTGTAGTGACAGGGCTCCCCGACTTCCCCGCCTTCTTCCCGGCCTGACTCGCAGGTGCAGTCTTGATGACAGCTCCGGGACAGGTGGCCGGCGACTCCAAACAGACGTCCTATGGCCTTTGTTCCTCCCTTCCATGTCCCTGCTGAAAGAACACACTCTCAACAGGAACCAACCAACTTAAGGTTAGTGTCACTTACCTTAGTGGCTCCTTATGAAGGGCTGGTGGGGAGCCGCGCTCCACCCCAGCCGTCGGCAGCAATGCGTTGCGACGATATGTCGCGCATGCGTGCTGGCGGGTTCTTCACGAAGTCACTCACGTGACTCCGAAATGAAATTAATATTACAATCTGTGAAACTATGTTTGACTCAGAATCACTGGGCTGAATTTTAACACTGAAGAAACACAGGGGTCAATGACAGGTCAGATGTTTACATTTGTACGAATGGTTACTATTTTAATTGCAATGGACATGTAGAGAAAGGAAGAGCAGCAGGATGAGGTGTTACTCAGTCCAGAGAGCTGTGCACAAGAAGTGGCTGTGAAGTGTTAGCTGGATATTGTGATCCATCAGTTTACTCAGCCCCTGCACCTGGTTATTCATTCACGCAATAGACTCAAGTACAAGGGCCCCTTCACTGCAGAAACATGCCGACTGATCTCAAAGTGTTCTATTTACAAACTCTATTTTTGGGAATGTAGCTTTCTTTGACCTTTTTAACCGCTTGCAGAAGAATTAGCTCCATCTCAGTCTAATGGGATTAGTGTCTCAGATTGGTTAGAGAAATGAATCCAAAGACAGTCAGAAGGTTGTTAATATAATAACTAAAAGTCTGATACTGAGACCTGGACACACATAACAAATTGCTGAAATAACTCAGTGGGTCAGGAAGCATCTCTGGAGAAAAGGAATATCTGCCGTTTCAGTTCAAGTGTTCTCCAAGGCATGAATGTGACTTGCCATTTGTGAGTCTTAACTGCCATTACAGCATTCTGTGCTGGTACACAAACTTGCAACATTACCATGGCATCTCAGCCTTCAAATAGTGTCCTTTGTGACTTCCAATTGGACTGTTGTGTCATCGAGGAACAGATATCTTGCCTTCCAACATTACACATATTTTTTGGAAGAAGCCCCACCTATTGGCTTGCAACATCAGTTTGACTGAGATCAGGATTATCAAATCAGGATCAGAGTGCTTTTGGAGCAGCTCTCATAGTCATAGAGTGATAAAGTGTGGAAACAGGCCCCTCAGCCCAACTCGCCCACACCAGCCAACAATGTCCCAGCTACACTAGCCCCACTGGCCTGTGATTGGTCCATATCCCTCCAAACCTGTCCTATCCCTGTACCTGTCCAACTGTTTCTTAAATGATGGGATAGACCCAACCTCAACTACCTCTTCTGGAAGCTTGTTCCATACACCCACCACCCTCTGTGTGAAAATGTTACCCCTCGGACGCCTATTAAATCTTTTCCCCTTCACCTTGAACCTACGTCCTCTGGCCCTCGATTCTCCTACTCTGTGCAGAAGACTCTGTGCATCTACCCAATCTATTCATCTCATAATTTTGTATACGATCTCCCCTCATCCTCCTGCACTCTATGGAATAGAAAACCAGCCTTCTCAACCTTTCCTTATCACTCACACCCTCTAGTCCTGGCAACATCCTCGTAAATGTTTTATGAACCCTTTCAAGTTTCACAATATCTTTCCTATAACATGGTGCCCAGAACTGAACACAATATTCTAAATGCAGTCTCACCAACATCATATACAACTGCAACATGACCTCCCAACTTCTATATGCAATACTCTGACTGATGAAGGCCAAAGTGCCAAAGATTTTTTGACCACTTTATCTACCTGTGACTAGACCTTCAAGGAACCATGCACCTATACTCCTAGATCCCTCTGCTCTACAACACTACCCAGAGGCCTACCATTTACTGTGTAGGTCCTGCTCATGTTCGACGTCCCAAAATGCAACACCTCACACTTCTCTGTATTAAATTCTATCAACCGTTCCTCCTTCCACCTGGCCATTCGATCCAGATCCTGCAGCAATCGTTCACAACCATCTTCACTATCTGCAAAAGCACTAACTTTTGTATCATCAGCAAAGTTGCTAATCTTGCCATGTATTTTCTCATCCAAATCATTGATGTAGATGACAAACATTAACGGGCCCAGCACCGAACCCTGAGGAACACCACTAGTCCCAGGCATCCAGTCAGAGAATCAACCTTCCACCATTACCCTCTGCATCCTTCATTGGAGCCAATTTGTTATCCATTCAGCTATCCATTCTCCTTGGATCCCATGCGATTTAACCTCCCAGAGCAGCCTACCATGCAGAACCTTGATGAATGCCTTACTGAAGTCCAATATACGCAATATCTACTACTCTGCCCTTATCAACCTTTTTGGTCAAGTCTTCAAAAAAATCAATCAGATTTGTGAAACACGACCTCCCACGTACAAAACCATGCTGACTATCCCTAATCAGCCCTTGCCCATCCAAATGCCTGTATATCCTATCCCTCGGAATACTCTTCAGTAACTTACCAAATACATCTGTCCTTGTAGATGTGGTCATTTGTTGGGCAAGCAAATAATGGGTGTCACAGTGGCGCAGCTGGTGGAGTTGCTGCTATACAGTGCCAGAGATCCAGGTTTGATCCTGACCTTGGACGCTGTCTGTGTGGAGTTTGCATCTTCTCCCTGTGACCACATGGGTTTCTTTTGTGTGCTCTGGTTTCCTCCCGGAGTGAAGGGGTGAACGATGGTCAGCCTGAAGTTGAAGGGGCAAAGGACCTCTTTCCACACTATACCTCTATGCTAAACTAAATTGAATTAAACAATGGGAGAGAGACACAAAATGCTGAAATAACTCAACTGCTCAAGTAACACCTCTGGAGAAAATGGATAAATGCCGTTTCGGGTTGGAACCCTTCTTCTGACAATTGGTGAATGACTGTGATTGACAGCCTGTCAATGTCTTCCATCTTCTCTCAAATTGTAAATATTAGTCTGGATCTAACCGGTACTTACCTGTTTATTCAGATCTAGACCTAAGCTTGGAAGTCCTGAGAAGGAGATCGGCCAGTTTGTTCTGTTGATCCACATGTCCTTGGCTTGCTGATACTTCGCATTGTAGAATGGGGAATCACTCTCAGAGCCTGCTGTAGGTTCGATCCAACTTAGGATCTGCAACTCCATTAATATTAATGGAGATTGAAGGACTTCTGATAAAAAATAGAGAGGAAAACAAGTTCCTTCACATTCATTATTTTGTCCGTTTAATGATTGTGATTATTTATAAGCTGTTAGATGTTTTTACCTGTACAAATTAGGAAGAATAAAATCGTGGTTGCTCTGTCCGTAACCCCAAGCACAGCTTCCATCACTCCACTGTAATCTTTCACCCCATTACTAACCAAGTATCTCCCTTCCTCAATATTCAAAGAGTCTGCTTCCCCCGTTCTTTGAGGGTTCTGTAAATGTTGGATGGGTCTCCTTGTTCTAGATTGTCTCACAGGGGGAAACATGGTCTCAGAATTTTCCCTGCCAGGACAAATGTTAGGATAATATTCGTCTTTTTAAAAAAATGTTAAGCTTTAGTTTTATAAGTATGGATTGAAACTCTCCAACCAGGTATTCCGTGGTCCTTCGACTCCCGAGATCCACCATCCTGTGGTATAGATCTGCACTAATTAACTAATTATCACTGAGATATAAAATTAAGTAAAACCTGGACTAATCTGTAGCTAATTACCCACTTGCAACTTTGACAATCTTGGCTAAAAGGGCTTCCAATTTACAGAAACTTTGGGACACAAACAGTTCTCAGAACTCTACATGGTTGTCTACAGGAGTGTCTAGACCAGGGGTCTCCAAACTATGGTCCGTGGGCCACATCCGGCCCGCCACAAGATTTTATCCGGCCCGCAGCCAGCTCTTAACGCGTTCCGTGCGCCGGGCTATTTATCGGGTTCTGTGGTAGTGCGGGAACTTACACGTCTGGTGAGGTGATGGATCTGGCCCGCTGGTGGCTGGTGGACAGGCGAGGGTCAGCGGAGTCGCTGCTGGATGCCCGTGGTGGTCTGGAGTAGAGATACAGGTTGGCGGCAGCAGCATCGGTGTCTGGAGAGACAGTGAGGATCGGTGACAGCGGCGGTAGCCCCGCCTGGGGAAGTGGTGAGAGTCGGTAGCCGCTGGCGGCAGTTTTGGTGGTCCAGACCTGGGTTTGGCCTGGAAGGCGGTGAGGCGGAGAGGCGGTGGATGCTGTTGCTGCTCCTCGTGGTGGCCATCTCGGCCTCATGGTGGTTGGGCAGGCGGCGCCGCCGTCCAGCAGCGGTGCTCAGGGCCTGAAGGTGGGCGGTCGAGTCGAGGAGTGTCAGTGTGGGGACTGGTCTGGGTGGGGGAGTGTGTGGGTGAGTGGGTGAGTGGGTAAGTGGGTGAGTGGGTGAGTGGGTGGGTGGGTGGGGGAGTGTGTGGGTGAGAGTGGGTGGGTGGGCGGGTGTGTGTGAGTGAGTGTGAGTGAGTGTGTGTGGGTGAGTGTGTGTGGGTGAGTGTGAGTGGGTGAGTGTGAGTGGGTGAGTGTGAGTGGGTGAGTGTGAGTGGGTGAGTGTGAGTGGGTGAGTGTGAGTGGGTGAGTGTGAGTGGGTGAGTGTGAGTGGGTGTGAGTGTGAGTGGGTGGGTGAGAGAGTGGGTGAGAGAGTGGGTGAGAGAGTGTGTGGGTGAGTGTGTATGGGTGGGTGAGTGAGTGTGAGTGGGTGAGTGAGTGTGTGTGAGTGAGAGTGTGTGAGTGAGTGAGTACCTTTGATTGATAGCTACAAGTTTTGTTTTGAATTTCTTCCATTTGTTTTATTTAAGTTCTTTTTCAAGTTCATTAAATTTATAAAATTGACATTTCTTTATTTTTTTCCTACAGCCTGCAAAGATATGCCAAATATATAATGTGGCCCTCATGCTGAAAAGTTTGGAGCCCCCTGGTTCAGACATAGAAAGATCAGTATCTCTGCTCAAAGCGAGGTGATCAGGGGCTACTTCTATGGTCTGGCACTGGTGTGGTCTCAAGAGTTCGAAGACTGTTGAATGAGGAACTCATTGAGACAAAGGAAGAGATAAAAATGGCGAGGTTACAAAGGCCAATGGCACAGCTGCAGTTCCAGTCGCTAACTACAACTCAGAACAAATAATTTGAGTAAATGGACATAACATATAAGCAACATATATTCTGGGAACAGATTCCTCTTCATACATGGATAAATTGGTATGATTTGGGAATCATACATTGGTAAACATTTTTTAATTGGGTTTGTTGCCTTGCACTGTCTGTTGGATTCTGTGGCGAGTCATATATCTGCAATATCAGTTATCTTTAATGTCACATATTAAATGCACTGACATAAACTGCCAAAAATAGTGCCCAACATTGAAAGTACAGTATAAAACTTTGATGTTTTGTTGAGCTCACCTGGGAGAGGCAACGAGTGCAATATCCCACCAGCAAAATGTCTTGGTGGTTGACAGTAAAGAAGTCACAATTATTGTAGTTTTGTTGTGTTCGGAAGTAGCGGCGCTGCCCTAGCAGCTGCGGCTCACCTGAGTCCGTCTGTTTTTTATTTATCTTTGTTGTCCTTGTCCTGTTTTAGCCAGTTAATTTGAGTTGTTAGTTTGTGAGTGAGTGAGTGTGTGTGTGTGTGGGGTGGGGGGGGGGGGGGGGAGGGGGAAAGGGGGTGGGAGAAACTTGCTTTTAGTCTCTTCCTTCAGGGGGGATGCAACTTTTTTTGTCGTATCCCCTGTCTCCGTCTGCGCTGAGGCCTAATGGCGGAGCTGGCGGCCTCCAACTACGACCGACCCAAGACTCCGGAGGAAGAGCCAGCCAGGACTTACCAGCGCGAGGCTGGCCGACTACAGGGCTGTGGTGAGCTCAGGCAGTGGTGACAGCCTGACTCGGGGCTATGGCGGTCTCCGGCAGCGGTGACGGTCTGACTTGGGGCTCAGGAGGTGTCCCGGTGGTGGTGACGGCCTGATTCGGGGCTATGGCGGGCTCCGGCGGCGGTGATGGCCTGACTCGGGGCTATGGCGGGCTCCGGTGGCGGTGACGGCCTGACTCGGGGCTATGGCGGGCTCTGGCGGTGGTGACGGCCTGACTCGGGGCTCAGGAGGTGTCCCGGTGGCGGTGACGGCCTGATTCGGGGCTATGGCAGGCTCCGGTGGCGGTGAAGGCCTGACTCGGGGCTATGGCGGGCTCCGGTGGCGGTGACGGCCTGATTCGGGGCTATGGCGGGCTCCAGCGGCGGTGACGGCCTGATTCGGGGCTCAGGAGGTGTCCCGGTGGCGACGATGGCCTGACTCGGGGCTCAGGAGATGTGGCGGTGACGGCCTGATTCGGGGCTATGGCGGGCTCAGGTGCCGGTGACGGCCTGATTCGGGGCTATGGCGGGCTCCGGCGGCAGTGACGGCCTGACTCGGGGCTCAGGAGATGTCCTGGTGGCGACGACGGCCTGACTCGGGACTGAGGAGGTGTCCCGCCGGCGACGGCGGCCCGACCTCGGAAGTTCGACCGCGGGGCCAGCAGACAACATCGTTGAGAGCTCACAGGTCACAGGTTGGTGACCTGTTTTTCCAATGCTCCCATGGCAACAGCATCGTCCGCTGAACTGGAGGGCGGCAGCTTCGGCAGCTTCAACCACCCCGGGCCGCGGAGTTCGAACCGGCCCGTTTGCGGAGCATGGATTCAGCCACGGGACTGACTTACTTACCATCACCCGGTGGGGTCACAACATCGGAGGCCTGGATCGCCTCAGAGCAGAGGGAGAGCAAGGAGGGAAGCCACAAAGACTTAAGCCCCTGTCCCACTGTACGAGGTAATTTACGAGTTCTCCCGAGCTTTCCCCTGATTCAAACTCAGAGGATGTCCGTAGCGGGTGGCAGGAGTTCGTGGATGTCTCGTAGCGGCTCGTACGAGTATAAAGTTACCATTTTTTTCACCACAAGTATTTTTCTACTCGTGGACGTTTTTTGCAGGGATGAAAAAATGTCACGAGTTTACCGGATGTCCCGAGTACCTACCGTTACTCGTACGAGCCGCTATATGACATCCACGAACTCCTATTGACCCGCTACAGACATTCTCCGAGTTCGAATTGGAGGAAGACTCGGGAGAACTCATGAATTACCTCGTACAGTGGGACAGGGGCTTTAAGACTTTTGCCTTCCACCACAGTGAGGAGGTGCTTTGTGAACTCACTGTGGTGGATGTTAATTTGTGTTTATGGTGTTTTGTTAATTTACTAAATGTATGACTGCCAGGAACGAAATTTCGTTCAGACCCAAAGGTCTGAATGACAATAAAGGATACTTTACTTTTTTACTTTACTTATCATATACCCAGTTCTACTGGGAAGCTGGGGAATTTCTGCCATAGAGGCTGAAATCTGGCTCATTGACATCCACTTCCAAGAATATAACTAAGTAGAAAAACAGTATTAAAGACCAAAGTGGGTTTATAAAGAGCTGGTTCAGTAAAATCAATATAATGTGTCATTAAGTGTGGATGGTGTGGTTTAATCTCATGCTAAAGGAATGCAATTAGCAGGCAGGTGATTGTCTGTGAAAATACTGATGTGGTTTCTTTAGCGAATTGGGAATGTTTGTGATTGGTGGATGATTGGCAGTGTTACTGACAGGGCCACCCGCAGTTTCCAGGGAGCAACAACTAACTCCAATCCTGTCCTACATCCGTGTCCCACTTTTTCTTACTTTTTCTTGCTAGTTTTCTTGCCCGTCATCTCATCTTCATCATAAACTGGCATTGCGTGCACTGTGTACAGTTGGGGAATAAAGAAGTCAATTGTAAGAAAGAAACTGACATGTTAACAACTGACAAGTTAACAAATTACTCACAAGGTCAAAAGGAATAGGAGTAGAATTAGGCCATTTGGCCCATCAAGTCTACTCCGCCATTAAGTCATGGCTGATCTATCTCTCCCTCCTAACCCCATTCTCCTGCCCTCTCCCCATAGCCTCTAACACCTGTACTAATCAAGAATTTATCTATCTCTGCCTTAAAAATATCCACTGACTTGGCTTTCACTGCGTTCTGTGGCAAATAATTCCACAGATTCACCACCCTCTGACTAAAGAAATTTCTCCTCATCTCCTTCCTAAAAGAACATCCTTTAATTCTGAGTTTATTTGGAGACACAAGGAACTGCAGATGCTGGTTTACAAAAAGCACATAAAGTGCTGGAGTAACTCAACAGACTAGGCAGTATCTCTGGAGGATTTATTATGGGGAACAAGGAAATGGCAGACGAGTTGAATATGTACTTTGGATCTATCTTCACTAAGGAGGAAACAAACAATCTCCCTGATGTACTAGTGGCCAGAGGATCTGGGATGATGGAGGAACTGAAGGAAATGCAGATTAGGCAGGAAATGGTGTTGGGTGGACTGATGGGACTAATAAATCCCCTGGGCCTGATGGTCTGCATCCCAGGGTACCTAAGGAGGTGGCTCTGGAAATAGTGGACGCATAGGTGATCATTTTCCAATGTTTTATGCATTCTGGATCAGTTCCTGGGGATTGGAGGGTAGCTAATGTTATTCCACTTTTTAAGAAAGGCGGGAGAGAGAAAACAGGGAATTATAGACCAGTTAGCCTGACATTGGTGGTGAGGAAGATGCTGGAGTCAATTATAAAAGATGAAATAGCGGCACATTTGGATAACAGAAGCAGGATCGGTCCAAGTCAGCATGGATTTACGAAGGGGAAATCATGCTTGACTAATCTTCTTGAATTTTTTGAGGATGTAACTAGGAAAATGGACAAGGGAGAGCCAGTGGATGTAGTGTACCTGGGCTTTCAGAAAGCATTTGATAAGGTCCCACATAGTAGATTAGTAGGCAAAAGTAGAGCACATGGTATTGGGGGTAGGGTGCTGACATGGGTAGAAAATTGGTTGGCAGACAGGAAATAAAGAGTAGGGATTAACGGGTTGCTTTAAGAATGGCAGGCAGTGACTAGTGGGGTACCGCAAGGCTCGGTGCTAGGACCGCAGCTATTTACAATATACATTAATGATCTAGATGAAGGGATTAAAAGTAACATTAGCAAATTTGTAGATGACACAAAGCTGGGTGGCAGTGTGAACTGTGAAGAGGATGCAGGGTGACTTGGACAGGGTGGGTAAGTGGGCAGATGCAACACAGATGCAGTTTAATGTGGATAAATGTGAGGTTATCCACTTTGGTGGCAAAAACAAGAAGGCAGATTATTATCTAAATGGTGTCAATTTGGGAAAAGGTGAAGTACAATGGGATCTGGGGATCCTTGTTCATCAGTCATTGAAAGAAAGCATGCAGGTACAGCAGGCAGTGAAGAAAGCGATTGGCATGTTGGTCTTCTTGACAAGAGGTGTTGATTATAGGAGCAAAGAGGTCCTTCTGCAATTGTACAGGGGTCGAGTGAGACCACACTTGGAGTATTGTGTCCAGTTTTGGTCTTCAAATTTGAGGAAGGACATTCTTGCTGTTGAGGGAGTGCTGCGTAGGTTCACTAGGTTAATTCCCAGGATGGCGGGACTGTCATTGTTTGATAGAATGGAGCGGCTGGGTTTGTATACGCTGGAATTTAAAAGGATGAGATGGGATCTTATTGAAACATATAAGATTATTAAGGGTTTGAACATGCTAGAGGCAGGAAACATGTTCCCGATGTTGGGGGAGTCCAGAACCAGGGGTCACAATAAGGGGTAAGCCATTTAGAACAGAGATGAGGAAACATTTTTTTACAGAGAGTTGTGAGTGTGGAATTCGCTGCCTCAGAGGGCAGTGGCTGGTTCTCTGGATGATTTCAAGTTAGATAGAGCTCTTAAAGATAGCGGAGTCAGGGCATATAGGGAGAATGCAGGAACGGGGTACTGATTGTGGATGATCAGCCATGATCACATTGAATGGCGGTGCTGGCTCAAAGGGCCGAATGGCCTACTCCTACACCTATTGTCTATTGTCTATTGACATGGATAGAAGACGTTTCAGGTTGGGACCCTTCTTGAGACTGATTGTAACCCTTCCCCGTTTTGATCCACCTCGCAGAGATAAAGAGATTTATCAGAATGCAAACAGGTCTAATGGATTCAGCTGTGGGGAGGGGGTTACAGGTGCTTGGCTTGTTCTCTTCCTCAGAGCAGCTGACAGACAGACACTGGTGGGATAGTTAAAGAGAAGCCAGTTCCATTGACAAGAGGTCAGGCGGGCTAATTGGCCAAAGAACCAGAAGGTTGAGAAGGCATTTTTCTTACACTGTGAGTCGTTACAATCTGGTATTTGCAGATTGAAGGAATCGGAGGAAGTTGATTCCGTCTCGGCTATCAGCAAAGAACAGGATGTATGCTTGGAAAGGAAATGGTTGCAAATTTCTACAGGAAGGAACAACAGACTGGATACAATGGGTCTGCAGTGTTGGGAGGTGCCCTACGTCTCTGAACTTTATAGCTTTGCCTGACAGTGGCCAGGCATAGATCAGAGCTGCTCTTCCCAAGTTCACCTCACACTTTCTGTTTGTCAGTAATCAATCTAAAGCCTTGAGCCTAGGATGGGTCCTCTCAACACAACATGATGTCTGTCATTGTTGGTGCAGTAATGTTCTCAGTGACCAGCTGGGATGAATAAATGCTCCTTCACAAGCCCAAGGAGAAGTGGATCTGTCCAGGACCTTAATGCAACCATAAACTGATAGGCAGGAACACATCTTTAGAAGTACAAGGCCAGTTTGAGATCCATTCGCTGAGGGAACACAGCACACTCAGCAACTGATATGCTCTCACACTGGTGAGTGTCCATTGGATTTTGTATAAGGTGGCACCTGTTAGTGCTCTCTGATATCTCTCTCAAACCAACACTAGTGATCTGCTCCTGAACCTGGTGTGTAATGGATGTATGAGAGGTTATTACAGAGCAACAGAAACATGAATTCTCCTCCAGTCCCCTGGAATGTTTTGCTGTGTTAAGGAGAATCTGAGAATGAAAGCTGTTGTTGTTGACTTCAAAAGCATCTTCCAAACCATCACTCGACCTTGTAGAGCCTTCTTCTTGCCAACGTACAGTGATAGTTTTACCAACCACCCAGAGATTCCTGGTGTAATCCCATAAACTGATGACCTCTCTACAATTCCACCAATCGCACCATTGTTAGAGTCCATTTAAAAGGTTGAGGTTACGGAGTACTTAGAAGTTTATGATAAAATAGGCTGAAGTCAGCATAGTTTTGTGAAGGGGAGAACTTGCCTGATGAATCTGTGGGAATGCTTTGAAGAACTAAATAGCAGGACAGATTTTCAGAAAGCCTTTGATAAGGTGCTGCACATGAGGCTGCTAAAGAAGATGAGAGCCCATGGTATCAAAATAAAGATACCAGCATGGATAGGAGGTTGGCTGGATGGCTGGAGGCAAAGAGTGGCAATAAAGGGGGCTTTATCTGGTTGTCTGCCAGTGACAAGCAGAGTTCAACAGGGGTCGGTGCTGTATCTGCTACTCTTCACATTGTGTATCATTGATTTGGATGGGGATTGAAGGCTTTATGGCCAAGTTTGCAGAAGATACAAAGATAGCTGGAGGGACAGGTAGTATATAGAAAGCAGAAGCTTTGGGCAGTTTGGGAGAGTGGGCAGAGAAGTAGCAGATGGAATACAGCGTAGCAATGTGTGGAAGCATGCATTTTGGTAGTAGGAATAAAGGCATAGACTATTTTCTTAATGGGGAGAGAATTCAGAAATCAGAGGCGCAAAGGGACACGAGAGTGCAGGGGCAGGAATCCCCAAAAGTTAATTTGAAAGTCGAATCAGTAGTAAGGAAGGCACAAGCAATGCTGGCATTTATTTTGAGAGGACTAGAATATAAAAACAGGGATGGGGTAATGCTGAGGCTTTAAAATATGTTGGTGAGACCATATTTAGAGTAAGGTGACCAATTTTGAGCCCCATATCTGTGGAAGGAAATGCTGATGCTGGAGAGGGTCCAGAGAAGGTTTACAAGAATTATCCCAGGTTGAGTGGGTTAAGATATGATGAGTGTTTGACGACACTGGGCCTCTACTCTCTGGGACCACATTGAAACTTACCGAATAGTGTAAAGCTTGGATAAAGTGGATGTGGAGAGGATGTTTCCACGTGGGAGGGTCTAGGACCTCAGGTTATAGCCTCAGAATTAAAGGACATTAAAGGATTCATTGCCTTAGAAGGTTGTGGAGGCTGGCAATGGATATTTTTAAGGCAGAGATAGATAGATTCTTGATTAGTATGGGTGTCAGGGGTTATGCAGAGGACAGGATAATGGGGTTAAGAGGGAAAGATAGATTAGCCATGATTGAATGGCGGAGTAGACTTGATGGGCCTAATTCTGCTCCTATTACCTATGAACCTATGAGCTTATTGTTGTGGTACTTCCCAAGGACAACGAAGACCAAAAAGCCAAGTAAGGGAAGAAGGAATGGAAGGTCGCGCTTAGTAGGTGAGATGTAGGAACGTAGGAAAATGCACAATGGGAGTGTCAATGGATTGAGAACTGGCTTATCCCTAGAAGAGGGCAGTGGTATAAGTGTGTCATTATGGTTAGAGGTCTGTGACTAGTGTAGGGAGCATTGCTAGGACCTCTGATGTTGTGATATACATAAATGGCTTGGACAAAAAAGTTTGAGTTAGTTAGTAAGTTTTCAGATGACACAAAATGAGTGGCTGTTAAAGAATATAGAAGGATTTAAATCAGTTACCGATATAGGCGGACAAATGGCAGATGGAGTTTAATCCGGACAAGCGTGATGTGTTGTGCTTTGAGAGATCAAATGTATATATAGTTAACAGTAAGACACTTAACAACATTGATGTACAGAAGGATTTTGGTGTCCAAGTCCATAGCTCCATGAAAGTAGTTGTACAAGTAGATAGAGTGGTAATGAAAGCATATGGTATACTTGCCTTCATCAGTTGGAACATCAAATATAAAAGTCAAGAAGTTATGTTGCAGTTTTATAAATGTTTGGTTTGGCTCCATTTGGAGTATAGTCTTCAGTCCTGGTCCCCCCATTAGAGGTAAGATGAGGAAGCTTTGGCGATATTGTTTGCTGCTGGATTAGAGGACATTATTTATTAGATGAGACGGGGCAAATTTGGATTGATTTCTTTGGAGTGTCAAAGGCTGAGGATAGACCTGATAGAAGTACATACAATTACGAGAGGGTAGAGGGACAGAATATTTTTCTCAGTGTTAAATACTGGAAGCATAGCTTTAAGGTGAGAGGGGAAATAGTTAAAGATGTTGTGCAAGGCAACTTGTTTAACAGAGAAAATAGTAGGTGCCTGGGATGTGCTGCCATGTGTGGTAGTAGGCATGATAGTGGCATTTAAACTGCTTGTGGACACGCACTTGAACATACAGGGAATGGAAGGATATGGATCACTTGTAGGCAAAGGGGATTAGTTTAGTAAGCATCATGTTCAGTACATATATCATGGGCCAATGGGCCTGCTCCTGTGTTATGTAGTTCTATGTAGTAACATAGAGCAGATGGGCTGAATGGCCTCTGTGTTGTCTACAAACAAATTCTGAAAAAGGTCTCGATTTTGCCCTGGCAATGTACATCAAACTGCTCCATGTCCCTGCCCCCCAAGATGTTCGTATTGTATGGATTACACCGAAGACTGACTGATTAACTGATACATCTGACCTTGTATGCACCAGTGGCTAAGTGATCTGTTTACCTCAGCTGAGCTGCTGTGAATCGTCAATTCCACTGTGAGCGTTGTGAACAGCACGTCCCAACAATGTGTGCTTTATCCATGCATTTGGGAAACTTTTCTCTTCAGAAAGGAGCAGTGAGTAATTCACTTTTAATTCACCAAAAAGACAAAGATACTTCATTGAGTGGGCAGCTTTCCAAAAGGGGAAAAAAAGACCAGTGAGCCTACTCCATTGATGTAAATTTACATTTATGGAAACCAGAAAAGCAACTAATTTATATTGCTGGATTACAGCATTCAGGGAATGAAAAGTCCTTGCCTTCTCTTTAGACTAGCTTCATCAAAAGAGCGTGGTTGGATCAGCTGTGTGATGCAGAAATGGCTCTTGTTTGCAAGTGATATCCTCGGGTGATTGCCCCAGACAAAGGCTGCTTTTCTTAATTTGGCTGACTGGAGGGTGAGAAAATGCTAGGAGTTAAGGGCCTGTCCCACTTGGCCGTCATTTGTGCACCATTTACGTGACCTGGTAGCATGTGGGTAGCATGTAGGTAGCGTGTGGGTAGCGCGGGACGGGCGCATGGAGTGGCGTGGAGGAGTGCAGAGTTGCGTGCGGTATCGTGCAGCATGAGGATTTCGTGCTGCATTAAATCTTCGCGCCCGAAACGTCACCCATTCGAACCCTTCTTCAGACTGAAACATCATCCATTCCTTCTCTCCAGAGATGCTGCCAGTCCCGCTGAGTTACTCCTGCATTTTGTGTCTATCTTCAATTTAAACCAACACCTGCTGTTCCTTCCCACAGATTAATTTGGTCTGCAGCTTGCTACTTTTCATTCACCTCTTTTTTTTGAATAGGGGCATTACGTCTGCAGTTTTCCAATTGCTGGCACCACTCAAGAAACGGGAACATTTTAGAAAATCATCGTAAATATCATAAACTGGGTATTCAAATGACCACGCACTCTAGACGGCTGTGCAGACGCATGATGATGCGCGCGACTGTCACGCGTCAGTCACTACTGGCCTGTTGCGTAAATGACGGCCAAGTGGGACAGGCCTATTAGGCTGAACTGAGTCAGTGAAGGCACAGAGAGACTGTGAGACATTCTGCAGGCCTGGAACTGCTTGCCCCTTGGCTTGCAATGCAAGTTGGCTCCCCTCCAAAAGGTTGAGCTAATTTCTTTTTTTCCAAGTGGATTATTTTAATTTTGTGCAGCGTTCTCAAGTTTTTCGTGGAGCATGCTTTTCTAGGAGTTGATTTCTCGGGTGTGCTGCCTGGCAGCTAACATTCACCATAGAAATCGTGACAGTGCCTTGTTCATGTGTCTTCCCCGCTTGCAGACATTCCTCTGCCCAATGGAGTTCGCAGTTAGCGGGACTGACTACAAACTCTGGGTCTGGCCTTGTATCCTGCTCTAATTGGATTGAACTCCCTGTGTGGATTAGAGCTTTCATTGCGCCATTAAGACATTACACATAAATCCCAAGGTAAGCTGCTGATGTCTGGCTTTATATTAGTCAAGGACCAGAGCTGCAATTCCTTACAATTCAAGTTTATGTGTTATTCCTGCACTGATGGTGTTCAGTGTAAGACTCAATGCATATTACATGCTCCTTGGGAGCTGCGTTCTGTGAGTTGGATGATGCACCGTTGTGCAAGCAAGTATAGCTGCAGGAATACTGTGAAGGGTGGAATGTGTGAGGGAGGAAGGAGATGCAGATTTTCCACGGATATTCTTCAAGAAACGCATGACTTTCAATAGCTTAGAACGCATTATAGGGCCACTGACGTACAAAGAGTGAGCACATCATGCGGTTAAGTTAAAACAATAAAGAGTAGCTGAAAATGCCTGCAGGAAGCTTATATGACATTTACAGATATGCATGATACTTGGTATCTTTGTTTATTACAGATTCCCATTACACAAATGAAGTGTGAAGGAAACATATTGTCAAGAGATTTTACTCTGTTATCCATGGATATTTTAACTAATGTTATGGGAAATTCAGTAAACAAGTATCTATTCCTTTAACAGGATGTTAATATTCCTTTACAGACGTTCCAACAAAAAGCTGACGTTTACTGGATAGTTGAGTGATATGTAAAGATGTTCCATTCAAAATTAGTGCCTCACCCATTAGATCTGGATTGCAAATCCCACCATAGCCTGCAACAGCTATTTATCTTATTTTACTGGCTTAGTTGACTTGGGCTTGGATTAGACCTTTGGCTCACCCTCATAATGGGTGGACCAGTGATCAGTGGTGACACATCTACAACACGTCATAACATCAGCTTCCAAAGCAAGGGACCTGGAGACAGAGCGAACGTCGTTTGGTCGTTCAGCTCTGAACTTGTCTTTTATTCCTTCAATTCCCTGCCTGAACAAAGCAGCTGTTAAATAGCTTATTGAGATATTTGTGTCTTGAGGCTATTTGAGAGCATTAATTACTTTGCCACGACATTCCGGGAACCTGCAATTTTCCGACACTTGAAGACCAACATCAATCATTAAAGGAGAAGATTGCATGGAAGACATATTTCCAGATTCAAATGGTGGTTCAAAATTGTTTTGCGACTCTATGGATTCTGGTATTTCTACAGCATTCATTTTATTCCTATGGGAGTCATGGACTTTGTTGGAAATACCAGCATTTAATGCAAGCCTCGCCTTCTTTCCGCAGCATATTATAGCGGAGTGACGTATAGAGTGATGTATATGTTTTGGGGCCAGTATTGCCCTGTTTTTGTTGGCTATGTGCCCTGGAAACAACTGAACAAGCAGTCTTTGATGAAGTGTTCATTGCAACCAGGGTTTGAATTGAGTTCCATTAGCATTAAAAGATGGCCCCATCAGTCTGTCCATCCATAACTTGCACTGGCCAAATAACCGACCAAAGCACATGTCCTTTGATGTGAGGGGAAACCAGAACACCTGGAGGGAACTCATGTGGTCACAGGGAGAACGTGCACACTCCACACAGATAACAGAGGCACAAGGGTATGCAGGCGTTTGAATCGGT
Source organism: Raja brachyura (assembly GCA_963514005.1). The sequence goes on along the minus strand of OY740787.1, from coordinate 39,535,764 downwards.
AGCAAAGGAAGGAGAGCAGCTAGAGGATCTCAGCAGGTCAGGCAGCATCTGTGGATGGAAATGGACATATGATGTTCCGAGTCAGGAGATTTAATCTAGACTGAGGGAGTAAAGGAGAAGTACAACGAAGTGGGGGAAGAGAAATGGGGCAAAGAGCGAGCAAGCGATATGTGGATAGAGCTGAGAAAAGGTTGATTAGTGTTGGTGTGGCCTCCTCTATATCAGAGAGGCTGAATGTACACAAGACAATTGCTTTGCTCAGTGCTTTGTCTGCTGTGCCCAGCCATCAAAATCCAGCCATTTCCCTTCCTATTCATGCACCGATCTGTCTGTCTTTGGCTTCACACTTGGAGCATTGTGTGCAGTTTTGGTCCCCTAATTTGAGGAAGGACATTGTTGCTATTGAGGGAGTGCAGCGTAGGTTCACAAGGTTAATTCCCTGGATGGCGGGACTGTCATATGCTGAGAGAATGGAGCGGCTGGGCTTGTATACTCTGGAATTTAGAAGGATAAGAGGGGATCTTATTGAAGCATATAAGATTATTAAGCGTTTGGACACGCTAGAGGCAGGAAGCATGCTCCCGATGTTGGAGGAGTCCAGAACCAGGGGCCACAGTTTACGAATTAGGGGTAAAGCGTTTAGAACGGAGATGAGGAAACACTTTTTCACACAGAGAGTTGTGAGTCTCTGGAATTATCTGCCTCAGAGGGTGGTGGAGGCCGGTTTTCTGAATACTTTCAAGAGAGAGCTTGATAAGACTCTTAAAGATATAGGAGTCAAGGGATATGGGGAGAAGGCAGGAACAGGGTACTGATTGTGGATGATCAGCCATGATTACATTGAATGGCGGTGCTGGCTTGAAGGGCCGAATGGCCCACTCCTGTGTCTATTGTCTATTGCCCTCCACCACTGGGGTGAGGCAAAACACAAACTAGAACAGCACATATTCTTCCTGCGTATAATACAACCCAAAGTTGTGACCATTGATTTCTCTAATTTCAGGTAACCTGCACCTCCCCAGTCCTTTTCTCTCTCCTTCTATCTACCCTGGCTCTCTCTCATCCTCTGTCACCATCTCCATGATTCAGTCTCGCCATCAATTGCTTCTCACCCACATTCACCTATCTACCTCTCGCTCACTCCTCTCCCCCCTCCTCTTTATACTGGCTACTTCTCCTCTGCCCTTTCAGGCTAAATGGACATTCTTAACCAAAAACATTAATTATCTATGTCTCTCCACAGATGCTGCCTGACCCATTGAGTTCCTCCAGCTGTTCTACTTTTTTCCCCTTTTGGAACTGTGCCAGAGATAGGGATTGAACCTGGATCACTGGAGGAGCCGTGAGCCAGCTGCTCTAGCTGCCGTGCCACCCACACTGCTCAGTACCAAAGGCAATGTCCCTTGTGCTTTATTTGTATGAGATTCTTATAACTTTGTGTGGAGGATATTTAGTTCTCCACCAATGCCTCATTTGAAAATTGTTGTGCGGCACTCCTTGCATCCGTGTTTGATCAGCTCCTGGGTGTGGCTTGTGAACCCACTACCTTCTGAATCAGAGCAACAATTATCTGTGATTCCCATGGTGGATCGAAACAGTCCTTTGATTGAAGTGCAGGCCATGCAGTTGTTGGCTGCTCTCGGAGTATTGGGCAATAATTTTTAAGGGTCTCTCACTGGGAGTTCCCTCTCATGTGGCCCCGAATCTGTCCAGGCTCCAAATACTAGCAGTTGCAATAAATTATTTAAAAAAGTTGATTCAGCTGGCAAAGCTCCATTTTATTAGAAGGAACATTATTTAGGATTGAGATGTTAGGAAGATCAGCAAGTGGCTTTGACCTTTTGATGACTCTCTGTGTAAACATATCCAGATCACTTTAACCAGAAATGCGCAGGTAAAGAACGAGTTTGATATTTCTTGATCAGGAAGGTTAATACTCCCCATCTCTTCACAGCTGCTGCCTGATGTGCGGAGCATTTCTATTCTTTTGAAGGGATTTCTATTCTTTGTTGTTTTATGTTACTTGTTTCCAACACTGCAGTGTTTTGACTTTGCTAGGCTGGAGCCCATGGATTACCTGGAACCTCTGACCCATAATATCCACAGGTACAACAAAAATCTTGCTTGCAGCAGCATCATAGGCATGTAGACTCAGATAGCACATTAAAACACAAATTATAGATAAATTACATATACATTTTATAAGACAGTGAAAAGACAAAAATACACAATTAGAAAAAAAGTTCACAGTAGAGCTAGAGGTGACTTGTGGTGTTCCAATGCCGAGATAGGATTAGGTCTGTGCAGGTTGATTCAAGAACTTAACAGTTTAGTTTAGTTTCAAGATACAGCTCCGGAAACAGGCACTTCGGTCCACCGGGTCCGCGCCGACCAGCGAACCCCGCTTATTAACACTGTCCTACACACACATTAGGGATAATTTTTACATTTACCAATCAATTTATCTACAAATCTGTACATCTTTGGCCTGAATGGTGGGAATGCTTGCTGATAGATGATGCCTTCTTGAGGCAGCGACTCATGTAGATGCTTTCGATGGAAATGGGGGGGGGTTGTTGTGCCTGTGATGGACCTGGTTGAGCCCAGCATTCTCTGTTGCCTCTTGCCTTTCACAAGGTGAGGGGGAAAGTTTAGTGGAGATGTATGAGGCACATTTGTTAAACAGAGTAGTTGTGGCCTGGATCACATTGCCAGGGCTGGTAGTATTGGTAGATATGATAGTGGCCTTCAAGAGACCTTTAGATGGGCACATGGAAGTGCAGGGAATTGAAGGATATGGATCATGTACAAGCAAATCAGAATCAGAACCACACTTTATTCGCCAAGTATGTTTTGCAACATACGAGGAATTTCATTGGCCTGGTCAGCCACACAATTAAAAGCAACAGATCACTCGAAAACACATTTTAACATGAACATCCACTACAGCGACTCCTACATATTCCTCACTGTGATGGAAGGTGAAATAAAGTCCCTTCCCTTAGTATCTCCTCGGTCGTGGGCCTCGAGCCCCCGTTGACAGGATGATCTTGACTCCCGTAGCCGGCGGCGTTCGGGCCCTCCGAGGCGATCAGCTCCTGCACCGAGGGAATGTCAGCTCCCCTGCGCCGGGCGATCAAACCTCGCGTCGGGGCTGGTCGAACCTTCTGCGACGTTGGAGCTTCCCGACTAGCCTCTCCTGACTGCGAGCTTGATGGTAAGTCCACACGCCACGGTGGGAGCGAACCCAGGCAAGGGATCAGCTCCGATGTTAAGTCTGCGCCCCGCGGTGGGGCTAACGACAGTCCGAGGAGACTTCCAGCTCCATCGATGGTAGGCCACAGAGCGTCTGGAGAATGTGATCTGAAAATTAATCACATCTCCGGCATGCTAAGTACCTGAAAAAAAGTTTCCCCTGATCCCCTCCCCACTCCCCCGCATAAAACAAACTGAAGAACATTAAAACAAACTTTTAACACACTAAAAAATAACAAAATGAATGGAAAAAACGAACAGACTGCTGGCAGGGCAGCCATCGCCCCGGCATCCCTGAAATGAGATCAGTTGAACTAGGCTTCGTGTTTGGCACAAACATTGTGGGCTGAATGGCCGTTCTTGTGCTGTACTGTTCCATGTTCTATGTTCCTGTGCATTGGAATTGCCGAACCATGATGCAAACCAGTCAGGATACTTTCCTCACTGGTTGCATCGGTTTCCAACTGTTACTCCGCTCCTTTGCTGCAATTCATAGAAACATAGAAAAATAGGTGCAGGAGTAGGCCATTCGGCCCTTCGAGCCTGCACAGCCATTCAATAATATCATGGCTGATCATCCAACTCAGTATCCTGTACCTGCCTTCTCTCCAAACCCCCTGATCCCTTTAGCCACAAGTGCCACATCTAACGCCCTCTTAAATATAGCCAATGAACTGGCCTCAACTACCTTCTGTGGCAGAGAATTCCAGAGACTCACCACTCTCTGTGTAAAGAATGTTTTCCTCATCTCGGTCCTAAAGGAATTCCCCCTTATCCTTAGACTGTGACCCCTTGTTCTGGACTCCCCCAACATTGGGAACAATCTTCCAGCATCTAGCTTGTCCAACCCCTTAAGAATTTTGTAAGTAAAAATCAACCGCATCACGTCAGAACTTGACTGCCAAGTAGTTTCAGCCCACGTCCAGAGACCTGGATAAAGAGAACTGTGGTTGACTCTGCAGTGCAGTACTGAGGGAGTGCTGGTCTAGCAGATGATCTGGGATTACTCATCCTCATAGCTGTGGCTTTTGACCTTATGTGAGAAGACAAGACCATCTTGGCTCTAAACTGTTTCCTGGTGCTATCTTGGCCAGGAGACAGAGGCTCCCAATGGTGCTTGGGGTCTGAAAAGCTGAAGCCCTACTGAGTCACTACTTACTGGAGAGAGGCCATAAAAATGTGTCTGAAAGGTTACGTTGCAAAATCCAGGCAGGAGTGGGAGGGCTGGTGGAGGCTGGGGGATGAAGTGTTGAAACCAGACTTTTTTCATCATATAAAAACAGAAACGGAGGAACAACTGAGCCACTCAAGCAACATATGTGGAGAGAGAAACTAGCCAATGTTTCAGGTCAGGGGCTCTTCCTCAGGACTGTGGGGAGGGTAGGCATGTTACAGATTTCAGAGAGTTGGGGGGAGTGAGGTGGAAGACAATAGACTATCATGAGATAGATTAGGACAGATCAGGTGATATGGAGGATGAGCACTGACTGTCAGCGAGGCATTTTAAAGAAATAGGATGAGAAGGTGATACCAGCGCAATGACGAGAGAACAGTTCACCTGAAACTGGAGAATTCACATCAGAAGAATGGCTTGAACCCAAAACGTTGCCTATCCATGTCCTCCAAAGATGCTGCCTGACCTGCTGAGTTACTCCAGCATTTTGTGATTTTTTAAATAAACCAGCATCTGCAGTTCCTTGTGTCTGGAGATTTCAAATGATCATTTTAGAAGGTTGGAAAGGACCCACAGATGATAAGATCTTCTTGTTTATGTTAGTCCTTGTAGTGGCAGACAGATCACAATGGGTATGGGAGTGAGGATTATAGTGGCTGTAACAACAGCCCAGGATCAATCCTGTGCACCAAGTGAAGGAGCTCCACCTGCTCCTATCTCTTATGAACATGAACATTCAAAGAGAAAATCAGGAGAAACTGGAGACTCAAGGAACTGAAAATGCTTGAGTGGAACGGGTCAAGCAGCATCATTGGAGGGCGATGTTTTGGGTCTGGACCCTTCTTCAGCCTGGCGTTTCAGGTCAGGACCCTTGTTCAGACTGCCTTGAAACTTCAGAAGTTGTTTACACTGGAGAAGGTCTGTAATTGAAGAATACAGACTTGAACAGCAAAGAAAGCAGAAGGCAGATGAGAGAATAGTTATTTTTAGGTGGTGATATAATACGACATACAATAATGAAGCATAGCACTGCTAGCTGTAGTGCTATGCTGCCTTGACTGCACTCTGTTAATGCCTGACCACAGAGCTGTGTTGACCCATGTAACATTCATCATTTTTTTACAGCCCCTGACTCCCCCTGAGCAACTGAGGAACTGCCGCCAATTATTGCAAAATTCGGCAAGTTCTGTATTGTGGGCCTGATGTCAGTTGCAACCCAGTGAATGCAGCCACAGTTCATTCAACACATACCCAGCTGCAGAAAAAGGAAAAGAAAATACTTTGATTTGTTCTGGCTGGGCGGAATTTAATCCAGGTCGTAAGGATGAAAGGATTATATGCTCAGGCACTACATTACTCTGCTCTTACACGCTATTGAATCATAGTCACACTCCCATCCCATGCTCCCTGCAGCTGAAGATCATCGCTTTGATCTATTTTCAATGTTCTTGATGAAAATTACCCGGTACTCATTTTGTGATACGTTCACTCATGATATTTTGCCACCAATAGAATGAAATGCTAAAGGATGATCCAACTTACTTGGAGCCGTGACAAAGGAGACATGGAAACAGGAGTCGGCTGTTTGGCCCTTTGTGTCTGTTCTGCCATCTTAACAGAACATCTCTTATCTCTGTTCCACTTTCCTGCACTAACCCCACAGTTGCTTCCTCTACCCTCCATCAACATTCCTAAAACGAATGAGATGGCCTTTATCATCCTGCTATTAGTGGGATCTTGTTTTCCACTCAGCAACAACTTGAGTCTGACAACCATTAGCTGTGAGAGGTGCCAGATCGATGGAATCTAATCTTTTTTTCTTGCATTGAGAGGCAGAAGTATTCTGCCAAAGGGGGGACAGTGGTCCAGCTGGTAGAGATGCTGCCTCATTGCTCCAGAGATCCAGTTCAATCCTGACCTCTGGAGTTGTCTGTATGGAGTCAGAGTGGCATACAGCACAGATACAGTCCTTTTGGTCCATCGCATCTATGCCAGCCATCATGCTTATCTATAGAGACCGCTCCCACTGTAACTCCTTGGTCAATTCGTCCCTTCCCACCCCCTCTCCGGGCACTTTCCCTTGCAACCGCAAGAAATGTTACACTTGTCACTTTACCTCCCCCCTTGACTCCATTCAAGGACCCAAGGAGTCTTTCCAGGTATGGCAGAGGTTCACCTGCATCTCCTCCAACCTCATCTATTGCATCCGCTGCACGAGTTGTCAGCTGCTCTACTTTGGTGAGACCAAGCGTAGGCTTGGTGATCGCTTCGCCGAACATCTCCACTAGGTTTGCAATAACCAACCTGATCTCTTGGGGAGCTCAGCACTTCAACTCCCCCTCCCATTCCAAATCCGACCTTTCTGTCCTCGGCCTCCTCCATGGCCAGAGTGAGGACCACTGTAAATTGGAGGAGCAGGACCTCATATTTCGCTTGGGCAGTTTGCACCCCAGTGGTATGAACATTGATTTCTCTAATTTCAGGTAGTCCTTACTTTCTCCTCCACTTCTCAGCTCTCCCTCAGCCCACTGGCTCCTCCTCTTCCTTTCTTCTTCCCGCCCCCCCCAACCCTCACATCAGTCCATAGATGCTGCCTCACCCCCTGAGTTTCTCCAGCATTTTTGTCTACCTTCGATTTTCCAGCATCTGCAGTTCCTTCTTAAACATGCTTATCTACACTATTCCCACTAGCCTACATTAATTCCATGTTCCTCTGTGCACTGCTGATTCAAGTACCTATCCGATTTAGACGCGGGAACTAAATGTGACATCTCCAAGTTTGTGGATGACACAAAGCTGGATGGCTGTGTGAGCTGCGATGAGGGTGCTATGAGGCTGCAGGGTGACTTGGATGGGTTGGGTGAGTGGGCCGATGCATGGCAGATGTAGTATAATGTGGATATATGTGAGGTTATCCACTTTGGTGGCAGGAGCCGGAAGGCCAATCATTATCTGAATGGTGTCAGATTAGGAAAAGGGGAGGTGCAAAGAGACCTTGGTGTGCTTGTACATCAGTCACTAAAAGTAAGCATGCATGTACAGCAGGCAGTGAAGAAAGTTAATTTCATACTAACCTTCATTGTTAGAGAGTTTAGGAGCAATTCGTTCCAATTTGTGATTCCAGTTACCAAGACAGATGTGTACAGCAATTCGTTCTTCCCCCGCACAATGAAAGCATGGAATAATCTCCACCCTACTATAGTTACCCAACCAGATACAACAAAATTTAAGGTAGCTCTTTCTTCCCAAAAAGCCTTTCTGGCTTAAGTCCTCCCTCCACCACCTCCATTTTAATTCCATTTGGAATATTTTGGAGGACCAAGAAACCAAGAACCAAGAAGCAAGGAGGTCATACTGCAGTTGTACAAAGCCCTGGTGAGACCGTACCTGGAGTATTGTGTGTAATTTTGGTTTCTTAATTTGTGGAAGGACATTATTGCTATTGAGGGAGTGCAGCGTAGGCTCACCAGGTTAATTCCGGGGATGGCGGGAAGACATATGATGAAAGAATGGGTCGACTGGGCTTGTATTCACAGGAATTTAGAAGGAAGAGGGGATCTTATAGAAACATATAAAATTCTTAAAGGATTGGACAGGCTAGATACAGGAAAAAAAAATTGCGGTGTTGGGGGAGTCCAGAACCAGGGGTTAAAGTTTAAGAATAAGCGGTGGCCATTTGTGAGGGAGAGCAGAAACAGGCATTTTAATCCATCAAATAATTTGCTGTGTTGCTCTTCCAGGGAGATGCTAAATGCATTTCGTTGTCTCTGTACTGTACAGTGACAATGACAATTAAAATTGAATCTGAATCAAATCTGCACTAACTATCAACCACCCATTTACTCTAATGCTATGTAAATGGCCCTTTTTCATCATCTCACGCCGGAATGCTCTACTCACTACTCACTGCACAATAGGGACAATCCACACCCAATTAACATCCCAAACCTCACGTGGGAGGAAACCAGAGCACCTGGGGAAAACCCACATGCTCAAAGGGAAAATGTACAAACTCCACAGAGACATTCTGCCTTAAAAAGTGGAAACTCTTAATTGATAGTGGTGGCCCATTCTCTCCCCCACTCTCTCCACACCCCCCCCCCCCCCCCCCCAGCTCTGTGTTTCACTCCTCCCTTCCCACTGAGGGCCCCTTCTCTACCATGCAAGCCCAGGAGGTGCAACAGTCGCACTTCTACCTGCTGGACCCACTGTTCCGTGACGCTCACATTTCTTACCAGGTGAACCAGCGATATACTCATACTTCTCACCATTAGTGCACTGTATTTGATGCTCACACTGCAGCTCCCTGCACACCATGGAGACGAAGTGCAGACTGCTTTGTGAAACTCCTCTGTTTAGTCCACAAGCTTCAGCCGAAGCTTCCACTTGCCCGTTGCTATAATTCTCCATCGACGCCCACTCTGACCTCTCTCACCTTCACCTCCCACACTATTCCAAAGGACAGCATTGCATCCTCCAGAAAGATACATTACAGCCTCTGGACTCAGCATCAAGTCCAACAGTCTCAGTTTCCATTTCTGCTATTCCCATTAACACCTCCTCCAGACGGATCTGTGTTTCCTCATTTGTCGCTATGCCAACATCCTTCACCTCGTACCATCACTCCTTATGTCACGTAGACTCTCCTGCACGTAACACAATCATAGCCGCCCCTGTGTCACCCTCCCCTCCTCCTCCCCAGAGCTCTTAAAAAGTATTTATTGTCAACTTTCCCCAAATCCGTTGAACGGAAACATTAACATTGTTTCTCCTTCCACATATGCTTCCTGACCTGCTGACTACATTGTGTTTGTTTAATTTATTATTTTTTGAAATATAAACAAACAGAAGAGGAAAACGATCAACAGTAAAGCAGGAGGTAGACAAAAATGCTGGAGAAATTAAGCGGGTGAGGCAGCATCTATGGAGCGAAGGAAATAGGCAACGTTACGGGTCGAGACCCTTGATTAATAGTGGTGGCCCGAAGGGGCTCGACCCGAAACGTTGCCTATTTCCTTCACTTCATAGATGCTGCCTCACCCGCTGAGTTTCTCCAGCATTTTTGTCTATCTTCAATGTTCCATCATCTGCAGTTCCTTCTTAAACAGTAAAACAGGAAGTTCCTTCTAATAACCAGAAAACTGAAACAATAACGGAAAATGTTGGAAACACTCAACAGGTCAGGCAGCAACTGTGGACAGAAGCATAGATTTATTGCCTCAGGTAAAAGTATTTTTACCAGGACCAGGAAACTGATTAAATAATTTGTAACAAAGCATATGCATGGAATAAAGGAGCTCAGTAGTTTTGTTCGCTGCAGTAACATGGAGGAAAATGCACAATCTCCTGTACTTAATTGGATTAATGGCTCAGTCTGCATCAATTTTGGATTGATAATAATGCTTTAAGGTACTGTAAATGTTTTCAAGAGGAGTATTTCCTGGTTTCATCTTGGATGAGTGGCAGTACATAAACGTCTGAGTCAGAGGGTGCAGGTTTAAGTCCCACTTTGAGCACCTTCCAGGCTAGTAAATCCTGTTAATTCAGTGGGTAATGTCAGTTCCCTTAGGTCACCAGGATGCACACCATCCAAATGCAGCATATTGTTGTTCATCACTGTTTTATTGCCACCATCACGATTGTGAGTTCATGCCAAAAATAACTTATTTGGCTGTAAATCTGCATCTTGGGATGTGCTGCACCGAGTAAGACCATGATGTCTAGAATATACTGTTATGATGTGTACTGAGATGTCTGATTAGACCAATCTCGGTGTCCAACTATATGATAAAGATGTGAGGATCCAGTCGCTTCAATGCTTTTATCAAGATTATCTTTTCTTCTTTGTCTTCCTCCATCCCAGCTTCCTCATATCAACAGAGAACAGTACAGCACAGGAACGGGCCCTTCAGCCCACAATGCTTGTTTTGTTTAGTTTAGTTTAGAGATACAGTGCGGAAACAGGCATTTCGGCTCACCGAGTCCACGCCGACCAGTGATCTCCGCATATTAACACTATCTTATACACAGTAAGGCCAATTTTATTTACATTTACCAAGCCAATTCACCTACATACTTGAACGTCTTTGGAGTGTGGGAGCAAACTGAAGATCTCTGAGAAAACCTACACTGTTACGGGGAAAACAAACTCCTTACAGACAAGCACCCGTATTCAGGATCGAACCTGGATCTCTGGTGCTGCAAGCATTGTAAGGCAGCAACTCTATTGCTGTGCCACAATGCCACCCTAGTTTGTGCCAAACATTATGTCAAGTTAAACTGATCTGATCTGCCTGCCCATGATACATATCCCTCTACTGCCTGCACATCCATGTTCCCATCCAAAAGCCTCAACACTACTATCGTATCTGCCTCCACCACCACCACCACCACCACCCCTGGCAGTGCTTCCCAGGCCTTCACAACTCTTTGTGTAAAAATCTTACCCCGCACATCTCCATTAAACTTTTCCCCTCTTACCTTATAGATATGCCCACTTGTGTTGGACATGTCCACCCTGGGAAAAAGGTTCTGACTGTCTACCCTATCTATGTTTCTCATATGAATGTTTTATGCAGATGCACCAAACAGGATGAGCTAATGGTTGTTGTTCCCAGTGATGTCTGTCAATGAAGAAACTCTTTAGGGATGTTTCAAGAAAGACTTTGAATCTCTTTTTCTGTTTGGCCTCAGTAGCTCTCCATGAAGTAGTTGCTTTGGCATTATGACTTCAGACATCCGCTGCATTATAAGGAGAAAATGAGCTGCATTCATATAGCACATTCTGTATTCACAGCACATCCAAAAGTGCTGCTTTACAGCCGATTAAGTTATTTTTGACATGAACTCATTATCGTGATGGAGGGAATGAAACAGTAAATTTAGACACAGCATTTCCAGGGGTAGCATTGTGATAAGGGGCCAAGTACCTTCAACAATACAAACTTTCTCACACTTGACTCCATTTACACCTCACGCTGCCTCGGCAGGGCCACCAGCATAATCAACGGTGAGTGTCATCCCGGCAAACCCCTCTACTCCCCTCTCTCATCAGGCAAGAGGCACAGAAGTGTGAAAATGCACACCTCCAGATTCAGGGGTAGTTTCTTCCCAGCTGTTATCAGCAACTGGACCATCCTATCAACACCTAGAGAGCAATCCTGAGCTACAATCTACCTCATTTGAGACCCTCGGACTGTCTTTGATCGGACTTTACTGGACTTTATCTTGCACTAGACCAGGCACGTACCATCAGGGTAGGCAAGGTAGGCACTGACTAAAGTTATGAAATGGTAATTATTAAATATAAATAGTAAAGGCATGGGAGAATTATGCCTATCTAAGATATTGATTCTCCGTGCCTTTCATCCACAGCACTTGTAACAGGGGAAGCTCTGTGCAGCCCATGTGCTGTCAGCGCTGCTTCAAGCTGTCAATTTCAAGCGGAGTTGAAGGCAGCAGAAATTCTGCCTTTGCAGCACTGCGCATGAGCAGCAACATGCTGCTTATGCGCATCGCGAGTTTCTTGGCGGGATTTTTGAATATGGATTGCCATCATTTGAATAGTGTCTCAGGAAACAAAGAGTGAAGAATGGATTTAATGTACCAATAACGTGGTAAGTGGATTTCTTGGTGCTTAATTTTTTAAAATACTGTATTTATTGGGGTGGGGGGGGGGGGAAGAACTCCATTCACAGTGTTTGGGGAGTCTGGCGTTGTGAAGGAGGGGATTGGGGTCAATAACACACTTGCCACGTTCAGGTCTGAGTGCAGGTAGATGGGACTAGGTGAGAGTAGGTGTTCAGCACGGAGTAAAAGGGCCGAGATGGCCTGTTTCCATGCTGTAATTGGTATATGGTTTTATTGTAGCCAGGGAGTGAATCAGCTTGGGTGGCTGCTGCACACTCCGGGAACGGACAGCAGAACTGGCCGCCACTTCCGAAGAAGGATGCAGCTCGGGTGACTGACTTTGAGCGGCCGCCGGGACCCAACAGCAGAACCGGCTGCCACTTCAGCCCCTTCAGCTGGTCCCCACTCACCTCTGGCAGTGCTCTCCATCTGAACACCTCTCACCTGCCGCTCGCTGGCCGGCTTCACGCAAATCTTTAAATTCCGACAGCGCGCACACGGGACCAGTTGAGGTTACTCGGCTGTCGGAATTTAAGGATTTGCGGGACGTGGTTGACATTAGCGAAGCCGGCGAGTGGCAGGTGAGAGATGTTCAGGCGAAGAGCACTGCCAGAGGTGAGCAGGTTGGCAGAAGGCGCTGAAGTGTCAGCCGGTTCTGCTGTCGGGTCCCGGCAGCTGCACGCACCCGAGCTGCTTCTATACCCGGAAGTGGCGGCCAGTTCTGCTGTCCGTGCCCGGAGTGCTGTGGCAGCAGTGAGTGAGTTACTGATATGATCTCTGACCCCCCTCCTTTTCAACACTCCTGCCCTCCCCGCATCTTTAACCCCTGGCACAGACTCTCCACATGCTGTGAAAGGAACTCTCCCTCCAAATGGACCCTTGAATTAGTATTGTCATTCAATAAGATGACAACTGATTCAACGTTCCGGTATGCTCCCGTTTTTCCCACCATCTCTCCACCAGCCTTCATCCTCCATCCCCCACCCATTCAGTAATTAAAAAATGAAGGAGATTGAGAAGCCTTGGTAACATTGAATTGTTACTTATTTTATATTTTTTACGAAGGGAACAATCTGCGCATGCGCGGTTTCAGATATTTTTTAAAGCCGGCTGACTGCCTACCTTGAGTAATTACTCACGGCACGTGCCTGCTATGGACTGATGGGAGGGTTGGGGGGGGGGGGGGGGGGGGCGGGAAGAAGAAAGGAAGAGGAGGAGCCAGTGGGCTGAGGGAGAGCTGAGAAACAGACATAGAAACATAGAAATTAGGTGCAGGAGCAGGCCATTCGGCCCTTCAAGCCTGCACCGCCATTCAATATGATCATGGCTGATCATCCAACTCAGTATCCCGTACCTGCCTTCTCTCCATACCCTCTGATCCCCTTAGCCACAAGGGCCACATCTAACTCCCTCTTAAATATAGCCAATGAACTGGCCTCAACTACCCTCTGTGGCGGAGAGTTCCAGAGACCCACCACACTCTGTGTGAAAAAAGTCCTTCTCATCTTTGTCCAAAAGGATTTCCCCCTTATCCTTATGCACTAGACGTTATTCACGTTATTTTCCTCATCATATATCTGTACACAGAAGATGATGCAATTGTAATCATATATTGTCTTTCCGCTGACTGGTTAGCACGCAAAAAAAAAAAGCTATAAACTAAACTCAAACTAAAACTCAAACTCAAGTGTCCTGAATGTGACCTGGACTTGTGCCATCCCCTGCCAGGGGTAGGACCACAACCTTGAGGATTTATGAAGTGTTTGACAATAGACAATAGACAATAGGTGCAGGAGTAGGCCATTCGGCCCTTCGAGCCAGCACCACCATATAATGTGATCATGACTGATCATTCACAATCAATAGCCCGTTCCTGCCTTTTCTCCATATGCCTTTACCCAGCTACCCATAAGAGCTCTATCTAACTCTCTCTTGAAAGCATCTAGAGAAGCAGCCTCCACTGCCCTCTGAGGCAGAGAATTCCACAGGCTCACAACTCTCAGTGTGAAAAAGTGTTTCCTCCTCTCCGTTCTAAATGGCTTACCACTTATTCTTAAACTATGGACCCTGGTTCTGGACTTCCCCATTGGCTTCCATTGTATACCATTTACCCCACAAAGCATCACAAATTGAAGGCCATTCACCTCACGGTAAATAGCAGGATCGTGCTGTGTGAAAAACCACTTCCAGCACAGGAACAGACCCTTCAACCCACCAGGTTCGTGCTGACTTTTAGTCTTGTGTAAGAACAATAATTATACATAATTCCAAACTGCTCTGTTTAAATAAACGGCTTTAAGACATTGCTAAGCAATGTAATGAGGTGCTTTATGAATGTGTAAAACACAGAGAAATGAGCTGAAACGGCCAAGAGATCTTTTATCAGCCATTAAAAATAGAAGGTCTTTAATACAGCTGTTTGGATTGGGCTGGAATAGAAAATCTGATCTGAAAAGACTGGACTGTAACTTTGAACTGGTGTGAAAGTACCCACCACCAGGATGACTGGGTGTTATACAAACTTGGCTAATTCCATAACTATTAACACACACACACACACCCTGGTGACATCACACACTGTTCCTAGCAACGCAGAAAATACAAGGAATGAATTCTCCAATAAATATTCAACCCAAACAATGCGACATGTGAGGTGAATGTAACCGGTGTGAGTAATGAACATTATCCTCATGCCTTGTTGTAGGAGGACTGTGTGGTCTCCATCAAACACAAATTGGGTTAAGATCAGAGTTTTAGTTCCAGGGGTTGAGATGAGGAAAAATAACCACTCCATTGTCCTACCCTCTGCACACCTGATGAACACAATCAGGCTGACCCCAATAAGATCCACAAAAGGAACCAAGGCTTGTGGGAATGTGGTGATAGGGTGGAAAGTGAAGAGGTGCTAGAAGGTTAGCAATGTTTTTTTTCAACAGCAAGCAGGGTCCAGGAGCTAGCTTAGTTGTTTCACATACAATCCCATCTTCTCAGACCCCTGTCACCCAGTTTCCTTCCTGTCCCCCCAACAACTCCATCTGACCAACACCTCGCTGTTCCTCCCACTGGGTCCCTCCCCCATCCCCCAGTGTTCACCCCTCCCTCTGTTGCTCCCATTTACTACTACCACCCCTGCTGGCTTGGCTCCATTCTTCACCTTCCTTTCCAAACAGATTCCAGAATCTGCAGCCTTCTGTTCTCCACTTATCACCTCCCAACCTATGTTTCTATCTCTATCCTTCCCTCCTCCATCTGTCTGTCACATGCAACCCAACCCCCCCTCACCTGTATCCACTTATCATTTGTTAGCTTCTGGCCCACCCACCTCTTTAGATTGGCTACATCCCTTCCATGCTTTCCGTTTAGTTGAAAGTTCTCGACCCAAAACATCACCTGTCCATTTCTCTCCACTGATGCTCCTGACCCACTGAGTTCCTCCTGCGAATCTCCTTTTTTTAGATTAGTTTAGAGACACAGCATACTTCAGCCGACCAAGTCCAGGCCGACCATTGATCAGCTGATCACACTAGTCCTATATTATCCCATTTTCTTTACCCACTGGGGGCAATTTACTGAGGCTAATTAACATACAGACTCGCGTGTGTTTGGGATGTGGGAGGTAATCAGAGCTCCCAGAGGAAACCCACACAGTCACTGGGAGAAACTATTCATAGACAGCTCCTGAGATCAGGATTGAACCCAGATCTCTTGAGCTGTAAGCCAGCGGATGTGTGGCTAATGTTTTGAAGTCTGGGTGATGTTGTGTAGTTTGGCCTACTGGGACCTGGTTAGTGGGACAGGGTGTCCCAATTAAAGGTAAAATGGAAAATAAGATATGGAAGGGAAAAAAATGGAAAGAGACACCAAAAAGACAAATTGCTGGGGCAACTTATGTGGTGACAAGGGATGGACAAGACCCTGCATCAGGGGAGTGAGTAGAATTTGATATTGATCCCCGCAGGCTGCAACATGTACAGGCTGAAGATGAGGTGGTGTCCCTCAAACTGGTATTGGACCATGGTGTTGCAGCACAGGAGGCTACAACGAGGCGGAGTAGAGTGGGAATGGGATGGAGAAGTAAAGCAGCAGGCAACAGAAAGCTCAGGGTCCCACTGTGGGCTGAGCGAAGGAGCACTGCAAAGTGATCACCCAGTTTGAGTATGGTTTCTCTGCATGAAACCACAGTGGGAACAGACCAGAAGAAGTGCACTGGGAAAAATGTTTAGGTCTCCGGAGTGGTTTGGACAAGAATTGTGTCTCATTGTGTATGATGACATTTACAAATGTGCCAGAAACTGGTAGGCGACCGGGTGACGCATTGGTAGAGTTACTGCCTTACAGTGCCAGAGACCCAGGTTCAATCCTGACTATGGGTACTGAATGTATGGAGTTTGCATGTTCTCCCCGTGACCCCCATGCGTTATCTCAGGGAGCTCCGGTTTCCTCCCACAAATGGTACAGGTTTGTAGGCTAATTGGCTTGGTAAAATTGTAAATTGTCCCCAGTGTGTGTAGATGTTAGTGTGCGAGGATCAATGGTCGGCATTGACTCGGCGGGCCGAAGGGCTTGCTTCTGCGCTGTATCTCTAATTGGCCAAACCTGCAACTCCTGATAGATTGAGTTGCAGTCCTATAGGGGGCAGGTTGGTGGTGAGAGTGGTTCTCCTATTTCCTTGCTGTATCTGGAGGAAAAACCACAAACAAATAAATTTTTTTAGGCTATTTCAGCCAATGTATTGTTGTATTTGTGATTGAATTACCATAAAAAATTACCCCCATTAATAGAGGAGCTGGCCGAGACCATGCCTGGAGTGTCAAATGCTGTTTTAGTCTCCTTGCTTGAGATTAAATCCAGTGGCGAGTCACCTGACTGATTCCAGGGAAGGTGGACTTGCTGAATGAGGAGAGATTGAAATGATTAAGCCTGTATTCTCTGGATTGTAGAAGAATGACTGTGGAAGACCTCATCGAAACATATGTAATTCTTCCATGGAGCACATTTCCCATGGCTGAGAGTCAGATCCAAGGGTCAAACTTTCAAACAAGGGATGGGCCGTTTCAGATTGAAAAAGAGGGGAAAGGTCTTCATTGCGAAGTGTTGCAATAGTTTGGAGGCCTCTAGCCTCATCGATGGTAGAAACTCAGTCATTGGATTAATTCAAAACTGGAATTGATAGGTATCTGGATATTAAAGGAATCAACAAATATACAAAACAGTACAGGATAATGGTTCTGAGTTACATAACCACAAATCTTGATGGAGTAAGGTTGAGGGGCTAAATGGCCAACTCCTGTTCCTAATGCTTATGTTCTTTTGCATATTCTTATGCCACTTTTCTCCCGCAGACACGTCTAACACACTATGGTTTTTTATTATTCTTGTTTTGTTTGCCATATTAACGTCCTATTAAAATTTTAAAGTTCTCTAACTTATATTTACTTTGGCTGAAAATAATAATTTATTTTACATGGAAAGGGAATCAAGTACATTTGCTCTGGCAAGATCCCCTGTTGACTGTATGTGGTCCAAGGCCCATGCAGTTTATTACTTAATTAGACCATTTCATAGTCAACAGTCAATGCACAATGTTATTTTTTTTCCCAATAAACTGATGAAATGATTTCCTGAATGACATGCTTTTATTATGTTTGTACAGAATATCTACATGCTCTTTGATAAATCCATTAAGTGCACGTCATAAAAATGACTAGCAACTGCATGTAAAGAGATAATTCTAGCAACTCAGTGACTAAAATATAAGAACACTCAATAGAGTCATAGAATCATATAATCATGCAGTACAGAAACAGGCCCTTCGGCCCAATTTGCCCATGCCGACCAAGATGCCCCCATCTGCTTTAGTCTTACCTGCCCACATTAGGCTCATATCCCTCTAGACATTTCCTATCTATGTGCCTGTCCAAATGTCATTATAGTACCTGCCCTAACAGACCCATTCTTTCTGCTTGTTCATGTCCCACTGAACTAATTTCTACATACCTTGACTCCATCCTATCCCCCCTGGTCCAATCCCATCCCACCTGTGTCCAAGACACCTCACACTCTCTTCGTCTCCTTCATGACTTCTGTTTTCCAGGCCCCCACTCCCTCATCTTCACCATGGATGGCCAGTCACTCTACATCTTCATCCCCCACCAGGAGGGTCTTAAAGCCCTCCGTTTCTTCCTCGACTGGCATAACCAGCCAATGTCCGTCTAAGCTGGTCCTTACCCGCAACAATTTTTCCTTTGAATCCTCCCATTTCCCCCAAATCCAAGGCACAGCTAAGGGCATGCGCATGGGCCCAAACTATGCCTGCCTCTTTGTTGGGTACGTCGAACAATCCCTGTTCCAGGCGTACACTGGCCCTCTCCCCGAACTTTACCTCCACTACATTGACGACTGCATTGGTGCTACCTCCTGCACACAAGCAGAACTCACTGACTTCATCAACTTCACCAATAATTTCCATCGGGCTCTCAAATTCACCTGGGCCATTTCCGACATCTTCCCACCATTTCTAGATCTCACCATCACCATCGCAGGTAACAGACTACTGACCGACATCTACTACAAACCCACTGACTCCCACGGCTATCTGGACTACACTTCTTCCCACCCTGCTTCCTGTAAATACTCTATCCCCTACTCCTAATTCTTCCGTCTATGCCACATATGTGCCCAGAATGAGGTGTTCCATACTAGGGCATAGGAGATGTCCTAATTCTTTATGTAACAGAGGTTCCTCTCTTCCATTATAGATGAGGCACTCACCAGGGTCTCCTCTATATCCCGCAGCTCCACTCTTACTCCCCCTCCCCTATTCGTAACAAGGACAGAGTCCCCCTTGTCCTCAACTTTCACCCCATCTGCAGTCGCATACAACATATAATCGTCGCCATTTTCGCCACCTCCAACGGGATCCCACTACTGGCCATATCTTCCCATCTCCTCCACTTTCTGCTTTCCGCAGAGACCGTTCCCTCCGTAACTCCCTGGTCAATTTGCCCCTTCGCACCCAAGCCACCCCCTCCCTGGTCACTTTCCCCTGCAACCGCAGGAAATGCTACACTTGTCCCAACACCTCCCCCCTCGACTCCATCCAAGGACCCACGCTGTCTTCTCAGGTGAGGCAGAGGTTCACTTGCACCTCCTCCAACCTCATCTACTGCATCCACTGTTCCAGGTGTCAACTTCTCTACATCGGTGAGACCAAGCGCAGGCTTGGCGATCACTTCACTGAACACCTCAGCTCAGTCTGTCTTAACCAACCTGATCACCCAGTTGCTCAGCACTTCAACTCCCCCTCCCATTTCCAATCTGACCTCCTGTCCTGGGCCTCTTCCATTGCCAGAGTGAGGCCCAGCACAAATTGGAGGAACAGCACCTCATATTTCACTTGGGTAGTTTACACCCCAGCAGTATGAACATTGATTTCTCTAAATTTAGATAACCCTTGCTTTCTCCCTCCTTCCCCTTTCCCCTCCCAGTTCTCCCACAAGTCCTACTGTCTCCGCCTACTTCCTTTCTTTTTCCCGCTCCCCCCCCCCCCCCCCCCACCCCCCACCCAGGCAGACTGAAGAAGGGTATTGGCCCGAAATGTCACCAATTCCTTCTCTCCAGAGATGGTGCCACACCCAGCATTTTTTGTCTACCACCACTGGCAGCTCATTCTATATACCCATCATCCTCCGTGTGAAAAAGCCAAAACCCTGGCTGATGAAGGTCAATGTATCGAAAGCCTTCTTGACCACCCTATCTACCTGTGACGTCACTTTCAGGAAACAATGTAATACACTACTAGGCCCCTCTGCTCTACCACGTTCCCCGGGGTCCTGTCTTTCACTGTGATGGCCCTGCCATGTTTAACTTCCCAAAATGCAACACCTCTCACTTATCTGCATTAATGTAAAACCAAAGGCACCAAGTGTCTTGAACGAGGAATCCGTGGTTCCATGGCATACAAATATCATTCGAAAGCCCCAACTGTTGGTACTAATTGTGATATTAACGCCCAGAAAAAGATCAAACTATGTAAACTCAAACTACCTTTAAATGTATGCAATATATCATCTGCTTACAGTGGGGTTCATACACTGAGGGACAGATACTCGAGCTGTATAGACTGGCTGTCATGGTTGAATTTCTGGTCTGTAATCAGATTGCTGGTCCGGGTTAACTACCAACCCAGAGTATTTTTTGTTAATCTCTTGTCAGACACTGCCCTACCCTTACCTATCTTTTCCAGATTTTTCCCTCACTACTTCATCAATCTGAAGAAGGGTCCTGATCCAAAACACTGTCTGTTCATTCCCTCCCCATATTCAGTTTAACCCGCTGAGTTCCTCCAGCAATTTTTTTGTTCGCTTGCATGTCCCACTTCTGCTTTGGTGATGCGGAGATTTGACCACAGATCCATATGCTTTGAGAATGACGACACTGGACTATTTTAGTGTAGTGTTGCTTTGCTGACTGAGAACATTCACGGCACTTGCAAACTAATTCAGTGTGAACCACTTCAAGGCATTTCAGAGACATGAGCATTTAATATTTTAAAATGGAACATTGATTGCATTTACCGCACGATAACTTTCTTAGCCGTCTCTAGTTACCCTGGGATTGTAATCTTAAACATCGGAGTGACTTAAGAGGTAAATTCAGAGGCCATTGAAGTGGTATATGTCCCAAATATAATAAGAAAGCATGGTGTTTTCAATGTTAAAAAGGGTGAAGAAAGCTTCATTAATTACTGTGCATGCTGAGGCATTTGGCAGGGTAGATGTTGGAGAGGATTTTCCTCTTCCTGAATTCAGGAAACACATTTCACACAGATGAGATGAAGATCTGACATCTCTTGCAAAGGCTATGGGCTTGGGGATACCAGAAACCAGAACTATGTGTGAACAAAGATACAGGCTGCCCACAATCTAATTGGTCTATGCAACAGTGACTGGGTGGCCTCCTCCTGTTGCTATGCTCTCAGGAATTCACAGTGCAAAGAAGTGAAAGTGATCAATGCTTGCAGTTCTGCAGAGACAGCTTTGAAATGGCATCAATTTGGTTTAAGCATAATCGCGGTGTGAGTGGCCAATCCCTAGTCTCCAGACTACCACCTTTCTAGTTTAGAAGGATGAGAGGGAATCTCATTGAAACATATAAGATTGTTAAGTGCTTGGACACGCTAGAGGCAGGAAACATGTTCCCGATGTTGGGGGAGTCCAGAACCAGGGGCCACAGTTTAAGAATAAGGAGTAAGCCATTTAGAACAGAGACGAGGAAAACACTTTTTCTCACAGAAAGTTGTGATTCTGTGGAATTCTCTGCCTCAGAGGGTGGTGGAGGCAGGTTCTCTGGATTCTTTCAAGAGAGAGCTGGTTAGGGCTCTTAAAAATAGCGGAGTCAGGGGATATGGGGTGAAGGCAGGAACGGGGTACTGATTGGGGATGATCAGCCATGATCACATTGAATGGTGGTGCTGGCTCGAAGGGCCAAATGGCCTACTCCTGCACTTATTGTCTATTGTCTAATGTCTATCGTCTATTGTCACAGGAATATAAAATTTGCTATTCGTTTCCACACTAAGATCGGAAATAGTTTTGCTAATGACTGGGCCGAGTCTTTCCCTCCCCTCTCATCACCTTCCCTTCCTTTCAGAAGAGTTATCCTGTTTCCCAGGCTCCTCCAACCACATAGAGATATTCCGAACCATCTGGTTGCCCATGTCCCTGGAAGATTCATCAAATGATCCCAGACTTTAAAGATGTCCAAATTGCCTTCTTTATTCTGCTGGAATAATATAATATTATCAGAGGCGTAGATAGGGTAGATGGTCAGAACTTTTTTCCGAGGGTGGAAGTGTTAAAGATGTGAAAACGTGGCTTTAAAGTTAGAGGGGGGAAGTTTAAAGGATTTGTGCAGGGCAAGTTTTTACACAGTAGTGGGTATCTGGAACACACTGCCAGGGGTGATGGTGGATCCAGTTACGATCCAGGTTTTATGTGACCACCAGCTAGGCACATGGATATGCAAGGAATGGAGTGCTATGGAAACAAGTAGGATAGGGAATGCACGCAGAGAAGATTCGTTTAACAGCATCATGTTTGATGCAGACATTGTGAGATGAAGGGCCTGTTCCTGTTCTGTACCATTCTATGTTCCTGATTAATAAACACAATTACAAAATGGGAAAAACACAACTTTGTTCAACACGATTTGTCACTTGGCCTGGTTCAGTACCTACCTCGCTCCCAATCCCAGGATCTACCCTTAACAACAATACACCCCCCCTCCCCCCACCCAAACCACCCTCACCCCCTCAGCTATGTCTAGATTTCCGATTCTTAAGTCTCCAGAACAACCCTGGAGGGTGAGAGACAGCAGGGAGGGTGCACAGTATCAGGGCATGAAATTTCTCTCCCAATTTCCCATAGATATCAGTGACAAAATCAATAAAGTCAGCACATAAATAACAAACATTGCAAGGCATTATTTGTCAAGTGAATCTGGTGAAGGTGTCTGACCTGTTAAATGTGCGTGCATCAATTTTATATAAACCAATTTAAGACCGTACAGTTGATAGCAGGACGGTGCCTGATTTTTTCAATAGAATGCAAGAAACAGATGCAGAAGTAGTCTACTTGGCCCCTCAAGCATGCACCACCATTTCATAAATTCATGGCTAATTTGATCTTGGCCTCGACTCCCCTGCCTGTTTGTTGCTGTACCTCTCTCACTCTATGAGTCAGAGAAATATAGCACGGAACCAGCCCTTCGGCCCACTGAGTTCATGTAACCATCAACTGCCCATTTGTACGGATCCAACATTAATCCCATTTGTGTCTCCCATTATTCTCATCATCTTCTCCCAGATTCTGCCAGTCACCTACATTACCTTCAGTAATTTACAACAGCCACTTAATCCACCGAACTAGGATGAGAGGGGAAGCTGGGGCATCCAGGGGAAATCCACACTGTCACAGGGGTAATGTGCAAACTCCACATAGTCAATACCCGGGATCAGAGGTTAGTATTGAACTCGGGTCGATGGAGCTGTGAGGTAGTGGTTCTACCCGTGGCATCGCAGGACCACCTATAAACTTTTATACTCCACCCACTCCATACTGTTTATAATCAACAATTCAACATTGAGGTAAAGTAGATATTTCTCGTCGTCTCCCTTTTAAGTAGATGGCAATTTATCCTGACAATTTGTACCTACCTCTGAACTCCTGCACCAGAGGGACAGTCCCTCAGCTTGTCAACCGCACACCACCCTAATGAATCCTCATGTTTCAGCAAAATTGCCTTTCATTAATTTCGCTTAAGTCGCCACCTTCCATGCAAGAATCAGAGCAGCATGGCATAAACCATAATGCGCCATAAAGTCACAATGAGAGCAGCTGCTTTTAAATAGGGCACATGAACATAACGCCTGGACAAGAGAGCAAAATACTGCTTTTGTTGCTGTGAATATGAAATAAAGATTAATACAGCGAGTATATTTCCAGCAATTTCAATTTTATTTAACATTCGACATGAGTTGCAACTGGCAGATTATTCACGCTGAATGCACAACTTTTTGAGAAATTTCAGCTGCCTTGTTGACCATGCGGAGAGTTCCTGGACAGATCAAATCCTGAATGGCTACATTTCCTCATATAGGTCTGATCTCACTCAAGACCATTGGCATTATTAAAGTAACTCGTAATTGGTGATCCCTGTGATAGTTTCTGTGTCTCACCGATAAAACAACTCTTTTATATTTTATGTCACAGAATAAAAGTAGAAATTCAAACTGATCAGATATAATGTGTAGGAAGGGACTGCAGATGCTGGTTTAAATGAATATAGACACAAAAAGCTGTAGTAACTCTGCAGGACAGGCAGCATCTCTGGCGAGAAGGCATGGGTGACGTTTCGGGTCTGAAGAAGAGTCTCGACCTGAAACATCACCCATTTCTTCTCTCCAGAGATACAATAATTGTTTATCAGGTTGATGATGTTCTACATTCTGGCAGCCTGTGTTCAAAGAACAGTCATAAGGTCCACACTGTTTATATCTCATACCTCATGTTTTCTTATAACAGAGAAGGAGATCATTTAACCCATGGTGATTCTTACACCACTCCCCGCTCCATTGTACTGCACTATTTATTGATGAATTGTTGAAGTGTAACTTTAATGGGCTTGCCCCACTTAGACGATTTTTCAGCGGACTGCCAGCGACTGTCAAATTGCCAGCAGTCGCCTGAAAAACCGAGAACTGGAACGGCGACTGTCAGAGTGGAACACACACCAACACATCGCTTCCTTCACCAGCCTATGTGAATTTTTTGGACAGCGCTCCCACGTTTGCCCTATTTAAAACATTCACACGGTGCAAAGCCAAGCTGATACAGACACACCGTGATGAACAGGAAGGTTGGCGCTGTAAAAAGCTGTCCAAAGCACAGTGTACAGTAAGTCCTTTAAAAGAGGGAGGAGAAGGAGTGGAGACAGCGTTTAAGTAGCTAAAGATAAACAGCTGTGAAGCTCGGCGGACATTAACATTAGCGGTCGGTTATCCTTGGTTCTGAAAACTACTGCTTACCTTTTTTTTCCCCAATGAGCCAATGAAATTCACCGGTCAGCACCGGCTACAACCTTCGTGAACCTCAGAGAACCTTCGACCTCCTGGCGACCCACCTACGGTTCGGGAATTCTCGCTACTCTCCATGGCGGCTTCATTCTAGTCGCCGCCAATTTTTCAACATGTTGCAGTCGCCTAAAAAGATGTCTAGGTTGGGATGTTGAGAGTGATTAATAGTAAGATTAAATGAGAACTTACCAGTTTTAAGTTTGATCTTTATTTTATGAGGAGTTACGTTGAAGGGTTACGTGAAGACCCCGCCAGCACGCATGCGCGACATTCTTCAAAGCAGCAGTGTGAAATCACAGATAACAGAAGTTGACTAAATATAGCAAGATAAGAGAACTAAAATACCTGTTGACCTTTATAATAGAAGGTTGGGAGCGGAGGGCACGTAATCCCTCAACGCAACTCCTCATAAAATAAAGATCAAACTTAAAACTGGTAAGTTCTCGTTTAATCTTACTATTTTACTTCGGAGTCACCTGAATGGCTCCGTGAAGATTTCAAAGCTCTGTGATTTCATGCCATGGAGACGAGTCCATGCATCACACACTGCATCAGTGAAGAGTGAATATTAATCATGCATTTAGACATGACATAGGTATACACATGTTGATGCTATTAATGGACAAATAATGATAATAGCAACCACCCTCAACCGGGAGGAAACCATAAAACAGACCTAAAATAGAGTACCTCCGGTCTGGCAAAGGGTATTTCTAAAATGTTTGGAAGATCGTTCGTTAGACTATCCTGCAGCCGCCAGGATGTGGTCCCGCGAAACGTCCATCCCTTGCTGCTGATATTGTTGCAGCCTGGGTGGAGTGAGACTTGAATGTCAGTGTTCACTCCTGTATCCCAGACCCCATTTTAATCACCTGGAGATGGTTTGTAGTGATATTTTCTTATGAGGCTTTATGGGACTAACAATCATAGCTAGTTCAGAGTCTCTAAGGCTCTAGTGACCTTAACATACTGGTGTAGATGTGTGGCCACACACAACCGAAGGTTCATGGGATATGCCAACAATTCTAGTTTGAGACCTGATGTCGCTGGTGTATTCTGCTGATTAAGTCATAAACATAAATGTAATTTGCCTGCAGAATAATCATCCTGTCCAGTCGCAGCTATGCAAAGACTGGACCTGTTGCGCTGACTCAGCGCCATGAGCATAACCACTTGGTTAGTGAGTTTGACCAAGGACAGGGATGTTCCAATGTTAACATCCCATATGCTGAGAAGGCACATTGGGCACAGTAAATGTCACTCTATTAATGATTGTCAAACCCCACAAAGAAACTGAACTTCAAGACGTCAGTCATCCGTGCCAAATTATATGTAATAACAAAATACTTCCCATCTCCTATGAGGAAAGTACTGCTTATTTGCAGTGAGCACGTCCATGGTTTGGTTTAACAATCCGAGCCGCAGGAATGGTCTTTCCAGTCTGCAACTCAATTAATTGATTTATGTATGCAGAGGATGGTTTCCCGAGTCACGGCTAACCAGCAATTTTGTGCCTGGGAATAACCCTATAAGGTTCGATCATCATTCCCAACATCAGCGGGAATCATGGCTGTATAGGCCAGCCAGGCACTATGAAAATGTCTGATGCGGGAAATTGCTGAATTTGCAAGACCCGTCTGATGAGGTAAATGGAGGGAGACAAAAGAGCATTCTTCCCCAGTGTAGCGAGAATGCATCCATCGCCACTGATACCAGTATTTCGCAACTGGTGATTGAGCCTGGATGTAAACATTTTGATCTTTTGGTGTTCGATCGAGCCCACAATGTCCTTAAATACTTGCGATCCAACATCCATTCTGTGTTGTCATTGAGCTTACAAGATGATACACCAACGCCAAATTAAGTTAGGTAAACTATTACCAGATACTTTGACTTGAGTGCACCCATGTGATTAACATATAACAGCACCAGAGTGTATCAAGTTAGACTTGAGCATGCAGATTATGCATATTTGTACAAACCTTTAATCCACAGAATGCACCTAGTGTGTATAGGTAGTTGATACCATATAATTGAACAATTGGTAACTCATGCAAACCCATCCGCCTCCGTAACTAAAGATGTTATTAGTAATTATCCATCTTTGAGCAATAAAATCAGTTAGTAATTAACTGAAGAGTTACTGATGAAGGTTAGTGGAGCAATGCTAAATACTGTTTGTCCACCATGGTGACTTTGATAGTTTCAGCTGGGAATAGCATAGGTCTGGTAGCAATGACCTACATGGTACTAGTGAGCTTGCTCCTTTGCACGCTATATTCACATAGGGTGTATTTAAACTGGGGTGGTCTGAAAATATTCATGACTTTGATGTGAACATTGGAGGTGTTATTGGTATGTTTGTGGAGACCACAAAAACTGGTGGTGTTGGCTGCAGATTCAGGGCCGGATTTAGATGAAGAGAGGCCCTAGGCTATACCACTTGTGAGGGCCCTCCCAATCTCCCACCCCCATGACTAGAGGAAAACGGAAGAGTGTTTTAAATAACTTGAGTAAAGTTAAGGATGATGACGTGTGTTTAAAATTCCGCAATTTGCAATTCCTTCTCTAAAGGACATAAATTGTTATTTGTAAATACCGTAGTGAATGAAAAATAAATGCATAAATGTGAAAAACCTTTGCTATAACCGAACTTCAAATCTTTTACTCATGCTCAGATTAGCATCTGAAAATAAAAAGTAAAATTAATCTTCAACGGTTATTAGAAAGGAAAACATGAAGGGGCGTTCTCACAAAATGGGATCCATTTGAGTGAAGAAGAAAAGAAAATGTCTGTATAATATTTGGGAAATATTTCTTAAAGAATTGTTCCTTATTGACAATTATATTGCAAAATCTGAATCAAATCTGAATCAAATCTGCTTCCAAAAACCATTTACAAAACGAGTATGCTTTTTCCTATCGTTAACAAAGATGCTACAAATAAGCTTAGTTTTATTACTAACCTGACAGTGGCAGCCACAGCACTACACAATAGGTTTCTAGCAACGATTATCAACTCTACCCCTAGGATTGCTCCTTGCCAACTTCCTAGTTCAAATATCTTTACACTTTCCTACTTACCCCTGAGTTTTGACTTATGAAGCCTGCAAATATCCAAAGATGTTCCCTGCACCCGCCATCGCTGCTTACTGGAGCACGTGTGAAAGTTTGCCGCATCCTGGTACCACCAGATTGACACCAATGTGCAGCCGAGCGTGGTCAATGAGATAATGGGCTGGAAAGCTGCGCATTTTAAAAATGTATTTATTGCCAGTGCTAATATCGAGTTATCAGTTTAAAACAGTATTATTCTGAAATGGAGGGCAAGGAAAGTTACTGAAGGGTTGTTTAGAGATAACAGTGCGTTGTGACAGCATATGTAAGAAAGGCCTATGACAGTGTCAAAAACATTATACACCTTGGCCGGAGGCCCCCTAGACTTTGAGGCCCTAGGCTTCAGCCTACGACGCCTATAAAGTAAATCCGGCACTGCGACAGAACCATATTCAGCTCTGGAATCTCAAAGAAAAATGGAAAAGTTGGAACAACTTTATAAAAGTCCGGTTAGGTCACAGCAGGAGTATTGCGCTGAGTTCTAATCACAACATGTTATGAAGGAGGTGATCGTGCTGGAGAAGATCCAAAGGAGATTTACCAGGCTGTCCTTACCTTTCACCCCACCACTCACTGCATCCATATATTATTCTCTGACATTTCTGACACTTTCAACATGACCCCACCATTAATCACAACTTCCCATGCCCACCACTTTCCACAGAGACTGCTCCCCCTTAACTCCTTGGTTTACTGAAGGAATATTATTTTCAATAGTTTTTTAGGAAAAGAATGGACCCAGTGGTTACGTGGTTATGGCAGGCCTAGTTTGCCTGCAGGGGAAGCTCAGAAGCCGCCGAGCACAGCCTTGAAGACTGGAGAGTCGAGGTCGAGGGAACCGCTGGCAACCTGTGCAAGGATTTCACTGCACAGTGCATACGTAACAATAAAGTGCCATTGAGCTATTGAACCAATTAATTTAATATTTTCCTGTTTATATTTAATTTAAGACTGTTCTGGGGTGGGAGATTGCAACCTTCATGTGGTCCGCCCTTTTTCAACGAATGCATTCAACTTGGCATGCACAATCAAATAAGATGAAATAGAACAAGTTGGCCTACAACTTTAGGCTGTGCACTCCATACGCAAGAAGGAGAAGAAGAAGACTGTTCTGCATTCTCTCTCATCTAGAGCTTATCCCTTTTCTGTTTTTATTTCAATTGCACCTTTTCTGTTATTGAAGGATACCGAGGCATTGTTTGAAAGAACTTCCCGTGAGCAACTGCAGTCACAGCCACCATCCACCCCTCGGACACATTCACTAAGTCCTTCTCCTCAGTACAGTTAGTGGGAGCAAGCTGTGTAAAAGCTGGCTGCTGTGTTTTCCACCTCATTAGAGAATCAACATTTCAATCGTGTCTTACCGATTGTGAAGTAACTTCCTCATCCATGGAAGATGCTGAATAAATACAAACCCTTTTTAATTTTCTAGTTGGCATGTGCTTGATCCTTGCATTATTTGATTATTTGCTATTTTCCCCTTAAACATGAAGGATTCAAATGAAATAAAGTAAGCCGTTGCATTGACCAGTTCAGATGTTCCTGGTCTATATGCTTTTGTTCAAGGTTTCAAGGTGAATTTATTGTTACATGTACCAATTAAGGTACTGTGAAATTCAAATTGCCATACATACATCTCAAAGTATGAAAAGATCCTATTTAATTCTCAGGAGAGAATTCCCAAGGCCATAGAGTAAAGATTCCTGCTATTGGAGTCAAAGTGATGGTTGACACCATGGATCAGCATGTACAATGGAGCTGGGTACTTGGTCTATTTTCTTGTGGTTCATCCACATGAAGTAGAACTGATTCACAGTGTGTTGGTGTCCAAACTATGGGTGAGGTGGGGCCATCCAAATTCTCTTATGGATGTACTGCAGGGAGAGCTAATGAATAAAATAAAGACGTTATGTTTCATGGAAGGCCCATTAACAATGCCAGGGTAACAACTGAGGTTAAATCCACCCCAAACTCATGAAGTGGAAAGTTTATTAGGAAATCTGATGGAATGGTTTGCAGTAGTACCTTGAGATATGCAATCTGCCAAATTACTGAATAATGATCCAATTGATACAGACACTCAGAGACATCCCAGGGTGCCACAGATGGGCAATGTAAGTGCGCATTGGCACCATGGAGCACTATTGGAGGTGCCAACTGTTCCATGAGACTAAACTAAGGCCCCATCTGTTACCTTAGAAGGAAAGGATCCCAAGGCATTCTTTTGAAGATGCACTGGGGAGTTATCCCCATAAACCAGCATGATAACAAGGGATTATTTGGTGATCATCACTATGATACAGTACAAACTAGCTGCTGGATTTCTTACATCTCAAGCAGTAAGTCAAGATTGTAGATGACACCCCCATAGTGGGCCAGATCTCAAACAATAATGCAATGAAGTACAGAAAGGAGAAAGAGAGCATAGTAGCATGGTGTCAAGCCACCAACCTCTCCCTCAACATTAGTCGAAGGAGCTAGTTATAGATGTCAAGAAACAAGGCGGTATACACAGTCCAGGCAGCATCAAAGTTGCCAGAGTGGAGATGGGCGAGAGCATTAAATTCCTATACCAACAATATACCCTGGACCAATTATACTGACCAACTAGTGCCATTAAGCCATTCTAACAAAATCAAGGACTATTTACACCCCAGTCATTTCTAGTTCTCCCTTCTCCCATCAGACAGAAGATATACAGTAAAAGCTTGATATACCAGATTCAGTAGTAGTTTCTTTCCTGCTGTTATTAGACTGCTGAACAGACCTTTCATAAAATAGTAAGATTAAATGAGAATTTACCAAGTTTGAAGTTTGATCTTTATTTTATGAGGAGTTGCGTTGAGGGACTACGTGAAGAACCCCGATCGCCCGCAGTGTGCGTCAATCTTCAAAGTGGCGGTGTGAAATCACAGATATCAATAATTGAAGTAACATAGTAAGAATAGAGAAGAGTAGAACGACCAGATGATCTTTATGAGGGCTGGGAGCGGAGGGCACATAGTCCCTCAACATAAAATAAAGATCATAAAATAAAGATCAAACTTCAAACGTGGTAAGTTCTCGTTTAATCTTACAATTTTACTTCGGAGTCACATGAGTGACTACGTGAAGATTTCAAAGCTCTGTGATTTTATGCAGTGAGTAACGAGTCTACACAACCCCAAATGCTTCATTGACAAATGAGGGAAAAAATATTCATAATACATACAGTCATGACATAGATTTAAACATGCTGATGTTATTAATGAAGTAATAATAATAGTCCCACCTTTCACTTGGATGGAAAACTATAATCAAAATGAAAATAGGGTTGACAAATATCCCTGGTCTAGTAATGGGTTGTTATAAATGTTTTAAAATTTGTTCGCTTGACCATGCTGCAAGCGTTAGGACGTGGTCCAAAGGAACACAAGACCCTTGCTGCTGATGTTATAGCATCCCTGATGGAGTGAGATCTAGAATAGTAAGATTAAATGAGAACTTACCAGTTTGAAGTTTGATCTTTATTTTATGAGGAGTTACGATGAGGGATTACGTGAAGACCCCGCCAGCACGCATGCGCGACATTCTTCAAAGCAGTGGTGTGAAATCACAGACAGCAACGTAGACTAATATAGTAAAATAAGAGAGAACTTCCATACCAGTTGATCTTTATAATAGAGGGTTTGGGAGTGGAGGGCACGTAATCCCTCATCGTAACTCCTCATAAAATAAAGATCAAACTTCAAACTGGTAAGTTCTCATTTAATCTTACTATTTTACTTCGGAGTCACGTGAGTGACTACGTGAAGATTTCAAAGCTCTGTGATTTCATGCCCTGGAACACCCCATGCTCACACACTGCTATGCTGGGATAAGAGGATGAACGTATTTCAGACATGACACTGGCTGAAAAACAAAATAGGTATTTATTCATACCAAAACAAAATATATATCCCATATAGGGTAATTATTTAGCAGAACTCAAAATCCTTCCTGCGAAAGAGTCAGGAGAGGCCACGGGTTTGTTGTAAAAACGTTGAAACGTCTTCTCATTGCTCCAACCCGCTGTGGCTAGGATGTGGTCCATGGGTACTTCCATCATCCTAGCCGCCGAAGTGGATGCTGCCCTGGTGGAGTGAGATTTAAAAATATTAGTGTCCACCCCCGCCGCATCCAGTACCACCCTTAACCATCTAGATATGGTTTGCACCGTGACTTTGTGGTGGGGCTTTTTGTGGCTGATAAGCAAAGCTTTCTCCGTGCCCCTGAGAGACTTGGTGACTGAAATGTAACGTGATATCAAAGTGACGATGCAGAGTCGAGTATCTGCTGGATAGGCTAGAAACTCTAACGTATGTCCAGACGATCCGGGTCGATCTTGTTTTAACAGCCCCTGCATATGAAAAATGATTTTGCCATTGGAGATAGTCATGGCATCCAGATTTAACTTGTGCAGGGACTGGACCCGTTGTGCCGTGACAAGTGCCATAATCATTACCATTTTGTAGGTGAGTTTGTTCAAGGTGAGCCCCGAGTTTGGTGTCCATCCTCGCAACATAGTCAATACTATGCTGATATCCCACGTGTGGTTGTATCTGGGCCTGGGGGGATTGGAATTAAATATTCCTCTCATTAGCTTGGACACTAATGGATGTGATCCAATGCCCAGTTGATCACTCCCCTTGCCCAGATAAGTTGATAGGGCACTCCTGGCACAATTAATGGCACTGTAGCTGAATCCTTCATCATAGTGAAGGGTAGCCAGGAATTCCAGAAACTCCCGTGATGGTAGCCGATTCGTAGGTTGTGTTTGTTGTAGAGCAGAACACCTCCGACTTCCTGATGTAGGTCAGGTACTGTTTCCTAGTGGACTCCCTGCATGACGCTGAGATGGTATCTATTGTTCTGTTGGTGAGTCCGTATCCCAGAAGTGGCCGTTTCAGAATCTGCAAATCAACAGGTCCATGCGGTCATGACATGGATGGTGTTCCCCTGTGACGGGATGTATTAATAGGCTAGGTCGTTTGTTGACCCGAATACAAGGTTCTGTGGCCATCTTCTGTACCGCTGGGAACCATGGTTGGGTAGGCCAGTCGGGCACAACCAAAATACCTGATGCGGACTCTTGTCTGATTTTTTGCAAGACCCGACTGATGAGGCAGAAGGGGGGAAAGGCATAACAGAACAAATCCCCCCAATCTAGCGTGAAAGCGTCCATTGCTACTGTCCCTGGGTCTGGTTCCCAAGCAACATATGTTGGTAGTTGGTGATTTAATCTGGATGTAAAAAGGTCGATATCTGGTGTCCCATAACGTTCTACAATATCTGTGAACACTTTCCGATCCAACATCCATTCTATGTTGTCGTTGAATTTGCGTGACCTGGTGTCTGCCACTGTGTTTAGCTTACCTGGAAGGTAAGTGGCTGAAATCCAAATTTCCCTTTGCAGACACCAGTGCCAGATATTATTAGCCAATTCATCACATGATATCGACTTTAATCCACCCATATGATTAATATAAGCCACCACTGTGGTGTTGTCAATTTGTAATCTAACATGTACTTGGTGCATGTCTGAGCAATATGCCCTAAGGCCATGAAATGCTCCCAGCATTTCTGAATAATTAATTCCCAATGTTTCGAATAGGGTTAGCTCTTGTGCACTCCATCTGCCTCCACAACTAGTGGTGGTGTTAGTTGCTCCCCAACCTTTGGCACTGGCATCAGTTTGTAAGATGACCGAGGGATTTATGATAGTGATGGGTTTGGAACAGAATTGAGCATTTTCCATCCACCAATTTAATTCAATTCTTGCCTTTTCTGATAACTTCATAGGCCTGTCGAAATGGCCTGCATGACTTTTGAGAGCTATAATTTTAGCTCTTTGTAGGTTTTGATAATGTAGTGGTCCGAATTGCGCTGCGGGAAAAGCAGCCACTATCTTCCCAATTACCCTGGCCACCTGCCGTATGGATGGATCCCTGATGCCAGTAAGGCTCCTGCAAGCTTCTATCAAGTCCACCACCTTGTTCGGTGGTAAGGTGATAGACATTTACACCGAGTCAATGGTGAACCCCAAGTAATCCATGGTAGTAGTGGGTTCCAACTTTGATTTATCTGGATGTATGATGAACCCCAGCTTTTGAAAGAGATGTTTTGTGGCTAGAACTGCCAATGTAGCCGTTTCCAAATTCTCCCCGACAATGAGGATATCATCAAGGTAGGCCATAACAGTATGGTTTTGTTTCCTTAAATAGGCCAAAGCTGGTTTCAATAATTTGGTGAACAGCCTGGGTGCTGATGATAACCCATTGGGTAAAGCTTTATATTGCCATAATTGTCCCATCCAGATAAATTTAAGGTATTTCCTATGATCCTTGTGTATTGGCACTGAATAGTATGCATCTTTGAGGTCAATGCATGCCATGTAGTACCCATTAGCTATTAGCTGTCTAGCTGTGTCAAAAGTGTCCATTTTGAAATGAACATACTGAACAGAAGTATTCAGTTCGGTCAGATCTATGATTATGCGGCATCCGCCATCTTTTTTATTTTTGGTAAATATATTAGATACGAACTCCTGAGATTCTCTGGTGGTTCTCTCAATTACCCCTTTACTAATTGGTCTTAATAGTTCAGCATGGCCCGCCGTTCTTCCTTTTTGTGAAAGTATAAACTTTCGGCTAGGCGAATGCTGGACCGGGGTAGGGAGTTCGTAAATGAATTCAATTTTATAGCCCTGAATACTTCCGAGTATGTAAGGATCGGAGGTAAAAGTGCGCCATACTTCATCAAACAAGTGCAACCGGCCTCCCACATAAGATGAATTTAGACAAGCAATGTTCCTGTGGGAGCCAGACCCACCTACCTCCAAGGTTATTGCCGGTGTTGCGGTCTTTGCCCTTGTTTCTTCTGTTGAGTTGCTGCGTTGTAGGGGTGGCGCATTTTCCAAGAAGGCCGGGCTGGGCCATGGCCTAAAAAAGACCGTTGTGCAGGTGGGCCGGCCTTCGAGCTTTCACCATCGGACGATCTGTTGTGATATCGCTGTCCGGTGGGTGTGTAGGGGTGCTGCCGCTGTTGGTAGTGAGGTTTGGAGGTACTGGGTACCTTAATCAGGCCTATGGCCTTGGCCTCCTCGTCCAGGTCTTTCACCTGTTTGGGGAGGTTATCCCCGAACAGCAGATTTGGTGGTTGAGTGTTACCTGGTCTGCATAACCCTGCAAACTTGGGGTTAAGTGCTGGTTTTATAATGCTCTTCCTGTAGTTATTTATCTCGTACTGTGTGTTACACAGCAAGGCCAGAGCATCCTGTAGTTCTTCCGGTAACTCTATTCCCACCGCAGTTCTGGCCACTGCCGTAATCCCGGCGGTCAAAAGTTTCAGGATCTTCTGAAGTTTGACTTCTTGCCCTCTAATCGTAGGGCTCATGTTCCCCCATATAGGGTTATTCGCCGCAGGAACAGTCAGTGAGTTACAATTTTCAGGAGCAAGATACTTATCAGCTGTTGCATTGATGGCTTGCTCCTGAAGCTGGTTTGTAATCATATAATTGATACTAGCTGCCAGCTTTGGGTGGATAGGTAGGCCTTTTTGAGAAGGAACTGCATGCTTGTTTACCATATCCAGTAACTCTTCTTCTTGCACCCCTGACACTGTTGGTTGTTCAGCCAACTCCCCCTCTTCAGGGTCAGCCCAGTTCTGACCCCCAATGCTCCCCTGCGAAGAGGGCGAGACATTAGGCAGTCCATGATAGGATCCTGCCGTGGGCCTGCAAAGAGGCCCACCGTGACCCTGCCCCTGCAAAAGCAGGTCACGCTGGAGCAATTGCTCCACCATCCGCTCCATGCGGGCAAGACGACCCCCGTCGCTATCAGCGAGCGGGGTGTCCTCGGGACTGGACCCAGCTGAGTCGGCAGCCCCGTCCGACTTTCGGGTGGATTTACCGCCCGACCGCGGCGAACCTGCGGCCCTCATAGGCGAAAAGTCGGGAGCTGCAGGGAACACCTGCAGCTCAGGAGAAGCGGCACGCTGCTGGCTGCTCTCCATGGCAGCAGCTCTTGCCGCTGCTCTTTTCGATTTCCGCGACTCCATTCCTGAAAAAACAAGTGCATGTAAAGTCGCCACGCTCACCACTCCGGTGAGACTTACCTTTTGTAAGTTTTTTAAACTTACGCTGGAGGAGCCCCGCTCCTCCCGACTGTCGCTTCCGCATGCGAACGACGATATGTCGCGCATGTGTGCTGGCGGGGTCTTCACGTAGTCACTCACGTGACTCCGAAGTAAAATCAGTATCTACTGCTTCATAAATCAAAGTCCATTTTATCCTCTGGAAGTGACCTGAACAGATCCGTTCTTATAAGTTTTTGTGACTAACAATATAGCTACTTCAGAGCCTCAAAGACTCTCAGTGACCTTAACGTATTGTTATATATGTGTCCTCACTTTACTAAAGGTCCCTGGGTATGCCTTTAACTATTTTGAGATCTGACATACCTTCTGCTTTGCTTAAGTGAATTATAAGCATAAATAATATATATTATTGTTTACAGACGTAACCATCTTGTTCCACCGCAACTAAGTAGCGACTAAACCTGTTTCACTAAACCAGCGCCAGAAGGATAACCACCTTATGAGATCCGGCGAAACTAAGGATGTAGCTGGACCCCCCTGGTGAAAACAGTGTTCACACAATGTTAACATCCCATACTGCATCGTACTTGGCCTAGGAGACATTGTGTTAAAGATATGCTTACAAACTTGATGCTTGATATCCAGGGTGAACCCGACGGAGCGGGTCTCGTTTGCTGCAGCCAATACAATGAGAAGGCACGTTGGCACAGTTAATGGCCGTACAATTCAATTATTGACAAAGATCATTTAAAATGAACTCCAAAACATCAGTAATTTGTACCATCTTCAATGCAACATGAACATTCAACAAACACTCTCCATCTCCTGGAAAAGAAAGTCCTGCTTTTTGGTGCTATCGCAGCACACTGAACATATACAAGGACTGATGTAACAACCCAAGCCAAAGAACAGTCTATTGAATCTGCAGAACATAATTTGATTTTAACATGCAACGGCTGATTTCTCAAGGCATAGACTGAACCAACAAGTTACGTTCAAAATAACCATATAAGGTTATATTATTATTCCCGACAACTGGGAACCAAAGTTGCATAGGCCAATCACACAATAGGAACCTAAACGGGCTTTTAATGAATTATTTTAAGCCCCAATTAATGAAGCAAAATGGAGGAGGACACAAAGTCCTTCCTTCTCCTTGTAGCGAGAATGTACCTTTCACCACTGTTATGCCACATATTTTGCAACCAGTGAATAAGCATGAAACAAACATATCTATATTCGGTGTTCCATTGAACCAGAATTTCATAAATACGGTGTGATTCAACACCCTGTCATTGACCTATACCTGATGTTGCTCCAGTGGCAAATGAGATTATGTAACCATTACAGGATTCTTTACTTGATTGCACCCATGTGACTAACATGTGCCACCATCATAACGTGTCAACATTAAGTTGAGCATGCAGATATGCACATTCACTCAATTACTCCTAACCCATAAAATGCCCGTAGGGTCTATAGATATTTGATACCAACAAATGAAGACTTGGCAACTCATGCAAATCTCCTCTATCTCCAAACCAGAGATGATATTCACAATTTCCCATTGGTAGGCCATTAGTATCATAATTACTGATTAAACTACTGGAACAATGCTGAACAATGTCTATCCATCATTGCGACTTTGGCAGCTTCAGCTGATAATAGCAAAAATGTGTCAACCATGACCCATATGGCACTTTAGAGTTCTCCATTTATCAAGATTTCAATTCTCCCACTTGCACAGCTGTACTACATCTACTATATTGCCAATTAGTCTTAATGAATAGACTGCTGCTTTATAACACCAAAGCTGTAACAGGCTTCTATTGACTCCAATCTGTTGCCTAGGATGGAGTCATAAGCCAATTGATAACTCAATGTAAATTGTAATGACCTGATAGAGTGTGTGGAACCTCTGACCCAGCTTTCATGCTGCGACCAGCTTCAGTGAACTGCTTACCTTCATCCTCCAGGATTTGCCTGTTGAATAGGTTTTACCTGACGAACAGATTCGGTGGCTGGCTCTAATGCCCCCCTGATAGTGGTGTTCACTGCATATGTGTTGTGATGGCAAATCTTGCTGTCAGTAATGATCTCTGACAAGTGCCCTTAATCCCTTTGGGTATATTCCACTACTATACCATCAGACTCGGCATGCTCTCCTCCTCCATGATGAAGACATTAAACAGCCCTACTACAAGGCGCTGCTGGCGTGGCCTCTCCAATTGGCCGACGCTGCCATGGACCCAGCATCAGACTAATACTGACCCATTGGCTTTCATGTCTTGGGGTATGCTGCTCTGCAACACCTCCAATTCGCCTGTTGATAACAACTTAATTTTAATTGAATAGAGGAGTCCAATTTCTCAAATATGGTTTGAGACTGAAAGCAGTGGATTTTATCAAAATACTGCATTAAAATTATCATCCAGGCTTAACAAATGTTTTGGAACTCTGACTAGTATTCTTTGAATGCATTATTGTCATTATACTATTATATTGCCTTATCACAGCAATGCCTCCTCCAAATATCTCCAATGATCACTGTAAATGGGGACATCCTATGAATCCAGTTGTTAATCAGCCATATTTCATAATGAACAGACCACGCATGTCATCCTTCGTGTCTGCCTTGAACGGCAACTCTGGCCCGATTCCCGAGCCTGTCTTGCAAGACAAATCTGACCATAATAATGAACCTGTTTGCTAATTCTAATTTGTCTAAAACAATTCTAGCCATAATTCTGACCTGTCTCGAAAGACAATTCTGCCCATATTTTATAACCTATCTTGAAAGCAACCCTGGTCAAAGTACTGTGCCTGCCTAAACACAATTCTGGCCCAATTCCAGCCTGCTTAGAATGGTAGCATTGTCTAATTTTGCATGGTTAGATGCCTCTAAATCGATGGAGATGTCTTGATCATTTGTATTGTTCAACCAAGTGTAAATCTTATCCACTTGTAAATGGTCCCTTAGTTGTAGAACTTCAATGTAAGAACAAACTGCCCCGGGAAGATCACCTCTTCCATGAGGGAAACATTATGCAGCCCTTCGACAGATTTTGCTGCCTACATTAAGCAGCCCTGCTACAAGGTGCTGCTAGCGTGGCTCTCCCATATGCCGGTGCTGCCATAGCCTCGACCTCAACATAAAACAGCCCTGTTACATGGTGCTGCTGGTGTGGCCTCTCCCATAGGCCGGCGCTGCCATTGACTCGGTATCCCATAAAGCAGCCCTGTGCAATAGGTGCTGCTGGCTCGGGCTCACCCATATGCCCGGCACTGTCACAACTCCTGTAGTTGGAGTGTATCTAGATGGAGCCTCCTCTCCATAAGGGCTCCATCCTGGTCAACCTACATTTTTTACATTATCCGGAGGGGAACCCTCCCGGCATCATGGCTGACCATATTGGTCGGTTTACCCCCTATAGTAGAACTACTGCGGTCTGGACACCGCATTGCTGCTGGGTTTTCCCTCCCTGGGGAACCCTAGCATTTGTGTGCCTTACCAAGGGGAATGAAGGCACCCGGGCTGACCATTCTGGTCAGCTTCAGCCCCATATCGTGGGCCACTGCGGTCTAAGAACCTCACTTCTGCTGAATTTCCCCTCCCCGGGAACCCAGCGTTCAGATGCCACTGACCGTTTTGTCAGTGACTGAACTCCACGAGCCCGACATTCTCCAGCTTCCCGCTTCCGCGGTAGGACCGGTAGCAGCTGGTTCCCTCGTCGGCACCCGCAAAGCATCCGGCAGGAATCTCTGTGGAAGAAAGGGTTCCTGCAGGACATCAAAAAACAGGTAAAAATACTTACCTGGAGTTTAAATTTACCGCTGGCACGAGCGACGTGCCTGCCAGACCGGTGCTTCGCCAAACGCGTGCGTCATAACGATGCGCACTGCGGGCGATCAGGGTTTTTCACGGAGTTACTCACGTGACTACAAAGTAAAATAAAGGGCCTGTCACACTTGGGCATCATTTGCGTGTCACGCAAGTGGCGTGCAAAGATTTTGTGAAGCCCAAAATCTTGGGGTGCCCTGCGCCACCATGTGTCACTGCCTACGCCACCACACCTCACCATGCGCCATGCACAGGTAATGAACGCCATTGGCACGTCATGACGCACGATACACACGTCGTGACGCGTGCTTGACGCCACTGTATCTGGTACTGAACAGACATCATTCCGTTCATAGCTGATTGCAGTGTATCTGTATGTGGTGCTAATCGACAAACAACAAGAAACAAAAAATCTGCCCATGGTATTGATCTCTCCTCAGCCTTGGGCCTGATATTGACTGTTCTTCCCTACTGGGAGATGGAGTCAAGGCTGATGTTACATGACGCAACTGCATGGACGTAACACAATCTGTTTGTCAGAATTTGCAGCGGCTAATGATGCCACTAAAAAAAATGGACTCATTCCAGCCGCCAATGTTGGCTCAGATCGTGGCCTGGACTGAGATC
Source organism: Raja brachyura (assembly GCA_963514005.1). The sequence goes on along the minus strand of OY740787.1, from coordinate 39,495,372 downwards.
TGTCCCTGTGATTAGAACTGACTCGCAAAGTCAAACAAAAGCAGTGAGATATCTGATCCTGGGAACAAGAAGCAGCTTGCATTTAGGCCGATATATAAACCACTCCTTGCTTCTCTGGGCCTGAACACATGTATTTATATATTTATGTCATGATGATCTATTGATAGAAGCTGACTGGCTACTGGTGATGTCACCATGCTGCAACACATTGCTTTCTCTCAACTTATTAGTAACATTGTCAGGCAATATTAATTAGCACAATCAAACCGTCCACAGTTTTTACTAATTTGAAGTGGTCGGATGAATCGCAACAACATTATCCTAATACAGCTCTTGTGTTCTTACCACATAGTTATGATCAAGCTTTTTTCCCTGCTGCTATTTCTCCCTTACCTCATACCTAATTAACAGAGAGGGAAGATCATTTGGAGAGAGACTGTAGATGCCAACATATGGTGTAAAAAAACTGAAGGAGGGACACAAACTCAAACATCGACAATCCCTTTCCCCCCACATACGCTGCTCGACCTGTTCAGTTCCTTCAGCAGATTGTTTGTTGCTGGAAGTATCATTTGTCTTTCCTGAACTAGATTTATGAAGTAGTCTTGCTATATACTGTAGCTATTTCGAGGAAATGCAATGGTTAAGCTCATTACAGTCAATACCAGGGGTGCAGTGCTGTTGGAATTCATCGGAGCGCCACTCTGGCACCTATGTAAAAAGAAAGCCAAAATAAACAGCGGGAATTTTAACTAGCGGGTGTGTGGTTGGGATAACCTGGTTGAAAGAGTGGGAAGGGGAAGACCCATCACTACAGAGGTTGGGGGGGGGGGAGCAATAAGACCCAGCAGAGTCAGACTACTTGCTGTCTGCATCATTGGAGGTTGTGGGACTGGTGCTGAACCTGGAACTCTGGTGAAGTGACGGCTCTGGCCCACTGGTGACCGGTGGACAGGTGAGGGTAGGCGGAGTCACTGGTTGAGGCCCTTGGGTGGCTGGAGTAGAGATACGGGTCAGTGGCAGCAGCATCGGTGGGCCTGGGAAGGTGATGAAAGTCGGCAGCAGCGGCAGTTTTAGTGGTCCAGACCTGGGTATGGCTGGGAAGGTGCTGAGGATTGGAGAGGCAGGTGGATGTTGTTGCTGCTCCTCGTGGCGGCCATTTTGGCCTCATGGTGGTCGTGCAGGCAGTGCCACAGTCCAGCAGTGGAGCTCCGGGCTTGCGGGCGGGCGATCGAGTCGAGGAGTGTCGGTGAAGGGTCCGGTCTGGAGGCGGGCAAGCTTCTGATCCTTGGTAGAGTCCAGATAGGCGAGGAAGCATTTGTTGAGGGTGTGGATCTGGCATTGAATTAAGTATTTTGGTCCATTGCAGGTGTGATTGAGTGGGTGAGTGAGTGAGTGAGAGAGCGATTGATAGTGGGTGTGAGTGGGTGAGTGAGTGGGTGGACGAGTGAGTGGGTGTGTGTGAGTGTGTGAGTGTGTGTGTTAGTGTGTGACTGTGTATGAGTGTGTATGAGTGTGTGACTGTGTGTGTGTGACTGTGTGTGTGAGTGTGCGTGTGGAGGCCCAGAGTTGCAGGAGAGTCAGGGCGAGTTGGTGTTGGGCCGGCCACTCTGTAAAAATACATGATCACCATCTTTATCTTTACTTGCTTGATAATTATATTTCATGATAATTAGTGAGAGCAACCGTGCAATATTTTGTCATATTATTAAATTAAGTATTATATATTTTATTCTACTAGTTATACACTGGGATGTAGTGATAGGTTATAATCTTGTTTGACCCTCTTGGGAGACTAGCTTGCCCCCCCCCCCCCCCCCCCGCCCAAGCAAAACCTAAAATGATGCCCATGTTTGACAGCTCTGGCACCTAAGGAATTAGCACTGCAACACTGATCAAAACACCACTTATCATTGAAAATAGCAAAAACAGCTTTAGCAAATCATCTCTCATCGTTATTTTGGAATTAGCAACAAAACAAAGGTAATATTATTAATTCAAGGTTGCACACATTCGGGAAGCATGGTCAGGTTATTTGGAGATAGTTGAGAAATGAACAGAGAGGTGTTTATCGCGATGAAAGATGTTGATAGAGTGGGCACAGAAGGAGAACTTCTTCTCCCCTCTCTCATCCGGCTAGAGGTACAAAACTCTGAAAACGCATGCTTCCAGATTCAGGGACAGTTTCTTCCCAGCTATTAACGTACAACTGAACCATCCTCTCACCATCTAGAGTACGGCCATGATCCCATCTACTCCATTGGAGTCATTTGAACAATCTTTAATCAGACTTTATTGGACATTACCTTGTACTAAACGCTATACCCTTGATCTTGTATCTGTACACTGTGGATGGCTTAATTAGTGACGGGATGGCAAGCAACAAAAAGCTTTTCACTGTACCACAGTACACATGATAATAGTAAACTAAACTAATAGACATTAAGTTGATGGAGTCAGGAAAAGTAGCATACACATCGGGGTGGAACTGGTCATTCTGTGCTGTGCATTCCATGTGCTAGTTGTCTATTGATGTCTATTTTGCTGTGGTAAATACCTACATTAACCATTTCCCACTTGGTCTATCTGTGTTATCCAATGATTCACCAGATGCATCCGGTCATTCGAACTGACAAATGGAATCTACAGCTAATCTTCCCTTGAGTGGGGATAAGGCACAAGTCTGGTGCTTCAGCTGTTGGTTTATTTCCCCAGACGCCTCCACTGATACTCTGCTCATTGTGTTCCTGTGGGAAAACAATTGGCATCAAATAGGTTGCATCACAGGCTGCCTATTCTGTGGACATGGCACAAATAGAGTCAAGGATTCATACAGCATGGAAATAAACCCTTCAGTTCAACACTAAATAGTGGGGGGTGGGAGACAAATTAGAAATACAAGGATGGAATTAAAGGGAAATAGAGTAGAGGAATAGTATAGGAAAGACACCAGAATTAACGGGACTGAAAGCTCATGAAGAGATAGGAGAGTATGGCCAAGTTAAATAAGAATCGATGTGAAAGATGAGGTGAGTAAGGGATTAAAGGTATTATATATGAATGTGCGAAGTATAAGAAGTAAAGTTGATGAGCTTGAGGCTCCGTTAGAGATTGGTAGATATGACATTGTGGGGATTACAGAGACATGTCTGCATCGGGACTGGGAACTGAATATTCAGAGTTGTACGTCCAATAGAAAGGACAGGCAGGTGGGCAGAGGAAGTGTCGGTGAGGGATGAAATTCAGTCCCTTGCGAGGGGTAACAGGGACTGACGATGTAGAGTCACTGTGGATAGAATTGAGGAATTGTAAAGGTTAGAAGACACAAATGGGAGTTACAGTAGCATGGATAAAGGGTACAAGTTGCAGCAGGAGTTAAAATTGGCATGTAATCAAGGTAATGCCACTGTTTATGGGAGATTTCAATATGCAGGTAGACTGACAAAATCAGGTTGGTTCTGGACCCCAAGAAAGGGAGTTTGCAGAGTGCCTCTGAGATGGATTCTTGGAGCAGCTTGTACTGGAGCCTACCAGAGAGAAGGCAATTCTGGATTTAGTGTTGGCTAATGAACCAGATTTCACAAAGGAATTCAAGGTAAAGGAACCACTATTGGCCATAATATGATACATTTTAATCTGCAATTTGAGAGGGAGAAGGTTAAATCAGAAGTATCAATGTTGCCGTTGAACAAAGGGGACTATGAAGGCATGAGAGAGGAGCTGGCCAAGGTTGACTGGAAAAGGATCCTAGCAGGAATGATGGTGGAACAGCAATGGCTGAAATTTCTGGGGATAATCCAGAAGATGCAGGATCATTTCATTCCAAAGACAAAGAAAGATTCTAAGGGGAGTAAGAGGCAACCGTGGCTGACAAGGCAAGTTAGGGATGGAATAAAACCAAAATAAATGGTGTATAATATAGCAATGAGTAGCGGGAAGCCAGAGGATTGGGAAACTTTCAAAGGACAACAGAAGGTAACAAGTAAAAGCTTCTTTAGGTATGTTAAGAGAAAAAGATTAGTAAAAAATAAATGTGGGTCCCTTGAAGGCAGAGACAGGTGAAATTATTATGGGGAATAAGGAAATGGCAGATGAGTTGAACAGGTACTTTAGATCCATCTTCACTAAGGAAGACACTTAGGAAGACACAAACAATCTCCCAGATGTACTAGTGGCCAGAGGACCTAGGGTGATGGAGGAACTGAAGGAAATTCGCATTAGGCAGGAAATGGTGCTAGGTACATTGATGGGACTGAAGGCTGATAAATTCCCAGGGCCTGATGGTCTGCATCCCAGGGTACATAAGGAGGTGGCTCTAGGAATCAAGCGTTGGTGATAATTTTCCTATGTTCTTTAGATTTAGGATCAGTTCCTGTGGATTGGAAGGTACCTAATGGGAGAGAGAAAACAAGGAATTATAGACCAGTTAGCCTGACATTGGTGGTGGGAAGATGCTGGAGCCAATTATAAAATATGAAATAGCAGTACATTTGGATAGCAGTAACATGATTGGTCCGAGTCAGCATGGATTTACGAAGGGGAAATCATGCTTGACTAATCTTCTGGAAGTTTTTGAGGATGTAACTATGAAAATGGACATGGGAGAGCCAGTGGATGCAGTGTACCTGGACTTTCAGAAAGCCTTTGATAAGGTCCCACATAGGAGATAAGTGGGCAAAATTAGATCACATGGTATTGGTGGTAGGGTACTGACATGGATAGAAAATTGGTTGGCAGACAGGAAACAAAGAACAGGTATCAATGGGTCTCTTTCAGAATGGCAGTCAGTGACTAGTGGGGTACCGCAAGGCTCGGTGCTGGGACCGCAGCTATTTATAATATACATTAATGATTTATGTTCAAGTTCAAGTTCAAGTTACATTTATTATCACATGCACCAATTGGTACAGTGGGATTTGAGTTACCATACAGTCATACAAATTTAAAAAAGAGCACAATACATGATAGAATTTAACATGAACATCCCACATAGCAAAATCAACGTTCCCACGGTGAGGGAAGGCAATAAAGTTCAAAGAGTTCATCTTCCTCTTTATTCACCGGGTAGTCAGGGCCTTTGAGCCCTCATCCGACCGCCGTAGCGGTGACTGCGGTTCAAGCCCTCTCGCCAGGATGATCAGAACTCCGGCATCGGAATGGAAGAACACTCTCAGTGGCATGGAGTTTCTGAATCGGCTGCTTCCTACTGGAAACCACGGCTCCCTAAGTCCATAGGCCGAGCTGGACGGAGCTCCAACATTGGCGACCCCTGGTAAGGGGTCCCAGGACTCTGCGATGTTAAAGTCAGCGGCGCCTGCGGCTAGAAGCTCTGTAACCACCGTTGCTGGATGTTAAAGCAGCAGGCCCAACACTCCGGAGTTCCAACACGGCGATCCCCCGTAAGGCATCGTCCACTCAATGATGGTAAGTCAGTGCTGAAGCTCTGGCCGGTCTCCGGCAGAAAAGGCTGCGCCAAACCAGTTGGTAGGCCGCGGGGGGATGGGCAGAGAGGCAACTGGGAGAAAAGATGCATCCTCGACCAGGAAGTGTCTGGGAAATGGTTTCCCCCTCCTCCCCACCCCCACATAAAAAACCTCCAAAAATAAACTTCTAAAAACTTTTAGACATACAAAAAATCACAAAAAGGGTGAAAGGAAGGACAAACTGCTGGCGAGGTTGCCACACGGCATCAGCCGATGATTTAGATGAAGGGATTAAAAGTAACATTAGAAAATTTGCAGATGACACAAAGCAGGGTGGCAGTGTGAATTGTGAAGAGGATGCTATGAGGATGCAGGGTGACTTGGACAGGTTGGGTGAGTGGGCAGATGCAGTTTAATGTGTATAAATGTGAGGTTATGCACTTTGGTTACAAGAATAGGAAAGCAAATTATTATCTGAATAGTGTCAGGTTAGGAAAAGGGGAAGTACAACGCGATCTGGGTGTCCTAGTTAATTAGTCACTGAAAGTAACAAGAGGGGTTGAGCATAGAAGCAAAGAGGTCCTTCTGCAGTTGTACAGGGCCCTGGTGAGACCACAACTAGAGTATTATGTGCAGTTTCCTAATTTGAGGAAGGACATTCTTGCTATTGAGGGAGTGCAGAATAGGTAAACAAGGTTAATTCCCGGGATGGCGTGACTGTCATATGTTGAAGGAATGGAGTGACTGGGCTTGTATACATTTGAATTTAGAAGGATGAGAGGGAATCTTATTGAAACATAAGATTATTAAGGAATTTGACACACAGGAGGCAAGAAACATGTTCCCGCTGTTGGGGGAGCAGAACTAGGGGTCACAGTTTAAGAATAAGGGGTAGGCCATTTAGAACGGAGATGAGGAAAAACGTTTTCTCCAGAGAGTTGTGAATCTGTGGAATTCTCTGCCTCAGAGGGCAGTGGAGGCCGATTCTTTGGAAGCTTTCAAGAGAGAGTTAGACAGAGCTCTTAAAGATGGTGGAGTCAAGGGATATGGGGAGAAGGCAGGAATGGAGTACTGATTGTGGATGATCATAGTGAATGGCGGTGCTGTCTCGAAGGGCGGAATGTCCTACTGCAGCTATTGTCTATTGTCTAACGTCCATGCTGACCAGTATGCCCCCACTTAAGGTAGTGGTGAGTCCATTTGCCTTATATTACCGCATATGGCCCATATCCCTTGAAATCTTTCTTGTCCGGGTAAGAGTGGTTCAATGGCTCAATGGTGCTTTTATTTATTGCATGTGCAAATTATTTTCTTACATACAGTCCAGTAAAGTATAGCCATCCCTCAGCACATCCCCGACTAGCAGTGTACAGAAATAGTTTACTGGGCCCCTATGCAAGAGGCGCCACTCTTGCCGCCATTTTCAAACTCCATTCCGCGCTCTTGTTTTTATGAGAGCTGTCCGATCCAACTAAGCCCCAGGTTGCTGCCGGCCTCCTGCCATCAACTTCTTTTGACTCAACCACTCCTCGCCCGTCCACCTTGACCCCCGGGGAACCTCCTGCATCTGTCGTTAGGGCATGGTAGGCCTAACCTAGAGATGGGACTCGACCAGCGAAACCGATGTTGGGCAGAGCCTTAGTGGTGGGTGACTCCATTGTCCGAGGTGCGAACTGGAGAGTCTATGTTAGGCAGGTGAGATGTGAGAATGGTATGGTGCCTCCCTGTGCCAGGGTTCAAGATGGCACAAACTGAATTTAGAACATCCTCGAGAGGGAAGGTGAATAGCCGGCAGTAGTTGTGCATGTAGGCACAAACGGCATCGGGAAGGAGAGGAAGGAGGTCCTGTCACGTGAGTTCAGGGAGTTAGGAAGAAGACTGAAAAGCAGGACATCTAGGGTGGTTATCTCTGGATTGCTTCCAGTACCTCGTGCTAGTGAGGACAGGAACAGGGAGATAGGGGATCTGAATGTGTGGCTGAGAGGCTGATGCATGGAGCAAGGATTTAGATTTATAGACCACTGGGATCTCTTCTGGGGTGGGGGTGACCTGTGCAAAAGGAACGGGTTACACCTTAACTGGAGGGGGGCCAACATTATGGCAGGCAGATTTGCTGGGGATACACATGTGGGTTTAAATTAAATAGTAGGGAGGAGGGATTGACAAATTGGAAGTATAAAGATGGAGTTGAAGGGGAAGTGAGTACAGGAAAAGTTACAACAGACTCCCAAATTAATGGGAAGGAAAGTTCGAGAAGGGATAAAAGAGTAAGGTCAGTGCCAATTGCGAGTGGTGTGAGAGGGGAGGTGAATACCTAAGTCAAAGTGTTGTATATAAATGTGCCAAGTATAAGAAATAAAGTGGCCGAGCTTGAGGTTCAGTTAGAAATTGGCAAATATGATGTGGGAATTACAGAGACATGGCTGCAAGAGGGCCGGGGCTTGGAACTGAATATTCAAGGGTATACATCCTATTGAAAAGACAGACAGGTGGGCAGAGGGGGTGGGGTAGCTCTGTTGATGAGGAAAGAAATTCAGTCCCTTGCAAGGCGTAACATTGAAACAGGAAATGTGGCATCAGTATGGATTGAACTAAGGAATTGTAAGGGTAAAAACACCTTAATGGGACTTATCCTCAGGCCCCCAAACAGTAGCCCGGATATAGGGTGCAAGTTGAATCAGGAGTTAAAATTAGCATGTAGTAAAGGTAACGCTACGGTTGTTATGGGAAATTTCAACATGCAGGGAGACTGGGAGATTCAGGTTGGTACTGGACCCCAAGAAATGGAGTTTGTGGAGTGCTTCCGTGATGGATTCTTGGAGCAGCTTGTACTGGAGCCTACCAGGGAGAAAGCAATTCTGGATTTAATGTTATGTAACGAACCGGATTTCATAAAGGGACTTGAAGCACAACGTAGCAAAGATGAGCGGGAAGCAAGAGGATTGGGCAATGTTTAAAGAGCAACAGAAGATAACTAAAAAGGCAATACAGGGAGAAAAGATGAGGTACGAAGGTAAGCTAGCCAAGAATATAAAGGAGGACAGTAAAAGCTTCTTTAGGTATGTGAAGAGGAAAGAATGTGAAGAGGATAGACCAAAGTTGGACCCTTGAAGACTGAAAAAGGGAACAAGGAAATGGCAGATTAGTTGAACGGATACTTTGGATCCGTCTTCACTAAGAAGGACACAAACAATCTTCCTGATATAGTAGTGGCCAGAGGATCTGGGGTGATGGAGGAACTGAAGGAAATCCACATTAGGCAGGAAATGGTGTTGGGTAGACTGCTGGGACTGAAGGCTGATAAATCCCCAGGGCTTGATGGTCTGCATTCCTATTAAGGAAGTGGCTCTTGAAATCGTGGATGTATTGGTGCTAATTTTCCAATGTTCTAAAGATTTAGGATCAGTTCCTGTGGATTGGAGGGTAGCTAATGTTACCTCACTTTTTAACAAAAGGCAGGAGAGAGAAAACAGGGAATTATAAACCAGTTAACCTAACATCGGGAAGATGCTGAGTCAATCATAAAAGATTAAATAGCGACACATTTGGATAGCAGTAACAGGATTGGTCCGAGTCAGCATGGATTTACGAAGGGGAATTAGGAGAATGGACAAGGGAGAGCCAGTGGATGTAGTGTACCTGGACTTTCAGAAAGCATTTCAAAGGGAGGCTACAGATTTTTGGCTGTTGAGTAGAGCAACTACTTGTGGATAAAAACTGTTTTTATGTCTGGCTAAACCAGACCATGATGGAGCCAATTTATGAGCCAAAGCAGACCACGGTGGAGAAGGTGAGGACAGACTGTATGATGGCCGTGTAGAATTGGACCATCATTGCCTGTGGTAGATTGTACTTCCTCAGCTGCCGCAGGAAGTACATCCTCTGTTGTGCCTTTTTGACTGTGGTCGATGGTAGCCCCCCACTTAAGGTCCTTGGCGATGATGGTTCCCAGGAACTTAAAATACTCCACAGATGTGACTGTGGTGTTGTAGATGGTGAGTGGGGTGAGAGGAGGGGGAGGTCTCCTAAAGTCTACAATCAATTCCACTGTCTTAAGAGCATTGAGCTCTAGGTTGTTGCTGCGGCACCAGGACGCCAGCTGTGACACTTCCTGTCTGTAGGCAGATTCCTCCCCATTCTGGATCAGTCCAATCAGGGTTGTGTCATCCGCAAACTTGAGAAGCTTGACAGTGGTGTCTGTGGAGGTGCAGTCGTTGGTGTAGAGAGAGTAGAGGAGAGGGGAGAGTACGCAGCCTTGCGGTGCTCCTATGCTGAGTGTTTGTGGGTCCGAGATGTGCTTTCCCAGCCTCACATGCTGCTTCCTGTCTGTCAGGAAGTTGGTGATCCACTGACAAAGGGGTTCAGGCACAATTAACTCGGAATGTTTGGTGTGTAGTAGCTCTGGCACAATGGTGTTGAATGCAGAGCTAAAAGCACCAAACAGGATCCTCGCATAGGTCCACTGGCGGTCTAGGTGCTGTAGGATAAAGTGCAGGCCCAGGTTGACTGCATCATCCACAGAACTACTGGTCCGATATGCAAACTGCAGTGGGTCCAGCAGGGAGTTTGTGATATTTTTCAGCTTGGCCAACACAAGCGTTTCGACTGTCTTCATGACTACATCGGTCAGTGCGACAGGCCTGTAGTCATTAAGACAAGTAATCCTTGCCTTTTTGGGTACAGGGAAAATAGTGGAGACTGTGAAGAAGGCAGGGACAGTACATGTTTGCAGGGACTGGTTAAAAATGTCTGTATCGACCGGTGCCAGCTGTTTGGCACAGAGCTTAAGCATAGAGGGGAAAACATTGTCAGGTCCTGGAGATTTCCGGCTCTTTTGTCCTCTGAAAAGCCTCTCCACCTCCTCTATTTTTATTGTTGATATTGGATAAGCGATGTTGTGCAGCACAGAGGCTGTGGATGATTAGGTGTGAAGTGGTGATTGAAGGGGGGTGGGTGTGGAAAGGCACAGTCTTTGCAGACTGAGGTCAGGCTGTGAGTGGGTGTGAAGTGTTGGTTGGGGGTGGGAAATGGTCCAGTCTTTTCATACTGGAGTCTTGTCTTAAGTAGGTGTGAAGTGGTGAATGGGAAGGAGAGGGTGCAGGGTCCATTCTTTGTAGACTGGGATCTGGCTGTGTTGGTTGGGGAAGGAGGGAGGGGGTACCAGGGTTACGTTTCTGATTTTCAAACCTACAGTAAAACTCATTCAGGTCGTTGGTCAGCTGACGATTGTCCAAAGAGCAGGGGGCTTTCCTCTTGTAGCTGGTAATTTCTTTCAAGTGCTTTGGAAGTGCTTCCAAACTGAAGAAGTCACTAGCTGAGAACTGAACCAGTGGAGATATGAGTGTGTGGCCAGGATGGTGTGGGTCCTTGATGATGTTGGCAGCCTTTTTGAGGCAACGACTGTGATAGATCCCCTCGATGGACTGTGGGTCCCCATCCTACCCCTTCCAAAGTCCACAATCAGTTCCTTAGTTTTGCTGGTGTTGAGAGCCAGGTTATTGTGCTGGCATCATATGGTCAATTGGTTGAACTCACTTCTATACTCTGATCTTATTGAAACATATAAGATTATTAAGAGTTTGGACTTAAAAACATGAGGCAAAAAACATGTTCCCAATGTTGAGGGAGTCCAGAACCAGGGGCCACTGTTTAAGAATAAGGGGTTAGCCATTTAGAATGGAGATGAGGAAATACTTTTTCACACAGAATTGTGAGTCTATGGAATTCTCTGCCTCAGAGGGCGGTGGAGGTGGGTTCTCTGGATACTTTCCAGAAAGAGCTAGATAGATCTCTTAAAGATAGCGGAGTCAGGGGATATGGGGAGAAAGCAGGAACGGGGTACTGATTGGAGATGATCAGCCATGATCACATTGAATGGCGTTGCTGGCTCGAAGGGCCAAATGGCCACTCCTGCACCTATTGTCTATTGTGTTTTGTCTCGCCGATGTAGAGATGAGCTTGGTCTCGCCCTTAGAATAGTAATCCGTAGACTTTTAGACTGCCTTGTTCTTGGCAATGTGACATTTGGAAGAGCGAGCTGTTTACTCTGCAAGAACCAAGTGTATTGAGTTACCCAACATTGCGTTCCACTGGAAACCCTCAGCTCCACAAAAACACAATGGTTTCACAACTGAGAGGCATTCAAGGCATGGCCTGACATCTAATTTGACTGTGGATCAGTGGAGTTAATTTAGCATTGTACTCAATGTCAACGGAATGGTCCTTTGGCAGCACCAATGACTTTTGCTTTATCTTTACTGTAAAAGCTCAATGCGGAGCATGTATTTCAGAGTTGGACACTTTTATTAATTTATCCCCATAAAGAGTTACAATAGAGCATGGTTCCATCGGCAGAGGTTCTCTTGCTGGAATTCAATCAGGCCAATATGCTGCTTGGGACATTTGAGTATTGGCAACACATTACTCAACAGCGACTTCTGACTTCTGTTAAAATCATTTTTCAACCAGTGCACAATGTGGGAGGCGTGCGCATGAGAGAAAGAGGGAGACAGAAAGAAAGAGAGAGAAATCCTCATTTGACTTGCCCTCGAGGCAGTTTATTTTATTTTTGAGTCATTAAAGTATTCACGTTATTTCAGCAGGGAGACCGTTTGAGGAGTGAATCTTGGCTGGTTATGGGAATGAAACTGCCCACCAGCTGAACTATATCCTCCCAGTCTCAATTTGCACAAAACTGGGTTTACACTGTGGTTGAACTGGAACTGGGGTTTGAAACCACCAAATGCTGGCTGTTCTATAGTTGGGTTTGGAGATTTTCCTTGATCTCCATCAACTCTTTTTACATGCTGGTTCTAAAATATTTTATTCATTCATTGGCAGCTTGGCAGGGCTAATATTTACTACCCATCCCAGTATGTTTCTGTTTGACTGACAAGACTGTCAAGGTCACCTTGGAGGTCAGTTAAAAGTAAAATTGACTGGACAATTGCAGACTTGTTGAGATATTTGACAGGCTCACAGTTTTTAAATTATTTGTTACTTCCTAATATATAACAACTAGCCTCCACAATCATTCTGATTAGATAGGTGGGGAGGGATGTGAAGTAACCAATCCACTGGTTACAAAAGTAAAGCCAACAGGACTACATTGCCAGGAGAAACATCTACATAATTAAAAGTCTCATCTTGACCACTTCCTGTCTGCGCTGTATATTGTTTTTAGACAAACCGCTACCATATATATCGTTATGATTTTTGGCCATCTTACTCACAGTTCTCCTCAACTGAGCAGACCCAGAGGATTTTTCCCCTCGATGAAAAATAAAAAAGTTATGAGCGTTTAAAAAACCTTGAGATCATCTCACCTGTCAATCACTGCAATGAAAGTAATGACCATTCCAGGGGGGTGGAGGGGGGATGGCAGGTCTATAAAACCTCGGATGCCTGAAGATGACTCAGTCACTCTGCAAGATCACGAGGGAAGTCCACGACTCTCATTCTAGACTGTGAATCAACTAAACTGTGAGTCTGCAATGTACTTGCCATAAATGATTTGTTAGCCCTTGATGAAAATGAAATGAGTTGTTTGGCCTGCCCTGTGCTTGAAACTTCAATGGCAATGGAAGTGAAATGATAATGCCATGAGCTGTTTGGCTTGGCCTGCCCTGTGCTTGAAACTGCAATGGCAATGGAAGTGAAATGAAAAGGGCTACACATGTGGGTTTAAACTAAATAGTGGGGGGCACGGATTGACAAATTGGAAGTATAAAGACGGAGATGAAGGGGAAATGAGTACAGGAAAAATTACAAAAGATTCTCGAATTAATGGGAAGGAAAGTTCGAGAAGGGATAAAAGAGTAAGGTCAGGGCCAATTGTGAGCGGTGTGAGGGGGGCCATGAACACAGAGGTCAAAATGTTGTATATGAATGCACGAAGCATAAGAAATAAAGTGGACGAGCTAGAGGCTCAGTTAGAAATTGGCAAGTATGATGTTGTGGGAATTACAGAGGCATGGCTGCAAAGGGACCAGGGCTGGGAACTGAATGTCGAAGGGTATACCTCCTATCGAAAAGACAGACAGGTGGGCAGAGGGGTGGGGGAGCTCGGTAGGTGAGGAATTAAATTCAGTCCCTTGCAAGAGGTGACATTGAAACAGGAGATGTGGAGTCATTATGGATATAATTAAGGAATTGTACGGGTAAAATGACCTTAATGGGACTTATCTACAGGCCCCCAAATAGTAGCCTGGACATAGGGTGTAAGTTGAATCAGGAGTTAAAATTGGCATGTAGCAAAGGTAGTGCTGTGGTTGTCATGAGAGATTTCAACATGCAGGTAGACTGGAAAAATCAGGTTGGTACTGGACCCCAAGAAAGGGACTTTGTAGAGTGCCTTCGCGATGGATTCTTAGAGCAGATTGTATTGGAGCCTACCAGGGAGAAGGCAATTCTGGATTTAGTGTTATGTAATGAACTGGATTTGATAAAGGAACTTGAGGTTAATGAGCCATTAGGAGGTAGTGACCCCAATATGGTAAGGTTTAATGTACAATTGGAGAGGGAGAAGGGTAGATCGGAGGTATCAATGTTACTGTTGAACAAAGGGGACTATCGAGCCATGAGGGAGGAGCTGGCCAAAGTTGACTGGAAAGGTACCCCAGCAGGGATGACAGTGGAACAACAATGGCAGGTATTTTTATGAATAAAACAGAAGGTGCAGGATCAGTCCATTCCTAGGAAGAAGAAAGATTCCAAGGGAAGTAAGGGACAACCCTGGCTGACAAGGGATGTCAGGAACAGTATAAAAATAAAAGAGAAGTACAACATAGCAAAGATCAGCGGGAAGCAAGAGGATTGTGGAATGTTTAAAGAGCAACAGAAGATAACTAAAAAGACAATATGAGGAGAAAAGATGACGTGTGAAGGTAAGCTAGCCAAGAAAATAAAGGAGGATAGTAAAAGCTTCTTTAGGTATGTAAAGAGGAAAAAAATAATTAAGACCAAAGTTTGACCCTTGAAGACTGAAAAAGGTGAATTTATTATGGGGAACAAGGAAATGGCAGATGAGTTGAACAGGTACTTTGGATCCATCTTCACTAAGGAGGACACAAACAATCTTCCTGATATAGTAATGGCCAGAGGATCTAGGGTGACGGAGGAACTGAAGGAAATTCACATTAGGCAGGAAATGGTGTTGGGTTGACTGATGGGACTGAAGGCTGATAAATCCCCAGAGCCTGATGGTCTGCATCCCAGGAATGTGGTCTAGAAATCGTGGATGCATTGGTGATAATTTTCTAATGTTCTATAGACTCAGGATCAGTTCCTGTGGATTGGAGGGTAGCTAATGTTATTCTACTTTTTAAGACAGGCGGGAGAGAGAAAACAGGGAATTATAGACCAGTTAGCCTGACATCGGTGGTGGGGAAGATGCTGGAATCAATTATAAAAGATGAAATAGCCGCACATTTGGATAGCAGTAACAGGATCGGTCTGACTCAGCATAGATTTACAAAGGGGAAATCATGCTTGACTAATCTTTTGGAATTTTTTGAGGATGTAACTAAGAAAATGGACAAGGGAGAGCCAGTGGATGTAGTGAACCTGGATTTTCAGAAAGCATTTGATAAGGTTCCATATAGGGGTGTAGTGGGCAAAATTAGTTCACATGGTATTGGGGGTAGAGTGCTGACATGGATAGAAAATTGGTTGGCAGACAGGAAACAAAGAGTAGGGATTAATGGGTCCCTTTCAGAATGGCAGGCAGAATGGCAGTCAGAATGACCAGTGGGGTATCACAAGGCTTGGTGCTGGGACAGCAGCTATTTACAATATACATCAATGATTTGGATGAAGGGATTCAAAGTAACGTTAGCAAATTTGCAGATGGCACAAAGCTGGATGGCAGTGTGAACTGTGAGGGGGATGCTATGAGAATGCAGGGTGACTTGGACAGGTTGGGGGAGTGGGCAGATGCATGGTACATGAAAGTTAATGTGGATAAATGTGAGGTTATCCACATTGGTATCAAAACCAGGAAGGCAGATTACTATCTAAATGATGTCAAGTTGGGAAAAGGGGAAGTGTCAATTCATCCATCACTGAATCATTACAGCACAGAAGGAGACCATTTGGCCCACTGTTTCCTTAGCAGCTCTGAGTAGAGCAACATTCTAAGTTCCATTTCTCTACTCTTGCCCTTTATGTTGTCCTGTGTGGCCACTCAACTCCCTTTCAACTATGATGAATGATTCTACTTTCCTTATAAGTGGGAATGATCTTGTGGAGGTGATCTTATTGAGGTGTATAAAATCACGAGGAGAATACATGGGATGATTATGCAAATCCTTTTCCCAGGGCAGGGGAATCAAGAAATGCCATAGGTTTTGTAAGTAAAAGATCCTGAAGGACAATGTTTCCACCCAGGGGGGCGGTAGGTATATGGAATGAGTTGCCAGAGGAAGTAGTTGAGGAAGGTACAATAACAACATTTAAAAGACATTTGGAAAGGTACACAGACAGAAAAGGTTTAGAGGGATGTGCTCCAATGTGGAGAAATGTGACTAGCTTAGATGGGACATTCTGGTGAACATGGATGAGATGGGCCAAAAGGGCCTGTTTCCATGTTGTATGACTCTACTTACATTTCAGATCCTTTTTTGTCTCTGAATCTTGTATTTTTTGTATAAAATGTATATATTGGTATTATCTCAATTCTTCTTGTCGTTGAGAACCAAAGTTCTTTGATTCTGGGTAATGCTGTGTTACATCAGCACTGCCTGGTATTCTGCACCTGATCTACTCAATCCTGAACCTAGCCCTACAATTAATTCTTCCAGGATGGTGAAACAAACATCTGCTAAATCTGTTAAAATCTTATTATGTTCTATTCACACAAAGAACAGTCGTTGAGTTGCAATGTTTGTGAACAATGTTAGGACATTTTACAGTCCTTGGCTCAGGTACCAGAACAGAGTTCATGCACAATTCAGCATTCAACATCAGCAATAAAATGCAAACCAATCCATAGGAAATCGCATAATGTCCTGCAGATAGCTCTACTCAACAGCCAAAATTCTGTAGCCTCCTTTTGCTCTGGTATTTTATTTCATTCTTCACATGTTTAAATTATAATGTTTTATTTTTAATTGTCTACTGTATGTCGTGTTGTTACATGCGAGCAAAGCACCAAGGCAAATTCCTTGTACGTATACATACTTGGCTAATAAAATGTATTCAATTCAATTTAATCCAATTCAATTCAGATATTTTGCCAGTCTTCCGCTTCTACCACCTGATATCCTGCAACTCCTATAAAATAAGAGTATTTTATTTTGAAGTCTCGTCACGAGACTACGTGAAGAACCCACCAGCCCGCATGCGCAACAAGATGTAGACGCATGGCGCGAGATTCGGATGAGGAAATGGACGTCGGGATTTCCCTGTGATACGTCATTAAAGTTGGAAGGTAAGTTTCACAAGAACTGTTGCTTCCGGCACTGGTTTAGGTCCTAAGAATGGAGAAGCCTAAAACCAAGGGGAAACATGCAGCTGAAAAGTCAGCGGCAGATAACGGCAACAGGGGAGGTCGGTGGCCATCAGTATCACACTCTGAGATGCTGGTAGGTACAGCCTGCACAGCAACCTCCACATAACTCTGATATCAACTCTGTCGTCACCCTCATACCTATCAAAATGCCCTTTATTCAATCTTAGGGCCAGAACCTTCTCACGATCCAGATTTCTACAATGCATGGCCCCATATTGTGTGGTGGGAAGGCAGCTACCACCCTTGCAACCTGCCGTATAGTAGGCTTCTCATTTTAAGTAAACCTGCGCATGCCTCTACAATATTCTGTTTCTTATCTGTGGGTAGGGCCACAGACATATCTGCAGTGTTTATGACAAAACCTAGATATGTAATAGATTTTTACGGACTTTCCTGGATGAATAACAAACCCTAAATTTTCTAGGAGTTCCTTGGTTGCTAAAACAGCTAATTCTGTGACACATGATGTCTTCCCTACAATGAGCACCTATAAACTGCATGACAATATGCCCTTTAGATGCCTTAGGGCAAACATTGGCTTTAGGATCTTTGTAAATAGCCTAGGGGCTGAACTCAACCCATTGGGTAGAACGTTAAATTGCCACAATTGGCCTTGCCAGATAAACTTCAGATATTTCCTGTGACTCTCGTGTATTGGTACCGAATAGTATGCATCTTTGAGATCGTTTGAGCCCATAAAGCAATCCTCTGTAATCAGCTGTTTTGCTGCATGAAACCACAGAGCTTCAAAGGCTTCACATAGTCTCTTGAAGAGACTTTGAAATAAAATAGAAAGATTAAATGAGCTTACCGTTTCAAGTTTGATCTTTATTTTATGAGAAGTTGGAGTGAGAGACTACGTTCCCTTCACTCCCAACCCTGAACCTCATAAATATAATTCGGTAAGTCAAGGGTTATTAATCTTTCTATGGTTTAATTTGGATCAAGTGGACTGTGGTTTCATACAGTTGCTCTGAAGATTGATGCACATGCGGGCTGGCGGGTTCCTCACGTAGTCTCTCACTCCAATTTCTCATATAATAAAGATCAAACTTCAAACGCTAAGTTCTCATTTAATCTTTCTATGTTTACTGTTCCTTTCAGAATTTGGAATAGGAAGTGGGGACGCCCAGCGGTAAGTTCAGGTAATCTCATATGTTTTGATCAGCTCCCTAACCAATGGGATTTTGTCCCTAATCTTCTCTCTGCACCTCCAATAATTCAAACTAGGTCATGTTGCAGACTATAGAGCTGCACCTAATCTCGATCCTTCACTTTTGCCAATCACCACCTTCCCAGGGCAATACTTGTCATAGAACATAGACCAGTACGGTGCAACAACAGGTCCTTAGACCAAAAATGTCTGTGCTGAACATGCTGCCGACCACCACTTGTCTGCCTGGACATAACCCATATCCCTCCACTCCCTCCCAGAAACAATTGCCCCGCAAATTTTGCTCCTCTTACCTTAAAGCTAAGCCTTCTAATACTTGATTTTTCCATCATGGGATAATGATTCTAACTGGCTGCCCGATTTATGCAACTAACAGTTGTCTATTCTTATATCAGGTCTCCCTGCAACCTCCAGCATTCCAGAGATAACAACCCATATTTGCCCAACTTCTCCCTGCAGCTAACAGTCCTTAATCCAGGCAATATCCTCCTCAGCGCCCTTTTCACCTCCAAAACATCCTTCCTGTAATGGGGCGGCCAGAACTTCACACAACACTTCAAATGTAGTCTAACCAAAGTCCTGTGAACCTGCACCATGACTTCCCGACTTATAAGCCTTCTTTACCACCCTATCTAATTGTGTTGCCACTTCAGCGAGTTACCGACGGACCTCGAGACCCTACTGTACGTCAATGATGTTAATGGCTATCCTGTTAATTATCCATGTAAATATTCCTCTCAGGACAGGGAGCTGAGTGTGAGGATCTGCTGGAAACTACATTTAATTCGGTTCCGACTATCTTCAAATGTAATGCATAATTTTCCCAGCTGTCCTGCTCTTGGGAAAGCTGTAAAATAATAGTTGCAATCTACATTGCTAATTGTGATTGGCTTTCTGACTGGCAAACACGGCAGACAGAAAGGAACAGGTGTATGTGGACTAAACGATACGCAGTGGTTGCATTGCAAGAGTGGTACGGGCCTCTCTGTCGATGAGTAGTCAAGCTACAAGCACCAACCTACAATCAATGTATATCAATCCCATTTTATGCTCACCACATTCTCATCAACTCCTCTCAGATGCCACCACGCACCTACATGGGGAGACAATTTAGAGTGGCCAAGTAAGCTTTCAAACTGCACATCTTTGGGATGTGGGAGGAAACTGGAGCACCTGAGGAAAACCAACATGGTCACAGAAGACTGTGCAAATTCCCAACAGACAGCACTTGAGGTCAGGATTGAACCTGGGTTGCTGGCACTGTGAAGCAGTGTTGTCCCATTGTGCTGTTCTGTGCGTTGTTTGGGTTTGAGTCTGCAGTGATGGAGTTACCTCTCAATATAGGACCAAAGTGTTGCAGAGTGTTGAGGGAGGACATTGGCTTTCAGATATTGGTGCCACTATTCATCATGATAATAGTCACGTTTGCCCCAAGGTGCAGGGATAATACTGAGTTATAGAGTGATACAGTGTGCAAACAGGCCCTTTGGCCCAACCTGCCCACACCGCCTACAATATCCCAGCCACAGTGGCAGACCTACATTTTTGGGGCCCTGAAGCTTGAACTGTTATGGGGGCCCCTTCGCAACCAGCAACCAGGTCTGGGCAACCACTGGGGTTCAATGGGGTTGTTCCATGACTGATCACCACAAATTCTAATTTCTGTCATAAATGTTAATCGTGTTTTAACTTATTTATAATTATTTTATATTAAATATATTTAGAATGAAACATCCTTAATTTGAATGTTTTTTTGTTAACGGCTAGCCTACATGATACTTTAATAACCTTTATATTTTTATTTTAACTATTGTTTTGTATTGAATTACACTATTATTAATATTATTATTTTAAAAAAACCCTTCTCATACGGTAGATCCAACATTTTTAAGCAATGTGAACTAAGCATGATATTCACCTCCAGTAAAAAAAAGTAGGAAGTATATAGGCCCCCGGCGGGGTCCAGGGGCAGCGCCCTGGTGGAGGTTCAGGGGGCAACCTGCGTTTTCAATACATTGAAAGTGATTCTCAAGCTTTCTGCAGGTAGTTCTACATAACAGAAGATTAGCATGTTTATAACACATAAGCAGTAAAATAACCCCCAAAAGATATATATTTCATGAAATAGACAATATACAATAGGTGCAGGAGTATGCCATTTGCCCTTTCGAGCCAGCACTGCCATGGCTGATCATCCACAATCAGTACCCCATTCCTGCATTCTCCCCATATCCCTTGAATCTGCTATATTTAAGAGCTCTATCTAACTCTCTCTTGAAAGCGTCCAGAGAATTGGCATCCACTGCCGTCTGAGCCAGAAACACTGATTCACAACTCTCTGCATGAAAAAATATATCCTCATCTCGTTCTAAACGGCCTACCCCTTATTCCTAAACTGTGGCCCCTGGTTCTGGACTCTCCCAGCATTGGAAATATGTTTCTTGCCTCCAGCATGTCCAAATCTTTAATGATCTTATATGTTTCAATATGTTTCAGCTAAAAATATCTTTACAAAAAATGTTACCTGAAATGTCTCTGCCTAGCAGTGAGATGAGAAAAAGCTTTTTCTCCCAGAGTTGTGAATTTGTGGAATTCTCTGCCATAGAAGACAGTCATCTTGTGTCCTTCAGCTGCACCTCCTTTCCTGAGCTTAGACACCCACTTCTCCCTACCTCACCTATGCTCACTTCCCCTCACCTTCACATCTACACCTCGACTAAATTTCCCCTCGCCTCGAGGATACCTCACTACCAAACTTCTCCTCACACCTAAACCTCGCCTCGACTAAACCATTCCTCACTAAACCTCGCCCCTCAAATAAACCTCATACCTCACTAAACTTTATCTCACTCCTTAACCCCACCTCAATGTAACTAAACCTCCCACCTCACGACTAAACTCCACCTCACACCTAATCTGCGCCCCTACTAATTGCTGCCCCTCTCCTGCTCCCGATATTTATAGCCCCCCCTCCCTGGGCCTTGGCGATGCCTCACGTGAATGGAACAGCTCCAACCGGGGGGGGGGGGAGGTGGGGGGGGGGGGCGAGTGCGGAGAGCGGCGCGGGTGCATTGCCCGAGAGAGCCGGTGGGAGGCGAGGGGCGCACGCGCGCTGACGTTAACGTCGCCCCCCCCCCCACCCGCGGCGGCCGCAGCCCCTCCTCACAGGATAGGGAGAGAGGCGCTGATTAGTCAAGGCGGGGATTAGGTATGAGGTGGGAGGTGTAGTCGAGGCGAGGTTTAGTGAGTTGAGGCTTAGGTGTGAGGTGGTATATGGTATATGGACACACTGATCTGTTTTGCAGTAAATGCCTACTGTGTTCTGTGTGCTGTAGCAAAGCAAGAATGTCATTGTTCTGTCAGGGACACATGACAATAAACTCACTTGAACTTGAACTTGAAGTTTAGTTAAGGCGAGGGTTTAGTCGAGGTGAAAAATCTGATTAATTTCTGGGAAAACAAAAAAAATCAGAATTCCGATTTAAATCGGAAGGATATCTGGAGTAAAGTCGCTTCTGGAGCCCCTCTGGGATTAGGGGCCCTGAAGCTTAAGCTTCATTAGTTTCATTGTAAACATAGAAACATACAAAATAGGTGCAGGAGTAGGCCATTCGGCCCTTCGAGCCTGCACCACCATTGAATATGATCATGGCTGATCTTCCAACTCAGTATCTTGTAACTGCCTTCTCTCCATACCCCCTGATCCCTTTAGCCACAAGGGCCACATCTAACTCCCTCTTAAATATAGCCAATGAAGTGGCCTCAACTACCTTCTGTGGCAGAGAATTCCAGAGATTCACCACTCTCTGTGTGAAAAATGTTTTTCTCATGTCGGTCCTAAAAGACTTCCCCCTTATCCTTAAACTGTGACCCCTTGTTCTGGACTTCCCCAACATCGGGAACAACCTTCCTGCATCTAGCCTGTCCAACCCCTTAAGAATTTTGTAAGTTTCTATAAGATCCCCCCTCAATCTTCTAAATTCCAGCGAATACAAGCCTAGTCTATCCAGTCTTTCTTCATATGAAAGTCCTGCCATCCCAGGAATCAGTCTGGTGAACCTTCTCTGTACTCCCTCTATGGAAACAATGTCTTTCCTCAGATTTGGAGACCAAAACTGTACGGAATACTCCAGGTGTGGTCTCACCAAGACCCTGTACAACTGCAGCAGAACCTCTCTGCTCCTATACTCAAATCCTTTTGCTATGAATGCTAACATACCTTTCGCTTTCTTCACTGCCTGCTGCACCTGCATGCCTACTCTCAATGACTGGTGTACCATGACACCCAGGTCTCGTTGCATCTCCCCTTTTCCTAATTGGCCACCATTCAGACTTTCCTGTATTTGCCACCAAAGTGGATAACCTCACATTTATCCACATTATACTGCATCTGCCATGCATTTGCCAACTCACCCAGCCTATCCAAGTCACCCTGAAGCCTCCTCGCATCCTCCTCACAGCTAACACTGCCCCCAGCTTCGTGTCATCTGCAAACTTGGAGATGTTGCATTCAATTCCCTCGTCCAAATCATTAATATCTATTGTAAATAGCTGGGGTCCCAGCACTGAGCGTTGCGGTACCCCACAAGTCACTGCCTGCCATTCTGAACAGGACCCATTTACTCCTACTCTTTACTCGTAGATCCACCCCTGCCCAGCTACACTAGTCCCACTTGCCTTTGCTTGGTCCATATCCCTCCAAACCTGTCCTATACATGTACCTGTCTAACTGTTTCTTAAACGATGGGTTAGTCCCAGCCTCAACTACCTCCTCTGGCAGCTTGTTCCATACACCCACCATCCTTTCTGTGAAAAAGTTACCCCTCGGATTCCTATTAAATATTTTCCCCTGAAGAAGGGTTTTGGCCCGAAATGTTGCCTATTTCCTTCACTCCACAGATGCTGCTGCACCCACTGAGTTTCCACCATCACCCTCTGCTTCCTTTCATGGAGCCAATTTGCTATCCATTCAGCTATCTCTCCTTGGATCCCATGCGATCTAACCTTTCAGAGCAGCCTACCATGTGGAACCGTGAACCTTTTTGGTCACGTCTTCAAAAAAGTCAATCAGATTTGTGAGACACGACTTCTCACATACAAAACCATGTTGAATATCCCTAATCAGCCTTGCCCATCCCTAAATGCCTGTATATCTTATCCCTCAGAATACCCTCCAGTAACTTACCAACTACAGATGTTAAGCTCACCGGCCTATAGTTCCCAGCATTTTCCCTGCAGCCTTTCTTGAAAAGAGGCACAACATTTGCCACCCTCCAGTCTTCTGGCACCTCTCCTGTATTTAAGGATGACTCGTAAATTTCAACCAGGGCTCCCGCAATTTCTACACCAGTTTCCTGCAATGTCCTTGGATATATCTGATCAGGCCCTGGAGATTTGTCTACCTTCAAACATGACAGTACCTTCTGAACTTCCTCGACAGTAACCCTGACTGTTCTCAAGACACTTCCTGTGACCGCTCCAATTTCCTCTGTCCTACTGTCTTTCTCCTCAGTAAATACAGCTGCCTAAACCTGTCCCATGCATCCTTCTTGTTTTTGGCTATGTCTCAATTTCCCTCATCAGCCAAGCTTCCTTACGTTTGCCTGCTTTGCCCTTCACTCTAACGAGGATGTACACATCCTGAGCTTTCTTCAGTACACTTAAAAACATCCCACTTGGCCGATGTTCCTTTCCCCTCAAATAACCTTCTTCAGTCAACTTGAGCGAGACCTTCTCTCATACCCTCAAAGTTGTCCTTACCCCAGTTGAGCATTTTAACACGTGGACCCTCTCCGTCCCTATACATAACTACCGAAAACCTAATCGAACTGTGATCACTTGTCCCAAAAAAGCTCCTCCACACACACTTCATTAACTTCCCCTTCCCAGTTTCCCAATACTAGATCCAGCATTGCCCTCTCATATGTGGGGGCCTGAACATACTGCTTAAGAAAACTCTTCAGAACACTTTTGAGGAATTGCACCCCATCTAAACCCTTAGTTTAATCTAGTTTAGTTTAGATTAGAGATGCAGCACGGAAACAGGCCCTTTGGCCCAACGATCACTCATACACTAGCACTATCCTATACACCAGGGACAATTTACAATTTACCAAAGCCAATTAAGCTACAAACCAGTATGTCTTTGGAGTGTGGGAGGAAATCGGAGCAACAAAGAAAACCCACGCTAGCAATGTTACAAAATTTTGAGATTTTAAAAATCAAGCCTGCAATTTATCCCATCACATAAAGCATAAAAAGAAGTTTAATTTGACACCTAATTCACTTTCATATCTTCAGTATTAAGAAAGTTATGACCATTTCCACACTCGGCAATTAGCATCTTGTTCCCCATTGCCTTTCAATTGACTTAACTCAAAAGTTGTGATCTAGAACCGTTAAAAGCCCATAACTTTCTTAAAAATTAAGAGCTCAATGAAATTTCCAGTTATTATGGATTGAAGCATTCTGAAACAAATATGAAACAATCTGACTTGGATGACCTGAAATTAAAGCATATAATTAGTTAGTTTTCTAATTGTAGCTAATTACAAAATTCAATGAGTAGATCTAAACATCTATCCATTTCTTAAGAAAAGATAAACTTTTTTAAAATTGTCTAAGTGTCCAAATAACATTCACACAATAATCCACAATATAACATAATTTTTAAATCCCATTTTCATGAATTTCTGGGCCAAATGGAAGGATTTAGTGTTTAATGCCTGTAAATTAATGGCCAGTTAAATCAACTAGCGAGTGGGTTTTAGTGGAATGCGGTGGATTGGAACGTTGCGGTTTGCAGTGAAGTCGGTATGAAAAATACAGCCGGTTCATACATTCTTTTTGGACCCCATTTCGCAACATGAAAATATTATTAAAGCCTCCATAAAAACCACCTTTTAATATAAAAATAAACTGTGTCCCTTTTTTTCTCCCCTACGCAAAATCCTTCCCATTATTGGCACTCACGGCTTTTGAAGGTGATTTTTAAATTACTCTAGATAATAAATAATCTAGCGTAATTTAAAAATACCTTCATTAATGAAATGTCGGAGCGATTTTTCTTCCGCAACGAAATCGCCCGACATTGATCGATTTGCCCAGTCTGAAGATAAACGGCACTTTAAGCCCGCCCCCCTCTGAAAGGCGCCAAAGTCGCGCACACGGGGAGCGGCAGAACTGCAGCGCTGCTCAAGGTAAGTTTTGTAACATACCTACCCACGCAGACACAGGAATAACGTACAAACTCTGTACAGACAGCACCAGAGTCAGGATCGAACCTGGGTCTCTGGCACTGTAAAGGCAGCAGCTCTACCGCTGCGCCATTGTGTCGCCATTTGACAAAACATTCATATATTTTAATTTGCATGATGTGCTGCTCAAAACAATTAAGTTTGTATGACATTTAATTTTCCTTACTTGTGTAAATTCTATGCAGCTTGCATTACGTGTCAAAAGCTTTGAGAGTTATTGTTAAATTCATCTTAGCTTTCCTGAGTTGTTGATGATTAAGTCAGCATCTTAGCTTAAATCGGGACAGACCACAGTTTAAGATTTGATTTTCTGCATTCTGTAAACATCAGTCCTGAGGTTTGCATCGGGACACTCCATGCATCCCTGGAGGTACCCAGCTACTGAACAATCCCATAGTTTGATGGGACTATTTTAGAATTTTCAATATTTTTGTGTTCCTATTGATCAGCAGAATCGTAATGTGTTAATTAGTCAGCAGTTTTAGTTTGGCAAAGGGGAAGGTTACAGGCCACTACTTGAATCCTGTAGTGCTTAGTGAGTAGGACAATAGCTTTATGCCACGGTCTGAAGATCAGTCTGGCTCAGCTTCAACTCTTCCATTTGCAAAGCTTCACAATGCTCTTTATTGATGGAGATATAGGTCACATTGTGACTGATCGCATTACAGATGCAGCCATCTGATCGTATAAAAGACTTGGAACTGAAACTCTCTGCAGCAGATCAAATCAATTTCTGTTTCCTCGGGAGAGCTAAGATGAATATAACAATAACTCTCAAAGCTTTTGACACGTAATGCAACCTGCATGGAATTTACACAAGTAAGGAAGATTAAATGTCGCATAAACTTAATTATTTTGAGCAGCACATCATGCAAATGAAAATATATGAATGTTTTTTCAAATGGCGGCACAGTGGCGTAGCGGTAGAGCTGCTGCCTTACAGTGCCAGAGAACCAGGTTTGATCCTAACTCTGGTGCTGTCTGTACGGAGTTTGTGCATTATTCCTGTGCTTGTGGGTTTTCTTGAGTGCTCCGATTTCCTCCCACATTCCAAAGATGTACTGGTTTGCAGCTGAATTGGCTTTGGTAAATTGTAAATTGTCCCTAGTGTACAGGATAGTGCTAGTGTATGGGTGATCGTCGGTCAGCATGGACTTGGTGGGCCGAAGGGCTTGTTTCCATGCTGCATCTCTAAACTAAACTAAACTAAACTAATGAAAACTATTCTTATGGAAACTCTACTAATGATGCCATTCATTTGTTACAAGGCTTTGCACACAGGCCTCATCCCTCTGTTTGATACTATGAATCTTCAGCAAAGTTTCTATCATCTTAAAGCAGCTCCAGTCTGCCAGAGGTATATAAGTGAGGTATACTCTGGGTATTACACTGCTCCAGCGGATCGTTCCCTCCCATTCCCTCAACTTTCTCCTCCCATCTCCTCCCACTGAAACTATAAGATACCTTACTCTGATTTGACTGCAAGAGGCCTCTCCATGGGATTCTACATTTTAGACCATGACCTGGCTTTTGAAATCTATTGCAGGCATCGTTATTCAGCTTGGCTGCAACATCAACCCCACACCTCCACTCCCACCCCTCCAACTTCACTCGGGAACAATTACCAGAAGGATGACTCACAGTGTTCGGTAAAGGCTTAGACCCTCCCCCAGTGTGATCTTCTTCCTCTGTGAACTCTCTCTGCAGGCTTCCATTCCATCACTGGCCTTCAGTGATACATCCAGAGACTGTACATCGTCTGATAAAGGTATAAACACGGCAGGCTTCAAACTGTTCATGAGGTTATGAAGGCACATTTTATGTCGAGTCACCAATCCACGCAGGCACCTGACTTTAGTTGGAAAGTTCAGGTTGGGTCAGGGAAAAGAAAACAAGCAGTCAGCAATGTCCAAGAATTATGTTCAGGAAGGAACTCCTGACAGACTCTGCTTGGCTTAGACAGATGCCACATTTGGAGAGGTCCTTGGTAAGTTATATGTCTTTGACTAACTCGCCTGCTTTGAAGAGAGAAAGGAAATTACATGAACTTTTCCTCACTATTTTGCCTGGCTCAGACTGGGTATATTTTATGATTAACATACAGTACAGTTAAAAGAATTTGACAGATCACCATTTTATCATGGTATTTAAGCCTCTGAACAATATATAACCACTGTGAAGTTTGTGATTTATTTTTCTTAAATACCTCCCAGCTTTAGCTGCTTTTTCTTTAACCCTGGTCGTGTCTAACACACCCTACATTCCCCAGGCCAAAGTAAATAACAATTGGATGTGGTAGTTTATTGGATTATTTTAATAAAAAAATGGTTAAAGCATTTGTTTGCAGAGGCTCAGGAAGTAGATAGGTGTTGGATGAATGGGTTTACACAATATTGGGCAAGTATCAGCTTCCATCTCAATACACAAAGCCACTGTTTTAATTCATTGTGCAGGAAGAGACAGAGCAATTTGGGGAGCAAGGATTGTGGACATGGCTGTATTATGTCCATAGCCTTATTTGATCTTTTAATGGACGTTACATGCTCAACCACAGATTCATTGTTTTATTTCTCGGCAGTTTCAGCAACTTTTCCCCTACGGCAGATATATGCAAAGAGACCACTCAAAACAATTAATCTTCCCATTTGATGCAATGACAATTTACCTCAATGAACTGACTTGATAATTAACTGGCGGCACTGTGGATCAGCGGTGGAGTTGCTGCCTTACAGCGTCAGAAACTCGGGTTCAATCCTGTTTACAGGTGCTGCCTGGACGGAGTTTGCATGTTCTCCCCGTGACGTCGTGCAATTTCTCCGGGTGCTCCGGTTTCCTCCTACATTCCAAAGATGTGCAGGTTCGTAGGTTAATTGGCTTCTGTGTATTGTCCCTAGTGTGTAGGAGAGAATTAGTTGCTGGTCGGCGCGGACCGAAGGGCCTTTTTTTTTTATATTTCAAAATAGACTTTATTCAAGTAATAAATAAATACAATACATCAACCGTGCGAAAAAAATCCATCCAACATTTTCGGAGGCTATACAAATGTCTCCATACAGTCTATATACATTTTTCAAAATTTTCAAATTTCACGAATCGATCCCCCACCCGTGCCACTCATGTGGCCCCCCGGCATGGGATACCTTCCCTTATTTTGAGGGGCGTCTCCACCATACAGTGCCCCTCATGTCCAGCAGCGGAAGGATCTTAGACTGTGGCCCTCCCCCACCGAGCCTTAGCGTTGGCTGCACCGAGCTTCAGTGCGTCCCTCAGTACGTACTCCTGCAGTCTGCAGTGGGCCAGTCGGCAACATTTCCCGACGGACATCTCGCTCTGCTGGGTGGTGAACAACGCTCGGGCAGACCAGAGAGCGTCTTTCACCGAGTTGATAACCCTCCAGCAGCACTTGATGTCAGTCTCTGAATGTGTCCCTGGGAACAGTCCGTAAATCACAGAATCCTCTGTGACGGAGCTGTTCGGAATAAAGCGTACCAGGGACCCTTGCATTTTTCTCCAGACTCTTTGGGCAAATCCACACTCTGCAAAGAGGTGGGTAACCGTCTCCTCTCCATAGCAGCCGTCCCGAGGGCAGCGTGCGCTGGTAGTGAGGTTCCGACGGTGCAGGAAGGATCTGACTGGGAGGGCTCCCCTCACCGCCAGCCAAGCCAGGTCTTGGTGCTTGTTGGTGAGTTCTGGCGATGAAGCATTTTGCCAGACAAGCTGGGCAGTCTGCTCAGGGAACCACGCCACTGGGTCCATCGTGTCTTTTCCCTGCAGTGCCTGCAGGACATTCTGTGCTGACCACTGCCCAATGGACATGTGGTCAAAGGTGTTGGTCCGGAAGAACCTTTCCACAGACGACAGATGGGGCGGCAGTGACCAGCTGACTGGCACATTGCGTGGCATCTGCGCCAGGCCCATCCTTCGCAACACCGGGGACAGGTAGAACCTCAGCAAGTAGTGACACTTGGTGCCCACGTGCCTTGGCTCTACACTCCTCCTGATGCAGCCACACACGAAGGTGGCCATCAGGATGAGGGCGATGTTGGGCACGCTTTTACCCCCGTTGTCTGCTGACTTGTACATTGTGGCCCGTTGCACCCGGTCCATCCTCGACCCCCAGATGAACTGGAAGACGGCCCGGGTGATCCCTGTGGTGTAGGAAGGGGGGACAGGCCACACCTGTGCCAAGTACAGCAGGCCCGAGAGCACCTCACACCTGATGACCAAATTCTTTCCCGTTATGGAGAGGGAGCGTTGCCTCCACAGCTCCAGCTTCTTCCCCACCCTGGCTATCCGCTCCAGCCAATTCTTGTTACATGCCTCAGCCCCCCCGAACCAGATCCCCAGCACCTTCAAGAAGTCAGGCTTGATGGTGAAGGGGACGGAAGATCTGTCGGGCCAGTTGCCAAAGAGCATGGCCTCGCTCTTCCTGCGGTTCACCCTGGCTCCCGTGGCCGACTCAAACTGGTCGCAGATACTAATCAATCTGCGGACCGACCCTGGATCCGAGCAGAAGACAGCGACATCGTCCATGTACAGGGAGGTCTTTACTTGAATGCCCCCACTGCCGGGCTGTGTCACTCCTCTAATGCTCGCATCCTTCCTGATGGATTCGGCAAAAGGTTCAATACAGCAGACAAACAAGACAGGAGAGAGAGGGCAACCCTGCCTGACTCCAGACCTTACAGGGAAACTCTGATTCCCACCCATTGATTTGGACTGCACTACGGATGTCGGTGTAGAGCAGATTGATCCAATTCCTGATTCCCTCCCCAAAACCATTTTGGAGAGCACGTCCCTCATGTACGTGTGCGAAATCCTGTCAAAGGCCTTCTCCTGGTCCAAGCTGACTAGGCAGGCATCCACCCGTCTGTCCTGCACGTAGGCGATGGTATCTCTCAGCAGCGCTAGGCTGTCTGAGATTTTCCTGCCAGGTACAGCACAAGTTTGGTCCGGGTGGATCACCTGTCCCAGAGCAGACTTGACCCGGTTGGCGATGGCCTTAGACAGGATCTTGTAGTCTACATTCAAGAGCGTTATGGGTCTCCAATTCTTTATGTCCTTCATCTCCCCCTTCTGCTTGTAGATTAGGGTGATGTTGCCCTTCCTCATGGAGTCTGACATGCTACCAGCTAGAAGCATGTCGTTGTACACTTCTAGCAGGTCCGGGCCCATCCAGTCCCACAGAGCCGAATACAACTCGGCCGGTAAGCCATCGCTTCCGGGAGTTTTACCCGAGTCAAAGGAACGGATGGAGCCAGTCAGCTCCTCTAGGGTCAGTGGTTGGTCCAGACTCTCCCGCTTGCTGTCCTCCAAGACCTCCGTGATCGAGGACAGGAAGTTCTGGGAGGAGGTGCTGTCTATGGCCTTTTGGTCATACAAATCTGTGTAAAAGGATTTGCAGATCCTCAGCATGTCTGTGTGTGAGGATGCTACCGAGCCGTCCTCCTCCCTAAGGCTGTTCATCACAGAGCTCCCCCTGTGAACCTTATGGAAGAAGAAACGTGAGCACGTCTCATCCTGCTCCACATGGCGGACCCTGGATCGGAAGATGATCTTGGAGGATTCAGAGGTAAAGAGCCGAGCTTGCCGGTCCTTCACGTCTCTAAGTTCCTCCTTCACATCCACCCCTCTCGACTGCAGAAGGATCAGTTGTTGCAAATCTGTCTGGAGTTGGCACAATTCCCTCTGACTCTGTCTTGCTCTCTGAACCCCTTTACTTATGAAGAACCTCTTAATGTTCTCCTTGGTTGCTTCCCACCAGAGTGTGGGGGAGTCAAAGAGGGGCTTCACCGTTCTCCAACATGCGTAGTCCCTCTTTAGCTCCTCGATGTTCTCTGGGGTCAACAGCTTCATGTTTAACTTCCACGTCCCTCTGCCTGCCTTCCGGTCCTCCTGTAGGTGACAGGAAGCCTGAAGGAGGCAGTGGTCGGAGAAGAACACCGGCGTGAGGTCAGTGTGTCTCACCGTGACGGCCTTCGTCGTGAAGACAAAGTCTATCCGAGATCGGGCTAAACCGTCCGATCTCGACCAGGTGAACCGTGGCTGGGACCCGCCTGCAGGGTCGCTGAAGGCATCGCGCAGCTTTGCATCTTTTACCAAATCCCTCAGGAACTTGGACGTGCTGTCCAGTCTGCTGTCGGCACTGCCGGATCGTCCAGCCGCATCAATGATGCAGTTGAAGTCACCGGCCAGAACGAGCTGCCGGGACGTGGCCAGCAGCACTGGGAGCTGCTGGAGAACGGCCAGCCTCTCGCTCTGCGTGGGTGAGAGACCACTCAAAACAATTAATCTTCCCATTTGATGCAATGACAATTTACCTCAATGAACTGACTTGATAATTAACTGGCGGCACTGTGGATCAGCGGTGGAGTTGCTGCCTTACAGCGTCAGAAACTCGGGTTCAATCCTGTTTACAGGTGCTGCCTGGACGGAGTTTGCATGTTCTCCCCGTGACGTCGTGCAATTTCTCCGGGTGCTCCGGTTTCCTCCTACATTCCAAAGATGTGCATGTTCGTAGGTTAATTGGCTTCTGTGTATTGTCCCTAGTGTGTAGGAGAGAATTAGTTGCTGGTCGGCGCGGACCGAAGGGCCTGTTCCATGCTGTTCCATTCTAAACTAACTAAACTAAACGTCCCAAATTAGAGATTGGAAAATTAAAGGCACTGAACTAACCTTTACCTGCTCTGAGGCTATAATCTGTTTTTTTTCTGTGGCTTCTGGAAGGAATGTTTAAGTATGAAGCCAGGTAAAGTGAACAGGTAATAAGGAACATGTGGTCATAGCTCACTATTTTACACAGCTCAGTGTGGATCTGCATAACACGTCAGGCTGACAAATTAAACCCTGATGAGTGAAGAACAGTCTTCCCCAAATCCACAAAGAGTAAGCGAAGGGGTGAACAGACAAGAAGCAGAATAACGATTTAAAGAGGATTGCATAAACAGGTTGTGCTGATGGGTTGGAGGAATAGGTTTGGGAGGATACTTACTTGCAGCAGAAACCACAGTGAGGACGGTGTTAGTCAAATGGCCCAACTCTGTGCTGTAGTTTCAATGTGTGGTCGTCCATCACCTGTGAAAGCGAGGGTCTGTTTTATCAAAGACCACCTGTAAGTCGAGGCACAAGACCTGCAGGTGATGGAATCTGAAGTAATAAAACAGACTGCCGGAGGAACTCAGCAGGGTTGGGCAGCACCCGTGGGGGGAAGGGAATAGATGACAATTTGGGTTGAGATTCTACATCATAGTGTTGAGGAGAGATGGCCAGTGTAAAGGGGTTAGAGGGAGGAGAGAGGCAAGGGATGGTGTGATAGGTGGAACCAGGTGAAGTAGCATATGATGGACAGATGGAACCAGGAGGGGAAGAGTGAGTGGTGAGTTTTGATACAGTGGCTGGTGGGTGTGAGGTGGACAAAGATAAGAAAAGAAAATTTGGCAGATGGAGCCAGTTGGGGGGAAATGAGGGGGATGGTAGAGGCATAGTTTAGAAGTGATAAGTGGATCCTGATGAGGGATGGATGATGAGCAGATAGAACCAGATTGGGGAGGAAATAAGAAAGGTAAATCAAAGGAGAGAATGGATAGCGGCTTGGGAGATGGGCAGATGGGGCCAGGTAGGAGAGGGTAATGAATCCAGGAAAGGGGCAGAGGGGAGGAATGGAAAAGATGAGCAAAGGGAGAAAGACTCTGGGCGAATTGGTGGGAGTGAGAAGACAACACAGAGAGAGTAGGTTACCTGAAAGAAGAACATTCAATATTCATTCCATTGGACTGGCAGTGTCCCAAGTGGAATATGAGGTGATGTACTTTTAGTGTGTGTTTGGCCTCACTATGGCAGTGGAGAAGAAGAAGGAAAGGTCGGTGTGATAGCAAGGGGAGTCGGAATTCCGGAAGCTGAAGATGACTGTTGCAGACAGAACACAGGTGCTCCGCAACACGGTCGCCTAATCAACACGGTCTCCCCAATGTAGAGAAGGACATATTAGGAATGTTGGATCCACCCATCATCCCTCCCTTTTCTGGTTCCCTTCCCACTGCCAGCAGGTTACCATTTGCTCATTGGGCGAATCTCTGCCTTACCAAGGCAGGCTGTTTAAATCCCTGGATGGTGGTGAGGGAGAAGGTGTAAGAGAAAGCGTTGCACTTCCCACGCATGCAGGGAAAAGTGTCAGGGATCATCAGAAAGGTGTGAGAAGGGGAAGTCGTGATGGGTGGGGAGATACCCACACTAGAGGAAATGACGAAGGATAATGTGCTGGAGGTGGAGGCTCATAGGGAAGCCATGTTACTTGAAAAAGGACATTCCAGATTTCAGGGAACTAGATGGGAGGAGGTAGCAGTGGGAGCCAGTGGGTTTGTAGTAGTTGGTAGATTGGTGGAGAAATACTGGTGGAAATGGAAGACGAGTGCCAGAAATTATCCAAGATTATTTTAGGGTAGAGTTAGCAAAGGTAATAAAATTGATCAGTTCCGCCTATGTCACCTGAGAAGGTTTAGAATAGGGAGTGTTCCACATAGAAAAAAAAGCTCAGGCCCATTCAAGTGCCCGTGGCTACCCCTCAATTTGTACAGAGTGTGATGAATGAGAAGTTCCAGAAAGAAGCTTATGGCCCAAAGACATTTGTGAAGGGGAATGGATACCAAGACTGGATATCCATGGCAAAGAAGAGCCTATTGAGTCTGGGGAATTAGAATTTGTCAAAATGGTAGAGGGCATGAGAGGTGTACTGGACAAAGGGAAAGTAAGAGAGGAGTACTGGACAAGGGGAGCTGAGTCAAAGTAAGAAAATAAAAGTGTGGTGGGGCAAGTACAGGCAGAAAGAATGGGTATAGCAGGGCAGCCCTGTTTATGCATCTCAGATAAGAGACCGCCATTAAGTAATGTCTTCCTGTGTAAAACCAGTTATCTTAACATAGACCACCAACCAAACCAAAACTTATTCGTTTTATAATCACACATCTGCAAAAAACATGTTTTGCCTTGAGATTGTTTTTGCCATGAGTGGAAAAGTCCAATAAAATGTCAGAACTCAGTGGTTTATTCAGCACGCTGACTCTTTCATAGTTAATTAGCTTGGGTCTACATTTCTGACATTGCACTTATCCACCTCATATGTCAATGACATGTACGTCAGAAAAATCTGGTTTTATTTCACAAAATTATTGGTTAGGAGTTGCATCAATAATATTGTAATTTAAAGTAGAAGGAACAGAAATCAAGACAAGCAGAAGAAGCACGGGATGAATCACTTAAAGCAGAATAGCATTTGGTTCAATTTTAGGGAATAGGGTGATAACCAAAATAATCCTTTCACAAGTATGCAGGCAGTTAAAGACACTAACTTGTTACCAGTGCCAAATGTTGGAGAACTCTGTCACCCATCCACTCTTGGCAACCCCTATCCAATATTTGTAGTTATAAGAGTCTGTTGAAACCCATGCCATTCCCTCTACTGACACTGACCTCTTTGCCATGTGCAGCAACACAGCAAGGTTTTGATTTGATTATCAAGCAAACTCAATCACTATGAAGGTTGCAGAGCCGGCAAAGTTGGAAATACCTGATCTGACCAAAATTACTTCCAGGCAATTTCTCAGCCATGGCGCAGCTCAGTGAAACTTGGCTTGTTGCTTCCACTGCTTTTTAACATTGGGATGTTTTTGTGTTGCAGTCCATCACACTCTTAAAAATGAGGGCTCATTATCAAATATTTGCTTTAAGTAACCCCTCCCAACCCATTTCATCTCTAATCACCCACAGAGTCACATTCTGTTTCATAACCTTTGAAACTCAAGTAATTGTTTCTCTGGCTTCCAACCAACAACATTAAAGTTTGAAATCGAAAAAATGTGAACCTGCTGCTTAATATTACATTTTATACATCATTTGATTAGAATTGTGCAGATGCCAGACGTTCCACTGTACTGATATAAGAGAAGACATATTTCTGTCAAAATAAAGTTTGTTGCCAAGTTTAAAAATTATGGGGGAAATTAACCATGCGCTCAGTCTCCAGGCTAAAGTGGGTGCTGCATCAGTGCCAGCTCTCTGATCGACACTCCTATTCCTTCCCACACTGATGGAAAGTTAAAGTCTCCTTTACTATCCATTATGGGGAATAGAATTGGACAACCCTGCTGGGAATGTGGCGAGTGATTAACTTTTGCCCGCCCTTCCCGATGTTGCATACATGCTCATTATCATGAACGCAGCATCCGGTCACCATGAGGCCCATCCCCGTGGGAGGTTTGCCGCCGCACACTGCATCAAACCAGCCCACGTCTCTTAAAGGTGCAGGGGACTGGGGTCGAAACTGGGGCTAGAAGTCATGCTTGAGATGACGTTAATATGCTACAGAGATGGTCCAGCATGGAGCACTGGAGGGCTTGTCGACAGGCTGGAGATAAGGAGGAACCTTCCAACTGCAAGTGGTGCAGAAGTCTTCCAGACATGTTGGGAAGAGAGTGCCGCAGCAGTCAGTGCCAGGTGGCAATTAGGACCTCAATAGTCAACAGTCAACAGTACTTTATTGTCACATGCACCTAACTACAGTGAAATTATTTGTTCTGCACATAATCCAGTAAAATCAGACTATCACACTATACGTAAGCACAATCATGAGTATGAGTGCAACAATTGAAGTGTAAAAATAATCTGCCTGAAGCAGTACACAAAGGGTTAACATGTTTACAGCATCATCTTATACTTTACTAATATCAAGTTCATAAAAACATTGAGTCTTATCTTGACCTTAAAGGCCCGTTGTCCTCATAGCGCCACTGAGTCTTTTAGTTTAGTTTAGTTTTTCAGCACGGAAACAGACCCTTTGGCCCACCGAGTCCGCGCTGACTACCGATCACCCCATACACTAGCACTATCATACGCACTAGGGACAATATACAATTTTTACCGAAGCCAATTAACCTATATTTCGCACTTTAGGAAGGACATGCCGGTGCTCGAAAGGGTGCAGAAAAGATTGACAAGGATGTAACCTGGATTGGAGAGCTTGACTTTTTAGTGGAGATTGGAGACCATGTCTGCTTTTCCTGGAGCAAAGAAGTCTGAGAGGTGACATGATAGAGCGATATAAAATTGTAAGAAGCATGGATAGGCTAGAAAAACCGTGCCTGCTTCCCATGGTAAGGCTAAGATAGCATAGGTTTAAGTTGAGAGGGAGAAGTTTTAACGGGGATCTGAGGGCTAAATGTTTCATACAAAGTAGTTGATATCTGGAATGAGCTACCAGCGGAGGGGTTGGAGACAGATACAGTAACATTTAAGAGGCATTCGGATAGCTACTTGAAAGAGCAGGGCATAGAGTGATTTTGAATGAAAGCAGGGACGTTTAATTAGTATGATTAAGTTTACGTTTAGAGATACAATGCGGAAACCCAGCAATCCCCGTACATTTACACTATCCTACACGCACACAAGCGACAATTTGCACTTATACCAAGCCAATTAACCTACAAACCTGCACGTCTTTGGAGTGTGGGAGGAAACCGAAGATCTCAGAGAAAACCCACGCAGGTCACGGGGAGAACAGCCAAACTCCGTACAGACAAGCACCCGTAGTCGTGATCGAATCTGGTGTCTGGCGCTCTAAGTGCTCTAAGGCAGTAACTCTACTGCTGCGCCACTGCACCGCACTGCCCTATGGATTGGTATGGATAGGCACAATGGTCAGCAAAGGCACAATGGCCCAAAGGGACTGTTTTCATTCTGAACAACTGTGGAATGAACACAACATTATTCTTCCACACTGATACAAATGTTTAATAAGCATTTAAAAAAGGTTCTCTATCTTGTCAATGCAGTCTTGCTTTAGTTAGAAGTCGGATATATTCCATCATTACTCAATGAAAAATAAAGCACATCTTCCAGTCGTCATTAAAGTTTATTAATTTTCTGCATGGCCTCCATTGTGAATGAGTCTATTGTCTTCCTTTTTTCTTTACAGGAGCTCAAGTAGCTGCTATCAAACAGAAAAACAAAGCAGGACCTTTATTCCCAAGCAAAGATAATTTCAGGGTTTAAATTACTCGTGGGTGCATCAATATAAATAGCAGAATTTCCTGTAACCTGAACACACGATTAGCGAATAGTTCGTCCATCACAAATACCTGCATGTAGCCTGCTTTTGTGCAATTTCCATGAATGTGGAGGCTTTGCTTTAATTTATCAAAGGCATTTCCATCGACACTCTATTCCCAAGTCCTATCTAT
Organism: Raja brachyura; assembly: GCA_963514005.1. The sequence goes on along the minus strand of OY740787.1, from coordinate 39,457,780 downwards.
TTGTTGATTCCATTGGCTCCACAGAGGGAGGGAAGAGAATAGGGCCCGTTAAAGATCAACAAGGTCGTCTATGCGTGGAGCCACAGGAGATGTGCGAGGGTGCAAATGAAAATTTATTTTATGTATTTACCATGGAGAAAGACATGGATGCTGAGAAACTCCCCACTCCCAAAATGTCACTGTCTACCTCCCTCCCCACTCCCACAACGTCACTGCTAGTCTCCCCCTCCTACCTCAGGCACTGTTGCTGGATTCCACAAACTGCAATCCTCACCCTCCACTGAGGTCTCTCTCCAAGAGACCTCAACTTGCCAGCTCACATGGCTCCAATGTGCAGCCCTGGAGGACATTGTTCACAAGTCAAGTCGAGTTGAGTTTATTGCTACGTGCACACGTACAGGCAGGTACAAGTGCAATGGAAATCTTGCTTGCAGCAGCCTCACAGCCACAGGAACACTGACAGCACACAAAAACATAAAATACGCATAAATTACACATGAAGTACTCATAAAATCCTGCAAGACAGTAAAAATAAAGACTGTGAGATCAAATGTGATCAGTCTGAAGAAGGGTCTCGACGCCAAATGTCACTTATTCCTTCTCTCCAGAGTGCTGCCTGTCCCACATTTTGTGTCTATCAGACAAAAGCAGGACTTGGTGCAAAACATAATTAGAAATTAAAAAACATGCCCAAGGTAGTGCAAGTGTTCTGTTGTCAGGGTACGATTAAATTTGTATGGGTTGGTTCAAGAACCTGATAGTTGTTAGAAAGTTGTTGTTCCTGAACCTGGTGGTGTGGTATTACAGGCTTCAGACCACACCTTTGTCATTATTCTATGTGCATATTTAACATTTGTTATAACAGAAAGTAACATCAAACCCAATGATTATCATTATTCTGTTAGATGAAGGACTACGAGTTGTATTGATGCCCAACTGATAAGATGAGAAACATAACATGACATAACAAATTGATGTCATCAATGGAAAGAATTTGTAAACAGGTAGATCAGCATATTGATATTACGAAGCATTTCATCACCCATTGGTCTAGAAAGCAGATCCACATACATACCGTCTTTGTGTGTAAATCACAATCAAAGGTGATTTTATTCCGGTTAGACTGAACTAATGTAGACACAAGGAACTGCAGATGCTGGAATCTTGAGCAAAACAAGGTGCTGGAGCAACTCACAGATCAGACAGCATCTGTGGAGGGAATGGATAGACAATATTTAGGTTGGGACTCTTTTTAGACTCTGTCCTCGGCACCTGGTTTTGAACAGAACTCATGGTCATTACCTGGTGAAATTGCCCCCATTGGGAAATTGCCCGTAGACGTCCAGATATATTTACTCCAGCAGGCTGACATTTCTCTGGAGATTTTGGGTGCAACCTATGACCTTTGATGACCACATATTAAAATATTTATTTTGTGTCCGTACTTTAACTTTTATATTCCAGACACAAAACCTACCAGGTTCAGTTTCCATTGGTCAGGATAATGGAAACGCATTTCCATCGGCCCTTCTCCCTCCACTGTCCACACCCTCCCCATACGATATGCCAATGACTCCATGCCAAGCTCCCTCCTCTCAGTTGGGTGGGACATGAGCAAGAACCAGAGCAAGATTCTCAGCAAAGACCTAAAGGGCCTGTCCCACTAAGGCAACCTTATTGGCGAGTTTAGGAGGCTCTGCGCTCGCCACAAACTCGCAGCATGGTCGACACATGGTCGTAGGTGGTCTCTGGTAAGTCTCCATGGTCGAGAGTAGTTCCCGCATAGTGGTTATTACTCGCGGCCTAAGTTTGGTTGCGGAAAAATTTTCAACATGTTGAAAATGTTTCTGCGACCAAAAATTGGCCGGAATGGAGAAAATCCGTACTTTTGAACTCGTAGTGCAGTGGTAGTGGGGTCGCCATGTTGTTGAAGGTAGTCGAGATAGCCGTAGGTAATCTCCTTTGCTGACCAGGCATTTTAATTGGCTCATTATCCCCAATCAATAACCCGTGCCTGCCTTCTCCCCATATGCCTTGATTCCACTAGCCTCTAGAGTTCTATCTAACTCTCTCTTAAATCCATCCAGTGATTTGGCCTCCACTGCTTTCTGTGGCAGGGAATTCCACAAATTCACAACTCTCTGGGTGAAAAAGTTTTTCTCACCTCAGTCCTAAATGGCCTCCCCTTTATTCTAAGACTGTGGCCCCTCGTTCTGGACTCGCCCAACATTGGGAACATTTTTCCTGCATCTAGCTTGTCCAGTCCTTTTATAATTTTATATGTTTCTATAAGATCCCCCCTCATCCTTCAAAACTCCAGTGAATACAAGCCCAGTCTTTTCAATATTTCCTCATATGACAGTTCCGCCATCCCAGGGATCAATCTCGTGAACCTACGCTGCACTGCCTCAATCACAAGGATGTCCTTCCTCAAATTAGGGGACCAAAACTGTACACAATACTCCCGATGTGGTCTCACCAGAGCCCTATACAACTGCAGAAGAAGAGAGATCAGGGAAAGAAACTGAGGGAATTTTAGATTGATTAGTCTGCCTTTGGATATTTGGTTGAGGAATATAATGAGGACAAATATGGCTAAATTTGTTTTGCAAGAGAGATTACTAAAATAAGGGGCAATGGAACGTCAGTGGAATTTATGAACATAAGCATTTTAAGGCATTCCTCATGAGACTGTTTGATAAGGTTAAAGTCCACGGAACTGTTGATTTATTTCGCAGATGGGCTGAATGTGGTGTCCCAATATAAATATGCTTTTGGTTTATTGCTAAGTGAGACACACAGCGTCTGGCAAGTTGGATATGGGTCCTCCCCTAGGTTACAGCATATTTATTGAGAATTGTTTTCACGTTGGAAATGCAGCTGCACAGCAATATATTTAAATAAAAACACAGGGCAACCAAGAGCAGTTAAACCAGGATTAACTCAAACCACTCAGATATTGTCATGAATTCCACCCAGCAGAAGATGGCTGCAGCCCCACAGCAGCTGGCAAATCCATCCCAATGGTCTTCCATAAATATAGATGTACAAAATCTGCCGTTTATAACCCAGGGAGGACCGGTCGTGGGATAAGCTGTGAATTATAGAGGATGGGTGGTGGGTGATGTTGATTCTGGTGCTATACACACCAGCGGCATGCACCATGTTAAGTCTGTATGAACGACCTCGTGTTTAGTAGGTGGTCACGGAGATCTGCTGTATTTGACTACGACAAGTGTATCCACAGTTTGCACAGCCCAGTCAATGATAGTCAAAGTGAAAGTGGTTGACTTTCTGTGCTTTGGAATCTTTCTTGGCAACATCTCACATATAGCTATGCATTTCTGCATTAGGACAGTCATCAAGACTCCCTATTGCAGCAAAGTTATATTAATCCCCTTTAACCTTCGAAGAGAGGTGTTTGTAACAAGCTGCCGGAGGAGATAGTTGAGGCAGGTACTATCATAACATTTAGACAGGTACATGGTTTTGAAGGATATGCGCCAAAAGCAAGTTGGAACTAGTGTAAATGGGGCATGTTGGGCGGTGTGGGCAAGTTGGACCGAAGGACCTGTTTCCACGTAAATAACTCTATGACACTATGAGAGCGACCCATCTTTGTCAGGGTTACAGACTTCTAAATGGTGTTGTGAGCCATCAGCTACATCCACAATGCTTTACAAATGCCACACAAGAACCCACAGACTAATCACAAACAATCCCACTAAATTAATTTGTAGCATAGTCTACAAAACCACTGACATTTCCGGAGAGCTCGCTTTTATCCTGAGGTTGTCCGATGCATGCTCATTCTTTCACCCAGCATTGCAGACCAATAGCTGGTTGCTTGGCAACAAAGACCATCTTTTCAAGATATGATTCCATACCCATTTGTACCAGATGCAAGCCAGAACGGAAAGCTCTTGAATGAAAGGAGTGTGATGATAGGGACTGTCATTCAATGGGAACGCGATAACCTGGAACAATGCTTCCGAGAGTAATCTGAAGTCAATCTCCAATACAGTTCATGCAGGTTGTCAAGATTATTGGTGACTCGCTGCATGCTCTATAACTGGAAATAATGTGAAGGCAGCCACTATCAACATCTGGACAGTAACTGGAAGAGGACCAGGAAGAGGAGAAGCGGGAGCAGGAAGAAGAGGAAGGGGTTCCGGAGGAGGTGAAAGAGAGACAGGAAGAGAAGATGGGTGAACAGGAAGAGGAGGAGAAGGAACAGAAACAGTGGAAGAGAAACAGGAAGAGGAGGAGAGGAAAACAATTTCACCAAGCCTTTGGCGAGAATGGGAGGCAAGTTCACCAAAATAGTACCTAGACACCAACACGGTGTCAATGCGGAGATGATACACCTTATGATGTGCTGCCATCACTGCAGAACCTCAAACAATCGGTAGGTGGAGATCTGGCATGTCCCTTGTGTTCAGAGGTGGCAACGTTGAGACATATTTTATCAGGATGTAGGAATAGTCTTTCTCAGGGTTGGTATACTTGGCGGCATAACCAGGTATTGAAGTGCATAGCTACAGCAATTGAGAGGAGGAGAGTACAAGTGAATTCAGTGGATATCAGGACTCGGAGTGTTGCGATTCATTTTGTCCATGAGGGAGATAAAGGCAGGGGAGGGAAGTTTGCAGATAGTTCAGGTCAGTAAAGGAGAGTGAATGATTGGGAGATGCGGGTAGATTTAGTAGGAAAGTTTGTTGTTCCGCAGGAAATAATTACTACTAGTTTGAGGCCTGATATAGTGTTATGGTCAATTAGTCAGCTTCCTTTATTTAGTAGATACTGGTAGCATAGGTGCTGAGAGCAGGTATTGAAGGGGGGGAGGGTGAATTGGGGGGAGGGGGGAGGGATGTCAGAACCAACTGTTGATTGAGCCTGCCTGCGGTGTTGTGGGCCTAACACAACAAAGCACAAATGAAGGGAGGTGGCCACTTGATAACCCCAATGATATATGGAGTCATTTATTGTAAGCTGGTGCATTTAGTCAGATAAAACTTTGGTTTTTGGCTTGGTTTTCTTTGTTGAGTGTTTATCCTGAAGTTATAGCACAAGTACTTTGTTTTATTTGTAATTTAATGTTTATTCCATGGAACAGAACATTAAGAGTAGATTTGATTAAAGTTTACAATCTGTTAAGGGCAATAGATAGGTTTAATAAAGAGATATTAATTTGGCAGGTTTAAATTGTTTACATAAATGGACAGCTTTATCAGGGGTGATGTCATGAAACACTTCCATGTGCAAATGTCAAGAGTTAAGAATCAAGGGAGTTTAATTATCATGTGCATTGGGAACCGAGCATTGAGATTCTTACTTGCTATAACTTTATGGGCACTTTAACACAATAACACTACAAAAACATATGCAATAATTAATAATACACTAAATTACCAGTCATACTAGGAAACCAAATTATAATCGTACAATTCAAAGAACGTAATGCGACCTATATAAAGAACGTATGTCAAATGCAACCTATATAAAGTCCATTGCAGATTGATGCTGAGGTAGGGTTGTTTATAGGGTTGTGCGGTGTATTTCAAGAGCCTGATGGTTGAAGGTAGATGCCGGTAGAAATTTGGAAAAGTCATCTGCGCACAGCAGTTGATGCTGAATCCATTATTTAATTTCAAAACTGGGTTTTCTGACCAAGTATTTTATGGGATAATAGAAGAATCAGGAGTTGGGTCCCAGGTCAGCTACGCTGCCCCTGAATGGTGGAACAGAAGCAGGGACCTACAATGCTCTTCCAATGTTTCCATGTCGTAATGCAGCCACCTTCAATCACATATGTGCTAATTTGCCTTCATTGCTCCTTGTGTTTTTGATTCCAGCCACATGATTGCTTGCTTTATATCCTTCTGCACTTTTGCCAATAATAGCCCTGTCCTAAATTGTCTTCTCTCATCCAATTCTGCTTGTGTCATGATCTGTTTCAATTTAAACTGGAGGGAGACCAACATCCTAGTGGGAAGGTTTGCTAATGCTTTACGGGAGGGTTTAAATTGGATTGGCAGGAGGGTGGGATCTCATGCAGGACAGAGGCACAGGTTGGAAGTTGGTATGGAGGGTGGTGTGGGAAAGGTTAATGGACTAAATAGGCACAAAAACGGAGAGAATTAGGGTTGGTTTAAACTGCATGCATTTTAATGCAAGGGGCTTGACGGGTAAGGCAGATGAGCTTAGGCCATGGAAAGGTATGAGCGACTGTGAGGTTGTAGCCATGACTGAAACCTAAGGGAGGGGCAGGACTGGCAGATCAATGTTGTGGGGTACAAAAAGCTTCAGGAAAGATAGGGGTGAGGGAAAAAAGAGGAGGGGGAGTTGCATTGTTGGTTAAGGAGGATGTCACAGCTGTATTCAGAGGTGACATTACGGATGGTTCGTCTAGTGAGACTACATGGGTGGAGCTGAGGAGCAAGAAAGGGATGATCACCTTGTTGGGGGTGAACTTCAGACCCCTGAATAGTCAATGGGAATTAGAAGAACAAATGTGTCGGGAGTTTGCGGACAGCTGCAGGTCAAATAAGGTTGTTGTAGCCGGGGATTTTAACTTTCCCAATATAGACTGGGAAAAACGTAACATGAAGGGTTTAGATGGGGACAAGGGACAAGTGACCACCGTTTTGGGACAAGTGACCACAGTTTGATTAGGTTTAAGATAATTATGGATCAGGACGGAGAGGGTCCATGTGTTAAAATACTCAAGTGGGCTGATGAGGGAAATAAAGCATGACATTTTCAGATAAGGTGACTTTGGACTCGACAGGAAAAATGTCAACCAGAATATGTAAATATTTTATTGTTACCGGGTAGTTTTTTCGCCAAACTTGTAAAAACACATATACATACGTTCAAGATCAGACTTTAATAAGTATATGATATGGAGAAGAAGGATAAATAGAGAGAGTCGGACCTCTCAGGAATAAAACGGTCACCTCTGTCTAGAGCCACAGGAGATGGGCAAGGTTCTCAATGAGTATTTCTCCTCTGTATTTACTAAGAGGAAAGACAGTAGGATGGAGGAAATTGTAGCAGTCACTGGAAGTATCATGAGAACAGTCAGGGTTACCGTTGAGGAGGTACTGAAGGTACTGTTGTGTTTGAAGGTAGACAAATCTCCAGGACCTGATCAGAAATATCCGAGGACATTGCGGGGAACTACAGAGGAAATTGCGGTAGCTGATGTTTATGAGTCGTCCTTAAATGCAGGAGATGTTCCAGAAGATTGGAGGGTGGCAAATGTTGTGTATCTTTTCAAAGAAGGGCTGTAGGGAAAATGCTGGGAACTATAGGCCGGTGAGCTTAACATCTGCAGATGGTACGTTACTGGAGAGTATTCTGAGGGATAGAATATACAGGCTTCAGGATGGGCAAGGTCTGATTAGGGATAGTCAGCATGGTTTTGTACGTGGGAGGTCATGTCTCACAAATCTGATTGATTTGTTTCAAGACGGGAGCAAAAAGGTTGATGAGGGCAGAGCTGTAGATGCTGTGTACATGGACTTTAGCAGGGCATTCGACAAGGTTCCACATGATAGGCTGCTCTGGATGGTTAGATCGCATGGGATCCAAGGAGAGATAGCTGAATGGATAGCAAATTGGCGCCATGAAAGGAAGCAGAGGGTGATGGTGGAAGGTTGCTTCTCAGACTGGAGGCCTGTGACTAGTGGTGTGCCACAGGGTTTGGTGCTGGGCCCATTACTGTTTATCATCTACATCAATTATTTGGATGGGAACATACAGGGCAAGATTACAAAAGTTAGTGGTTTTGCTGACTCTGCGTGGTGCTCAGACATGGCAGCCCGTTGCAACTCCTGCTCTCCACCATTCGAACATCAGGCAGTGAAGTGCAGTCCCTTCTACCTACCAAGGGAAATCTCCTCCATCATCCCGACCACGGTCTACATCCCACCCCAGGCAGACGTTCGTCTGGCGCTGCACGCCGTGGTCAACAAGCACCAGACGGCTTACCCCGAGGCATTTACCACCGTAGCCGGGGAATTCAACAAAGCCAATCTGAAGAAATCGCTCCCTAACTTCCACCAACATGTCTCCTGCAGCACCAGGGGATCAAACACCTTTGACCACAAGTACACGACCATCAAAGACCCTTTAGCTTTATCCCTTGCCCTTACTTCAGTAAATCCGACCATTCAGCGGTGCTGCTTCTTCCTGCGCGGACTGAAGCAACTGAGGAAAACACCCCCAGAGGTGAGGACTGTAAAGAGCTGGTCAGTGGGGGGGGGGGGGGGGGGATCAACTCCAGGACTGTTTGGAGTCTGCAGACTGGGCAATGTTCATGGACTCGGCAATGGACCTGAATGAATATGACACAGTCGTCACAGACTTCACAAGGAAATGTGTGGAGGACTGCGTTCCAATAAAATCCTTCCGAGTGTTTCCTAACCAGAAGCCTTACATGAACCATGAGATCCGCATTCCTTTGAAGGCAAGATCCGGGGCATTCAGGTTTGGCGATGCAGAGGTCTGTAATAAGTCCAGATACGACCTTGGTAAGGCCATCAAAAAGGCCAAAAGGGACTTCTGCTCTAAGCTGGAGGATAAGACGGATGTATGGCAATCGTGGCAGGGCTTGAATGCCATCACCTCCTACAAGGCGAAATCAGTAGGCGGCTCAAACGACAGCGAAACATCACTCCCTGATAAGCTCACTGTATTCTACACACGGTTCGATAGGGAGAACTGTTATGTGCCTTCCCGAGCCCCTATTCACCCTGACGGTGTTACAGTCATAGTCACAGAGGCCGACGTCAGAAGATCTGCAGGGGGGTGAACCCTCGGAAAGCACCTGGACCTGATGGTGTACCCGGCCGTGTTCTAAAAATGTGTGGACCAACTGGCTGGAGTTTTTACGGACATTTTCAACCTGTCACTTCTGAGGTCTGAGGTTCCCACCTGCTTCAAAAGGGCAACAATAATACCGGTCCCTAAGAAGAGCAAGGTGACGTGCCTCAATGACTATCGACCAGTGGCACTAACATCTGTGGTGATGAAGTGCTTTGAGAGGTTGGTTATGGTGCACATCAACTCCTACCTCGACAAGAACCTCGACCAACTACAGTTCGCCTACCGCCACAACAAAGGATGCAATTTCACTGGCTCTCGACTCCGCAGTGCATCACTTGGACAATAAAACACCTACGTCAGGCTGCTGTTTACAGACTACTGCTCGGCGTTTAATACCATCATCCCTTCCAAGCTGATTACCAAGCTCACGGAACTGGGCCCCTGCGCATCCCTCTGCAATTGGATCCTCGACTTTCTCATCCACAGACCCCAGTCTGTTTAAATTGGAGGAACCACTTCATCTTACGTAACAATTACATAGAAACATAGAAACATAGAAATTAGGTGCAGGAGTAGGCTATTCGGCCCTTCGAGCCTGCACCGCCATTCAATATAATCATGGCTGATCATCCAACTCAGTATACCATACCTCCCTTCTCTCCATACCCCTTGATCCCCTTAGCCAGAAGGGCCACATCTAACTCCCTCTTAAATATAGCCAATAAACTGGCCTCAACTACCTTCTGTGGCAGAGAATTCCAGAGATTCATCACTCTCAGTGTGAATTTTTTTTTTCTCATGTCGGTCCTAAAAGATTTTCCCCTTATCCTTAAACTGTGACCACTTGTTCTGGACTTCCCCAACATTGGGAACAATCTTCCTGCATCTAGCCTGTCCAACCCCTTAAGAATTTTGTAAGTTTCTATAAGATCCCCCCTCGATCTTCTAAATTCTAGCGAGTACATGCCGAGTCTATCCAGTGTTTCTTCATATGAAAGTCCTGACATCCCAGGAATCAGTCTGGTGAACCTTCTCTGTACTCCCTCTATGGCAAGAATTTCTTTCCTCAGATTTGGAGACCAAAACTGTACGCAATACTCCAGGTGTGGTCTCACCAAGGCCCTGTACAACTGCAATAGAAGCTCCCTGCTCCTATACTCAAATCCGTTCATTATGAATGCTAACATACCATTTGCTTTCTTCACTGCCTGCTGCACCTGCATGCCTACTTTCAATGACTGGTGTACCATGACACCCAGGTCTCGTCGTATCTCCCCTTTTCTTAATTGGCCACCATTCAAATAATAGGTTACTTTCCTGTTTTTGCCACCAAAGTGAATAACCTCACATTTATCCACATTATACTTCATCTGTCGCGCATTTACCCACTCACCCAACCTATCCAAGTCACCTTGCAGCCTCCTAGCATCCTCATCACAGGTAACACTGCCCCCCAGCTTCGTGTCATCCGCAAACCTGGAGATGTTGCATTCAATTCCCTCGTCCAAATCATTAATATATATTGTAAATAGCTGGGGTCCCAGCATCGAGCCTTGCGGTACCCCACTAGCTACTGCCTGCCATTCTGAAAAGGACCCGTTTACTCCTACTCTTTGCTTCCTGTCTGCCAGCCAGTTCTTTATCCAATTCAATACTGGACCCCCCAATACCGCGTGCTTTAAGTTTGCATACTAATCTCGTTTGTGGGACCTTGTCGAAAGCCTTCTGAAAGTCCAGATATAACACATCCACTGGTTCTGCCTTATCCACTCTACTATCCTCAAAAATTTCTATAAGATTCGTCAGACATGATTTACCTTTCATAAATCCATGCTGACTTTGTCCAATGATTTCACCACTTTCCAAATGTGCTGCTATTCCACCTTTAATAACTGACTCTAGCAGTTTCCCCACTACCGCTGTTAGACTAACTGGTCTGTAATTCCCCATTTTCTCCCTCCCTCCCTTTTTAAAAAGTGGGGTTACATTAGCTACCCTCTAATCCTCAGGAACTACTCCAGAATCTAAAGAGTTTTGAAAAATTATCACTAATGCATCCACTATATCTGGGGCTACTTCCTTAAGTACTCTGGGATGCAGCCTATCTGTCCCTGGGGATTAATCAGCCTTTGATCCATTCAATTTACCTAACACCACTTGCCAGCTAACCTGGATTTCAGTCAGATCCATCTCATTTGACCCCCGGTCCCCTGCTATTTCCGGCAGATTATCTATGTCTTCCTTAGTGAAGACAGAACCAAAGTAGTTATTCAATTGGTCTGCCATGTCCTTGTCCCCCATGATTAATTCACCTGTTTTTGACTGCAGGGGACCTACATTTGTTTTAACTAATCTTTTTCTCTTCACATATATATAAAATCTTTTGCAGTTAGTTTTTATGTTCCCTGCCAGTTTTCTTTCATAATCTAGTTTCCCTTTCCTAATGAATCCCTTTGTCCTCCTCTGCTGGACTCTGAATTTCTCCCAGTCCTCTGGTAGGCTGCTTTTTCTGGCTAATTTGTATGCTTCATCTTTTGTTTTGATACTATCCCTGATTTCCCTCGTTATCTACGGATGTACTACCTTCCCTGATTTATTCTTTTGCCAAACTGGTATGAACAATTTTTGTAGTTCATTCATGCAGTCTTTAAATGCCTTCCATTGCCTATCCATCGTCAACCCTTTAAGAATCAATTGCCAGTCTATCTTGGCCAATTCATGTCTCATACCCTCAAAGTTACCTTTCTTTAAATTCCGAACCCTTGGTTCTGAATTAATTATGTCACTCTCCATCCTAATGAAGAACTCAACCATATTATGGTCACTCTTGCCCAAGGGGCCACGCACAACAAGACTGTTGACTAACCCTGGCTCATTACTCAATACCCAGTCTAGAATAGCCTGCTCTCTCGTTGGTTCCTCTACATGTTGGTTTAGAAAACTATCCCGCATACATTCCAAGAAATCCTCTTCCTCAGCACCCCTGCCAATTTGATTCACCCAATCTATATGTAGATTGAAGTCACCCATTATAACTGTTTTACCTGTGTTGCATGCATTTCTAATTTCCTGTTTGATGCCATCCCCAACTCCACTATTATTGTTAGGTGGCCTGTACACAACTCCCACTAGCGTTTTCTGCCCCTTAGTGTTTTGCAGCTCTACCCATATCGATTCCACATCCTCCAAGCTAAGTCCTTCCTTTCTATTGCGTTAATCGCCTCTCTAACCAGCAATGCTACCCCACCTCCTTTTCCTTTCTGTCTATCACCTCCTGAATATTGAATATCCCTGGATGTTCAGCTCCCAGCCTTGGTCACCCTGGAGCCATGTCTCCGTGATCCCAACTATATCAATTTCATTAATAACTATCTGCACATTCAACTCAAGTTGAATTAGTACGGGAGCACCTCAAGGGACTCGGCAACTGCTTGTTGCCCTCTGCTTTACTCACTCTATACCCGTGACTGCGCGGCCGGTCATAGTGCAAACTCCATCATCAAGTTCGCCGACGACACCACTGTGGTTGGACGAATCACAGATGGGGACGGGTCAGAGTATAGAAATGAGATCGACCAACTGACCAAATGGTGCCAGCACAACAACCTGGCTCTCAACATCAGTAAGACCAAGGAACTGATTATGGACTTTGGTAGAGGAAGGATGAGGACCCACAATCCTGTTTATTCCAACTGGATGATGGTGGAGAAGGTCAATATCTTCAAATTCCTGGGCGTGCATACATCAAAAGATCTTTCCTAAGCCCAGCACACCGATGCAATTGTAAAGAAGGCATATCAGCGACTCTGCTTCCTGAGAAGATTACGGAGATTCGGCATGTCGAAGAGGATTCTCCTAAACGTCTACAGGTGCACAGTAGAGAGCATTCTGATTGGTTGAATTGTGGGCTGGTTTGGTAACTTGAAAGTCCAGGAGCGAAAATGACTACAAAAAGTTGTGACCACTGCCAGGTCCATCACCGGCTTTGATCTCTCAACCATCGAAGGGATCTATCGTAGTCGTTGCCTCAAAAAGGCAGCAAAAATCATCAAGGACCCACACCATCCGGGCCACACACTTATCTTACCACTGCCATCAGGAAGAAGGTATAGGAGCCTGAAGACTGTAACGTCCAGGTACACGAACAGCTACTATCCCACAGCCATCAGGCTATTAAACACAACAAATAAGCTATTAGCTCTGAACTGCAAAAGACCATGTTTTTGTTTGTTATTTGCACTATATTTGTTATTTATTGAATTTTTTCTTTTTTTTATGTTACATACAATGTTTACATATTCACATATTCTGTTGTGCTGCAGCAAGTAAGAATTTCATTGTCCCGTCCGGGACATATGACAATAAAACACTCTTGATTCTCTTGACTCTAGACAGTGAAGACGGTTGTGAACGATTACAGCAGGATCTGGATTGATTGGCCAGGTGGGCTGAGGAATGATTGATGGAATTTAATACAGAGAAGTGTGAGGTGTTGCATTTTGGGATTGTCGAACAAGAGCAGGACCTACACAGTAAATGGTGGGCCTCTGGGAGCAGAGGGATCTAGGAGTACAGTGCATGGTTCATTGAAGGTCGAGTTGCAGGTAGATAAGGTGGTCAAAAAGGCTTTTGCACTTTGGCCTTCATCAGTAAGAATATTGAGTATAGACGTTGGGAGGTCATATTGCAGTTGTATAAGATGTTGCAGTTGTATAAGACGCATTTAGAATATTGTTTTCATATCTGGGCACCATGTTATAGGAAAGATATTGTCAAGCTTGAAAGGATTCAGAAAAGATTTACAAGGATGTTGCCAGGACTAGAGGGTGTGAGCTATAGGGAGAGGTTATGTAGGCTGGGTCTCTATTCCATGGTGTGTAGGAGGTTGAGGGACGATCATATTGAGGTATACAAAATCATGAGAGGAATAGATCGGGTAGATGCACAGTCTTTTACCCAGAGTAGGGGAATTGAGGATGAGAGGACATAGGTTCAAGGTGAAGGGGAAAGATTTAATAGTTATCCGAGGGGTAACTTTTTCACACAGAGGGTGGTGGGTGTATGGAACAAGCTGCCAGAGGAGGTAGTTGAGGCTGGGTCTATCCCATCGTTTACGAAACAGTTGGACAGGTACATGGATGTGACAGGTTTGGAGGGTTATGGACAAAGCGCAGGTAAGTGGGACTAGGGTAGCTGGGACATTGTTGGCCGGTGTGGGCGAGTTGGGCCGAAGGGCCTGTTTCCAGACTGTATCACTCTATGACTCTATTAGGTTACCTTATCCTCTAAGAACATATTTGTTCAGGCTTAGAATCCATGTTAAAAATTAAAAAAAATCTACAAGCACACAGCCGCCCAACCAACATTAAATTCTGAGAGACAGCGGGATCATTGTTGCCTGGATACATCACAAAACACATTGCTTTATCCCGATATTGTAGCAACTAGAGGGAAACAGCAGTCTCATCGGAGAAGTTTAAGTCTGAAATGTTTCCCAAGTGGGATTAATTACTTGAGAAATCATACATACTTTTTTCCGAAATGTTATGGCAGAAGCCAATTATATATTCCTGATGGGAGAATAAAGAAAGAAAAAAATAAACCTCCCGTCAATTCATGGGTAGATTTTGTTAAAGGGGAAGCACAGTTCGTTATACTTTTTCATGGGCCGACATTTGTTGACGGGAGATATTTTTAGATCTGAGCATCTCTCCCTCACGCCATCACACAGCTGGGTTACTGCAGTTGTCCCCAAGTGTGGCAGTAAATAAAATGCTTCTGCAAGTTCTGAACATAGTCAGCTACCTAAAATGGTGGACTTTCTCCACATCTCCAAGGACCAGGGAACAACATAATAGTTCGAAAGATAGACACAAAATGATGGCGTAAGTCAGCGGGTCAGGCAGCATCACTGGTGAAAAAGAGTAGGTGACATTTCACATCCGACACAAAATGTCACCTATTTCCTTTTCTCCAGAGATGCTGTCTGACCCGCTGAGTTACTCCAGTATTTTATGTCTATCTTTGGTATAAACCAGCATCTGCAGTTCCTTCCTAAACATAATAGTTCCCTCTGGTTGGCTCTTTTTAGCTGTATTTTTTTAATGGCTTAGGTATAAATGTCCCGTCTCTGAGATTGGCTACATCTGTCAACACGCAATCAATGATAACAAAGTTATTGCCAAATCTAGAATCAAATCAGATAGCTCTTTCTGGTAGCCAGCCTCCCAACTTTCAGGAAACTAGATTATTCTTGCTCAGAGGGCTGAATGGCCTCCTTCAATGCTGTAACTTTCCTGTAACTTGCCAATGGGCGGAACAAAAGGAATGCCTGTAATATGGTAAAATAAAGTTACTAATCAGTGACAGTTGAGCTCATTTTGTGTGTACGATGTGTTGCTCATGCTGCAAAGCCAGGGTAATGTTGTATACAGTGATCTACATGGGGACAAAAAGGAAAATAAAGTGAAGAGAGGGATAGCAGGCGAAAAATGGCTGAATCCTGATACAAACAGAAAGAGAGAGAGAGAGAGAGAGAGAGAGAGAGAGAGAGAGAGAGAGAGAGAGAGAGAGAGAGAGAGAGAGAGTTATCTGAATAGGAACTGCAGATGCTGAACCTTTGTGTCGAGACTCTTCTTCAGATCTTCTTCTTCTGAAGAAGGGTCTTGACCCGAAACGTCACCCATTCCTTCTCTCCAGAGATGCTGCCTGTCCTGTTGAGTTACTCCAGCATTTTGTGTTTATCTTCTGGAGTTATCTGAAGTTGGATAATTTGAGATTGAGCCTTGCGATATAGCCACAGTGATTAATATTAGTGGTTAATCCATGAATTAATTTTATCTTATGGAATATTATTTTGAGTCACTATCACCCTTCAACAGATTGAAACAGATTGTGATTTGACGGGGAGGTAATCGTCTGCTTTTCAGATAGTCTCTTGGTACAGTTGTTCATTGGGGACTGAGGAGGCCACGGTGAGGCATTAGATGGGGTAGGGATACCTGGTGGTATGTCTTGCTCGGGTATTTTACGAGCTGCGGGGAGACAATCGCTGAAAATACAATCTCATTAATTTAGCTTATGTTGAAGAACTTTTACCAACAAAATAAAAATTGACATTCACCTCCAACACTCTGGCAATGAATTGGATTTGGCTTGGCCTTTGCTGAAAGGTCCCTAAAGAAGTGAGATGCCATTGATTTGCCCTTTTCAGTAAAGGTCTCAGAAGTGTCAGCAACTTCAAAGTCAGAAGTTGTTCCTGCACCTTACAAACTATAGTAGTGGAAATCCACTAAGTGCTTTGGTTTGATTAGATTTTGACATCAAAACAAAGTTCAACCAGTACTATAATGAGGTATAGCATTTTGGAAAATAAATCAAATAAACTCAGGCTATAAGGTAAAATTAACCATTAATAAATGGACTCTGCATCCATAGTGCTGTCAAATTAAGGTGGAATTCAATAATTGACAGAGTGAAACCTTTGCTCTTACTTAGTGTCCTCTCAATTAGATGGAGTGTCGAGTGTCAGTCCAATAGCTATGAAACTGAATTACACAAATTAAACGTCCAAGAGGTCAGTGAACAAGCCTCACTCAAATTCAGGCTGACTAATGACGAAGGGAGGAGCTGCAGAAATAATCCCCTATATCTAGACCACAATAAATGGCCTAATTAGAGAAATGTATGAGCAATTAATTAGCAAATGTTAAAGATGCATTGGAGGAAACACCTGAAGAGGTATGTGCTCATACTAAAGAATATCCAGGTGCGCTGTTAGACAGTGTGTCCTGCCCCAGAGATTTGAGGTGAGTTCACATGCGTTTCAGGTGTGCAGGTTTAGTACAGCAGCTCTTTATCTTAGAAAGGCTAGATGCTAGGTGACCATTTCTATAACAGGGCAGTCTGGATCTAGATCGTCGTGGTCCCTAAATGACAGGGCTGGTCATTTAGGATTGGAAAGGTGGGAATTTCTTTGCTCGGAGGATTATGAGCAAGTGATATTCTACCAATTAAAAAGAGTGGGAATATGTGTTTTATTTTTGGATTGTGACTAGTGGAATACCACAGGGGTCAATATTGGACCCATAGATATTCAAAATCCATGAACGTGTTCTGGATGAGCATGTCTAAAATATCCAAGTGTGTGGATGATGCAAAGCTGAGTGGAAGTGTGAGGTGTGAGGAGGTGCAGAGAGACACGAGGGGTATGTAGGCTGATTAGAAGCATGAGCAAAGACATGGCAGGTGGAATATAACGTGGAAATGTCCAAGGTCTTCCACTATGGTAGAAAAATAGGAACATTGAGCTTTTTCTAAATGAGGGTGGAGGGGTCCGGGGAGATTGGAGAGTGTTGGAGGTCATGGAGGCCTGAGTGTGCTGACATGAGTCAATGAATGTTAGGAAGGTAAGTGCCCATATTGCAAAAGGTTTTGCATAGAAGAGGATATGTGTAAACTGATGTTATATAGGGCACTCGTTTGAGGGCTGTAGAGGCTTGGTCACTGAACAAATGTCAGATAGTATACTTAGTTGTGGGATATTAATGGGGTGTGTGCAGGAAATTGATGCTGAGGCAGTAGATCATCCCTGGTTTTACTTAATATCAGAGCAGGTATGAGACACCAAAGGGTATAGTCCCACATCTATTTTTGAGCTATGCTGCTGATTAGCACAAAGTTGTGGCGGACACTGTGATGAGACAGTTTTGTATACACTTAAGGGCCTGTCCTACAAGCATGCAACTCTATGCGATTAGCGCGACCTAACGTGGTCGCTTGAGCCGTCCAGCGTCGCGGGGCCGATCCCACTTTGATCGCCGGAATTGTGCGGAGTTCATCCCGACATTGCGCGGGGCTCCGAAAAACTGACTATGTTCAAAAATTCCGCGCGGCGACGGCTTGTCGGCTCGCAGTCGCCTCGACGCATTACACACCGCCTCGACATCGTGCCTCTGTGAACCTATCTATAGGTGCCTCCGTGACCCTCTATGTGTGTGGCTCCGTGGCCCTCTGTGTGTGCGTGCCTCTGTGCCCCTCTCTGTGTGCCCCTCTCTGTCCTGGCGAACTTACCTTAGACTTCGCTCCAAGTTCGCCTCACTTTGCGCCGCGTTGCGCCACTCACCCGACCTCCTCACGGCCGCTACTGCCGGTTTGGTTGCGCTTGCCACATGCAGGCGCATGCTGGTGGGAACGGCCCTGTACAGGGGGTCACCCGACCTCCGCGCGGCCCCTGCTTCTAGTTTGATCGCGTTCATCGCATAGAGTTGCATGCTTGTAGGACAGGCCCTTTACAGTCAGCACAAATGAAACTGTAAAATCAAATCAAGTCAAATTGAGTTTATTTTCATGTACACAAGTATGTTGAGATACCGGTTAAATGAAAATTGTGCTGGAGTGATATCACAGGCATGTAGACTCATCAAGCACAAAACATAAATTGTACATAAACTACATATTAATTCTGCAAGACAATGAAAGCAAAAAAGACTGCAATAAACAAGATATTAAGGCAAAACACATGGTAGTACAAGAGGTGGTCCATAATTTTTCATTGCTGAGCTAGGATTAATGTGGTGCGAGTCAGTTCAAGAGCCTGAGGACATGGCCCAGATGGTGGGGATCCTCGATGATAGATGCTGTCTTCTAGTGGCAGTGCCTCATCTAGATGCTTTTGATGATAATGAAATCTGTCTTTTGTATGGAATATGAGGTAATTGAGTATTTTTAAGGCAGAGATTGACAGTTTCTTGATTGGTAAGGGTTATGGGGAGAAGACAGGAGAATGGAGTTGAGAGGGAAAGATAGATCAGCCATGATTAAATGGCAGAGTAGTCCCGATGGGCTGAATGGCCTAATTCTGCTCCAAGGACATGAACAAGTCCTCGTAATACTTTTCCTTTTATTAAAGTCAGGACCATCAACCTGTCTCACCTATGTTTGAATGCTTGAGTAACAAAGTCTTTTGCAATTATACAGGGCCTCAGGGATATCCCATCTGAGGTATTGTCACTTTACCTGAGAAAGGGTGGACTTTCCATGAAGGAAGTGCTGGAAAGATTCACCAATCTGGTTCCAAGCATGGATTGTGCAGACTGAGACTGTGTACTTGGTACACAGTTTGGAAGAATGTGCAAAGAGATCGCAAAGAAACTTATAAATTGCCATCAAGTTTAACAGGCTGGATTCAGGGAGGATTATTCCCCTGGCTGTGGAGTACTGGGCTGTGGGACACACTTTGCAATCGATTGTTAAGACTGAGAGTAGGAAAAATGTTTTTTCACTTAGTGGGCGATGAGCCATTGAAATTATCTAATTATCTACCCTGGAATCCAGCAGAGAGATCAATCGACAGATTTAGTTTTTATTTTTTTAGTTTTAGAGATGCAGCGCGGAATCAGGCCCTTCGGCCCAGCGAATCCAGACTGACCAGCAATCGCCGCACATTAACACTATCCTACACGCACAAAAGACAGCTAGCATTTATACCAAGCCAATTAACCTACAAACCTGTACGCCTTTGGAGTGTAGGAGGAAACCGAAGATCTCGGAGAAAACCCATGCAGGTCATGGGGAGAACGTACAAACTCCGTACAGATGAGCACCGGTTGTCAGGATTACACATAGGTCTCTGGCGCTGTGAGGCAGCAACTCTGCCACTGTGCCACCGTGCTGCCATGGGAACGGTGTGGGGGTTGTGCAGGAAAATGGTGCTGAGGTAGAAGTCTGTTGTGATCTTGGTGAAATTCACAGGAGGCTGGAAGAGCTGTATGTCCTTCTTCCTGTTTCTACTTCTGATCTTATGTTTCCAGCGCTCTTTATTCAACAGTTAACATAGTAAAGAATTAATTTGACCGTGTGTTGATAGCTGCATCAACATCATTCAAACCAATTTCAGTATTGCCTCTGGAGAATTCTGCCACCAAGATCAGGCTGAAAGGGCTTTCGAGAAATTATGAAACCTATCCCAATGACAATTGGCTTAATTGTTGGCTTAATAGTTCCTTGAAATAATATCACTCATAAAATGATAGTTGGAACATTCCAATGTGCTTCGCAGCCACATTTATAGTGGGTGGGGGGGGGGGGTCTGGAGTGCTAGTATAGGTGTTATGGGCTGCTGGGACTGGTGTCCAGAGGGCTAGTATGGACGTTGTGGGCCGAATGGATTCTTGGGCTGGCGGCTCAGTCATTCAAGCCTGGTCTGCTGGCAGCTCACTCACTCAAGGCTGGTGGGCTGGCAGTTGACTCACAGCTATTCCTTGAAATGTCACTTCAAGCTGGGTGCAAGGCCACCAAATTTGAATGCAGTGTCATACCACTTCAAGCAGAGTGCAAGGCCACCAAATTCAAGTGCAGTTTCCTACCACTTCAAGCAGGGTGCAAGGCCACCAAATTCAAGTGCAGTTTTCTACCATTTCAAGCAGGGTGCAAGGCTACCAAATTTGAGTGCAGTTTCCTACTAGTAGGGGGTGCCGGAGGAGGGAGATGCAGCCCTGCCGGCAGTATGTTCGTTTTTTTCATCATTTTTGTTATTTTTAGCGTTTGTTTAAAGTTTGTTTTAATGTTCTTCTGTTTGTTTTATGTGGGTGGGGGGGAGAAGGAGTTGGGGGAATCTTTTTTCAGATTGATCAAGTTTCGGATCACATGCTCCGGGGCTGTGCGGCCTACCATCGATGGAGCTGGAAATCGCCTCGGACTGTCGTGACTTACCATGCCGTTGGACCACCGTCTCGACCACTAGGGGCGCTGGACTGCCAGCAGCCTCTGCCTGCAGCCCTTGTTTTTCCATCTTTTTTTAATTTTTAGTCAGTTTAAAGTTTGTTTTTTGGGGAATCTTTAACTTTTCTATGTGGGGGAGGGGGGCAGGGTAAGGGGGAAACTAACTCCCAGTTGCTTCCTTGCGGGGACGTGACTATTTCTCCGAGTCGTGTCCTCGCCCCCCACCTCGCGGCCTACGTATGGATCAGAGCGGCCTTTCCTGCCGGGGACCGGGAACCGGACCAAAGCTGCAACAGTGACAGCGCAGCGCTGGAGTCACCGCGGAGCGGGCGATACCTACCTGGGTCGCCGTTGGAGCTCCGGAGCGTTGGGCCGCTGCTCCAATATCGTGGAGCTCTGGTTTAGAGAGCTCCCAACGCGGGCAGCGCTGAACAACTCCCTGGAGTCCTGAGGTCCTTTGCCGAGGGCCTCCAGCGTTGAATCTCCACCCGGCGCGGCCAGCGGACTTTGGGAGTCGCAGACTCCGGTAGGAGGGGGCCGCCACAGGGTCCAGGCCGCTGAGGACATCCACCAGCCCTGACGTCGGACTTACATCACCCCGGGGAGCGGGCCTGAACATCGGGCCGCCCGTAGCGGTGACTGCAGGGGGCTCAGGGAGGCCCCGACCACGGGGAACATTGGGAAGAGACTGACTTTGGTGCCTTCCCTCACAGTGGGAAATTTTGATCCTGCTGTGGGGGGATGTTTTATGTTGAATTCTATCTACTCTTGTGTTCTTTATTTTTACTGTATGGCTGTATGGTGATTTAATTTCACTGTACCAATTGGCACATGTGACAAATAAATGCATCTTATCTTATTGGAGCGGATCCCTTGCCTGGGATTACTCCCACTGCGAACTTTCCATCAAGGGCTCACACTCGGGAAAGGCTAGTCGAGAGCTCCAACGCCGCAGAAGGTTCAACCGGCCCCGACGTGAGGTTTGATCGCCCGGCGCGGGGGAGCTGACATACCCCCGGTGTGGGAGCGGAATGGGAGGGCTGGTCCCTCAATGCAATATTCCACCTCTCCACCAATTCCAATATTGGTGGCCAGTGAGGGGGGGGGTGGGTTTCTGGAGCGCTAGTATGGGTGTTGTGGACTGAACGAACTGGTTTCCAGAGGGCTAGTATGGACATTGTGGACCGAATGGCTTCTTGGGCTGGCGGCTCAGTCACTCAAGTCTGGTCTGCTGGCAGCTCACGTCACTCAAGGCTGGTAGGCTGGCAGTTGACTCACGGCTATTCCTTGAAATGCCTCTTCAAGCAGGGTGCAAGGCCACCAAATTCAAGTACTGTTTCATCCCACTTCAAGCAGGGTGCAAGGCCACCAAATTCAAGTGCAGTTTCCTGCCACTTCAAGCAGAGTGCAAGGCTATCACATTCGAGTGCGGTGTCATACCACTTCAAGCAGGGTGCAAGACCACCAAATTCGAGTGCAGTTTCCTACCACTTCAAGCAGGGTGCAAGGCCACCAAATTCGAGTTCAGTTTACTACCACTTCAAGCTGGGTGCAAGGCCACCAAATTTGAGTGCAGTGTCATACCACTTCAAGCAGAGTGCAAGGACACCAAATTAAAGTGCAGTTTCCTAGCACTTCATGCAGGGTGCAAGGCCACCAAATTCGAGTGCCGTTTACCACCACTTCAAGCAGGGTGCAAGGCCACCAAATGCAAGTGCAGTTTTCTACCATTTCAAGCAGGATGCAAGGCCACCAAATTTGAGTGCAGTTTCCTACCAGTAGGGGGTGCCAGAGGAGGGAGATGCAGCCCTGCCGGCAGTATGTTCGTTTTTTTCATCCTTTTTGTTATTTTTAGCGTTTGTTTAAAGTTTGTTTTAATGTTCTTCTGTTTGTTTTATGTGGGGGGCGGGGGGGAGGGAGGGAGGGGGGGGGGGAAAGGGGAAACTTTTTTTCAGATTCCCAGAGATGTGATCAAGTTTCGGATCACATTCTCCGGGGCTCTGCGGCCTACCATCGATGGAGCTGGAAGCCGCCTCGGACTGTCGTGAACCCCACTGCGGGGTGTGGACTTACCATTGGAGTGGATCCCTTGCCTGGGATCTCTCCCACCGTGGCCTGCGGTCTTTCCTTCAAGGGCTACAGTCTCGGGAGAGACTAGTCGGTTGCTCCAACGCCGCAGAAGGTTCAACCGGCCCTGACACGAGGTTTGATCGCCTGGCGCGAGGGAGCTGACATCCCCCCGATGCGGGAGCTGAATGCCTCGACGCGGAGGGCCCGAACACCGCCGGCTATGGGAGCCAAGACCGTCCCGTCAACGGGGGGCTCGAGGCCCCCGACCAAGGAAGAACAACAAGGGAAGGACTTGGAACTTTATTTTCGTGATGGATGTTTATGTTAAAATATGTTTTCTGAGTCTGTTGCTTTTTAAATTGTATGACTGACCTGGCCAGTGAATTTCACTGCACCAATTGGTGTATGTGACAATAAATGAACTTATGAACTTACCATTTCAAGCAGGGTGCGAGGCCACCAAATTCAAATGCAATTTCATACCATTTCAATCAGGGTGCAATGCTACTAAAGAGTTGTGACCTCTCCCTCCCCCTTCATGCAGAGACTGAGCCACGCCCACACTTCCAGGTTTTATAGTCCCTCCCACCAGAATGGGCGTGGCCTTCATGGCATAATTGACAGGAGAGTGAATCTCAACATTTTTTAAACATTAATAAGATTTATTTTTCATCGATGGGAAAAATCCTCCGCACCTGATGAGCGGAGGGGGACTCTGAGTAAGATGGCCAAAAATCGCAGCCATGCATGGTAGCGATTTTCCTAAAATCAATATACAGGGCAAACAGGAAGTGGTCAAGATTAGACTTTTAATTATATAGACGGCAAGGCAACTTTTCAATTAGGCAAGGCAACTTTTGCATTCTCAAACCAACTTTTCAATTATGCAAGGCAACTTTAGCATTCATAAACAAACTTTTCAATTAGGCAAGGCAACTTTGGCATTCTTAAACCAACTTTTCACTTATGCAAGGCAACTTTAGCATTCTCAAACCAACTTTTCAATTAGGCAAGGCAACTTTAGCATTCTCAAACTAACTTTTCAATTCGGCAAGGCAACTTTTGCATTCTCAAACCAGAAACACTCAGATTTTCAAACCAAAAAACACTTTTGCATTTTCAAACTACATTTTCAAAACATATTAGGGGCACTGACAGGTCAGCAAAACCACTCACAGTTTAGTAGACATGTGTTCAGTGTTATTCACAGCTCAGGCTGAGAAATGCAACCTCTCGCTCCCCCATCTTGCAGAGAACTGAGCTACCTCCACACTTCCAGGTTTTTAGTCCGTCCGGAAGGGGTGTGGCCTTCAGGAGAGAGAATCTCAACATTTATTAAACATTAATAAGTCTTTTATTTTTCATCGATGGGAAAAATCCTCTTGTCCGGACCAGCGGAGGGGGACTCTGAGTACGATGGCCAAAAATCACAGCCGTAAGTGGCAGCGTTTTTTCTAAAATCAATATACAGTGCAACAGGAAGTGGTCAAGATGAGACTTTTAGTAATATCGATAGTTATTTTCGAGATACAGCGTGGAAACAGGCCACATCGGTAACTGAGTCTGTGCCGACCAGCGATCACCCTAAACAATAACCTACACGCACAAGGGAGAATTTTTATAACTTACCAAAGCCAATTAACCTACTAACCTGTACATCTTTGGAGTGTAGGAGGTAACAGGAGTACCCAGAGTAAACCCATGTGGTCATGGGGAGTACGTACAAACTCCATAAAGAAAGCACCCGTAGGTTGGATCGAACGGCGGTCTCTGGCGCTGTAATGTGGCAACTCTACCACTGTGACACCATGCTACCCCAGTGTTGTAATATAGGAACAGTGGCAGACAGTTTGTAAACTGTAAGTTCCCATTGTTAGCAAGAAGAGAACTATCAAATATTCAGCAGAGGACACTCAAGAGACTGCAGATGCTGGAATCTGGAGGAGCAAATAAACTGTTGGAGGAACTCAGCAGGTTGAGCAGCATCTATTGAGGGGTAAAGGAATGATGCCGTCCTGCTGTAGGTTTTGGTACAAATGTTGACCATTCCTTTCCACCCACAGATGCTGCCCGGCTTGCTGAATCCCTCCAGCAGATCGTTCATTGCTCCAAACGATCGGCAGTGTTGGCTGATGGATTAATATTGGCCAGGCGAATGAGAAGAACCCGTTGCCCCATCAAAATAGCACCGAGAATCCATTACATCCACCTTAGGAAAGAGACCAGAGATCAGTATCTTATCCAAGAACATTCATTCAGAACCAGAATGGAGTGTCAGCCCGGAGTTTTGTGTTTACATCTCTGCAATGGAAACTCAGCTGTCTCTGAGGCAGGAATGCTGTCAACCACCACAGCTGTCAAAATTGACCAGAAGACAATATTTTACTGCTCTTTTAAATCACTATGATTAAAATTGAAATTATTATTATTAACCTGCTGCAATTTTTATGTCCATGGCTGTGGCATTAGTTTAAGCTCTAAATTAACAAGTCAAATATGGTCATCTTTAACATTAATCTGCTGGGATTTCTTTAACTTGTCTGATGATATCACCAACTGCAAATGCTTCAACAGTAATCTTTTACTAAGATCGGCAAAGTCCACCTAAGGCACCGGTGACTAATTCTGTAATGACTATGATGTCTGGAACCACAGGACCAATGATTAATCTTAACTTTGACCCATGAATGGCAACTTCAAGCAGCAAAGTCCTTCCATTCAGATGGAAATTATTTCTCAGCAGTTTATCAATAACAGTGTCCATTGCTGTGGTTAATTACAAAGCTTTCTAAAGCACCCATGGGTCAAGGTTAAGAGATGCAGCAACACATAGAATGCATAACAATATATGTAAGAAATTCATGATTACTTATCCACCAAACCCTTCATTGTTTCTGAATGCTAAACCTACCTTGAGACAATTTTGGTATGAGGAAGACATACTTCTACAGGCAGAGGAAATTAGAACATAGAGAACATAGAGCAGTACAGCACAGGAATAGTCCCTTCGACCCACAAAGTCCGCACTGATCATGATGTTAAATTAAAATAATCTCCTCTGCATATTCCTGCATTTCTATGCACCTATCCGAAAGCATATTAAATTCCACTACTGAATCTGCCTCCACTGCCACACCAGCAGCATATTCCAGGCATTCACTGCTCCCTGTGTAACACCTTGCCTTGCACATCCCCTTTCAACTTTGTCCCTCAAACCCTCCAGTGTTTACCATTTCAATCGTATGGAAAAAAGTTCTGACTGTCTATACCTCTTATCATGTTTTAAACTTCGATCAGGTCCCCCTCAGCCTCCAGCGGTCCAGAGAAAACTATCCAAGTTTGTCCAACGTCTCTTTATTAAAGCCCTTATTAATCCACAAATACAGTAAACCTCCGCAATAACGGACCATGGAGAGGGAGAGGAGATGGTGCCCGTTATTGCCGACTGTCGGCTATAGACGTGTGAGGGGGTAAAGTTTAACCCAAGGCCGGGAGGGGAGAAAGCCAGCATTAGGGGTGCAGGGGTTTAAACTAGTAGGAATTCACAGGTGGGGGAGCCACAGTGCCCCTGGCCCCACAGATGTTGGGCAGGGACTGGTCACATACTCATGACGTCTTCATGCTGCTCACTCTCTCCACTCCTTCGACCAAAAGAACATGACGTGGTGCCAGCTCAGTGGGTAACTGGTGGAAGTGGGAGCGGTGCAACAGGAGCCTTGGTCCATTAGAACTGAAATTCACTATATGGAGGTCCGTTATTGTGAGGGTTTACTGTAATGGACAAAATTACTTATAGTCAGACTAAATCAATGTGATGTTGGTCGTGGGGAGAAATTGGATAGGCTGGACTGATAGGTGACCTGATACAGGAGTGTAAAATTACAAAAGGCATAGGTAATGTAGATAGTCAGAATTGGTTACCCATGGTAGAGATATCAAAAACAGGAGGGCATGGGCTTAAGGTGAGAGGTATAGGTTTTAAAGGAGAACTGAGGGATGTTTTTTACAGAGAGTCCTGGAAAGTGCTGCCAGAGGTATGGTAGAATAAGGTGCAATTACTATGCTGAATAGATATTTAGGCAGGCACTTAAATACGGCAACATAGACACTAATTGGTGTTATCTACAGACCCCCAAATAGTAGCCCAGATGTTGGATGTAAGTTGCAGCAGGAGTTAAAACTGGCATGCAACAAAGGTAATGCCACTGTGGTGATGGGGGATTTCAATATGCAGGTAGACTGGATAAATCAGGTTGGTTCAGGATCCGAAGAAAGATAGTTTGTACAGTGTCTCCGAGATGGATTCTTAGAGCAGCTTGTAATGGAGCCGACCAGAGAAAAGGCAACTCTGGATTTAGTGTTGTCCAATGAACCAGATTTGATAAGAGAACTCGAGGTAAAGGAACCGCTTGGAGGTAGTGATATTTTTTGAAAATATGATTAGTTTTAATCTGCAATTTGAGAAGCAGAACGTTAAATCAGAAGTGTCAGTGATGCAGTTGAACAAAGGGGACTATGAAGGCATGAGAGAGGAGATGGCCAAGGTAGACTGGAAAGGGATACTAGCAGGAATGATGGTGGAACAGCAATGGCAGGAATTTCTGGGCATAATCCGGAAGACGCAGGATCATTTCATTCCAAAAACGAAGAAAGATTCTAAGGGGAGTAGGAGGCAACTGTGGCTGACAAGAGAAGTTAGGGATAGAATAAAACTAAAAGAAAAGATGTATAACACAGCAAAGAGTAGCCGGAAGCCGGAGGATTGGGTAACTTTCAAAGGACAACAGAAGGAAACATAACGGGCAATATGGGCTTAAAAGATGAAGTACGATGGGAAGCTGGCCAGGAATATAAAGAAGGACAGTAAAAGCTTCTTTAGATATGTTAAGGGAAAAAGAATAGCAAAGTCAAATGTGGGTCCCTTGAAGGCAGACACGGGTGAAATTATTATGGGGAACAAGGAAATGGCAGAAGAGTTGAACAGGTACTTCGGATCTGTCACAAACAATCTCCCAGAAGTACGGGAGGACAGAGGATCTAAGGGGATCGAGGAACTGAAATAAATGTTCATTAGGTGAGAAATAGTATTGGGTACGCTAATGGGACTGAAGGATGATAAATCCCCTGGGCCTGATGGTCTGCATCCCAGGGTCCTCAGGGAGGTGGCACGAGAAATAGTGGACGCATTGGTGATCATTTTCCAATGTTCAATAGATTCAGGATCAGTTCCTGTGGATTGGAGGAGAGCTAATGTTATCCCACTTTTCAAGAAAGGAGCGAGAGAGAAAATGAGGAATTACAGACCAGTTAGCCTGACTTCGGTGGTGGGAAAGATGCTGGAGTCAATTATTAAAGAGGTAATAATGGGGTATTTGGATAGCAGTAAAATTATTAGTCCAAGTCAGCATGGATTTATGAAAGGAAAATCATGCTTGACTAATCTTCTGGAATTTTTTGAGGATGTGACAAGTAAAATGGATGAAGGGGAGCCAGTGGATGTAGTGTATCTAGACTTTCAGAAAGCCTTTGATAAGGTCCCGCATGGGAGACTGGTGACTAAAATTAGAGCACATGGTATTGGGGGTAGGATGTTGACGTGGCTCGAAAATTGGTGGGCAGACAGGAAGCAAAGAGTAGGAGTGAACGGATCCTTTTCACAATGGCAGGCAGTGACTAGTGGAGTGCCGCAAGGCTTGGTGTTGGGGCCGCAACTGTTTACCATATATATGAATGATTTGGAAGAGGGAATTAGGAGCAACACTAGCAAGTTTGCGGATGCCACAAAGCTGGGTGGCAGTGTGAAGTATGAAGAGGATGTTAGGAGGTTGCAAGGTGACCTGGACAGGTAGAGTGAGTGGGCAGATGCGTGACAGATGCAGTATAATATAGATAAATGTGAGGTTATCCACTTTGGTGGCAAAAA
Organism: Raja brachyura; assembly: GCA_963514005.1. The sequence goes on along the minus strand of OY740787.1, from coordinate 39,429,234 downwards.
CAAGGGGGCAGATTAATATCTCAATGGGGTTAGGTTAGGTAAGGGGGAGGTACAGCGAGACCTGGGCGTCCTTGTACACCGGTCACTGCAGGTTGGCGTGCAGGTACAGCAGGCAGTGAAGAAAGCTAATGGAATGTTGGCCTTCATAACAAGAGGATTTCAGTATAGGAGTAGAGAGGTTCTTCTGCAGTTGTATAGGGCTCTGGTAAGACCACATTTGGAGTATTGCGGGCAGTTTTGGTCTGCTAATTTGAGGAAGGACATCCTTGTGATTGAGGCAGTGCAGCGTAGGTTCTCGAGATCGATCCCTGGGATGGCGGGACTGTCATATGACGAAAGATTGAAAAGACTAGGCTTGTATTCACTGGAGTTTAGAAGGATGAGGGGGGATCTTATAGATACATATAAAATTATAAAAGGACTGGACAGGCTAGATGCAGGAAAAATGTTCCCAATGTTGGGTGAGTCCAGAACCAGGGGTCACAGTCTTAGAATAAAGGGGAGGCCATTTAAGACTGAGGTGAGAAAAAACGTTTTCACACAGATAGTTAGATAGAGCTCTAGGGGCTGGTGGAATCAAGGCATATGGGGAGAAGGCAGGCACGGTTTATTGATTGGGGCTGATCAGCCATGATCACAATGAATGGCGGGTGCTGGCTCGAAGGGCCGAATTGCCTCCTCCTGCACCTATTTTCTATGTTTCTATGTTTCTATTGTAGAGATATAGTTCTAATGTGGGCAAATAGGATTAGTGTAAATGGACAAAATGGTTGGCATTGGCGTGATGGGCTGATGGTCCCATTTCTGTGTAGTAATTCTAATCTTGCCCATCTGCCAGTAGGTGGGCAGTAAGGATAACCCAAGGAATGAGTCTGGTGTTCCTCTCTTGTCGGATGAGTGTTACCTATTGCCCTGAGCAAGAGGAAAGTTTAGTTTAGTTTAGGTTAGAGATACAGCATAGTTTACAGAAGCCAATTAACCTACAAACCTGCATGTCTTTGGAATGTGGGAGGAAACCGGAGCACCCGGAGAAATCCCGCATTGTCACCGTGAGAACGTACAAACTCCATGCAGACTGCATGTATAGTCAGGATCAAAACCAGGTCTCTGCTGCTGTAAGGCAGCAACTCTACCACTGTGCTACTGCGTCGTCATCAAGGAAAGGAAGAACAATGCATTAAGGTCAGACCAGTGGTCTACAGGGTATGCCAGTGAATGCATTTGTTCTTCCAGTTTTCTCCTACATCCCAAAAATGCACTTAATGGTAGATTAATTGGCCACTGTAATTGCCCTTAGTGTGTAGGTGGGGAGTAGAATCTGGGAGAGTTAATGAGAATGTGGGGAGAATAAACAGGTTCGGCCAAGGGTGGCATAAATGTAGGTGCTTGTTGGACTCAGTGGGCTGAAAAGTCTGTTTCCATATTATATTTTTCTGTGACTCCATGGCTTAAGTATTTATTTACAATGTGGGTACACCAGGTCAACTCATATACCAACCCCTGGAAGATGCTCTGAGAGAAATCGGTTTCAGTTCCCATTGCCCAGCCCTTGACTGTCCCCCAGTGATCTGGCTACAGGGTTTACTCCTTTGACCAATTGTCACCAGCACAAGCTGCCGCTCGGATTAATTTAGAAGTCAAATTACTCTCTAATTTTGGCTAATTTAACAGTTCCATTGATACGGTTGGAATGCCACCCATCAGTAAATTGAATTGAAGCTCTCAATTCAATTGTCTAAGTCATTTACAAATACTTGCAACTCCAAAACAGACTGCGTAATGACATTCAGCTAAGATTATAACTTGGTCCTCATCTGCACTCACTCTTGTGGCATAGCCATTAGTAGCCTTTATTCCTACAAGCCTCAGCTATCGCTACTGGGCCCTTATCAGGGACATATTTACACATGTTCTGATTCAATTCAATGGTAAGTTATTGTCACATGCACCTAGGTACAGTGAAATGTTTTGTTTTGCATACAACCTGGTAAAATTGTATCGCAGTCCTCCCGTGGACAGTACACAAGTATCGCCATGTTTTGGCACCGACAAAGTTACAAAAGTTCACTGAACATTCCTATCTTCTGCCTGGATGTCCATACAGATCAACCATCGACATACCCTTGTCCACTACTTTAGTCACCTCACAGCATGCAAGACCTGGGTTCATCCTAACTTCCGCTGCTGCTGTTGGTGTGGAGTTCGCACATTTTTCCTGTAACCACATTGGTTTTTCTCGTATACTTTGGTTTCTTCCTATATCTCAAAGACGCACAGGGTGGAGGATTAAACGGCTGCTGTAAATCCTTCCCCTAGCTAACAATTATCAATTTTACATTTGCCTTGAACTCCATCCCCTTTGTCTCATTTTCATACCTTACACTTCCTTATCACTGTATCTCCCTCTCCCCTGACTCTGAAGAAGGTTCTCAACCCAAACGTCACCCATTCCTTCTATCCACAGATGCTGCCTGTCCCGCTGAGTTACTCTAGCATTTTGTGTCTATCTTCGGTTTAAACCAGCATCTGCCATTTCATTTCGGAGTCACGTGAGTGACTTCGTGAAGAGCCCGCCGGCGCGCATGCTCGACATATCGTCGTAACGCGTTGCTGCGACGGCTGGCGGTGGAGCGCGCTCCTCGCCAGCCCTTCATAAGGGGCCACGGAGGTGAGTATTCCACCTTTAGTTGGTGGTCCTTGTTGTCTGATTATGTCTTGCAGCAAGGACATGGATGGGAGTTCGAAGGGCCGGAGGACGTCAGGACGAGTTCGCCGGTCAACAGTTCCGGGGCCTTTACCATCGGCAGTACCTGCAGCGCAGGCCGGGACTCAGGCGGAGATGTGGGTAAGCCCTGTGTTCACAGGTCCAGATCCGCCAGCACACCACAGCTCGGAGGAGTTCGATGAGGAGGAGTGTGGTGTGCCGCCAGAGCAGGGGGACCCTGCCATGGCAGTCAGGTCGTCAGCGGGCTCGCTGGCGACCTCGAGCAGGGCACGTGCCATTGCACGGCCTGTTCCACTCAGCCCTCCGAGAAGGGGGAGGGGAGGAGCCCAGAAGCCTAACCCTGTTAGGGCTAAGGCATTGCCTGTCGCGGAGGAGCGGTCAGGTTCCAGGGCGAGACCCGGGGCGGCTGTGAGGTCCAGCCGACACACCCCGACTCTCGATGCCGGGACGGGTCGGTCGAGTCGGGTCTCGTCACGGTCGCCGAGCCCCCCATGGATGGGTGGGCGAGACCATGCGTCGGCAACGTCCACGATGTGGGCAGCCGGCAAGACTGCGCGGGCCCCAGGCAGCCATGCTTCGGCTGGTGCCGACACCTCGCCGCGAGTGCCCTTGGTGGCAGCGGCTTCAGCTCTCGCTAAACGGAGGCGATTGAACACGCCCGCGCAGGAATCGCGCAGTTTCGCCTCGGCGGCTGTTAGCGACAACTACCGGCACCGGCAGGGCCTCGACGAGGTGCGGGCCGATGACAGGAGCCCGGTTTTCTTTTCAGAGCCGGAGGACTCCGACCACCTGAGTGTTCAGGATGAAGGGCGTATTGACCGTATGGAGCGGCTGCTGGAGCTCCTGCTTCAACGTCAACAACAGCAGGGCAGCAACAGGCACAGGGCGTCTTCACCAACATCTACTATCAGCCTGGAGCAGCAGGAGGAGGAGGTTCTGGTGGATCCCGTACCACCTCCGTTGGAGGTGCCAGCGGAGGAACTCTTGGATGTGGCGACCAAATTCGCGGCCCCACATACGGCTGGTCTTCCTCTAAATACAAAGCTGGCAGCCACAGTGGACTTTCTTAATAATCAGGTGCTGCAGGAAGAAGTCCTCATCCAGGCTATGAGCCGTCACAAGGCTCCATCAAACTGCAACTCCCTCAACGTGCCTGTGGTCAATACGCCAATATGGGGCAACATCAGTGCGGCTATCCGTCAACAAGAGCTAAAATTGCAGCAGATCCTGAAACTCCTCACGGCCGGTATTACCGCCTTTGCGCGGTCGGTGGACGGGGACGAACTGAATTTGGACCAGGAAGATGCTCTGGCCTTATTGTGCGCGACCCAGCACGAAATCAACGGGTTTCGCAAAAACAGCATCCGCCCAGCACTCAACCCGAAGTTTGCAGGATTGTGCAAACCACCGCCGCCGCCGCCGCCCCGTCAGCTCTTTGGTGAGGACCTCTCGAAGAGAGTCAAAGAGCTTGACGAACAAGCCAAAACGGTGGGGATCATGCGCTCTAAGAGTGCCCCCACACCGTCCGGCTCAAAAGCTCCATACATTCGCTCACGAGGGTCGGCCAGTGCCTCGACGAGGACTCACCCTCTAGCTCCACAACGACAACAGCACCAGAACCAGCACCAAGGGTCTTTTTTAGGACAGGGTCGGCAGAGACCTTTGTGGAAATCGAAGACGCCGCGCCCTCAAGCCAACCCAGCACCTCCACGGCCACCCACACGTGTCAAGGACCGCCGGTAACCACGGAGGTGAGGGGGTCTGGTTCTCTTTTTTCTCTCTGTTTAACTTCCCATGTTGGTGGTCGTTTACGGTTGTTTTTGGATGCATGGGGTAATCTTACTGGTGATGAGTATGTGTTGCGGAATATTCAGGGGCATAAAATTGAGTTTATTAATGGCGACATTCCTCCATCCCAGCACATGCCTGGTCGTACGTTCAAATTGTCTGCTGCAGAACAGGCAGCAGGTTATAAGGAAATTTTAAGTCTGGAACAGAAGGGCGTGATTGAGAAAACGGTGCATGAGCCAATTGAATTTGTTTCGAACATATTTACTAGACCTAAGAAGGATGGAGGCTGTCGTGTCATTATTGATCTAACCCGTTTGAATACGTTTGTAACATATACTCATTTTAAAATGGATACGTTTGAAACAGCCAAATCATTGATTTCTCATGGCTGCTTTATGGCATGCATTGATTTAAGGGATGCATATTATTCAGTATCCATCCAGAAATATGATAGAAGGTTTTTGAAATTTATCTGGATGGGGCAACTTTGGCAGTATAAGGCTTTGCCTAATGGGTTCACTACAGCCCCTAGATTGTTCACTAAATTGGTGAAGCCAATCATGGCTTATTTGAGACAACGACATCATATAGTTATGGCCTATTTAGATGATGTCTTTATTGTGGGCCACACCCTGCAATTGGCTGAACAGGGTGTTGCAGCTGCTGTCAATATATTTCAACAATTAGGATTCATTGTCCATCCAGAGAAATCGAAGTTCTGCCCTGCCCAGGTAATTGATTACCTAGGGTTCACGGTGAACTCAATGAGCATGAGGATAACTATACCAATTAACAAAATTGAGGAAGTCACTCAGGTGTGCAGAGATTTAATTGGCACCAATATACCATCGATTCGGCATACAGCCACAGTAATTGGCAAGCTAGTGGCTTTGTTTCCGGCAGCACGATATGGACCTTTGCATTATCAGAATTTGCAAAGAGCTAAAATTATTGCGTTAAAACGGAACGCTGGTCATTACGATCGATCAATGCAGCTGCCGTCCGAAGCGATAACTGAGTTGCAATGGTGGGTGTGTCACATTAGCAACTCATTTAAGCCTGTTAGGGAGGCTAATCCGGTGGTATATTTACAGACTGATGCAAGCTCCAATGGCTGGGGAGCTACTGATAATTGCTCTAGTTGTGGGGGCAGATGGGACACCCTTGAGGCATCGATGTTGTTGACTCAAGGGATTAACTATTTGGAGTTGCTGGCAGCATTCCACGGACTTCGTGCATATTGTTCCAAGCTTGTTGGAGCACACGTCCGTCTCCAAATAGACAACACCACAGCTGTGGCATATTTAAACCATATGGGTGGTACCAGGTCAGTTTCGTGTGACAACTTGGCTAACTCAATTTGGCTCTGGTGTGTTCAAAGAGACATTTGGATTTCAGCTACCTATTTGCCAGGTGAGCTTAATACTGTGGCGGACACCAGGTCACGCAAATTTAATGACAACATTGAATGGATGTTGCATCCTGAGATTTTTTCTAAAGTCACAGCCAAATTTGGTAAACCGGACATTGACCTTTTTGCGTCACGGTTAAACCATCAGGTACCAGCCTACGTTTCATGGGAACCAGATCCTGGGGCAATAGCGCTAGATGCATTCTCGCTGGACTGGGGGAATTGGTTTTTCTATGCCTTCCCTCCGTTTTGCCTCATCAGTCGGGTATTGCGAAAGATTCAGGCAGATGCGGCCAAGGGCATCCTTATTATACCCGACTGGCCCACACAGCCTTGGTATCCGGTGGTCTTTGACATGCTCAACGAACCTTGGGTCCTTTTGAGGGGTTGCCCACAATTGGTTACTCACCCTGTCTCAGGGGAGCCACATCCCTGCCATGGCTATTTAAATTTGTTGGCTTGCAGGTTCTGAACAGGCCGTTAGTCCAATACGGCCTCTCGGCTCGGACCATGGATACCATCGGGGCGTCGTGTCGAGAGTCCACAAGGCGAAGATACCGCTCGCATATTAAGAAGTGGGAAGCCTACTGCAGCCGCTCTCGCATCACGTACAATGACGTGACAATAACCGAAGTCCTGGAATTCCTCGCGGGGTTGCACCATGATGAACACTTAAGTTACAGTGCCATCAACAGCGCCAGAAGTGCGCTATCATTCTACCTCAAGATTGGGGTAGGATCCAACAGGCTAGTGTCCAGACTCATGCGGGGTATATTCAATATGAATCCGCCTACACCACGCTATAATGTCACCTGGGATGTCAGGGACGTATTAACCCTGCTCAGGACGTGGTCTCCCATGGAAGGGCTCCAACTGGACCAACTCACCATGAAGCTAGTGATGTTACTAGCGCTGACTTCAGCTCAGAGGGTACAGACACTACACAAACTTCGTGTCGACAGAATGACATCTACCCCTACAGAAGTAGTCTTTTTCATTGACGAGCTACTAAAGCAGCATAGACCTGGGTGCACAGGGCTGCAGCTGAAGTTCCCGGCATACCCCGCAGATGCTAGGCTATGTTTAGCCTCACATATCCGCCACTATGTCAAGGTGACGGCACGCATCAGAGGAATTTTTCAAAATTCCTTAGATTCTGGAGTAGTTCCTGAGGATTGGAGGGTAGCTAATGTAACCCCACTTTTTAAAAATGAGGGAGAGAGAAAGCGGGGAATTACAGACCAGTTAGTCTAACATCGGTAGTGGGGAAACTGCTAGAGTCAGTTATTAAAGATGGGATAGCAGCGCATTTGGAAAGTGGTGAAATCATTGGACAAAGTCAGCATGGATTTACGAAAGGTAAATCATGTCTGACAAATCTGATAGAATTTTTCGAGGATGTAACTAGTAGAGTGGATAAGGGAGAACCAGTGGATGTGTTATATCTAGACTTTCAGAAGGCTTTCGACAAGGTCCCGCATAAGAGATTAGCATACAAACTTAAAGCACACGGTATTGGGGGTTCAGTATTGATGTGGATAGAGAACTGGCTAGCAGACAGGAGGCAAAGGGTAGGAGTAAACGGGTCCTTTTCAGAATGGCAGGCAGTGACTAGTGGGGTGCCGCAAGGCTCAGTGCTGGGACCCCAACTATTTACAATATATATTAATGATTTGGACGAGGGAATTCAATGCAACATCTCCAAATTTGCAGATGATACCAAGCTGGGGGGTATAGTTAGGTGTGAGGAGGATGCTTGGAGGCTGCAGGGTGATTTGGATAGGCTGAGTGAATGGGCAGATGCATGGCAGATGCAGTACAATGTGGATAAATGTGAGGTTATCCACTTTGGTGGCAAAAACATGAGGGTAGACTATTATCTGAATGGTGGCAGATTAGGTAAGGGGGAGATGCAACGAGACCTGGGTGTCATGGTACACCAGTCATTGAAAGTAGGCATGCAGGTGCAGCAGGCAGTGAAGAAAGCAAATGGTATGTTAGCATTCATAGCGAAAGGATTTGAGTATAGGAGCAGGGAGGTTCTACTGCAGTTGTACAGGGTTTTGGTGAGGCCACACCTGGAGTACTGCGTACAGTTTTGGTCTCCAAATCTGAGGAAAGACATCCTTGCCATAGAGGGGGTACAGAGAAGATTCACCAGACTGATTCCTGGGATGTCAGGACTTTCATATGAGGAAAGATTGGATAGACTCGGTTTGTACTCGATGGAATTTAGAAGATTGAGGGGGGATCTTATAGAAACCTACAAAATTCTTAAGGGGTTGGACAAGCTAGATGCTGGAAGATTGTTCCCGATGTTGGGGGAGTCCAGAACAAGGGGTCACAGTCTAAGGATAAGGGGGAATTCCTTTAGGACCGAAATGAGGAAAACATTCTTTACACAGAGAGTGGTGAGTCTCTGGAATTCTCTGCCACAGAAGGTAGTTGAGGCCAGTTCATTGGCTATATTTAAGAGGGCGTTAGATGTGGCACTTGTGGCTAAAGGGATCAGGGGGTATGGAGAGAAGGCAGGTACGGGATACTGAGTTGGATGATCAGCCATGATCACATTGAATGGCGGTGCAGGCTCGAAGGGCCGAATGGCCTACTCCTGCACCTATTTTCTATGTCTATGTTTCTATGAATGGAGAGATACCTGCTTGTCACTCATAAGAGACCTCATCATCGAGTGACAGTCCAGACGATATCCATGTGGCTTCCAGTCGTCTTGGGTAAGTCAGGTATCGACACTAATGTGTTCAAGTCTCTTTCCACCAGGGCTGCATCGACGTCAAGGGCGAGGGTCATGGAGGTGCCCATGGACCAAATTCTCGCCACAGCAGGATGGGCTAATGAAGATGTGTTCCAGCGTTTTTATAACAAGCCTGTTGCTGCTCCTCTACAGTTCGCAGAAGCCGTGCTGAATGCAGGTCACGAACGTGGAGATGTCCCCGCATGAGGGGTTTTGTTTTGTTGTTAATAACTCTGCTCTTGTTTTGCAGTATGAACTATTGAGCAAGTTTGTTCCTCCCATCCATCCCTGGTAGTGGTGTGTCAGCATGGACGTGGTCCAGGGCGTGTAATCACAGAAGCTTTGAAGTCTTCACGAAGTCACTCACGTGACTCCGAAATGAAATAGTAAGATTGAACGAGAACTTACCAGTTCGAAGGTTGGTCTTTATTTTATGAGGAGTCGAAGTGAGGGATTTCGTGCCCTCCTCGCCCAACCCTCAATCACCTTCATCTGGTAATCTTAGTCAATTCTATCATACTATGCGAAGTAATTTCTATTGTTGGTTCTGTGATTCCACGCCGCTACTTTGAAGTATGTCGAGCATGCGCGCCGGCGGGCTCTTCACGAAATCCCTCACTTCGACTCCTCATAAAATAAAGATCAACCTTCGAACTGGTAAGTTCTCGTTCAATCTTACTATTCCTTCCTACAACATAATGGACTGAAGGGCCTGTTTCTTAGGCTCTCTCTTTCACTCTGTGGCCTCTTCAGCGATGAACTGGTCTTTACAAATCTATGTTGACATATCTTTACAAATGTTGACAAACCTGAGTAAGTGAAAATTTCAGGATGTCTGGTCACTCTAGGTTCCACCATTATTTTCTTCTTGTGGACTTTCTTGGATAGTTTGTTGGCATCTGGGCATTGTTGTCAAGGCTGATACCTATCACTCATCTATTATTGCACTAGAAGAGGTGGTTGTGAGCTGCTTCCTTGAACCGCTTCAATCCTTCGAATAAAGGTGTTCCCACAGTGCTATAAGGCAGGGCAATGAGTGGACAATGACAAATGGGCAGCACGGTGGCGCAACAGTAGAGTTGCTGCCTTACAGCACAAGAGACCTGGGTTCGATCCTGACTATGGGTGCTACTCTGTACGGAGTTTGTACGTTCTCCCCATGACCTGCCTGGGTTTTCTCTAGGTTCTCCGGTTTCCTCCCACACCCCCAAAACGTACAGGTTTGTAGGTTGTTTAAGAAGGAACTGCAGATGCTGGAAAATCAAAGGTAGACAAAAATGCTGGAGAAACTCAGCGGGTGAGGCAGCATCTATGAGTCTGAAGAAGGGTTTCAACGCGAAACTTTGCCTATTTCCTTTGCTCCATAGATGCTGCCTCACCCGCTGAATTTCTCCAGCATTTTTGTCTACCAGGTTTGTAGGTTAATTGGCTCAGTAAATGTTTTCATTATCCCTACTATGCATGGGATAGTGTTAATGTGCTGGGCTGCGTGGACTTGGTGGTCAAAGGGCCTGTTTCCATGCTGTATCTCTAAATTAATGAAGGTACAGATCAGGCTAAGTCAGCCGAGTAGTGTCAGGAATGTCTGAATGGTCTTTTCTCACGACGCAATAGAAGGCAGAGTCAACCACGATTGAATGCCAGCACTTGATGGAACAGTGACCTATCGGCAGACAATACCACATTGACGTGGCACTGTATGGCACAACTGCATCAGGGTTTTGGGTATTAGCTCTCTGGCTGTGTCATTGCAAAAAGTAACTTCCTCGGCATTCCTATAAAATCAGTACAGACAAGAGTGCCATTGTAAATATTGTAAACCAGTATTTTGTCAGCACTGAAAATAGATTACACAGTAATGAATCAAAACTCCAGCATGGGAAAGGATAATGAGTTGGTAAACAGCAGCATTGCATCATAGCTCTCCTGCTGACTCTGTCGATGATTGCTCATACCCTGAGCTGCCTCAGCCTCCGAGGACTCCAAATATAAAACAGATGCATTTCATTAGTAAAGTTCACTTTGTGATCTAACCTCCAGTTTCCAAAAACAACAAACCACATTCCATTTTTCAGAGGCTAATGTGGGGAGGGAGAACCGGGGTAAAGTTTGGAAATTCAACTGAGTAATCCTGAATGCAGTATTTTATTAGAGAAGATTTGGGTGGCACAGTGGCGCAGCAGTAGAGTTGCTGCCTTACAGCGTCAGAGTCCCAGGTTTGATCCTGACTACTGGTGCTGTCTGTACGGAGTTCGTATGTTCTCTCTGTGATCACGTGGGTTTTCCCGGGTGCTCCGGCTTCCTCCCACATACCAAAGACATGCAGGTTTGTAGGTTTTGGTAAGAATTGTAAATTGTTCCCAGTGCATAAGATAGTGCTAGTGTGCGGGATGATCGCTGGTCGCTGCGGACTCGGTGAGCGAAAGAGCCTGTTTCGGCACTGCATCACTAAACTAAACTAAACCAAGCTTATCTTATTACCGCCAGTGGGTCGCCCAAGGATGAAAAGGTTGTCGATCTTTTTACACAACAGTGAGGGATTGTGGTGTTCAGCCAATCCATTTGCACGCTGTGGAGCCTCCTGGTCTCCTTGCCCCCTTCCCACGTCCCATCCTGAACCCATCAGAAGAAGCAAGGGTGGATCTTCATAAGGTCATGTTCATGTTATAGGACCAGAATTAGGCCATTCAGCCCATCAAGTCTACTCTGCTATTCATTAATGGCTGATCTATCTTTCCCTCTCTACCATTTTCTCCTGCCTTCTCCCCATAACCCCTGGCACCCATACTAATCAAGAATATGTCAATGTCTGCCATAAAAATATCCATTTATTTGGCCTCCACAGCCCTCTGTGGCAATAGATTCTGCAGATCCACCACCCTCTGACCAAAGACATTCCTTTTAAAGGTACATACTTTTATTCTGAGGCAATGGCCTATGGATCTTGAACTCCAATGGCCTTGGAGAGAGGCTATTCTTTGCTCCTTGTGTCCATAGTGAGGTGCCAGGATTATGATCATGTCTCGGCCAAAGATATGCATCTGTTTGAAAGCCTTGGAGGTTGAGGGAGCTCAGAGTATAAGGAATCTTCGACAGTCAACATGAGAGCCAAGATGCAGTGCTGCTGTTTACCAACTCACTATCCCTCAGAAAATATGTTCATATGAATGGGCAAATACCATATTTTCCAGTGAGTTTAGTGGGATTTCAGGAGGGAATTAATGTCCTTACATGTTACGAGCAGTAAGCAGGTTGCAGTAGATCACAGTTGTTGGAGGTGCAGGATAAATGGAGGATTAGCATCCAGATCTTATTCCATGTGCATGGGTAGGAACAATCACACTGATATTGCTAAGTGTGGCCTGCTGCTTGATGCCACAAGGGATCCAAATACCTGGCAGTACAAAAATGGCACAGCTAGTAAAGCTGCTGCCTCACAGCACCAGTGACCCAGGTTAAATCGTCCTTGGCTTTTGTCTCTGTGGAGTTTGCATGTTCTCCATGTGACCGCATGTGTTTCCTCCAGGTGCTCTAGTTTCCTCCTACATCTCAAAGACATTTGCGTTTGTAGGTTTATTAGCCTTCGTAAAATTGCTGCTGGTGTGTAGGGAGTGGATGGGAAAATTGGATAACATAGAAATTGTGTCAATGGGTGTTTGCTAGTTGGCATGGACTCAGTGGGCCAAAGTGGCCTGTTCCACACTTTATCTTTCAATCAATTAAACAAAGCTACACTCAACACTGCCACCTCTACCACCAATAGGAACAAGTGCTGTTGGGTGAATTGGACTTGCGTGCTGATTTTGCAAACATTTTGTTGGTCCTGCATTGATGCTAGATCTAAATCCCACAATATGCTCCTCACTGTTGGAGCAATTTCACCAGAAGGATTGCAGTGGGTTCACAAAAGCAGTTCATCATCACCTTCTCAAGAACGAATATGGATGGGCAATAAATGCCGACCTTGCTGGTGATGCCCATATCTCAAAATGAACAAGTAAAATAAATGGAATCCAGTAAGGAAATCATACTTGAACTATTTAGCAGGGAATTGTCAGGATGTACCATATAGATAGACAAAACATACTGGAGTAGCTCAGCGTATCAGACACCATCTCTGGAGAGAAGGAATGGGTGACGTCTTGCGTCGAGACACTTCTTCAGTCTGAAACGTCACCTATTCCTTTTCTCCAGTGATGCTGCATGATCTGCTGAGTTACTTTTTATGGTACTTTGTGTCTAAGTTCGGTGTAAACCAACATCTGCAGTAACTTCCTACCTTGGAAGTATCATGGGTTGCGGATAGAGGGAAATGGGGCATAACTATATTGACATTTCCAGAAGGTGCTGCATCAAAGGTTAAAACATGACGGTGGATAAAACATGACGGTGTAGGAGACGACACGTTCGTGTGGAAAATGAATGGCTGGGCTCCAGAAAACTGAGAGGCTTAAAATAATGGGTAATATGTGACAATCGGTGTGTCACATGGTTTGTGGTTTTAACATTTTACAGTTTCCATGGTTTGAATCAATGCATTAAAGATCTGGTAGCTTCAACTGCTGAAGACACAAAGACAGGACTGAAGTTGTGAAGACGCTGCAAATGAGCCGAAAGCTTACAATTTTACAGCTCTTTTCAATTTCCTTTCAGGATGTGCAGTGTGTTTGAAGTAAAAAACACGGATCATATTTGTAAAATAAGCACTGCAGTTTAAGTGCACCCATTAAGATAGCAAGTTACTAAATAATCTGCTTTGTAGGGATGCTGAATGAGGGATAAGCATCACCCAGTACACCAGATATTATTCATCTCCACAGAATTATTGCATTGGATCTCCCAGAGAGCAGAAGGGGCTCAGGTTAATGTGTAAGAAGGAACTGCAGATGCCGGTTTAAACCGAAGATAGACACAAAAAGCTGGAGTAACTCAGTGGGACAGGCACCATCTCTGGAGAGAAGGAATGGGTGACGCTTTGGGTCGAAACCCCAGAAGGTTGGTCGGTGTGGTGGGCCTAAGGGCCGGTTTGTATGCTGTACAACTTCATGACTCATGGCATTACCACACAGAATGCAGCCACTCAGCCTGTTGTGTCTGAACAGGCTCTCTGAGAAAGCTTGGCTCCACATTTCCACATTTTGTGCTTCACTCTGTAAGCTCCCAGGCCTTGGATGTCTGTCCAAGTAATTGTGCTTAATCACTTGTGGAGTCATCTTTCCCAATGTATCGGACGAAAGTTGCTGGCAACATGTGACATGTGTTATCCGTGACAGGGGATTGCCAAACAAGTTGTCAGCTGCTCACAGAGAGAAAAAAAACTAGCAATCACTGCTTAGTAAAGACTTACACCAAATAGGCATTAATATCAAGCAAGCATATCCAATTAGCCAGCTGTTCTTATTGTAGACTGATCGCACCAACATTTCTTCCCTAATTGCTCAGCGGTCACTGTTTCAGGTTTTATGTACTCCCATTCCAGTCTTCTGAACTCAACATCAACATGCAGTCTATTTTCTGATAGATTAATTCATAGACCTGGTCAATGAACCATGGATAGAGAATGAAGGAAGTTGGATCGGAATGTGTTTAGAGAGCATGGGAATGGTCTGACTTAGAGACTGTGTTGAACTGTGAGCACAAGTTGTGTGTAATGGATGCAGTGCGTCCCAAAGTTGATCAGCCCACCAACACTGACTTCACGCACCTACGGGCCACAGCCCTTCAGTAAGCATGCAGGTACAATAGGCTGTGAAGAAAGCTAATGGCATGTTCCTAACGAGAAGAGTTGAGTATGGGAGCAAAGAGGTCCTTCTGGAGTTGTACAGGGCCCTGGTGAGACCACACCTAGAGTATTGTGTACAGTTTTGGTCTCCTAATTTGAGGAAGGACATTCTTGCTATTGAGGGAGCACAGCGTAGGTTCACAAGGTTAATTTCCGGGATGGCAGGACTGTCATATAATGAAAGAATGGAGCGGCTGTGTTTGCCTTATATTCACTGGAATTTAGAAGGGTGAGAGGGGATCTTATAGAAACATATAAAATTATTAAGGGATTGGAAATGCTAGATGCAGGAAACATATTCCCAATGTTGGGTGAGTCCAGAACCAGGGGCCACAGTTTAAGAATAGGGGGTACGCCATTTAGAACAGAGATGAGGAAAAACTTTTTTCACACAAAAAGTTGTGAATTTGTGGAATTCTCTGCCTTGGTAGGCAGTGGAGGCCGATTCACTGGATGCATTCAAAAGTATGTCAGATTGTGCTCTTAGGGCTAGCAGAATCAAGTGGTTTGGGGAGAAGTCAGGAACGGGGTTCTGATTGTGGATATCAGCCATGATCACATTGAATGGCAGTGCTGGCTCGAAGGGCCGATTGGCCTACTCCTGCACCTATTGTCAATGTATCTATGTATCTATGAGACCGCTTCTGAGAAGCAGCATCCATAACGTTGTTTACCCATTTCCCTCCACAGACCTGTTGAGTTCCTGCAGCAGTTTATGTTTTGCTCCAGAATCTTGCATCTACAGACCTTTCTGGTTCCAGGCTTATTAACATGATGTGCACACAGTTGTCGTCTACACAATGAAAAGCACTACATCACTGGTGACAATGCTTGATCAAACCAGTTCTTCAGCTACATTTCAATAAAGCCGTTTAAAACTAAATGGTGTGCCAGTGGATTGCGAAAGAATGCTTTCAACAAAGCAAGGAACCAAATGTCAGCACAACCTAAAAATAGACTAGAAGATCACATTGCAAAAGAATGCATTCTCTGGAATGTGCCAGGAGTTTGTGAATGTGGCTCATTGTTTTGCTGGAAGTGTGCAGATGTACTGGCCCTGCTGGAACCCCAGGACCGAGGACTCAATGGGTTGTATTTTGACCAGGTCCACAGCAGATGCACATTTCTCACTCTCTCCCTTGCCTGCATCCACTGTGGAGGGACTGTGGAATTCACAACCATCATCATCCTATTGTAATTGGTGATTCTGTACTTTTTCAGTATTCTAGAGGGGCAGGATTGCTCATAACATGAGAATAATGTTGGTTCTAAGTTTCCATAAAGTGCCTGCTGAATGATACTTTATTATTACGTGACATATTACAGTGAATTTCTTTGTTTCGTATACTTTGCACAATGTATGCAAAGTGGCGCCACATAAAGGTCACAGACAAAGTTGCAAAGTGTTCAATGTAATCATAACGAATAGGGGTAGAATTAGGCCATTCAGCCCATCAAGTCTACTCTGCCATCAAGTCTAGTCCCAATGTTCCCTCTTCGTTCTCGGCAGCCCCACTCGTGCCAGGTCCCACTTTGTTCTCGGCGGCTCCCCACACCGGGCCCCTCTCTGTTCTCTTGGCAGCATGTCCTCGACTGACCTCCGGCACCCACCATGGGCCTATCTGTCACCCGGCACTCATGCGGGCCCAGTCGACCTCTGGCGCTGCACTTGTGCAAATGACAATGGACTTGGAGTGAAAGAGGCAACCCTTCAATCTCTAACCTCCAATAAGGAAAAAATAAAAAAGGAGAACACTACTTAAACGTTGATAGAGTGCAAAGCGAGCTGTGGATCACGAAAGGTCTGTAATTCGAAAAGCAAGCAGAATAGTAAGATTGAACGAGAACTTACCAAGTTTGAAGGTTGATCTTTGTTTCATGAGGAGTTGCGGTGAGGGATTTCGTGAAGAGCCCGCCGGCACGCATGCGCGACATTCTTCAAAGCAGCGGTGTGGAATCACAGAAACAACAACAGAAATGACTTGGCATAGTAAGATTTAAAGAGACTCTGATTACCAGCTGAAGATGATCGAGGGTTGGGAGCGGAGGGCACGAAATCCCTCACCGCAACTCCTCATGAAATAA
Source organism: Raja brachyura (assembly GCA_963514005.1). Next base: position 39,412,688 of record OY740787.1, on the reverse strand, counting down.
AGATCAACCTTCAAACTTGGTAAGTTCTCGTTCAATCTTACTATTTCATTTCGGAGTCACGTGAGTGACTTCGTGAAGACTTCAAAGCTTCTGTGATTACACGCCCTGGACAACGTCCATGCGGACACACCACTAGCAAGGATGGATTGGAGTAAACAAGTTGACGAAACGAGGTTATACTGAAACAAAAAGAAGATTTGTTAATAACACAACAAATAACACCCTTTTAATCAGGGACATCCCCACGTTCACACCCGGCGTTCAGCACGGCCTCTGCGAACTGAAGGGGAGCAGCAACAGGCTTATTATAGAATCGCTGGAACACAGCTTCATTCGCCCATCCTGCTGTGGCGAGGATATGGTCCATGGGTACCTCCATGACTCTCGCCGCCGACGTAGATGCAGCCCTGGTGGAGTGGGATGTAAACACATTAGTGTCAATACCTGCCTTATTCAGGACGATCCGGAGCCACCTGGATATCGTCTGGACTGTCACTCGATGGTGAGGTCTTTTGTGAGTGACAAGCAGGTACAACTCCATTCCTCTGATGCTCCTCGTCACCTTGATGTAGTAACGGATGTGAGTGGCTAAACATAGCCGAGCATCTGCAGGGTATGCCGGGAACTTCAGCTGCAGCCCTGTGCACCCAGGTCTATGCTGCTTAAGCAGCTCATCGATGAAAAAGACTACTTCTCCAGGGGTCGACGTCATCCTGTCAATACGTAGTTTGTGGAGCGTCTGAACCCGCTGTGCTGAAGTCAGCGCTAGTAACATCACCAATTTCATAGTGAGTTGGTCCAGCTGTAACCCTTCCATGGGTGACCACGACCTGAGCAGGGTAAGTACATCCCTGACATCCCAGGTGATGTTGTAGCGTGGTGTAGGCGGATTCAGATTGAATATTCCCCGCATAAGCCTGGACACTAGCCTGTTCGATCCTACCTCGATGTTGAGGTAGAATGATAGCGCACTCCTGGCGCTGTTGATGGCACTATAACTCAAGTGCTCATCATGGTGCAACCCCGCGAGGAATTCCAGGACGTCGGCTATGGAGACATCATCACAGGTGATGTGAGAGCGACTGCAGTAGGCTTCCCACTTGGTGATGTGGGAGAGATATCTCCGCCTGGTTGACTCTCGACATGATGCTCCAATGGTGTTCATGGTCCGGGTGGTAAGGCCATACTGCATCCATGGCCTGGTCAGAACCTGCAAGCCAGTAATTTTAGATAGGCATGGCAGGGGTGTAACTCCCCTGAGACAGGGTGAGAAACCAAATGTGGGCAACCCTCTAGAGGGACCCAAGGTTGACTAATCATGTCAGAGACCACCGGATACTAAGGCTGTGTAGGCCAGTCGGGTATGACAAGAATGCCTCTGGCAGAATCCATCCTGATTTTTTTGTAATACCCGACTGATGAGGCAAAACGGGGGGAATGCATAGAAAAACCACTTCCCCCAGTCTAGCGAGAATGCATCAATCGCTAATGCCCCAGGGTCTGGTTCCCATGAAACATATGTCGGTACCTGATGGTTCAACCGGGACGCAAAAAGGTCGATATCCGGTTGGCCAAATTTGGCTGTAATTTGGGCAAATATTTGAGGATGCAGCATCCACTCAAACTATCATTGAATTTGCGTGACCTGGTGTCTGCCACAGTATTAAGCCTACCTGGCAAATAGGTAGCTGAAATCCAAATATCTCGATCAATACACCAGCACCAAATAGTATTAGCCAATTTGTCACAAGAGACTGACCTGGTACCGCCCATATGGTTTAAATATGCCACCGCTGTAGTGTTGTCTATTTGGAGACGGACATGAGTACCACTAAGATTAGCACAATATGCCCGCAGTCCGTGAAATGCTGCAAGCAGCTTCAAATAGTTAATCCCTTGTATTAGCAACATGCTAGCTTCAAGGGGATCCCACCTGCCTCCACAACTAGAAGAGCTGTCCGCAGCTCCCCAGCCTAGAGAGCTTGCGTCAGTTTGCAAATATACCACCGGATTGGGCACAACAATGGGTTTGAATGCCTTGCCAATATTGGACACCCACCATTGTAGCTCAACCTTAGCATCGGAAGGCAGCCCCATAGGTCTGTCAAAATGACCAGCGTTCTTTTTTAACGCAGCAATCTTGGCCCTTTGCAGATTTTGATAATGCAAAGGTCTAAACCGGGCTGCCGGAAATAAAGCTACGATTTTCCCAATCATCTTAGCTGTATGCCGAATAGATGGTATACTGGCGGATGCGAGATCCTGACATGCAAGGGAAACATCCTCCACCTTGTGAAATGGAATGTTGGCCCTCATTAGAATAGAGTCCACCGTGAAACCCAAATAATCCATAACCTGGGATGGGTGAAACTTCGATTTTTCTGGATGGACTATAAACCCCAGCTGCTGAAATATAGTAACAGTTGCTGAAACAGCGCTTTCAGCTGCTTCCAGAGTGTTGCCAATAATCAGAATATCATCTAAATAAGCCATTACAATATGATGTTGTATACGTAATTTGGCCATAATAGGTTTGAGTAATTTAGTAAAGCCTAGGGCGGTAGTAAGCCCATTTGGTAAGGCCCGATATTGCCAGAGCTGATCCATCCAGACAAATTTCAAAAATTTCCGGTGATGTTTCCGGATGGACACTGAATAGCATGCATCTTTCAAATCAATACATGCCATAAAGCAACCATGCGAAAGCAGTGATTTGGCTGTCTCAAAAGGTGTCCATTTTAAAATGTGTATATGTTACAAAGGTATTCAACTGGTCAAGTCAATAATCACCCGACAACCTCCATGCTTTTTTGGCCTAGTAAAAATATGGGAGACGAATTCAATGGGCTCGTGAATAGTTTTCTCTATCACGCCTTTTGTTCCGACGAAAAATTTCAGCCGTGCCTGCTGCCTGCTCAACGGCAGACAGCGTAAACTTCCGTTGAGGCATATGCTGGGATGGAGGACCCCGAATATCCTTCCCTCTTGGAGAAGTCTTCCCCGAAATTTTTTGATTCTGCTGCAGGAGGGGCTCCAATATCCGCTCCATCCTGGCCAATACGCCCCTTGAGCTAAAACTCGGGCGGCCGAAGTCCTCATGTTCTGCTGAACTGCTGGGGCTTCGTCCATCGGCCCACACCTCATCGAGGTGAACCTGGTGCCGGAAAGTTGTCGCCGGTAGCCGCTGCAGCGAAGCTGAGCGATTCCCGCGCGGGAGGTACTCTCAAACGCCTCCTCGGCGGAGCTTGGTCTCGCTGCCTCGGAGGGCAAATGCGATGGGAAGTCGGCACCTGACTTAGCATGGAGATCCGACGCCCGCGCGGGCTTGCCGGCTGCCCATATCATGGACCTAGCCGACGCATAGTCTCGTCCTCCCATCCATGGGGGACTCGGCGACCGTGGCGTATGGGCTCGTTGAAGGGAGGAGCAGTTCGCTGGGCTTAGTGTCTGCTGACGGTTCTCAACTTCTGCTGACGGCGGTTAACCTCCCTGTGCCTACTGGAGCTGGATGGCTCCTCTCCAGTAGCCGCGTCATGCGGCCATACGCCCTTCACCCTGAACACTGGGGTGGTCGGAGACCTCCGGCTCAGAAAGATTGCCGGGGCTCCTTTCATCGGCCCGCACCTCTGAGAAGTGATCTCGGTGCCGGAAGTTGTCGCTATCGGCCGCCGCAGCGAACCGCGCGATTCCCGCGCGGGAAAGGTGTTCAACCGTCTCCGTTTAACGGGAGCGGAAGCCGTTGCCACAAAGGGCCCTGACGGCTTGGGGTCGACTCCAGCAGAAGCATGGAGCGACGCCCGCGCGGGCTTGCCGGCTGTCCACATCGTGGACCTTGCCGACGCACGGTCTCGTCCCCCCCATCGACAGGGGACTCGGCGACCGAGGCGGGACCGTACCCAAGCCCCCCGTCCCAGCGGCGGGGTTTGGGAGTTGGATAGCAGATCTCACAGACCCAGGTCCCGCCGTTGCACCAGACCGCACCATGGCGGCTGGTGGAGCCTTGGCCCGAACCGGGTTTAGGCTTACGGGCTCCTCCCCTGCCCTTCAACGAAGGGCTAGCGGAGGGGGGTCGGGCCGCAGCACGACCCCTTCCCCGTGGTCGCCAATGGCGAACTTGTGGCAGGGTCCCCCCTTTCGAGAGGCACCCCGTTCTCGGCTCCTGGAATCAGCATTGGAGCTGCTGCTCCTCGAATCAGCACAGGAGCTCCTGCTCCTTGAATCAGCACTGGAGCTCCTGCTCCTGGAACCAGCACTGGAGCTCCTGCTCCTTGAATCAGCACTGGAGCTCCTGCTCCTCGAATCAGCACTGGAGCTCCTGCTCCTTAAATCAGCACTGGAGCTCCTGCTCCTTGAATCAGCACTGGAGCTCCTGCTCCTCGAATCAGCACTGGAGCTCCTGCTCCTTAATCCAGCACTGGAGCTCCTGCTCCTGAACCAGCACTGGAGCTCCTGCTCCTCAAATCAACACTGGAGCACCTGCTCCTTGAATCGGCACTGGAGCTCCTGCATAGCGGCGGGTCGGGCCCGGTAACAACAGGGCTCCCCGACATCCACGTCTATTTCCCCACGTACCTGCAGGGAGAGAACATAATATACACCCGCCACAACAAGACACCAACTCACACTGGAGCTCCGGTGTATCGGCGGGTCGGGCCCTGTACCAACAGGGCTCCCCGACTACCACGCCTGTTTCCCGGCCCGACTCGCAGGTGAGCCGCTGAGAAGGGCTCCGGGATAAGTGGCCGGCGACTCCAAATCCACGTTCCTGTAGGGAGAGAACACACTGCTCCCCCCCCCCCCAACAGGAAACACCAACTCTAGGGGGCTTAGCCTTACCTGAGTCGGCCCTCTGAAGGGCTGGTGGGGAGCCGCGCTCCCGACCAGCCGTCGGCAGCAATGCGATGCGACGATATGTCGCGCATGCGTGCCGGCGGGCTCTTCACGAAGTCACTCACGTGACTCCGAAATGAAATAGTTTATCGTGAAGACTTTCTGTTTCTCTTCAGATGTCTTTACCTCAGTTAATCATATTGTAGAATTTCGACATACTGACTCTTCTTCTAAGGAAATCATTGTTAATTATCCTCCGCTTTTCCTTCAGACTTTAAAATTGCACTTATGCGTTACTGTAGTGTTGCATTATACATCACATTCAGTGTGTAGAATGTTTTCAATGTGACCCAGTCACATTTTCCCATCCTAACATTAGGCAACCAACTCCCTGTGTTCCTGCAGGGCCTGTCCCACTTGGCCGTCATTTATGCGACAGGCCAGTAGTGACTGGCGCGCGATGGTCGCGCGCGTCATCATGCGTCCGCACAGCCATCTGGAGCGCGTGACGTCATTTGAAGATAGACACTAAATGCAGGAGTAACTCAGCGGGACCGGCAGCATCTCTGGAGAGAAGGAATGGATGATACTTTGGGTCGAGACTCTTCTTCAGTTTGAAGAAGGGTCTCGACCCAAAACGTCACCCATTGCTTGGATGAACTGCAGCAATTGTTCATCCCAGTTTGGCAAAATAATAAATCAGGGAAGGTAGTGCATCCGTGGATAACAAGGGAAACGGGGATAGTATCAAAACAAAAGATGAAGCATACAAATTAGCCAGAAAAAGCTGCCTACCAGAGGACTGGGAGAAATTCAGAGTCCAGCAGAGGAGGAGAAAGGGCTTAATTAGGAATGGGAAAATAGATTATGAACGAAAACTGGCAGGGAACATAAAAACTGACTGCAAATGTTTTTATAGATATGTGAAGAGAAAAAGATTAGTTAAAACCAATGTAGGTCTCTTGCAGTCGGAAACAGGTGAATTGGTCATGGGGAACAAGGACATGGCAGACCAATTGAATAATTACTTTGGTTCTGACTTCACTAAGGAAGACATTAATAATCTGCCGGAAATAGCAGGGGACCAGGGGTCAAATGAGATGGAGGAACTGAGTGAAATCCAAGTTAGACGGGAAGTGGTGTTGGGTAAATTGAATGGATTAAAGGCTGATAAATTCCCAGGGTCAGAGAGGGTGCATCCCAGAGTACTTAAGGAAGTAGCCCAAGACATAGTAGATGCATTAGTGATTGTTTCACATTTGTTTCGGAATGCTTCAATCTATAATAACTGTAAATTTCATTGAGTTCTCTTAATTGTTAAGAAAGTTATGGGCTTTTGATTGTTCGGGATCACAGCTTTTGAGTTAAGTCAATGGAAAGGCAATGGGGAACACAATGCTAATTTCCGAGTATGAAAATGGCCATAGCTTTTTTAACACTGAAGATATGAAAGTGAATTAGGTGTCAAATTAAACTTCTTTTTATGCTTTATCTGATGGGATAAATTGCAGACTTGATTTTTAAAATCTCAAATTTTGTAACATTGCTACTATCTCTATCCACCCTCCCTTCCCTCCATCTGGCTCAATCTTTCAGCTTTTTTCACTCTCTTTATCTGTCCATATATATCACCCACCAGCCAACGTCTCCCTACTCCGCCCCACCCCATCTTCCTCCCCCTCCATCATCTCACTCCTCACCTGGTCCCATCTATTGCTGCCAGCCCCTGTCCGATTCCACCCTCTCGCCACTGTGTACTGGCTATCTCCCCGTATTCTCTCAGTCCTGACACAGGATCTTGAATAAAGCAATGACAAATGCTACCTGACCTGCTGCGTTCTTGCAGGAGTTTGCTTTTTATCTACAAGCCAGTCTTTGGAAAAGTCTTGTCTGGATGTTCCACGATGTTTGTTCTTTACATATTGGAACAAACCATCCTGGTTAGTTTTCATGACACCCTACCACCTTAAACACTGACTCCTGCACACGAGTAGAGTGGTCGCTGGAAGGACCATCTACAAGGCGTACATCAGGAACTTCTCAAGTCTCTTGTCAAGGGCATGATGGCGCAGCAGTAGAGTTATTGCATCGCAGTGCAAGAGACCCAGGTTGTATCCTGACTACGGGTGCTGTCCAGTTTCCTACGGGAGTTTGCATGTTCTCCCTGTGACCATGTGGGTTTTCTCCGGGTGCTCCAGTTTCCTCTCATGCTCCAAAGGTGTACAGGTTTGTTGGTTAATTGGCTTCTGTAAATTGTCAATTGTGTAGGACAGTGCAAGTGCTTGTTGGGGGCAGCTTCACCACACAGACCAGTAGTTCATGTCTATAGCCACCACCATTTTCACAAATGCAACTCCAGATGGGCAACCATTGCTTCAATTGCTGGTGACACTAACATGCCACAATGGAGCAATAATCTCTGCCTCCATCTGGTGGTATTTGAGGGGCCTCAATGTCAAAGAGCAGAGACTCTGGGAGCTCAGCTGTAATGAAGCCTGGTCTGTGAACAGTCTTCCACAAAAAGCACAGGAAAATACAGGCACCTGTCATAACCTTGGGGTAAAAGAAGCACTATTGATATTAACAAGAACAAGAGGCGATCTCGTGAAATAATGTAAACTTCACACCAGGCTCGACAGGATAGGTGTGGGGCTGGTGTTGTCCCAGATGGGGCTGCCAAGGTCCAGGGGCCACCCTCTTTAAACAATTGGTTACTCAGATCGGGCTTGAGAAGATACTTCTTTATTGGGAGGGGAGTGAATCTGAGAGAGTTTTGAAGGCTTAGTCACTGTGGATATTCAAGATTTTTTAATATTAAGTACAGCACAGAATTTGGATGAGTGGAGGAGAGTGATGTTAGAGTTTAAAAATATTACCATGTTCTTATTGAATGGTGAACCAGGTGTGAAGGGCCTATTTCCTATACTCTGTGAAATACTGGACAATATGAGAGCCACTTTCATCCAAAACAATGGCAAAACCGTCCAATTCGTCCATTTTAAAAAAATGATTACCCTAGTTGATGGATAAATGTAGGTCAGGACACAAGGGGAAGTGTCTGTCATTCGTCCTTGAAACATTAACATGGGAATCACCTGTGGAGTCAGCCGGGGATCTTGGTTCAACATCTAATCCAACAGTCGGCAGTTTGGTTCCCACTGGAGCCACTTCCATCCAGCATTGGACCGCAAGGTGCAGATATGTGGTTGGAGTATGGCTCTGACCTATGAAGGTGATGCGGTTGTCAAGCATCAATGGACATAGCCGACTGCAAGGGTATTTGGAAAGCAGACGCAAAGACGGCAAGATGTATTTACTGTTGAATTTGGTTAAATCTGGAATTTCCCAGACAGAAACCAAGCCCTTTGAATGTGAGTGGAAAAAGAAATTATCAATGAAAGCTGCATAAAAATGACGCTGAGTGTTCCGTTTATTGCTTACTTATTAAAACTAGCTGACGTACACAACCATAATTTAAACAAAATTGTTTATATTATTCAGGGAAGCCTAGAGCAGGGTCAGTGAACAAATATAAGCTGATTAAGTCAACTGTGTTGATCTGATGCCAATCTGAGCACTTTGGGTAAATGTTTGCCTTGGCCAAAGCAATGGGACAGAATGAAAGAAGAGAATTATCTCCCTGGGCACTACAGAAGTGAGTTAAACAAGTTATGCCAGGTGTCGGGAAGACTGCATTCACCCGGAGTTAAAATTCACACCGGTGTCTCAAAGTGAAAGTATCAAAGAGCAGGATTCAAAGACTGACTTAGTGGAGTCACTGGTTAATAAGAGTGATGCATAGCAAATGCACCGTCTGTTATATAGATTATTTTGGTTTTAACTTTGATATCCTTTGGTGTCTGTTGAACTCCAATGGGATCTCTGTGACACAGTGTTGGGTTTACGGTCTGGGTCTGCCATGTTTCCAGACGCAGCTCACAAATAAATGAAGTGAAGGAGGAGTGCCGTTTCCATTACTTGTGTAGCTCCCACACTTAACTTTGCAGTTGTAATCCAAAGTTAGCAACGCATGGAATCAAATTGACTTCAATGATACAATGGTTCTTCATCGTCAGGTGTGCATTGCACAGTGAAATTTGTTTTGCATAGATTACACATGCGCCATATTTAGACACCATTTTTTAGCACCATTTACACAAAGAAAAATTCTAAAGTCCAAAGTCCATTCACATGCTGAATGTACTGGAGTGCCCCATAGGCTACGAGAGGGCCTCCTCCGTCACCCTCGACTGTCTCGGCCCCTGAACCAACATCCTTTACCTCGCCCAACCGCCTTTGTGTCCCAGTGGGGCACCTCCAGCAGCCTACCTTGAATGCTCAGGAAATACCCCGGTCCCTCTCCTACCGGCCACCTCCACTCGTCCGTCATCTGCAGCGGCTCCCTCCTGCTTGTGGAAATGTTACAAATCAAGTCTGCAATTTATCCCATCAGATAAAGCATAAAAAGAAGTTTAATTTGACACCTAATTCACTTTCATATCTTCAGTATTAAAAAAGGTATGGCAATTTTCATACACGAAAATTAGCATCTTGTTCCCTATTGCTTTTTCATCGACTTAACACAAAAGCTGTGATCAAGGACAGTCAAAAGCCCATAACTTTCTTAAAAATTAAGAGAACTCAATGAAATTTTCAGTTATCAATTGAAGCATTCTGAAACAAACATGAAACAATCTTACTTGGATGACCTGAACTTAAAACATAATTAGTTAATTATCTAATTGTAGCTAATTACAAAATTCAATTACTAGCTCTAAACATCTATCCATTTCTTAAGAAAAGGTTAACATTTTTTAAAAGCCTAAGTGTCCAAATAACATTCACACGCAAATTCACAATATAACATGATTTTTAAATCTCATTGCCATTAATTTATAGGCCAAATGGAAGAAATTTAATGTTTAATTCCTGTAAATTAATGGCCATTTTAATCATCTTGCGAGTGGGTTTTTGTGGAACGCGATCGATTGGAACGTTGCGGTTGCAGTGAATTTAAACCTCATATCGGCAGGAAAAATACTGCCGGTTCGTATGTGTCCTCAGTCACCTTTTCGCAATGTGATATTTTGATTAAAGGCATCCTAAGAAGCAAGTTTATATGAAAAAATAAACGGTGTGCCTTGCCTTGTCCCCCACGTGAGATCCGTCCCGTTGGCGGCATTAGAAGATTATTTTAATTTTACTCCTGCTATAAAATCATCCAGCGCTAATTTTAATAAACGTAATAAAACGGCAGTCAAAGCAATTTTTCTTCAGCAACTAAACAGCCTGTTCAAAATCGATTTGAAGAATCTGAAGAAAAAATGCATTTTAAACCCGCCCTCCTCTCAAAGGCACCAAAGTCGCACACACGGCCAATGACAGAACAGCAGCGCCGCTGAAGGTAAGTTTTGTAGCATACCTACTCATTGTCTCTCTGGTCTTCGGGGCCGAGCTCGGTGCCTACCGAGTTTTCCCTGTGGGCAGCTGCGCCAGACCTGCTGATGGACATGGCCGTGGGTGACCCATCGGGTCTGTTGTCGTTCACGGTGGCCCGCTGGGTCCATCTTTGTCCGGCACCATGGCACATCCCGGGAGCGCTCTGCTGAGCATCCCAGGAGTGAGGTTTGTTGGATCTTGACAAATAAATATTAAAGCAATAAATATAAATTACTGGAGAGGAGATGATAGGATGGTAGGAACAATATGGGATGCACGAGGATGGCATTTCAACTACACACCTGCATCTCCCTGCTGCCAAACAATGCATGCATAGCTATGGAAACGGAAATATGTGAGGAACCAAACAAATCTATTTGGCGTGCCAAATAAAATGATGAAAGTCATCAGCAGGGTAGGAAAAATCTGTAAAGGGCCTGTCTCACGGTGCGAGTCCACCCACGAGTGACCCCCAAGTGAAAGAAAAAAAACAGACTCGTGGTTGTGTACGAGATTTCACGTTTATGATCAAGTGTTTAACCGAGTTCCCACGGGTATGTCATTTATGTGATGTTTCAAGTTCCTCTCCCGAGTTTGCAAGTTCCTCTCCCGTTACTCTTGAGCCAACCATAAATGAAGGTATGTTTTCATAACTGTTCTTTCACATCAGATTGTTGGGGAACGGAGCTCAGGGTTCGCCTCCTCAGCTGCTTTGGTGCCCAGGCATGAGTTGAGGTGGAGGGAGGTTGGGGGGGGGGGGGGGGGGGGGTGGTTGGCGTCATTAATCTGTCGGGGGGGTGACAAGGCTCTTGAGTTAGGAGTGGTATGCGATGGAAGCTTAATTCTCTCCCATCTCTCTGAAGCCCGGACGAGAACAAAGGAAACCTCTCTTGCCACCGCGTACCTCTAGAATGTTCCTCTAGAACTTTAACTGAAACCGTGTCCACATCACCTCCTCTTGGCCGGACAGCAAGACCCAGGGTTACCGGTCAGCGCTCTCCGCCACAAAGAAATCTCAAGAGGGCAATGCCAATGTAAACCGCGACATCTCCTAAAATATGCCTATTCACATACACATTAATTCTCTCTCTCTCTCTCTCTCTCTCTCTCACACGCGCACACACATACAAACAATATCATCCAAGACTGTTCGTGTAGAAGGCAACATTTGCCCAGAAGACGCCAAGAAAGGAATAAAGTGTAGGACAGGAACTGCCTGCAGATGCTGGTTTAAACCGAAGATAGAAAGATAGTGGAGATAAGTGAATCGTAAACTGATGGAAGGGGAGGAAAGGCGCCTGAGCGAAAGATAGAGCGGGGAAAACCCAGCAATCGATTTATAGAATGTACTTGGAAAAGGAAAAAAAATCCCTTTGTGAATACTCTATTCATGCAGATAATGTTAGTTCGGTCTGATCAACGTGGGCTGTGACCGGGCGATGGTTGTGATCGTTTACAGGCTGTAAATCAGGAAACTTGTGATCTTGTAATCACTATCGGTTGTAAATCTACGCGTCAGGAAAATCCAATGTTTATTGATTAATCTCAGAAAGCAGCGATGCACGGCCCGTTGCTGTCCGGAAGTTCGGACACCCTTCCTGACGTCTGATTTCACTTTACAGATGCAATGCGCTAAATGTGCTTCTTAAACTGGTGAATGGTTCACCCAAGCGCGAATGAAATTATTTTATGGAGTGAATGAAACTAGAGCCGTGGGTGAAGGGTGAATAACATAATTTATCCAGATTTTGATTTCTATACTTAAAAAAAGACGTTGCCATTAAAGTGGTTAGTAGGCTCATTGGTTTTAATGGCAGTGAGCTGGAACTTCGATATGTTTTTTAATCCATACCTATGGTTTTCTAATTTTTAAACTAACAGGATATTTCCAAAATTTGCTGTAATATAACCGTTTAGGGAAGACCAGATGAGCTAGTGTGATCATACATTTATAAATGGCAACACTGGAGGATCGCCGTATGCAACTGTTGAACTGTGACTTTATTTTGTGTAGAAATGTTGCTACCAAAGTTGATATTTGGTGGTTTTGTGAGCTTTCGGGGAGAGATATAGAAAGATATTAATTGGAGAAAAATATATTAAATCACACACTCCATGGTTTTTATAGCTAATTTTCCAAGAAATAACTGCAGTAATCAAAGCCCGAAAGGGTAGGATAGGGCTGAGGCCCAGTGTTTATATGTTGTAATGTTTTTTTTTTATCATTCTAATAGAATGATTTTCCAACTCGTGGTAATTAAAAAAAATTTCACTCCTCGTTTTTTTAACATATTTTTAGGATGTTGAAGCTGAATAAAATAAACACTTACAAAATGAGTTCATTCATGTATTTTGCTCATGTGACAAAAATACATTATATATAAAATTGTACACAAGGTAAAATAAGACGAAAATTACCCAAAAAACAAAGAATATTTGGTCGAGGGTGAATTAAATTTTGTCATTAAGACTCGAGGGTGAATGGCACTGAAATAATTTAAAGAGTTCCCACGGTAGACGCACGAATCACAAAGGTAAACGCACGGGCCCTACGTTCTTACAACGAGTCTAAATGTTTCAATTTTAAACTTGAACACTAAATTTGACTCGTGGAAAAAGTCAAACATGTTTGACTTTTTTCACGAGTTCACAAGTTTCACGGGTACCTGCTGTTAGCGCCACGAGTGGACAAGTTGATCGCGCGAGTTCCGACGTTCCCGCTACGTTGGCTGTACGTGATCACCACGAGTGAAAACTCGGGGTCACTCATGGGCCAACTCGCACCGTGCGACAGGGGTTTAAAAAGGAAGAGAGTTAATGGCTTGGGACAGTGAACTTTCATCAGAAATTAATGTGTGAGTTGTACTATGATCCCATGGGATCTATGCAAGCTAGCAGGTAAGAGGTGTGGGAGTCTCATGAAGGCAATTACAAAGTTTCAATCAAATCAAAATAGAAGGAAAAAAGGGCAAACATTGCGAGAAAGACAAATCTGGGAGTTGTGTGAGATACAGGAGCTGCACTGAGAGAGCCATGAAAAGGTGTAAAAACTGCAGCTTCCTGCTTAGATAATAAGCTGGTCCATTTAAATGATGCTTCCCCAAGATCACTAACCTTATTTCCCTTGATCTTTTCCTTTGCCCTCTCCTTCAAGCACATTCCAGAATCAGCCAATGGTTAGTTGTGGACCCAACTTTTCCAAATTGTCCTGTTGACATTCTGCAGAAAAGTTCCCAGGAATGAAATAAATTGGTGCAGAGAGGCAGAGTAGATGAAAAGTTGCCCAAACCTTCCAGTAGTAGGGTTGCATTTTCCTTTTTGAACTATAAATATGAGTTGGATCTCCTGTGTGTTGGAGAGAGACTTCAAATAGCTCTTTGGCATCTGACATGAAGCATCAGAAGACTGATGCTGATGCAAACTCAACTGCCTCCAGAATTTAGTTATTAATTGAAGATTGTTATTAGTACTATGTAGCCAATTCTGCATTTTGTCATTGTGGTGATGACTGATGATGGAGCAATTACTGGAATTTGTTATTTAATGGTCAATTAGAACTTTATTTGGTCACTGCTTTAGATAAATGGAGATAATGTTTCCCCTGCAAGATATATTTTCTGCAAGCCACAAACTCTCACATTTCTTTGCCAAATATTTAGTAATTTTAGTTATTTCTTATCTATCTGTATTTCAAAAAGAAAACATACTTACATAGAGCTTGAAGCCCTATCTACATCCCACACTTCAAAAATGCAAAGGATAAATCATCAGTAAATTGCAGAATCTTCATCGGATGGTCTTTAGCGACAGCAGTGATCTCAATCTTGGGATATCACCAGATGAATTTCTTAGGCGGGGTACCTTCAGGTATGGATAGCTTGCTGGGTATTCCAGTATTCTGTTCCATTGACAACTCCTCTGATAAAGGAGCCTCCAACAGCAATTACTGCATATTTAGCATAGTAAGACATCTACAATATGTCATGATGGAAAGCACTATTAAATGGAATTTTACACCTGAGGGTTTCAAGGTGGTGTTGAAGTAGGTGATTGAAATTGTGGCCAAAGAGGTGTGCGTTGCAGTATGTCCTAAAAATGGAGAACAAGGGAGTTGAATGACTGAGGGACGGAATTCCAGAGGCTGAGAAAGTGTAGAGCTGCCTGAGAATGGTGAAAATCAGGTATGTGCAAGACGTCAGAGAAAAAGGAATGCAGAGATCGTAAAAGGCTGCAGGGCAGGATGAGATTGCAGAGACTGTGAAATGAATCCACTCCATTTTTCTGAGAGCATTGGCTAAAAGTCTGCAACTATTTCAGATGTCTCCAGACCATAGGCATGCAATGGATTTCCAGTCCGCTACTGGAATAGGATTTCTCCTAAATGATTTTCTAATTAATTGATCTATTTTATGTCAACGTCATCAGATAAAGTGAACATCCTCTTGCTTGTAACAGTGTCAGGTCATTAGCCTTAATTGTTCAACTTCTGATTAATAGATTTGTCTGTAGTTTCTGTACTATTGACCTCAGGTAACCAATAACTTCTTTCCTCCACACCTCCCCCCCCCCCCCCCCCCCGACATCAGTCTGAAGAAGGGTCCTGACCCGAAACGTCGCCTATTCCTTCGCTCCATAGATGAGTTTCTCCAGCATTTTTGTCTACCTTCGATTTTTTTCAGCATCAGCCATTCTTTCTTAAACAGTAACTTCTCTATGGATGCTCCTGCATATTGGAGATTGGAGATTACAGAGCCATGATGAAGAGAATGCAGAGGACTGATCTATAGCCTTCTCCCAGAATCTGGTCACACTGGGCAAGAAAGCAGCAACAACTCTAGTCTACCACTAGAGAGGTATCTTCATTTAAACCCAATGCTGGCAGGTTCTGTAATGTGACATCGGTCAACATTTATATGACAGGCCAGAGGAGGTGCACCAGACATGAATGTGACAGAAACAAATATTCCATTCAATGACCTCTAGCAGCAAATGTTGGGCACTCCACTGTTGAATCATTAAATAGAGGGGCAGGCTGAGGGAATCCCATCATTCTACATTACTCCTTCACGCTGCTGAATGAGCTCCAGCAGTGACACACCGTTATTTTTATTTGATGAACAGGTGCCAGCTCTCCAACGCAATGCACTGGTTCCATTTCCCTACCTTCATTTACCCAATTATATTTTGCTTCAGCCCCTGCTCAAAATCCTTCACCTCAACCCTCCCGCCTCCTCCCCACCATGAAGGGTCCCGACATGAAACATCACCATTAACTCAGCTGCCTGACCCGCTGAGTTACTCCAGCACTTTCTTCTCTTATTTGTAAACCAGCATATGCTGTTCCTTGTTTCTATATCTCTCATTCCAATCTGAAGGCAAATTACTTTCATAGCCTCAGGCTCTTCAAACTATGAAAGAGACATGGCCTCAGTTAAATCCTTCAAGATCTCCCACATATACTGAAAGCATCCTATTGGGATGCATCACAGCTTGTGGATGCACAGCCTTCAGAACCCCATTCCCCCTCCCCCCTCACACACACACACAAACACACGCCCTTCCACCACCCCCAACACACTTCATCAACTCCGTCTACAGTACATGTAGCACTGCCAAAGGCAAAGCAGCCAACAAATGAGGAGTGTTGTATAGTTGAGGGATCTAGTTGTAAAGGTAGATGGTTCAGAGATAGACGGTCACGAGTAAGTGGGGTAGTTAGTAAAAAGGCTTTTGGTACATTGGCCATCATCAGTCAGGGTACTGAATATAAAAATTGGGGTGTTTTGTTACAGTTCTACAAAATATTGATGAGGCTACATTTGGAGAAAAATGTTCAGTTTTGTTCACCCTGCAATAGGAAGGATGCCATTAAGCTGCAAGGGAGGGAGTGCAGGGAGGATGTACAATGATGTTGCCAGAACAAGAGAGACTAAGCTATAGGGAGTGGTTGTACAGGCTAGGACTTTATTCCTTGAGTGTAACAGATTGAGGGTGATTTTATAGGTGTATAAAATCAAGAGGGGAATAGATCAAGAAGGTGAATGCACTGTGTTTTTTAGCCAAGGTAAAGGAATCAGAAACCAGAGGACACACATAGGTTTGTCAGGTTGGAAGCCGGTGACCAGTGGGGTGCCTCAGGGATCTGTGTTGGGTCCACTGTTGTTTGTCATGTACATCAATGATCTAGATGATGGGGTGGAAAATTGGATAAGTAACTATGCAGATGATACTAAGATAGGTGGTGCTGTGGATAATGAAGTAGATTTTCAAAGTCTACAGAGATATTTGGACCATTTTGAAGAGTGGGCTGAAAGATGGCAGATGGAGTTTAATGCTGATAAGTGTGAGGTGCTACATCTTGGCAGGACAAATCAAAATAGGACATACATGGTAAATGGTAGGGAATTGAGGAATGCTGTGAAACAGAGGGATCTAGGAATAACTGTGCATAGTTCCCTGAAGGTGGAATCGCATGTAGATATGGTGGTAAAGAAAGCTTTTGGTGTGCTGGCCTTTATAAATCAGAGCATTGAATATAGGAGTAGGGAAGTAATGTTAAAATTGTACAAGGCATTGGTGAGACCAATTCTGGAGTATGCTGTACAATTTTGGTCGCCTAATTATAGGAAGGATGTCAACAAAATAGAGAGAGTACAGAGGAGATTTACTAGAATGTTGCCTGGGTTCCAGCAACTAAGTTACAGAGAAAGGTTGAACAAGTTATGGCTTTATTCTTTGGAGCGCAGAAGGTTAAGGGGGACTTGATTGAGGTCTTTAAAGTGATGAAAGGGATAGACAGAGTTGACGTGGATAAGCTTTTCCCATTGAGGGTAGGGAAGATTCAAACAAGAGGGCATGACATGAGAATTAAGGGACAGAAGTTTAGGGGTAACATGAGGGGGAACTTCTTTACTCAGAGAGTGGTGGCTATGTGGAATGATCTTCCAGCAGAAGTGGTGGAGGCAGTATTGATTTTAACATTTAAAAGTAAAGTGGATAGGTATATGGATGGGAAGAGAATGGAGGGGTATGGTCTGAGTGCAGGTAGATGGGACTAGGGGAAAATAAATGGTCGGCATGGACTGGAAGGGCCGAGAGGGCCTGTTTCCGTGCTGTCATTGTTATATGGTTATAAGATGCTAATTTCCGAGTATGAAAATAACCATGACTTTTTTAATACTGAAGATATGAAAATGAATTACGTATCAAATTAAAGTTCTTTTTATGCTTTATCTGATGAGATAAATTACAGGCTTGATTTTTAACATCTCAAAATGTTGTAACATCGCTACATTGTTTCCTGCATGGTTAGATCATTTCCTTTGTCAGTTCTTGGATAGTTTTGCTTGGGATAAACTTTTCCCATTGAGGGTAGGGAAGATTCAAACAAGAGGGCATGACATGAGAATTAAGGGACATAAGTTCAGGGGTAACATGAGGGGGAACGTCTTTACTCAGAGAGTGGTGGCTGTGTGGAATGATCTTCCAGCAGAAGTGGTGGAGGCAGGATTGATTTTAACATTTAAAAGTAAAGTGGATAGGTATATGAACGGGAAGGGAATGGAGGGGTATGGTCTGAGTGCAGGTAGATGAGACTAGGGGCAAATAAATGGTCGGCACGGACTGGAAGAGCCGAGAAGGCCTGTTTCCGTGCTGTAATTGTTATATGGTTATATGGTTTATATGGTTATTATACGTAGGTTTAAGGTGAGAGAGGCAAGATTTAATAGAACCCTAAGGGGCAACTTTTTAACTTGGAGGGTGATAGGAAGTTGGAACAAGCTGCCAGAGGAGGTAGTTGAGGAAGGTACTATAACAACATTTAAAAGACACACGGATATCTATGTGGACGGGAAAAGGTTAGAGGCATATAGGCTAAACATGGGAGATGGGACTAGTTTAGATGGAACATCTTAGTCAGCATGGACAAGTTGGAACAAAGAGCCTGTTTCTGTGCTGTATGATTTTATGACTCGCTATGACTTTATAATCAAGGACCACTCACACAAAAGATACAAAAACTTGAAAGGAGGGATATGGATCACATGTGGCAGAAGGGCATGTTCCCGTGTTGTAGTATTCTTTGTTCTGCAGTTTTTTCACTGTATCTTGATACACAGAAGCTCAGAGCGGGCCGCGGCCACTTGGCGGGAACTCGCCAGGCCGGTCCTGCTCGTCCCCCATGGCCAGATATACTAACACCCGCTGGCCATGATAGTTTGGCAAGAAGCCAGCCCCTGGTCACTCTCTGCGGCCAGATGCACTAAGACCCAACAAGCCTCAGTCAGTTGCGAGGAAGCCGCCGAGCAAGCCCTGGCCTTCCCCAAAGACCAGAGACCTGAAGGATGGAGCCTGCGATGAAGATGACGGACACGGCGGTCGAGGAGCAAGCCTGGTAGGAGAGGGACCAAGGTCTGGCCTACCGCGCCTTCCAGGTCAGCTGCATGTACTGCCCCTGGGGAACAAAGGTGGATGGGTGAGGAGATGGACATCGGTTCACAGGTTGATCCAGACGTCCAAGGAAAGTGATGGCTGGAGGCTTCGCAGCAGCCTGGGACTTGCCTGGATCGGGCAATGCTCATGAAAACTAAAGGGTGACAAATATGGTGCCTCTTGCATATGGGCTCAGTGGACTATTTCTGTACATTTTCACAAGTTCATAAGTTCACAAGTTCACAAGTTCACAAGTTCAAAGAGTGGAATTCGGCCCATCGAGTCTACTCCGTCATTCAAACATGGCTGATCAAGGATTCAAGGTTTTAAGGTTTCAAGGTCAGTTTTTTGTCACATGTACCAATTAGGGTACAGTAAAATTCGAATTACCATAAAGCCTTACTAAAAAAAAGCAACTAGACACACAACGACATAACAATTAACATAAACATCCTATTAACATATTAACATAAACACAGCAGATTCCCCACGTTCCTCACTGTGATGGAAGGCAATAAAGTCTAATCTTCTTCCTCTTTATTCTCCCGCAGTCAGGCCAGTCAAATCATCCACAGTCGGGTCGATCGAAGCTCCCACAGCAGGCGGTCGAAGCCCTCGCATCGGGGTGATCGAAGCTCCTGTGTCGGCGCGATCGAAGCTCCTGCATCGAGGTGGTCTCAGCGCCAGTGGCTTGGAGCTCCCGAAGTTGGTCTCTGACCAGGGACCGCGAGCTCCGCGATGTTAAAGTCCGCAGGCGCCCGCGTTTGGAGCGCAGAGGTCGATCCCTGACAAAGGGATCGTGGCCTCCTTGATGGCAAGTCCTGCAGCCTCCCGTGGTGGAGCTACTGAAGTCAGTCTCCACCAAAAGCCTCGATGTTAGGCCGCAATGCGGACGGGGATACGATATGGAAAAAATTGCATCTC
This sequence comes from Raja brachyura, assembly GCA_963514005.1. The sequence continues at coordinate 39,393,062 of OY740787.1, read as the reverse complement.
CATCAAAGTAAGAGATTAGAAAAACTGTGCCTCCTAATCCCATTTTCCTGCCTTCTCCCCATTACCCTTGACACTTTGCTAATTGGGGGATTGATTGCGAATTTCACTGTGCATTTGCACACATGACATAAAGCACTATTGAACCATTGAACCAGGAGAATAATAAACCAAATCCTACAGTATCTCTGACCAAGTATTTTGTCAGCCTTCCTATGTCTTTTGGGTTTTAGATCAGTATTTATATCGGATTATACACAGGGGAAGCATTTTTATACATTAACGACATGTTGTTGATCCAGTTAATAACATGATTTAGGGTTTACCATTTGTAATTAGGTAAAATAATTTCATGGGAAAATTGAAAGCGTTGCTGACAATTTTTTGTTCAAATGTAAGTTGCAATAATAAAAGATGGCAAGTTATTTAATGAAATGGGGTGCTGAGGGTTTAGTAGAGATCATGTAACAAGGCAAGACTCTAGGGTAGGTGCCAGGACTTATGGAGAACAAGCAGTGAGCATACATTGCTTCTTTCCCAGTGTGGACAGATGTTAAAGAGGTCTTTAAAATTGAGAAAGATTTCAAGAGAGTAAATGCAGAGAGAGTGTTTCCATTCAAGGACAGCACAAAACTACAGGTCCCTTGATTGAAAGATATTGAGAACTTGAGGCTGTATTTTGAAATTATTTTTATCGATATTAAGACGAAGAGCGTTAAAGCAGATTAATTTTCCCATTGGAGGTGTGAGCGATAACAAATGGGGTCTGGGAACGTATGTCCTCAGGTAATGGTGGAATCAATCAGATTTTTGTAGGCATCCGAGCTAGCAGAGGTATTACTGATAGTCAGTGATAGGGCGGCAGCTATTGATTAGGAAATTCATGTTTTATGAACATTTCAGCATGTACACAGCATTAATGAAATCTTAAAGGACTAATCAATGCATAGAAACATAGAAAATAGGTGCAGGAGTAGGCCATTCGGCCCTTCGAGCCTGCACCGCCATTCAATGTGATCATGGCTGATCATCCAACTCAGTATCCCGTACCTGCCTTCTCTCCATACCCCCTGATCCCTTTAGCCACAAGTGCCACATCTAACGCCCTCTTAAATATAGCCAATGAACTGGCCTCAACTACCTTCTGTGGCAGAGAATTCCAGAGACTCACCACTCTCTGTGTAAAGAATGTTTTCCTCATTTCGGTCCTAAAGGAATTCCCCCTTATCCTTAGACTGTGACCCCTTGTTCTGGACTCCCCCAACATCGGGAACAATCTTCCAGCATCTAGCTTGTCCAACCCCTTAAGAATTTTGTAGGTTTCATGCAATGTCATGTGAACTGATACTCTCAGCATTTTAGCAACTATAAGCCATGTATGTCTTCAGGAATTATGTAAGAATGGGAGCAATAAAATTATGATAATTTAATTGTAGAATACCACAGCATGGAGGTAGGTGGATCAACTTCTCTCTAGTTTATCTATCGTTCCTGAGGGATTGTGGCCAATGGGTTTGCTTTGGGCATATCAAAAGATATTCACTTGGGAAAGCATTAGTTAGGCTTTCTACTAAAATCTCAAAATTAAAATCTTCCGTGAGCAAAGGAAATTGCTAAACACCATAATTGTTTATTTTCTCTCCATTGTAGTGTATTCCGTGGAGTATTTAAGAGTGGTGATTAGCAGCGGTTTGTTTATACTGTCAAAATGAGTTTAGTTTAGAGATACAGCATGCGCACAGGCCCTTCGGCCCACCGAGTCCGCGTCGACCAGCGGCCCCGTATACTAGCCGACACACTAGGGACAATTTACAATTTTTACCAAAGCTAATTAACCTACAAACCTGTACTTTTTTGGAGTGTGGGAGGAATCTGGTGCACCCAGAGGAAACTCACACGGTCAATGGGAGAACATGCCAACACCATACACACAGTACCTGTAGTCAGGATCCAACCTGGGGCTCTGGTGCTGTTGGACAGCAACACTACTGCTTCACTATTGTACAGACCTAATCTGGGTTTATTAAGAAGAAGAATCATTTAAAAAACTCCGTTCAGTCCTCCCTGTGAGAAACTTGTTGTAAAATCACTGACGGTTAAGGATAAAAAATATGCTGCAATATTTAATAGGAACAGTTTTTAATGAAAACGTTTGCAATTACTTCAGTAGAAACATGTGCAACAACCTATTTCCTGCTTACACACCTGCAACAGAAAGTCCACCTTTCCATATCCGTGGTGTGAAAAAAGGTGACGTTATCAAGCACAAGCTTTGACAAAGAAATTGCCATGGAATCAAGGAACATTTAGTACAAAGTAGATGATATGATACAGGCATAAATCTGCCCCATTCCTATATTATATATTTCTATTTGGCTGAGAATGCCCGTTGGACTGTTCTATGGTTGTAGAAGGTGCAAATGTTAACCTCTCTTACTTGAACTCTAATATATTGTCAATGCCTCACCATTTATTTTCCTGTCTCCTGTTAAGAAATCCGATTCATATTGAAATCTGCCTGGAGTTAGCATTCCTTATAGTTTCCACACTTCTGCAAAATTAAGAAGCACTAAAGACGAATATGTGGAATCTTCAAGGAACAGTCTTTTTGCTCTAAAATCTTTGACTTAGTGATATTTGACAGTTGGCTTTCTAATCGATACAGTACAAGACGATACGATACGATAAGTCTTTATTCATCCCCAGAGGGAAATTGGTCTGCCGACAGTCACAACGTACACGGTACTCAAAAACTTGAAATTAAAAGTGAAAACAAAAAGAAAAAGACAAGCCATGTGCACAACACCTTCACCGCCGTGTGCACAACACCTTCACCGGAACAAATGAACAAACAAACAAACACAGACCTATCCCCTGGGCGGAGGATTCTAAAATAAAGTGCCCTCTCTTCCCCCACACCGACTGCCACCTGTTCTCCTACCGTCCCTCACGGGGGTCCCCCCACTTTGGATCGCCATTGTCTTCCCCTCCCCCCTGTCGCTCATCGACCGCGAGGCCCCACCATCACCAAGGCTCCCGTTGCCGCTGAGGCCCGCGTTGTCGCTGAGGCTCCCGTTACTGCCGAGGCCCCACTACCGCCGCTGAGGCTCCCATCACCGTCACCTCTGAGGCTCCTTCGGCCCAGACAGGCCTCAAGGCCTGGCTTCACTGCAGTCCCCTGGGAGACTATTCAAAATGCCACAACAACAATCTTCAGCACTTATCTTTCACACATTCCGTTGGAATCTAATTTAACTCTGAAAGAATTCCCTACAGTTGCAATGCCACGTTCAGCCATTATATCAGAGGTTACCCTTGAGAATTGGCTTTGAAGGCTTCCTAGTGCCCTCTTGTGGTAGCTAGCACCCCATATAAGGGCCATGCAGTATCTCTGGAGAACATGGATGGGTGACATTTCGGGTCGGGACCCTTCTGAGTTATTCTAGCACTTTCTATCCTTCTTTGTAAACCAGCATCTGCAGTTCCTTGATTCGACACTTTGTTACCCCATATAAGATACTGATTAAAGAGATGCATATCAGGAGAGTAATTGGACACAAGAGAGTGCTGAACCAACAAAGAGTTCAGGAAGGTGTGACCAAAAACTTGATGATAAAGGTGGAATTTAAGGAGGGTTTCAGGGAGTCAATTTCATACCACAGGCCAGAGGTCTAGAAATCTGGTTGTCAACAATGGGGAAAAGGGGGAGGGCTGGGTAGGAGAAGGGAGTGGAAAGTGAAAGAAAATAGATCCTAAGCGGATTTGAGATTGGAGGTTCAAGGAAAAGTGAGGAAATTAAATTCAAATATTGAAACAAGAAGTTCAAATTGTATAGTGTGTAGGAAGGAATTGCAGATGCTGGTTTATACCAAAAATAGACATAACATTCTGGAGTAACTCAGTGGGTCAGGCAGCATCTCTGGAGAATGGACTAGGTGATGTTTTGAGTCGGAAAATGAAGGAGGGGTCTGAAGAAGGGCTCTGACCCAAAACGTCACTTATTCCTTTTTTCAAGAGATGCTGCCTGACCCACTGAGTTACTCCAGTATTTTGGTGACTTCCCAATTATATTCAAGTTCAAGTTCATATTCAGTGCCATATACACAAGTATAGTGAGGTACAAGATACAAAGGCTGTGCAATGAAAAAAAAGACATTGCTGCAAAAACTTAATTAGTAGTGGAAGAGCCTATTGGAGATGTAGGGTTGGGGTCGTGTATGTTGGTTCAAGCACGTTATGTAGGAACGTAGCTATTTCTAAACCTGATGGTGTTGGACTTTAGACTTCTGTAACTCCAACATAATGGGAGAAGTGCGAAGGGAGCATGGCTCAGATGGCGATGATCCTTTATGATAGATGGTGACTTTTTTAGGCATCACCCCATGTAGCTGTTGGGGAAGGCTGTGCCCATGATAGACCGGGCTGAGTTCGCACACTCTGCAGCCTCTTGCATTCCTGTGTGTTGGAATTGCCATACCAGGCTATGCTGCAACCAGTCAGGATACTTTCTACAGTCCATCTGTAAAAGTTTGTTGGAGACATACAGAATCTCTTTAAACTTCTAGGAAAGTGGAGATGCTGGTGAGCCTTCATTGAGATCTATGTGCTGAGCCCAGCACAGGTCATCCTTTGTGTTAATGCCCAGGAATATGAAGCTCCCAACTCTCTCCACCCCACGAATATAGATTAGCAAGCGGTCTCTCCACTTTTCTTTTCCAAGGTCAACAATCAGTTCCTTGTCTTGTTGACATTAAGTGAGAGATTGTTATTGTGACACCACTCCAACCGGTGTTTTATCTCTGTTGTGTACAATGATTCATCAGCTCCAGTAATTGGCCCAACTACAATGGTTTTATCATCATTTTATAGATGGTATTGGAGTGGAGCTTACCCTTACTGTTATGAGTGTAAAGAGAGTAGAGCATGGGATTACATCTGATATGAGGCAAGCATATGTGGTGGGCAATTACTGGAGAGGATTCTGAGTGATAGGATATATACATATATTTGGATAGACAGGGATTAATCAGGGATAGACAGCATGGTTTTTGCATAGGAGATCATCATGTATGAGTCTGATTGAGCTTTTCAAAATGTAACAAAAAAGGTTGACGAGGCTAAAGCCATAGATGTTGTCTTATGGACTTCAGCAAGACATTTGATAAGGTAGGCTGCTCCGGAAGGTTAGATTGCATGGGAACCTGCAATCATGGGAGAGCTAGCTGACTTGATAGAGAACTGGCTTCATGGAAGGAAACAGAGGGTGATGGTGGAAGGTTGTTTTCAGACTGGGGCCTGTGACTAATGGTGTGCCTCAGGGACAGTTACCGGGTGCATTGCTGTTTGTGGTTTATATCAACGATTTGGATGAGAATGTAGAAAGCATGATTAGTAAGCTTGCAGATGACATTAAAATGGGTGGTATCAGTGATAATGAAGATGGTTATCAAAATTACAGCAGGATGGTGATCAGCTGGGCAAGTAATCAAAGCAATGGTGAGTCGAGTTTAGCGTAGATAGGTTCAAGGTGTTGTATTTTGGGAAGGCAAACCCAGGCAGGACCTTCACAGTGAATGGTAGGGCCCCAAGTAGTGGTTTAAAGCAGAGGGATCTAGGAGTGCAGGTACATAGTTCCCTAAAAGTAGGGTTGCCAACTTTCTCACTCCCAAATAAGGGACAAAAGGTCAAAATAAGGGAAAAATTCCCAATGGCAATTCGTTGACCGACTCGGCTGTGGCCAGGTGAATAATAAGTTGGCCCGGGTGCTGGACTGCGCACAAAGCCCAGATGGCGGGCCAGCTGAGGAGTTTTGGCTCAGGCACTAGACATAAACGAAGGTCCGAAGGTCGGATAGTTGGCCGGGCTGCCGACCGACAGGGCCACGGACGAGGCGCTGCTGCTGCACTCTATGGGCAACACTGTGTTGGGACATGTGAGGTGGGGCCGGACGTGGCACTCCGACCCAACAGTCCCCTCGACCCGAGTAGTAGCAGTCAAATATGGGACAAACCAATTTAGCCCAATATACGGGATGTCCCGGCTAATACGGGACAGTTGACAACCTAACCTAAAAATGACGTCAAGAGGTCTTTTGATACATTGATCTTAATCATTCAAGGTATTGAGAATATAAATTGGGATGTTATGTTACAGTTGAACAAGACAGTGGTGAAGCTGTAATTGCTGTGTTGTGTTTATTTTTTGTCACTGTACTATAGGACGGATGTCACTAAGTTGGGAAGACTGTAGTGAAGATTTACAAGGATATTGCCAGGACTTGAAGGCCTAGTTCTGAGGAGAGGTTGGGCAGGCGAGTACTTTATGCATTAGCGTACAGGAGCCTATGGAGTGATTTTATAGAGGTGTAATAAAATCATGAGGGGGATATATAGGGTGAATGTCTTTTATCCAGAGTTGGACATAGCTTTAAGGTGTGGGGAAAGATTTAATAGGAACCTGAGGGGGGTAACATTTTCAAGCGGGGAGTGGTGGGTATAGGGAATGAGCTGCCATAGGAGGTGGTTGAGGCAGGTACTGTAATAACATTTTAACAAACATTTAGACAGGAACATGGATAGGAAAGGGTCAGATAGATATGGATCAAATGCGACAGGTGAGGCTAGCGTAGATGGGGCATCCTGGTCTGCATGGGAAAGTTAGGCCTACTGTCTTGATACTGGTTGATCACAGCCTTCTGGCCCGCGCTGTATGACTCTGTGACTCAATAAGCATACAGCTTTGAGGTAAGCTGTGCTGATGGTCAATCTGGAGGAAATGCTGTCACCAATCTGTACTGATTGAGGGTACACAAAAAGCTGGAGAAACTCAGCAGGTGCAGCAGCATCTAAGGAGCGAAGGAGATAGGCGACGTTTCGGGTCGAGACCCTTCTTCAGACTGGGCCTGATTGAGGTCGTCCAATGAGAAAATCAAGGACCCAGTTGCAAAGGGAAAGTTCAGAGCTTATTGACGAGTTTCGAGGGGATAACATGTTTAGCGTCAAGCTGTTGTCGATAAACAACAGGCTGGTGTACTGTTATCCATATAATCCAGAACACAGTGAAAAGCGAGTAAGATAGCATCTGCTGTTGACCTGTTGTGGTGATGGGCATGCTGAAGCATATCCAGGTTATTTGTGAGGCAATACACTCTGCTGCCAAGGTCTGCATAGAGTCTAACAGTGGAGCAACAGTTCACTAGAATCGCCCAGAAATTAAACAGGGATTCTGCTCCATGGTCTTGGACCCTACAACAACTCCAGGTTTGTTCATATCAGTCGCATTTTTACAAAGTGAGGAAAAGCATTAAAAAAGAACATTTTTTAAAAACTATCTGCAAATCATGTTTTCAATATTTAACGGTGTTCTGACGCTTTCATATGATTTTACCTTCTTAAAACAAATCACAATTTTTAATCACTGAATCAATATTTAATAGTTTTATGAATTTTCCTAGTGTAAGGGATATTCAGGAGCATTGAAAAATCTTAACACATTTAAATCTGAGAATGAGGTTTTGCCATCTGTTAAAGCTTGTCTCAGTAGTGATATGGAACTTTATTCTGGTCTGCCCAGTTGGTGAACTGTGGCATTAATGGAGCCAAAGAATCAAAGAGGCATACAGTGAGGAAACAGGCCCTCCAATCTGTTGAGTCCATGTCGATCATCAGACACCTATTTATACTAATCCTACTTTATTCTCCCTACATTCCCACCAGTTCCTCCTAAATTCTCCCACTCACATACACACGAGGGGCAGTTTACAATGGTTAATTGACCTCCCAATCTGCATGTCCTTGGGATGTAGGTGGAAACGGAGCAACCCACAAGCCCACAGGGAGAAAATGCAAACTTCACACAAACAGCATCCTAGGTGGTGATTAAAGCTTTGATGCTGTGGGGCAGTGCCTCTAATAGCTGTGCCATTGTGCAACAACTGATGGTTTTTTCAAGGACACATATGAGATCATTTTGGAAGATTTGTGTATCTCAGAGGTGAGCACAGGATGACAATGTTGCTCAGTAAGATTCATGTCAACTCAATCTATTGTTTCAGAGGCTGCGGGAGGGAGAAGCAAGGATGTTTGCTCCTGATACATGGAGTATCATTTACATGCTTCAGTGGTGTGGCAATACCAGAGTGAAAAAGGATTTGCCCAAAATATAAGCAAATGAAGTATCCAAGAACATTGGAGACGGGCCTTAGTTTGCCAGGCAAGGGAGGCATTGATGGAGTATTTTGAAGAGGGGAATAATACCTGAGGAAAGGGGCCCATTTATCTTATGGACTAGGCTGGCAAACATATCATTATGATGCCTGCATTTATGATGTAGAGGATACAGTGTCGAGAGCTCAGCTCAGGACTTTATGGGAATATGATATCTGCAAGATATCAGTTCAGACTAACATAATAATTGAATCTGTTCCAATAATTAATTGTGTATTTATCACATTTGTTTCAATCAGTAATAAATTATAAGTAATGATGTACTCAAAAATATATTGAAATGTGTAAACATGAAGGTTACCATGAATTGTTCATTTCAATTCATTTTATTCCAGCATCATTGGGAAGTCATTACATGGGGATGAGGCTGTGAAGGAATACTCTTCACTTGCTTGCTTGAGTGCAGCTTCAATAAGCCTCAAGCAACTTGACATCACTGAAGTCACAGAGAGCTGAAGGGTTTGCATCCCGTCCACCATCCCGCACATTCACTGGGTTCACGCCACCTCACAATTCCTGTCGCTTTGCGCCATCTGCAAAGTGCCCCAACAAATGCACCAACAACTATCATATGCACCTGCACCATGGCAACACTGACAGCTCCTCTGAAATCTGCAATTTCAATCCCCTAAACAATCCCCTCACACTTGTCATGACTTTGGACAGTGATGGCAGTTCTTCTGTCACCATTGGGTCTGAATACAGGAATGTCTTAAACAATATTGAGAGAGCACCTTGAGGACAGCAGCAGTTCAAGAGGGTGGATCAACATCATCATGTACAGAGAAAGTAGGGATGCATAATGCAAGCCACATGATCCTGCATCAGAACAACAAAATAAAGAGTGTATGCAATTTCCGCATGCAATGGACAAAATTAGTGTTCACCCCTTCAGTTCCTAGTGTACCATTGAATTTCTGATTTGCTGCTGTGCTGGATGAAGATCTTTCTAATTAGGATTTTATGATAACACCGGTAGAATTTTACCAGGCAAGTAAATGGGACACACTGTGCAGACTGCCAGCTATGCTGTCACAAGAAAATCGAATCTACCCAGTGTTAAGGGAGAGTCTATCTAATCTTGAGCATTTTTGTTCCAATATACTCAAACACACATGCATGCACGTGCACACATGCACACAAACACACATGAACCAAAGTATGAAATATAATGCACATAAACACACAACATGATCGCACACATACACACATGTGCCTGTGCACATGCATGTGTGCAAACATGTGCACAGGTGTTCATGTGAGCATAAGGATGCTTGCACCATGCACACACAAAACACACAATGTACAAATATGCACATTCATACGCACATACACATACAAACAAAATACACACACACAAAATGTTAAATATCCCCATTTCAAGTTTATGAGATTTACTGAGAAATTAATGTGAAGTCATTCCCTTGGGAAATTCTGCAGGCAACACACTGTAAAATCAGAAGGGTCAACCCACAAACACATAAAAAAATATTTACAAAATGATATGCAGCTTAAGGTTTTGTAGGATGTAATCAGTTTGCATAAAAAAGAATTCAAACATGCTGCCAGCTATTCACTTCGAAAATTGACAACCTCTACTTAAGAGCTCAAAGCAAATTGCTCAGTAACATCTGAAGGTATCATTTTCTGAAAGTATAGTTCATGAAATAGTGAGCAGGGGATGAATTATGGCACCTTTTCTCTTTCATTCTACTGGAAGTTGCAAGATGTTTGAGTGAATAATTGAAATAGAGGATTTACATAACTTGAAAACACACTGGAAAATGAAAGCACATATTTTTTAAATTGAATTCTTCTTTTGAAGGACAATTACAGGCACAGGGACAACAGACAGGTTCCACTATCAGAGTGAGGCCACACGTAAACAGGAAGAACAGCACCTTGTTTTGCACTTGGCTAGGTGACAATCCAATAGGATGAAATCTGAGTTCTCCAATATCAGATAAAATTCTCATCTACCCAGTCCACCCTCCCCCAACCTCTTCACACACACTTTTATTTCCACTACCACAGCACTGATCACCTAGATCCTTTCCCCTCCATCATATGTTTATATGCCTTTTCTCCTTACTCTATCTCCCCCATTTTCCTCCCTGCTCTCTACTACCCACATGTTTTTCATCCCATTTCCTATCCTCAGAAATTTGTATCGGCCAAAGGGGGTGCCGAACGTAGTAAGATTGGACAAGTCTGGTTCCAGTGGAATCTGCCAAAACGAGCTATTGGCATCCAGAACAGAGAATACTGATGCATTGCCAACCTGAGCAGCAAGTTCTTCTATTGTTCACATAGGGTAGTGCGGGCGTTTGATGACAGTGTTGAGATCTCCGGGGTTTATGCAGATACGGATCTCCTCCTTGTTTTTCTTTGTCGCAACCACCATGGTGGAAACCCAGTCAGATGGGTCAGTAACTTCAGCAATAACACCCATGGAGACCATCTGCTTGAGTTCATTGTGTACTCTCTCACGCATGCCATGCGGAACACAATGTGGTGCTTGGACCACAGGAGTGACGTTGGGATCGACAACAATGTGGTATTTAAAAGGCAACTTGGCAAGCTTGTCGTTAAACAGATCTTTGTATTGAGGGAGTAACTGTTGAGCGGGTCCATTAGCGAGAAAGAGTTGATGGACGGCACGGCAAGTATATCAGGCCTAGATCGTGGCATGCATTGATACCAAGCAAAGTCTCTGAATCCCCCTTAACAATATAAAACTTTAAGGGTCTTAAACTTTAAACGGGTCTGCTTGTCTATGGTGCATTTTAAATCAGTTTGTCCAAGAGGGTGTAGAACATCTCCCCCATAAGACGAAAGCGTGGCTGAGGTCTTTGAAATACGTTCAGCATTATGATTTTTTTAAAACTCTGATAACGAGATGACATTTCATTTCGCGCCAGTATCAACCTTTGCGATCAAAGGCCTGTTATTCACAAACATGGTTACCTCAGGGTCAAGTTGCTCATTAGACAAAGGGAGGAGAGAGCGGATGGCGGAACCGGTATCTGTACTTTCTGAGATTGGAGTGGGGGATGGCAAGTCAGGCTCATTATCAGCAAGCTCATGTTGTAGCAGGTGCAGGTTTGTCCTTGAAGCTGCTTGAGTCACACGGGAACTACAGCATCAAGCAAAGTGGTTTAACTTCTTGCAGAAATTACAGGCTTTACCATAAGCAACGCAGAACTGCCAACCCATAGCATGAAAATAATTGCAATTTTGACATCGAACAGACCTTGTACGGGTGTTACGAGAGGAAGCATCTGTAAGATTAACACTATGCTGCGAACGGTGAGTGGAGGGCACAGACTCAGTGTGGGAAGATGTTACCTCAGCAATCCGACAGGCATGCTCTGCTTGATTAAGGGTTAGGTCAGTATTACAAAGAAGTTCACCCCGTAACTTGCTATCAAGCATTCCTCCGACAAGTTTGTCGTGGATGAGTTCATCGCACAGATCTCGAAATTGGCTGTGTGCAGCCATGTGTTTTAAGTCACTAATAAAACATTCAATTGGTTCATTAACCTGTTGCATATGAGCATAAAACTTGGTCCGTTCAATAAAGTAGTTTGCGGTCAGGTCACACAACCATCTGAACATTGCAAGTAAAACAGCAGGGTCATCAATCGTCTCAGCAGGCACCAGCACCTGACCATTAGCATCCAGAACAGCAGGCTCAAATGTGAAATTGTCGGCACGATTCATTGCCTCAGGTCCTGCTACATTGAGCAATACAGAAGCACGCACATCGGGGGGGGGGGGGGGGGGGGGGGGAGGAATGCGAGCATAATGAGTGTAATTGCGCTCGAAAACATGCCAGCATTGAGCAGTGTCAGAGTCAAAGATCAGAGGACCAGGATGGCGACATGAATGTGCCATGATGGATATTATGGGGACAAAAACTTTTTTTTTTTTAAACCGATAAACATGAACGTGGTGGGCAAGATTCAATGTCTGACACCATGTAATGAGCTGAGTAAAACACATGTCAAGATACAACACATGTTTATTAGATCTACTTACAGCATAGATCTGCAGGACATTACATTTCCTAGGAGTTACTCGTACTAACTAGCGTAGGCAAGCTCTTGATAATATAAAGCGCATAATAGGTTGGAGTCACTACTAACAAGCCCTATAATTGGCTAGTAGGAAATAGCCAATCTACAATGACCACAGGAGTATCCACAATATCTCTGACCAAATAAAAATTACTTTTCCCAGATTTAGATTAAATGATTTTCCATGTAGAAAATCATTGCAGCTAATATGCGCAGAGCAAGTCCTTAATCAGCTAAAATAACATGCTGAGTGAGATACAAGGTCAGATTTAGTTTAGTTAAGAGATACAGCTCGGAAAGAGGCCCTTTGGCCCACTAAGTCTGTGCCGACCAGTAATCCCCATACACTAGCACTATCATAAGCACAGGGACAATTTATAATTTCTACAAAGCCAATCAACCTACAAACCTGTGCATGATTGGAATGTGGAAGGAAATCAGAGCATCTGGAGAAAATCCATGTGGTCATTGGGAGAAGGTACAAACTCCATATAGACAGTACCTATAGTCAGGATTGAACCCAGGTTTCTGACGCTGCAAGGCAGCAACTCTACCACTGCACCACCATGCCACCCTAATGTACTGCATTTTCTGCACTCAGTCAATACTTCATTCCCTTTAATTTAAATTAGGGAACAATTCCAATCTTTTTTCTGATTTGCCTCCTGAAGATGATGGTTCTTTAGAGTATATCTCCAAGGGTTCTCCAATGCTACATACCATCTGAATTCTGGGAAAGGGTGGGGGGTTCACTCTGGTTAGAAGGTGAATTGAATTTTCCATATCAATGTAAAACCAATACTCAAGGTTCCTCCAACTCGACCCAAATGTGCAGTGCCTTCAATGTGCACCATCCACATTGAATAGCCTAGCTACTCACCATGACACCTTATAACGCATCTCCTTCCCTGCAGCATTCATCAAGAAGTATGGGACCATCAATTATGTGGGAACACAGTGATCGCCAAGTGCCTTTTCAAATCATGTATTCCTTGCGTGACATCTGTTGCCATTCCTTCATCCCTCCTCACTCATTTTCTTCCTCGCACTCCCACCGCAAGAGAGCTCCATCTTCACAAGGAGTGTGATGGCTCAAGACCCCAGCCCACTATCAACTTCTCAAGGTTGATCAATATGTGCTCTCTCTCCCAAGCAAGAAAAACACTTTATCCCATCTCTTCTACTTGTTCTCTCCAATGAACTCAGGTTAGATTACCTATCTCAGGTTAGATGACCTAACACAGGGTTAACCCAGCACCTGCAATGACATACAGTGCCATTAACTAACCACATCAAGTGGACTGTTATTCCAAAAGAACAGTGAAGCATCTCACATCTGGTTTCCTGTTCTAATCCTGTAACCATATCTAACAAGGTTTATGATTGCATAATGTAATTTGTGCTTGTGGAACACTTACTGAACTCTGGCTCAGAAATAATAGGAAATCATCTGACCAGGTTGCAGTGAGGCCCTTGTTAATAAAAAGAACATATGAGTTGGCATTTATAATATGTGTCAAGAAACTTAAATAAAAAAAGGTTTTCAATAAAGATTATGAAATCGAGTAAGATGATGTGAAATGTCAGAAGGATTATTGTCATTCTAATCCTTGAATATATGTTGTGTTTAATATACTTTCCTCCTAACTAGGATACAATCAAAAAGCATACAATTAAGCAAAAGTGAAATTCTACTCGAAGAAGCTTGCTCTTTGGTGAAGTAAGCTGAGGGTTCCTGCTTCATCTCTGCTCTATTCTATAGCATTAGGATACTGATCCACAGTCTCTCTCCCTCGCCCTGCTCCATAGAATGCTCCGAAAGGACTCAAGCATCTTCACAACAATAAAACCAGATTTTACCAGCTTTAATCCAATCCACAGATATCTCAATCAAATTCAACGTTCAGAATTTTCTGAGGACATCCCAATAAAAGACATGTTTTTGTGCCAAACATTATGTCATGCTTGAGACCTCCTTCCAAACACGCTGTTGTGATATTCAAAATTACACTGACTGAAATGCCACACTTAGCTAAACGCGAATTTGTCTATTTTAATGCATTGAAAGACATCTCACCTTCTCTCTACATCTGTCAAATCCTTCTCTTGTCTTCCAGTGTCATCCTTCTTTTTCAATCTCTGTTATTAAATTGGTGGAGATGCAGACAATGAAGACGGCTGCCGTAGGATACAGTGGGAAACTGTTCAGTTACATGTAAAGGTGGAGTGTTATCTAAGCAAGTGTGAGGTGTTGCACTTTGGAAGGATGAATGTAGGGGGAGAATATACAATTAATGGCAACAGCATTGATGTGCAGAGAGAATTTGAGGTCCAAGTCCATAGCTCAGTGAAAGTAACAGCACAAGTAAATAGAGGTAAAGAGGGCAAATGGTATGCGTGCCTCCTGGACAGGACCTACAGTGAGATAATCACGCCGAGGTTACAGGAAGAACCAAGGTGTGTGACGGAGAGAATGGGTGGAAATCGTGGAGTGCAGAAGACTCAGGTGGCTGTGCCTAATGAAAACAGGTACGCCCTCTTGTGAACTGTCCGGGGAGACAATGTTTCCAGTCCGAGCGGTGGACACGTCGGTGGCTCCAATCCTGGAGATGAGACTCAACCGGCGAGACCAACGTTCGGCAGAGCCCTAGTGGTGGGTGACTCCATTGATCGAGGAGTGGACAGGAGATTCTGTGACGGCAGATGAGATGCGAGGATGGTCTGTTGCCAGGGTTCAGGATGTCACTGAGCCAAATTCTGAACATCCTCGAGAGAGAAGGTGAACAGCATGCAGTAGTTGTGCACGTAGGCACAAACGACATTGGGAAGAAGAGGAAGGAGGTTCTCCAACATGTCTTCAGAGAGTTGGGAAGAAGACTGAAAGGACGGACTTCTCGGGTGGTTATCTCTGGATTGCTTCCAGTACCACGTGCTAGTGAGGACAAGAGCAGGGAGATAAGGGATCAGAATGTGTGGCTGAGGGGCTGGTGCAGGGAGCAAGAATGTAGATTTATAGACCACTGGGATCTCTTCTGGGGTAGGGGTGACCTGTACAAAAGGGACGGGTTACACCTTAACTGGAGGGGGACCGAGATTCTCGCAGGTAGGTTTGCTAGGGCTACACATGTGGGTTTAAACTAAATAGTAGGGGGGAGGGATTGTCAAATCGGGAGTATAATGATGGAGTTGAAGGGGAAGTGGCTACAGGAAAAATTACAAAAGATTCTCAAATTAATTGGAAGGAAAGCTTGAGAATGTAAAACAGAGTAAGGCCAGGGCCAATTGCGAGGGGGGAAGTGAATACGGACATACTGTATATGAATACACGAAGTATAAGGAATAAAGTGGACGGGCTTGAGGCTCAAAAACTGGCAAGTATGGTGTTGTGGGAATTACTGAGACATGGCTGTAAGAGGGCCAGGGCTGGGAACTGAATATTCAAGGGTATACCTCCTATCGAAAAGATGGGCAGAGGGGGAGGGGTTGCCCTGTTGGTGAGTAATGAAATTCAGTCCCTTGCAAGGGATGACATTGAAACAGGAGATGTGGAGTCAGTATGGATAGAATTATGGCATTGTAAGGGTAGAAAGACCCTAATGGGGCTAATCTACAGGCCCCCAAACAGTAGCCTGGACAAAGGGCGCAAGTTAAATCAGGAGTTAAAATTGGCATGTAGTAAAAGTAATGCTGTGGTTGTTATGGGAGATTTCAACATGCAGGTAGACTGGGAAAATCAGGTTGGTACTGGACCCCAAGAAAGGGACGTTGTAGAGTGCCTTTGTGATAGATTCTTGGAACAGCTTGCATTGGAGCCTTCCAGGGAGAAGGCAATTCTGGATTTAGTGTTATATAATGAACTGGATTTGATAAAGGACCTCGAGATTAATGAGCCATTAGGAGGCAGTGACCATAACATGGTCAGGTTTAATCTACAATTGGAGAGGGAGAAGAGTAGATCGGAGGTGTCAAGTGTTACAGTTGAATAAAGGGGACTACAGGGCTATGAGGGAGGAGCTGGCCAAAGTTGACTGGAAAGATACCCTAGCAGGGATGACAGTGGAACAAAAATGGCAGGTATTTCTAGGAATAATACAGAAGGTACAGGATCAGTTCATTCCTAGGAGGAAGATAGATTCCAAGGGGAGAAAGGGACGGCCATGGCTGACAAGGGATGTCAGGGACTATAAAAATTAAAGCGAAGAAGTACAACATAGCAAAGATGAGCGGGAAGCAAGAGGATTGGGTAATGTTTAAAGAAGATAACCAAAAAGACACTATGGGGAGAAAAGATGAGGTACGAAGGTAAGTTAGCCAAGAATATAAAGCAGGACAGTAAAAGCTTCTTTAGGTATGTGAAGAGGAAAAATTAGTTAAGACCAAAGTTGGACCCTTGAAGACCGAAAAAGGTGAATTTATTATGGGGAACAAGGAAATGGCAGATGAGTTGAACAGGTACTTTGGATCTGTCTTCAGTAAGGAGGACACAAACAATCTTCCTGATATAGTAGTGGCCAGAGGATCTGGGGTGACAGAGGAACTGAAGGAAATCCACATTAGGCAGGAAATGGTGTTGGATAGACTGATGCGACTGATGGCTGATAAATCCCCAGGGCTTGATGGTCTGCATCCCAGGGTACTTAAGGAAGTGGCTCTAGAAATCGTGGATTCATTGGTGATAATTTTCCAATGTTCTATAGACTCAGGATCAGTTCCTGTGGATTGGAGGGTAGCTAATGTTATCCCACTTTTTAAGAAAGGCGGGAGAGAGAAAATGGGGAATTTCATTTCGGAGTCACGTGAGTGACTTCGTGAAGAACCCGCCAGCACGCATGCGCGACATATCGTCGCTCGCATTTGCAGTCGACGGCTGGAGGAGGAGCGCGGCTCACCACTAGCCCTCATAAGGACCAACTCAGGTAAGTATAATCAACCTTGAGCTGGTTGGTTTGTCTGTTAGTAATTTTTTCCTACAGAGAAACATGGACAGAAGAAGTAAGGGCCGCAGGACGTCCGGAAGGATCTGCAGGCCACCAAGCCCGGAGCTCCCTTCTACAGCGCCCGCTGGAAGGACCGGGAAAAAGGCGTGCAAATCAGGGAGCCCTTTAATCACAGGACCCGAATCACCGGCACAGCTGAGCTCTAGCGGGGTTCCCGCAGAGCAAGAAGTCGGAATAGCGCCGGAGCAGGTGGACCCTGACTCCATTTCCCTCTCGCCAACTGGATCATTGGCAGAGGCGAGCAAAAAGGGTTTACGTGCTGCTGCACAACCCTTCTCCCTGAGCCCTCATAGTAGGGCCAGGGATAGAGCTCGAGAACCTAGCCCTTTTCGGGCAGAGGGTTCACCAGGTGCCGCCAAATTGCGGCCTGGTGTAGCAGCGAGACCTGAGTCCACTGGCAGACCAAGGAGGGCCAGTAGAGACTCACCACCTAGTCGGACCAGGAAGAGTCACCGCTTCCCCCGCGGGGGGATGGACGGGACCGTACGCCGTCTGGGTCCAGAAAAAGGACAGTCGGCAAGCCCGCGCGGATGTCGGGTCACCACGCCGAGGCGTCGGGTGCCGACTTATCACCGCATATGCCCACGGAGGCAGCCGGATGCAGCTCAGCCAAAAGGAGGCGTATGAGCAGATCCGCGCGGGAGTCGTTCAGTATCGCTGAGGCGGCTGGAAGCGACTTACCGTCACGGCACCGACATTACCTCGATGAGGTACGGGCCGATGATAGGAGCCTCAGAAGTTCCTTCGGGCATGAGGACTCTAATCGCCCATTCATGCATGATGAAGGGCGCATAGACCGGATGGAGAGGATAATGGAACAACTCCTGCTTAATCAAAGACAGGGAGCCCACAGTTCCAGGGGACTTATGGACATATCCCCATCATCTATGGGCAGCATGAGGCCAGAAGAGGAGGAAATTTTGGTACATGCCCCAGTTGCACCTGAAGTTCCCCAGGAAGAGCTCCTGGACGTGGCAGCCAAGTTTGGATTACCCGTTTCATCGGGCCAACCCCTCGATACCAAGCTGGCTGCTACCATTGATTTCCTCACGAATCATCAACTACAGGAGGAGGTCCTTGCGAAGGCCATGGATAGACACAAGGCGCCGGGCAATTGTAATTCACTCAATGTGCCTACAGTCAACATGCCGATTTGGGGCAATATCAGCCCGGGCATTCGCACTCAGGAAGTAAAATTACAGAGGATCCTGAAGTTGCTCACATCTGGGATTACTGCGTTTGCAAGGTCGGTGGATGGAGTGGACTTGAGCATCGATCAGGAGGATGCACTGGCTCTACTTTGCAACACGCAATACGAAATTAATGCTTTTAGGAAAAGTATTATCAAGCCAACATTAAACCCCAAATTTGCGGGGTTATGTAGAGCACCTCCAACACCACCACCCAGACAGCTATTCGGTGAAGACCTCCCGAAGCAGGTCAAAGACCTAGATGATCATGCCAAAACAGTGGGTCTGATGAGGTCACACCCCGTGACCAGACAGACGGCCAAGAAAACACCATATTTCAGGCCACGAGGTCCCACCGATAGGCCAGCAAGGACCTACGTTCCAGCGCCTCCTATGTACCAACAGCCTCAACAGCCCAGGCCTTTTTTAGGGCAGGGCCCTCAACGGCCAGCATGGAAAATGCGGTTTCCGTATTTCCAGCGCAACCCAGCACCTCCACGTCCCACCAAAAACGTCAGGGACCGCCGATAACCATGAAGGTAAGGGGGTCTGGGTTTCATACACTGGCATGTCTAACCTCACATGTTGGGGGTAGGTTGCGGGGGTTTAAGGAGGCATGGGAAACCATCACCTCAGATGAGTTTATTCTACAAAGCATTCAGGGTTATGAGATTGAGTTTACAAATGGCCAAATTCCTCCACCTCAGCATATGCCGAATCGCAGATTTGCACTTTCCAAGAAGGAAACAGCAGTAGGCAATGCTGAAATCTTAAGACTCCTGGAGAAAGGTGT
This sequence comes from Raja brachyura, assembly GCA_963514005.1. The sequence goes on along the minus strand of OY740787.1, from coordinate 39,373,781 downwards.
GATAGAAAGAACTACACATGAGCCGGTTGAGTTTGTATCCAATATATTTACTAAAACCAAAAAAGATGGTGGATGTCGGGTCATTATAGATCTAACCCATTTGAATACCTTTGTACAATACACCCATTTCAAAATGGACACGTTTGAAACAGCCAAATCTTTGATTTCTGAGGGCTGCTTCATGGCATGCATTGACTTAAAAGATGCATACTATTCAGTATCCATTCAGAAACATCACAGGAAGTTCTTGAAATTCATCTGGATGGATCAACTTTGGCAATATAAAGCTTTGCCCAATGGGCTTACCACAGCCCCTAGACTATTTACCAAATTACTCAAGCCAGTGTTAGCCACACTGAGGAGGGCAAATCATACGGTCATGGCTTATCTAGATGATATCCTCATTATTGGGCATACATTGGAATCAGCAAATTTGGCAGTTTCAGCCACTGTGGATATATTCCAAAAAATGGGATTTATTATCCATCCAGATAAATCAAAGTTCTGTCCTTCACAGATCATGGACTATCTGGGGTTCACCATAGATTTGAATCACATGATTGCCACCATACCAACTAACAAGGTTGGGGATGTCATCCAAACATGCAAAAACCTGGTCTGCGCCAGTATGCCATCAATTAGACAAACTGCTAAGCTAATTGGAAAAATCGTAGCAGTTTTTCCAGCTGCTCAATTCGGACCTTTACATTATCAAAATTTACAAAGATCCAAGATTTTAGCATTAAAATTGAATGCTGGACATTTTGATAGACCTATGCAGCTGCCACTCAAGGCAAAAATTGAGTTACAATGGTGGATTGATAATATCCATAACTCATTTAAACCCATCATTGTGCCTCGTCCGGTGGTATACTTACAAACAGACGCAAGCTCCCATGGCTGGGGAGCTACGGACAACAACACAAGTTGTGGGGGCAGATGGGACTCACTAGAATCTACCCTTTTGTTAGCACAAGGGATAAATTATTTGGAGATGCTTGGGGCATTACACGGACTTAGAGCTTATTGTTCAAACTTTACTGACACTCATGTCCGTCTCCAAATAGACAACACCACTGCGGTGGCATATCTAAATCATATGGGTGGTACCAGGTCAATTTCATGTGATGAATTGGCTAATTTTTTAGATTAGATTAGATTACCTTTATTGTCATTCAGACCTTCCGGTCTGAACGAAATTTCGTTGCCTGCAGTCATACAAAAATTCAAAATAACTTAAAAATAACAAAAACACACAAATTTAACATCCACCACAGTGAGTTCAGCAAACACCTCCTCACTGTGGTGAAAGGCAAAAGTCTTAGTCTTTGTCTCCTTCCCTCCTTGTACTCCCTCTGCGCTGAGGCGATCCAGGCCTCTGGTGTATTGTCCCTGCCGGGTGTTGGTACCGCTGCCGCCACTGGAACGCCGGAATGCCGCCGCCGCTCCAAATCGGGCCGCCGCCTCCACCGGAATGCCGCCACAGCTCCAGGCCGGTCCGCCGCTCCAGGCCGGGACGCCGCCACCGGAACGCCGCCACCGGAACGCCGGAATGCCGGAATGCCGCCGCCGCTCCAGGCCGGGACGCCGCTCCAAAATCGGGCCGCCGCCGCCGCCTCCACCGGAATGCCGCCGCCGCTCCAGGCCGGGACGCCGCTCCAAATCGGGCCGCCGCCACCGGAACGCCGGAATGCCGCCGCCGCTCCAGGCCGGGACGCCGCCACCGGAATGCCGCCGCCGCTCCAGGCCGGGACGCTGCTCCAAATCGGGCCGCTGCCACCGGAACGCCGGAATGCCGCCGCTCCAGGCCGGTCCGCCGCCGCCGGAATGCCGCCGCCGCTCCAGGCCGGGACGCCGCCACCGGAATGCCGCCGCCGCTCCAGGCCGGGACGCCGCTCCAAATCGGGCCGCCACCACCGGAACGCCGGAATGCCGCCGCTCCAGGCCGGTCCGCCGCCGCTCCAGGCCGGTCCGCCGCTCCAGGCCGGTCCGCCACAGCTCCAAGTCGGGCCGCCGCCGCCAGGCCAGGTCAGTCGAGCCACCGCCGCTGCAGCGAATGCCGCCCGAGGCCGTCAGCTCCGCCATTAGGGCCTCAGCGCAGACGGAGACAGGGGGATACAACAAGAAAAGGTTGTATCCCCCCGAAGGAAGGGACTAAGCCCTGTTTCTCCCACCCCCCCCCCCCATACAATCTAATAAACTAACTAAACTAACATAAACTAAACAGACATAAACAAAAACAAACAAAAAAAAAAGAAAAAACAGACGGACTGCAGGCGAGCCGCAGCTGCCAGGCAGCGCCGCCACTTCCGGTCATAGACCGCCACTTCCGGTCAAATACAATTTGGCTCTGGTGTATTCAAAGGAATATTTGGATTTCAGCTACCTATTTACCAGGTAAGCTCAACATAGTGGCGGACACCAGGTCACGGAAATTCAATGATAACATCGAGTGGATGTTGAATTCCCAAATATTCAAACAAATTACAGCCAAATTTGGTAAGCCGGATATTGACCTTTTTGCGTCACGGTTAAACCATCAGGTACCAACATATGTATCATGGGAACCAGATCCTGGGGCAATAGCGATGGACGCTTTCTCGCTAGACTGGGGGAAATGGTTTTTCTATGCATTTCCCCCATTTTGCCTCATCAGTCGGGTATTGCGGAAAATCCAGCTAGATGCTGCCAATGGCATCCTTATCATACCCGACTGGCCTACTCAGTCATGGTATCCGGTGGTCCTTGGGATGATCAGTCAACCATGGGTCCTCTTGGAGGGTTGCCCAATATTGGTGACGAACCCCGTTACAGGGGAACCACATCCCTGCCATAGTCATTTGGATTTATTGGCTTGCAGGATTTGAACAGGCCATTACTGCAGTATGGCCTATCATCAAGGACCATGGACACCATAGGAGCATCATGCAGGGAGTCCACAAGACGGCAATATTTATCGCACATCAGGAAATGGGAAACCTACTGCGGCCGCTTGGACATTGCATATGACTCCGTGTCAATCTCAGATGTGCTGGAGTTCCTTGCGGGGTTACATCATGACGAACACCTCAGCTATAGTGCCATCAACAGCGCCAGGAGCGCACTATCATACTACCTCAATTTGGAGGTAGGATCCAATAAGTTGGTGTCCAAACTGATGCGGGGAATATTTAATTCCAATCCGCCTAGACCGCGTTACAACGTTACCTGGGATATTGGGAATGTACTGACCCTGCTCAGGACGTGGTCGCCCATGATTGGGCTTGAATTGGACAGACTCACCCTGAAGTTGGTGATGTTATTGGCACTTACTTCGGCACAAAGGGTACAGACTCTTCATAAGATCAAGATTGATAGAATGATCTCTACCCCAGAAAAGGTTATTTTCTTTATTGATGAATTGCTTAAACAGCACAGGCCTGGGTTTACAGGTCTGCAGCTGGTGTTTCCAGCATACCCCGCTGATGCCAGGCTATGTTTAGCCACCCACATCCGCCACTATATTAAAGTGACGCGAAAATTAAGGGGAATGGAGCTATACTTGCTAATCAGCCATAAGAAACCTCACCATAGAGTGACGGTACAGACTATCTCCAGATGGCTCAGAATCGTTTTGAACGAAGCAGGTATAGATACTAATGTATTTAAATCCCATTCCACCAGGGCTGCATCTACGTCGGCGGCAAAGGTCATGGAGGTGCCCATGGACCATATTCTAGCCGCAGCGGGATGGGCCAGTGAAGCCACCTTTCAACGGTTTTATAATAAACCTATTACCGCTCCTGGAATGTTTGCAGAAGCTGTACTGAATGCAGGCCGAGGTCATTCGGCTGTTCCCCAGTGAGGGTTTTTTTCTTTTGTTATTATTAATAACTATTATTATTTTTCAGAACTAGCAGTCTGAAAATTTTTGATACTCCTGTCCATCCTTATCGTGGCGTGTGTGATAGCATGGACGTTGTCCAGGGCGTGTAATCACAGAGCTTTGAAGTCTTCACGAAGTCACTCACGTGACTCCGAAATGAAATAGTAAGATTAAACAAGAACTTGCCAGTTTGAAGTTTGATCTTTATTTTGTGAGGAGTTGCGATGAGGGATTTCGTGCCCTCCGCTCCCAACCCTCGATCATAAAGTCAACTGGTAACTAGAGTCTCTTCAATCTTACTATCACAAGTCATTTCCTTTGGTTTGTTGGTTCTGTGATTCCACACCGCTGCTTTGAAGAGATGTCGCGCATGCGTGCTGGCGGGTTCTTCACGAAATCCCTCATCGCAACTCCTCACAAAATAAAGATCAAACTTCAAACTGGCAAGTTCTCGTTTAATCTTACTATTATAGACCAGTTAGCCTGACATCGGTGGTGGGGAAGATTCTGGAGTCAATTATAAAAGATGAGATAGCCGCACATTTGGATATCAATAACAGGATTGGTCTGAGTCAGCAAGGATTTACAAAGTTGCTGCTTTGTAAAAATGTAGTTAGGCCACATTTGTGTTCAGTTCTGGTCTTCCAGAACGATATGGAGATTTTGGAGAGGGTGCAGATGAGATTGATCAGAATGTTGCCCAGAACAGATTATAATAGCGGTAAGGAAATTTTGGACAAACTTGGATTGATTTATCTGCAGCGCTGGAGGTTGAGGAGAGACCTGATAGAAGTATATAACATTAGGTGAGAAATAGGTAGGGTAGCCAAAACCTCTATTCTCAGAGTGGAAATATCAAATACTAGATGGCAGAGCTTAAAGGTCAGAGCGGAAATGTTTAAAGGAAATGCACGGGCAGGATTTTTACACAGAGAGTGGCAAGTGCCTGAAATGCGCTGCCTGGGGAGGTGGGGTGGAAGCAGCTGTGATATGGCGTTTAAGAGGTTTTTAGATAGGCACATACAGTAGATATGTAGGGAATGGAGGGATATGGATCATGGGCAGGCAGCGAAGATTAGTTTAACTTGGCAGCATGTTTGGCACTGACATTGTGGGCCGGAGGGCCTGTTCCTGTGCTGTACTGTTCCATGTTCTATGTTCCATATTATTTACATTTACTGTAAACAAGCTCTGCCTTACTCCCTCTTCCCATTTTATTGAATCTTTGCCATGTGAATCTACATGTACTGGCACATGGTGATTAAATTCGTCATTGCTCTCTCCAGTCCTCAGGACTTTAGTTAGATCATGTTGCTCATGGTCTTGATTTGAAAGAGAACAGTGACCACACATTCTGTTTCTCTCATCCGGGCAGCTACATCTTAACAGGAATGGACAGATCTAGCTGAGCTTCACAATTGTTTTAGTCAAAAGCAAACAGCAAAAGCCGCATATTTTCTACTGCAGAAATACTACAGCACACTGCAGAAACAACCATCAAGCAGCCCGTTAACATTACATTAGCACGACAGATTAAGCCAGTTAAACAAATTATTAACTGAGGTGTAAACAGGGCCGGCCTTAAGCCGATTGGACCGATTGCTCCCAATTGGGCCCCGCGAGTAAGGGGGCCCCGCGCCAGAGTAATCTACTCTCGGCTCGGGCAGATGTACCCCAGGTGTAGGGGGGAGGGGGGAGAGGGGAGTGGAGAGAGAGTAGAGGGGTGGAGGGGGAAGAAAGGGGTAGATGGGGAGGGGGGGGAAGAAAGGGGTAGATGGGGAGGGGGAGGGGTGAGAGGGGGAATGGAGAAGGGGGAGAGGGGGAGGTGGGTCGTGTCCTCACGGTCCCGGGGCAGCGCTCCCGCCCCTCCAGTCATCGTGCTTTACGCACACAGCCCCGGCTCCACCCCTCTCTCTTCCCGGGGAGAGGCAGTATACAATACAGGGAGGGCTGGGCCGGGGGTTGGAGCAACGTTTACAAACCTCGGCCTCAGATCACATCCGTCCGCCCGGACCCCGGCATCTGCTCCCACCCTCTCCCTCCTTTCGCTCCTTCCCTTCTTCCCTCCCCCCTTCTCTCCTTCCCTCCCTCCTTCCTCTCTCTTTTCCCTTCTCTCATTCGCTCCATCCCTTCTTTCTCTCCTTCCCTCCCTCCTTTCTCTACTTCCCTCCTTTCTGTCCTTCCTCCCTTCTCTCCCTCCCTTTTATATTAAAATATAGCTTAGATCTGTATGGTCCATTAACTTGCAGGCACTTTTTAAGCGCACATTTTGATTACTTTCCATTCTACCTTAGAGATATAAAGTCTATAATAGACTTTAATTATATTTCTATGAATCTACAGAGCTTGGCTGGGAACCTGGGGCTCACCAAAATTGTTCCCAATTGGGTCCTGCACCTCCTAAGGCCGGCCCTGGGTGTAAATGGTTTTCCCTTCAAAGAAGGCAATGCATCCCAATGGTTCTGTGGGGATAGAGGAATCAATTTCCGACCACAATCTTATGACATTGGTGAGACTGCATTTGGAGCATTGTGTTCAGTTCTATAGACTGAGAGGACATATGCACATTGTACAACCGTGGATTTTCTTGTGAAAGGTCCCAGATGTAGTTTTTGTTCAAGTATTCGTTGGGAAGAATGAGTGAGTACTGTTAATCTCTCCACCATCCCCTACTGCTTCTGCATTCAACCATTATCTAAATGTGAACAGTAGTTGTAGAAGGGTTTAGCCATTCAAATCATCTCCAACTTTGAATTTGCATCCATCGTAACATGGATATAAGAAATTATTTACTCCATATTCCCACTAGATTTCTCCCATGCAATCACTAAGAGGGCATCACTATAGAGAATAGAGTAATTAGTTATTAAACAAGGAAACAGACCATTCGGCCCTCTTTGTTCATGCCAACCAATTTGGCATTCTGGGCTAGTTGCATTTGCCCACAATTGGCCCAAAGCCTTCTAAACCTTTCATCAAGGTTAATATCTATCCAAATGAATGAACCATGAATACTACTTTAAACAGGCTACATACTGACTGTGATCACTATGACTTGAGCATCATATTGTCATTTCCGTGCTTCAGTACAAGAACGGACGGGAGCCTGATTGCAGCCCTCTGAATGTTAGCAGTGGGCACATTTCACAGACATTATTGCATAAAGTGACTCTGTAACTGACCTGAAACCATGAGCCAGCATGATCTTCGTAACCCACTTCCCCATCACTAGGATCTTGTGAAAAATCCAGCTGTAATCACTGTGCTTTGCATTCACATACAGTATGTACACAATGATCATTATTGGACAAATAAGTGCTGCATTTGATTTGGATCAAGTCCTGACTTGTGATGTTCTCAGAAGGTGTAATGATGCTGCAGGTACATCATATTTAAAAAAAACTTGGAGGAATGGGACATAACGACGATTCATCACAGGAGAAGAGGGCTTTCATCTTTTCACTTCTCATTCAGCAGGAATAATAGAACAAAAGCCCTCTTTGTCTCTGGTCAGCATTGTCCTATGTGAAATGATTTGGTTGACATCGTCTGTGTTCTGCCAGAGCAGGGTTCTGGCACTGATGGCACTGATGGTATTTTGATATGAACAAATAATTCTTTAATTCCTGCCAATTAAGTTTCTTTTCCCACTTGTGGACTGGTGTCTGTTTTCCTTCTGCAGAATGTAATCAGCGCAGTTGCGAGGCAGAAACAGTGCAGCTGAAAGTAGCCTCCCTGCTCCACTGGCCGGTCCCACCATCAATGCCCGCAACTCAACATCAGTCACACGACACTACAACCCCCAAATAAGGACTACACAGACTTGAGACATTGGTTTTGTCTTTTTGGACTATTATTGTTTGTTTGTTTGTATGTGTGTGTATGTATGTATGTATGTATGTATCTATGTATGTATGTATGTATGTATGTATACAGTATATGTATATGCAAACGTTGAACTTCTTTTCTCATTTATTATATTGTTTGCAGAGCACTATGTTTACATATGTTGTTGAGCTGCAGCAAGTAAGAATTACATTGTTCTGTCTGGGACGTATGCCAATAAAACACTCTTCACTCTTGACCCTTGCACCCTTCACTCTTGTCCCATGGCACCCTTCTCCAACAATTATCGGTCTATCCCGGAAAGCCATCTCCACAGCACTTAGTGAGAGAGAACACCAGATTGCCCTCCCGCTGAGAAAGTCCTTTCTAATTTCCCTCCAAGAATACCAAGTTCAAATAACAACTATGCAGTCGAGATGAAAAGGCATTGCAGAGAAGCTCTGTGACATCTGCTATTCTCGTGCCATCCAACATGCCCTGGATGCATCAGACACATGTACAAGCAAGAGTGGGAGAACAACATAGTAAAGGGATGTCGATTGAGTAACCACCTGAGAGTCACTTCAGGGTTTCTTTAATCTTTGCGCTCATGCCATTTTTCTGTGGAACCGATTATGAGCATTTTCTCCTCTTTCATCAAGTAAGGTAGTGACCATAAAAGTTAATGACATTGTTGGAGACCGCTGTGCCTGTGCTGGCAGTTTGAAGGAGTAATTCAATCTCAATCCCTGCTTTGCTATCTCACAGGAACCTGTGTTTTTTACTTTGCTCCAATCTGCAGCCACTGTGGAGTGATTTGCTGAACTTTATTGCAACATAATCTCTGCTAGTGATCTCAAAATAAATGAGATTTCTTCATTTTAAAACCTCTTTCTCCCAGAGGCAGAGAAAAAAAATCCACACCCTCTGTCCAGCCAACCTCTGTTGCATTTTTGGAAAGGGGATTTTTGGATACACTCCAGCATAATATTAGTGCATTTTAATTTAAAATATATACTTTATGATTAATATTAAACTTTCAAACTGCAATTAATAGTCTTTCAAATTTAATAAAAAGATAAACATCAGCATTTGTGCTTTCAATAGGATAATAAGTCATTCACTTTACCAAAAAAACTACCTCAATAAAGAATTATCTTCTTTATCCATTTAAATGTATGTTATAGTTTGCATCTGTCCTTCTTCCAACTCCTAGTTCCTGTCAGCACTTTTCTCTCACCAACACCAACTATTTCCCCAAGATAACACTTGCCTCGATCATTATACCTGTGTGGATCTTAGGTGTATGTAGAGGATCCCATGGGTTTGAATCAGGCCAAGGAAGTAATCCATGATATACTGGGGAATATTCTACAACCAATGCACTGTCTCGCTGAGATATTGCTGTATTCAAATTGACGGCAAAGTTACCAAGGTGATGACACTCTGTGATTTGGCTGTAAAGTGCTTTGGCCTGCTCTGAAATCATGAAATGTTAATATAAATGAAGGTTTTTCTCTATTGCTCCCCTCAGAGGCCAGCTTGGAGAATTGCTGGCGTGAAGGAAGACGGGCCTGGTGGGTCGCCCGCAGCCACGTGCAGTGGCAGGCCGGGCTTGCCGCTACAAATAAGGACCCAGTGGGCCGCTGCCTGCAGGAGAAGCTCGGAAGCCGCCTCGCACGGGCCCTCAAGACTGGTGAGTCAAAGCGGAGAGAGTCACTGGCGATAACGGATGTGAGGCGTGGGCCGGTAGGAGAGGTCATAAGGTCATAAGGAATAGGAGTAGAATTAAGCCATTCGGCGCATCAAGTCTTCTCCACTATTCAATCATGGCTGATCTATCTCTCCCACTAACCCCATTCTCTGGTGACTGGGCATGTGTGGGCTTGGCAATGCAAACTGTCTCACCTCTATGTGTTTGACTTTGAGTTTCTATAGAAACTGGAGCAGCCCAGAAGTTTGCCTGGCATAACCCAAGTACTATTGAGTCAAACTATTGAATCCACTATTGAGTCAAGCCTCTTTAAGGCCACATCCACATCGTGGGGTTGAGCGGCCTTGAGAATTTTATAATGCTGTTGTGGTTAGGAATGCTACATCAGTTTAAAGCTGACAAGGTCATCTTTTCATCCATTTGCATTGGGTTCTCAATTTATGCTGCCACATTTGAAAGTTTACAAGTACAATTGAAAATAGTTTGCCAAACATTCCTTGTGAACTGTGTGTCTCAATAACACAAACTGTGCTATAAATCTAAAATGTGTTTCCACCACTGGTCCTAGCTTTGCATCATACTAAAAGAATTCTTTGCTCAAAGGGACGGAAATTTATTGTAACACAGAGTAGTGACGCCTGGCCAATAACTTCTCTCAGTCATATCTTACTGAAGCAAACTTGATCCATACAAATGTTTGGCAAAGATAGAGCTTTGTTCGAGCTTTCAATATGAAAAATAAATCAGGGAGGCAATGACCTAGTTAGCAGCGGCTGGTGATAAATACAGAGACGCAGTGTCGATTGCACATAATCTCAGGTTCCTCTTTGGTATAAATATTCACAGCTCTGAGTGCGACGCCGTACACACATACACAGGGTGTGGGTGACCAGACTGGAGCTTGTGGAAGTTGAAACTTCAAGGAGTGATAGATACTGAGACAAAAGTCTTACAGGCTCCAGAAACATTCCAGAACACATTTCAGTTCATTGGTGGTGAGCTGAAATGAACCCGGCAACGTCATGTCCATTATTTGACTATTCTGTTGAGCCACATTTGGTTAGTTGGCTTGTAGGCAACGCTGCCTTTAAGGTAGGTGGCGTTTCGGCAGAGCGGCCATTCGGTGAGTTTGCTTTTAGGCGTCCCATCCTTTCGGTTAGTTGGCATTTCGGGTTTGTTTCCATTCGGTTATTTGGCATTTTGGCTTTGTTTCCATTCGGTTATTTGGCTTCCACTTCTTTGCTTCGGTTTCTCGTCCGTTGGCGCCACGTCTGGGTACCACTGCAACAACTGCAGAGGCATTTCCCTCCTCAACATCGTCGGCAAGGTCTTTGCTCGGGTCATCTTGATCCACCTGCAGAAGCTGGCAGAACGTGTTTACCCAGAGTCACTGTGTGGTTTCCGAGCTAGAAGGTCAACAGTGGACATGGTCTTCTCCATTCTCCAGCTGCAGGAGAAGTGCAGAGAACAGCAGATGCCCCTGTATGTTGCTTTCATTGACCTCACCAAGGCGTTCGACCTTGTCAGCAGAAATTACCTATTTAAGGCTCTGCCAAAGATCGGCTGCCCACCAAAACTGCAGAGCATGACACAATCTTTCCACATCAACACAAAGGGGACAGTGCAATTCAATGGCCATTTTTCGGAGCCCTTCAACATCTGCAGTGGCGACAAACAAGGCTGCGTCCTTGCTCCCACACTTTTGGGGATTTTCTTCGCTCTGCTCCTGAAGCATGCCTTCGGCAATGCAACAGAGGGTATCTACCTGCGTACTAGATCAGATGGCAGGCTCTTCAACCTCACCCGCCTCAGAGCAAAGACAAAAGTACGTGAAGTTCTCATCGGAGCCATGTTGTTTGCCCACGACGCCGCAGTTGTGTCCCACACCCAGCAGGAACTACAGTCACTGATGAACTGTTTCTATCGGGCATGCAAAGACTTGGGGCTGACCATCAGCCTGAAGAAGACAAACATTTTGGGGCAGGATACAGAGGCGCCGCCTGTCATCATCATCGACAACTACAAACTTGATGCCGTCCATCAGTTCATGTACCTCGGCTCCATCATCACTGACAACCTCTTGGACACAAAGATTGATAAGAGGATCGGGAAGGCAGCTAAAACTCTTGCTCGCCTCACAACTCAAGTGTGGACCAACCCAAAGCTGACAGTAAAGACAAAGATAGCAATCTACAATGCCTGTGTCAACAGCACACTGCTGTACGGTAGTGCATAGGCTAGGCAGGAGAGAAGACTCAACACCTTCCACCTGAGAAGCATCCACCATGCATATTTTGACAAGACAGAGTGTCCAACGCCAAGATCCTGTCTCGCGTTGGCCTTCCCAGTATGTACACTCTACTCAGGCAGCGCAGACTGGAGACCTGACATCTGGGAAGAGAACCATCGGATGATGATCGCTGGTCGGGGCGGACTCGATGGGCCGAAGGGTCTACGCATTGTTTCTTTAAACTAAACTAAACTAAACTGTCAGTTACACTAATCTTATGCCAATCCAGAACATGGCACCTCTTGCATGTGGGTCAGTAGGCTTTGCAAGTCTGCAATTTATCCCATCAGATAAAACATAAAAAGAAGTTTAATTTGACACCTAATTCACTTTCATATCTTCAGTATTAAGAAAGTTATGACCATTTTCATACTCGGAAATTAGCATCTTGTTCCCCATTGCCTTTTAATTGACTTAACTCAAAAGCTGTGATCTAGAACAGTTAAAAGCCCATAACTTTCTTAAAAATTAAGAGAACTCAATGAAATTTTCAGTTATTATAGATTGAAGCATTCTGAAACAAATATGAAACAATCTTACTTGGATGACCTGAAATTAAAGCATATAATTAGTTAGTTATCTAATTGTAGCTAATTACAAAATTCAATGAGTAGATCTAAACATCTATCCATTTCTTAAGAAAAGATAAACTTTTTTTAAATTGCCTAAGTGTCCAAATAAGATTCACATAATAATCCACAATATAACATAATTTTTAAATCTCAATTTCATGAATTTCTAGGCCAAATGGAAGGAATTTAGTGTTTAATGCCAGTAAATTAATGGCCATTTAAATCAGGGGAAGAGAAACTGTTGAACGCAGCAGCAGACAAGCGGGCACACAGAAAGGAGCGCAGCAACTTCATCAAACCAGAGACCACACACAAATGTGACCTTTGCCACAGAGACCGTCACTCCCCCATTGGTCTCTTCAGCCACAAGTGATGCTGCTCTAGCCGAGGTTTAGCCAACAACTAGGATGCATCACCCATGGTCATACATGACCGAGGGTGCATACGATGATCTCCTCACAGATACTGACAGTCATTTTCTGACTTTGTTTCCGCTTTCCAGTTTCGCAGGTCTTGCTCCAGCTATTAATAATAGTGAAGATCCACAGAGTTTGTTAAATATCAGCAGTTTTGACAACAGTTACACATATTTAATTGCGTCCACAACTTAACATTCTGTGAACCACACATCCTTTTCACCTCTACAAAGATATCTTGATGGAGGCAGTTGTTATGCCAGTGTAAAGAGAACATTTTTTGAAGTGCGAAATCCATTGACAATAAAAGTTTCTTAAAGTAGTAGACTTCTCCAGTCCCTCAGCCGGAGCCGGGAGAGAAATACCGCAATAACTGCAGTTTTTTTAAGAACCGTAACATTTCAACACCCTTTGTGGCAGAGTGTGATGGGATGTATTTGGGCCAAGAAACAGCTCACGGACAGATTATGACACAGTACCACCTCATGACTTCAGCAACCCAGGTTCGCTCTTGACCTCCGCAGTTGTCTGTACAGAGATTGCATGCTCTCTCTGTGTGAGTGGGTTTTCCCCAAGTGATCTGGTAACAAATTGCTCTGAGTGTGAGAGTGAGGGCTGGAATTTGGAAAGTGTTGATTTGAATTTGGGAGGAAAGTACGGGATTAGGTGCTTCATGCCCAGCGCATATTTAACAAACTGTTTCTCCTTTGTATGACCCAATTACATTTTTCCCTGGGTTAACATGTGCACAGGCGGAGTAGACTTGATGGGCCGAATGGCCGAACTGTGTTCCTGTGTCTTATGAAAGGTTTGTCACATGTGACAAAAATATATTCAATTCAATTCAATGCTTTTCTGCAATTTATTTGAACTATCATTGAACATGATACTACCTGCAGCTAACCAGTGCCTTGTAAAGATTTACATTAGATTGTTGCTTTTTCACATGATGTCACTATTAAAAAATACCAAGCTTTCAGCTGTTGCAACAAGCTTTCGTTCCAACTTTGGAGATTACTGTCCTGCGTTCCTTCTAACCACCATACTCCAGAGATATCAGCACAAGCATTGTGGTTGCAATACCATTACAAGTATTGTTTGATGAAACTTTAAGGCGCTCTCTCCAGAAGATGCTAAAGGTTCTATGCCCCCAATTGGAAGAAACATTTTGATGTACTTTTTTTGTCTGAGCACATTGCAACCTTCAAGACACAATATTGAATTTTCCAATTTCAGATGATTTGGCCTTGTACCAGGACTAGCCATTTGTGAACACCATTAACTTCTCTCCTTTTCTTCCTCTTAATTTATTTTATTTGTTTAACCTCTGCTGCTATGCTACCCATACCTCGCACTTTCCTTGATTGGACTTTGCTGGCTTTACCTTGCACTAAACGTTATTCCCTTATCATGTATCCATATGCTGTACATGGATCGATTGTAATCAAGTATTGTCTTTCTGTGGACTGGTTAGCACGCAACAAAAGCTTTTCACTGTACCTCGGTACATGTGTCAATAAACTAAACTGAAACTGAATGTCCTAATAGACTAGACTATGCAATGTCTCCCAGACTACATTAGTCTCACATCAATGGTCTGGCACATGTTGACCCTTTTCATTGACTTTTCATACAACCAATTGTCATTCCACTGATCCTTCTCACTCTTCAATGCACATCCAACTTCTGTGTTGCCTTCAGCACTGGGGTTTTAGCAAACCCTTGGATAGGTAAGTAAATGCCTCCTCCAAGTCCAAACACACACATTCTCTACTTCCTTCCTTACAGCCAGTTTCCCATACATTGTTCCTGGGAGGGAGTGAAATGGTAGGATAAATGTAAAATCATTGGACCTTGTTAATCTGGGGACATAATTCAATTCTGACAGTTGCAACTGGCTAGTTCAAATCCATATAATATGAATACATTTGGAATTAAACCAAAAGCTGTTCTTAGTGGCGATGACATCAGTCATCAAAAGCTAGATGCCCTCAGGAATTCCTTATCTATTTTGGTCAAAAAAGGAAGGAAAGTAGTTAAAAGGGACCTGAGGATTAACTTTTTAACACAGAAAATAATGCGTATATGGAGTGAGCTACCATCGGAAGTGGTAGGGGTGGGTACAATTACGACATTCAAAGAACACTTACAGTTACATGAATTGGAAAGTTTTGGAAGGATCTGGGCCTGGCACAGGCAAGTGGGACTAGCAGCGTAGGCAACTTAGATGGCATGGCAAGTTGGGACTGAAGGACCTGTTTCCATGCTCTATGGCTCTTTGACTGACTCTATGTGACTTGATATCCATTAATGCAGTTGACTCTTAACTACCCTTTGAAATTGGTAGTAGACAAAAATGCTGGAGAAACTCAGTGGGGGAGGCAGCATCTATGGAGCAAAGGAATTGGTGACGTTTCGGGTCGAGACCCTTCTTGGCAAGTCACTTACATCAGGGGAAGTGAGTGGCGAATAACAACAATGTTGACTCTGACCCTGCCACATCCTGTAAATAAATCAAATAATAATACTTCCTCCATTAAAATCTAGCTAGCGGACCTACATTCTAATCTTTCTCCGGCATTTTTCCTGTCTGAATAAAAGGTAATTCAAACTGGATAATAATTGTGTGAGAAAGATAAGAGCCTAAGCTGGTAAAAGTTAAGCAATGTTTTGGAAGGTGTTAACATTCAGAAGTAATTTGTGCAGTTCATGACATCATCCAAATCCTTTATGAGCTGCAGTCTTGTAGCACATTGCCGGCTGATATTTATTCTCAGCGGGAGGTCCATTTCCTCCAGTACAGATGTGCTATTGTTGCTGGTTTCCAAATTGCCAGCAGCTCCTTTCCCTGAGCTGCGGATAAAAATTACTCTGAGAACTATTTAAAGTAAATTTGAAGCTTTCCAAATGTGTCAGCAGTGTTCGCAGTAAGCGTTTGAATGCTCTGTGAGATTATCTGACAAATCTATCTAAACATGTGTGAAATTCTTTGCAGTTAGACCCAAACCCAACAAACGCAAACACCACAAGACACGAAAGTGCTGGAATAACTCAATGGATCAGGCAACATCCCTGGAGAACATGGATTGGCGAAGTTTTGTGTTGGGATTTCTTCAGACAGGTTGTAGTAGGGTGGTAGAAAACTGCAAGAGAAGTAGGACAGGTAAAGGCCAGGCAAATTATAGGTGGGCACAGATGAGGGGGTGGGGGGGGGGGTGGGGGGGGGGTGGGGGGGGGGTGGTTATTGACATCAGTGGATGTCAATAACCAGGGAGAAATGACTGCATATCCAGGTGGGGCATAGCTTGGGGTGGGTATGGAGGAAAAAAGAGGAGGTGGGTACTGCAGGTTAGTTACATAAAATTGTTGAATTTAATGTTCATACATTAGATTTGTAAGCTACCCAAGCAAAATATGACAACACCTCATTGTACACCAGCATGTGGAGTTCCTTGTGTCTAAAAATGGCACCACAATATCCAGTTAGATAAACTGGCAGGCACCTCAAAATGCTCCTAAAGAATAGTAAGATTGAACGAGAACTTACCAGTTCGAAGGTTGATCTTTATTTCATGAGGCGTTGCGGTGAGGGATTTCGTGAAGAGCCTGCCGGCACGCATGCGCGACATTCTTCAAAGTAGCGGTGTGGAATCACAGAAACAACAACAGAAATGATTTGGCATAGTAAGATTAAAGAGACTCTAATTACCAGTTCAGTATGATCGAGGGTTGGGAGCGGAGGGCACGAAATCCCTCACCGCAACTCCTCATGAAATAAAGATCAACCTTCGAACTGGTAAGTTCTCGTTCAATCTTACTATTTCATTTCGGAGTCACGTGAGTGACTTCGTGAAGACTTCAAAGCTTCTGTGATTACACGCCCTGGACCACGTCCATGCTGACACACCACTATCAAGGATGGATGGGAGTAAACAAGTTGATGAAACCAGGTTATACTGAAACACAAAGAATATTTATTAATAACACAGCAAAATCCCCTTATTCGGGGACATCCCCATGTTCTTGCCCTGCATTCAGCACGGCCTCCGTGAACTGTAGGGGAGCAGCAACAGGCTTATTATAGAACCGCTGGAACACAGCTTCGTTCGCCCATCCTGCTGTGGAGAGAATATGGTCCATGGGCACCTCCATGACCCTCGCCGCCGACGTCGATGCAGCCCTGGTGGAGTGAGACTTGAACACATTAGTGTCAATACCTGACTTACCCAAGACGATCCGGAGCCACCTGGATATTGTCTGGACTGTCACTCGATGGTGAGGTCTTTTATGAGTGACAAGCAGGTATTGCTCCATTCCTCTGATGCTCCTCGTCACCTTGACGTAGTAACGGATATGAGTGGCTAAACATAGCCGAGCATCTGCGGGGTATGCCGGGAACTTCAGCTGCAGCCCTGTGCACCCAGGTCTATGCTGCTTTAGTAGCTCATCAATGAAAAAGACTACTTCTCCAGGGGTAGACGTCATCCTATCAATACGGAGTTTGTGGAGCGTCTGAACCCGCTGTGCTGAAGTCAGCGCTAGTAACATCACCAGTTTCATGGTGAGTTTGTCCAGTTGTAACCCTTCCATGGGGGACCACGTCCTGAGCAGGGTAAGTACATCCCTGACATCCCAGGTGATGTGATAGCGTGGTGTAGGCGGATTCAAATTGAATATTCCCCGCATTAGTCTGGACACTAGCCTGTCTGATCCTACCTCGATGTTGAGGTAGAATGACAGCGCACTCCTGGCGCTGTTGATGGCACTGTAACTTAAGTGTTCATCGTGGTGCAACCCCGTGAGGAATTCCAGGACGTCGGCTATGGAGACATCATCATAGGCGATGCGAGAGTGGCTGCAGTAGGCTTCCCACTTGGCGATGTGGGAGAGGTATCTTCGCCTGGTTGACTCTCGACATGATGCCCCAATGGTGTTCATGGTTCGGATGGAGAGGCCATACTGCAACCATGGCCTGGTCAGAAGCTGCAAGCCAGTAATTTTAAATAGGCATGGCAGGGGTGTGACTCCCCTGAGACAGGGTGAGAAACCAATTGCGGGCAACCCTCTAAAGGGACCCAGGGTTGACTAATCATGTCAAAGACCACCGGATACCAAGGCTGTGTGGGCCAGTCGGGTATGATAAGAATGCCCCGAGCGGCATCCATCTTGATTTTTTGTAATACCCGACTGATGAGGCAAAACGGGGGGAATGCGTAGAAAAACCAACTCCCCCAGTCTAGCGAGAATGCATCCATCGCTAATGCCCCAGGATCTGGTTCCCATGAAACGTATGTTGGTACCTGATGGTTCAACCGTGACGCAAAGAGGTCAATATCCGGTTGACCAAATTTGGCTGTAATTTTGGCAAATATTTGAGGATGCAACATCCACTCAATATTATCGTTAAATTTGCGTGACCTGGTGTCTGCCACAGTATTAAGCCTACCTGGCAAATAGGTGGCTGAAATCCAAATATCCCGATCAATATACCAGAGCCAAATGGTATTAGCCAATTTGTCACATGAGACTGACCTGGTACCGCCCATATGGTTTAAATATGCCACCGCCGTGGTGTTGTCTATTTGGATACGGACATGAGCTCCACCGAGATTGGAACAATAAGCCCGAAGTCCGTGAAATGCTGCAAGCAGCTCCAAATAGTTTATCCCTTGTGATAGCAACATGCTAGCTTCAAGGGTGTCCCACCTACCCCCACAACTAGAACAGCTGTCCGTAGCTCCCCAGCCTTGGGAGCTTGCGTCAGTTTGCAAATATACCACCGGATTGGGCACAATAATGGGTTTGAAGGACCTGCCAATATTGGACACCCACCATTGTAGCTCAACCTCAGCATTAGGAGGCAGCCGCATTGGTCTGTCGAAATGACCAGCGTTCTTTTTTAACGCGGCAATCTTGGCTCGTTGCAAATTTTGATAATGCAAAGGCCCGAATTGGGCTGCCGGAAACAACGCTACGATTTTGCCAATCACCTTAGCTGTTTGCCGGATAGATGGTATACTGGCGAATGCAAGATCCTGACATGCTTGGGTGACATCCTCAACCTTGTTAGTTGGTATGGTGGCCCTCATCCGATTGGAATCCACCGTGAAGCCCAGATAATCCATAACCTGGGACGGGTAGAACTTGGACTTGTCTGGATGGACAATAAACCCCAGCCGCTGAAATATCGTGACAGTGGCCGAAACTGCCCTCTCAGCTGCCTCCAGGGTTTTGCCAATAATCAGGATATCATCCAAATAGGCCATTACAATATGTTGTTGTTTTCTTAATTGGGCCATAATAGGCTTGAGCAATTTAGTAAACAGCCTAGGGGCGGTTGTAAGCCCATTTGGCAAAGCCCTGTATTGCCAGAGCTGATCCATCCAAACAAATTTCAGAAACTTCCGGTGATGTTTCCGAATGGATACTGAGTAGTATGCATCTTTTAAATCAATACATGCCATAAAGCAACCATGCGAAATCAGTGATTTGGCTGTCTCAAAAGTGTCCATTTTAAAATGGGTGTATGTTACAAAAGTATTCAGCTGGGTCAAGTCAATAATCACTCGACAACCTCCATCCTTTTTTGGTCTAGTAAAGATATTGGAGACAAATTCAATAGGTTCGTGCATAGTTTTCTATTTCACGCCTTTTTGTTCCAAATGAAAAATTTCAGCTGTGCCTGCTGCCTGTTCAATGGCAGACAGCGTAAACTTCCGTTTAGGCATATGCTGGGATGGAGGAATGTCCCCGTGAATAAATTCAATAGTATGACCCCGAATATTCTGCAAAATAAACTCATCTGAAGTAACAGTCTCCCATGCCTCAGAAAAGAACCGGAGTCGCCCTCCAACATGTGATGTTAAAGGAACAGGAAAAAGAAAACCAGACCGCCTTACCTCCATGGTCACCAGCGGTCCTTGACATGTTTGGTTGGCCGCGGAGGTGCTGGGTTGGGTTGATGGTGGGGTGGCTTCATTTTCCACTGGGGTCGTTGTGGGCCTGACCCCAAAAAAGACCGCTGCTGCTGGCCCTGTTGATATCGGTGTGGTGTCGCAGCATATGGTCTGGCTGCTGAAGCGGCCGAGCCTCGCGGTCGAGCAGGTGGAGCTTTTGGCACCGACGGTCTGGGGGCCATCTGAGACCGCATGAGTCCCACCGTCTTGGCTACCTCGTCAAGCTCTTTGACTCTCTTCGGAAGGTCCTCTCCGAAGAGTTGTCGGGGCGGCGGTGGCGGTGGTGGTTTACACAACCCAGCGAACTTAGGGTTGATGGATGGACGGATGCTGTTTTTTCGGAAGGCATTGATTTTGTGTTGAGTGGCACACAAAAGTGCCAAAGCATCCTCCTGGTCCAACGAGAGATCACCACCATCGACCGACCACGCAAAGGTGGTAATACCGGCCGTGAGGAGTTTTAAAATCCGCTGGAGCTTCAGCTCCTGATGGCAGATTGCCACGCCGATGTTGCCCCATATGGGCGTATTGACCACAGGCACATTAAGGGCATTGCAGTTGGAGGGAGGTTTGTGGGGATGAATAGCCTGCGAGAGGACTTCCTCCTGGAGCTGGTGGTTCGTAAGGAAGTCCACCATGGCCGCCAGCTTGGGGTGAAGCGGAAGCCCAGTTGTGACCGGGGCAGCGAATTTTGCCGCTACATCCAGTAGATCTTCTGTCGGTGGCTCCGATAGAGCTGGTGTAGGGTCAACAAATCCTTCTTCCTCCGGTAGTTCACTGACGATGGAGGCTGGTGAGACGGCCTTGTGCCTGTCGATGTTGGTGGACACTTGCTGCTGTTGATTATGCAGCAGAAGCTCCAGCAGCCGCTCCATACGGTCAATACGCCCACCACCCTGAACACTCGAGTGGTCGGAGTCCTCCGGCTCAGAAAAATTGCCGGGGCTCCTGTCATCGGCCCGCACCTCGTCGAGGTGATCTCGGTGCCGGTTGTTGTCGCTGCCGGCCGCCGAAGCGAAACCGCGCGATTCCCGCGCGGGAGAGGTGTTCAACCGCCTCTGTTTGGCGGGAGCGGAAGCCGTTGCCACAAAGGGCCCTGACGGCTGGGGGTCGGCTCCAGCAGAAGCATGGAGACCCGACGCCCGCGCGGGCTTGCCGGCTGTCCACATCGTGGACGATGCCGACGCATGGTCTCGTCCTCCCATCCATGGGGGACTCGGCGACCGAGGCGGGACCGTACCCAAGCCCCCCGTCCTGGCGGCGGGGTTTGGGAGTTGGGTAGCAGACCTCACAGACCCAGGTCCCGCCGTTGCACCAGACCGCAACTCGGCGGCAGGTGAAGCCTTAGCCCGTACCGGGTTAGGCTTACGGGCTCCTCCCCTGCCCTTCTTCGAAGGGCTAGCGGAGGGGGGCCGGGCAGCTGCACGAGACCCCTTCCCCGTGGTCGCCGCTGGCGACTTGAATGTGGCAGGGTCCACCTGTTCGGGTGGCACCCCGTTGTCGTCCTCCACGAAATCCTCCTCGGAGCTGTGGCGAGTCAGCGGGTCCCGACCTGCGGAAGCAGGAGGCATCGGTCTCCCCGCCTTTCTCCCGGCCCCGATGATGAGGGCGCCGGGCCGGTCAGTCGACGACTCCGACCAGACATCGAAACTCCAATCCACGCCCTTACTGAAAGAGAAACAGACAGCAAGGGCCAACCAACTTAAGGTTAGGTTAACTTACCTAAGCGGTCCCTTATGAAGAGATGGCGGGGAGCGCACCCCACCGCCAGCTGTCGGCAGCAACGCGTTGCGACGATATGTCGCGCATGCGTGCCGGCGGGCTCTTCACGAAGTCACTCACGTGACTCCGAAATGAAATCTGTGATTTTGACCAAACCTTTGTGGCACAAAGGAAGGGAATGTTTGGACAAGATGAACAGAGACTGAATGAAATGGGAGGGCTTGGTGCTGGCTGAGAGAAGGTGAGGATGGTCTGTAAATCACAGGTGATTTGTCAGGAGTTTAAGTTTGCATTTAGTTTATTGTTGCAAAAGGTGTAAATAGAGAGAAGGGGTGAAAACATAAAATCAGGGAGAGAAAAATACCAGAAAGGTGAAAATCGTTGTTGGAAATGTTAAATAAAAGAAAAATTGGACATATTACGGAAATCAGGCAACATTTGTGGGAAAAGGAAAACAGGGTTAAGTAGGTAAGATAGTGATCTTTCAACAGAACTGGCCAATTGTGATACAGATAGGAAAGGCTGGTTTTCAGAAATTGCTGTGTTCAATGGAGACACAAAAAACTGCAGATTCTGGAATCCTGCAGGAACACAGAATGCTGGAGTAACAACAGGTCAGACTGCATCGCTGCCTGGAGGAAATAGAGAGGCAACATTTTGGGTCGGGACCCTTATTTCATGGAGGAGAACTTCTTGAAAGTAAGCATACTTTGGGGAGATTTTGCCGTGGAGCAGCAAATTGGAGACACAATGAACTGCAGATGCTGGAATCTTGCGTTGAACATAAAGTGCTGGAGTATCTCAGCAGGTCAGGCAGCATCTCTGGAGGACATGGATAGACGACATTTGGGGTCAAGACCATTATCTGGTTTCCCAATGTGAGGATATGCACATTGTTAATGCATAGTCTAGGGAATGCCTTAGACTGTTGTAAGAAATTCAAGACCATCAGGGCTCAAAATTGAATGCAACTATTTCAGATAACCAGCCTTTCCTGTTTGTGTGAGAACTGACCAATTCTGATGTTAACACTCTTTCGTTGTCCGTAAAGGCTCATTATTTTTTACATTCCCTTTGATTTCAGTCCCAGCCACTGTATTGTTTTTATCTCACAATTGTATCATTTCTCTTTTACACACTCCTCAAACCTCATTCATCTCCTATTTACATCTATTCTGCAGATTATCTGGGATTAACAAATATTCACACCCTCTCTCAATCAGTACCAACTACTTGCGTCATTCACAATGGTCTGAAGAAGAGTCGTGACTCAAAACTTTGCTTATCCATGTTCTCCAGAGATGTTGCCTGACCTACTGATTTACTCCAGCACTTTGTGTTCCTTTGTGTCAACCAATCAATCAATCAATCAATCAATCAGTTTTATTAATCACATACACATATAAGTGCAGTGAAATGAATTTGCCAACAGCAGTACAATCGAAAAAGAACACACAATACACAATAAAATAGTAAGATTAAATGAGAACTTACCAGTTTGAAGTTTGATCTTGATTTTATGAGGAGTTACGGTGGTGATTACGTGAAGACCCGCCAGGCCGCATGCGCACCAATCTTCAAAGCAGTGGTGTGAAATCGCAAAAAACAACACCGAAGTGACATAGTAAGATGTGCGACTCGAGAACTACCAGATGATCCTTTATGAGAGAGGGTTGGGCGTGGCGGGCACGTAATCACCAAGGTAACTCCTCATAAAATCAAGATCAAACTTCAAACTGGTAAGTTCTCGTTTAATCTTACTATTTTACTTCGGAGTCACGTGAGTGATTCCGTGAAGAGTTCAAAGCTTTGTGATTTCATGCCACAGATTACAAATCTCGGCATCCCACTGCATTGATTGACGTGAATGAGAAATGAATGCATTAGTAGTAACATTGCATTTAATGCAGTAATAAAGTTTATTTAAAAAATATAAACTAACAACACTACCCCTCTATCCCAGGGCACTTTAAACAGAACTTAAAATAGCATTGGCAAACAGCCCTGGATCGGCAATCGGCCGATGATAGAAATTCTGAAACATCAGCTCATTTGCCCATCCGGCAGCCGCCAAAATATGGTCTACGGGCACATCCCTTACCTTGGCTGCTGCGTAGCTGCTGCCCTACTGGAATGAGATGTAAACACATTATCTAAATGATACGCTGACGTTGATGCTGACCTGGTGGAATAAGATATACAATCATCAGTGTTAATACCTGTATAACCCAGAACCTGCTGCAGCCACCTTGAAATAGTCTGAACCGACTTCCCTTTGTGTAGTTGTTTGTTGACTAATAAACAATGCGGGTTCCATACTTCTTAGGATTCTGGTGGCCTTGATAACATCGACGTGAGACCGTGGGGTATCCAAAATGATCTTAAATCATGCCACCCCTAGCCTATTCTGCTTGTGTAGACCAGAATGTAAAATGTAATGGCACCTGCAGCATACTCCATCCTATCTAGCCACAGCATTTGCAATGTTTGCCGTCGTTGTGCTGATATAAGTGCCATAACTAAGGATGTAGCTGGAACCCCTTGGTGAAGTAATGTTCACACATTTTCAATAACCAACTGCATAATCTTGTAGTGGGAGAACTTGTGTCTAGATCTTTTAACAATTCGATATCCGGGTTGAACCCGTCAGCATAGCTCCCTTATGTTGCAGCTGTAGTGTCTCTATAACTGAATTATTGTCAAATACCATCTAAAATGAACTGGAAAATGTCAGTAATCTGTACCGTATTAAATGTAACCTTAACATTTAACAAAAACACTCTGATCCCCTCAATAGGAATGTACTGCTTTTTTGGATGCTATCCCTGCACACTGCAGTGAGCACCTTCATGGCTTGAGGTGACAACCTGAGACATAAGTCAATCTATTCAAAATGTGTAAGTCAATAATTGTTTTACTGTGCAAAAGGCCAGTCTCCTGAACCACAGTTTGAAACAGCAAGTTCTTGTTTTTTGGAATAACCATATACCGTTGTTCCCTAATGCCTGATGAAGCAGGCAACATGGATGCTTGGCCAGTCCGACAGTACGAACCCAAGCGAGGTCTTGCTGACTGTTTTAAGACCCGGCTAATGAGGCAAAAATGAGGAAGACATAAAAGACCATTCCTCCTATTGAAACGAGAATATTTTTGCAATCAGTGAATAAACATGCACCAACATGTAGATATTCAATGTAGTATTGAACCATACTTTCATCATACTTTGGGATCCAACACTTATTCTGTGTTATCATGGATCTGAACTGGATGATACACCAGTGGCAAAGGAGATTTAGGTAATTATTACAGGATACTTTTACTTGATTACCACGTGACTAACATATGCTACCATCGCAGAGCAGCAACTTGAATTTGAGCATGTAGAATATGTATATTCGCTCAATAGCCCCTTACCCATGGGGTGCATCTAGTGTATATATTTAGTTTATACCAACAATTGAAGAATTGGTAACTCATGCAATCTCCAATACCTCCAAGGAGGTGATGGTATTCAGAACTTGTCATCTTAGAGTCCTAAGCATCAGTTTAGAATAACTGAATTCGACCGACCACACTATTGTAGCGAGTTTCAAGTTCAAGTTGAATGAGTTATTGTCACGTTCAGCAATGCTGAATACTGTAACTTCATAATTGTAGCTGAGGTAGATTCGGCTGACAATAGCATAAGGTTGTTAACAATGATCTAATTGCTACTTACACAATATCAATTCCTTGATTTGCTCGGTTGAAACACAGCTGCTATATTGCCAATTACTCTTGATGAAAATAAAACTCAGTTTTCTAACAGATTGCTACAACTCCAATCTCTTGCCACAAGGCGGAGTCAAGGCTAATAATAATTAAAGGTAAATCCCAATGACCAACAAACCGTTTATTCCATACCCCAAAGCTTTACTGTTATAGTACAGTTATATTGTCTTTGATAACCTCTGTAATGGGATTTGCATAGCATGGATCTCTGACCCTTATGAATCTGTTGTTAGTCAGGAAAATAAGTTTTCATATTCGGAAAGTTCATATGCCCGACACTCTCCATTCTTCTTAATAACATGCCACTCCTGCCTTATTCCATGGGTGGTTTGCATGCGAACGTTTGCCCAATTTCCGAACTTTAATTTAAAAAAAAATAACCCTGGCCATAATCCAAACTTGCTTGGAATGCTCCGACTGTGCCTCAACCAAATATTTTAACCCCTTGTTACAAAACAAATGTAAATATTACAACTTGTGAACGGTGCACTACCCATATTTTGGAAGTGCTAGACCCATTTTGTTGAGTAGGATTGGTAAGGTGCATGGAATTTCTGAGCTATCATGCTGCCCCCAGCTCCAGTGAACCGCTTACTGCCGATGAGCGCTTGGGGTGCGTTCTGAAACTATGACTTTTGCCCGCCGTTGGCCTAATTGATTCTTCTGCCAGGCTTTCTTCCCCTGTTGAATGGCCTACCTGAATAACAGATTCAGCGGCTGGCTCTCACATCCCCCTGTTGGTGCTGTTCACTGCCGGCACATATGTGCTTAAGTATGTTCTATTGACTTATTTGGAGCCTGGAGTCAGTTATATCTTGACCTTTTGCTCTTCCCTCCTCAGAGAGGGTGATTCGTAGGCAACCCTAAACAGACGTTGCCGCAGGCCACCAATACTGACACGAACCCATTGGCCTTAACCCAATAGAATATTCTGCTGGGATGGCAACTTTGTTGTCAGGAAAAAGGTACCTCTGACACGTGCCCTTCATTCCTTGGGGTATGCCCCACGGCCATACCCTGAGACTCAGCAGGATACCGACCCGTCTTGGTCCCTGCCTCTAAGAGGGAGACCTCTGCAGCACTGTATGCAACAGTTGCTGTATTTGGGATAGTTGTTTCAAATGCATTATCCAGCCCCGGTGAGGAATTCATCCCCTGACTCCATGGGCCTTGCTATGCAGCCCCGGTGGAGAATCATCTCCCGACTCTGTGGGTGTAGCAGATTATGTGTGAACTTGAGCAACCCTGTCCCAGGTGTTGCTGGCACCGCCTTTTGTAAAGGCCGGCACTTTTTGACATGAAACAGCCCTGTACCAGGTGCTGCTAGCACGGCTCTCTCATAGGCCAGTAATGTTACAAATGAAACAGCCCTGTATCAGGCGCTGCTGGTGCGGCCTGTCCCATAGGCCCACACTATTACACATGAAGCAGCCCTGTCAGGCGCTGCTGGCATGGCCTGTCCCATCGGCCCACGCTATTACAGTGTAAGCTCACTAATCAACATTTTTAGTGTACAGTTTTACCTGTGAAGGGTTAAAACAATTCACAGCAACTTCTGCTAAACACCAAGGATGACATTGTCAGAGACATATAACAATAACTTTTTATGACTTTAACTTTGCCTTTAGCTTTTAACTTTAAGAAAAGCACGATAACATACATACATTATATTATAAGGAGAACCCTTGTAGCCCGACTCACCTGAGTCCAAATAGGGCTGAATTTCCCCTTTAATTCCTTGCCTGGGGTCTAACGTCTGTGAGCCACTGACCCCACTGTCAGTGACTCTAGCGTTACTTCCTTGCCATTCCAACGGTATCCCCGCAGGCTCTGAGCCACTGACTACACTGTCAGCGACTGTGCTTGAATTTCTTGCCATTCCAACGGCATCCCCACAGGCTGGAAGCCACTGACTGCACTGTTAGCGGCTCCTTATCTCACAACCCGATCTTTTTACCAGTTATCCGCTTTTGCGGTCGGACTGGGTTTCCCTACAGTCCATAACCGGCACACTCGTCGGGCTGCAAAACTGGCAGAAAAACCTCTGTGAAAAGAGGTGCCTGCCTGAAAAACCCTGGTAAGTTAAAAAAAAGGAACATACCTTCTAGGTTCAACTTACCGCTGGCAGGAGAGCTGCCCTGCCAGCCTAGTGCTTGCGCCAGTGCGGCTGACGTACTGGTGCGCATGCGGCCTGGCGGGTCTTCACGGAATCACTCACGTGACTCCGAAGTAAAATTTAACACAAACATCCATCACAGCATTCTTCACTGTGGTGGAAGGTACAAAGTACAGTCAGTCCTTTTCCATTGTTCACCCTTGGTCGGGGCCATAAACCTCCACAGTTTATTCAGTCGTTCAGTCTCTCTTCACCATAACACGGCCATTCAATGGTTCAACAGCATTTCTTTTGCTCTTCCCATTCCTCCTCCTTCTTTGCTGCTTAAAATGTTGGTTTTCCAATTTTTCCCTGTTCTGTTCAACGGTCATTAACCTGAAACGCTGACACCGTGTGCCACTCTGCAACGTCTGAAGATTTAACCTATTGATAATTTCCAGCATTATCTGATGTTGCTACACCAGTTTGCTGACTCACCTATTAATTCTGACTGCTCCTTAAAACCGCTTCAACAGGGAATCCCAGAATAATATGAAAGGGATTAGTGTTACCGTACATTCGAAAGCCTTCATTTTCATAGTCATAGAATCTATAACAGTCGTTACAGACTTCGTTAAGAAATGTGTGGAGGACTGCATCCCCACCAAAACCTTCCAAGTGTTTCCCAATCAGAAACCTTGGATGAACTTTGAGATCCGCACTCTTCTGAAAACCAGACACCAGGCATTCATGTCTGATGATACAGTGGTCTACAAGAAGTCCAGATACGACCTTGGTAAGGCCATCAAAAAGGCCAAAAGGGACTTCTGCTCCAAGCTGGAGGATGACAGATGTTCGGCAGCTGTGGTGGGGCCTGAATGCAATCACCTCCTACAAGGTGAAACCAGGAGGCAGCTCGAATGTTGGCAAAACATCAGTCCCCTGACAAGCTCAAAGCATTTTACGCATGCTTTGATAGGGAGAATATTGATGTGCCTTCCCGAGCACCCATTCGCTGTGATGGTATTTTCAGTCTCAGACACAGAGGGCGACGTCAGGAAATCCTTCAGAGGGGCGAACTCTTGAAAAGCGCCTGGACCTGATTGGATACCTGGTCGTGTTCTAAAAACCTATGTGGACCAACTGGCTGGAGTTTTTAACGGACATTTTCAACCTGTCACTTCTGAGGTCTGAGGTTCCCACCTGCTTCAAAAGGGCATCAATAATACTCTTTTGACTTTTGACTTTGACTTTGAAAGGGATTAGTGTTGCTGTACATTCAAAAGCCTCCATTTTCATAGTTATAGAATCTATGTCCAAGAAACTCTAAGACCCTCTCATCAGATGGAATCATACAGGCATAGATGGATTTATAATAAAGAATTTAATATTTAGAGGACTCGATACTATAGAGACTAAAATAGTTGACAAGTGCAGAGGGAACAATATCCCGACAGGAGCTGCAGCCTTTTGGATTAATAGTGGTACCAGAGTGAAAATATGTAATTGAATCTCATTAATCCATGGAAGTTAACTAGATTTAGGATGTTATGAAATGGAAATTTGCTTCTATATGCACAAAGATCATGTACAGAAACATTGTGCGGGGATAATGATGTGTATAAATGATGTGTGGGTTCAGCAAGTAAGTTGTTGAGCTTACAAGTGATTATAAGTGATCATGGTTGATCAGACCACGACGTGAATGCCACCTGAACATAAGTCGTGGTCTGATCAACCACGGCTGGGTCACCTGGGTGAGGATGTCTGATGTTCAAAGACCCAAAACACCCAATGACCCCAGGTTACATCACAGATGATGTGTTCAGGAGCATCAATAGATGTATTTTTATCAACCTCAGCCATATGTTGGATGCAGCAGAGCAATGTACGCAGTGGTTCACTTTCTGCTCTTTAGTGTCAGTGTAGTGTGATTCCTCCCTGCATGGCGGCATGTGTGTCATTTACCAGCAAACCTTTCCCTTTGTTTATCGTGATGATTCCCCACAGGCTAAACCAACAGTCAAATCAGGAGGAGCAAAAGAAAGTGAGTGGAAATAAACAAATTAACCATATCGAAGCCAGACATAAAAAGCTGGAGTAACGGCAGGGTCTGGCAGCATCCCTGGAGAAAAGGAATTGGTGACGTTTCTGGTTGAGACCAGAGTAATCACATCGACAGCTCCATAAATGATACCCACAGCACAGTCTGCTGTTAAATACTCCAGCTCCCTCTATTCTTTCTCTTGTGATGTAACGCTGGATTAACTCTCCTCTTCAGATCTGTGTACTGGCGTGGAGCTCCAAACTCCAGAACATCAAGAGTGAGAGGCAATGAGGCATGTATTTTGTTATAGTGTAACAACATGAGACAATAGTAGTCAATGAGCCCCTCAAGCCTACCTTGCCTTTTACTGTGATCAAGTCCAGGGGCGACACGACGGTGCAGTGGTAGAGTTGCTGCCTTACAGCACCAGACACCTGGGTGCTGTCTGGATGCTCTGGTTTGGTTTAGTTTAGTTTAGCTTAGTTTAGTTTAGTTTAGTTATTGTTTCCTCCCACACTCGAAAGACATACAGGTTTGTAGGTTAATTGGATTTGGTAAAAATGGTAAATTGTCCCAAGTGTGTGGGATAGTGTAGGATCGCTGGTCGTCGCGAACTCGGTGGGCCAAAGAACCTGTTTTTCATAAGGAGGTCATAAAGTCATAAGGGATTGGAGTATAGGCCATTTGGCCCATCAAGTCTACTCCGCCATTCAATCGTGGCTGATCTATCTCTCCCTCCTAACCCCATTCTCCTGCCTTCTCCCTATAACCTGGGACACCTGTACTAATCTAGAATCTACTGTATCTATCTCTGCCTTAAAAAATCCACTGACTTGGCAAAGAATTCCACAGATTCACTACCCTCTGACTAAAGAAATTGATTCTCATCTCCATCCCAAAAGAACGTCCTTTAATTCTGTACTGTTCTGTTTCTGTGCTGTCTTTCTAAACTAAACTAAACTAAACTAAACTAAACTAAACTGAGTTCTTCTCTTCCAGATTTTTAGATGGATGAATCAAGAACATATGGCAGCAGAGTGGGAAGGTGGAGGGTGTCGGAAACTAGCCTGACCTTATCCTGTAGATCAGCTCAGGGCACCTTTACCTGCACCTGATTTAAATGCTCTAGATAAAGACAGCTGGAAATATTACAGTTGGATGAGTGGGGCCAAGGGAAATTAACTTAAATCATTAAACAGTTACAGCCAAAACAAATCATGGAAAGATGCACTTTTGCTCAAAAGAGTGATAAACATTTTGTGCCAATCTGCTGGGAGGCTGTTGAGATAATAGTGGTGGGGATTTTTAAATCACAGTGCGGAGGGGAGGTGGAGCATTGGGACAAATAACCTTACCTCAAGGGAAAAAATAATCCCTTTTGTTTCCATTCTCATTCCAAGACACTGTCTCGTCCTCCAACTTTTCCAAAGGATCAACTGCAGGCAAACAGGATTGATCGCGAATTCTACTACCACTTGACATGCCATAATCTGTGGTCCCTTTGGGACCACTTTCTCCCAGCATGTTCATGTTGGTCCCTGCTCCCCGGCACTTTGTTATGACCTGTGCAGTATATATGTAGCTGCAAAACTGCCTCTGAAACTTGAGAACTTAACTTTGAGATGGTAGGATGAGATGGTGGGGAACTGAGTAGTTAGAAAAGGATCAGAGAGTCTGCTGTCCTACAGGAAATAATTTGATAGTGACAGGATAAAAACTTGGAGTCATTCAGCATGGAAACTGGCGCTTTGACCTACTGATTCCATATTGATCATCAACCACTTGGTGGCACGGTGGCACAGCGGTAGAGAGTTGTCTAGCAGAGCCAGAGTCCTGGGTTTGAATGTGACTACGGGTACTGTCTGTACGGAATTTGTATGGTCTTCCCATGACTGTGTGGGTTTTCCCTGAGTGCTCTTGTTTCCTCCCACATTCCAAAGAAGTACAGGTTTGTAGGTTAATTGGATTTGGTGAAGATTGTAAATTGTCCGTAGTGTGTAGGAAAGTGCTAGTGTATGGTGATCGCTGGTCGGCACGGACTCAATGGGCCGAAGGGTCTACGCATTGTTTCTTTAAACTAGTTGTTTAATTTCTTTTATTAGAAGTAATCGATTTACAATATTGTAAACAGCTTTACAAACATCAACTTAATTCCAATTTTTTTTTTAAATAACCCATTGAAAGTTATTATCTTCTATTTTTTAGGAAAAAAAGATAGAGATAGAGTAGTTTTAAATCGATAAGAGAGTGATTAAATAATAATTTAATTATATAAAAGAGAAAAAGAAAATAGAAAAAGGAAATGAGGTTAACAGAAAATGAAAAAATATTAAATATATATATAAATGAAAAACAACCAAATATGTTTTATCTAAAACTATTACAAATAATAGTATCAATGAAGACATGCTTATTAATCCTAGTATAAGAATATGTTATTCTCATCAAGTCCCGCAGGGTACCCGTCAAGCTGTGTTGTCAAGAGCAGCTACTTCTCTAGGTACTGTATATATGGAGACCATATTTGTTCAAAAGAGTTATATTTGTCCAGTAGGACAAATCTGATTCTTTCTAATTGTAACGTCTCCAACATTTCTGCCGCCCACATTTTAATTGTGGGGGTTAAAGTTCCCTTCCAAAATTTCAATATTAATTTTTTCCCTATTATCAAACAGTAATCAAAGAAATTTATTTGATTTACTGTAAGGACCGAGTTTGAATCCAAAATTCCAAGTATTAATATCTTTGGGTCTGGATCCAATCTAATTTTAAGAACCTCAGAGATAACCTTAAAAATTTCTGTCCAGTAATGATTCAATTTGGAACATGTAGCAAAACTGTGTGTTAAATTTGCTTCTAAATTCTTACATTTATCACAAATTGCAGAGAGATTGGGAAAGATACTATTTAATTTAGTTTTTGAGTAATGTAATCTATATAATACTTTAAATTGTATCAATGTATGTCTGGCATTTAACGAACACCGATGTATTTACTGTAAACTTTCTTCCCAGATTTATTTTGTTATGGATAACCCAATTTCTTTTTCCCATGCTTGCCGATATGTTTCAGTTGTTGGTTTCTCCTTATCCAAAATTATGTTATATATATATATATGCTATTAATTTTTCTGTATTTGGATGTAAATTAAACACATCATCTAATAATCCTGGTACTTTATTTTTGTAATCTTGTGTGTTGGATTTTATATAATCTCTAATTTGTAAGTACCTAAACAAATGTTGCGGAGACAGTCCGTAAATATCTTGTAACTCTTGAAATAAAAGAAATTTTCCTTTTCTATAAAGGTGTTCTATCCTTTTAATTCCTAAATCATCCCAATGTCTAAACCCTCCATCCAATATAGAGGGTTTAAATAATGGGTTATTCGTTATTGGTAGTCTGAGTGAAAGATTATCTAATTGTAAAGTCTTAACTATTTGTTTCCAAATACGTCTATTATTATAAATTATAGGGTTATCCCTATACATTTTTTTTTGTACTTCCTTTGGAGCAAAGAGAATCGAGCCTACCTTATAAGGTAAACAATCTTCCTTTTCCATCTTTAACCACATTGGTTCCTGATCCACATTTACCCACCAAAAATTCATATTCTTAATCTGAACTGCCCAGAAGTAATATAAAAAATTTGGAAGTGCTAATCCTCCATTTATCTTAGATTTACATAAATGTTTTTTACTTATTCTATGATTTTTATAATCCCAAATAAAACTATAAATAATATTATCTATTTTTTTTTTTAAAGTCTTTGGGAGAAAAAAAGGAATAGCCTGAAACAAATATAATAATTGTGGTAAAAACACCATCTTTATAGCATTTATTCTACCAATCAGGAAGTGTTTTCCAATACAGAATATTTTTTTTAAGTTTATCTAATAATAGAGGGTAATTAGATTTAATTAGCGAATTATAAGATTTAGTTACATTAATTCCTAAATATTTAAATTTGTCTTTAACTAATTTTAATGGATATTGTTGTAATATGTTTAAATTAATTCCTGTTATAGGCATAATATCACTTTTGTTCCAATTAATCCTAAATCCTGAAAATGTACCAAATTTAGTTATAACATTAAACAGCTTTGGTATACTAATTTCCGGTTTTGTAATATAAATCAACACGTCATCTGCATATAAAGATATTTTGTTGGTTGTAGTGTCGGTATTATAGCCATAGATTTCAGGTTCAGATCTGATTCTTTCCGCCAAAGGCTCTATCATCAAAGCGAATAGTAAAGGCGATAATGGACATCCCTGTCTACATCCCCTAAAGAGTTTAAATTTAGCTGATAACATTTGATTAATTAAGATTCTTGCTGTTGGATTCGAATATAGAATTCTTATCCATTTACAGAATCTATCCCCCAATTGATACTTTTCCATTATATTAAATAAATATAACCATTCCACCTGATCGAATGCTTTTTCCGCATCTAGCGATATAACTGCTAGTTCCCCATCCCGTACTTTTTTTGAATATATAATATTAAACAAGCGTCTCAGATTATGGGATGAATAGCGTTTTGGAATAAAACCTGTTTGATCATGATGTATTAATTTAGAAATCACTAAACTTAATCTCTGAGATAAAACTTTAGTTAATATTTTTTGGTCTGTATTTAGAAGTGTGATCGCTCTATAAGATCCTGGATCTTCCAAATCCTTATCTACCTTAGGTATGAGTGTAATTGTGGATTCGTTTAAAGAATCTGGTAATTTGCCTTGTTCATATGCATATCTATATACTGTATATAGTCTTGGGGAAATCAAGTCTTGAAATTTTTTATAAAATTCGGCACTCAGGCCATCAGGGCCCGCTGCTTTTCCATTCTTTAACAAACTAATTGATTCTTCAATATCTTTTACTGTTATTTCAGCGTTTAACAAATGTCTACCTTCCTGATCTAGATTGTTAATTTGACACTCTTGTAGAAATGTATCCATACCAACTGTTTGGCCTGTTACCTTAGATGAATAAAGATTTTGATAGTATTGTAAAAATCTGTCATTAATATCTTTTGGTATCGTCAATATATTTCCATCCGTAGATCTAATTCTATGTATCAATTTTTCATCTTCTGATTTTCTAAGCTGTCGTGCTAACAGTTCTTGTGGTTTGTCACCAAACTCAAAGTACACTTGCTTGGTTGGTTGAAATAGTTTAATGACTTGGTTAGAATATATTTTATTAAGTCTATATTTTGCTATTGCAATTTTATTACTTAGCTCTTTAGAAGGGTGTTTTATGTTTTCACTGTCTAGTTGTTTTATCTCATTTTCTAACTTTTGTTCCATCTTTCTATTTTCTTTATTAAAATGAGCCTGTGCTGATATTATTGCACCACGCATAAACGCTTTAAATGTGTCCCAAAGTAATGCTGATGAAACCTCAGGTTTGTCATTAGTTTCAAAAAATAATTTAATCTGTTCCATTACGTGTTTACAACAGTCTTTATCCTTTAATATCTGGGGATTAAATCTCCAAGTAGTCGTTTTATTAAGTATATCTTTTAGTTTTATCTTGAATGTTAGTGGCGCATGATCTGAAATAATAATATTATGATATTTTGCGTCATATGTAAAAGGTAGTAATTTTGAATCTACTAAAAAATAATCTATCCTGGAGTAGGTTCCATATACAGGCGAAAAAAACGAGTATTCTCGTCCGGATGGATTATCTAGCCTCCAAATATCTTTAACATTCGATGCACTTATAAAAGAATTTATAAGTTTACTTGAATTAGAGGTAGCTTTCCTTTTTGTAGAAGACCTGTCTAGGTAGCTATCTAAGGTGCAATTAAAATCACCCCCAATAATTAAATTATATTGAGTGGAAATAGGAATATTATTAAATATTTTCTTAAAAAATAATGGATTATCAAAATTAGGGGCGTATATATTCACCAAAATTACTTTCTGTGAATATAATTCCCCTGTAATTATTACATATCTACCCTCTTTATCCTCTATTATAGAAGTTTGTTTAAAGGGTATACCTTTCCGAATAATTATTGCGACTCCTCGAGATTTGTGTATAAATGAAGAGTGATATACCTTAGAAATCCATTTTGTTGTTAATCTATGTTGAGCATCTCTTTTAAGGTGCGTCTCTTGGAGGAAGATCACGTCTGATTTCAATCTGTTCAACAGTGCTAGCACCTTTCCCCTTTTAATTGGTTCGTTAATTCCCTTAACATTCCAACTACAGAAGGTAATTCCACCCCCCACAGTCTTCACATTCATGTCTTGCATTTTACTGTTAGGGTGGTTTTTTTTGGAGTAGCCTTCTCGACCCCTCCAGCCTAGCGGTATACCCAAACGCCAACCCGATGAGAATTTCTATCCACAGTAATCCATATACATATCTTCTTAAAGCAATTATACAATATCGCTTATAACTACATTCATATAACATATAACACAAAATCAAATATTTAATATATAAGAAAAAATACAGAGTGTAATTAAAAAGAGAAAAAAGGGTGTTAACAGGGTGCCCAGAAAAAAAAGAAACTACACTGATATATTGTGTAGTGTGTATTAGTGAAAGCCACACTAGCGTGGCTATTAATCTAGTGACTTCCGTTTTTTTAAAAAAAGATGTTAATTATTCCAGCTCCTGTCTATAATGCTGTGTCTATTGGGGTGGGGTACTAACTTTAAGTACTTAGTAATTATTTCTATTATTCATATTACTAATTACTAATTGCTAGTTATTACTTTCTATTATAATTAATATTATAATAAGTAATACTATATTAGGGGGACAATTGAATTTTACTAATTAATACCAAACTATAACAACATGTCCATTATTGCCCCTCTTTCTTGATGAATAATTCATAACCGCAGGTCGATGTTAAAAGTTCATTCTTCTTCTCCTTCTTCTCCTTCCTCGCTTGCTTCTTCTTCTGCTTCCTCTTCTGCCTCCTTCTGTATGTTTCGAGCGAATTCCAGTGCTTTGGTATGCTTAACAAAGCGGTATTCCTTGTTGTCATAGGTCACTCTCAGTGTTGCTGGGTACAACAAACCATATCTGAGATCCTTTATATCCTTCATATTCCGAAGAATACCTCTTGTTTCTGTAAATAAAGATCTTCTCTTAGCCACTTCCGCCGGGTAATCTCTGAAGATGCTGATGTTATCTCCTTCGTATTTCAAATTCCTCTTTCTTATTATTATCTTCATCACTTCTTCAAAATCATGATCGTGGGCCACCTTTACAATTATTTGTCTTGGCGGTGCACCTTTCCCAGGGACCCGTCTTAAAGCCCTGTGAGCTCGGCCCAACAGGGGTTCTTGATCCAAATCCAGAATGTCCTTTAGGAGTTTTGCAGCAAATTTTCGCGGGTCTTGATTTCCTTCCCGCCCCTCGGTCACTCCTACGATACGTAAATTCTTACGTCTTTGTCGTCCCTCCAGATCAATACATTTCTCATTTATTTTATGTAGTAGCTCTGAGAGACGTTTATTCTCGTTTTGTAGCTTCTCATTTTCCTTGGCACTTGTTACAGCAAAGTTGGTCAATTCTTTAATTGCATCATTGTGCTGGTCAAGTAAAATTGAGATAGGATCAATCTTCGCATCCAGCATTTGTTCCGTCTCAGCAATCTTGTCATTTACCTCAGCCATCCGGTTTTGAAACTCAGCATCCGCCTTTATTTTCCACTCATTCATCATAATCTTTACCGTTTCTGTAGCTTCTTTTTTTAGTTCTTCTTTAATTCTCTCTTGAGTCTCCTGGATATCCGTTCTTAGCAGTTTTATTTCATCTTTATATTCCTTCTTCAAATCTTTCATTTCTTTCATCAGTTTCTTCATTTCACCAAGCAGAGAATTTTTAAGTTCTTCCATTTCACTTTTTCTTTGTGAAATCTCTTCCTGGGAGGCAGCCAAACTCAAGCCCGAGGCTTTGAGGCCTGCCTCCCTTCTAGGTCCTTTTTTTGTCGGTGGGGGGGGGGGAGGAGGAATGCATTTTGAATTTCTTACCGAAGTCGCGCGCCTGATGACGTCACGATGCTTGCAATCGCACCGGAAAAGTTTAGAATCGCTTTCCTGCGGTAAGTACTGTTAGTAGCCTCCTTTAACCCCCGATTTTTTTCAGATTTTCTGCGGAGCTGATCTGGCGCTGTTCTCTCTCAGAACATGGCGCCACCGGAAGTCTGTTTCTTTAAACTAAACTAAACTAAACTGTCAGTTACACTAATCTTACGCCAATCCAGAACATGACACATCTTGCATGCAGGTCAGTAGGCTTTGCTGTACAATTGCTAATGGTATGTAGTAATGTTACAAAATTTTGAGATTTTAAAAATCAAGTCTGCAATTTATCCCATCAGATAAAGCATAACAAGAAGTTTAATTTGACAGCTAATTCACTTTCATATCTTCAGTATTAAAAAAGTTATGGCCATTTTCATACTCTGAAATTAGCATATTGTTCCCTATTGCTTTTCCATTGACTTAACTCAAAAGCTGTGATCGAGGCCAGTCAAAAGCCCATAACTTTCTTAAAAATTAAGAGAACTGAATGAAATGTTCATTTATTGTAGGTTGAAGCATTCTGAAACAAATATGAAACAATCTTACTTGGATGACCTGAAATTAAAGCATATAATTTGTTAGTTACCTAATTGTAGCTAATTACAAAATTAAATTATTGGATCTAAACATCTATCCATTTCTTAAGAAAAGGGTAACTTTTTTAAATAGCCGAAGTGTTTAAATAACATTCACACAAGATTTCACAATATAACATGATTTTTAAATGTCATTGTCATTAATTTATAGGCCAAATGGAAAGAATTTAGTGTTTAATTCCCGTAATTTTATGGCCATTTAAATCATCTTGCGAGTGAGATTTTGTGGAACGCGATAATTTGCGGTTGCGGTGAATTTAAACCCCATATCGGCAGGAAAAACACTGCCGGTTCATATATTTACATAATCACATTTTTGCCGATGAAATGTTGATTAAAGTAATCCTAAGTAGCAAGTTTATATGTAAAATAAACGACTTACAGCGACTTACGTATGTTTTGTCCCGTACGTGAGATCCATCCCGTTGGTGTTGACGGTGATAGAACTAGATTTTTATTTAACTCCAGCACTTAAATTGTCCCGCTATTTTTTTTAAAATTCCGAAATTCCTCACGGCAGTCGAAACGATTATTCAGCATCAGGAAGTAGCCCGCGAAAATATATCTCGGGCAGGCAAGAGAAAACGGCATTTTAATCCCGGCCCCCCCCCCCCCCCCCCTCCCCTCAAAGGCGCCAAAGTCGCACACACGGCCAGTGGCAGAACTGCAGCGCCGCTGAAGGTAAGTATTGTAACATACCTATGGTATGGTGATACTCTACTGGACTGTGTGTAAGAAAAGAAATTCACTGTGCGTTTGCACGTCGCACATGTGACAATAAAGCACCATTGGAACATTGAACCTCCTCCCACCATAGGGCCGAGCACTGCACAACTTGTCTACAACCACCTCTGAGACCCTCCAAAGCCTCTGCCTCGCACCAACTTAATGCATTTCGTTGTCTAATGCATTTCGTTGTCTCTGTACTGTACACTGACAATGACAATTAAATTGAATCTGAACTCACCAAAAGTTCAATAGCTTTAGCAAAACAATCAGTCAAAGAGTCAAAAATTGTCCCTAGTGTTAATGTGCAGGGATTGCTGGTCGGCGCAGACCTAATGGGCCGAAGGGCCTGTTTCCGCACTGTATCTCTAAACTAAACTAAACTCATTTTAACCACATCACTGGGCCACCTACATAGAACCCATCAACTCCACTCTCAAACTCCACCTAGAAAATGATGCATTGCAAGACAGAGACAACCAACCCACCTCTTTTATCCTCATCCCCTTCCTCCCACCACCACCACCCTCATACCATATGACTAGGACTAATCACTTCTCATTGACTGACATACTGTTCATCGCCATCACTGATTCAGAGGCTCACTGCATGGCAGAACTCTGCTAGTCTTTAGTACAGGGGGAGTTTGGTAGCATTGGATCACAACCTTATTTGGCCGCGATGCATAATCCTGCCTGGGATTTCAGCTGAGGAGCTGAGCCAGAAATAGACAGGAGCTTCACTAATTTATTGAACCGTGCCAGGAATGCCGTCATTTCGACATCCGTGCCAGTTTTATTCCAGGTTTGCACTTTTTCAAACTTTCCCTCATGTGTTACAGGAGATGTGAAGGGGCAGCCAAACGGGTTGTTGACGATGATTAACTCGTTCTGGGTTTTATTTCTTGTTCAGGCCAGCACCGTGAAAGAGAAAAAATAATCCATTATTTCCCCAGAATATAGCATGCCTTCATGGCTGCTTATCGCCAACAAATTACTTTTGAACAAACTGCTGGCAAAACACAGCGGTTCAAGCAGCATCTGTCCTGACGCAGGATCTTGACCTGAAACAGCGACCATTTCTTGCCTTCACAAAAACTGCCCGACCCACTGAGTTCTTCCAGCAGGTTTTTGCTCCAGTAGCCAAGCATCCCCTGTATTGACAGAAGTTGCATAGAAAATAGGTGCATTTCGAATAGAAAATTTGGCCCTTCGAGCCAGCACTGCCATTCAATATGATCATTGCTGATCATCCAAAATCAGTACCCCGCTTCTGCTTTCTCCCCATATCTATTGATTCTGTTAGCCCTAAGAGCTATATCTAACTCTCCCTGTGACTGTGAAGAGGTAAATTATGATGCCAAGCAGATGCACTCTCTTTGGAGTGAGGGTTGATCATATTGAGGCATACAAGATCCTGATGGGGCATGACAGGGTAGATGTGGACATGCTTCCCCTAGTTGTAAGGTGATGATTGATGGGATATGGCTACAAAATAAGGAAGTTGGCATCTCGGTGTGAAGGAAGTTCTCATAGAAGGTGAGTATTTCTGGAACTCTCTTTCCCTGGAAGTTGTGGAGGCTGAATCATTGCGGATATTGAAGATGGAAATAAATACCTCTTTCAAGGGTCAAGAAATTGAGGCCGGTGGGGAAGTGGTGCAGATGAGGAATTGAGGCCTGAGACAGATCAGCCATGGTAATTTTGAATTGTGGGGCAGGACCAACACCTGTTCCTAGTTGGCCAACACCTGCTCCTATTTTCCTGTGTTCTAATGTTAAAGCCCTTGGTTTGAAAGCAATCGAGTCCACATTGTAACTAATGTACCCGTTGAGTATCACTTATTATATGTGTGAGCTGATTGAAACATAAGGATGAGGAAGATGGGATGTTGTAGACCTGGCACGTCTACCATTAACAAAAAACAAACTGAGCAGGAACAGCAGATCAAGCAGTCACTGTGGAGCCAAAGGGAAGTTTGATACAGATCCTGATGCATCATCCCTCGGCCTCCTTATCTGCTGCATGACCCAAGAGATCTTCAACTTGGTTTCCCTCAATATTCCAATTACTGCAGTCTTTTGACTGCCATTAATCTGCCTGGATGTTAGACATGGATGAGTAGAACGCACAGCAGGAAGGAAGTAACAATGCCATGGCACACTTTGACACACTAATCTGAAACCAGACCCTACATAAGCTTGATTGAGGTTACAAATATCTGCTCTGGTTTATTTACACTTGACATTTTCCAGTTCAAACTCATTCCAAGCTGACAAAAGCACAAGGAAACCAGCCAAGGAATAGTGTACTCATGTGTGAAGCAGGTAAATGAAGCACAGTTTGCCAATTCCTTCACTTCAGAAAAAGGGGCATATATTTTATTTTCCCTTTGGAAGGATCTTTCAACATCTGGTGGATGTGGCCTGCACAAAATAATGGAGGTTTCTTTTTTTTTCACTTACATTTTTATTGATTTTTAAGAGATATTTTCAAAACAGTGCAGCACCATCACCATAAATAAAACAAAGTAAGAAAAATAGCAATCAAAATATGAAAATAAGTAGATGGGGGGAAAAAAGGAAAAAAAGGAAGTAAATACATTGAAAAAATGGAATAAGACCGTGCGGTTCACTTACCAAATTAAAAAAAGAAAAAAACATTACATTGATTAGTTATCTGGAGATAATTCAACATTCATACCACGTACCATATATTACGCAATCTTCCCATATCTAGCTCGGCATTTATCTAATTGGTGTCATGGCTCAAATAAACAGTCCATTTTTCCCAGATCTTCTCAAATGAATTCTCCTTGACTCTCAAGGAATATGTAAATCTCTCCACATTAAAGATGTCTCGCACAATTTCTAACCACTGTTCCTGTTTTGGACTTTTTTCATTAAGCCACTGCCTGGTAATGGCCTTCTCACTTGCTGCAAACAAAGCATTAATCAAATATGTATCTTCTGTTTTTACACTATCTTTAATACGCCCCAGATACATCACAGGGCAGGTATTTGGGATTTTATAACCCGAGATATTATTTACAGCTGCATTAACATTTTCTCAGTATGGCCTTATCTTTGCACAATTACAGAAAATATGCGAGTGGTCTGCCTCCGTACTCCCACACAGCCTCCAACAGTGTTGCTGGACAGCAAGTTGTCTGCTTTTTATTTTGGGTGTTATAAAAAAGCGAGATAGATTCTTCCAGCAAAATTCTCTCCATACTAGTGAGCTTGTGGATGAACATTGTGTTTCACACATTTGATACCATTCTTCTTCTGTTATTTGAATCTTTAATTCTGCTTCCCATTTTGTTTTTATGTAGAGCGTTGATTCTCCCCGGCTTTCCACCAGAGCTTGGTAGAAAGCAGAGATGACCCGAAACCCCTTCTGTTTGTATGCATCCACAATCACCTTGATCACATTATTTGAAGTTTCATCTAGTTCTGACCTTATTTCTTTTATAAAGTGGTCTCTTAATTGCAAGTATCTAAAAAAATCTTTGTTTTTTTTCGAGACCATACTTTGACTTTAAATCTTGGAAGCTCATAAACTCGCCATTTTCTGAAACTGTTAAACATTGCCGTTATGCCTTTTTGTGCCCATTCTTTGAATTTTGAATCATACACCCCTGGCTTAAACTTGGAGTCATATGCGAACCACTTCAATGCGTGAACACCCTCTTTTTAATTTGTATTTTTCCACTATAACATTCCATATTTCTAACGTAAATGCTACTATTGGATCCTTAGCGTGTCTCAAAGCCCCTCTCAGATATTTGTCTCCCACCAAAATCTGGGTCTGGTAATCCTGTATCTCCCTTTCCATTTCTTTCCATCGAGATTCATAATCAGGTCT
Source organism: Raja brachyura (assembly GCA_963514005.1). Next base: position 39,331,256 of record OY740787.1, on the reverse strand, counting down.
ACACCAACAAGCCAGAGGTCTGAGGTGAGCTGCATAAAAGTATTTCTTCAGATTTGGTAAAACCATTCCACCCTTGCTTTTCGGCAGTTGAAGTGTTAGTTTTATTCTTGTTTTTTTGCTATTCCAAATGAATCTAGAGATCATTTTATCCCAGGCTATGAATTTATCTCGGGGAACATTAATTGGGAGAGATTGGAATAAATATAGTAGTTTAGGTAGGATATTCATTTTTACCGTTTGTATTCTGGTACTGAAGTCTAGAGGAAGGGTCGACCACCTCTCAACATCCTTTTTGATGTTTTCTTCAATTTTGTTATAATTGTTGGAAAGTGTTTTGGTTATAGTTACACCAAGATACTGCATCGTTTTATAATTCCATTTCAAATGGAGGATTCTTGAATTGTAAAGGCATCTGTCTTTCAGTGTTCAAACTGAGCATGAAGGGTGAGAAACAGTATTCCAAGGTTGTAGAATAATAGAGATACATCACGGGATAGACCACTCGGTCCACTGTGAACATGGCAACCATCAACCACCCATTCACATTAATTCAATTTTATTCTCCCCTCATTCCATTCTCATTCCCCCAGATTCGACCGTCCACCCACACACAGTAGGGGAAATTATCAATGGCCAATTAACCCACCAACCCGCACATCTTTAGCACGTGGAAGGAAACCAGAGCATCATGCAGGAAACCCACAAGGTCACAGAGACAATATGGAAATTCCACACAGATCTCGAAGATTAAGATTGAACCCACATTTCTTGCGATGTGAGGTAAGGTTTCAAAATGCATTACCACTAATGAATGACAAACAATCTGAATCAAACTTCGCTGTTTAAATTGTGAGTGTTCTGAATGGAGAAAAGTAGGATAACTGAGCATTTGGCAGAGGCACTCAAAAGTTCAATAGCTTTATCAAAAGAATAGTAAGATTAAATGAGAATTTACCAGTTTGAAGTTTGATCTTTATTTTATGAGGAGTTACGTTGGTGATTACTTGAAGAACCCCACCAGTGCACATGCGCGTCAATCTTCAAAGCAGCAGTATGAAATCACAAATAACAATTATCAATGTAATATAGTAAGATGAGCAACTTGAGAACTACCAGATGACCTTTGTGAGAGAGGGTTGGGTGTGGAGGGCACGTAATCACCAACGTAACGCCTCATAAAATAAAGATCAAACTTCAAACTGGTAAGTTCTCGTTTAATCTTACTATTTTATTTAGGAGTCACGTGAGTGATTCCGTGAAGGGTTCAAATCTTTGTGATTTCATGCTGCAGATTCAAATCCCGGCTTCTCACTGCATTGATTGACTCGGAATGAGAAATAATCAATAATGCATTCATGTTGACATTGCATTTAAATGCAGTAACAAAGTTATTTGAATAACAAAACAACCGTACCTCTCTAACCCAGGGGGATCTTAACAGAATTTAAAATAGTATTGGCAAACAGCCCCGGATCGGCAATCGGCCAATGGTAGAAGTGTTGAAAACCCAACTCATTTGACCACCCGGCGGCTGCCAAAATATGCCTATTTCCGGTGGGCGGCACGACTCTCGTCGCAGCGGCCTCTACAGTCCGTCTGTCTTTTTAAATTTTTTATCTCGTTTGAGTGTAGTCGTGGTTTTTATTTAGCTGGATATGTGTGGGGTGGTGGGGGGTGGGGGGCGTGGGGCGGTGTGGGGGAAACATTTAAAATCTTGTCCCTGTACGGAGGACCCAACCTTTCCTCTGTCGGGTCTCCGTTGCCATTGGGGCCTAGCACCGTGAAGCGGCCTCCAACCGGACCTGGGGCTCCAGTCGCGGAGCCTGCAGTCTACTCACCATCATGGAGCTGGCCGAGTTAGGAACGGGAGGAGATGTGGTGGCGCACTGCTGCTGTCTGACCCTGGAGATTCGGAGGCTCCAGCTGCAGGCCGGTGGACGGTAACACCGGGAGCTTGCGGGTCCCTGGTGGGAGACCGCTTTTCGGAGCTCCCGCAGCGGCAATTTCTCCCGCCCGAGTTGCGGGGTTTAAAATGACCTGGAGCGGGGCCTTACATCGACTGGCACAGCTTTAATGGCCGTGGGACTTGCTAGCGCCTGCCAGGGGCTCTAACATCAATACCCAGAGCGCGGCCTTGCATCGCCCGGCGCGGCCTGAATGGCCGCGGGACTTATTTATCATCGCCTGCTGGGGGCTTTGACTCTGACATCGGGAGGAGAATGGGGAGTGTAGGGGAGTGATAAGACTTTGCCTTCCATCACAGTGAGGAGGAGATTCACTGTGATGGATGTTTATGTAAATTGTGTTGTGTCTTGGTTCCTTTCTTGTTTGTATGACTGCAGAAACTAAATTTCGTTTGAACCTCAATGAGGTTCAAATGACAATAAACGGTATTGTATTGTATTGTATGGGCACATCTATCGCCCTTGCCGCCGACTTTGCTGCTGCCCTAGTGGAATGAGATGTGAAAAACATTAGTGTTAATACCTGCATCAACCAATACTTGTTTCAACCACCTCAAGATAGTCTGAACTGACACTCTCCTATGTGGTTTCTTGTAACTGATAAACAACCCTGTTTCCGTGTTACGTAAGGGCCTTGTAGCTGCAATGTATTGCAGCAAATATGTCTTTACACATAGACATGGATCCGTGGGCTATGCTGAAAACACTATCTTGAACTCTGTCACACCTGGCCTCTTTGTTTGAGGAAGTCATAGTATAGACGTAACATTGTGTGCAGCCACTTCCATTCTGTCTAGCTGTAGTGTCTGCACTCGTTGTGCTGATACCAGTGCCATGAGCATGACCACCGTCATGGTGATTTTGGCCAAAGGCAGAGATGTGACAGGGGTCCACTGATGAAACAGCTTGAAGACCACGCTTACATCCTAGATTGCCATATATCTGGGTTTAGGGGGTCTGGAGTTAAAACTTCCTTTCATCAATCGAGAAACGAGAGGATGAGACCCAATAGGATGTTCGTCTGACCCCATCAATAAGTATGAAGACAAATCACTTCTGGCTCAATTGATCACACTATAACTCAGCCCCCCATCATAGTAGAGTGTTGACAGGAATTCTAGAACATGCGAAATACCTGCTGTACAATAGTCAATATTATTTTGTACACAGAAACTTCCCATTGTTTTACATAAGAAATATACTGCTTTTGAGTACTCATTCTCCAAGCTGCAGTGAGCATGTCCACAGTTCGCCCAGGCAATCCTTGCCCCAGATATGGCTTTCTTAAACCCTCCTTGGTAACTGGTGTGACCTGCTGTCCCCAGTTCCTGGCGGGAACCCCCACATTTGTTTGTGTTCCCAGAGCGCCAACAGTCGGCTTGTTCCTGGTGTAGACCCAGAATCTGCTCTTTTCCTGTAGGGACATCTCCTCTTTACAGGTTTGTTGGTCATCATTGTCTTAATCAAGCCCACAGTTCTCCAAAGAGTAAGTTGGGTGGTTGGACATTGGTGGGCTTGCAGAGCTCTGCAAACTTTGGGTTGATGGTGGGCCAAATTGCACTTTTCCTGAGACAGTTAATTTCAAAGTGTGCGCTGCACAGCAACCCTAATGCCTCTTGATGTGTCCCCGACACATGCCCTCCATCCATCGTTCTAGTAAACGCCATGATTCCCGAGCCCAACAGCTTCAGGATCCTCTGCAGCTTTATTTCTTGGGCACGCATGCCCACGCCCATCCGACCCCATATTATCTGGTTACTGTTGGTGCTTTTTTATTTTTTTTAAATTATTTTTATTTTTCATTTTATTTATTAGAAGTAATGTACATTACAGTAATATAAGCCAAAAATAACATAATACATTTCGTGTACCACTTCTTGTTTTAAACTTTAAAAAGAAGAAAAATAGAGAAAGTTAGATAAGATAGTAAGTGCGTGAAAAAGTGATCAGGAAAAACCCGTAGAAACGTAGAACATGAGAAAGAATTAAAAAAAAACGCAAAAGAAAAGGAATGAGAAAAATAGAAAGAATAAAATATAAGAAAGTAACATAAGATAAAAGGGATGTACCTACTTCATATCTTTACGCACCCCTCACCAGGTCCTTATACCATTTATTTTCAAAGTTATGTTGCACCCTATGCTTGTAATAAGTCGATAAATGGAGACCAAATCTTTTGGAAATGGTCTGATTTGCTTGCTAGTAGGAATCTCATATCTTCACGGTGTAACATTTCCAACATATTTGAAATCAACATTTTTACCGTTGGTGTAGGAGTGTTTTTCCAGAATTTAAGCTTGAGATTTTTTGCCATTATTAAGCCATAATTAAGGAAGCTCTTTTGGAATGAAGTCAGCTCAAAGCTGACTTCCATTGTTGCAAAAATAATCAATTCTGCGTTCGGTTTCAGTTTTATTTTAAATAATTTTGTAAACATTTCAAAGATTGTTGGTACTTTTAACAAGACACAGTTCCTTGGGGTCTCATGCTTTTTAGTGATCTCATCCATGGTAAGTTACTGGAGCTAATGGGACACCATGTAATTGATTGTGGAGACCAGCTCTTCTCTCAGCGGCTCTCCTGACTCTGACGGGACAGCGAATCGTGCTGCCAGAGATGGAACATCAGGCAGCTCCCGTTCTTCACTTGGCTCAACCTCACCGTCAGAGTCGGGTCAGAACTCAGCTGACCCACGCGCATCATCAATGAGGGTGCTATCAAGCAGCCCTCTACTAGGTGCTGCTGGCGCCTTTTGTTCAGGGTAGCGCTAATACTCCTGCTCGAAATGCCCTGCTGGAGCACTCTGTGCAACAGATGCTCCATTTGGGATAGCCGTTCAAAAATGCTATCCAGCCCCGGAGAGGAATCTTCCCCCGATTCCGTGGGCCTGGCAGACTGGTGTGTTGCCTTGCGCCCGACTGGTACTTTGTAGCACCAAGTCTGCAGTCGCCCCACTTTCTGCCGGCGACTGTGCAGGGGTACGAGGCAGCCGTTCACAGCCCATACTCCTGCGGCTATCTACAGCTCCGGCTCGCCTCTTCCCCTTTCCTGTTTTGTCCATGGCTCTACTAGGAAAGAAACATCACCACAGAAAACGGATTCTTACTCCAGCCTATTTTTTAATTTTGGCAACCCTTTACTAGGTGGCACCTCAGGCATGTGTGCATGAATTTTACCACTATCTCGACCATTGTTGTGCACCAAGTGGGAGGAATGGCAACCCTAGAACCAGGTGTTGCTTCAGGCACATGTGCGTCCTCCTGTAGCACTCTCTCGATCACTCCGACCTTTGAGTGGGAGGAGTTTTGCAACCCTGTACTAGGTGTTGCTGCCTGACATGCCTTAAGATGGAGCGTTGTTGGATTGCGACGAGACGCAACTTGTCTGACATTGATACTCCAGGCTTGGCACTCACTCTGAGTTGGGGTTGTCAGGTCGCTGCCTACAGCAGCTGCCAGGACTAGCCATGCAAATCGATGCTCTGCTGGTATCCTCTTTCCTCAATCAGGCTGCACGTGCTAGCGACTCCAAGTCGTGCTCTTTCCCAATGCCAACGGCATCTATAGGGAAGAATTGGAGCGCCTCTGGCCCCCGTACAACAGACATAGTGGGAAAACTTAACAGTTATTTGTCATAGGCAAAGACATTTATGTGAATGAAAGCGCACATGCCATTTAAATCTGGGGTTTATTTACTTTTAATATGAATAATCTGGCGTCTTGGGGAAGAAACGTGCCCCGTCCCTTTAATGAGCAGAGTTACTATGACGCCGCATGGTGTAACTCCCACAGGTGACTGATAATACAGCTCAACAAGGCTTCCCATTTCCTAATATTGGAGTGAATGATAATCATCTGTCTCAGTATGATAGTCACAACGTGACCTAGTGGCAACTAAAATGTCCACCCTTTTGAACGCTTCCAAATTTGCGTGTCATCCTTGCGCAGGCCTATTCTAGCCTTCTGTGTATCATTCCAATTTTAGTATATGTGCTGCGAAAGTGAGTACTGCATGACTGCAGTGCTCACATGTGCTGCGAAAGCGAGTTCTGCCCGTGACTCAACCAGCAAAACCCACCGGCCGCCTGCTACTGCATTTCCGCGATCCGAAGCTGGCATCACCGTGGACAACAATTTCCCCGTGGTTCACCGGGTTTTGCTCAATGCGATATCCAGCAGGAACCTGAGAAAAGAGATTCCTGCACAGACAACCTGAAAAGTAAGTTAAACTTACCTGCAGGATTTTTCAAACTTACTGCTGGAGGAGCTCTGTTCCTCGCAGCCTCCGTCGGCTGACGTCATGGACACGCATGCGCACTGGCGGGGTTCTTCACGGAATCACTCACATGACTCCGAAGTAAGATCACAGTCAAAGAGTCGTAGAGCAAAACAATACAGAAACAGCCCTCGTGACCCAGATCATCCATGTCTACCATGTTGCCTAACTGAACATGTCCCACCAGCTTTCCCGTGGCCCATATCCTCCCAAACCGTTCTCATCCATATACGTGATCATGTCTTTTAGATATCATAATTGTTCCTGCCTCCATCACCTCCTCTGGCATCTCGTTCCATGTACGCACATGAAAAGATACGATCCATACACTGTATTGAAATGTGTCCCCTCAGGTCTCTTTTAATTCTTTCCCCTCTCACCTCAAATCTATGCCCTCTAGTTTTAATCCTCCCTATCCTAGGTCAACAAATACACAATCGAATTACTACAGGTGTATGGTGGAGAGCATACTGACTGGTTGTATCACAGGTATAACTTGAACGGCCAAGAACAAAATAAGCTGCAGTAAGTTGTGTACATTGCCCAGTCCATCATGGGTCTGGTCCTCCCCACCATTGAACATTATTTTAGTAACCAAGAAGCTTGATGAGGGCAGTGCCATAGACATAGTCTATATAGACTTACAGCAAGGCCTTTGATAAGGTTCTGCATGGGAGGCTGCTCTGGAAGGTTAGATTGCATGCAATCCAGCGAGAGTTAGCTGGTCCCATCGAAATTACTAAATTCTTAAAGGGTTCAGCAGGATATGTGCAGAGATTTAATTTCCCTGACTGAGGAGAATAGAACCAGATGACAACATTTGAGAGTAAGGGTAGGCTATTTAGGATTCAAATGAGGAGAAATTGCTTCACTCAATGTTTGGAGAGGAGTTTTCCATTATGGAGGGTTGTGCAGGTTGAGTTATTGTGTTCATTCAAAACAGCGACAAATTAGTTCCACAAAGCACAGCCTGGCCTGAAGAAGAGCATCAAGGTTGACCACAGATAGAATGTTCAATTGAACAGATATCTTCCTGGAGACCATGTTTACTGACTGTGAACCTGACTCATGCCCTTCTGTGGCCCTGGCATACAGATGACCAGCACAGATGTGACCAATAGTCAGTCTTCTGTCCAACATAGCTACAATTAAAATAAGAATTGAAGGCCCAGCATATTAGAGTGCTCCTATTATACAATTGTGCCATACAGTAGAAACAAACATGGACCAGTCAAATAGGAAGCAACTGAGTTACCTCAAAAAGGCAGGGGTTGTTGATAAGTCACTTTAAACAACTTAGGATTCATTCAACAGACCGTCACTAATTCCTTGCATCAACAATCCTCTCGGCATCATTGTTGTGTTCTCAACAAATGCAACTGCTGTGAATTTTCTCAACACAGTACTGCTGTGGAGGGCTGGAAAACACCATCACACACCGCTGCATATTGATGGTGCTGCTGTGGAGAGGGTCAGCAGTGTGAAGTTCCTGGGACTTCACCTGGCGGACAACCTGACCTCTACGACCAACACCACAGCAGTCATCAAACAAGCACCGCAGCGGCTCCACCCTCTCTGGAGACTAAGAAAAGCAGGTCTCCCTACTGTTCACCTAATGACCTTCTACAGGTGCATCATCGAGAATATATTGACCTACGGCATCACTTCCTGGTTTGGGAGCTGCAAGGCTTATGAAGAAAAACAACTTAACAGGATAGTGAAGACAGCCAGTAGGATCATTGGTGCCCCACTCCCTTTCCTGTTGGCGATCTATCAGAAGCGTAGCATCCATAAAACCATCTCCATTATTAAGAACTCACATCACCCATCACATAACATCTTCTCCATTCTCCATCTGGGAAGACGTACAGGAGCATCAGCTGCAAAACCAGCAGGATGCCACACAGCTGTTTTCCACATGCAATAAGACTGGTTAACGAACTGTGTCCCCTCCCCATACATCATACACCAATTCATCTAACCTCGCCCATACGTTGACAGCTAGGCACCTGTCAAAGCATGCCACTGTTCGGTCTGAATGTTTGTTTTTTAGTTCAAATATTAGGCCTACTTTTAGATATGTTAATTTTAATTTTTTTAAGTTGTATGTATTTATTCTGTTTTTATTAACTGCACTGAAGGGAACTGATTGAGAAACATTTTTTTGTTTCTTCTGTGTATGTAAGTACTCAGTTAAAATGACATTAAAGTAAATACTGAATACTGCTGCACATACCATCTTCATAAAGTGATAGTGCAGCAGAGGTGCTCTAATTACACATGGACAGTACTCAGTTCTGTGTATACTCAGTTCCATATAACAATAGGGAAATAGAGGCAGGGAATCAGCTGGCTCATGTTGGGTCATCAGCTTAGTTATATAAAACATTAGCAGGCCACATTTATATATTGTGTTATCATGTTGCAGTTGTATAAGACGTTGCTGAGGCTGCATTTGTGTTCAGTTTTGGTCACCATGTTATAGAAAAGATGTTGTCAAGCTGGAAAGGGTGCAGAGAAGATTTACAAGGATGATTCCAATACACAAGGGTCTGAGCTATAGGGTGAGGTTGAGCAGGCTAGGACTTTGTTCCTTGGTGCAGGAGGATGAGGGGTGATGTTATCGAAGTGTACTAAATCATGAGAGGAATAGACAGGGTAAATGCGCATAGTCTTTTCCCCAGAGTAGAGGAATCAAGAATCTGAAGACATGGGTTTAAGGTGATGGGGGGAAAGATTTAATAGGAATCTGAGGGGTAACTTTTTACACACAGGATGGTGGGTGTAACTGCCGGAGGAGCAAGTGAAGGCAAGTACTATTGCAATGTTTAAGAAACATTTAGACAAATACAAGAATAGGATAGGTTTAGAGAGATAAGGGCCAAACGCAGGCAGGTGGGATAAGGGTAGGTGGGGTATGTTGGGTGGCGTGGGCAAGTTGGGCTGAAGGGCCTGTTTCCATGCTGTATGACTCGATGATTCTATAATCAAGTCAAGTCATCACTTTTATTTATATAGCACATTTAAAAAGCAGCTCTCGCAAGATGATACTACAGTCTCCTAAGAGTGACGACGGTTTGGCACTTCCTGACTTTAGGCGATACTATTGAGCAGCTAACTTGCAAAAAATCCTGTATTGGATGAATTATGATTGCGACCACCTACCGACCTGGGTACACATGGAAAAGGCGAGTTCACGTCTCCCGTTGTGGTCTGTTCTTTGCTCCAAACTTCCCATTTCTACAACATCTGTGGGTGCAGGCCCAATTGATTCCCTCTCGCTCAAGAATGGGGTCAACTCAGGAAAAACTTTGGTTTACAAGGCCCTTCCATCTTGACCCCACTGCTTAAAAATCACATCTTTAAACCTTCAAGTACAGACTCCGTATTCAAAACCTGGCATAGTAATGGTATCAGTAGTATCAAAAACCTACACAAGGATGGCATTTTTTCATCCTTTGCGGAGCTTTCGTCCATCTACAGCCTCCCAAACTCCCACCTTTTCCGTTTTTTTCCAGATTAGGGATTTTGTGAAGAAGACATTCCCTCACTTCCCAAATCACCCCCCTGAAACCCTGACCGATTCCATCCTAGCTCTAGATCCCAACTGGAAGAAATGCATTTCTTTTTTGTATAAATTGTTAGGGTCGGTAATATTGAATCCTCATACCTCATTAAAAGCTGCATGGGAGGGCGAGCTGAATATGAAACTAACAGACCAGCAATGGGACTCTGCCTTGGATTTGATCCATGCTTCCTCCATATGTGCCTGTCATGGCCTAATCCAGTGCAAAGTCCTTCACAAAGTCCACTACACAAATGCAAGATTATCTAGAATATACCCTGCTGTCAAGGACACCTGCAACAGATGTAATCAATCCCCTGCCAACCATAGCCATATATTTTGGTCTTGCCCTAAGCTGGCAGCCTTTTGGAGGAGTGCTTTCAACATGATAAGCAGAGCCTATGGCCAGACTATTCCTCCAAACCCACTGTCAGCTATTTTTGGTACTCCTCCCAACACCAACCTCTCTGTTGCGTTGATCTTGCTTAACTGGAGGCTTACTGACACCCTGGTCCCCTGACACGCCCGCTAGATCAAGGAGGTGCTCTACAATTTAAAGCTTGAAAAACTTAGGTTTCCTCTCAAAGGGTCTACCAAGACATTCCTAGTTACATGGAACCCTTTCCTGGAACTTGTTAATTCTCTCAACTTGTTTCCAGACTTGAAAGAGGACTGAGTGCCTTCTATCACTGCTCTGTCTTATTGCAACTGCTCTCCCCTCTACCCTGCCCCCCAACCCTTTTTTTTTGTTTGTTTTTGTACATTTTGTTTCGTTTATCTTATCGTATTTTTGTGGATGTGTACGTATGTGAGTGTTGTTTGTCCCCGTTTGGTTCCGACCTGATTCGGGTGGATTGAGGGAGGGTAAGGGTAAGGGCTTTGAGGGTCACTTACATACTGTTGCACAATTATGTCCTGACTATCACCGTCTGTTATCATTGTATGTATGCAAATTGCTGTGAAATTCAAATAAAAAGATTTAAATTAAAAAAAAACAACTCTTGTTGGCCAAAGTGCTTTACATTGGTATAAGAATAGTATAACAAACAACAGAGGTTCATAGATTAAATAGAAACATCACTACATACATATAGCCGTCGCTCAGAGGGTGTCAAGAAAGGCTTGGGAGTAGAGATGAGTTTTTAGTCTCGACTTAAAGGAGTCGATGGAGGGGGCAGTTCTGATGAGAAGAGGGATGCTGTTCCACAGTCTCGGAGCTGCAACTGCAAAGGCACGGTCGTCCCTGAGCTTATGCCTAGGATGTTCAGCAACCCCAAGTCGGCCGACCTGAGGGACCTGGAGGTGGTGTGGTGGGTGAGCAGACTTTTAATGTAGGTGGGGCCAGGATCGGGGTGATGTGGTCCTTTTTTTCGGGTGACCGTCAGGAGTCTAGCTGCAGTGTTTTGGACCAGTTGCAGGCGGGATAGGGAAGATTGGCTGATGACAGTGTAAAGGGAGTTGCAGTAATCTAGGCGGGAGAAGATAAATGTGTGGATGATCTTTTCGAGGTCATCAAACTGGAGGAATTGTTTTATTTTAGCTATCGTCCGAAGCTGAAAGAAGCTAGCTTTTACCACGGCATTGACTTAGAAACATAGAAAATAGGTGCAGGTGTAGGCCATTTGGCCCTTCGAGCCTGCACCGCCATTCAATATGATCATGGCTAATCATCCAACTCAGTATCCTGTACCTGCCTTCTCTCCATACCCCCTGATCCCTTTAGCCACAAGGGCCACATCTAACTCTCTCTTAAATATAGCCAATGAACTGGCCTCAACTACCTTCTGTGGAAGAATTCTAGAGATTCACCACTCTCTGTGCGAAAAATGTTTTTCTCATCTAGGCCCTAAAAGATTTCCCCCTTATCCTTAAACTGTGATCCCTTGTCCTGGACTTCCCCAACATCGGGAATAATCTTCCTGCATCGAGCCTGTCCAACCCCTTAAGAATTTTGTAAGTTTCTATAAGATCCCTCCTCAATCTTCTAAATTCTAGCGAGTACAAGCCAAGTCTATCCAGTCTCTCTTCATATGAAAGTCCTGACATCCCAGGTATCAGTCTGGTGAACTTTCTCTGTACCCCCTCTATGGCAAGAATGTCTTTCCTCAGATTTGGAGACCAAAACTGTACGCAATACTCCAGGTGTGGTCTCACCAAGACCCTGTACAACTGAAGTAGAACCTCCCTACTCCTATACTCAAATCCTTTTGCTATGAATGCTAACATACCATTCGCTTTCTTCACTGTCTGCTGCACCTGCATGTCTACTTTCAATGACTGGTGTACCATGACACCCAGGTCTCGTTGTAACTCCCCTTTTCCTAATCGGCCACCATTCAGATAATAGTCTACTTTCCTGTTTTTGCCACCAAAGTGGATAACCTCACATTTATCCACATTATACTGCATCTGCCATGCATTTGCCCACTCACCCAGCCAATCCAAGTCACTTTGCAGCCTCCTAGCATCCTCCTCACAGCTACCACTGCCCCCCAGCTTCGTGTCATCCGCAAACTTGGAGATGTTGCATTCAATTCCCTCGTCTAAATCATTAATATATATTGTAAATAGCTGGGGTCCCAGCACTGAGCCTTGCGGTACCCCACTAGTCACTGCCTGCCATTCTGAAAAGGACCCATTTACTCCTACTCTTTGCTTCCTGTCTGCCAGCCAGTTCCCTATCCACATCAATACTGAACCCCCAATACTTGTGACTTGCTTATCAATGATTTGTTTATCAAATTTCAGTGCTGAGTCAAATATTACGCCAAGGTTTTTGATGTGAGGTTTGAGTAGTGGGGTAAGGCTTCCAAGGCTGCCTGCTATCATTTTGATTGAGTCCGAGGGGCCGAGAAGGATGACCTCAGACTTACTCTTGTTTAGTTGGAGGAAGTTCTGGGCCATCCAACACTTTATATCCTCGAGGCAGCGGGTAAGGTTAAGCAGATTTGATTGTTTTTTGGGCTTCAGGGGCAATGCTGCTCCTGAGGCCTTCAGGGTCTCCCTCAGTGTGACATGAACTACAGATATACTAAGATCCAGGAAGTACAACTCGTTACAGCAGTAACAAGGTGTCAGCTTACATCTTACAAGATATCTCAGAGCTAAAACTCATCATACATTTTCTCTTTTTTTTGCCTGTACACCCAGTGGCTTGTGTGTGCGAGATGACCGATTATAACCCACTGAATAAGTGACATGAAGAATGGCCTTGACTGGAAACTTTGACTGTTTTTTCTCTCCACGGATGCTGCTTGTCTGGTGGAATTCTCTGGTGGCATTTCTGTTCGTGTGAACTGAAACTATTGTCTGGTGACATTTCTGTTCTTGTGACCTGAAACTATTTTTAGCTTTGTAGTTTAATTACGGTTTGTGTGTGTGTGGTCCTATCACCTAGCGTGTCATTGCCATTTGAAGTAAATTGCTGGCTTTAAACAGAATCCAGAATCTACAATAGGTTTGCCTCTCCTTTCCTTGCTTGTAATGACACTTTGTGTTTGTTCATAACTGAGATTGGAAACCAGATATGGCCTCAACAGCCCAGAGTTAGCGAGGGGGTCAACCAATCAACAGACTTTTCACTGGATTATTCCTGCTGGCAGCATAGTTGACGCAGCAGGTAAAGCTGCTACCTCACATCTCCAGAGACGTGACCACCGATCCTACCGGTGTTATTTGTGTGGTGTTTGCATGTTTTCCATGCGACCATGTGAGTTTCCTCCAGCTGCTCAGGTTTTGCCAACATTCCAAAGACATGAGAGTTGTTAGGTTAGATGGCCAATATAAATTGCCCCTCGTGTATAGGTTTGGGGAACTCGGTGAAAATGGATTATAGGGGGGATTCGTGGGAGAATGGGATTGCTTTGTAGGACAACATGGGCTTGATGGGCTGAATGGCCCCTTTCTATCAATAAATAAATATGGAAGCATGCACTATGTTTAGTTTAGTTAAGCTTAGTTTAGTTTAGTTGAGACAGTACGGAAACAGGCCCTACGGCCCACCGAGTCCGCACCGACCAGCGATCCCTGCACATTAACACAAATCTACACACACGGGACAATTTACACCTATACCAAGTACACAAACCCAAGCCAATTAACCTACAAACCTGTGCGTCTTTGGAGTGTGGGAGGAAACCGAAGATCTCGGAGAAAACCTACGTCGTCACGGGGAGAACGTACAAACTCTGTACAGACAGCACCCATAGTCGGGATTGAACCTGGGTTTCTAGCGCTGCAAGAGCTGTAAGGCAGCAACTCTACCCCTGTATCACCGTACTGCATGATGATGTACTAGGCTTATGCCTCCATTACTGAATAGTGGGTTGTGTCTAGCATGGACATGTATGCCAATGTTTTGCAGTGGTCTCAACAGCAAGCACAGCAACAAATGGCCATTCCACTGAGACAGCAGATGACAGCGCAAACACTCCTAAAGATAGTGGGTACCTGGTAGTCTGCATAGACATGGTGGGCTGAAGGGTCATACCTCTGTGATTCTGATGGGAGGACGCTGCTAATGGCCAATAAACCTCTCCTCATGGGTCTTTCCATCAACTCACCAATAAGCAATGCTGTATGAGACGACATCAACATGAGGTTTCTCATTGACTGGATTCACCAGCCTCTTTGGTCAAATGTATTTAAAATAAAACATTCCAATCTTACAAGCCTGATACAGAAAAATAAACAATTCTCATGTGCAAGAGGCAGAGGAAAATGTTTGAAAACTTAACAGGAATAATATAGATTACACACTCTACAATCAACACAAGCAAAACCAATTTCCTGTGTAGCATTTCCCACCCGCCTTTGTTCGATCCAAACACCCTTTCACCTCACTGGACATTGCAGGGCTGGAAAGATCCCGTTAAGGTACATTATTGACCTCTAGAGGAAGAACAATGCAATTGCACAAATCTGGAGACACCAGAGACTGCAGATAGAGTCAAGAGTGTGTCATTGTCAAATGCCCTACAAGTGGAACAATGACATTCATATGTGGTGCAGCTTTACAGGCACATTAAACGATAAAGCAAAAACAAATTAAACATCCAATAAATTATCAGTCATTCTAGATTAACAAACTCATCAGGAAGGCTGGCACCGTCCGACAGGGGTTGGATTCATGGGAGGTGGTCTTGGAGGGGAAGATGCTCCTTAAACTGTGGAACATCCTGGACAATACAGCTCACCCCCTCCATGACACACTGGTCAACCTGAGGAGTACCTTCAGCAACAGACTGATTCCACCAAGATGCAGAACAGAACGCCATAGGAGATCCTTCTTCCCTGTGGCTATCGAACTGTACAACTCCTCCCCCTTCTGTCTTGGGGTAGACTGAGACTGACTCCCTCTACCCCCTCCAATCTTTGCACATCCCCAATCCTTGCCACTCGTCACTTTAATTTCATGTTTCATGTATTTTGGCTTATTTTACTGTTGGCAGATCAATTTGGTTGAAAGGGTCAAGAGCTTCAAATTCCTGGGCATGGACATCTCTGAAGATCTTTCCTGGTCTGAGAACACAAATGCAATTATCAAGAAAGCACATCAGTGCCTCTACTTCCTGAGAAGATTACGGAGAGTCGGTTTGTCAAGGAGGACTCTCTCTAACGTCTACAGGTGCACAGAAAGAGAGCATGCTGACCAGTTGCATCATGGCTTATAACCCCTCCCCCTCCCACCAGAAAAGGTGTGGCCTTCATGGCATGATTGACAGGAGAGAGATTCTACACTAATAACACTTTTAATTTTCATTGATGGGAAGAATCCCCTGCACCTGCTGAGTGGAGGGGGACGGAGTAAGATAGCCAAAAATCACAGCCGTAAGTGGTAGCGTTTACCTAAAATCAATATACAGTGCAAACAGGCAGTTAGCCAAAGCACACAAGCCACCATTTGCAGTGGTGCCTTTTCACTTCAAGCCAAAGCACCCAAGCCACCATTTGCAGTGGTGCCTTTTCACTTCAAGCCAAAGCACCCAGGCCACCATTTGCAATGGTGCCTTTTCACTTCAAGCCAAAGCACCCAAGCCACCATTTGCAGTGGTGCCTTTTCGCTTCAAGCCAAAGCACCCAGGCCACCATTTGCAGTGGTGCCTTTTCGCTTCAAGCCAAAGCATCCAGGCCAGCATTTGCAGTGGTGCCTTTTCACTTCAAGCCAAAGCATCCAGGCCACCATTTGCAGTGGTGCCTTTTCGCTTCAAGCCAAAGCACCCAGGCCACCATTTGCAGTGGTGCCTTTTCGCTTCAAGCCAAAGCATCCAGGCCAGCATTTGCAGTGGTGCCTTTTAACTTCAACCCAAAGCCCCCAAACAAACATTTGCAGTGGTGCCTTTTCACTTCAAACCATAGCACCCAGGCCACCAGTTGCAGTGGTGCCTTTTCACTTCAAGCCAAAGCACCCAGGCCACCATTTGCAGTAGTGCCTTTTAACTTCAACCCAAAGCCCCCAAACAAACATTTGCAGGCAGTGCCTTTTTACTTCAAACCAACCATATTTTCATTTTCAAACAACATTAAGGGCACTCACAGTTGAGGAGACATGTGTTCAGTGATATTCAGAGAGACTGAGATAGGCTTCCTCCATCTTGCAGAGTCTGAGTGAGGCACACCACTTCCTGGTTTTACAGTCCCTCCCCCTCCCTCCAGCAGGGGCAGCAGAGAGAATGGGGAATGTATTAAAAACATTCATATCTCTCTGCTTTTTTCATCGATGGGAAAAATCCTCTGGTCCAGGAAGGCGGAGGGGGGCTCTGAGCGAGCTGGCCAAAAATGACAGCCGTAGGTGGCGCCATTCTCTCGGAAGCCACAGCACAGCGAGCCAAAAGCGGTCAAGATCAGACTTTTAGTAATATAAATATGGACACACTGATCTGTTTTGTAGTAAATGCCTACTATGTTCTGTGTGCTGAAGCAAAGCAAAAAGTTAATTGTCCTATCAGGGACACATGACAATAAATTCACTTGACTTGACTTTACTTGAACACTTGAATTTCCCTCCTGGGATAAAAAAAGTTCTGTACTATTGTATCGAATCATATCATAGGCACATGATAGTGCAATCCTATCTTAGTGCAACCTTAGTGGTAAAAAGTCCATTATGGTTTGCTGCTGAAGCAAGATTGTGGTTAGGATTATGCAAAGTGGTTCAAGAACCAGATGGTTGACAGGAAAAAGCTGCTCTTAATCCTGGAGGTAATAGATCGCAAGTTCCTGTGCCTTCTACGCAATGGTAGCAGCGAGATAAGAGCATGGCCAGTGTAGTGAGGGTCTTTGATGCTGTTACCTGCCTTCTTGAGGCAGCGTTTCCTGTGAATCCCTTTGATATGTTGGAGGTCAGTACCGGTGGTGGACTGAGCAATGCCCACCATATTCTGCTACTTCCTTTATTCCTGAGCATTCTAATTTCCAAACTAGGATGTTCAGATACAGCTCAAGGGCTGGGTTTTGGTCTGAAGCATCAAATATCCCTCTGCCTCCATTGATGCTGCCTCTCCTGCTGAGTTA
This sequence comes from Raja brachyura, assembly GCA_963514005.1. Next base: position 39,313,940 of record OY740787.1, on the reverse strand, counting down.
CTCCAGCAGTTGTTTTGTTTTTTTTGCATCATTCTGTCCTTTTAATCTAAGAGCAAAAGAAAACAAATTGCTGGAAGAACAGAAGAATTTAATGGCATTCAAAGGGGTGCCTGAGCGCAGCATTTTAGTCACAAGGAGAGATTGGATTCATTGATGTTGTTATCACTGGAGCATAGAGGAGTGATCTTTTTGAGATTTTTAACATTATGAGCGGCATTAATAGGACAGAGACTCAGTTGTCTTTCCAAAACGGAAGAATCTAGAACTAGAGGACACGTTTTAGCTGGATGGTGAGAATTTAAAAGGAGATCTGAGGGCCGTTTTTCCACACAAAGTTTGTGTTATCTGGAATAAGTTGCTAGAGGAGGTGGTGGAGGCAGGTAATGGGCCTGTCCCACTTAGGCGACCTTTTAGGCGACTACAGGAGACTATGCGGTGCCACATGTTCACGGGTGGTTGCCGGGGTGACGCCTGCATGGTCGTGAGTAGTTTTCTCAGACTCGCAACAAGTCGTAACGGCATTCTGGTTCAAATTATTTTTATATATTTTGATCGCTAAAATAAACACAAACACAAGCAGTGCACTGCATTCAAAATTAAACTCTTTTGGGAAGATGTGGGTGACCCTTAATCTTGTGGTCTGTAGTGGGCTCTCTTCCTGGAGTGGTGGGCTTCTGTTTGTGGTGTGGGATGTTTGCTGCTGGTCAGATCATGTCATTTTGTCATGGTACAATGCCTAGTTTGCAGTTATAGTAAGTGCAGAGATGGGCTCCCTGCTCCTTGGCTCTCTTTTTGCCAGTGTTTCCTGGCAATCTCTCTAGTGGCACCATAGGTGCAGCCTGTCCTCCAGTTCTCCATGAGCCTGGTGTGATGTTGCCTGTCTGGTTGTCCACTCGGTCACCCACCTCCATGGCTGCTGGTGTTGCACTCCTGGTACGAATCACGTTGTGGAGGACACACGCTATGTACACAATGGTCTCCACATTCTTGGGCTCCTGCTCCATCATAGACAGCAAGCATCTGAATCTGCTGGCGAGGATGCCGATGGCATTTTCCACGACCCTCCTAGCTCTGTAGTTGTAGTTGAAGATCCTCTGCTAACTTGACATCTGCCTGTGAGGGTATGGCTTCAACATGACCTGAGTGGTAAGACATCATCAGCAATCAGTGTGTACCAACCACACAGACCTCTTATTGGCCTTCTTCTTCACCATTCTTCTTGTCCTTCTGTCTTGCGGGTCTATAAGCAGAAGGGCTGCTGCAAGCAGCAGGGATTCTTCTACTGAGAGCAACACCCTCTGAAGTTTCTTCATGAACGTCATGACTCAGAATGATTGGAAACCCCACCCTGCAAACCCTTTAATTGTAAAATAGGATGGTGTCATTGCTTTGGTGGTCATTGTGTAGCTTGTCGTAGCTTGATCCTACAGGGCCGTAGCTTGACTTCGTTTGTCGTAGGTGTAGCTGTAGGTGCGTCGAAGGAGGACGTCCTAAGTCACTACTATTGGGTCGCTGGTTGTCGGGAGCTTGCCGTAGCGCGACTTCGACTAGTGTCGTAGGTTGTCATAGGCTGTCGTAGCTTGTCTTAGACATAATCGTACGATGGGGTACGGTCGCCGGTTTTTCAGCGATCTGACAAGACCATGACAGTCGCCGGCAGTCGCCTAATAAATCGCCTAAGTGGACAGGCCCATAAGGTTACAACATTGGAAAGGTATTTGGATGGGTCCTTGATGGGAAGGCTAAGAGGGATATGAGCCAAAGGTAATGATAAAAATAAATAGGCATCATGGTCAGCATTAACTGAGTGAGGTCAGGTGCCTATTTCTGTACTGTATAGCTTGATGACCCTTTGACTCTATATCTGCAGGTGAAACAGCATCCAAAAAGCTAAATATATGGTTGACCTTTCAGTTCAAAACCCTAAGTACCTCCAGCAGTTTGTTTTTTGCTTCAGATATCAGCATCTGCTGTCTCTTTTTTCTCCTCTAATCCAGGCATCACATTTCAACACTGACATCTCTCTAAGCATTCAACCAAACCCCAGAAATGTCAGTCTCTTGGCAAGAACCTATCCAATGCTCAGTGCTGTTGGTAGAGTCTCAGAATCAAGGAGTCATACAGGGTGGAAACAGGCCCTACGGCCCAACCTGCACACACCGACCAATGTGTTCCAACTCCACAAGTCCCACCTGCCTGTGTTTGGCCTGTATCCTTCCATTGATTCCAGATCTAATACTATCCCCTTAGTCTGGTTCAGTCAATCGCAGAGTCAAGCACTGGTTTCCAAACTTTTCTTTATTTCCATACAACTCCATGGCGATGGCCTCAGATCCACACACTAAAGCCCTCAGCAGCCTTGCATAAACAGAACAGAAAGAAACAACCCACCCGCCCAAACAAATTACTTACACTTTTATACCCCTAAATGGAGGCGGGGATACTAAGGGCGTGGAAATACAATGGGATGGTCATCCCTGCATGTTAATCACTTCTTATAGATAATAGTCTCATATTAAGAGGCACTTACTTTGCTTACAAACAATGTAGCAAAGAACCACTTAACAAGAGGAACTTATTTTGCTTACGTACAAACAATGTGGACACAAAAATGTATAGACACAAAACGCAATCACAGACCTGGGTTTAGCGTCTGTTTAACATTACCCCAGACTCAGCGGCACCTAGGGTTTCTTTGGAACTGAAACAGTTGGGAGCATCTTTACAAATCTAGACTTGATGGCAACATTTAATTACATGAGCCTCTTGCACCTGGTGTCCCTTTGTCACCTCAGCAAAGCTTGACCTGTTTCACAGAAGCCTGCCATTTCCAAATGCGCCAAAATCCCTGCATATCTACACCTCTAAACCTGATCTATCCATATATCTGTCTAAATGTTTCTTAAATGTTGCAATAGTGCCTGATAATAGAGGATGACAATTGTATTCTGCCCATCTGCACATGGCAGAAGAGGTATTTCTAGTATCCTGCCCAACAGTTTTCCTTTAATGTGAAGGGCATCATTGTTAGTCATTTGAAAATTATTGCTGGCTACCACTTAGTGGTAGGTTTCTTGCTTGAGTCGGGAGTTTTATGATTCAAGTACCCACATGAGGCCATTCCCTGGATTAATACTTAAAAGCAGCACCGATGGAGCACGATTGAAGATTCTTCTCAGATGATAAATGGTTAAATAATTCAATGGTACTTTATTGTCACATGCACCTAGGTATATTAAACATAGAAACATAGAAACATAGAAACATAGAAAATAGGTGCAGGAGTAGGCCATTCGGCCCTTCGAGCCTGCACCGCCATTCAATGTGATCATGGCTGATCATCCAACTCAGTATCCCGTACCTGCCTTCTCTCCATACCCCCTGATCCCTTTAGCCACAAGTGCCACATCTAACGCCCTCTTAAATATAGCCAATGAACTGGCCTCAACTACCTTCTGTGGCAGAGAATTCCAGAGACTCACCACTCTCTGTGTAAAGAATGTTTTCCTCATTTCGGTCCTAAAGGAATTCCCCCTTATCCTTAGACTGTGACCCCTTGTTCTGGACTCCCCCAACATCGGGAACAATCTTCCAGCATCTAGCTTGTCCAACCCCTTAAGAATTTTGTAGGTATTGAAATCTTTTTGTTGCATGTAGTTCAGTGACACCCTTGTACTTAAGGCAAAATCCACTTAAGTATAAGAGTAGAAGATAGTAGATGACACTGAGGCAATTTACAAGAGTAACCATGTTTCCAGTGCCACTTCTGGTCTTTGAGTTCACAGTTGTTGAAAATGGTAGATTCTTAACTTGGCCAGAGGCCCGTTGACCATGCGGTGGCACTGGGTTGGAGTTGCAAGGGCTGGCCTGGCCAGGCGATGTTGCTGGGGCCCTCCACCTCTACACCGCCACTCTATTCTGCTGCATGCTGCGCCTGATCCACAAGCTCGGCCACTTGGAGCGGCGTCTTATGCAATTGAGCCCCAGACTGTTGCAGGACCTCCAGCAGTCCACACCACCAACATCTCAATCCGAACACACGGACCCACCTTAGTACCAGTGGTCAACCAATTCCATGGCCGAAGAGGTATTTCTAGTGTCGTGCCAAATAGTTTTTCTTTAACCAACAGTACACAATGAGGCTATCAGTTCTTTATCAATTTACTACTATTAATGGGAGCAGCGGCGTGGGTTTTCATAGCATTGTAAACTCTAAAGTTATTGCAATTGGGAAAGAAAAATTTGACTGAGGAGAAAATGCAAGATATTGAACAGTGAAGAATATGTGCCACAGGTACACAGTATTTCTATTAACATTTAGAAACAAGTGGGAAATTCGGGGATACATAAAAGTATAGTGTGCGATAAAATATTAAAATTATACAGTGTTATGGATCCTACAAGAGTTTTTCTCCTTGTAAAGAATCTGGGAGAATACTCCCTGGTGATTTTTACATCCTATTGCAAATGTTTCCTTTCAAGCAAAAATAATAATATCTGTCCAGACGTCAGAGGCAAAGGAAATGAAATTAAACCATCTGTTAAAATAATGGCAGCAAGCACTCCTCCAATATTATCTTATCCAGCAATAACTTCTGAGGTAAGGAAAGGCTGGTGTTACTAGTGGGAGTTTCACAACATCAGGATGCAACAAAGTACTTCACAAGTGCTTAAATACTTCAGGAGTGTAGTCACTGGCATGAAAAAAGCGCCAGGCAACACAGTGATGCATCTAGCGGAGCCACTATCTCATAATGCTAATGACCCAGGTTCGATCCGGACCATGGGTGCTGTCTGTGCGAAGTTTGCATGTTCTCCCAATGACCGTGCTTCAGCTTCCTCCCACACCCCATAGACACATGGGTCGGTGGGTTCATTGGCTGTTGTAAATTACTCCTAGTGTGTAAGTGAACCTGAGGAGGGGGGAGCTGATGAGAATGTAGGGAGTATATGGGATTACTGCAAATGGGTGACATGGACTTTGTGGGTCCAACAGCCTGTTTTTGTGCTATAAGAAACTTGCCAACGATATTTGTGCAGAACGGATGCCAGTAATAACAACCTGATAATCTCTACTTGTGCGATATTAGATGAAGCCTAAAGATCAAATAAGGTACTAGAGTTAACACCTCTACCCTTCTTTGAATGATGTTAGGAGACCCTCTCTATGCACTTGAGAGGCAGGTTTAATGTCTCCAAAATGTCTTGAACTATGACCCTCTGCTTCCGACAGGAAAGCTGCCACTGAGTCACATCCAACATCTATTTTTCACTTTTCAATCCGTCCAAAGGTTTTTTTAAATAAAAAATAAAAATCACCACATCTGCAATCAATTGAAGAATTGTGTACAAATATTTGGATGTGGGAGAAAACTGGAGCACTCTAAATGTAATGTCATTTTGTGAAGCTGCATCCAATGTTAGGATTGAATTCAATAACCATGGATGTTACCAGGACTTGAGAGTCTGTGCAGGCTAGGACTGTTTCCCTCGGACATAGGAGTATGAGAGGAAATCTTATAGATGTGTATAAGATTATGAGGGGGGATAGATAAGGCAAATGTTGAGTAGGGGAATCAAGAACCAGAGGCCATAGGTTTAAGGTGAAAGGGGAGAAATTTAATAGGAATCGATGGGGCAAAAATGTTTTCACACAGAGGATGGTGGATATAAGAAATGAGCTGCCAAAGCAGGTGGTTGAAACAGAAAGTATAACATTTAAAAGACATTTTTACAGGTACATGGATAGGGAAGGATTCGAGGGATATGGGTCAAATGTGGGCAGGTGGAACTAGTGTAGATGGGACACCTTGGTCGGCAGGCTGGGCTGGATAGTCTGTTTCCATGCTCTATGACTAAAAGCTTGGTGAAGCTAATCCTTTCTTCGGTTCCATCATTTCTACATATTCCATACCAATTGTTCATGATGCATTTGCAAGAAGGAAAGCATTTATAGTGCTATACGTTTGCTGAAATATCTTGGCTGGATTGTTTTCAGAAAGGTCAGCAAACAGGAAGTAAGATTTTGTTAACCTGTATTTGATTTAAATGTGTTTTTGAGATTGAGTTGTAATGCTCCAACAATATATTACTCAATTACTTGTCAAAGACTTGTCGTTTTACAAGTGGTCTTATACAGAGATAAGAATTGAAAGACAAGTATTTTAACCTGTTCACTGCCAAGTTTTTTTTCCACTACTGGCCATGACCCGCGTATACTCGTGGGTGGCATTGAAAAGGTTAAATTTTGTGCACTGAGTTAATTGAACGATTGATGGGGAGGAATCAAAAGAGTGGTGCTAATGATAGAATTTGCAAAGGGGTCATGATGTAGAATTCCCCAGAAGAAAGGAAATAGAGGCAACAAAAATAAAATCACTGGAATAAAGCAAAAATGATCACCATAGCTCTTGCATGCATAGGGTGGTACATAGCGCAGTGGTAGAGTTGCTGCCTTACAGCACCAGAGGCCCGGGTTCAATCCTGACTACGGGTGCTGTCTATATGGAGTTTGCACGTTCTCCCTGTGACCGCATGGATTTTCTCCGGGTGCTCTGGTTTCCTTCCACATTCCAAAGGCACGCAGGTTTGTAGGTTAATTGGCTTCCACAAATTGTTCTTAGAAAGTAGGATTGTAGGTCAGTGCAGACTTAATGGGCTGAAAAGCCTGTTTCCAAGCTGTATCTCTAAACTCTAAACTCAACTTTAGTTTAGCTTCAGTTCCTGGGGATAATGATCAATGATAAATGTAAAAAGCCTGATCTTCTCCAATATGTCTACTAATGTTTGTCGAGTTAAAAAAAGCCAGCTATTTAAATAGTTGGGGACCCCTCATGTGGCCATTATGTCGTGGATCATTTAATTTACATGCTTTTCTATAAAGACAGTGCACATTGTCTACCCATGGGCTTTCTTTTCTGGTAGCTCACTCCTGAGTTATTCATTCACTGGTAAACTCTACTTGTCCATCATGAACGATGTACAAGATAGAATTGAAATCAGCCAGATAAAGACTCGTTGGTTCCTGTTCAAAACAAATCCTTAAGTCTTAATCAAAAAACTCCAGGTTCAACCATGCAAAATAATAATTATGTTCTAATTTCACATATTTTCCAAGTACACAACACATTTTTCAGAAGTATACGTCCCAGATGGTGTACCTTGGCACTAATAATTACCTCCACTCTGCGATCTGTGAAATTCTTTCTCTTTATAAATCAGCTTGTGAAATGGCGTCAGATTGCAAATCAAATGGAGCCTTCACAGGCTTTTTGTTCAAATACATTTCGTTTTCTTGAATGCACATTAGAAGACTTTGACAAGTTAAATTGAATAGAATAAAATGATTTAAATCCACCTAATAAAAATGGAATCATTTGGGAGATGCTTTGCAACCTCAATGTCTTCACTGCCAGGTTTTAGATCAATGAATCTATTCCTGCAATCACCAATCTGCCAAGATCTGGCAACCTGCCACATCGTAGCAACAACCAGAAAACATGCATTTCATCAGAGAGTAAGCACCAGTCCAAGAACTTAAACTCAACAGAGGATTCATGTGCTTGAATTGGAGCAGGAGTCAGGCAAAATAGTTCAGTTTCTTTACATTTTCCACACATTTTGGAAACCTCAGACCTGAAGATCTGTATTGTCTTACTAAAAAACACTTAAAAAGCTATGTGAAATATATTGAATATCACTCTTGCTCCCAGAAGCAGTTTAATTTTATGGTCTTTTCCACCACCAACTTCTTCCACTGGCAGCACTTCCCAAATCATTGCCTGTCCATTTCCTCCCTAGATGCTGTCTGACCCACTGAATTCCTCCAGCACTTTCTGATTTGCTCTAGATTCTAGCATCTGTAGTCCCTTGTGTCTCCACTAACCTCGTCCTATCCACTATCCAAAACTTTAAGTAACGCGTGCACTGGAAGGCAAAATGAAATGACAGGATTTGGCGCTCTCATGTAGTTGTAGAGGAATGGAGCAATTTAGGGGAGGGAGTTCAGCAGGTAAGTCGTGGCCATTTGTACAGCCAGAGTTATCCAACAGGCAGGAGTCGAGGGATAGTTGTGTATATCTGGCATAGATCTAGAGAAGGCAGCATGCCATAATGAGGAGATGGGAAGATTGAGTCCCTAGGTTTAATGAGTCACGACATTATTTCCATGCTCTCCATGACTCTTTGATTCCTCAACATTGGTCTGTGAGTTCTTAGCTGCCAGTTCCTAAACATTCTGAAGCGACATCCCTAAAACCCTTTCCTCCTTAAAATCAACCTCTCTGAACAGGTTTTTGATCATCCTCCTCCTATCCCAGACATTGGTGTGAAGCCAAATATTGGAGACACAAGGGACTGCATATGCTAAAATCTTCAACATAAACATCAATCTGCTAGACGAGCTCAGTGAATCAGGCGACATCTGTGGAAGGCAGAGGTGTGGTCAACATTTTGGATCAGGACCTGCTTCAGAGACCTCCATTAGGGTCAAACTGTTGACCATCTCGCTGCCTCCACCCATGGTGCCTGACCCATTTAGTTCTTCTAGCAGTTTGCTTTCGGGTGTGAAAACTCATTTATGATAGTTAAATGAATGGTGCTGTTGCTGTTCAAGGTGCCATCGCAGAGCTGTTGTGAAAAATTTCTGTACCAACGGCAGAAAGTGGATCACCACAGGCAGCCGTTTAGTAGTGCAAAAACAATTATTTACAATAGAACCCCCCCCCCCCCCCCTCCTCCTCACCCTCTATCTGGTAGCAACAGGCATGCAGAAGGATTCTTCAATGTCCTCAGCCATCTTCCAACATTTCCGTCAGATCCATTACAATGATAAGGTACAGACAGAGGCTGTCATGAGGAGCAAGATGATGTGAGGAGCAGAAAGGAAAAAATAGTTTGTAAGGTCTTTAATTCTTTAATAGTGACTATAAATCATAGAAGCATAGTCTTAGAGAAATACAGCACAAAGTGGCCCTTCGGCCCATTAAATCCATGCTGACCATCAAGCATCCTTTGCTTTTACATTGATCCAACTTTATTCTCCCGACATCAGAGAGCATTCCCCAGATGCAACCACTTACCCACACAAACAGCAATTTACAGTTGCCAATTAACCCCTAGCCTGCATGAATTCGGGATGTGGGAAGAAGTTAGAGTACCAGAAACACACCCAGTCATAAGGCGAACATGCAAACTATACACAGGGACCACCGGAGGTTGAGATCGACTCTGCTGATATTCATTTGTTTTTAAATTATAACGTACTACCTTTCCCATTTGAGCCTATTCCCTCTTACCAATTTACAGTAATGGAAGTCGCAGAAAATTACTGCACAGAATGTCATTTGGCACATCACGACTATGGGAAAAGAACTACTCGACATAAGCCCATCTTTCACCTATCAGCACCAGATCCATAGATGGGGCACAGCAAGGCAGCGGTTCGACCACTGCACCACTGTGCTCACCCCTGATCCATCAAAGTGATAAGGGTGAAGAGAAGCAAGGTGGTGGGAGCAGAAAGGAAGAACATTCTTCTGAAGGTCTTGAAGGATTACGATGTTGAGATTCTTTTAAAATCTTTGGAGTCAGACCTCCAATGCTGAACTCCGTCCATGTTAATAATGGTACTCACAGACTTTAGACTTTAGAGATACAATGTGTAAATAGGCCCTACGGCCCACTGAGTTCACGCCAACCAGCATACACTAGCCCCATACACGACCACTATCCTAAACACTAGGGACAATTTACAATTTACCAGGTATCACAATTCCGTCTTGATATCCTAAATCAATCCCTCATTGCTTCACTTTTATATAACATTAAATGTAGAAAAGTACAACGCAGTGACAGGCCCTTCAGCACATAAAGTCTGTGCCGAACATGATGTCAAAATAAACTAATCACATCGCCTGCACATGTTCCATATTGCTCAATTCTCAGCATGTCCTTCTGCCTATCTAAAAGCCTCTTAAATGCCATTATCATATCTGCCTTCACCACCTTCCCTGGCAGTGGGTTACAGCCACCCACCACCCTTTGAGTAAAAACCTGCTCTTTACAACTCCTTTAAAGTTTGCGCCGTTCTCTAGTCTTTAACATTTCCATCATGGGAAAACCTGTTCTGACTGTCTACTCATGGTAATGGTCTTACCATTTTACCATTCAAATCTGAAATATGGTCATTCAGGTGGAGAGCTCTACACCTGACTGGTTAGCATGCACCAAAAGCTTTTCACGGTACCTCGGTACACGTGACAATAAAGTAAACCACGACTGCAGCTTCTGCACTAAACTGAGACCTAAGTGCAGAATGCAAAAATATCCTGGTCTAGAAGGCATTAGACCAACTTCATTTCCAGCTCGAAGTAACAATTGTTTTAGATTCCTTTTCTCTGTAAATCCAGACATTTTGTTCAAAAGTATCTTCAGTCTATGAGCTCCAAAATTAGTCACTTCCTCCAGCTGGCGTCAACGTGCTTAAATTATCTCCTTCTCACTTACTCACTCTACATGTGTAACTTCTGAGGTTTCAGCACACCATTTGCTTCCAACCACAGGTTCCCTTCATCACAAGGACAAGATACTTCCTTCCCCTTGACGTCTCCAGCATCTGCTCTAACCGTACCCCGTGTCAAAACTTTCACCCATGCTGTGGTCTCCTGCAGTGCAGAGAATCCAGCATTGTCCTGGGTACCCTCAGTAACCCACCCAGCAGTTCGGATCAAAAGCTCCCCCTGATTTGCTCTGGCTGAAGAACACTCCCCAGAGCTCTACGTTCGCCGAAGCAAACTGTCCATTTCCATATGGGTGAACAGTGCTTCAGTTGTTTGATGCCAGGCATCGGATGCAATCCCACAGAGGCAGCTGGGGACTTTACATGCAAGTAATTAAATAAACCTGGAATTATACAGCTAATATATGACATCTGTAATGCTAATTGTTGTCAAATCCCTTTTGGCTTACTAATATTCTTTGGGAAGTAAATCTACCACCTTGCCATACTGGTCTATATATGACCCCAGGCCACAGATGTGGTTGACTCTGAACAGCCTGCTAACTTATGGATAATTAAAGATAGGCAATAAATGCTGGCCTTGCCCACGATTCCACCTCCCATTAGTTAGTAATGAAGAACTTCCTAATCCACATCACTGGTGCCCTTAACTCTGTTAACCCACCACACCTTCAAGCCTTCTTGATCATCAGTCACCATGTCTAGAATCTTTTTCTTTAGGATTTACGCTGATGTTTATCATTCAAAGATTTGGTCAACTGGATAACTGTTTTGCCTTGGGCCAAGAACACTTATCCAGATAACTGCCCACCACTCTGCGTGGCATTTTCTCTCCACATGGAACCACTTTATGAAGGTACTACCTTCTCAAGGCCAACTGTGGGTGGAGTAATAATTGCCAGTGTCCCCTACCTCCTGTGAGATTCCCAATGTAACACGTAGCAAGTCAGGAATGCTCTATTCTGACAGTGGAAATGTTGGAGACATTACAATTGGAGAGAATTAGATTTATCCTAATGGATAAACCTGAGATTTTTGAACAAATATGGTCTCCATTCACTGATTATATGAAGGGGTAGCTGGGCTCAGCATCGAAACTCAATGAGTACCCGATGGAAAGATCAAACAAAAATGTTTAAGATCAGATTTATATACTTGTCTCTATATATTATAATTAGAAATTGTTCCACTCATTGACAAGTTGTATACCGTTTTCTTTTCCACAAGTATTTTTTTTGTTGTTTTTGTTTTTTGTTTTTGTTTATTTTATTTTATTTTAATTTTTTTTTCTTCTCTCTCTTCTTTATATTAATCAACTATTATCATACTCTTATAATTATTCACTATTCTTTCTTTATACTTTTTTCACTCTATAAAAAAAAGTGAGGCCATTATATATATTTTGTTAACATTTATATAATTTTGGAAAGATGTATCAACTATATTTGGAAAAAAATGCTATATTATTTGTTATATGTATGGCCTCTAATAAAAATATATTCAAAAAAAAAGGAATGCTCTATTCATTGGATATGTATCTTTCCATTCAATCTTCCAGGCCTTTATAAACAGGGTGGGGGTAGCTGCAACTAAAACACCAACAATGCCTCTGCCTGGAGTTGCGTCTTTCCATTTTGTTTATCTGCAACTATTCCCACCTTTTGTCACTGTGCCAATTTCTTATACCAGTCAAGAATGTGCCTTCTATTCCATGAGATTTATCTTCTCTCTTTTGGAGGCAATTAAATACCTTTCTTGAAGTCGCTAAAACATGCACACCACATGAAACTCTCCCCAACCCATCCAAATTACTCCCACCACAACAGCATTCACTTGTTCCATCCCCTCTTCCAAAGCTATAATCAAGCGTGTTTGGCAATGAGTCTTTAAATCCTCATGCGGGTTTTCTGCTCAACCAATATTGTCATGCTAATTCTCACACTTTCCCCAGCGGACCTGAGTAAACATCCATTTTTTGTCATGTTTATACATGGTTATGAAAGCAGCCACCCATTCTTTAGACAATATATGGTTTCTCAACTATCAAAAATTCCATTTGAGGCATGGGTGCACATTTTCTAGCAATGGCATCATCTTAACCAAGTGGTTTGCAGTCTCCAATCTGAACCATCAATAGATACAGATCAGGTACAAAGAAACAATCAGTTTCCCGGTAGGCAAGGGTACTGCTTAGAAGGACTGTGGCTTGGACTGGACTTGAATTATAACAGAGGGATCTAGGACCACACGAACATAACTGCCTGAAAGTGGAGTTGCAGGTAAATCAAGAAGGCTTTTGTCATGCTGGTGTTCATCAGTAATGGCAGAGTCTAGAAGTCAGGGTGTAATTTCCAGATGTACAAGACGTTGGTGAGGCTGCACAGAGTACTGTGTGAAGTTGTGGTCACCCTGCTGTAAGAAAGATGATCTTAAGCTGTAATAAGTGCAGAGAAGTCTTAAGAGGATGTTATTAACTGACTTATAGGGAGCAGGCTGAAACATTATTCATTGGAGTGCAGAAGACTGAAGGGTAACCATATAGAGTAGAAAATCATGATGGTCATGGATTGGGTGAATGCACATAGTCTATTTGCCAGGGTAGAAAATCCAGAGCAAGTGGGCATGTTTCAGATGCAAGGGGAAAGATTTAGTAGAATCCGGAGGACATAGAGGGTGGTACCAATATGAAATGAGCTGCCATAGGAGGTGGTTGAGGCTAGTATAATAATAACATTTAAAAGACATATAGTCAGGTGCAGGCATTAAAAAGATTTAGAGTGATAGGGGCAACCATTGGCAAATGGGATTAGCTTAGATTAGCTAGCATTTATTTCAAGAGGGTTTGTGTACAAAAACAGGGATGTAATGTGCAGGCTCTATAAGGTGCTGATAAGGCCGCATTTGGAATATTGTGAGTAATTTTGGGCACCATATCTGAGGAAGGATGTGCTGGCTCTGGAGAGGGTCCAGAGGAGGTTTACAAGAATTATCCCAGGAATGAGTAGGTTAACCTATGGTGAGCGTTTGTCGACACTGGGCCTGTACTCGCTGGAGTTTAGAAGAATGAGTAGGAACTACATTGAAACATACAGATAATGAAAGGTTCTAAGGCTTGGATGGAGTGGATGTGGAGAGAATGTTTCAACTCGTGGGAGAGTCCAGGACCAGAGGTCTTGTGCTCAGAATTAGAGGATGTTCTTTTAGGAAGGAGATGAGGAGACATTTCCTTAGCCTGAGATGAATCTGTAGAATTATTTACCACAGAAGGATGTGGAGGCATCAATGGATATTTTTAAGACAGAGGTGAATAGATACTTGATTAGTACAGATGTCAGAGGTTATGGGGAGAAGGCAGGAGAACAGGGTTAGGAGGGAGATAGATCAGTCATGGTTGAATGGCAGAGTAGACTTAATGGACCGAATGGCCTAATTCTACTACTATTCCTTGTGACCTTATGACCTTAGATGGGCATCTTGGTCGACATGGACGAGTTGGACTGAGGAACCTGTTTCCATACTGTGAGATTCCATGACTCCATGACTCTGAGATGACATTGGAATGGTGAGTCCCAATAGATGCATGTCTACAATGGCACCAGGTCCATCCCAGTTTGCAAGTGACTGAATGGAACACACCTCTAAATCATCAACATGCAAGCTGTTGTTTTGAAGTTGGCACAAGATTACGACTTCCCTGGCCTAACAACCACCTTCAGCTCATTAGGGACAATGACTCCATGTTTTCACACTTCATTGAGGCCACTATCTCTGCTTCATTACAATCTGTCAGAAGAAGGCCTACCTCCATCCCCACCTCCCACTCAACCCTCAACCCCTGCCCCTTCCACTGCCTCAATTCCACTCAAACCAACTCAATGACACTGTTGTCCGATGAGTCCAACTTTGAATGGTTGCAGTGACCGAACATTGGTCACCTGGTTGCCGGCTCTGGAAATCAGAAGTAGAAGCAGGTAGTGATGGGGGCAGGAGTACATTCCTGCCCCAAACCAAGCTCACTTCCCTCTGTGAATGCCCATGCCCCACCAACAGCTTTTGGACAGCTCTGGAGTTGCTTCCTCAGCCTCTCAGAAAGAGTTCAATAAAAATGACTTCCCTGAGAAGAGATATGAGTGGGGCTGGAACATATTCCTGCATGGATCATGCTTCTTGCTGAGTCAGTAAAATAGATGTTTTACCAAGTTCTGGAGCTCTGGCTCCAGAAATATAAGATGCAAAATATAAATGATCTAGCCACATGTTAGTAACATGAATTCCACAATGGCAGCCAGGCGTATCATTAGACCACCACATTACTAGATTGATTCAATTTTCGTTTCACATACTCTTGAGAACCCAGCACAACCTTCAGCAACATCCACTCCCTATGAATTATTTCCAATGAGCACCAGATGAATCTGAGCCCACATCATAATGAGCCAGTATGTGATGGAACATTCTCCAGGGTGATTGTGTCTCCAGCTCCTCTCATGATGCTGGACACTCTCCAAGGCCGGTCTCTTGGTCCATTTTATTGGTGCCCACGTCAGCATTTTAAACCCCCTCCACTATCAGTACATCTTGGCTGCAATGTGTGCCATCTACACATGCAGCCAAAGTTCCTTCGACAGCACCTCCCAAATTCATGAAGTCTACAATCTGAATGTAAAAGGCAACAAGCACATAAAAACACCCTCAACTTTCCCTCCCTGTCTTGCATCTCTCTGACTTGGAAATGTATTGTAATTCTATTATCAGCCCAAATCGTGAAGCTATGATAGACTCAGTACCTTGGGAATACCTTCACTGCAGCAGTTTGAGATGTTTTCAGAGGTAATTGGGAACAGAGATCAAATCCTGCCCTTGCTGGAAACAGGCATATTCTGTGTATCAATTTAAAAAATATCATAGGTTGGATGATGATTTAGAAACTGGAGAAGTAAGGGAAACAGTGGAGGGAGGAGCATGGGTTTGATGAGGTTCCATGGAATAAGGAAGGGCAATGTCATCCTTGGATATGGCAGTTAATGAAGATTGCACATTCCAAAGTACATACACTTCTATAAAGACTAATCAACGCTCTTTCACTTATGCGATGTTAGCTTGTGGCAAAACATATGCTTCCACTTAATTGCAGTTAACCACTACTTCAGGGAGTTAAATCATCCTCCCTTTCAGTTGTAATTATATTGGAAATGAGCATATTGAAGAATGGGGAGGATGACTAGACAATGCATTAGGTGAGCAGTGTTGAGTGAGAAAAGATTATTGGCATTGTGGTCTGCAAGGGTTTCTTTCAATTGCACTCTGACCTTCATTGGGAAAAGCATTAGGAAGGTCACGCTTAGAGATGACAGTTATATATTGCTTCAGTACAACGAGGATGAAAACGAGCAGAAAAGGATTTTATTTCAGAAGTGGAATAAGGGAGACTCCAGTGTGGCATATCAAGTTTACATCAAAGTCATGCACAACATTGACATACTGAGCTTGAGAATGAGCAGTGAATTGGTGAGGGGGGTGGAACTGTGATATACATAAGAAGGGTTCCGACCCAATATGCCACCTATTTCTCCAGCAATGCTGCCTGACCCGCTGAGTTACTCCAGCATTTTGCGTCTATCTTTGAAATATAGGACGCACAGTGTTTGTCAGAGGTTGAACCTCTGGGATTTGGGTCTGCCAGGGTTTGGCCTTGATAAACTTCAAAATAATTCTGTCTCATCTCTGTATTCCAAGCAACACAGCATGATGACCAAAGTGGGACAATGTTCAGAATCAGGTTCACTAGGGTACAATTAAATTCATTATTCACATGAAGCTCGCAGTGCAAACAGTATACATACAACACATACATGTAACAATGAGTGGGTGAGTGAGTGCGTGGGTGAGTGAGTGAGTGGGTGTGTGGGTGGGTGGGTGAGTGTGTGTGTGAGTATGTGTGTGAGTATGTGTGTGAGTATGTGTGTGAGTATGTGTGTGTGGGTGTGCGTGTGGGTGTGGGTGTGTGCGAGTGCGTGTGAGTGAGTGAGTGAGTGAGTGAGTGAGTGAGTGAGTGAGTGAGTGAGAGTGAGTGTGAAGGCCCAGAGCTGCGGGAGAGTCAGGGTGAGTTGGTGTTGGGCCGGCACCTCTGTAAAAATACATGATTACTGTCTTTTTCTTTACTTGCTTCATAATTATATTTCATGATAATTAATGAGTGCAACCGTGCAATATTTTGTCATATTAATAAATTAAATATTATACGTTTTATTGTACTAGTTATACACTGGGATGTAGTGATAGGCTGTACCATTGGGAAAGCACTGAATGATAAGAATTATCAGAGCTGATGTGAACAAGCAGTAAAGCGATTCAGATGATGTGTCTCATGGAAGACCTGAGACTGCTGATGTTCTGGGAAGATGCTCTGCAGCGCTGTAAGATCAGGGCTGGACTAAGAGTAAAGAAATAGATGAAGAGCATCTCATCGGTAACAGACACCTCAGAAGCGACAAGCATCCACAAAAAGGAAAAGCTAACTAGATTGTTATGGCTGTGGGTGTGAAGAATGAAGATTGGAGGGAAATAAATATTTTTTAGCAGTAAACATCTATGCTTTAGCGTTCACTCCTTAGATGCTGCTACACCCGCTGAGTTTCTCCAGCTTTTTGTGTAACCTTATGCTTTAGCATTACTGGGTATAACAAATCGGGGAAAAAAATACAAGGGTTGAGACAGAAGACAATTTAGCACTGCGCAATAATCCAGCAGGAAAGCGCAGCAATTTTCCCCAAACTATTTCATGGCATTGTAATCTGTCCTCTTGCATAACCATAGATTATTTTATCAAAGGCATTGAAAAGTGTATTTCGCGGTGGGAAATGCTCAGGTTGACAGCCACTGCAGTGCAATAAAGACTTGGTAACATTCCAGCAATCAACTTTCTGACATTGTCAGTGCATCTTCAGAGGGCTGGCTGATTTCCATGCATATTATCCACCAAGCTGGCGTTCTTCTTGACCCTTTTACTGTCAACACTTGATGCTGCTGGGGAATTGGGCTTGATTGTTCGAGATACCAGTCAGCAAAGCTGAAGGAAGTTGAAATCGCCATTCTTTCTGTTTGCCTTTGCTATTAACCAGCAGTTCACTTCAAGTTAGCCAAGACCCAATGAGCTGGAAACTAGATGGACACAGAATGCTGGAGTAACTCAGTGGGTCAGGCAGCATCTCTGGAGAAAAGGGATAGGTGACGTTTCGGGTCAAGAACCTTCTTCAGACTGAGAATCAGGGGAGAGGAAAAATAGAGGTTATTATGGGAACAAGATCAAATCCCTTAGTACTGAATTGAAATAGTGGCCTGGATTATGCATCCTGGTGTGTAGTCTGGCAGAAAATGGGATTGAGGTATAAATTATTAAATGGTAGTATGTGCGTGAGGGAACAAATTACATACCTGTTCCTGAATCTATTTCTTGTATCTGTATGTTCACTCAGAATGGAATAAATATAATAGTTTTAATGATTTTCCACTGTATCCGGGTAAATGTCGCAAAGGCAAATTCCCAGATCTTAGCTTTGCTTGTGTATGCTGCCAAAATTTATTAAAATTAGATTTGTCGCAATTTATGAGCTGTTTGCTGAGGGGCTATTAAAATGTCAGTAAGTATCAGAGAGACCCAGTTAATCACATATTTGGATGCATTCATGTGCAAGAAAACAACATCAGTTTTAAAGAGAGACATATTGCTTGGATTCTTGAAAGCTTCATTGCATAAATTTTTTTGTCATTAGCTAACTAAAGAATAATTATTTAACACCTGGGAAATTTCATCAACATTTCTTTCCACATACAGTTTCACAACAGGTTTCAATGGAGATTTAAGTCTGCCTTTTAACAGCATTGTTTAAGTGGTTAGGAATTTTGACGATGGGATATGTTGATTGCCGGTACTGTTACTGAATGCTGTCCTGACTCATGCTTCATTGAGTCAGGACACCACATTGGTGCAGTTAATAAAGCAGCTGCCTCACCGTGACAGTGACCCAGGTTCAACCCTGACTGCTGGTGCTATCAATGTGGGGTTTGCAATTTCTCCCTGTGACTGCCTGGGTTCCAATGGGCACTCCCCCTTGCATCCCAAAGACATGTGGGTTGGAAGGTTAATCGGCCACTGTAAGTTACCTCTATACTGTGAGTAAGCGGTTGAATCCTGGGCAGTTATAGATGCATAGAGTGCTGAAGCAAGCCTGTCAGCCCACCAAATCTATGCTGATCTAACCACCCATTCATCATAACCTTGCTCTGATCCATGTTATTCTGCCTGCATTTCATCAACTCCCCCCCAGATTCTACCTCTCACCCACACACTGGGGGCAACTTATAGTGGCCAATTAATCTACTGACACGCACATCCTTGGGATGTTGGAGGAAACCAGAGTATCATGGGGAAACCTGCGCAGTCACAGGTTGAATGTGCAAACTCCACACAGGCAGGGTTGATGCAGGACTGCTTGACCTGTGCTGGAAGGACGTTTCTAGCACTCAAGGGCAGTGGTCACACACAAGAGCAGTGCGGGTGGATGAGCAAGGCTGGAGGTCTTTGTGCAGAAGGTTACATTGTCTCTTCAACACTTTACACCCTTCACATGCAGAGACCTTCATGAACGCATTGTGATGCCTGCCAGTTGTTTGTGAGTGGAGTGATCGGTCAGAAGGTACACTCCCCAGGATTATGGCCATCTGGTCTCTTTCAACTTTGTCATGTACCAGGCCCTCTCTTCTCACTCACTACACCATGGACTAATGGAGCTCCGGGGATGACTTTACCGTGAGATCAGACGGGAAGGGAGCAAATTGCTTCTGGCGGCTCAGCATGCAGATGGACATTCTAAAGAGCAATACAGCAGTGTACACAAAGGACCTGTTAGCAAAGTGCTTTAACAGCTACAGAAATCGCTGAATAACATTACTGGACTCTTTACACTCATTACCTCCCCATGGTGGTGGATGGTGTCATTTACAATGCCATCATGCAGCACTGACTACACTCATCCACACCAACCATTCCGACATCTTCTCCCAAAACCATGACTTCTCGCACCAAGAAGGTCAAAGACCACAGGTGTATAGAAACACCGCCATCTACAGGTTGCCTTCCAAGTCGTGCGCCGTCTTGCTTGAGTTTGAGTTTAGTTTATTGTCACATGTTCCGAGGTAAAGTGATAAGCTTTTGTTGTATGCTAAACGGTCAGTGGAACGATAATACACGATTATCATTGAGCCATCAACAATGTACAGATACATAATAAAGAAACTAACGTGAATAATGTGTAGTGCAAGATAATGCCAGTAAAGCTCGTTCAAAGATAGTTCGAGGGTCTCCAATAAAGTAGATAGTAGCTCAGGACTGCTCTCTAGTTGTTGGTAGGATGGTTCAGTTGCCTGAGCACAGCTGGGAAGAAACTGTCCCTGAATCTGGAGTTGTGCTTTTTCACACTTCTATACCTTTGCTCTATCGATGGGATCGATCCCGCGATGGGAGAGGGGAGAAGAGGGAGTGGCTAGGATGTGATTGATGAATTATACGGCCATTCTTCACTTGTTACTGGGTCTAAATCCTGGAACACCTTGCTCAACAGAAGTGTGGATGTTTGCTTAATGGAAGGAGTGGAATGGTTCAAGAAGTGGGGATGGGCAATAAATGCTGGCCTTACCAGCCACATGCACATCTAGTAAATTAGTAAATAAACAGTGATTCCTTGAGTTGTCTGTGCAATCCCAGCCTGACTATCCCAGCATCCACTATCAGTGTAAACCTAGGAACCTGCCATTGAAAACACTCATATACGGTATATACCTGACATATACAACCAGATGGAGCACTAAAACATGCAAGGAACAGGAGAAGCAGAAGATGCAGATCACATTCCCACCAGGTTCCTGCTCAGGAGGTATGTGTACACTTCACTACTGCACCAATAATTGAAGAAAATGCTCCCTTTCTGTCTCCCGAACTACATAGATAACTCATCTCTCAAAACAATTGTTCTCCTCTTATGTATTAAAAATCATTGGAAAAAGGTTTAAGTAATCCATTAGGATAGAGCAGGAAATACAGAGGGACATATCAAAATAAAACAGAGATTGCCTGAAATTGCAATGACAACATTTCAAATTCTGTCCCAGAGGTGATCTGCTTCATGATGTTGACACACCATTAGTTTGTGGGGGTGTCAATTGATGGTTTTTAAGTGTTTATTAGCCTCAAAAAAATAAATGGGGAAAAAAACTTTGCGGCAGACCAACATGGTCACTGGCAGATTGCTCTAAACTTGCTGCTTGGAAGCAGTAAAAGCATATGAAGCAAATACATCCGTGATGAATAGAGTAGGAAATGTTCTGATTTTGTTCATCGTAACCTTAGGCTAGTCCAAAAATTCTGTTTTCGCAGCGCAATTTTTAATTCATGCTTTCTGCATCTAAACTCGTCCTCTATAGGAAATGGGAATGTCAAGAGTGCAGTTAGTCTGGCAATATCTTTATTTGAGTGTATTATACATTTGAGATCACAATGGAAGAGAGTGGAAGTGCATCAATATCTGAAGAAGAAAATCAGGATTATTTACTTGGCCGGCTGGCCTTGACTTTCTTGACGCAGGGGTCATGGCCCAAAATGTGGACCATTCCTGTCCCTCATCAGATGATGCCTGACCCCCATCTAGTTACTCTAGTGGTTTGGCTTTTGCTCCAGATTCCAGCACAAGCTACAAGACTTCCCAATTTAATACGAAGCACCAAATAAATTTAAAAAATCTTTTATATTTATACAGACTCTTAATGTCCTGAACTCAGAATGTCCGGAGCTCTATGGCCAACACGATATTCCTGAAAGGATGGTTGTAATAATGTAGAAAAGTGGCAGACTTGAGCACAACAATGCTCTTAATGCAATAATAAAGAGAAATAAAGGAATAAAATTTGTTCAGGATACCAAAGATAAGTGCCATGCTCTCTTTTTAAATAATGCCATTGGATACTCCACTACACTGTTTGTAATGAAAATAATTCCACTGTGTTAATAATTAACATATGTGACAATAAAACACACTAGGGATCTTTTGTGCCCAGCTGAAAGACCAGGAAGTATGCGAGTTAACATCTCACATACTTGTCAGAGGTGCTGTCCATCTCCACCAATGGACAGTACCTCTGACAATGTAGCACTCCTACATTGAAGTATCACAATACCAATCAATTCTAGTCTGAAGTTCCCTCCACTGTGAATGATAACTTTCCAACAAAACTAATTCTTCATATATTTGTAAGCGAATGGATGGGCTCGTGATTTGTGACAAATGAAGACAAAAGTGTGGCAAAACTTTTTTTAAATATCACACACATCCTGCCTGCAAACAAAGGGAAATATTCAGCATCATAAAAATTGAGGGGGTAGAGGATCCTTTTCAAAAAAGCCACAACAATGGCAGCAGGATATCATCATGAATTGCAATACCTAATTCTGGACTGTCACACAAAGTAAGTCAATGAGTCAGCATATGTTGGCAATTATGAACTGAGTGAGTGCTACCAACTGCAGAACAACCTTTAAACTATTGGCCCTTCTATGGGCAGCTTTGCACCTTAGTTGCCAGTTTGTCTTGGGCCCACATTTCTTTGGAAACAAAACCGATGAAAACGAGTGATGCAATGGACCAGATCGTTGGCAAGCATTGTGCAGCTGCGACTTCAGTATAAGACTTCAGATGGATTTCTGATTCTGTTTTTCAGCGGGAGTCTGGAGTGTGGTACAGAAATAAGACCAGACTCAGCAACCTGCAATGCTATGGTAGTCATAGTGATGAAAGAGCTCAAAATGATGAAAGAGCTAAAAATGATTAGAGCTCTATTCTGACAGCTCATAGAATAGAGCATTCAGAATCCTATCACATGAGATGCCAATTCTGTAGAGATTCCCGGTGGAGGGAAGACTTTCAGTGAACTAATGGTTCAAGTTGGAGATGATATCTTCCTACCGGGTCTGTGCATTGTTCCATCAAAACCCAGGCTGCGCTGTGGTAAATGAAGATGACTGAAAGTGAAGTGCTAACATTAGTAATAATTCAGTTCAGTCTGCTCAAGATTGGAGGTATAGTTGCTCATTACTAAGATGTAAATGTTCACATGAAACATCTCCAACCAGTGGACTGTGGATTAGCCGCTTAATCACAATCATAGCAAAGTAAATCTTCCAGAAATTTCAGATAAAAGGGTGCTTAACATGAAATGTTAACTCTATTTCTCTATGTTTCCCTATGACACAGTGGAGGCCATGCACACCATTGTGACTATCCCAGCTCTCAGAGCTATCCCATCAATTCCACGCTTTCACTTAATTCTCAGCAATCTATTCTCCTTCATATGTCCATAAGCTCCATCTAGTTCTCTCACCACCCGACAAACATAGGAGCAATTTATCGACCCAATTAACCCACTGACTTGCAAGTCTTTGGGATGTGGGAGAAAACCCATGCGAGTACATGCAAACTCCACACAAACAGCATCCAAGGTCAGAATCGAACCCTGGTCTGTGCCAGCTGCCCAACCTAGACTACTCACATTTTCCCCAGCAATCCGTGAACAACTTTTTAATTTTTTCACAAGAGCGGCATGGTGGCGCAGGTGTAGCGTTGCTGCCTAACAGCGCCAAAGACCCAGGTTCGATCCTGACTTTGACTACGCTGACCACGCTGTCCATATGGAGTTTGTACGTTCTCCCTGTGACCGCGTGAGTTTTCGCCGAGTGCTCCGGTTTCCTCCCACTCTCCAAAGACATACAGGTTTGTAGGTTAATTGGCTTTGGTAAAATTGTAAAGTTGTCCCTTGTGCGTAGGATAGTGCTAGTGTACGGGGATCCCTAACCGGTGCGGACTCAGTGGGCCGTAGCGCCTGTTTCTGCACTATCTCTAAACTACACAAAAATACACAAAACTAAACTAAACTGTGCGCAGCTTGGACAGGGCCTATTCTTATTGCTTAAATGGAGTTGGCTGCTGAGCCCCGTGGAGGGCAACATTCCCTTCCCCAAGGGACATTGTGTTTTAATGACAACCATTAGCTGTGTGAACACCATTACTGATTGCATTTTACTTTCAAATTTCACATTTATATAATTGAGTTAATGGAAGCACAGCATACTGAGAGCCTTCCCTCCACCGGGAGGGAAACAAAACCCCTGGCCCACCAAGTCTGTGCCAATGATCAACAAGCCTCAAAGTTACATTGAATTTAAACTGGACACATGCTAGGATTTGAACTTGTGGCACTGTAGTTTGGGTCTCCAGATTCATAATCCAGTAGTATCACCTTTATATTGCTAAACACCCTGTTAAAGAAACTGGCCTTTAAAAATGTTGGGTGGTTTCCCCCACATAGCACACATTGTGGGCTATCCATAGTGTTGATTTACTGGACAGTTACTTTAGTTGTCATTGTTTAATGTCTAAGATACTCTATTGTTATTAGAGTCATTAAATCACACACAGAAACAGGCCTTTAAACCAACCATGCCTTTTCCGACATTGACTTGAATCCTCTTCCATTCTCCCCACATTCTTTTCAATTCCCCTCATCGCCCCACTCACTTACAGTGGTCAAATAACCTACCAACCCTGCACATCTTTGGAATGTGGGAGGAAACTGATGTACTCGGGAGAAACCCACAAGGTCCCAGGAACAAGATGCAAACTCCACAATGACAGTGCTAGAGGTCAGGATTGAATCTGGCTCTCTGGCGCTAAGAGGCAGCGAGTGTAACTATCTCATAGCATTAGAGACCCAGCTCTAACCAATGCACTATCATGCTGTTCTTTGTTGCATGGAGCTTTACGCTACATTGTATACCAGATGATATTCCGCAGTGATATTCAAAGTGGACCATGGAACTTCCCGATACCTTGGTCAACAACCTCTTCCTTTCCTCAGAACCACTAAATGAATGGATGAATGAATGAATAAGTTTATTGGCCATGTATGTACACATATAAGGAATTTGCCTTGGTGCTCCACTCGCAAAAAACAGACTGACATCACCACTGATGGCTCAAGATCTCGCTGCACATTGTCTTCTGTGCAACAAAGCCTGAAGAATGGAGTGATACCACATTTGTGCAATTTTCTTTCAGGCATTGGGTCAACTCTGTACTTTACATAGTTGGAACCAGCCTTTTTTAAATAAAGAAAAACATAACTACGCAGACAAAGCTTCAAATAATCAAAGCTTCTCTCTGAGCGCCCATCATTAGGAGTATGGAAACACTCAGATTTTTGTGGCAAGTTATTATAAAGGGGACTGGAAGCCTCTCCCCTCCCTCGACAGCCGCCCCCCACCCCACTCCCCACACGTTCTTTTTAATCCATCCCTGCCTTTTGATGCTAATGCACTGTGGGGAAAATCTGCCCAGCCGGCCCTCCAGGATAAATAACCCACGCAGAATTTCTTTTCATGGCCAAATGAAACTTGTGGAATTTGCAGTACATTTGATTATTGATATTTCATTCAGGCTTCCCCTGTCATTACTCTCCAGATGTGCAATTATATTACTCCCACTAACTGCCAAAGTTCATAATACCATATTACCCCCCTGAGGGGCAATGAAGGAACATTTCTGCACTCACCCACTTAACACAGTTCCCATGGGCTTTTAAGATTGTGGCCATAGTTTTTTTTTGTTATTCCATTTAAATAGAAGGTAATAATGAATATGTAAATAAATGTGAATGGGTTCAGAAGCTAATTTAATTTCAGATGTTGACATAATCTTACCTGGTTCAGTCCAGATGGTAATTTGTTCAGTTTCCTGTGCAGCCATGGCTGTTTCCATTGCAAATGTCACCAACCCAGAGGTGGACCAGGACAAAAGGAATGGTCAGGGTAGAAAGCAGACATAGCATAGAAACAATCCACGTGCTTGCAGATGGAGAATCAGTAGTGGAGTAATAAAGACATGCCTTTAATAACTTGTCCACTTTCTAATCATTTTCAGGACATCCTGTACTCCTCATGCCATGTAGAAGGAGGCAAGTCAATTGGCCATGCCAGTTCACAGAGCAATCCCCATTCCTAACTAATTTTCCCTGTAACCTATTTCCCCCGTATTCCTGTCAACTCCGCCGCTGACCAACACACAAGGGGCAATTCACAGCGGCCTCCTGAACCTCATGTCTTTGGGATGTGGGAAAAAACTGGGGCACCCGGGAGAAACCAAGAGCGAATGGGCAAACTCTACACAGGCAGCAGCAGATGTTGGGATCCAACTCATGTCACTGGCATTGTGAGGCAGCAGATCTACCAGCAGTGCCACAATGCCATAAATCATCAAATTATTTGACAGCCAACCCACCGCATCTTAAAATGTAATCTCTTTGGTCATATAAGAAAGGCAACAGATCATTTACGCACACTAGGGATAGCTCCATATTGAACAAGCCATGATATCTTGAATGCTCCACATTATCCAACGATTGACCCGAAAGACTTTCAGAATACAGTGTTGCGATGTGAAAATCCTATGGGTCTATGTAAAGATCAAGGTATCAAAGAGAATTATAGTAATATGCACACATATGAGTATAAAAGTGTCTGAATGGATTACTCATAAAACTAGATTTGGGCACCGAGGGCTGTATACTGCAATGGACAATTAGGATTGGCATTCTGGATAAGATGTGATCAAATAGTCTGGCCTTCCTGCAACCAGACAGTTCATTGATCCACCACAGCATGGACCACATGCAGAGTGACACTTCCCTTGCTATACACTCTACTTATCTGGAACTATTGCTTTAAAAGGACATCCACAACACCAGTGCCCAAAAAGAGCAAGGTGACAGGCCTCAATGACTATGGGCCAGTGGCACAAACATCCATGGTGATGAAATGCTTTGATATGTTGGATATAAACCAAGTGTGAGGCCACATGCAAAACTGGTGTGATAGCACTTCATATTCTGCTTGGATAGCTTACAACCCAATGGTATGAATATTTAATTCTCCAATTTTAGGTAAACTCGTACCCATTTCTCCCCTTCATCTACATTCCTTCCTTTGGCGTTACAATTCGCAACCCTTCAGTCTTTTTGTCGCACACCTTCTGACCATCGGCCTATCAACCCCCCACACCATCTTGCCTGTGTTCACCTGTTATCTGCCATGCTTTGTATTGGCCCACCTCTCTGCCAGCTTTCTTCCCCCGACCCTCAAAATCAGTTTGATGAAGGGTCCCGACCTGAAATATGACCTATCCATGCTCTCCAGAGATGCTGCCTGACACCAGCATATAGTTTATGTTCTTGGTTATAAAGCGTATCAACTTCTGCCTTAGCAAGGATCTAGACCCACTCCAAATCGCCTACCGCCGACCTGCAACAGATCAACAGGGGATATAATCTCACTGGCTCTCCAGTCTGCACTGGACCTACTGGAAAATAAGTACACATCTGTCAGGCTGTTTATACGGCTAGTGTTCAGAACCATCATCCCCTCAGAACTTGTCATCAAAATCAGAAAACTGTGTCTCTGTTTGTCGTTTTGTAATTGGATCCTCTTGGCTGACCTTAACCAGTACAAACTAACAACAACATTTCCTCCTGGATAACCCTCAATACGGGTGCAGCTCAAGGTTATGTGCTCAGTCCCCTGCTCTACTCTCTCTAATCCCATGATTGTGTAGCCAGGTACAGCACCAACACCATCTTTAAATACAATGCTATCATCATGTTGAATGAATAATGGGTAACAACGAGTCAGACTGTAAGAGGGAAGTTAATAATCTGATTGAATAGTGTCAGAACAATAATCTTGTTCTGAACATTGGGAAGACTAAGGAGCTGATTGTTGACATCAGAATGGGAAAGCTGTAGATCCATGAATCTGAGTTGATCAAGTGGACGATTGTGGAGAGAGTTAACTGCTTTAGGTTACCGGGCATATATATCTCTGGAGGTCTATCCTGGACTCAACACATTGACACAATCACAAATAAACTTTATCAACACTTTTACTTCCTGAAAAGATTGAGGAGGTTTGATACATCAAAGAATACTTTATTGAGCTTCTATTGCTGCACAGTAGAAACAAAAGGACTGGTTGCATCACAGCCTGGTTCAATAACTCGAACACCCAGAAACGCAGGAGGCTGCAGAATGTGGTAGACATTGCATCACTGGTACTGACCTCCCCACCATGGACCTACAAAAGGTGCTGCCCCAAATGATTAGTTAATATCATCTTGGACGCACATCACACTTGTCATGCTATTATATCGCTACTACCATCATGAAAACGTATCGGAGCCTAAAATCATGACCTTCAGTTTCACGAACATCTCCCCAATTTCTTCCCAAAAGCATCAGTCTCTTGAACACGACACACTGATCACCATCTCAGCAACTATGATATACTATAGACTTTGTTTTGGTTAAACAAAAGGCCTCAGTTTTGTACTATTATGGCCTGGTTATCTATAATTACTGAGAGGTTTTTTTTGTATTATTGATTATTATGTTTGTTTGTGTGTTTTGTGTTAATGGATTTGCAAAGCTGCAGCAAGAAGGAATTTAATTGTTCCCTTGCCAGTACATGTGATAATTAAACACTCTCGTCTCTTGACTATTGATGAGGTTAATTACAGGTCGGATGCAGATATTGGGTAAAACTCCTCATGGCCTGAGCTAATAGTGCACCTGAACCCAACCCCAGAAGAGCACACTGAGGAATGTGTACTAAGAAGTAATTGAAAGGAAGATAAAATGCAAAGTAACAAATGAGGGGTCTAAAACGCTAATTAACTTACCTTCTGCATATTATAAAGGATCTGTGCCTTGAAAATAGAATCAGTGTTTCTTACATATATATATTTATGTATGACTAGACTGTGGGACCCGTTGGGTCCCATGTTCACACGGAAGGGCTGGTCCCCCAACGCAATATTCCACCTCTCCACAAATTCCAATATTGGTGGCCAGTGGGGGGAGGGGCTTTCTGGAGCACTAGTTTGGGTGTTGCAGGCAATGGGCCAGTATGGAAATTGTGAGCCAAATGGATTCTTGGGGTGGCAGCTCAGTCACTCAAGCCTGATGTGTTGGCAGCTCACTCACGGCTGGTGGGCTGGCAGTTGTCTTATGGCTATTCCTTGAAATTCCATTTCAAACAGGGTGCAAGGTCCCCAAATTCAATAGAAGGGTTTTGGCCCGAAACGTTGTCTATTTCCTTCGCTCCATAGATGCTGCTGCACCCGCTGAGTTTCTCCAGCATTTTTGTGTACCACCAAATTCAAGTTCAGTTTCATGCCACTTCAAGCAGGGTGCAAGGCCACTAAATTCAAGTGCAGTTTCATGCCACTTCAAACGGGGTGCAAGACCACTAAATTCAAGTGCAGTTTCATACCACTTCAAACAGGGTGCAAGGCCACCAAATTCAAATGCAGTTTCATACCATTTCATGCAAGGTGTAAGGCCACCAAATTCAAGTGCAGTTTCATGCCATTTCAAGCAGGGTGCAAGCCCACCACATTCAAATGCAGTTTCATACCATTTCAAGCAGGGTGAAACCACCATAAAACCACACAAACCACAAAACACCACACTCACAGTTCAGTAGACATTTAATGTGTTTAGTTGATTCACAGCTCAGACAGTCGTGACCTCTGCCTCCCCCTCCCCCATCTTGCAGAGACTGAGCCACACCCACACTTCCAGGTTTTATAATCCCTCCCCCTCCCACCAGAAGGGGCATGGCCTTCGTGGTGTGATTGACAGGAGAGAGATTTTCAACATTTTTTAGACACTAATAACACTTTTATTTTTCATTGATGGGAAGAATGCTCTGCACCTTATAAGTGGAGGGGGGCTGAGTAAGATGGCCAAAAATCACAGCCGTAAGCGGTAGCGTTTTATCTAAAATCAATATACAACGCAAACAGGAAGTTGTCAAGTTTAGACGTAATCATGTGTTTCATTTCAAACCAACTACCACCAACAACCATTTGCTGTGCTTCATTTCGAACCAACCACCACCATCAACCATTTGCTATGCTTTATTTCGAACCAACCACCACCAACAACCATTTGCAGTGCTTCATTTCGAACCAACCACCACCAGCCACCATTTGCTGTGCTTCATTTCAAACCAACCACATTTTCATTTTCAAACCACATTAAGGGCACTCAAGGTCAGTAAAACTACATTCGCAGTTTAGTAGAAATGTGTTCAGTGTTATTCACAGCTCAGACTGAGAGACGTGACCCTCTCGCTCCCCCATCTTGCAGAGACTGACTGAGGCACTCAACACTTCCGGGTTTTATAGTTCCTCCGGAAGGAGAGTGACCTTCAGGAGAGAGAATCTCAACATTTTTTAAACACTAATTTTATTTTTCATCGATAGGAAAAATCCTCTTGTCCTGCACAGCGGAGGGGGACTGATGGCCAAAAATCACAGCCGTAAGTGGCAGCGTTTTTTCTAAAATCAATATACAGAACAACAGGAAGTGGTCAAGAACAGACTTTTAGTAATATAGATATGATCTATCATTTTACAAAGTACAATGAAACAAAGCCTTGTTGAACATATATATATTTATATTAAAATACATACGGACGTATGTATTTAGAAATGAGATGAGGAGGAATTTATTTCATCAGAGGGTGGCGAATTTGTGGAATTCACCGCCACAGAAGGCTGTGAAGGCCAAGTCAACGTATATTTTTAAAATGGAGATTGGCTGATTCTTGATTAATACGGGTGTCAAGGGTTATAGGGAGAAGGCAGGAGAATGGAGTTGAGAGGGAAAGATAGCTCAACCATGATTGAATGGCGGAGTAGGCTTGATTGTGCTAATTCTGCTCCTATAACCTATGAACTTGTGAACATATAACATTAAATATGTTGGTGTCCCAAAGATGTCTACAGATGTAGTTCCTTTTACATCCTCAGCATGTCCTGTTATAACTTATGGTAAATGTCTTAATTCCATTAAGCAGTCCCCTTGTCTGTCCATGTTTTTTGGTTAATCTAGTTACAATAAATGTCATTAACTCCCAATTAGATCTGTGATCATTCCTTTCCCTAATGTGGATAGAATGAGCAGTCTGAATGACCAGGATGTCAAACAATTTGTTTTACTTGGTTGAGTAGTGATCTTTGATGGTCATTGGAACAGATAATCAAGGTAGCATTCCTCTTTTACATCAAGAATCATAATTTTGGGTAATTGCTTGGAAGTGATATTCTTGTGCTTCGATCCTATTTCCCTCCTTTCTATTCATTTACATCCTCTCAATCAGCTAACTGAAACACCATTGAGACCAGCAAACATGTGCATGTCAGATAAGGGTATGCACACAAGCTGATCGAGAGTCATAGCGTCATACAGCACAGAGACGAGCCCTTCAGCCCACCATGTCCATGCCAACCATTGTATTTACCTACACTAATCCCATTAATCCCATTAAAAAAACGTTGGTTTGTGGCCTTCTCTGCCCTGGAGATTCAAGTGCTTGTGTTAATGTTATCTATATCTGTCACCACTTTAGGCAGCATATACCCAACTCCAGTCACTCTTTGTGTGAAAAAAAAATATTCCTTATATCTCCTCTAACCCTACTATCACTCACTGAAACCAATGCCCTCTTGTTTATGATACCCCATAAGGGGAAAATCTACCACCTCTCTCATAATTATATACACTTCTATCAGGTCACCCATGAGAAACAAGCCCAGTCTATCCAGTCCCTCTCCATTACTGGTCTTCAAATCCAGGTAACATCTTAGTGTATCTTCTCTGCAGCGAGTTGATCATGTCAACATCTCCCACTCTGGTGAGTTATCCCTGGTTTTGTAGATATCGAGATCAGTTTCGTATGTAAAAGAAAGCTGAGATATTTCTCAATATCAAGCAGATGGCAGAGAGAAATGATTAAAATATTTTCTTCTCATTTGCCACTGATTCTTTTTTAATAAACCTGTAATATTCCATAATGCTCCACTTTATATAAAATAGCCGACTTGCTCGGTTTACAGCTTCCTTTGTTCTTTGCTTTGACTTTGAAAGCTGCAATGTCCAGCTGAGCCTTCTCGCTGTGAAAGCAATAATCATGCAGGGGACTTCCTGCCTTAAGGGAGCAAGCAATGCCAAAACAGCCATCTGCAGGTAGATCATTATTTCCCCAAATGATGCCAGCTAAAACGCAAATAGTTTTTCGATTACACAGGTCAGTAAGAAATAACATTTGATGTGTTTGTTTGGAAGAATACTTATAGAACATTTTTTTAATCTTTATGTGTGTACAAACATCAATAAAAGGTTTGTATTCATTTAGTCATGGCTGACACAGTGGCGCAGTTGGTGGAGTTACTGTTTCACAGCGCCAGAGAGCTGGGTTCAATCTTCAGTTTACACATTATCCCAGTGACTGAGTGGGCTTCCTCCAGGTGCTCCAGTGTACTCCCACAGTCCAAAGTCCTGCGGATGGGCAGGTTAATTAGCCGCGGTAAATGATCACATGAACGGTACAATCTGGGGGAAGATGATGAGGATTGCAGGGACAATAATGAATTGGATTAATGTAGGATTAGTGTAAATGGGTGGTTCTATGCTGTCTGACACGATGAATCTGGATTCAAAGAATGTGAATGCCTCACTGAAGAATGCCAGGGAGGATCTGCTTCTGAAGTCACGTTGTATAATGGTCCACTTGAATTTCAGGTCTCCCAAATGTCAGTGGTGGGGGATTTGATGAAGATAAGTATCTTTAAAGTTACTGTGAAGTGCTTGCATTTTCTCTCCTGGTCACTGCTATTTTGTGTTACTTGCCTGCACTGAATATTACCTAGCTATTAAAACTGGAGAGCGCTCAGGATACTGAACAGGTCAGTTAGCATTTATGAGGAGACACAGCTAATATTTCAGGTCGATGACCTTTTGATTGTCTATTAGTGCTGTAGGAGGAGTCCTAGATACTGGCTTAATATACTAGATTGTGATCTGCCTCTTTGTGGGACAGCTCTCCGAATTTAGATGTATTGTCGGATGTTAGTGCAGAGGATGTTGGGATCAGATGGCCAGGCATGCCACAGGAATGGCCAACTCCATGGTTAAAGTGATCCCTCTACTTCTAGTTTTCTCTCCCAACGTGGCATGCTGCATGGGTTACTCAGCTATTTCAGATGCTGGTTAAGTGGCAATCATAACATCAAGGGACTGGAGTCACATAAAGGGTAGACAAGGGTGCAAGATAATTTTTCTTAGTGGAATAGTGGCTTTATTGATGGCTAGTTCACTAGGTTTTATATTTCACTATTTAATTGTTTGAATGTTAAAATTTCCATCAACAGTGGCAGGGTTTCATCTCTTGCCTCTGTATTCTTTCTCTGTGCCTTTATATTTAATAATCAATTACCACGGCCAGACCCCGTCCCATCTCCCTCATCCCATCAATGCCAGCAGATCTCTGGGACTCAGCTGATAGTGGGGAGAGGTGCACGCCAAACGAGGCAGCATAAGACAGGAGGTTGTAGGGTGAGGCAGGGAGAGTGAAATATTAATTGCTAATGAATTACCAATTAATTTCTGGGCACCTGTTTGTATGGGCAAGAGACAGGCCATTCCAAGAGTCACCGTGAGTGGCATCAATCAGAATTGAAAACAGTGCCTTTTCACGATCCTTCTCAGGCAGCCACCTTGGGGTACAAACATTCACAATCACACATATTCTTTGGCATTCAGGGATGGTTTATTTTTGGTTTTAATGATCAGGTGAATCTATGCAACATCCAACAGATCCTGCTTCACCAGCACCACCTGCTGGGAATCCAAGAGCAGTTCTTTAATATAAAATATAACAAGAATTTTTCTCTGTGTAGCCTCTACAATCTTATTCACTCATTCCTTGCACTGGTTTAAGTTGCTCAACATCAACCAACTCAAATAAAGCTTCAAGAACCATTATTAAGAATATTAATTATTATTATAATGAAATGACTCCTTATTGTCCCCTTTAGCAAACAAAATGGTAATGTTTAATATCGTGATAACTTCAGGAACAGGATGAGTCATTTAATGCCTCCAACCAATTCTGTCATGCCATTATCTCATGTGCCGCAACCCTATTCAATTGTGTTGGTCTGTGGTCTTCGGTCACTTTTCAAAGCAAAATTTAACGCCTCAGTCTTGCTTGATTTAGCTGAGCCAGATTCTACAACCTTTGGTGTTCCTGACTGCTCTTACAAAATACATTTATTTGTCACATGTACCAGTTGGTACAGTGAAATGTATGGTCACCATACAGCCATACAAATAAAAAAGAACACAACACACTATAGACTCCAACATAAAAGATTACCACACAGCAGAATCAAAGTTTCCCATTGTAAGGGAAGGCACCAAAGTCAGTCTTCTTCCTCTGATGTTCTTGATGTTCACCCGTGGTCGGGGCCTCCCGAGCCCTCCGCAGTTACCGTTACGGCAGCCCGATGCTCAGGCCCGCTCGCCGGGATGATGGAACTCCGACATCAGAACAGGAGGACAAACTCAGCGGCTTGAACCTCCGAATCGGCCACTTCCTACCGGAGTCTGCGGCTCCCGAAGTCCACAGGCTGCGCCGGGCGAAGATTCATGCTGGCGGCCCTCGGCAAAGGGATCCCAGGACTCCGCGATGTTGAAGTCAGCATCGCCCGCGCTGGAAGCTCTACGAACCACAGCTCCATGGTGTTGATGCTGCAGGCCCAAAGCTCCGGAGCTTCAAACGGCGATCCAGCTAGGCATCGCCCCGCTACGTGGTGAATCCAGCCCTTGCTGCCACTGAAGCTTTGGTCTGGTCCCCGGTCCCCGGCAGCAAATGCCGCGCCAATCCAGTTAGTAGGCCGCGTGGAGGGGGTCGAGGACACGACTCAGAGAATAGTTGCATCCTCGTCAGGAAGTGACTGGGAAACGGTTTCCCCCTTATCCTACCCCCCTCCCCCACATAGAAAAACAAAAGAACCCTCCAAGACAAACTAAAATAAAGAAAATAAAGAAATAAATAAACCCTTTTAAGACAAACTAAAATAATGAAAAGATAGAAAAAACGGACAGGCTGTAGGCAGAGGCGGCCAACAATGCGACGCCCCTAGTGCTCTTACAACCTGTCTGAAAATTACTACCCCTTTTCTGTCCCAGGGTAAGTTAAAGAACAAAATAGTATTGCTGGGTAATAAAATAGTAAGATTAAACGAGAACTTACCAGTTTGAAGTTTGATCATCATTTTAAGAGGAGTCGAGTTGAGGGACTACGTGAAGAACCCCGTACAGCCGTTGGTGCGTCAATCTTCAAAGCAGCGGAGTGAACTCACAGACAACAATGACTGAAGTATAATGGTAAGATAACAAAGACTAGAATGACCAGATGAAATCTATGAGGGCTGGGAGCGGAGGGCACGTAGTCCCTCAACTCGACTCCTAGAGGTTGTAGAGTGTACAACCTCTAAGCCCGACTCTGGGTCAATGGGCCTAACTGACTTACCAGTGGCCTTCTGCTGTACTGGCAGGCCTGCACTGCTCACAGGCAGTGGGTCCGCAATCGCTGGCTCTATAGCCGGCATCGGACCAGGTGCACAAGACGGGCCTCCACCAACAACACTCTCCTGGTCATCAACCTTCCTCCCTCCGGAGCGCCTCGCCGCCACCTTTTTCACTTTCTGCAACATTTCCAAAAGGACCTATTCAACCGTCACAGAAAATGAACTCTGAAAAATGTTTAAACTTACCTCGAGTTTTTAAACTTACCGCTTGGATGAGCGCTGCTGCTCCAACCGGCCGACTGCACCAATGCGTCTGACGTCATAACGCACCAACGGCTGTACGGGGTTCTTCACGTAGTCACTCACGTGACTCCGAAGTAAAATGGGGCACAGTGAGCGTGAATGTGACTGTCTTTTTCACAGTATTGGGGAATGAAGAACTGGAGGCCATAGGTTTAAGATGAGAGGGGAAAGAACCCGAGAGGCAACATTTTCACACAGAGGGTGTAACAAGCTGCCAGAGGATGCTCACAAGCAACTGCAAATGCTGGAATCTTGAGAAAATCATGAAGTGTTGGAGGAACTCACATGGTCAGGCAGTATCTGTGGAGGGAATGGATAGATGATGGTAGTAAGATTAAACGAGAACTTACCTGTTTGAAGTTTGATCCCTATTTTATGAGGAGTTACATTGAGGGATTACGTGAAGAAGCTCTGCCAGGCGCATGCGCGTCATACTTCAAAGCAGCAGTGTGAAAACACAGAAACAAATAGCCGAAGTAACATAGTAAAGCTTTTAGAAGACTAGAACTACCAGATGATCTCTTAGATTATGAGGGTGGGAGCGGAGGGCACGTAATCCCTCAACGTAACTGCTCATAAAATAAGGATCAAACTTCAAACTGGTAAGTTCTCGTTTAATCTTACTATTTTACTTCGGAGTCACGTGAGTGATTACGTGAAGATTTCAAAGCTCTGTGTTTTCATGCCGTAAATGCACTCCATATGACAATCTGCTTCGGTTGACACAGTAGTGAATAAATAATATATTGAACATTGCTTCGAATTATTCAATAACTATTTTTAATAACAACAAAAAACAGTAATAACCCCTCTGTCCCGGGGGAAATTACAAACAATGATATAAAACAAAGCAAATTAATTAAATGGAACCCAAAACAGCATGCCCAAACCATGGCACTGTCTGTACAGGTTTGTCATAAAATTCTGAAAACGTTGATTCTCTAGACCATCCTGCGGCTGCGAGGATTTGATCTAGCGGCACGTCCTGAGCCTTCGCCGCGGATGTTGATGCCGCCCTGGTGGAGTGAGATTTAAATACATGAGTGTCTACTCCAGCATAATTCAGAACCTGTTTCAACCATCTAGAAATAGTTTGTACTGACACTCTTTTATATGGCTTTTTGTAACTAATGAACAGTCCTGTCTCAGAACCTCTGAGACTCCTTGTTAACTCAATATATTGGCTTAAGTGTTTAACTACACATAATATTTGGTCAACAGGATATGCTTTAAAGGTCACCTTGGTTCCTGCCATACCTGGCATGCTTTGTTTGATTATATCATAGACATAAAATGTAATGTCATCTACAGACAATTGCATGCAATCTATTCGTAACAATTGTAACAAATATAAAGACCATTACCAAATCTGCCTACTACCATCTAAAAAACATTGCAAGAATCAAGGGATTTATGTCCAAAGAAGACAATGAAAAACTTGTTCATGCGTATATCTTCAGTAGGTTAGATTATTGTAATGGTATCTTTACAGGTCTCAGTAAAAAATCAATTAAACAACTGCAGCTTATCCAGAATGCTGCTGCCAGAGTCTTGACCAACATCAAGAAAATGGACCACATTACACCTTTCCTTAAATCATTGCACTGGCTCCCTGTGTGTAAAAGGATAGATTTTAAAATTATGTTACTGGCACCGAATAGCCTGGGTCCAAAATACATCTCTGACCTACTTGTTGGATATGAGGCACCTAGACTCCTCAGGTCTTCAGGGACAGGTTTACTCTGTATTCCCAGGGTCAGAACTAAAAAGGCTGAAGCAGCATTCAGTTTTATGCTCCACACCTGTGGAACAAGCTCCCTGAACACCTGAGGTGTGTACAGACTGTAAGCTCATTTAAATCAGGCCTAAAAACACTGTTGTTTACTGTAGCTTTTCCATAACCCAACATGCAGGTAATCTTAACCTTCTAATCTTAACCCTTTTATGTGCTTTTAAAATCGTTTTATTGTTTTAGTGATTTTGTTTTACTATTCGTGCATTTGGCTTATTGCTTGCTTTGTAATTTTTGATTATTGGCTATTTTTGTTGTCCTGGGTTGTATTGTGGTTCTGCAATGTTTTTCTTTTCTATGTTATTCTTTTGTTTCTTTTGTAAAGCACTATGAATTGCTGCTTGTACAAATGGTGCTATATAAATAAATTTGCCTTGACTTGCCTTGCCTAATGTTTGTACACGTTGTGCTGAAACCAGCACCATTAGCATAACCACTTTAAGAGTTAATCTCTGCACAGATATTGACGTAATTGGAGCCCATTGCCGAAGCAGTGTGAGAACTATACTGACATCCCAGATTTCTGTAAATCTAGGTTTAGGAGGGTTTTTGTTAAAAATTCCTCTCATAAATCGGGATACTAACGGATGAGACCCGATAGGTTGTTGTTCTGAAAATTGCCCTAAATAGATTGACAAAGCACTCTGAGCACTGCTAATGGCACTATAACTCAAGTGCTCATCAAAATGCAATTTAGCAAGGAACTCCAACACATCACATATGCTTGCAGTATGATAAGATATATTTGATTGTACACAGAACATATCCCATTTCTTTATGTGAACCACATATTGTTTTTTTAGTGCTATCTCTACAGGCTGCAGTGATAGCATCCATGGTCCTGTTTGACAATCCAAGGCCTTGGAACGGTCTGGTCAGAACCTGCAGACCAACAAATTAATACGGTCATGTAACGGGTGACTTTCTCCTGTAACCGGATGCACCAACAAATTACTGCAGCTGGGAATCGTCATGAATGGCTGTATTATCATTCTGAGTACTAATGAGAACCATGGTTGTGTTGGCCAATCTGGGACCACCAAAATGCCTGTGGCGGAGTCACACTCTATTTTGGTGAGGCATTTCGTGATCAGACAAAATGGAGGAAATGCATAA
Organism: Raja brachyura; assembly: GCA_963514005.1. The sequence continues at coordinate 39,275,677 of OY740787.1, read as the reverse complement.
AAGAGTGAATGCCCCCAATGTAACGAGAATGCATCCATGGCTACTGCTCCTGGATCCGGCTCCCATGAAACATATTTAGGCAACTGGTGATTCAATCTGGATGCAAACAGATCAATATCTGGCAACCCAAATCGAGTGACAATTAGAAACATAGAAACATAGAAAATAGGTGCAGGAGTAGGCCATTCGGCCCTTCGAGCCTGCACCGCCATTCAATGTGATCATGGCTGATCATCCAACTCAGTATCCCGTACCTGCCTTCTCTCCATACCCCCTGATCCCTTTAGCCACAAGTGCCACATCTAACGCCCTCTTAAATATAGCCAATGAACTGGCCTCAACTACCTTCTGTGGCAGAGAATTCCAGAGACTCACCACTCTCTGTGTAAAGAATGTTTTCCTCATTTCGGTCCTAAAGGAATTCCCCCTTATCCTTAGACTGTGACCCCTTGTTCTGGACTCCCCCAACATCGGGAACAATCTTCCAGCATCTAGCTTGTCCAACCCCTTAAGAATTTTGTAAGTTTCTATAAGATCCCCCCTCAATCTTCTAAACTCCAGCGAGTACAAGCCGAGTCTATCCAATCTTTCCTCATATGAAAGTCCTGACATCCCAGGAATCAGTCTGGTGAATCTTCTCTGTACCCCCTCTATGGCAAGGATGTCTTTCCTCAGATTTGGAGACCAAAACTGTACGCAATACTCCAGGTGTGGCCTCACCAAAACCCTGTACAACTGCAGTAGAACCTCCCTGCTCCTATACTCAAATCCTTTCGCTATGAATGCTAACATACCATTTGCTTTCTTCACTGCCTGCTGCACCTGCATGCCTACTTTCAATGACTGGTGTACCATGACACCCAGGTCTCGTTGCATCTCCCCCTTTCCTAATCTGCCACCATTCAGATAATAGTCTACCCTCATGTTTTTGCCACCAAAGTGGATAACCTCACATTTATCCACATTATACTGCATCTGCCATGCATCTGCCCATTCACTCAGCCTATCCAAATCACCCTGCAGCCTCCAAGCATCCTCCTCACACCTAACTATACCCCCCAGCTTGGTGTCATCTGCAAATTTGGAGATGTTGCATTGAATTCCCTCGTCCAAATCATTAATATATATTGTAAATAGCTGGGGTCCCAGCACTGAGCCTTGCGGCACCCCACTAGTCACTGCCTGCCATTCTGAAAAGGACCCATTTACTCCTACCCTTTGCCTCCTGTCTGCTAGCCAGTTCTCTATCCACATCAATACTGAACCCCCAATACCGTGTGCTTTAAGTTTGTATGCTAATCTCTTATGCGGGACCTTGTCGAAAGCCTTCTGAAAGTCTAGATATAACACATCCACTGGTTCTCCCTTATCCACTATACTAGTTACATCCTCAAAAAATTCTATCAGATTTGTCAGACATGATTTACCTTTCGTAAATCATGTTTGAAAAATTTTTGAATTCAACATCCATTCTATATTGTCATTGAACTTTCGTGACCTATTGTCTGCCACCACATTGTCTATACCTGGTAGATAGATGGCTGAAACCCAGGTTTTCCTTGAAATGCACCAAGGCCACATGAGGTTAGCCAAGTTATCACATGATACTGATCTTGTTCCTCCCATGTGATTAATATATGCCACTGCCGTGGTGTTATCAATCTGGAGTTGAACATGTGAATTATTAATTGTGGAGCAATATGCTTTTAACCCATAAAATGCCCCCCAATAATTTCAAATAATTTATCCCTTGTCTGTGGAGAATCAAACCTTCTTGTTCATTCCATCTACCCCCACAGCTAGACTCTCTGTCTGTAGCCCCCCATCCGAGAGCGCTTACATCAGTCTGTAAGACCACTGAAGGTTCATGCACCAAAATGTTATTGGTAGTTTGACTAACATTAATAATCCACCACTGCAATTCTGCTAGAGCTGTGGTTGGTAACTGCATAACCTGATCAAAATAGCCTGCATGCTCTTTTAGTGCTTGTTCTCTTGCTCTTTGCAAATGTTGATAATGCAAAGGTCCGAACTGTACTGCAGGGAAAGCTGCTACAAATTTCCCAATGACCATAGCGACTTCTCGGATGGAGGGATAAAGTTTTTGTGTGAGGCAAGTACAGACATTAGCAATATCCACAACCTTGGCTGTTGATAATGTTACTGTCATATCAACTGAATCAATAAGAAATCCCAAATACTCAATATTTTGGGTTGGCTGTGACTTTTACTTAGTTGGATGGATGAAAAACCCCAATGTTTCAAACACATTTTTGGTTACTGCAACCGACTTTACAGCTGACTCTTTAGTGTTGCTGATAATTAAGATATCATCTAAATATGCCATGACAATGTGATTATGGGCCCTCAATAGCCCCAGCACAGGTTTTAACAATTTTGTAAATAGCCTAGGGGCTGAACTTAATCCATTAGGCAAAGCTTTGTATTGCCACAGCTGTAAATTTCAAGTACCTGCGATAATGAGCATGAATTGGCATTGAATAATACGCATCTTGCAAATCAACAGTTGCCATATAACAGCCCTGTGATGACAGCTGTTTAGCAGTAATGAAGGTGTCCATTTTAAAATGCCTTTATTGAACAGAAAAATTTAAGTGAGTGAAGTCCAGAATTACTCTACAACCCCCATCTTTTTTAGGTCTGGGGAATATATTAGACGTAAATTGTTGAGGATGATTAATGGTTCTCTCAATCACTCCTTTTTGGCATAAATTCTTAATCTCATTGTTTACCTGTTCAATCTCTGGAGCAGAAAACACCAACATTTTATTAGGCTTGTGCTGTTGAGGTGGATCTATTCCTGAGATAAACTCAATGGTAGAACCTGACACAGTATTTAATATAAACATATCAGACATTATGCAGCACCATTTATTATAAAACAATTGTAATCTACCTCCAATAGGAGGTTGTCCACCAGAAACGTTATCCTTAACAAAAATTCCCTGTACCTCTACAGTTGGCCTGTAAGTTTGCTGTCTGCCCATATTGGGGTTGTAGCTGCTCTGTCTCAGTGGGTAAACTCGTTGCCCCACTGGCCTCCCCCTGCTGGGCCCAGCACCTGGATCCGATCTTCGGTACATTAAACCAGGCTTTCGTGTTGGTGGCCTTGAGATGTTTGGCTTCATTAAACTAATTGGCTTAGCCTCATCGTCGATTTCTCGAATTTGTTTGATGAGGTCTGCTCCAAATAGGAATTCAGGCATTTGCACATTAGTCGCCTTACATAAAGCAGCAAATTTTTGATTTAGTGTTGGCCCGATGGCGATTTTCCTGATGCAATTCACCTCAAAAAATGCATTGCATAAAAGGGCCAACATATCATTCTGGGTTTGCGTGATCATTGTCCCTTTGACCATTTTGCCAAATGCAGTAATTGCTGCAGCCACCAGTTGGAGGACGTGTTGAAACCGAACCTCCTGTCCCCTCATAGATGCACTCATGGGTGCCCAGATTACTGGGTTCACGTGGGCACCTTGAGTGATGCACAATTGACAGGTGTTTTATATTTACCAGTAGTCTCTTGCGTCATAGTTTGTTGGAGCTGGTGAGACACAAAATAATTTATATTGTTGGCAAGATACTCGTCCATTGCCTCACCAGTCCGTTCCGGAATAGCAAAACTCATTGCTATTTCCGGGACACCCGGAGCATGGCTCTTGTGCTCTGGTGTATGCACATGAGCAGGGACACCAGAATCAGGGTCAGCTTCATCCTGCCCTGCTTCTCCCAAGTCATACTGAAGGAAGGCATCCTCCAGTCCTATACAAGGCGCTGGAAGGAAATCCCCTTGCTGATAATCCACATATCAAAAGTCAAAAGTCAAAAAAGTCAAAAGTCAAAAGAGTTTATTGTCATGTGTCCCTGACAGGACAATGAAAATCTTTCTTTGCATAGCACAACAAAACATAGAAGGCATTGACTACAATTCTATACATAAATACACCCATGAATTAATAAATTAATAAAGTGCAAATAACAGATGGAGGGATATTAATGTTCAGAGTTCCGAGCCAGGTTTAATAGCCTGATGGCTGTGGGGAGGTAGCTATTCCTAAACCGGGTTGTTGCAGTCTTCAGGCTCCTGTACCTTCTACCCGAAGGTAGCAGGGAGATGAGTGTGTGACTAGGGTGGTGTGGGTCCTTGATGATGCTGCCAGCCTTTTTGAGGCAGCGACTGTGATAAATCCCCTCGATGGAAGGAAGGTCAGAGCCGATGATGGACTGGGCAGTGTTTACTACTTTTTGCAGTCTTTTCCTCTCCAGGGCGCTCAAGTTGCCGAACCAAGCCACGATGCAACCAGTCAGCAAGCTCTCTACAGTACACCTTTAGAAGTTAGAGAGAGTCCTCCTTGACAGACCAACTCTCCGTAATCTTCTCAGGAAGTAGAGGCGCTGATGAGCTTTCTTAATAATTGCATCTGTGTTCTCGGACCAGGAAAGATCTTCACAGATGTGCACGCCCAGGAATTTGAAGCTCTTGACCCTTTCAACCATCGACCCGTTGATATAAACAGGACTGTGGGTCCCCATCCTACTCTTTCCAAAGTCCACAATCAGTTCCTTGGTTTTGCTGGTGTTGAGGGCCAGGTTGTTGAGCTGGCACCATATGGACAGTCGCTCGATCTCTCTTCTATACTCGGACTCATCCCCATCAGTGATACGTCCCACAACAGTGGTGTCGTCAGCGAACTTGATGATGGAGTTCGCGCTATGACCGGCTACGCAGTCATGAGTATAGAGTGAGTACAGCAGGGGGCTGAGCACGCAGCCCTGAGGTGCTCCCGTGCTGATTGTTATTGAGTCTGACACATTTCCACCAATATGAACAGACTGTGGTCTGTGGATGAGGAAGTCGAGGATCCAATTGCAGAGGGATGCGCAAAGACCCAGTTCTGCGAGTTTGGTAACCAGCTTGAAGGGGATGATTGTGTTAAATGCCGAGCTGTAGTCAATAAATAGCAGCCTGACATATGAGTTTTTGTTGTCCAAGTGGTCCAGAGCGGAGTGGAGGGCCAGCAAGATTGCGTCCACCGTTGATTTGTTGTGGCGGTAAGCGAACTGCAGTGGGTCCAGGTTTTTGTCGAGGTAGGAGTTGATTTGCGCCATGATTAACCTCTCGAAGCACTTCATCACCACAGGCGTTAGTGCCACAGGTCGATAGTCATTGAGGCACGTCACCTTGCTCTTCTTGGGTATTATTGATGCCCTTTTGAAGCAGGTGGGAACCTCAGACCTCAGAAGTGACAGGTTGAAAATGTCCGTAAAAACTCCAGCCAGTTGGTCCGCACAAGTTTTTAGGACACGACCAGGTATGACATCAGGTCCAGACGCTTTTCGAGGGTTCACCCCTCTGAAGGATTTCCTGACGTCGGCCTCTGTGACTGAGACTGAAATACCATCACAGCGAATAGGGGCTCGGGAAGGCACATCGGTGTTCTCCCTATCAAAGCGTGGGTAAATTGCATTGAGCTCATCAGAGAGTGATGTATCGCCGACATCCGAGCTGCCTCCTGGTTTCGCCTTGTAAGAGGTGATTGCATTCAGTCCCCGCCACAGCTGCCGAACATCTGTCTCATCCTCCAGCTTGGAGCAGAACTCCCTTTTGGCCTTTTTGATGGCCTTACCAAGGTCGTATCTGAACTTCTTATAGACCACTGGGTCATTAGACATGAATGCCCGGTGTCTGGTCTTCAGAAGAGTGCGGATCTCACAGTTCATCCAAGGTTTCTGATTGGGAAACACTCGGAAGGTTTTTGTAGGGATGCAGTCCTCCACACATTTCTTTATGAAGTCTGTAACGACTGTGGCATATTCATTCAAGTCCGTTGCCGAGTCCTTGATATTCTTCCTCATATGGGCCTCCTTGAGCAGCTGTCTGGGGAATCAATGGGGCCTTTGACCCTTGGTTAATCAAAGTTTGGAGCATTTTCTCCATGTTTTGCATTCTCCCCCACATTCTTTTATTATCCGGAGGGGAGTCTCCTTCTTCTTCAGACCCGTCAGACAAAACGGGTCTGATAGACTTTCTTTTAGCTTTCCTATGGCTATCAGTGGCCTCAGGCTCCTGAGTCCCTGGAGCTGGTGTGGAAAGTTCACTAGCTGGTATAACGGCTGTCGGTAAAATGGCACCCGGTATCAGAACTGACGTTGCCTCTCTAATCTCCCGACCCAATCTAATTTGCGAATCCACATCGCTGGATCCACGTTTGCTGCGAACTCTCCTACCTGACCACTCCATACCACCGATCCTACTGACTGCTCGAGCCAGCTTTATGGAGTTTAAATACTTCTAGGCAAAGGTTTTAAAACACTTACCTGTGAAGTTCCTACTTACCGCTGGTGGATCTGCGCTCTCCAGCCCCTTCGGTGCGACATGCGCGGACGTAATGACGCGCATGCGCCTGGCTTCTTCACGTAGTCACTCACGTGACTCCGAAGTAAAATTATATTTGAACCTAAATGCCTTCAATAAGATGCAATGCCAGAGATTACTAAATAAAATTTGAGCGCAAAATATTGAGTTTAATATGATGGTGTGCGTTGTTAATTAGTTAACTGACAAAAATACAGATAATATTAAATAATTGAGAGGCTGTAACTACAGAGGTGAAGCAGGAATTGATACCACGATCCCAACTGTTCCGAATTGATATCAATGATTAGGGTGAAGGACACGTGTAATAAATTCAAATTTTCCAATTATGGGGGAGTCCAGAACCAAGGGTCACAGTTGAAGAATAAGGGCTAGGTCATTTAGGACTGAGATGAGGAAAAACGTTTTCACCCAGAGAGTTGTGAATCTGTGGAAGTCTCCGCCACAGAAGGGAGGCCAATTCACTGGATGTTTTCAAGAGACAGTTAGATTTTAAAGGAATCAAGGGATATGGGGAAAAAGCAGGAACGTGGTATTGATATCAGATGATCAGCTATGATCACATTGAATGACAGTGCTGGCTCGAAGGGCTGAATGGCCTAATCCTGCATCTATTTTTCTATGTTTCTATGATACAAAATATCGTGCTGGTGTGGGCTGTAAGGTGGATGCAGAGAAACCTCACGAAAATCTGGACTGGTTCAGTAGCTGGTAGATGGAATATACCCTGGCAAAAACGTGAGGGGAAAAAATAGAATCGTGAAATTTTAACTTTTGTGAGAAGTGATTGTTGGTGTTCCAAGAGACCTGGTTGTCTTGCACATTGAAATTTATTATATAGGCCCAAGAAACTGTAAGGAAGGCAAATTGTATGTTTTGCTTAATTGAAATATTCACAACGCTGGTAAGACCACATCAGGAATATTGCTCAGGTCTCATTGCCTGATATGAGGGAGGGTAACACATATGAGAGAGGGAATGTACCAAAAGTGCACTGAGTTGATCACTGAGTTACTGAGGACTGGGAATAGTTAATTGGTAGACTGCAATTGTGGGCTGAAGGGGCTGTTACTGTGGTGTACTGTTTTATGTTCTGAGATCATAAAATTACTGGAATCTATATTCATTTGTGGTCCTGTTACTTATGCTAAATACCGATAAATAAGACCAACATATCCACAGAAGCATTTGCAACATGAATAACAACTGTTTACAAATGCAGAAAGCAATAAAGCTCAGCAGAATGCTGCGGTTGTAACTCAGTGAGCAACTTTCCACAATGTATACCATTATCTACCCTGGAATAGCATTACATTTTCTTCTCTTGCACTTTGGGAAGTCGAATGTAAGGGAAATGTGCAGGCACATGAGATGAACTTATCTTGTCATCATGTTCGGCACAGCCATTATGGGCTGAAGGACCTGTTCCTGTGCTGTACTTTTCTAAGTTCTAAGAGTTAAGGGCCTGTCCCACTTACATGTCCTTGGCATGCAAATTACACTACCTCGTGGTCGCGTTGAGGCGCACGGGCATCGTATGGCCTCACGGGGCTGGTCCCACTGAGAAGCGCGGAGGGGTATGTAGTTGTGCGCGACATTGCGCGGGGCTCCGAAATTGTTGTAGCGAACGAAATCTTCACGCGCCAACGGCCTGTCGCGGAACTGACGGCCAAAGTGGGACAGGCCCAAGACCCTGGCGCCACGCAACGTCTCACCTCCAACAGCAGCAGAAGCAGGCAAACGATGCCGAACTCAGCCTGGTATCACGGCCATTGCGGTCCGGATCCGCCCCCACTTCTACCCCCAGAGCAGGGCCAAGAAAATTGAAGATAGACACAAAATGCAGGAGTAACTCAGCGGGACCTTCAGCATCTCTGGAGAGAAGTAATGGGTGACGTTTCAGTTCAAGACCCTTCTTTTCAGACTGAAGAAGGGTCTCGACCCGAAACATCATCCATTCCTTCTCTCCAGAGTTGTTGCCGGTCCCTCTGACTTACTCCAGCTTTGTGTCCATCTTCAAATGATGTCACGCACTCCAGACGGCTGTGCGTACGTATGAAACCGCATGCGACCTTCGCGGGATTTGCGTTCCAAGGACACGTAAGTGGGACAGGCCCTTACGCGTGTGAAACCGAACACTTCATACAACATCATCTGCCTAATCCAAGCACCCAGAATTCTTTCAAGAGGCATGTTAATTAGCAAGCTTTCTCAAAGCGGATGATGTCAGAACTTGGGGGGGGTGGGGGGATAGAGGGGGAGAGAAGGAACACTTCTGACACAGAGTATAGAGCACAGGCATGCATTCCTGTGCTCTGTCATTCCAGAAGTTGAATGACAACTCTTTTACCCTGCTGCATCATTTGCTTTAACACCTCTGTGTTCGACTGGAGATGTTTATAAGTTATAGGAGCAGAATTAGGCCAACGAGTCTAGTCTGCCATTCAATCATAGTTGATCTATCTTTCCCTCTCAACCCTTATTGTCCTGCCTTCTCTCCATAACCAGGCACCTTTAGTAATCAAGAATCTATCAATCTCCTCCATAAAAATATCCATTGCCTGGTCTTCACAGAACCTGTGGATTCACCACCCTCTGCCTAAAGATATTCCTCCTTATCTTCTTTCTAAAGGTATGTTCTTTGAGGCTATGGCTTCTGGTCCTAGACTCTCCCACTGGTGAAAATGTCCTCTCCACATCCCATCTATTCAGGCCTTTCACTATTCGGTAAGCTTCAATGAGGTCCCCCCTCCTCCTTTTAAACTTCAGCGAGTACAGGCCCGGTGCCATCAAATACTCATCATATGTTAACCCGCTCATTCCTGGGATCATTCTCATAAACCTCCTCTGGACCCTCCCAAACACCTGTACATCCTTCCTCAGAAATGGGGCGCAAAACTGCTCACAATACTTCAAATGCTGTGTGACCAGTGCCTTATAAAGCCTCGGCCTTACATCACTTTTTTTATATTCTAGTCTTCTCGAAATAAATGCTAGCATTACATTTGCCTTCCTTACTACCGATTCGACTTGCAAATTAACTTCTTGGGAATCGTGCACCAGCACTCTCATGTCCCTTTGCACCTCCGATTTCTGAATTCTCTTCCCTTGGGCGATACAGTGGCGCCGTGCTGTGTCACTCTGTATAGTAATCAATCTACTGTTTTTTCTTGACTTTTTTTCTAGTAAAGTCACTTTCAAACGTCAATTTCAGGTTCCTATTGGTCTAACCTTTGAACTTTCTTTCACAATGACCTTTCTGCAGTGATCAACCTATTCAATCAACTCCAGCGGCCAACACGTTGTCCATGCTGAAACTAATACTTTCCCATCCTGGCTGTTTACACAAGGACGCTCCTCACTTGTTCCCTTGAGCAAGGGGTGCCTTTCTGAACATGATAGAAACAAAGAAAAACAGGTGCAGGAGTAGGCCATTCGGTCTTGGTTCTCGGTCCTTTGATCCATTCAATATGATCAATGGGTTCAATGGTTCAATGGTCCTTTATTGTCACGTGTACCGATGTAGAGTGAAATTTGATTTACCAAAAAAAGCAACAAGTTACATAACTACATAAAGATTTAAATAGCCACCACAGCGGCATGTGAGAATCCCCAAGGCGCACAGCATAAGCGGGGACCAACAGCCATCCGTTCAGTGTCCGGGCCACACACACGCTCTTTCACCGTCATGTGACCAGAGTTGTACTGACCATTGTCACTCTCTCTGCAGTCCCTGCCCAGCCAAATAGTCAGAAAGCCGTCCGCACTCGCACTAGACTCCGGGATGTCCTCATGGAGTGATGTCCCCACAAACACTGCAATCACTGCATTCATGGCACTCCCTCCCAGTCCTCACCAATGTGGGCAGCACGGCCACCTTGTTTTTCGGCGACTTCACATTCCCCACTGTGATGGAAGGTAAATAACTTGTATCTTCTTTTGTCCCACGGTCGGGGCAATCGAAACATCCGCAGTCAGCGATCGAAGCCCCCGCATCAGGGCGATCAAGGCTCCCACGATCGGGACGGTCGAAGCTCCTGCGGTTGGAGCTCCCGAAGACGATCGCTAACAAAGAGACTGCCAGCTCCATGATGTTATGATCGCAATGTGGACGGAGATACAATTCCAAAAAGTTGCATCTCCATCGAGGGAAAAGATAAAAAAGTTTCCCCAACTCCCCACCCCCCCCACATAAAACAAAAACTAAAACATACAAGTAAAAACAGACTAAAAACAACAAAAGAAAGGATGAGACAGGCTGTCGGCGAGGCTGTCATGTACGGCGCCACCCAGTGGTTGATGGCTGATAATCTAAAATCAGTACCCTGTTCCTGCTTTTTCCCCATATCCCTTGATTCCTTTAGCCCTAAGAGCTAAATCTAGCACTCTCTTGAATGATTCATTAGTTTTCTATTGCCAGAGTGTACAATTGAGTGCAAAGGGTAGGTGGACAGAAGTGGTCAGTGCCACAGATACTACTAGTGCCAGAGATGTTCCTTGTCACTTATCAACCAATGCTGTTAAGGTCTTGCGGTTGTAGGCATGGGACTGCTTCACCTGTTGAGCAGTTATGAATGGGATTGAATGGTGTGTAATCATCAGCAAACATCCCCATTTCTGACCAAATTGACCCACTTTACCAGAGCTCCTTGGTCACACTTAGTCAAATGCTGCTGTGATACAGATGGCAGTCATTCTCTCCTCACCTCTGGAATTCAGCTCTTTGATTGGTATTTGAACCCGGGCTGTGAAAAAATTTGGAGACAAGTAGATCTGGTGAAACCAAACTTGGCAGCGGTGAGCGGGTTGCAGGTGGACATGTAACAATTTGGTGGCAATGTTAATGGACGCATTCATCACGGTACTGAAGTCTAAGAGCCAACTGATTGGGTTTGGAATTAGTAAGGTTTTTGAGAACAGGGCATACCTGGGCAATGTTCTCTATTGTCAGGAAGATAACAGTGTTGTACAGGTACCCAAAATCTAGTTGTGCAGCCTGGTCCTGTGGCATTAGGTGCTCTCGGCCACTTCCTGATTTCATGTGCAGTGGAAGGGATTGACTGTAGACGGGCTCCTGCGATGGTGGCAATGTCAGAAGGGCACAGAAATGGACCATTTATGGAGCACCCTTTGCTGAACATGTTTGTAACTGTCTCAGCCCTACCAACAGCACTGACTCTCTGGGCCAAATCATTGGGACAAGGAGATTGTTCTTGGACCCTCCTCTAACTTTTGGCTGTTTAATTATCTTCCGTGACCAGTCACAACCAGTAGTAGTTCAGAAATTCATTCTAATCCTTTAGTCATGATCACCTTTTACTTACTGCTAATGTGGACTAGCAGGTTTGTAGTCTTCCACTGTTCACAGTCCTGTCGGGACTGACATATGCTGTCAGAAAGAATGGATCGACTGGGCTTATATTCACTTGAATTTAGAGGATGAGAGGATATCTTATAGAAACATATAAAATTCTAAAGGGATTGGACAGACTAGATGCAGGAAAAAATTTCCTGATGTTGGGGAGTCCAGAAACAGGGGCCACAGTTTAAAAATAAGAGGTAGGCCATTTAGGACTGAAATGAGGAAAAACCTCTTCACCCAGAGAGTTGTGAATCTATGGAATTCTCTGCCACAGAAGGCAGTGGAGGCCAATTCATAGGATGTATGCAAGAGAAAATTAGATGTAGCTCTTAGGGCTAACGGAATCAAGGGATATGGGGAGAAAGCAGGAATGGGGTATTGATTTTGGATGATCAGCCATGATCATATTGAATGGCGGTGCTAGATCGTAGGGCTGAATAGCCTACTCCTGCATCTATTTTCTATGTTTCTATGTCCTTCACTGTGGCTGCTGAATACTGGAACTCAAATAATTTGTACCTCACTAAAAATAAAATGAAATCACTCATGGACGACTATCAACCCTCCCTGAAGGCACTTGCATTAAAAGTCCATTGTGTGCATGATGTTGACTAAATGAATACCAGGTCATTGATCGGAGCGGTGTTGGCTCACCATGGCTGCCTCTGCTGCTCATGTCTCATGTTGCGTTTGGATGTGACGGACAATCAATAAGAACTGATGGCATATTCAACAAAGGCAGAACAAGTGAAACAAGTTTCAGGTCAAGAAACATAGAAACATAAAAAATAGGTGCAGGAGTAGGCCATTCGGCCCTTCCAATCAGCACTGACATTCAATATAATGATAAAATCTGTACCACATTCCTGCTTTTTCCCCCATATCACTTGATTACTTTAGCCCTAAGAGCTAAATCAAGCAGTAACTTTTTGTTCCCTGCCCCTTCAAATGATGCAGGGTGGGATGGAACCCCACCACTTTATCCCATCCATGAGTCAATAATGTAAACTCCTCAGTTGCAAAACCAGATTGAGATGCAATGAGAAACAGCAATGTGTATTTTATTAAGACTTGGAAAAGGAGGATAAGCTCTATTGGTTTTATGAGCAGATTTTGGGGAGGATAAAATAATTGTTTTGATTTTGCTGATTTTGCATGGCTGGAATATTTCACTTCTGTGCAGTGTGTTACACAAGAGATATTTGAAAATTCTGTGGAAACTGGTATCAGTTGTTTGAATTTCTGCGAGACATTCACTGCGATGAAGCATGTACAGTACATGACTTTAAAGTTGATCACATTTGGAGGGACACACATTATTCACATAACCACATGGCTACCCATTCTTGCTCAATCTTTAATGTAACACCAACGCTTTTCACCCCTCCACCACCACAACTCCTTGGCTCGTTCATCCTTTTCCATCCAAACCACCCCCTCCCCAGGTACTTTCCCCTGCAACTGCTGGCGATGTAACACCTGTCCCCACACCTTCTCCCTCGCCTCCATCCAGGGATCCCAGCAGTCCTCCAGGTGAGACAGAGATTTACAATACAATACAATACGGTTTTATTCGTCATATTGCACAGAAGGTGCAAGTGAAATGAATTTGCCAGCAGCGGTACAATGATAAAGAACACACAATACACAATAAGAATTTAACACAAACATCCACCACAGCATTCATCACTGTGATGGAAGGCACAAAATTTGGCCAGTCCTCCTCCATTTTCCCCCGTGGTCAGGACCTCCACCCTCCGCAGCCATCCCTGCGGGCGTCCAGATGTGCAGACAAGGTTAAAAAGTCCAGGTAAGTCCTGAATCGGTGCCTCCCCACTGGAGACCGTGACTTCAGGCTGGTGTAGGCCGCAGGCCAACAGTCGGAGATTTATAGTTCGCGCCGCAGCCAGAAGCACCGCAGACTGCCGGGCCGGCGGTCTGGAGCTCCTCTCCAGGGATCCCTGGCGAAGGACCCCGCTCCTGATGGTAAGTAAGTCCCCGCCGCACCCACAGTAGAAGTAGGCCGCGGGCCGGCAGTTGGAGCTCTTCTTCCCCCGGGTCCCCACGAGGGATCTCAGGCTGTGGACGCCACGCCGGCTGAAGCTCCGCAGACCGCTGCTTCAGGCTGCAACGGGCCAGCGAAACGGAGCGTACCCCTCAGGCGAGCCCCGGTGAGGGCTCGCCTATTCCGCGCCGAGAGTCCACACTGCGCCTGTCGCTGAAGACCCGGGCTTGCCTCCGGGAAAGACCGCACCGATCCTCGCTGTTAGTCCACGGGGGAGGCGACATGGAAAAAGTCTCCTTTCCCTGGAGGAGGCGACCAAAGCGGTTTCCCCCTTACCCCAGCACACCTTACACAAGACACACAAAGAAACATTAAAAGCAGACATTAAAACATACTAAAAAAACAAAAAAAGTTGAAAGAAACGAACACACTGCTGACAGGGCTGCTGGCTACCAGCGCCCCCACCGACCGATCAATGAACCTAGACCTAGTCTAACCTCATCTACTACATCTGGTGTTCCTGATGTGGCCTCATGTTCATCGGCAAGAAGCGTAGAATTGCCAAGTGCCGACTTGCGTTCGGTCCGCCAAGGTCTGCCTGGTCTCCAATTTGTTAACCATTTTCACTCCTCTTCCATTACAATACTGACCTTTCTGACCTGGGCCTCCTCCAGTTTACGAGTGGCAATGGAGGAGGCCCAGGACAGAAAGGTCGGTATGGTAATGGGAGAGGAGTTAAAATGGTTAGCAACTGGGAGTTTAGGCAAACGTTGGCGGACCGAGCGTCAGTCGGCATTCACTAAATCTACGCCACAACATTTCATATTCCGCTTGGGTAACTTACAACACAACAATATGATCATTGCGTGCAGGAAATAATTGCAGATGCTGGTTTAAATCGAAGGTAGACACAAAATGCTGGAGTAACTAAGCGGGACAGGCAGCATCAAAGATTATAGAGGAGCAAGATGCGCCACTCAGTGGAAAAGGCGTAGTATCATGTGTGTGATTGTCAACGCCATATTAGCGGACCAGAGATGGCGTCGACTATGGCGTCTACTGGGAAAATGGGCTTCTCTATAATCTTTGTCTCTCGATCTGCCGCTGTGTGATCCGCTCCAAAGCTACAGAGCAGTTGCAAGCAGAGATTATAGAGGAGCAGGGTGCATTAGAAAGTTATGAATGTGTGTTTGCGTGTGCCTGTAATTTTGTGCACAGTGTGTTAAAGCAATACAAGGGAAGCTGCACAATGCAATGCAAGGGAAACTATGCAAAGGAGGGGCTGGGGAGGAAAGATGCGAGGGAAATGGGGGAACAGGGGGAAAAGGGAGGGGGAGAGAGAGAGAGAGGGAAGGAGGGGGAGAGGGGAGGGGAGGGAGGGAGATCGAGAGAAGATAGGGGAGAGAGGGATCGAGGGGAGAGAGAAGAGAGGGAGATCGAAAGAGAGGGAGAGAAAGATCGAGAGAAAGAGGGATCGAGAGAAGAGAGGGAGAGAAAGATCGAGAGGGGGAGAGAGAGGGATCGAGAGGTAAGTAAAGATCTATTACAAATAAATCTAATAACTTTCTAATGCATCTTGCTCCTCTATAATCTTTGCTTACAACTGCTCTGTAGCTTTGGAGCGGATTACACAAGGGGAGACAGTCCGCCAAAATGGCGACCGTGACGTTCCGTTACGTACTACACACCAGTCCATTGGATATCCACTGAGTGGCGCATCTTGCTCCTCTATAATCTTTGGGCAGCATCTCTGGGGAGAAGGAATGGGTGACTTTTCAGGTCGAGACCCTTCTTCCGACTGATGAACATTGAATTCTCCTATTAAAGGTAACTACATAACCTTCGCCCGCTCCCTTCTTCCCCCTCCCCTTTCTACAGTCCAGTCAGTATGTTCTCTGCCATACATTCGTGGAGGTTAGATCGAGTATTTGTCAACATTCCAAATCTCCTCAATCTTCTAAGTAGAGGTGTTGATCACCTCTCTTTGTGATTGGATCAATGTGCTGCTGATACATTGGTGAAACTGTTCATTCTCACCACCGCCATCCTGTTGCTGAAAACAGATTAATGCATTTCAGGTTTCAACTTAAGTCAACAATTAACTTTTAGGTCTTGCTGACATCGAGAGTAAAGGGCCTGTCCCACGAGCATGTGACCTGCATGCGGCAAGCGTGACCAAACCGGGCCACGTGGGGGTTGCGTGGAGGTCGAGTGATCCCCGTACAGGGCCAGTCCCACCAGCATGCGACGAGCGCGACCAAACCGGAAGCAGAGGCCGAGCGGAGGTCGGGTGAGTGACGTGAAGTTGGAGCGAAGTCCGCAGGAAGTTCGCAAGGACAGAGAGGGTCACGGAGGCACACAGAGAGGGGCACTGAGAGGGACACGGAGGCACACAGAGAGGGACACGGTGGCACACAGAGAGGGTCACGGAGGCACACAGAGAGGGTCACGGAGGCACACAGAGAGGGCCATGGAGGCACACTGAGAGAGGGCCATGGAGGCATGACGTCGAGGCAGTGCATGCGGCGTCGAGGTGGCTGCGGGCCGACAGGCCGTTGCTGCGCGGAATTTTTTAACACAGTCAGTTTTTCTAAGCCCCGCGCGATGTCGGGACCAGCTCCGCACAACTCCATATGGCTCCGGCGATTGAAGTGGGACCGGCCCCGCGAGGCCGTACGGCTCAAGCGATCACGTTAGGTCGCGCTCACCGCATGGAGTCGCATGCTGGTGGGACAGGCCCTTAATTCTGGCACCATTCATGCACATCTTCAACATCCATCATCCACTCTAACTCGTTGTTATTCGTCCAACAACAGTGGGTTTGTCATCACATTTAAAGATGGCCCTGTAGTTGTGTCTGGCTACAAAGTTAGTGGTATATAGAGCAGGGGGCAGAGCACACAGCCTTGAGGTGCTCCTCTGTTGATGGTTATTGAGAAGGAAGTGTTATTGCCAATTCATACTGATTGCGGTCTTCTCATGAGGAAGTCAAGGATCCAATTACACAGCATAAACCCAGTTTTATGAGTTTGATCGTATGTTTGGAGGGGACGATGGTGCTGAATCACAAGCTGTAGTCAATGAAGAACAGCCGCACATACGTGTTCTGATTATCCAATTGGTTCAGTGACGAATGGAGTGCCAGCAAGATTGCATTCTCTGTTGATCTGTTGTAGTGGTAGGTGAATTGTAGCGAATCCAAATCTTTACTAAGGCTGCAGTTAATATGAACCATAACTAACCTCTTAAAACACTTCATCACCACAGATGTTAGTGCCAGTCGGTAGTCATTGAAGCATGTCACCCTACTTCTCTGCGGCACCAATATAACAATGTCCTTATATAGCAGGTGAGTATTTCAGACCTTGGTAATTAAAGATTGAAGATGTGTGCAAAAACAAGGTTTACAAGGTTTTAAGAACATGGGCAGGTACTTTGTGAGTGCAGGTGCTTACTCAGGGTTCACCGTTATGAAGGATCATCTGATATTGGCCTCGATGGCTGAGATTACAGTGTTACCAGGCCCTTTGGGGCACAAGTAGATAAATCAATGTTCACGATAAAAAGTTGGATTTTAAAGGTATAGGGTCATTGAGAAATACGGGATGGAAACAGGTCCTTTGGACTGCTTTGACCGTGGCGACCATCAGCCACCCATTTACAAACATCCTAAACTAATATTATTTTTATTCTCCACACATTTCCATCAACAACCCCACCAATTTCACCACACCTACATGGTGGCCAATTAACCTACCGCCTTGGTTGGGAAGTGGAAGGAATTCAGAGACCAAGGGGTGAACCCACACGGTTGGAGATAGAATATGCAAACTCCACATAGATAGTACGACAGGTCGGGATTGAATCCGGGTCTCCGGAACTATGAGGTAGTGGCTGTAATAGCTGCACCACTGTGCCGGCCAACGTATCCTGAAGGAAGGCAGCATTCAGCCAAGTCACTTGATAATGTCACAGCAGTCAGCGAGTTCACTCATATATTTCCGAGCTGGAGCTATTTGCAGCAGTGAAGAAAACATTGCACCTAAACTAGAATTCAATGCTGATCCAAGGGCAGACATTTGCATTTGATCCAGGTACTGAGAAAATCAAATAAGCAGGGGCTGCATTAAGAATGTATTCTCTCATCAGTATGAAATGGCACTGACCTTGCCAGCTATAAATAAATCTAAAAGTGCACTGCACCTTTGCAATGCAAGTTAATATAAACTATGAGTAGCTACAAAGTTCACAAACTGGAATGGGATCTTTCTTTTCTAAACAGCCTCTTTGTTCTAATCCAGTTTATGCTAAAAGTTCAATGCGCCCATTGTTTGTAAGAATCTTGAATGAAACAAGATTGAGAGACAGGTTAGTGAAGGTGCATGCTTGGCCAGCACACACACCCTTTTCAAATGAAATGAAAAAGATTGAATAAACATTTAAAGCAGACGTGACTACATTCACTGCGGCATTAAGACTTTTGATCCTCTTCTCTTCAGTAGTAACACTTAAATAAATATCGAGGCAAAAGAGACCTCTTATCGCAGAATCTGGAACAAAAGGCAAACTGCAGATCTGTGATGGGAAGGAACCGCCCCGATGCATGGTCTCAACCCAAAAGTTGATACTTCTTCCATCCCACTGATGCTGCTTGATCCATTTAGTTTCTCCTGATTTTTCAGTCCAATTTTTTTTTTGAGGCAATATGCAGATAGTCATATGAATCAGCTGTTCACAAAGACCCTACCCTCACAGATAAATACCTTTCCACCTGTCTCTGATGTATAAAGAGTGGCCAGTTGGTAGTTTGCGGTAACGCTGGAACTGTACTAGAGGATGATCGAATGTTCTGAGAGCAGAGGTTAAAAGTGTGAACTTTACTGAGACAATCCAATCCCACCTGTTACAGTGCCTCATTTTGTTAAGCGGAATGCAACTTGGCAGTTGAACACAGTGGCCTGCTTAGTGCTGCCAAGTTTCACACAAGTATGTAATTATCGTGCCATCTTCCACTGACTCTTTGGGTGTGGTACAGCAGTTACTCACCAAACACTGAAACACAACGAGGCTTTGTTCCAGAATATTTTCACAGCTCTTCCCAATCACAAAGGCAGCCGTCGCATTCAAGGTCAGTTTGGTTATTAATAATTTTTGCCCTCTTTCCTGTCAAATCATTCTTGAATTCCTCTGCTCTAAGAATAACATTTTCTCCACTAGTCTCTCCACATGACTTGAGTAATCCATCCCCAAACATGTTCCCCGTTGGAGACTCGAGAGATTGCAGATGCTAGAATCTTGAGCAGAACAAACTGTTGGAGGAACTCACTGGGTCAGGCAGCACCTGTGGAGGTAATGGGATGGACGACAATTCTGTTTGGGTAAAACAAAACGCAAAGTGTTGGAGTACAGTGGGTCAGGCACAATCTCTAGAGAAATGGATAGGTGACCTTTTGGTTCAGACTCGTAACTCCCAGCACTTAGATTTTTACTTCATACTGAAATGACTACTGCTGTCAACTCATTCTGTTGTTACTGATTTTAGATATGATGCTGCACCGAGGTGCAGTCACCTGAACTCACCATTATTGGATGTCATCCAAATGACTGTAAATTTATCTTCCAACTTCAGATTTTCAGTATCTACTGTTGCTGTTAACTCCTGGACTTCTGCCTTGAAGGACTTCCATTCTTCATTCTGACAGCATTTCCAAGTTTCCCACTTACCTTCCCTGCTACGATAAAACTGATAATCTGACACTCTCAAGGCTCAGTGATGCTGGGTTAGTGGATTTTCCAGAATATTGGTTGTTACCCCTATTAGTACTCCAACACATTTTAATTCACTTTATATTTCAGATTATATTTCTCAGTGAAACCAATAAGTTTTAAGGGAACACAGGAACTGGGGGTGTCAGTCATCAGAAGGGAGTACAACAATCATCACCTGGTGAGCCAGATGCTGAACCATCTGGATTTCCAAATAGTCAGTGAATTATCACAGTTCCACTGTATTTGCTTTCCTTTTTGTGCTTGAGCATCTACAATGCCTCACTTCCATAGCTGCAGCCTGGGTAATTGGCTCCAATTCCCAGCCAACTTTCACCTTTCCGATCTTCTTATCATCTGACATTCATCATGATAGTTATCAGAAGGCGCCAGACCCAGCATGGAAACAACCACTTCAGCGCACTTCGACACTGGCTTAATATTAAATGAATGTTTATTCTTGCCACATTCTCATCAACTCTTAGAAGGCATGGATGAATGGAGCCAAACGGCTTGTTTTCTTGCTGTATAATAGTAAGATTAAACGAGAACTTACCTGTTCGAAGTTTGATCTTTATTTTATGAGGAGTTACGATGTGGGATTACATGAAGAAGCCCCGCCTGGCGCTTGATCGTCATACTTCAAAGCAGCGGCATGAAAAACACAGAACCAATAGCCGGAGTAAGATAGTAAGGCTCACATGGACTAGAACTACCAGATGATCATTTATATTATGAGGGTTGGGAGCAGAGGGCACGTAATCCCTCATCGTAACTCCTCATAAACTAAAGATCAAATTTCGAACAGGTAAGTTCTCGTTTAATCATACTATTTGACTTCGGAATCACGTGAGTGACTACGTGAAGATTTTAAAGCTCTGTGGTTTTTTATGTCGTAGATTCATTCCATATGACACTCTGTTTAGTCAATACAGTAGTGAGTAAATAATATATATATTTTTAAAACATTGTTTCAATTTATGTAATAAGTCTTTTTAATCAAAAAAAGAACAATTTTTAATAACCCCTCTATCGCAGGGGAAAGTTTTACAACAAAAGTGATAATGATATCAAATGATAACATAAATCGATAATATAAATCGATAATATAAAACAAAGCAAGCATTTAAAGAGAACCCAACACTGCGTGTCCAAAACCTGGCACTGTGACAACAGGTTTAGCGTAGAACGTTGAAAACATTTCTTTTTTTTTTAAATATATTTTTATTAGACGCCATAGTATTACAAATGATATGATAATTTTTTTCAGATATACATATTACATCTTTCCAAAATTATATAAATATTACCAAGCCATATATATAGGCCTCAATTTTTTTATTAGTGTGAAAAAGAGGGAAAAAAAGAATAAAGAAAGAATAGAGAATAATTTAAAGAGTGTGATTATAATTTTGATTGGAAAAGAAAAAGATTAGAAAAAAAAGGAAAAAACATATAACTAACAAACAATTATTATACTTAAAGAGAAAAAAAAACAGTATACATCTTATCAATGAATGGAACAATTTCTAATTATAATATATGGAGACAAGTATATAAATCTCAGATTAAACATTTTCGTTTGATCTTACCACCGGGTACTTATTGAGTTTCAATGCTGAGCCCAGCTACCCCTTCATATAATCAGTGAATGGAGACCATATTTGTTCAAAAAGCTCATGTTTATCCATTAGGATAACCCTAATTCTCATTTAGAAAAAGTTTCTTATTTACACCACCCTGCGGCCTCTAAAATTTGATCGAGTGGTACGTCCTGTACCTTCGCCGCAGACGTAGCTGCAGCCCAAGTGGAGTGAGATTTAAACACATCAGTGTCTACTCCTGCTAGATCCAAAACCTGTTTTAACCATCTAGAAATGGTTTGAACTGAAACTTTAGTATGCGTTTTTTTGTGCGTTATCGGTAATGCTGTCTCAGCACCTCGGAGACTCTTGGTTACTTCAATATATTGAGTTAAATGCTTAACTATACACAATGTTTGATCGACAAGGTATGCTTTAAACATTACGTTGGTTCCAGTTTTTCCTGGTCTGCTTTGTTTGATCAGATAATTAACATAAAACAATGTTATCTGAAGCCACATGCATGCAATATAAACGTAACATTTGCAAAGTTTATACTCTTTGAGCTGACACTAATGCCATTAACATTACTACCTTGAATGTTAACCTCTGAAAAGATATTGACGTAATTGGAGCCCATTGCCTAAGCAAAGTAAGAACAATGCTAACATCACAAATTTCTGTATATCTGGGCTTGGGAGGATTTTTTATTAAAAATTCCTTTCATAAACCGGGATTTTAATGGATGAGACCCGATTGATTCCCGGTCAGAAATTTGTCCTAAATAGGACGACAAAGCACTACAAGCACTATTAATGGCACTATAACTTAAGTGCTGATCAAAATGTAACCCAGCAAGGAACTCCAATACATTTGATATGTTCGCAACATGATAAGATATCTTTGACTGTCTACAGAAGACTTCACATTTCCTTATATGCAACATATATTGTTTTTTAGTGCTATTTCTCCAAGCTGCAGCTATAATATCCATGGTCCTATCCGGCAGTCCAAGCCCTTGCAATGGTCTGGTCAGAACTTGCAGATTAACAAATTCATATGATCATGCAATGGATTAATTGATTTTGTTATTGGTTGTATCAACAAATCATTGCAACTAGGAATGGTCATACATGGTTCAGTAATAATTTTAAGCATCAATGGGAACCATGACTGTGTAGGCCAATTTGTAACCACCAAAATGCCCTTGGCATCGTCTTGCGCTATTTTCTTGAGACATTTCCCAATCAGACAGAATGGGGGAAAAGCATAAAAGAACATATTCCCCCAATGTGGCGAGAAAGCATCCACCGCTACTGCTCCTGAATCGTGTTCCCAAGACACGTATTTGGGCAATTGGTGATCTAGATGTAAACAGATCAATGTCCGGTAATCCATACCGACTGACAATATTTTTGAAAACTTGTGGACTTAACATCCATTCTGTTAAATTTTCGTGATCTTTTGTCTGCCACAATATTGTCTCTCCCTGAGAGATAAATAGCTGAAAGCCAAATATTCTTACCAATACACTAATGCCATATCTGGTTTACCAGATGATCACATGATAATGATCTTACTCCACCCATGTGATTGATATATGCCACAGCTGTGGTGTTGTCTACTTGTAGTTGGAATGCAAATCCTTCATAGTAGAATAATAAGCTTTTAATCCATTAAATGCCCCTAGTAACTCCAAATAATTTATACCATATGTTTGGAGAAACAAATCCTCTTGGACAGTCCATCTGCCCCCACAGCCGGTATTATTATCCGTAGCACCCCATCCGAGAGCAGTTGCATCAGTTTACAAAATCACTGCTGGCTGCTGAACTAATATGTTTTTAACAGCTTGTGGAACATTCTCAATCCACCAACGTAGTTCTGATAAAGCTTCCTTTGGCAATTGCATGGGCCTATCAAAATGGCTTGCTCGCTCTATAAGTGCTAGTGTTTTTGCCCTTTGGAGATTTGGGTAATGCAGTGGACCAAATTCTACTGCAGGAAATACTGCTACTAACTTACCAATAACCTTAGCAACTTCTCGGATGGAGGAATAAGGTTTGTCAATAAGGCACCGACATACATTTGTAATATCAACAACCTTGTCTATTGGTAAAGTTACTAACATGGTAACTGAATTAATCACAAACCCCAAATATTCAATACTTTGGGATGGCTGTAGCTTATATTTTGTTAGATGAATCAGGAAACCAAGCCTTTCAAACAGACTTGTAGTTGCTGAAACTGATTTTTAACGATGTGTTTTTGTGCCCTTAGCAGTGCAAGTGCTCAAATGTCATTAGAAACTGGAAAAGTGCCAGATGATTGGCGGACTGCGCATGTTGTTCCATTGTTTAAAAAGGGTTCAAAGAATAAACCTAGCAATTATAGACCTGTTAGTTTGACGTCAGTGGTGGGCAAATTAATGGAAAGGACACTTAGATAATATAGATAAGCATCTGGATAAACAGGGTCTGATCAAGAACAGTCAACATAGATTTGTGCCTGGAAGGTCATGTTTGACAAACCTTCTTGAATTTTTTGAAGAGGTTACTAGGGAAATTAATGAAGGTAAAGCAGTGGATGTTGTCTATATGGATTTCAGTAAGGCCTTTGACAAGGTTCCCCATGGAAGGTTGGTTAAGAAGGTTCAATCTTTGGGTGTTAATGGCGGAGTAGCAAGATGGATTCAACAGTGGCTAAATGGGAGATGTCAGAGAGTAATGGTGGATGGCTGTTTGTCAGGGTGGAAGCCGGTGACCAGTGGGGTGCCTCAGGGATCTGTGTTGGGTCCACTGTTGTTTGTCATGTACATCAATGATCTGGATGATGGGGTGGAAAATTGGATAAGTAAGTATGCAGATGATACTAAGATAGGTGGTGTTGTGGATAATGAAGTAGATTTTCAAAGTCTGCAGAGAGATTTGGGCCATTTGAAAAAGTGGGCTGAAAGATGGCAGATGGAGTTTAATGCTGATAAGTGTGAGGTGCTGCATCTTGGCAGGACAAATCAAAATAGGACGAACATGGTAAATGGTAGGGAATTGAGAATGCTGTAGAACAGAGGGATCTAAGAATAACTGTGCATAGTTCCCTGAAGGTGGAATTGCATGTAGATAGGGTGGTAAAGAAAGCTTTAGGTGTTCTGGCCTTTATAAATCAGAGCATTGAATATAGGAGTAGTAATGTTAAAATTGTACAAGCCATTGGTAAGACCAATTCTGGAGTATGGTGTACAATTTTGGTTGCCTAATTATAGGATGTCAACAAAATAGAGAGAGTACAGAGGAGATTTACTAGAATGTTGCCTGGGATCCAGCAACTAAGTTACAGAGAAAGGTTGAACAATTTAGGGCTTTATTCTTTGGAGCACAGAAGGTTAAGGGGGGACTTGATTGAGGTCTTTAAAATGATGAAAGGGATAGACAGAGTTGACGTGGATAAGCCTTTCCCATTGAGGGTAAGGAAGATTCAAACAAGAAGGCATGACATGAGAATTAAGGGACAGAAGTTTAGGGGTAACATGAGGGGGAACTTCTTTACTCAGAGAGTGGTGGCTGTGTGGAATGAGCTTCCAGCAGAAATGGTGGAGGCAGGATCGATTTTAACATTTAAAAGTAAAGTGGATAGGTATATGGACGGGAAGGGAATGGAGGGGTATGGTCTGAGTGCAGGTAGATGGGACTAGGGGAAAATAAATGGTCGGCACGGACTGGAAGGGCCAAGAGGGCCTGTTTCCGTGCTGTAATTGTTATATGGTTATAAGTGCTGGTTTCAACAATTTTGTGAACAGGCTAGGAGCTGAGCTTAATCCATTAGGTAATGCTTTCTATTGCCACAGCTGTCCCATCCAAATAAATTTCAAAAGTGCGAAAGTGATAATGAATTGGTACCAAATAATATGCATCCTTCAAATCTATTGTAGCCATGTAACCATCTGTTGATACCAGCTGTATTGCAGTGTTGAAGGTATCCATTTTAAAATGTTTATAGTGGACAAAAGTATTAAAATGTGTGAGGTCTAGAATGATTCTACAACCCCCATCTTTCTTAGGTCTGGGGAAAATATTTGATACAAATTGTTGTGGATCCTCAACAGATTTCTCAATAACTCATTTTTTTAAACAAATTCTTAACCTCTTCATTAATTTGAATTTTTTCAAATGCAGAAAACACCAAAATACGATTAGGCTTATTCTGGCCTGGTGGATCAATACCTTCTACAAATTCAATGGTAGATCCTAAAACAGTATCTAAAATAACCCGGTCAGATGTTATACAGTCCCATTCATCATAAAACATTTGTAATCTACCACCAATCTGAGGTTCATCCAAAGATTCTTCTGTGATAGGATAAAGTTTTTGTACCTCTCCGACCGCACATGGTGGTCTCCTTCTCCCAACATATGGGTGAACATTCGGCTGCGCTGGATGGTAATACTTCCTTACCATACTGCTGCCTCAGCTTGTTCCAGCTCCAAAATCAAATCCCCTTCTCACTTGACCGACCCTTCTTTGGCCAAAAATGAAGGGTTTCATGAGGCTAATAGTCTTTGCCTCTTCATCAATATCTTTAATTTGTTTAGACAGATTTTCTCTGAACAGATAACCAGGAGCTTGAACATTGCTTGATCTGCACAGACCTGCAAATCTTGGATGTAAAATGGGCCGAATGGCAATCTTCCTCATTCAATTAATCTCAAAAAATGAGTTGCAGAACAATGCCAACATATCCTTCTGAACTTTGGTCATTCCACAACCTTCCACTTGCCTCCCAAAAGCAGTGATGCCAGCCGAAAACATTTTGAGGATTCTTTGAAATCGTATTTCCTGCGCCCGCATAATTGAAGACATGGGCGTCCAAATAGACGGATTCACCGTAGGTACCTACAGTGAGGCACAATTAACAGGTGTTTTATATAATTCTGCTGTTTCAACCATAACAGCTTCCTGAAGCTGGTGAGAGACCAAATAATTAATGTTGGCCGCCAGGTTTTCTTCCATGGCCTCACCGCCTCCTTCAGGTATAGTAAAACATTGTGCCACATCAGGCACACCTGGAATAATATTCTTGTATTGTGGTGGGTACTCATTACCAGAATCACCACCTTCAGAATCAGTCTCATGCTGCCCTAGTACCCATGAGACATGCTCAAAGGAGACTTCCTCCAGCCCAATCCCTGGAGTTTCAAATTCTCAATTCGATATGCACCATATTCATGATATGGAACCCCCTCAGGGGCTGCCTGGCAATAGTCTGGGTTCTTAGACCCTTGGTTGAATAATGTCTGGAGCATTCTCTCCATTTGTTCCACTCTAAGCCATAAGGCTTTTTTATCTGGAGGACTTTCAGAATCAGAGTCATCAGAAACCACGGGCCTCTCAGATTTTCTTTTACATTTTTTAGTCACTGGAATTTCCTCCGTGGCTTCTGCTTGTGGAGCAACCAAAGGCTCACTAACGAGTATTTCAACGGCCACTGGTATCGGAACCGGCTCCGTACTAATCTGCTGTCCCGACTGTTTTTCTTCTCCACCCCGGGACGCACGTTTTACCCGCAATTTTTTCGGACCTTTCTCCATTTAATTTTTTTAAACACCTCCTGGCTTTACCCACCAGCCTCACGGAGTTTAAAATGCCCTGGAAGTAAAATAATTTACTTACCCGTGGGCCTGTTCCTTACTGCTGGTTGGAGCTGCGCTCTGCAGCTCTTTCCCTACCGTCAGCGTCGACGTAATACCGATCAAGCGCCAGGTGGGGCTTCTTCACGTAGTCACTCCCGTGACTCTGAAGTAAAATTATATGATTCTATGACTCTCCCCAGATTCTACCATTCACTTACACTCACTGGGGAATTTAGCAGCCAATTAACCTACCAACCTGCGTGTCTTTAGAATGTGGATAGAACCGGAGCATCCGAAGGAAACCCACATGGTCACCGGGAGAACATGCAAACTCCACAGACAGGTCCCAGGAGCTGTGAGGCAATGATCCTATCCGTTGCACCAATAACCATCCCCAATTCTGCTCCAAAAGTCTCTAGGGTGTCTCCACATAACTGATCTGTCGACCCCTCCCCGATTCTACCTCTATTCTGTTTCCTTTCACTGTATTCATCTGGTAACTCTCTCGCCTTTACATCAGGTGCTATGGGTTTGAGGTCAGTCCAGCGACCTGGCCTCAAAATTCAAAGCTGGCACTTCAATACGAGACTGGGGGGGGGTTAATTGCTGTTCCACCAGAGGTGCTGAGTTTATGATCAAATCACAAGTCGAGCCTGACTCCTCTACCAATTAGATGCAAAAACATGTCTCGGGGAGTAAGGGAGTTGTCTACTGGCTGATCTTTATCCTTTAAACAGCGCCACCAAAACAGATCGCTTGATCGTATCGCAATGCTATTTGTAGTTAGGCACGGATTATGGCACTTCTTTGGTTTGGTTTGAGAATACTTTAATAAACAAAGTCTGCCTTTCTTTCAGCATTCCCAACACTATTCCTTAAGGGCCTGTCCCACCAGCATGCAACTCTATGCGATTAGCGCGACCTAACGTGGTCGCTTGAGCCGTCCGGCGTCACGGGGCCGGTCCCACTTCGATCGCCGGAGCCGTGCGGAATTGTGCGGAGTTCGTCCCGACACCGCGCGGGGCTCCGAAAAACCGACTATGTCCAAAAATCCCGCGCGGCAACGGCTTGTCGGCTCGCAGTCGCCTCGACATTTACACACCACCCCGACATCGTGCCTCCGTGACCCTCTCGGTAGGTTCCTCCACGACCCTCTATGTGTGTGCCTCCGTGGCCCTGTATGTGTGTGTGTCTCGGTGCCCCTCTCTGTGTGCCCCTCTAAGTCCTGGTGAACTTACCTTGGACTTGCTTCAAGTTCGCCTTGCTTTGCGCCACGTTGCGCCACTCATCCAACCTCCGCGCAGCCCTCGCTGCCGGTTTAGTTGCGCTTGCCGCATGCAGGCGCATGCTGGTGGGAACGGCCCTGTACAGGGGATCACCCGACCTCCGCGCGGCCCCCGCTGCCGGTTTGATCGCGTTCATCGCATAGAGTTGCATGCTGGTGGGACAGGCCCTTTACCCCACAGATTGTGCCTGCTGATCTGCTGAGATATTTCAACGTTTTCTGTTTGTATTTTATATATTTCCACAGCAAACAGTTGCCATTTGAATGCCTGAACTTTGATGGAGCATGACGGAAAAGCTCATGAAGATCAGTGGAGCAATCTGAATCCAGCTTACAGTTACAGCAATACCATTTCAAATATCTGGCACCAAACCAAAGTCACTTGGCAATAATAATTGCTCAGATTCCCTCTGCACATTAACATGCAGCAGCACATTTCATGCCAGACTCCCCACCCATCCATTTATTTTCACAAGGGTTTTGTTTAAACAATAGGGAATATTTCAACATGTATCGTGCAGAGAATTGTTTTACTTGCAGTGAGATAAAACTCCTTAATTCACATCTGATATCTTTGGGACTAATACTATTTACACTTGCCAACCAATGAATCCATTCTGGCCTTCCATTCTGGTGATTTACATGACTTCACGCTGTAAAAGGAGAAATTAAAACACACACTAAAGGGCTGTTCCAATAACATGCTGTTTTCAGAAATAGTGCAACGTGATCATAACTAATAAGAAACCCTGTACAATGCTCAGAGATACTCAGTCACTTGTTTCCCAAAATAAATAAATCAAAAGCAGCAATCCCTTAATCATTGCAGCACAATTTTAAAACAGTGCAAACTTCAGATGATTGTAGGTTATAAACTAAATAATATACATTAAACTAAAATAAGTAGCACATTGTGTGTTGAAAGTAATGCAATGTTAGCTTTTTTCTTTAAAAGCTCAGTGGTCGACACTGTAGATAATTATATATTTTAAGTCACATTGACTGAAGCCCACTTCAAAACTTCTCGCAAACGTGAGGGTGGATTTTTACAGCATTCTATTCGGAATCTCGCAATCATCGGGTGGAATTAGGTTTTCGCCTGAAGGCATGGCTTCTACTTCTGTGTCGCACCTTCAGGCTGCACACAGCATGGGTAAAAGTGGACGTTTTAATGATAGAGCTGAAGCAAAAAGCTGTGACATTAACAAGCTGTGTGGGAAGCTTTCCTGAACAAGAACCCAAGGTGTTTAGTGGAAAAATATTGCACATCTGAAGGACGCGGGAAACTCCTTTCATTCCTCCTTAAAGAATTAATTCCCTCTGGCTGATATTCAAACCAAAGCACTTAATTTGCATCCAGTAGCGAGCTATGGGTCCGGTTTAGCCAACAATTTTAATTGGCAGGCAAAGGGAGGGCTTACGGATAAGCTATAACAAAACTGCTTCCCTGATTATAAAGTACCCTATAACAAGATTTAGCCACAATATTGGAACAGTGGCAATATAATTAGAATAAAGCCTACATCATTTACAGCATCCTATGTTTGCTTCAACCATGGAAGAACAGAATGGGAGGCAATTTCACTAGATGCACCATTCCCTCACCTGATTTCAACGAACATGCGACAATTTGCAACATGTTCCTGGTGCGAGTTGATTTTTCTTTCCAGCATAGAAACAACATCACTGTGATATCTTCAAATATTCAATGATCTGGTCTGGCAGCATGTCACTAAAGCAAGCGAGCACTTCATCCGAGTGTTTATTGCCTATTAATGCTTGGTGCATTCCCAAGTTGTGCTTCATATGATATGGACTTGTGCGTTTGTCCTCAGGAAGTAGTTTTTTTTAAGTGCTGACACACTCAGAGGGCCCTATCCTGCGGAGAGGATGGACAGACAGATGTTTCACATCGGGATCATTCTTCAGACTGATGGAGTATGGACAGGATAACTGGAAAAGTGGTTGGGCATGAGGAAAAACCTTGCAAGTGATTGGTAGATACAGACAAGGAGGGGTGAGATGCAGAGGGGTGGAGTAAGTGGCAAAGGCTAGAGACGAAAAGGATACAATAGGGTGCAAGATAAGCAAAGAGGAGGAAAAGTGAAATGTAGAACGAGCGAAGATTTAGGTGCAAGGTACAGGGGATGGGGAAAAAAGGGACATAAGGCAAAGGGGGGCTATGAGATAGAAAGGGTAGAAGATGAGTGCAAGGAGGAGGGATAAGTAGCAAGGTGACAAGAGATGGCAAAATGTGTGGGCATCAGGGAGAGAAGGAAAGCGAAGGGGTGCGTAGTAAAATTGGAGAATTCACTTTAATACTACTGGGTTATAGGCTACCTAAGTGGAAAATGAAGTGCTGGTCTTCAGTTTTCATGTGGTCTCATTCTGGCAGTAAAAAAGGGCAAAGACAGAAAGTTCAGTCAAGGAATGGGAAGGTAAGTTATAATGGTTAACAACCGGGAGCTCCAGTGGGCTTTGGCAGAGAACAATTGTCCGGAAAAACAGTCGCCTGGTGTTTGCTTGGCCTCTCCAGGATAGAACACCAAGACAAATTGGTGGTGCAATATGTAATGAGTTTCTTAACAGAAATAATGGGACCCTGACTCATCAGAAAGTCGAAGGAGTGCCTGGGGACAGCCCTGACATCAAGTCTTCTACACTACTATGTGAGTGGATGCAGGTTCCTGCACCAAAGACACACTATTAAGCATCTGGTTTGTAGAGCTAATGTTAAGAGATGAGAAACTAGTCCTTTACCTTATATTATTCATACTGCACAGATAACAATGGGTTAGTTCTGGAACAGACTACCACTTATGTAAGTGGAGGAAAATATATTGTTACTAAATCTGATTTTATATTAAAGAAACACTGGGGCCTCAGCTTTAGATAAATTGTTGGTGATGCTGGAACAGTAAGTTTGCATTCTGGCCCTGCTGCCTTGTAGGACCAGGTGACACCATGACAGCGAAATGTTTGCATGCTTTATTTTTCCCATCCTAGTGCCACTGAAGGGGCAGATCAACAGGAAGTTCGTGCTCTCAGACTGCTCACAATCGTTTGATTATAAAGACAATAGAAGTATACATATACCACAAAAGTTAATCGTAAACCTAGAGACTGTCACCCAGAAACTTACTTTCAAAACTTTGGATATAACTTGAGTACAAATCAGGGATTGTGACCCACAAATGAAACTACCTAATCACAGATACTCACTGAGCATCTTGCCAATCCAAGCCTTGAGAATGAACTTTTCATCTCTGCTCTCCTGCCTCCTTCCTGTGACTCATTTTAACCCAACATTCATTTATGTCGTAGACACAAAAAGCTGGAGAAACTCAGCGGGACAGGCAGCATTCTTGGAGAGAATGTATGGGTGATGTTTGGGTTTCCTTTGGAATACTGTCCTCCTCTCTCCTATTCCCAAACCATTACTTTCCCGCAGCACCCCTTATCTCTTGACGTCATGCCAGCTATTAGTTCACCTTGGATACTAACAAAGATACCAAATTTTCCTGGTATGAAAACTATTTTTTTAATTGTAAGGCACACGATTCAGAAAAAGAACCCAAATAGGAGAGGAGTGCAAAAGGATTTTGAGGTATACATACACAAATCATTAGAGGTTGTGGCGCAGGTTAATTTTAGCATCAAAGCAAACTATGCTAGTTTCTATTTCTGGAAGGTTTACAGAAAAGGTTATTTTAAACTTGCTTACAACTGACATCTGGTGCAATGTGCAAAGTTCTCCACATCAGATCATAAGGAAGATACATAAATGTTTGAAAACATGCAAAAATAATTTAACGGAATGATACCAGACCCACGGATAACTACTAGGTGAACAAGTTAAACAGGCTTCATTCCCCATAAAGACCAAGAGGTGACTTAATTGAAGGTGTCAAGATCATCGAAGGTTCAACAGGGTATATGTAGAGAATATGCTGATCCTTTCAGAAGTGGCCAACAATATAACGGGTCACTGATAATTTTAAGATGAAATTTGAAGGGAAAGAAAATTGCTCAGAGGGTTTGATGCAGTTACTGCGAGGTTAAACACTATAGCAAAAAGATATTGGGGTTATGTTGATAAGGCCAGAGGAAATGTGTGGAAGCAGGCTGGTATGGACCACATACTCGAGCACAGGATTGCTGGGCAAATCGGCCACTGCTATTGCAGTGCAATCCATGTAATTCTAGATACTGCACCTTGGCATTTTTCAAAGAAGCCACCATGATCCTTATAAACAACAGTTCCAATTGTTATATTCACCTTCTTCGGCAAGAACATCAGTGAAAAAATTGCAGGCTAAACTTGACTAAGGAGGCTAAGGTCCTTGCCATTACTCACCTCTTATCGGATCCTCCCTGGACAATACCAACAGATCACCTCCAAGCTTTCCAAGGACCTTGCAAACCAAATCCTTAGTTATCTTTAAAAATGGTGTGCTGGCTAGGAAGCTCAGTGCAGAGATGACAAAACCTTGTTTTTAAACAGCATTTTTCTCAGCCGTAATGCAATCCATCGGGGTTTCTAAAACCACCCTACTAGTCTCACCCCATTAATCATACTGCCATCACTTTCTATAAGTACTATCACCCTCTCCTGTCAGTTAATTCCTTTCCTCAGGATTTCTCAACATCTAATTACTACTTTGGCAGTTCACAAAGATTCTCCCATACATCTAGCAATGCACTATGGAAAGTATTCTGATGGGATGCATCTCAGTGTGGTATGCCAACTGCTCTGGACATAACCACTTGAACTTGCAGACAGTGATGAACACAGCCCACTCCATCATAGGCTTGTCACTTCCTTCAATCCAGTCTATATTGGTAACAGGCATAGGTGGAAAAAGGGATGAAGTCCTGCAGAGTGAATATAGAGAATTAGGCTGGAGATTAAAAGCAGTACCTCAACTTGGTCACCGTAGACTTAGTTGGGCCGAAGGGCCTGTTTCCATGCTGTATAGGTCTACAGCTCTCAGATGAGGATTGAAACAGAAACTGTAGTGGAAGTGGGGACAGCAGCCTTTGTCCTCCCTGCCACTAACTCAAGAAAATGTCTGCTCTTACAAGGCTGGATCTTGGACAATTAGACTAACAATAGGGGGTTACACAAAAAGCTGGAGAAACTCAGCGGGTGCAGCAACATTTAAGGAGCGAAGGAGATAGGCGACGTTTCGGGTCGAGACCCTTCTTCAGAATCAGTGGAGGGACCTAAAGGCATGGGGAAGTGGAATTGGACATCATTAGGGAATGTGTTGAGTTTAGGAATAATAACACCTACCATATACCGTGAGTGCACATTTCTCAATAGAAGTATATCTCTGATTAGGAAGTACCGTTCACAGGACTACAGAACAGTGCTGTTATCAGGTTTCACTCAACGTATGCACTGGTATTACATCCACTCGACATGTGGAACATACACTCAAGTCTGTTATGTGTCATTACACCTTGTTTCATTGATATCAACAGGACACCAGTGAGTTCAATGTTAAGTTTTATTAGATACCTGTCAATTAATAAGGTGCTCAAAATTCTGCACAGACCAACTGCAGACAGGTTTGCATGCTCAACTCAGCGGGACACTGGCCATTTCGCATCGGAGCAGAGAGTTCCCTCTCGATACCACTTTCTGTTCCTCTAAAATCAACATTAATTGTTCTTTTGAAAGCTGTACAGCTACTTTAACCAGATCCACTTATCCCCAACGTCAGCATTGAAACCTTTTTCATACATTCGACCCGGGAGCTGAAACAAAAAACAAAAAGATGCCAAGGTGAGAAATGTCTTGTACAGACTGCGGGAAATCCTGTCAGAATTACCTTCACAGTAAAATTCCTATTAAAAAGAACACAGATAATTGATATTCATTAACCTCTGTTGTTACCGTTTCAACAGCTTTAAAAAGAAAAAAGAGCTATGATTTATTCACAATAGATTAAATTATAATCTTGGAAGCCAATTCCCTATTTTACATGCTTGAACCATGGACACAGAGCAGGAACTAGGGAACAATGATCATGGAGACTTTGCAAGGCAAGAAGAGGAAATGAAATTAAGAATCTTAATGGGAGTGGAGCAGTATGCTGAAAAGAGCTGTTGAGGTAGCAATTTACCTATGCCTCTTCCAATTTAGTGTTCTGCATGCAATCTTCAGTATGTGGTTTCCTTTAGATTGAAGAAACCAAATGCCGATTGTGTGATTATTTTGACAATCATCCATGCGCATCCGCAAACGTCTGTTTTCCTATCACTTTAATTCTGCCCCTGCCTGCCTTTGGCCTCCTGCACTGGGAGAACAAAAAGGTGAACTGATTTTTTTCCAAAGAGGTCACAAAGAGGTATGTTCCAACATTATTTAATGCTTCACTTGAGGGGACAGGAATTTGCAAACATGCATTAATCCTCTCTGCCCCTTTTTTTTACAACCTTCCATTCATTTCCCAAAGCAAAGACCTCAGCCAAATTGCCTTAAGAACTGGGCAAAGCAAATACATTTGAGACACTCCAGTCCCAAAAAACAACCATGGCTGGACTTGAAATAGAATTGAATCTGAGTCATCACTTGTCCTTTATAAATCCTCTCTCATCTCCCATGACCCAAAACATCTCACAGCTTTATTAAAAGCAGTTGAGATAAATTCGTTCCCAAAGGAAACAAAACTTCATTTCAAAATGCAAGTAAAAGCAAGGCTTCCGGTGAACAATATTCGGTGGGTTTATTTTTTGCTTCATCTTTATGTTTAATGTCAGTTCTGCATTGCTTTCCACAGACTCATTAACCCTGCCATTTCCCCTGGGATCATATTTCCTCTTTCCTCTACTGCAACAACTCAGCTTGTGGCTAGACTAAAAATAGCCAGCTTTGAACTGTGCTGCCAAAATGCCTTGAACATGAGAGCTGCGTGGAAGCATTGTGGTTTGCGGCTAGAACAAAAATTGTGCAGTCTCGGTGCTGGACACGGAGACTGGCTCAACTCATTTTTTTTCTTTCCCATGGAAGATTCTTCATTTCATCCATCATGCCAACTGAAGTTTTGACAAAATCTAAAATAGACATAAAATACTGAAGTAACTCAGCAGGTCAGGCAGCATCTCTGGAAAAAAGAAAAAGGTTTCAGGTCGAGACCCTTCTTCAAACTGGGAGTCAGGGGAGAGGGAAACTAGAGTTATAAAAATGTTCAAAATAAGCCGGCATCGATTATTCCAACATTTTGTGTCTATCTTCAGTGTTAATCAGCTTTTTCAGTTCCTTCCTACATATTTTGACAAAATCTGTAGGGTCACCACTTATAACACTGACCCAATGTATTTATGGCAGAGGAGACTTCTAAATTACCGGTAATTTAATTTTAAATCTGTAATATCCCGATTTTTGGTTTGATAGTTCTATGTGTGGGGCAAGAAACAGGGATCAGGGGTTACATTTTCTGCCTCCAAATACAACTAAGATAGAGAGGTGTCCTTCCACTATCGTTTGGGTGACAGTCACAGGCTTCTTATCTCCTTAGGGTGACGGTCTCTGTTTAGTTCGCCAGCAGCAGACTTGAGTTTGGTGAAAACATCACCACTGCTAGCCGTCTTGAATCGATGCCATAGGTATAAGGATGCTATATAGTTACACTTAGGCAGGCATAGTGCGCAACAAGTAGCACACTGGATCTCGGAACCCGCGATTCAGGTATAATGCTGACCTCTGGTGCTGCCTATGGGGAATTTATACGTTCTCCCTGCAACCTTATGCATTTTCCCAGTGCTCCGGTTTCCATCCACATCCCAAAGACACGTGAGTTGGTAGGTTAATTGGCCACTGTAAATTGACCCTTATGCCTGGGTGAGTGGTGGTCAGGGGAAAATCAATGGGAATGTGGGGAGAATTAGATAGGATTAGTGCGAATGTGTGCTTGACATTGGTATGGATTCAGTGGACCAAATGCTCTGTTTCTGTGCTGAATGTTTATGTCCTGAAGGGTATCAATGAACAGGCTCTTAAACAAGATTATAATTATAAAATAATGTTCCTAAAAAGGATCCAAGTTATGTAATTGCAAAAAATAATTAGTGTGGATGAAATTAGGAAAGAAAATCTGACAGAAATATAGAACTTGCACTGTGTCTTTCTCTGCAGGTTTGACTCTTATTGCAAACAAGGAGAGGATCCTGCAGAAGGAGAATAAGCTCCACCGAGATCCAAAGGACAAAGGACAAGGACAAAGGACATTTCATGTCACGTACACCAATTGGTGGTGAAATTTGTTTTGCCATGCAGCACAGATAAAGGTAAGACACAACATCATACAATTAACAGTAGACATAAAAACATCCCCCACAATGGTTCCCACTGTGGGGGAAGGCAGCAAAGTCCAGTCCCATCCCCAGTTCACCCATAGTCGGGCCTATTGAGGCCTCCGCAGTCTCTGCTACAGGGCCCGATGTTCAAAGCCATTCTCGCCGGGTGATGGTGCTCCAGCGTCTGGATCACCCTCTCAGCGGCTTGGGACACCTGGAACGGCTGCCTCTTAATGGAGTCCGCGGCTTCCAAAGCCAACAAGGCCGCGCCGGATGGAGCTCCACCACTGGGATGGAAGTTCCCGATAGAAAGTTCAGCGCCGCTGCTCCACAGACCCGCGGCTCCGCAATGTTTTTCTCGGCGGTCTTCAGCTCCAGGGCGGCGACCCAGGCAAGGCATCGCCCACTCTTCTCAGCGATAGCGCTGTGCCGCCGCCGAAGCCGAGGTTCTGGGCGGTCCCCTCGGGAAACGCCGCTCCAGGCCCGCTGGTAGGCCGCGAGGACAGGTCAAAGATGCAGCCCGGAGAAAAGCTGCTTCTCCAACCAGGTAGGGACCCTGAAGAGTAGTTTCTCCCTTCCCCTCCCCCCACATAAAAAAGACTAGAGCTCCGAAAAACAAAAACTCAACTAACTAAAAATTAAAAAAAGAAGTGAAAAACAGACAGCTGCAGGCTGGGCAGCCATACCCGTACAGGACGGCGCCCCCTATCCAGTGAACGGATTAAGGGCCATTATGGGTAGAATCACCATAACAGCCACATTATTAGTATATAATGATATTCTCTCATTTGCTGAGCTTTATGTACTAGTGGAGATCCTACATTGCTGACATCTGATGGGCTTCCAGAGTGGCTTACTATGAAGCCTTTCATCTCCTAAGGAGGATAATTTGGCACCAGTAATCAATTCCAAAAGGATGGCGTGGAATGACTGGGACAAACATCAGAAACGTTTGTTTATTTCCACTGTGAGGAAAATACAAAAGTGACACTTAATTGACTGCTTTCAAGTTTCATTTATTTAATCTGGGAAATTTCTAGCGTGGCCTCCGAGCTAACAACAATATTACTGGTATGGCATTTATGATAAGATAGTGGATTGATAAATGCATGATGCAGTCCTTGTTCATTAAAGCAATGTGCTTGATACAGGCAATGGGAACTGTGAAAAATGCAATTCATGGCACAGAGTTCAGATATTCATCTGATGTTACCTCAATTCCATAACAGATGTAGACTCATTATGTGAGTATTGTTGAACAAGTCAAAGGCAGTTTTAATCATGAACAGAATGAAAATAGGGCGCGTGTCAGCAACATTAAGGCCCAGACAATGCTCAGACATGGCTGATGAGTAAAATTCATGCCATTCAGGGAAGGCAATGGCCAACTCCAATAAGGAAACGTTCAACTGTGAATCCCTGCCATTCATTGCCATTACGATAGTTGACTCTCCCACCATCTGCTGGCGGGCTGAGGAGGTCATATTATCTAGGAACTCCACTGGACCAGCCAGAGCTACCAAAGGCTAGGTACCCTGTGGTGTGTGCCATGTCTCAAAACCCCAAAGCTTTTCCACCATCTACTGTGATGGAATACTTTCCACTTATCAGGACTAGTGTGGTACTAACAACAGTGAAGAATCACAACAGCATCCACTTGATTAGTCCCCTAGCCACATTCTAGGTCTTCATTCACTCCAACACCAGTGCACTAATAAAAAGGCACACTATCACCCTTGTCTAGGCCGCTCTGACAGTTCTTAAACTTCTACAATCTTGAACAAGTTGTGCACCGGGTACATCGGTACTATATTATCTTCCGCTTCCCCTTCAAATTGCATTTGGGAAATATACAACTTTAATTCCAGATTCTGTTAAAATCCTCAAAGTCCTTCCCTAACAGCACTGTGGGAATACCTTCACAAGAATACCAGAAGCAGATCAAGAAGGATAATTCACAAAGGCAGCTAGGGTTGGACCATCAAAGCTGAATATTTTCCCCTTCACCTTGAACCTATGTGCCCCTACTCTGGGCAAGAGATTCTGTGCAGCTACCTGATTTATTCTTCTCATGATTTTATACAACTCTATAAGATCACCCCTCATCCTCCTGAGCTCCAAGGAATAGAGGCTCAGTCTACTCAACCTCTCCCCATAGCTCAGACCCTCTAGTCCTGGCAACATCCTCATCAATCTTCTCTGAACTTTTCAAGCTTGACAATATCTTTCCTAATAACATGGTGCCCAGATTGTCCATCGTGAAGATTAAGTTAAAAAGAAATGCTGAAAAGATTATACGCCATAGTTAGAGTAATCAGAATTGCAGACTTATAGTGCAAAGTGGAACAGGTGAGAGGATATCAATGGTGCACAGTGGGGGAGAAGAAGAGAAATAGGTATTAGGGTCTGAATTTTGCAACAATTTCCTCAACTCATCTTCAAGTCTGACATAGATGTTGTCAGCTCTTGATTCCAAATACTCCTGGTTTCAAACTTTAGGGATGTCATTGAGCAATCAATTACACTGATAAATTCTCAAGCACAACCTTTAACAAATCTTTAAGCATTTTGCAGAAGAAATTACATATTGGGGAATTAGTAAAAGGCTGAAATATAGAAACTTAGAAAATTAAAATTAGATAATGTAAATCTGGTACAAATTACGTAGCGAGCATCTACAATTCATGAAAGTAAAATCAGTTGTTCCGATTTCTGCAGGCAGTTTAGTTTACCATGAAAAACCCAATTATACTGTAGGTGTTTAGGTGAACACTCAATGTACAAAAATAGTTTTGAAAGACCTGAGCCATAAACATAAAATTCAAAAGAAATAGCAAATGTTGCCTTGAGTCTGTTATGCCATTCAAAAAGTTTGTGGTTGATCTAATTTTGGCCTTAAACCCACTTTCCTGTTCAATCTTGACAATCTAAAATTCCCCTAATGTTTTATGACCATGAATGTACCGAAGAATCCTCATCAGCTCACTAAAGGTGTCAGCACAAGTAGATAGGGTGGTAAAGAAGGAGTATGCTATGCTTGACTTCATTGCTAGGGGCAATGACTATAAGAATCAGGAAGTCATGATGCAGCTACATACGACTTTGGTTAGGCCGCAATTGGAACGTTGCATGCAGTTCTGGTTGCCACATTGGAGGATAGATGTGGAGACTTTGAAGAGAGTGCAAAGTTGGTTTACCAGAATGCTGCCTGGATTAAAGGATTTCAGCTACAAGGAGAGGTTCGATAGACTTAGACTGTTTTCTCTGAAACGTCGGAGGTTGAGGGGAGACTTGATAGAAGTATATAAAATTATGAGAGGCATAGATGGGGGAGACAGTAAGAATCTTCTCCAGCAGGATAGAAATGTTCAACACAAGAAAGCATAGTGATAAGGCGAGAGAGGGAAAGTTGAATGGAGATGTACATGGCAAGATTTTTGCAGAGAGTGGTGGGGGCTTGGAACGCATTGCCTGAGGTGGTGGTGGATATAGATACAAAAGCAGTTTAAGAAGCTTTTAGATAGGCAGAGAAGAAAGGAACTAGGCATCAAGTTCAGTACAAAAATTGTGGACAGAAAAGCCCGTTCCTGTGTTGTACTGCACAGTCCACTGATTTCCCTTGGTTCTGGAACACAATGCCAAATAGTGCAGCTCATGGGAGCAGGGAAATGTGAACACAATCCCATCCATCATCACTTCCTTTCATCCTGTCGATCGTCATGCTGCATGCAATCAGAAAAGCTGGAAGTATCATCAAGGATGGCTTCACACTGGCCACTCCCTTTTCTCTCTTCTGGAATAAGGTACAGGAGCCTGAAAGTCCACAGATCCAGACTTAAGAACAACCTCTTGCTCACCGCCTTCAGACTCACCTCTTTCACATCCCCTTCCTGGAGATGTTGCAACGTACAGTGCCCTCCCTAATGTTTAGGATAAAGACCCTTAATTTATTTATTTGCCTCTGTACTCCACAATTTGAGATTTGAAATAGAAAAAAATCACATGTAGTTAAAGTGCACATTGTCAGATTTTAATAAAGGCCATTTTTGTACAGTTTGGTTTCACCATGTAGAAATTACAGCAGTGGTTATACATAGTCCCCCCCATTTCAGGGCACGATAATGTTTGGGACACAGCAATGTCATGTAAATGAAAGTAGTCATGTTTAGTATTTTGTGGCATATCCTTTGCATGCAATGACGGCTTGAAGTTTGCGATTTGTGGACATCACCAGTTGCTGGGTGCCTTCTCCGGTGATGCTCTGCCAAGCCTGTATTGCAGCCATCTTCAGCTTATGCTTGTTTTGAGGGCTGGATAAAAGGCATGCTCAATTGGGTTCAGATCGAGTGATTCACTTGGCCACTCAGGAATTGACCATTTTTTTAACTTTGAAAAACTCCTTTGTTGTTTTAGCAGTATGTTTGCGATCATTGTCTTGCTGTAGAATGAACTGCTGGTCAATGAGGCATTTGTTTGAACTTGAGCAGATAGGATGTGTCTATACACTTCAGAATTCATTGTGCTATTACCATCAGCAGTTGTATCATCAATGAAGATTACTGAGCCAGTACCTTCAGTAAGCATACATGCCCAGGCTATAACACCCACACCACCGTGTTTCACAGATGAGGTGGTATGCTTTGGATCTCGGGCAGTTCCTTCATTCCTCCATACTTTGATGTTGGCATCACTCTGATATCAGTTAATCTTCATCTTATCTGTCCACAAGACCTTTTTCCAGACTTGTTGTTGCTTTTTTAAATACTTCTTGGCAAACTGTAACCCAGCCATCCTATGTCTGTGGCTAATCAGTGGTTTGCATCTTGCAGTGTAGCCTCTGTATTTCTGTTCATGAAGTCTGCTGCAGACGTTGTCGTTAACAAATCCCCACTTGACTCCTGAAGAGTGTTTGTGATCTGTGGGACAGGTGTTGGGGGGGGGGGTTTCTTTATTATAGAGAGAATTCTGTAATCAGCTGTGGAGGTCTTCCTTGGCCTGCCAGTCCCTTTGCGATTAGTAAATTCACCAGTGCTCTCTTTCTTCTTAATAATGTTCAGTTGATTTTGGTAAGCCTAAGGTTTCGCTGATGTCTCTAACAGTTTTATTCATGTTTCTCAGTCTCATAATAGCTTCTTTGACTTTCATTGGCACAACTTTGGTCCTCATGTTGATAAACCGCAATAAAAGTTTCCAAAGATGACGGAAAGACTGGAGGGAAGACTAGGTGATGCGAGCTCTCTTATACCTGCATTAAGGAGGCAATTAAACACACCTAAGCAATTACAAATGCCTGTGAAGCCATGTGTCCCAAACATTATGGTGCCCTGAAATGGGGGGACTATGTATAAACACTGCTGTAATTTCTCCATGGTGAAATCAAAATGTATAAAAATACCCTTTTAGAAAATCTGACAATGTGCACTTTAACCACATGTGATTTTTTTCTATTACAAATTTCAAATTGTGGAGTACAGAGACAAATAAATAAATGATGGGTCTTTGTCCCAAACATTATGGAGGACACTGTGTATTGGTTAAGACTGTAACCAATATACAGACTGTATACTGTATATTGACTGTTAACTTGACCTCATTCGGTTATTCCATTATTGTATTTTACTATTTCTTTGCACTACTTTGGGTTGCACAACAATCTTGCACCATATAATTAATATATGTATTCAGAATGTGTTTCATAGGAACAAGGCATTTCATTGCACCCTGGTGTTTCTGACAAATCTGAATCACAGACAGCAAAGTTGGGTTTTTTCCATAGACCTTTGCATGTGTGTGTCCCAGAAATGACCACAAGATTCATGCTCGTTACTGCCAATAAACACCAACAGTTTCATCATTATTACAATCACAGAACTCAGGCCCAACACATGCTGGAGTACAGCGAAAACTGTACAATATCAATGTCAAGAAACTCTGGCACTGAATTCTGTGAACAGATGAACAACTATTACTTGTGCGAGTACTCTCTCAAATATTGTGAATGGGACCAGCAGCAGTGCTAGTGCTAATAGGAAGCCCAACAACCCCAAAGGAACAGGTCCTGCGTCTAGGATAGGGGATATGCCCTCCATACACACTTTATAACAGACTATTTAATAACAAAGCTGCTGCCTCACACGTCCTAACTATGTGTGGGTTTGTCAGTTAATTGGCCTCTGCAAATTCTCCCTCGTGTGTAGGGAGTTTTTTTGCAAAAGAGGTATAACAGAGAACTAGCGTAAAGTGATTGCTGGTCAGCAAGGAGGAGGTGTGCCGAAGGGCCTGTTTCCATGCTGTTCCTTTCAATCAATCAACATCATCAACTTGACAGTTAGGATGGACGCGCTTGACACAGAGTGCAGCTGTTTGCCATCTTCCTGAAAGAGACAATTGTGCACTCTCTCTCTCTCTCTTTGGATAGTTTATCTCTCTTGATGTTCAAACAGATGGAGCAGCAGG
This sequence comes from Raja brachyura, assembly GCA_963514005.1. The sequence goes on along the minus strand of OY740787.1, from coordinate 39,232,892 downwards.
TGGACCTCATGTTAGAGGGGAACAAGTGATTCTACGGTCACACATGGCAACCCAGAGTGCAGGGTAGATGTCCCTCTACATTTGTTATTTGTCACTGGTCTTGAGAGAGATTACATCCTACCCCCGCTGACACCTGATTCAGCAGCGTATTCCACAGCAACCCGAATAAAGTCAGATGCAGGGGACATGACATAGCCTGCAGGAGCAACACCAGCTATGCCCACATTAAATGGTAAATCCAGACGCATAAAAGCAGGAATGAAGAACATGGCCTTGTTTCTTACCCGTTTGTAGGCATGATACAGTTCGTCAAACTCATGGGCGCCCACCGTGATCTCTGGAAGGAACCTGGGGATGGCGGTCAGGTCAGCGATTCTCATTTTGTCCTGAACCCTAGTTAAGGAGAAATACCATTGTTAATCAAACTTTGTTACTGCTTGGGGCTTAATAGCAATTGAAATAGATGGCAAGGAGGAATCGGTGGGTCAGAAAACATCACAGGAGTTTTGCCACGATGCCCACTAATTGCCACAACAGCACCTCTGTACAGCAGTGGTCTCAACCCAACGGTGCACGAGTGGAGATGAAGAGTTTGCACACCAGAACCTAAACAGTGCAGCAACAGCATCCCCAAGTGGTTTTCTATGGAGTAGCCAAGAACTCAACATCTTGCAATATCAGATACCGAGCTATTACACTTTGTCAATACATTACTTTCATGGTTGGAATCTACTCAATCAAAACCTTTGGTTGAAAACTTCCTTTTCCTCATATTTTGTCGCCAACCTATTTCATCTGTACATCAGATAAAACTGTGCCATTGAGCTCTGGCCCGAAATAAAAAGAACAATCCACCACCAAAAGGGCTCTTCTCAGCAGAGATCAAGGGAAGCGGGCCTGAGCTGGATAAACAATTTTATCTTTCCTGGAAACCAAACACAGTGCAAAACATCAGGCTGTGCTTGGCATCCCCTAATTCCAGTAATTCTGTAATGGACAAGAAAAATAAAAGGGCTTGATAAGTTTAAGTACATCCCAGATATTATGATCACAATTTTTAAGGGACAATATAATGAACCCAAATTTTTTCTCAACTTTTTTAACCTCTGCATTATTTTATTTGTAAAACAAATATACACTAATTTATGGATTTGTAAAAGAGTACTTTTTAATCGGAGAAAAACAGTGCATAATTCAGAAATGCATGAATTAAATATATAAATTGTAACATTTAAACAGGCATAAATCGGAGTGCCTTATTTTAAAAATACTGCTCGGAAATTAGGTTTTTGCACTTTAATTTTGTCATTTAAGAAGCGCATTATTTCAAAAATGCATAAATCAAACATGCGTAAAATGTGAGGTGCCTGCACTAGCAACACCTATTGGTAACCTTTGTGTAGACTAATAATCCATCATTCACTTTTAGGTTTATTACTATTAACACATGGTGTTAGATTTATTACACTTATTTTTTCCTCCATAACCAGTAAGACAGCTGCATTGCTTTAGTTCAATTTTCGCTGGACACGGTTGGTCAAATTAGCTAAACTGCTTCAGCCCTGGATTAGGACAACCAACTGTCAATTGTGACGTCTAACTGAACATGGTTAAAGATATTTATTTTGAAGTTAGGAAAAGCAGCAACTGATACAGAAAATAACAGTATACCCTCGTTATAGTTGACTATGGGAGGAGGCAATGATGTCCGTTATTGCCAATTGTCCGGTGTAACCGAGTAAGGTTTTATCATTGTATGTAGTTGAAACAAAGAACTGCAGATGATGGTTGATATACAAAAGGACACAAACTGCTGGAGTAACTCCACGAGTCAGGTAGCATCACTGGAGAACAAAGGTAGGTGATGTCAGGACCATTTTTCAGACTGATTCAGTCTGCTGAGTTACTCCAACACTTTGTGGTACTTACTCATTTACTGTCTATTATGTTTCCTGGCATGTAGGGCAGCAACAAAGGTGCTCCACTCAGTAGTGTTGATTCCTTCAGTTGCTCTTTCCGTAACATATTTGTTTTACGAAACAGTGTTGTTAGCTCTGTGTTCAACCTCCAACCTGGAAGCCCAGTGGATCACTCATAGTCTCGCCTCTACCATTCGACCTGTCCAGCATGGGAGACCCTAACAGGAGACGAATCTCCCGCTGGCACAGCTCCAGGGGTCACTGAGACACACAAGCTCCCCGACCACAAGATTGCAATCCAACGGGGAGGCACTTTGTGGTGTTTCACCTTAAAACCCGGCACCGATGCTGCTAGCCTACACTAGCAAGCTCTTCTCGCCCACCACACGGTCCACTGACGTGGCTATTGGTGCAGCTCATGTTGTAGCCTCTAGCCGGCAGTGCTTTCTTCAGGCTGCTGCCAACAACAAGACACGCTCGGTCACCGTGGGGCTCCCTCCCCTCTCAGTTGCTGCCGTTTCCAAGGTGGAATATGCCAGCGACTCTGGAAAGAAGGCCGAGTTGACAGAGCCACCTGAGGAGGAGGAGGAGGCAGCAGTGGTCGAGTGGGAAACGTTCCATTACATATCAGTGCAAAGTCCTTCAGACTTTTGAGTATAATTACATTCAGGCATTCCATTCAGGAAAACCCAAACATATAGCACAGAGAAAAGCATGCCCCAAGTCATGGAATATTGATGTAAATTAGATTCAGATAATTTCAGTACAAGGAAACAATTTCAAATGAACCCCAGCAGAGTTATTCTTTCATAATCTAATAAAATAGGTTCGGATCATAATGCATTCTATTACTGTTCTTAATGAAAAAAAATCACCATGCAAATATGATCTTGATATTTATTTCATTGTTTCTGCCCCATTAATGCAATTTAGTTAGCTGGAGCACTTTTATTCTCTCATAATTAAAGCTATTTCACTACCTTTATTCTTGCTAGCCCTTCCGAGCCTATTTTCTTCCTCCTAATTTGCAACTTCTTTCTCCACCCTTACATCTCATTAAGATGGCCAGTCTGGTCACTCAGTGAGGTCCAAGATCTTCACTGCCCTAGTTTCATCTGTTCCACTTCACCATTCCAGTTACCCAAACCTCTCAAAATTTAGAGCTCATAGATTCAGAAAATAAACCAGCTGCTGGCTCTTCCGAAACAGCAATCTTCTTCTGAATATGGAGTGCTGTGGTCACCATTTCACAAATGTTCAATGCGCCATTTATCTGACCGTTCACCTGCAATTAATAAGCCTTCACTGCCCTCCCTCAGCCAGTGTCATTCAATCTCTCTTGGATTTCACCCTGTTTTTTTCTCTGTTCCTTCACCTCCATACCAATTTAAAACATGATTTAAAAATTATTAGTTCAGATGAAAGGATATCAATCTGAAAAGGCAACTCATTTTTTCACCACATATGCTGCTTCGGAGTAATTCCAGCATTATCTGAATTTATTTCAGAAACCCAGCATCTTCAAAATCTGTGTAATCTGGTCTCATTATTTGGGTCCAAATGTTTTCCTGCTCACCTGCTAGAGACAGTATATGGAGTGGCGCCTAGAACAGTTCACAGTACACCATGTAGGTATGTTACAAAACTTACCTTCAGCGGTGCTGCAGTTCTGTCACTGGCCATGTGCACGACTTTGGTGCCTTTAAGGGAGGGCAGGGTTAAAACGCGGTTTTCCCCATGCCATCCGGAGCTTTCTTTTGTCGGAGTGCGATCTATTTCTGGAGATTCGTTCCCACTGCCGGTAAGTTAATTTTTTTAAATAAATAGCACGACTATTTCAGCACTGGAGTAAAATAAAAATTAGCTCCTAATGCCGTGAACGCCGATGACGGGGACCGATTTTACGCAGGGGACAGTGAGTGAAAGCTGTTTATTTTTACATATAAACCTGCTTTGTTTAGGGGACTTTAATCAATATTTCATGTTGCGAAACGGTGATTTAGTCCCCATACGAACAGGCAGAATTTTTCCTGCTGATATGGGGTTTAAATTCACCGCAACCGCAACGTTCCAATACATCGCGTTCCAGAAAATCCCACTCACAAGCTGCTTAAAATGGCCATTAATTTACGGGCATTAAACACTGAATTCCTTCAATTTGGCCTATAAATTAATGACAATTAGATTTTAAAATCATGTAATATTGTGAATTATTGGAGATGCCAGAGAGTAATGGTGGATGGCTGTTTGTCAGGGTGGAAGCCGGTGACCAGTGGGGTGCCTCCGGATCTGTGTTGGGTCCACTGTTGTTTGTCATGTACATCAATGACTAGATGATGGGGTGGAAAATTGGATAAGTAAGTATGCAGATGATACTAAGATAGGTGGTGCTGTGGATAATGAACTAGATTTTCAAAGTCTACAGAGAGATTTGGGACATTTGGAAGAGTGGGCTGAAAGATGGCGGATGGAGTTTAATGCTGATAAGTGTGAGGTGCTACATCTTGGCAGGACAAATCAAAATAGGACATGATAAATGGTAGGGAATTGAGGAATGCTGTGGAACAGAGGGATCTAGGAATAACTGTGCATAGTTCCCTGAAGGTGGAATCGCATGTAGATAGGTTTGTATAGAAAGCTTTTGGTGTGCTGGCCTTCATAAATCAGAGCATTGAATATAAGAGTAGGGAAGTAATGTTAAAATTGTACAAGGCATTGGTGAGACCAATTCTGGAGTATGGTGGAATTTGGACGCCTAATTATAGGAAGGATGTCAACAAAATAGAGAGAGTACAGAGGAGATTTACTAGAATGTTGCCTGGATTCCAGCAACTAAGTTACAGAGAAAGGTTGAACAAGTTAGGTCTTTATTCTTTGGAGCGCAGAAGGTTAAGGGGGGACTTGATTGAGGTCTTTAAAATGATGAAAGGGATAGACAGAGTTGATGTGGATAAGCTTTTCCCACTGAGGGTAGGGAAGATTCAAACAAGAGAGCATGACATGATAATTAAGGGACAGAAGTTTAGGGGTAACATGAGGGGGAACTTATTTACTCAGAGAGTGGTGGCTGTGTGGAATGATCTTCCAGCAGAAGTGGTGGAGGCATTTTAACATTCAAAAGTAAAGTGAATAGTTATATGGACGGGAAGGGGTATGGTCTGAGTGCAGGTAGATGGGACTAGGGGAAAATAAATGGTCGACATGGACTGGAAGGGCCGAGAAGGCCCGATTCCGTGCAGTAATTGTTATATGGTTATATGGTTATATTGTGTGAATGTTAATTGGACACTTAGGCTTTAAAAACATTTTTTTCTTAAGAAATGGATAGATGTTTAGATCTAGTAAGTGAATTTTGTAATTAGCTACAATTGGGTAGCTAACTAATTATATGCTTCAGTTTCAGGTAATCCAAGTAAGATTGTTTCATATTTGTTTCAGAATACTTCAATCTATAATAACTGAAAATTTCTTTCAGTTCTCTTAATTTTTAAGAAAGTTATGGGCTTTTGACTGTCCTCGATCACAACTTTTGTGTTAAGTCAATAGAAAAGCAATAGGAAGCAAGTAGCTAATTTCCGAGTATGAAAATGGCCATAACTTTTTTAATACTGGAGATATGAAAGTGAATTATGTGTCAAATTAAACTTCTTTTTATGCTTTATCTGATGAGATAAATTGCAGACTTGATTTTTTAAATCTCAACATTTTGTAACATTGCTACACCATGTGTGGTCTAACCAGAGCTTTGTATAAATCGCTAAAACAAACTCTTAATTCTACTGGTTTCTACCCCATCCATGTTACTTTCGGAAATATTATAAACAGTGCAGGCATTTCTATGGAGTGCAGCTTTGAAACAAAGGAGAATCTAGCACACACTGTTGTTATCCTCCTTAAGTAAATAGTTTATTACATACAGACTGTGGCAGGTCCTGTTCAAATGCTGATTTAGTTTATTTGTAGATTTTGGAACATCTCCTGGATCAGTGCCAAATTGTGAATCAATCTAACATAGGCCAGCTGGGATATAACAACCAGTGTCAAGCATAAAATTCCTAAATCGCTTTAAGTCTAACAAGCCATTGGCTGCCTCTTAGTTTCTGCAGATTCAGCAGACCACAGGATTGGTCATTGGTGTTATTTTAAAATACAATGCATTTTCTTTCTTTTGTTGTTCTGAAAAGAATGAGCAGATATCACAATGTTCAGAAAGTCTGTCTCCCAGTGCTGGTACCTTAACCTAAAACATGAGAAAGAACCAGCCTGAGCAGAACAATCTGCAAGATGGCCCGTTTCACCCACTGGTGCACAAAGGTTATCCTTAATGGCAAGAGACCAATCCAATCAGCATTAACCTAGGTAGTCAGTGGGAAAGAAATGAGAAACTTGAAAATTGCAGCCGTTTCCAGAACAAGTGACCAGATACTTGTGTGCCCATCATGTGCACTCCAGGTCAATTAAAACCTGTGGAACCAATATCACCACACAGCTCTGTAGGCTACAACACTTCTGAGCCTTCATTCAGGTAACTCTCAAATTTCTTAAAAGCTTCTGGTCTTGCCAATCCTTCAGGCAATGAGTTCCAAAAGCCCACAAACTATGGGCGAAAATGTTTTCTACTCCAATCTCGTCTTCCTGAACAATTTAGTTTATTGTCAGTTTATTGTCATCCAGTCAGCAGAAAGACAATAGATTACAATCGAGCCATTTACAGTGTATAGATACATAATAAGGGAATAACGTTTAGTGGAAGATAAAGCCAGCAAAGTCCGATCAAGAATAGTCCGAGGGTCATCAAAGAGGTAGATAGTAGTTCGGCACTGTTCTCTGGTTGTGGTAGGATGATTCATTTGCTTGATAACAGCTGGGAAGATACTGTCCCCGAATATGCAGGTGTGTGTTTTCATACTTCTATACCTTTGCCTGATGGGAGAGGAAAGAAGAGGGAGTGGCATGGGTGCGATGTCCTTGATTATGCTGCTGGCCTTGCCAAGGCAGCATGAGGTATAAATGGAGTCAAGAGGGGAGCTTGGTTTGTGTGATGATCTGGGCTGCATCCACAATGGAGCTGTTCCCAAACCAAGCAGTGATGCACCCTGATAAAATGCTTTCTATGGTGCAGCTATAGAAGTTGGTGAGAGTTGGAACTGATCCTCACACCTCTACACCTCGATTTACTGGCTGCACCAGAGGGGGAAGGCTTATCGTATTCATCCTTCAGAACCCTCATCATTTTATGTGTTTCAATTACATCTTCACTTGGCTTGCTTTGTGCCACCTGAGCCATGTCATTCTAATCGAGTTCACTAAGTTTTTCCAGCCCTGACAAAGTCCTTGATGGACACCTTTGTTCTCTCTATAATGCTTTTACATATTTCGTATCACGGCACAACCAGAACTTTGGACACTGCTCAGCCTTACTTTAGTTTAGTTTAGAGATATAGTGTGGAAACAGGCCCTTTGGCCCATTGTACTGACCAACAAAGACCTGTACATTAGTCCTACCCTACACACTAGCGACAATTTACAGAATCCTATTAATGTACAAATGTGCATATCTTTGGATGTGGGAGGAAATCAGAGCACATGGAGAAAACCCATGGGGTCACAGGAAGAATGTACAGGCAGCACCCATAGTCAGGATTGAGCCCGAGTCTCTGACACGTATGGTAGCAACTCTACTGCTGCACCACTGTGCCGCCCTAAAGTTGCATACATCCTGGTTACTCAGGGCCGACATTTGCTCCCATAGTCGGCAGGATGCAAACCTGCACGGGGAAAACTCAGATTTCTAAATCATCGCCTTAACCATTCGGCCACGACTGCCGTGTCTTGATCTCACTCACGTTATATACAGATCCAATATAACCTTGCTGCTCTTTCTTACTATATATTGTCCAATAAAGACAAGTATCCGATATGCCAATGCAACTGCCTTATGATCTGCGTACTACTCTGCAACTACCACGGGGGATGCATATCCTTAAACTGCATTTCAGGTGGGATAATTTTTACCCCCTTACAATCTGATAAATTAATCCTTTGCAATATGTGGACAGCTTAGGCTGGAGAGAGCTTCATGTATTTCAACTCTGCATGAATATTAATTGTGATGAGGCAGGGTGTTCCTTGTCAAGATGGAATAGTCATTGCTCAGTAGGAGGAATTCACATGGTGATGCCTCACTTGAACTGCAAAGCACATTTGCCCTTGAGAGGGCCTCATTAGACTGCAAAATGCAGCTGAATCTTGAGTCCGAGGAAAGGTCTCGACCTCGAAACGTCGCCTATCTCCTTCGCTCCTTAGATGCTGCTGCACCCGCTGAGTTTCTCCAGCCTTTTGTGTACCCTTGACAAACATTTGTTATTGTGGATTTCCTGTCTTCTAAGTTGCACATTATGAATTTTATTAGCGTCTGTAGTGTCGTGAAGCATTTGCAAGCCCGAGGGTTTACAAAGCAACAAATCTTGTTGCTGGGCCTTTGACAATAACAACTGCACTCTGACAGAAAGAGTAACGGCATGCCCCTTAAGCACAGTGAAAAATGGAGCGGAACGGAGAGTTACTGGAATGTGCCAATACGCGAGGCCGGCTGTTGCTGCAGGACTGCCTTAAACAGGCACAATACAACTAACCATAACCTTCAACTTGCCCGGATGCCTCAGAGAATTAATAGCAATAAACTATGAGAGCTTGTACACAATAACTGAGGCATGGGAGAAGAGAAGGGGTTTAATACACGGTTTAAAGATGCAAAGAGAAACAATAGACACTGGAAGAATTTAAGGATTGATCTCTGGTAGCCAGTGATGCAACAGAAAAGGCAAAGTAGAGAAGCCTGGAGTTTCCGACATAGCACCAGAGTTTCTGACTTGTAACTCCAGGTTTCTTTACTTTGCCATTTCTGCAGCATCACTGGCTGCATCCTTAAACCCTTCGAGTGTCCATCTTTTTCCCTTGCACCTGTTAAACCGCATATTAAATCCCTTCTCTTCACCCACGCCTCAGTTATTGTGTACAAACTCTCATAATTCATTGCTATTAATTCTCTGTGAGGCATCTGGGCAAGTTTGAAGATTATGGTTAGTTGCATTGTGTCTATTTAAAGCAGGCCTGCAGCAACAGCTGGTCTCATGTGTTTGCACATTCCAGTAACTAATGTCCTCTCCGTTCCGCTCCAAGGAAATCAATTTTCACCGTGCTTAGGAGGCGGGGGGGGGGGGGAGGGAAGAGTCTCTTTCTATCAGTGAAGTTCTTAGAATCACTATTAATCTGGTGCATTCTCCTGGTGACGAGCTTATAATGAATGACTGGATCCATTTGGATCACAGTAATCCACTGGGAGATTAATGCGGTATTTTCATTAACTACCTATACTTATGTGCTGGGGCAAAGATTTAAAATCTCCAAGCGCATTTGGATTGCAAACATCAAATCTCAGTGAATAGAATTGGACCAACATGAAAAAGGTTAAAACCCAGAAAATAACACCAAGGTCCTCCCCAAGATTCACAAATGGGCCAGGGGCAGCAGTCAAATGTCGACAACCTTATTTCCTCTTTCTCACAACAATTTTTTTTCTTGCTCAACTGGCCATCTCTTATCAGGTACCTCCTTCCCTCAGGATACCCTGTGGCCTTGTCACTTCCTCAGACAGCAGCCATATGTCGTCACCCACACCCTCTGCCTCGCTCAACTCGTTCAACAGCTTCTCCTTCAACGCCACTCGCTTATTCCAGAGAAAAGACGTAGCAATGGAAACTAGCATTTGCCCAGGCAAATCCATCACAGCTCACTGGATATGATGAAAGCTTGAAGCTGTCGTTTTAAGCACCCCTGAAGGCCTACTTGGAAAAACTGTTTATTTTTTCTCCTATGCCCAGAATAAACAGCAATTATATAGAATTTATATTTTGGTTTCAGAATTTTGGGAACGTAACTTCCCAAATATGTATGCAGACTACTGACAATCCAGTTGGTCTGTGGGTTGTGGTGGCCAATAACGTGACAAGAATGAAAAAGGAGCAGGCACAATTATAGGTATTACTGGCAACCAGACCATAACAGTGCAAAGTACACAGAGCACTCTAAATCAAGTCCATTGTAGATCGTTGTTGAGGTAGGGTTATAGCTAGGGTTGTGCAGCGTGGCTCAAGAGCCTGATGGGTGATGGGAAGAAACGACTCTAATCCGGAGGTCATGATTCTCAGGCTTCTATACCTTCTTCCCAACAGTAGCAAGATGAGAGCATGATCATGGTGATATGCATCCTTTATGATACTGGCTGCCTTTTTTGAGGCGGAGTATTCTATAGATCCCTTCGTTTGTGGGGAGGGGGGGTCCATGATGGACTGGGCAATGTCCACCGCTTTCCATAGAATCCCTAATTCCTGGGCGTTCGAGTAACTGAACTAGGCCATGATGCAACCAGTCACTGTGCTCTCTACTGTACACTCGTAGAGGTATGATGGAGTATTCGGCGACATCCTCAATCTTCTGAGGAAGTAGAGGCATTGATGAGCTTTCTTTGTGATTGCGATAATAAGTTGGAGATGCCCAGAGATAATGTATGCGCAGCTGTTGACTCTGCACTGACGCCCACTCGATGAAGACAGGTTCATGGATTCTTGGCTTTCCCTTCCTGATGTCAACAATAAGTTCTTTGAGCTTTGTTAACTAAAGAGCAAGATTGTTATATTTATATTGCAATATTTAAGAGGGAGTTAGATGTGGCCTTTGTGGCTAAGGGGATCAGAGGGTATGGAGAGAAGGCAGGTACGGGATACTGAGTTGGATGATCAGCCATGATCATATTGAATGGCGGTGCAGGCTCGAAGGGCCGAATGGTCTACTCCTGCACCTAATTTCTATGTTTCTATTGTTGTTCTGACACCATTCAATCTGATTATCAATCTCCCTTGTGTACTTTGACCCGTTACTCACCCAACAATGCCACATCATTGCCACATGTTATGGTGGTGTTGAAGCTGCGGTTAGATGTGCAGTCAGGGTGTAGAAAGTAGAGAAGGGGACTGAGAACACAGCTGTGGGGTGCCCCTGTGCTGATACTCAGATGAGGAAGTGTCAAAGCTGTCAGAGGGTGCAATCTGTATTCACATCCTGAACAACAATTGTAAACAGTCACTATTCCGCTTCCCTTCCTCATTTGGAAATCCGATAATGCATCAGCGCCATTGGTAAAAATTCAAGTAAGGCAGCACATTAGCACCAGATAACCGGGTTCTATCCTGACTTTGGATGCGATTTGTATGGAGTTGCAGGTTCTCCTCGTGACCAGGTGGATTTCCTCCAGTGCTCTGGTTTACTCCCAAATCATAAAGACATTGGTCTCTGTAAAACTGTTCCTAATGCGTAGGGAGTGGATGAGAAAGCACGATAACAGCAGAAAGCAGAACTAGTGTGATGGGATGATCACTGGTCCGCGTGGACCTGGTGGGTCAAAGGAACGTTTCTATGCTGCATCTCTACACTAAGCTAAACCTGCCCAAATGTCTCTATGCATTCACCCTATCTAATCTCTTCATGATTTTATAAGATTTTATAAGAAGGAATAGGCGACGTTTCGGGTCGAGATCCTTCTTCAGACTGATGTGGGGGCGGTGGGAGGGGGGCGAGGGGGAGAAAGGAAGAGGCAGAGACAGTGGGCTGTGGGAGAGCTGGGAAGGGGAGGGGAAAGAGGGAGAAAGCACGGACTACCTGAAATTGGAGAAGTCAATGTTCATACCGCTGGGGTGTAAATTACCCAAGCAAAATATGAGGTGCTGCTCCTCCAATTTACGGTGGAACTCACTCTGGCCATGGAGGAGACCCAGGACAGAAAGGTCGGATTCAGAATGAAAGGGGGAGTTGATGTGCTGAGCCACCAGGAGATCAGGTTGGTTATTGCGAACTGAGCGAAGGTGTTGGGCGAAGCGATCACCAACCCTCCGCTTAATCTCACCGATGTAGAGCAGCTGACACCTAGAGCAGCGGATGCAATACATGAGGTTGGAGGAGGTGCAGGTGAACCTCTGCCACACCTGGAAAGACTGCTTAGGTCCTTGGATGGAGTCAAGGGGGAGATAAACTGACAAATATAGCATTTCCTGCGGTAGCAAAGGAAAGTACCAGGGGAAGGGGTGGTTTGGGTGGGAAGGGACAAATTGACCAGGGAGTTATGGAGGGAGCGGTTTCTGCAGAAAGGTCTCCAACGCCACCTATTCCTTTGCTCCATAGATGCTGTCTCACCCGCTGAGTTTCTCCAGCATTTTTACCTAACTTCAATTTTTCCGATATCTGCAGTTTCTTCTTAAACAACTCTGAAATATTCCAAGTGTGACCCTGTACAATTGCAACAAAGTCCCAGCTGCTATACTCAATTCCATGACCGATGAAGACCAGAATGATCAAAGGGCAGTCTACATACCTGCGACATCACTTGCAATGAACTATGTACTAGTACTCTTAGATGCCTCTGTTCTGCAACACTTGCCAGGACAATACCATTCACTGTGAAGCCAGGTTTGATTTCACAAAATGCAACACTTGACACTTATCTGGATTAAGCTCCATTTGCCATTCCTCAGCCTATTTGTGGTAGTGACCACAATACGATAAGATTTAACGTAAAATTTGAAAGGGAGAATGTATTACAGCTGAGCAAAGGGGACTACAGAGGCACGAGGGAGGAGCTGGCAAAGATTAACTGGAAAGGGGCTTTAGTAGGAATGATCGTAGAGCAGCAACGGCAAGAATCTCTGCGGATGATTCGGAATGTGCAGGATCATTTCATTCCAAAGAGGAAGAAAGATTCCAGGGGGAGAATAAGACGGCCATGGCTGACAAAGGAGTACAAGGATAACATAAAAACAAAAGAGAAGGCATATAACATTGCCAAGATTAGTGGGAAGTCAGAGGATTGGGGTGTTTTTAGAGAACTAAAAAGGTAACTAAAAGGACGAAGTACGAATGTAAGCTAGCCAATAATATAAAAGAGGGTAGCAAGAGTTTCTATGGATATATAAAGAGTAAAAGAGGCAAGAGTGGACGTTGGGCTGCTGGACAATGATGCAGGAGAAGTGATAAATGGAAATCAAGAAATGTCAGAGGAACTGAATAACTTTTTTGCATCAGTCTTCACAGTGGAAGACACCGGTAGTGCACCTTCGATCCTGGAGAGTCAGGGGGTGGAGTTAATGGAGTGGTGATTACTAGGTGCTGCGAAAACTGAAAGGTCTGAGGTTGGATAAGTCATCTGGACTACACTCCAGGGCTCTGAAGGTGGCCTCCAAGGGGTGAATAAGACGACCATGGCTGACAATCTCTGATGGCTGAGATTGGGGAGGCATCCATCAGTTGTGATAATTATAGATTCACTAGTTAGGAATGGCTCCTGAAGATTGGAAAATTGCGAAAATCACCTGCTGTACAAGAAGGGAGCAAAGCAAAAGAACGGAAACTATAGGCCGGTTGGCCTGACTTTGGTGGCTGGTAAGATTTTCGAGTCAATTATAAAGGATGAGGTTACGCAGCCAAAGTCAGCATGGTTTTGAGAAGGGAAGATCTTGCCTGACGAATCTGCTGGAGTTCTTTGAGGAAGTTAATAGCAGGACAAACAGAGGGGAGGCTGTAGATGGTGTTTACCTAGATTTTCAGGCCTTCGATAAGGTGCCGCACGTCAGGCTGCTAGGGAAGATGACCATGGTATTAAAGGGAAGATACTAGCATGGATAGCAGGAAGGCAGAAGGCAAAGAGTTATATAAAAGTCACTTTTTCAGGTTGGCTGCCAGTGACTAGTGGAGTTTCACAAGGGTCGTTGCTGGGGCTGCTTCTCTTCACGTTATATATTAATGATTTGATAAGCGGAATGAAGGCTTTGTGGCCAAGTTTGCAGATGATGCACACATAGGTGGAGGGGCAGGCAATGTAGAGGAAGCAAGGACTCTGCAGAATGACCTGAACAGGTTAGGAGAGTGGGCAGAGAAGTGGCAGATGAAATTCAGTATAACAAAGTTCGGAGTCACGCAGTTTGGTAATAAGAATAAAGGCGTAGATTATCTTCTAAATGGAGAGAATCCAGAAATCGGAGGTGCAAAGGGACTTGGAAGTGTTGGTGCAGGACTCCCAAAAAGTGAATTTGCAAGTCAAATCGGTAGTAAGGAAAGCAAATTCAAGAGGACAGGAATACAAAAAAGGAGATGCAATGCTGAGGCTCTATAAGGCGTTGGTCAGGCCGTTTTTGGAGTACTGTGCGCAATTTGGACCCCATATCTGAGGAAGGATGCTCAGGCTCTGGAGAGGGTTCCGAGGAGGTTTACAAGAATGAGTGGGTTAGCATATGAACGTTGGCCCCATAGCAGTAGCGTCCACGTCGCGGGGCTGGAAACTGGAAGTATCCTGAGCTAATTCTGCTACCACCCATCATCTATTGCGACAAGTGATGGCTTCCACTGATTATCGCCGGAAGCTTACGTCCTTTTCAGGACGGACGATGACAGCGAGGTCACCATTTGTAACAAGATGGATACGAAAAGACGATACGAGCGTTTAACAGCACTGGGCCTCTACTCGTTGGAGTTTAGAAGGTTGAGGGGGACCTCATTGAAACTTACAGAATAATGAAAGGCATAGAGTGGATGTGGAAAGGATGTTTCCACTGGTGGGAGAGTCTAGGGCCAGAGATCATAGCCTCAGAATTAAAGGGCGCTCTTTAGAAAGGAGGCGAGGATGAATTTCTTTAGTCAGAGGAATTAATCTATGGAATTATTTGCCACAGAGGGTGGTGGAGGCCAAGTCAGTGGATATATTTAAGGCAGAGAAAGACAAATTCTTGATTAGAACGGGTGTCAAGTATTATGGGGAGAAGGCAGGCAATGCGATTAGGAGCCATGATTGAATGGCTGAGGATTTGATGGGCCGAATGGCCTAATTCTACTATAACTTGTGAACGTGTAATTCTTGTTAACCATCTCCACTATCTACGCTGCCACCTATTTTGGTATCACATGCAAACATGCTAATCATGCCTTGTAAATTCTCATACAATTCATTGATATAAACGGCAAAAGGCATTGGGTACAGCACTGATCCCTGAAGCACACCACTAGTCATCGGTATGTAGTCTGAAAAACAACCTCTACCAATATTTTCAGCTTTCTACCATTAAACCAATTCTGCATTCTGTTAGCTAGCTCTCCCTGGATCTCACTCAATCTAACCTTCCAGAGCAGCCTGTTGTGCTGAACCTTATCAAAAAGACTTCGCCCTCCTCAACCTTCTTGGTTATTTCTTCAAAAAACAATCAAATACGTGAGATGCTCTCCCCTAAATAAAAAAAACATGATGACTATCCCTAATCAAGCCAAGTGTACATCTTACCCCTCAGGATAGGTTTCAGTAACATTCCTACCTGAATGCAAGGATTACTTGTCTTTAGTTCCCAGTTTTCTTTGCAGCTCTTAGAAATTGGTATAGCATTACCCACCATCCAGCCCTTTACATGTCCCTAGTCTTCATGTATTTCTCCATGGTAAAATTAGAAGAAAAATATTAATTGAAACAATCTTTGCCCATCTCCTGCAGCTCCATGCATAGGTGACCACTATGATTTCTGAGTGGCCCTAGTCTTCCTCTAGTCACCCTTTCCCCCTTAATATACCTTTAAAATCTCTTTCAATTCTGCTTAATCTTATCTGCCAGTTATCTCACACCCTCTTTTTGGCCACCTGATTTCCTTCTAGTACTCCAGGGGTACACTTGATTTCAGTCTATCTGACCCATACCACCTGTTATATTGTCGCAATTGAAACTAGGTTGTAACATGCAAACTAAGCGCATGACGTAGTTAAGTCATGTGAAATAGATAGCACGAACAGTTGCAAAATGGGAAGCCTGTGGAAGCCATATTAATTGATGGCACCATATTAATTGATAAAAGAGAACTACGAGAGAGTGCTGTCTCAGTTCTTTATCTTGATCATCCCTTTGTTACTTCTCAGCCTCACTGGACGATCCCTCAGGAATGCCATATTGGACATTCTTTTTGCCCTCCTTTTTTTTCCTCCCTCCTCTTTTAACACGGCCTCTGTCTCACTTGCAGCACCTGCACCCTGGAACATTAAGCTGTCAGTAATGTCCCGCCCTTAGCTAGGTTTCCGTAATGGCAATAACGCCCCAGTAGCACATACTTATTCACAGCCCGAGTTATTTTGTCTTACCTGTCAGGCCTCAAGCATTGAAATTAGTGCAATTTTATCAAATTTGCTTTAATTGACTTCTGTATTAACTTCCAGCTGATCACTTGCCTCATTACCGCAATGGATCACATTCACTTACCAATCCTCCCAAGTTGCACTTGCGAAACTGCCAACCTAAGATATTGATCCCCCTACAATTCAGGTTCAAACATTCCTTCTTACTCAGGTCACCTCTGCCCCACAGAGATCGCAATGGTCCAAATATCTGAATGATCCAGATTACTACCCCCAAGTCCCAATTTTCACTGTGCAGGACACATTCATTTTTCTACCTATGTAATGTGTGACAATCCGTACAATGATTTCTGGTTGCTCACCCTCCACCTTGAGAATGGTCTGCAGCTGCTCTGATGCATCCTGTACCCTGACACCAGGGAGACAACATCATCCTGATGTCCTGTTTGCTGCCACAGAGTCTCCTGGCTGTCCCCATAACTAATGGGTCTCCTATCACTAACACTCTTCTGACTTCAGAGCTGGGCCTGGTGCCACAGACCCAACAGCAATTGCTGCTCTTCTCTGATCTGTCTTCCTTTGAACAGTATCCAAAATGGTATACTTGTTTTTCAGCAAAAGGCCACAGGGGTTTCCTGCACTCTCTGCTTTCGCTCTTTACATTTTCTGGTGGCCATCCATCCACTTTCTACCTCCATCTTAGTATGATCACCTCACAATAATAGCCATTTGTGATGTTCTCAATCTCATGAACGAGTCAGAGATCGTCCAGCTAGAGCCCCAGTTCCCTCACGTGATTTGTCAGGTGCTGCAGCTGGATGCATTTCCCAGAGCTGTATTTCACATGGACAGTCAAAGTTTTCCTGACTTCCCACATCCTGCAGGAGGAACATACCCTCGCCCTAACTGCCATGCCGACTGTACTCAGGTCAAAGAAAAAAAGTTTTTTTAAAAGACTGTACCCTACCTTGCCATCATCTACTGCTCAGCCTCATGAAACAAAGCCACCGAGCTTACTCTCAACACACAGCCTCTCCCAAATTGGCTGCTCCCTAATGTTGCTCTGTTAGTGCCTGCTTTCCTTTTCTACACCATGAGGAACAGTCACGCCGAGACACTAACGGCTGCTATTTTAAATGTCCCATGCTGCTTCTCCTTTCAGCTGCTCGCAAGAAAATCTCTCCCTACTTCTCTACTTCCTCTGTGCAGTCAGACTATTTATCTGATATCCAATATTCTTTGAGTTTCAAGATCCTTCAAAAATAATTGAAAAACGGAGTCCATTGCCTTTGGTTCACACCAGTAACCTGCAGAGATCTGTATTATCTTTTAAACCATTCAGCTCATGCTTAACTAGTCCACAGACTGAGCAACACTGTCAAATGCTAATTGCATTTCTGACGATATCTGTACTGATCAACACCATTCACCAGATCACCTTGTAGACGTAACAAATCCAGTTTCCAAGTTTCACAAATCTGAAAAACTCCTCCTTGGATTTAAATGTCCAACAGGTTCAACCCCTTTACATTTCTATAAATTCCTTTGGACCTCATGACCTGTCGCTCTCCATCTACCTGCATCATGCATTCTCATACTTTGTCCTAAATAACTGGTGACGTGGCCTTGAAATATCAGGTTCCATGCTCTGGAAATTCACCCGCCACTCCACACAATCAATACCACACATTAACCAGTGTCATTTTTTTGCCTCCTTTACAATGCTGCTTAAAATCTATTTTTCCTGCCAGATTTCTTCTTTGTTGCAGATCTATTTTTATCTCCACACATGAAAATTGAAGAAACTGCATAAGCAGGAAATCTGATACCAAAATAAAAACTGCTAGAAACAATGAAGTGTCAGGCAGCTTCTGTGAAGAGAAGAGTTGTTTCATGTTCTGTGTCGGACTCAGTTTCTCTTTCCATGGACGCTGCCTGATCTGCTGAGTGTTTCCAGCGTTTTCCCATCTCAGTACGATTCTGCGGAGTATCTCAGATTGTTTATCCTTATTAACAGGCACGACTTACAGGCTAAAGATCTTAACATATTGTTGTACCAGGAATACATTTCAGATTCTGATCATCTTCGACCTGAAAAGTTAAACTGTTTCTCTTTCCACACTTGCTGTCTCCAAGTTTGGAGACCAGAAATTTCCAAGTTTGCTGATGACACAAAGCTGGGTGGCAGTATGAGCTGCGAGGAGGATGCTATGAGGCTGCAGCGTGTCTTGGATAGGTTGGGTTAGTGGGCAGATGCATGGCAGACGCAGTATGTGGATAAATGTGAGGTTATCCACTTTGGTGACAAGGACAAGAAGTCAGATTATTATCTGATTGAGATTAGGCAAAGGGGAGGTGCAACGAGTCCTGGGTGTCCTTGTACATCAGTCACTGAAAGTAAAGGGCCTGTCCCACCAGCATGCGACTGCATGCGGCGAGCGCGACCTAACGTGGTCGCTTGAGCTGTACGGCCTCGCGTGGCCGGTCCCACTTCGATCGCCGGAGCCGTATGAAGTTGTGCGGGGCTGGTCCCGACATCACGTGGGGCTCCGAAAAACTGACACTGTTCAAAATCCCGCATGGCAACGGCCGACAGGCCCGCAGCCACATTGAAGCCGTACGCAACGTCGCAACGTCGTACGCAGCGTCATGACGTCGTACGCAGCGTCATGACGTCGTACGCAGCGTCATGACGTCGTACGCAGCATCTTGACAGCGTACGCCTAGCGCATGGCGTTGCGCGATGACGTCACCGCCCGGCGTGCCGTTGCGTGATGACGCCATCACCCGACACCGGGCGATGTCCAAATTCACTCGGCCCGCCTCCTGCCCAGCTGATTGGCGAGTATGATGTCGGGACCAGCCCCGCACAACTCCACACGCCTCCTCGGTTCGAAGTGGAACCGGCCCCGCGAGGCCGTACGGCTCAAGCCACCACGTTTGGTCGCGCTCGCCGCAAGCAGTCGCATGCTGGTGGGACAGGCCCTTAAGCATGCAGGTCAAGCAGGCAATGAATAAAGCAAATGGCACATTGGTCTTCATAGGGAGAGGATTTGAATATAGGAGCAAGCAGGTCCTATTGCAGTTGTACAGGGCCCTCGTGAGACCACACTTGGAGTATTGGGTGCAGTTTTCATCTCCTAATTTGAGGAAGGACATTCTTGTTATTGAAGGAGTGCAGTGTAGGTTCACCCGGTTAATTCCCAAGATGGCGGGACTGACATATGATGAAAGAATGGATCGACTGGGCTTATATTCACTGGAATTTAGGATGAGAGGATATCTTATAGAACAATCTAAAATTCTCAAGGGATTGGACATGCAGGAAAAATGTTCCCGTTGTTGGGGGAGTCCAGAACCAGGGGTCACAGTTTAAGAATAAGTGGTAGGCCATTTAGGACTGAGATGAGGAAAATCTTTTTCACCCAGAGAGTTGTGAATCTGTGGAATTCTTTGGCACAGAAGGCAGTGGAGGCCAATTCACTGGATGTATTCAAGGGAGTGTTTGATATAGTTCTTAGGGCTAACGGAATCAAGGGATGTGGGAAAAAAGCAGAAACGGGGTACTGATTTTGGATGATCAGCCATGATCATATTGAATGGCGGTGCTGGCTCGAACGGCTGAATGGCCCACTCCTGCACCTATTTTTTATGTTTCTATGTCTGACGTGAAGAAGTTGGCCTTTAACTGGTTGGTGATGACTTCAGATACAAGGGAACAAGACAAGTGGTTTGTGTGAGAAAGCCATAAACAAGCGTGGGATCACTTGCAGTGAAGGCTTTTGGTTATTTGGCATCTTTCACAGCACCTGACCACCCAAATCACATTACAGTTAATTAAGTAACGTGGATTTGCTGCTGTAATGCAAGAAGATAGGAGCAATTCCAACTGGCACAAAGGTACGGATGGAGCAAATAGCAATAGATACATAGATACATAGACAATAGGTACAGAAGTAGGCCATTTGGCCCTTCGAGCCAGCACCGGCATTCAATGTGATCATGGCTGATACTTCGCAATCAGTACCCCGTTCCGCCTTCTCCCCATACCCCTTGATTCCACTCGCCCTAAGACCTCTATCAAACTCTCTTATGAATGCATCCAGTGAATCGGCCTCCACTGCCTTCTGAGGCAGCGAATTCCCCAAATTCACAACTGTGTGTCCTCAAAAGTTTATCTTCATCTCAGCTCTAAATGGCCACCTCTTATTCTTAAACTGTGGCCCCTGGTTCTGGACTCCCCCTAACATCAGGAACATGTTTCCTGCATCTAGCGTGTCCAATCCCTTAATACTTATGTTTCTATAAGATCCCCTCTCATCCAATTAAATTCCAGTGAATACAAGTCCAGCCTCTCTACTCTTTCATCATATGACAGTCCAGCCATCCCGGGAATTAACCTCGTGAACTTTCGCTGCACTCCCTCAATAGCAAAAATGTCCTTCCTCAAATTAGGAGACCAAAACTGCACACAATACTCCAGGTGTTGTCTCACCAGGGCCCTGTACAAGTGCAAAGGACCTCTTTGCTCCTATACTGAACTCCTCATGTTATGAAGGCCAACATGCCATTAGCTTTCTTCACTGCTTGCTGGACCTGCATGCTTACTTTCAGCGACTGACACTGATACCCAGGTCCGTTTTACTTCCCCTTTTCCTAACCTGACACCATTCAGATAATAATCTGCCTTCCTGTCCTTGCCATACTGCATCTGCCATGAATCTTCCCACTCACCTAACCTGTCCAAGTCACCCTGCATCCTCATAGCATCCTCTTCACAGTTCACACTGCCACCCAGCTTTGTGTCACCTGCAAATTAGCTAATGTAACTTTTAATTCCTTCATATAAATCATTAATGTATATAGTAAATGCCTTGCGGCGCCCACTAGTCACTGCCTGCCATTCTGAAAAGGAACCATTAATCCCTACTCTTGCACTACTGATTATTTTAGCCCTCTTTTTTTTCCTCCCTCCTCTTTTAACCCGGCCTCCGTCTCACTTGCAGCACCTGTACATTAAGCTGCCAGTAAATGTCCCGCCCTTAGCTAGGTTTCCATAATGGCTATAACGCCCCAGTAGCACATACTTATTCACAGCCTGTGTTCTTTTGTCTTACCTGTCAGGCCTTGTGCATTGAAATGAGTGCAATTTTATCAAATTTGCTTTCATTGACTTCTGTATTAACTCCCAGTCGATCACTTGCCTCATTACCGCAATGGATCACATTCACTTACCAATCCAGTTTAAATCCTCCCAAGTTGCACTTGCATTTGCAATCAATATCTTGTTCCTGTCTGCTAACCAATTTTCTATCCATGTCAATACCCTAGCTCCAATACCATGTGCTCTAATTTTGCCCACTGACCTCCTGTGTGGGATCTTATCGAAGGCTTTCTGAAAGTCCAGGTACACTACATCCTCTGGCTCTCCCTTGTCCAATTTACTTGTTACATCCTCAAATAATTCGAGAAGTTTAGTCAAGCATGATTTCCCCTTCGTAAATCCATGCTCACTCGGATCGATCCCGTTACTGCTATCCAAATGCGCCGCTATTACATCTTCAATAATCGACTCCAGCATCTTCCCTACCACTGATCTATAATTCCCTGGTTTCTCTCTCCCTCATTTCTTAAAAAGTAGGATAACATTAGCTACCCCTCAATCCACAGGAACTGATCCAGAATCTATGGAATATTGGAAAATGATCACCAATGCCTCTACATTTTCTAGAGCCACCTCTTTGAATACAGTGGGATGCAGACCACCAAGGCTTGGGGATTTATCAGCCTTCAGTCCCATCAGTCTACCCAACACTATTTCCAGACTAATGTGAATTTTCTTCAGTTCCTCCGTTACCCTAGGTCCTCTGGCCACTAGTACATCTGGGAGATTGTTAGTGTTTTCCTTAGTGAAGACAGAACCAAAGTACCTGTTCAACTCGTCTGCCGTTTCCTTGTTCCCCTTAATAAATTCACCTGCTTCTGTCTTCAAGGGACCCACATTTATCTTAACTACGGTAAATATTTCCTCTTCACATGCCTAAAGAATCTTTTACTATCCTCTTTTATATTCTTGTCCTGAGCAGGGAGGAGGGAACAGAAAGCAGGGAGTTGTCATTTTCCAGAAACGGAAAAAAGAGAGAATGAGAAGGAGCACCTGCAGTACAGACTCGACCAGAGGGGGCAGGAGCCGAGTGAAACAAAGCAGTGACTGCACACTAGTGGAATTGAATTAGGCAGCAGGGAAGATGAACCTCTCTGCCCTCTAAACCTCAGGAAAAGAGGGGAAGAAGGGGCTCTTGCTACAAACACGGACTCGGAGCAGCAATGAGAGATAGAAAATATTATATACAAATAACAGAACCCAGTAAAAATGAATAATATTGTGTATAATTAACCTTAATATCACCACAGGACACAAAATTACATCTCACCAAATTGTACCACAATCTTCTGTAATGTTATGGTTCCCGTTGAGGCATTTTGTTTATAGGGAATATTGAATGTGATCTGTCAACTTTCAGCCGGAATCATGGATAACTCTGCCCTCAGCACCCATGCTAATCCTGAAATTTGATGGCACTTGCCTCCATAACCACATCACCCTGAAGTGGTGAGACCAGGGGTTGCAATGCCAGCTGATTGCAACTGCAGCCAAGTCAGGGAGCAATCTATCATTAGGAAGGAATGCAGATGCTGGTGTACACCGAAGGTAGACAGAAAATGCTCGAGTAACTCAGCAGGTCGGGCAGCATCTCTGGTGAAAGGGAATATGTGATATTTCAGGACGTGCCCCTTCTTCAGACTCCGAAGATTCCGAGTTTGAAGATGGGTCTTGACCCGAAATGTCACCTACTCCTTTTCTCCGGAGATTCTGCTTGACCCACTGAGTTACTCGAGCATTTTGTCTATCATCAATCTATGCTCCAATGTGGCAAGAAAAGTAAAGCAAAGGTTTCATTGCTAATGCTGACACTACCCCAGTCCCCACCCCTCACCCCACATCCAGGACATTATATGAGCTAGGCAGCAGGGCCAATGCAACACTGAATACCAAAAGATTTCTGTGTAAGCACTTGACACAGTTGGCAGCAGGCTTATTAAACACAGAACTTATTACAAATCCACAGCAGGTGCATCAATATCTGTAATAAGCACACGCTGGATTCATGTCTCAGGTGTAAAACCTAGGAGAATCCAGAAAGTATAGCAGAGCTCTCAGATTATCAGAACTTTATCAACATTTTTACACACACAGCAGAGTGAACACTTCGGAGACAATGAGTTAGAAATATCATTAATAGCAGGTTTCCTGCCCCGATTAAGTGTAACTTCTGTACTCACCGCTGTCTGAGTAAATGGAAGGAAACGTTACTTTGCTCCAGCCATGGTCCCTTCTTCCATCTCAATAGCCCGATGTCTTCCACGATCTGCAAGTACAGCAGTCGCACTTTGGTTAGATACAGCATATTTTAACCTCATAGAGCAGAGGTAAAAACAGTGAGGTTTCGTTAGAGGAGGGGGCTTCAGTTGAAAAGCAATGCCTTAGGCAAAAACACAAAACCCTGCTTCAATACTTCAGCTTGATGCAACAGTAACTTGCAATTATAAAGCAACTTTTAACATTGAACGGCAGGCTAGGAAGCTTCACATGAGTATTATCTGGCAAAACCTCACACCAAGCCATATTAAGGAGGATGGAGACATAAGCAACTGCAAATTCTGGAATCTTCAGCAAAACGCCAATTGCCGGAGGAACAGCAGGTCAAGCAACATGTGGGGAGAGAACGGACTGCGTTTCTGAAGAAGGGCCCCAACCCGAAACACTGTCTGTCCATTCCCTCCACAGATGCTGGCTGACCTGCTGAGTTCCTCCAGCACATTGAGTTTTGTACAGTGCAGCTGAGTACGCCGCCCCAGCATGGTGCCACCACACACATACTAGCAAGCTAGATGCCATCCTCAACGACACCATGCGGATCATCATCGGCTGCCTACATCCTACTCCGACAGATCTTCTGCCGGTGCTCACAGGTTTCGCACCTGCCAAGCTTCTCAGAGAGTACTTCATTCATAGGCTGATGTGCAAGGCCCCATTGGACGGCAAACATCCTTTGCACCACCTCGCCCAGGACTCACAGCAACTGGGACCTCAACGCCTGTGATCTCCTCGCCCCTTCTCCCGTCATGCAGCGACCCTCTGTAGCTCCGGTTTCAACACACCAGGAGCATGGAGAACCTGCTGGGAACAGACTTTGTGACCTCCTCAATTCACTGTTGCACTGAACACCACAGCCCCACCCGGCTTGGACCTGCCCCGCAAAGAGTGAGTCGCCCTGAACCGGCTCCATACAGGGGTCGGCCGGTTCAACGCCAACATGCATCGCTGGGGGCTGCGTTCATCAGCAGCCTGCATGTGTGGAACAGACCAGCAAACAGTGCAGCATGGCATTTTCAACTGCGCTGTCCTCCACCCCCCTGGTGGTGGGGTAGACCTCAGGGCCCTCGACAACAGCATATTAAACTGGCTACAGCATCTGGAGGGCATTACATAACTTCTGCTGCCTCAAACGCAAGAAGATGATTGAGTTTTGTTCATGCTAAGAAGGTTGTTGGCCAAAGATAGTTTTAGAAAAGAGAGACAAGAGAAGATTTAGGCAGGGATTCTCAAAGCCCAAGAGTCCAAACAACAAGGCACAACCATGAAATGGTGAAGCGATTTAAAAAAAAAGTTCAATGGTAGTGGTTCACAGGTTCAAAGAGGTTCAGAGGGAAGGGGTTTTTTTTTCTTGGGGAGAAGGTAAAATCGGGCTGTGCGAGGCTGGGAAACGATGAGGTGTTCCACACCAGGTCATCACAAATGTTCTCGTTCTTCAGAGAACAGGGTTTCCCCTCCCCCACTATAGATGAGGCTTGAAACAGGGTCTCCTCCATACCCCGCAACTCTCTCCCCATTCCCTCACTCACAACAAGGGCAGAGTCCCCCTAGTCCTCACGTTTCACCCCACCAGCCGGCGCATACAACAGATAGTCCTCCGCCAGTTTCGCCACCTCCAACGTGACCCTTTCCACTCGCCACATCTTCCCATCTCCCCCCCTGTCTGCCTTCCGCAAAGACCGCTCCCTCCGCAACTCCTTTGTCAATTCTTCCCTTCCCTCCCGCTCCACCCCTTCCCCGGGCACTTTACCTTGCAACCGCAAGAGATGCTACACTTGTCCCTTCGCCTCCCCCATCCACTCCTTTCAGGGACCCAAGTCCTTCCAAGTCCGACAGAGGTTCACCTGCACCTCCTCCAACCTCATCTACTGCATCCGTTGCTCCAGATGCCAGCTGATGTACATCGGTGATCTCTTCGCCGAACACCTCCGCTCAGTCCGCAATAACCAACCCGACCTCCCGGTGGCTCAGCACTTCAACTCCCCCTCCCATTCCGCATCTGACCTCTCGGTCCTGGGCCTCCTCCGCGGCCAGAGTGAGCAACACCGCAAGTTGGAGGAACAGCACCTCATATTCCGCTTGGGGAGTCTGCATCCTCTGGGCTTAAACATTGAATTTTCTCAATTCTGTTAACCCAGGCTGCCTCCTCCCCTTCCCACCTCTCTCTCAGCCCTCGGGCCCTGGCATTCCTTCTCTCTCCATCTCCCCCCCCACCCAAGTCGCACTAGCTTCTCATTTTCACACTAAACAGCTTACAATGGCCTGTTTCCTTTATCATCGATACTTTTTTGCATATCTTTCATTCATTGTTCTTTATCTCTCCACATCACTGTCTATATCTCTCGTTTCCCTGATCCCTAACCAGTCTGAAGAAGGGTCTCGACCCGAAACGTCGCCCATCTCCTTCGCTCCTTAGATGCTGCTGCACCCGCTGAGTTTCTCCAGCTTTTTGTGTAACCTTCAAAGAGGTTCATAGAGTTAGTAACTTAATTTACCCTTCAATTGACAACACCAAACAGATTTGTTGGCCATTCATAACCATATAAGCATATAACCATATAACAATTACAGCACGGAAACTGGCCTTCTTGGCCCTTCCAGTCCGTGCCGACCATTTATTTTCCCCAAGTCTCATCTACCTGCACTCAGACCATACCCCTCCATTCCCTTCCCATCCATATACCTATCCACTTTACTTTTAAATGTTAAAATCGATCCTGCCTCCACCACTTCTGCTGGAAGATCATGCCACACAGCCACCACTCTCTGAGTAAAGAAGTTACCCCTCATGTTACCCCTAAACTTCTGTCCCTTAATTCTCATGTCATGCCCTCTTGTTTGAATCTTCCCTACCCTCGCTGGGAAAAGCTTATCCACGTCAACTCTGTCTATCCCTTTCATCATTCATCAATACTTTTGTTGTGGTATTTGATGGTGCATAAATTGCATTGTATGCCAGCACTATAAAAATAACCAGTTTGTCGTAGAGATGCTTTGAGTGTCCGGATGTTTTAAAATGCATTATAAAAACACAAGGCTTTGCAGTCTTGTAACGTATTTTCTCAGCTTGTATGAATGCTTCTTTGTGACAATTACACAAAATAATGGAAAAGTAACATAGCAGATAAGTCATATCATTTTCAATGCTGCTGGAGTGTGAGAGAAATGGACCAAGGACAGCTCAGCTTGACTCACTCATGCTCTGCTGCAACTCAGATGGAAACTCTTATCTGTACATCTAGTAATGCAAAGAATAAGAAATTTGTAAGTTCAAAAGCAATGGGGCAGAATTAGGCCATTCGGCCCATTGAGTACACTCCGCCCTTTAATCATGGCTGATCTATCATTGCCTCTCAACCCCACTCTCCTACCTTCTCCCCATAACCTTTTGACACCCTAACTAATCAATAATCTGTTCATCTCTGCCTTAAAAATACCCAATGACTTGGCCTCCACGGTTGTCTGTGGCAATGAATTCCACAGATTCACCACCCTCATAAACTAAATAAATTCCTCCTCATCTCCTTTTTAAAGGTACGTCCTTTTATTCTGAGGCTATGCCCTTTGGTCCTAGACTCTCCTAGACTCTTTGTGCATCAAATAAAAGCAACACATTAAGCAACTAATCCGAAGAGTGCTTTTGGAACCTCAAAGAATACTTGCAAGTTCATTCAACAGCTTTGGTATTAACCCATTCGCCAAAGGAACTCGAAAGGATCCAGCAGCATCTAGGTGCAACAGCGGTTGCAAGATCCACTGACACCTGACATTAGATTGTTTGTTGCTCCAAATTTCAGCATCTGCAGTCTAGACCATGTTAATTGGGCAATACAAGCACTGATTCAAAGCAACTTTATTCTCCACGGAATTATATTGCTTAGGCTGGCCACACACTGATCAAGTGATGTTCTTCACACTAGTCCTAGTTCCAGTTCAAGTTCAAGTGAGTTTATTGTCATGTGTCCCTGATAGGACAATGAAATTCTTGCTTTGCTTCAGCACAACAGAACATAGTAGGCATTGACTACAGGTTACAGGTCCATATAACAAGGTTTAATATTCAAGTCTAATCACAAATTATAATGTTCTTCGAGACTGAATGGATTAATCAGTCTTGGGGATATTTTAAGGTCAAACTGGCTTGCTAAACATTTTGACCATGATCACGCTTCTACTGCAGAATTTGTGCAATTCTTACATTGTGTGGTCCAAAGACGGGGTTGAATGGAGGAGAACTAAAGTGCTCACTAACAACTTGCAGATGATATCGGAGCTGACTACTACGCCAAACAATAAAGTACAGCATTTGAGATCATGCACTTCATGGCCTGGCTCTGCTTAAAAGTGGATCTGTCAACACTCTGGATTCAGAATGGAAACTATGATATCTGCTCTACACTTAACACGCAAATCTCCACAGAAAGGTTTCCCAAACGGGCAGTTGAGGGCACGAGCATTCAATGGGATGGAAATAAATTCTATCTTTAAATGCTGGTGCAGTTGAAACTGAAGCATATTATAGAAAAAATATAATAGTAGAAAACAAGAAATAAAAATATTGTTCTCCTTGTATTTCAAACATTTTAACAGGTCACTGGTGTTCAGAGTTCTATCAATAGCATGTCAAAAATCTATAAAATTACACTTTAGGAGCAAAAGCCGTGGCGAGGAATAGCGCATATTTCGAGAAATCTACACATGCACTTTATTTTCCGATCTTGATCCTTGTGCAAATCTCTTGAATGATTAAATTAAATTTCCAATTTCAACAATTGTAAAGGTTGAACACAAATGAACTTGGCCAATGGTGGCAGAGCTCTTAAGATGGACCTCCAACTCCAAACTGAAATATAACTGACAGTTTCATTTGCAGGGCTTATTCTTGGCTGACCAGAAACATGACAGCATCACAATGATGTAACGGAGGGCTCTCTGTTGAGGCTGGTATCAAGCTCTGGGCATGAGGGACCTTAACACTGCACCTAGTCAATGCTAAAACAAATAAGCAACTGGATGTCGGTCAGTGCTGACATTTCAACTATGCAATATTAACAAAAAAAAATGTTTAATCTAAAATGAAATCCATTTTACAAAACTCACTAGGACGTATACCATAAATTATTTTCTGCCTTCAGTTTCAAAATACAATGCCTTACACAACCATTCTTGCACAATCCATTGAATACTGCTGAAGTAATGTATCCTTAATTGTTTGCGAAAGAGGTCAAAATGTGCACAGGGTGGACCATTTCCCTTGTATTGTGATAATAAATTTAATACTCTGATATCAACTTTTTTGGTCAGGGCTTTAGAAATGTCAAATTCACTTAAAATAAAAAAACAGGGTTGGAGCGGTTTTTGTAGTCATTTATTCTGGCAGGGGGTGGTTTTAGCATTGTAATGTATATCACTGAAGTTGTTTCTTGGGTAAATGCCACATCCAGATCAAACAAGCAGAAACGCTATGCTTTGTGCATTTTGTTTTTATGCTAACTAACATAATCTATGACAAAATGTAGAGCTTAATAACTTTGATACAGGAATTTAAAAAATGTCAACTTGGATTTGTTGAAGATTAATAACACACTTATGAAACTGTCATATTACAGTATACTGAGTCATATTACAGTATACATATTATAGATCCATCTGTGAAGAAGGGTTGCAACCTGAAATGCCGTCTGCAGTTCCGTATGCAGATGCTGCCTGACCCACTGAGTTCCTTCAACACTTCGTCTTTTGCTCTATTATCATAAGCTCATAAGTGGGAGGCGCAGAATTAGGCCATTCGGCCCATCAAGTCTACCCTGCCATTCCATCATGGCTGATCTATCTCTCCCTCCGAACCCTATTCTCCTGCCTTCTCCCCATAACCTCTGACATCCGTACTAATCAAGAATCTATCTATCTATACCTTAAAAATATCTACTGATGGCCTCCATAGCTTTCTGTGGGAAAGAATTCCACAGATTCACCACCCTCTCACTAAAGAGATTCCTCCTCATTTCCTTCCTGAAAGAACGTCCTTTGATTCCGTGGCTATGGCCTCTGGTCCTAGACTCTCCCACTAGTGGAAACCTGCACCTTCTCCAGCGCCAGCACATCCTTCCTCAGATATAGTGTCCACAATTACTCACAATATTGCAAATGCTGCCTGACCAGCACCTTATAGAGCCTCACCATTACATCCCTGTTTTAGTATACAAGCGCTCCTTTATTGCCACTCTTTGCCTTTTGCCAGCAGCCAACCTGCTATCCATTCTTGTGTCTGCCCTTTGATACCATGTGCTCTATTTCTTCCTTAGCAGCCTTATCAAAGGCTTTCTGAAAGTCTAGATAAACAACATCTACTGACTCTCCTTTGTCTGTCCTGCTATTTACTTCTTCAAAGAATTCCAATAAATCTGTCAGGCAAGACCTCCCCTTCACAAAGCCATGCTGACCAGCCTATTTTATCATGAATTTCTAAGTACTCCATAACCTCATCCTTTCTCATGGACTCTTAAGTCAGACTAACCGGCCTATAGATCCCACTATTCTGATTTGCTCCCTTCTTGTGCAGCAGGGTAATATTGGCAATTTTTTAATCACCTGGAACCACTCCTGACTCTAGTGACTCTTGAAACATCGCCATCAATGCCTCCACAATCTCTAAAGCCCCTCTTTCAGAACACTACGGTGTAGTCCATCCGGTCCAAGTGACTTATCCACCTTCAGCCCTTTCAGCTTCTCAAGCACCTTCTCCCTAGCAATAGCACTCCAATAACTAAGACATGCAAAAAAGCTATTCAACTAATCTGCCATTTTTTTTCCCCATTTATCACTTTTCCTGGATAATTTTCCAGCAGTCCAACATTCATTCTTGCCTCTTTATATAACTGAAGAAACTCTTGCTATCCTCTTTTATATTTTCTTAGCTAACCTAACTTCGTATTTCATCTTTTCTCCCCATATTGCCTTTTCGGTAACCTTCTGTTGTTCTTTAAAAGCTTCCCAAACCTCTGGCTTCCCATTAATCATTACAATGTTATATGCCTTCTCTTTTAGTTTGTCCTTGACTTTCCTTGTCAGCCACGGTCGCCTCCCTGTCCCCCTTGAATATTTCTTCCTCTTTGGAATGAAAAGATCATGCATCTTCTGAATTATTCCCAGTAATATCTGCCATTGCTGTTCCACATTTATCCCTGCTAGGGTCCCTTTCCAGTCAATTTTGGCCAGCTCCTCCCTCATGCCTTTGTAGTCCCCTTTGCTCAGCTGCAATACCGACACATCCCATTTCACCTTATCCCTCTCAAATTGCAGATTACATCATATTGTGGTCACTACCTCATAGTGGTTCCTTTGCCTTGAGTTCCCTTATCAAATCCAGTTCATTACACAAGTTTAGTATTAATTTATAATTATAGCATAATTCTTCCAAATTTGAATTCTTCAAAATGAATCAATCAATACGATATAAACTGCAAACTTACTAATCATTTAACAAAACAAAACACATGATAAAGTGTTCTCTAAAGAGGAACCTGGTGCAGACTCCCTTTTAAGCAGGCATTTAATTTTATATTAAGTCAAGCAATAGGCAATAGACAATGGACAATAGGTGCGCGAGTAGGCCATTCGACCCTTTGAGCCAGCACCGTCATTCAATGTGATCATGACTGATCACAATGGTTCTTCTCAACTAGTTGATTTCTGACATGAAGTATTAGACACCATCAAGCCTAGTAACATCACAGGAATATTCCCTGCCAAGGTGCTTACATAGCAACCATAGTTTTAGTAAATACTTAAGAAACATTCTCCATATTCAAAATGGACAGGAGAATTTCCTAAACTGATGAGTGGTAAAATTTAATATCATGTTTGAATCGGCACAGCCCGCTAAAAGGTAATGAAAAACCTAATGAATTCCTCCAGCACTTTGTTTTTTGCTCAAGATTACAGCATCTGCAATCACTCATCTCCAAGAGAGATCGAATAAAGGTTTAACAGGGAAGTATAACAATTCAAATTATTCTTACCTGTTCTTCATGGGGAACCTGCATTGCCTCATACTGCAAAACGTTAGACGTCTCACTGCAAAAAAAAGTTCTAACTGTTAGCCTTGGAATATTATGGTGCAAGCCATCCAGTGTTTTAAAGATAAGTAATCCATGAATAAAAGATTAGCGGTTTCTGCAGATGAAGCACATCAGACAATAGCAGCCACATCCCGAAAAAAATGTATTACAGTGAGGTGCCACTCCCATGCCCTCCCCTTCAGAAAAATTGGTGGATTTTCCAAACTTATCAATATTACTCTTGTTAAAATACTAACACACTGTTAATTCACTTATTTTTGGCTATTTCATGAATTCCACAGTGAACCAGGTGGACCCGGTAACAGGAGGCACCCTGAGGTGCACATGGACAGGAGAAAGGGGTCCCCTGCACACCAAGAGATGAGGGCAGGGGGATCCTCCTAACACTCAGGATCAGTTCTCCAGCAACCCACGTGCCAAACCATTAGGAATTCTGAACATGGCACAGTGGATTATTGGTGCCTTGCTGTAGCTGCCAGCCTGTGAAATGCTTTAGCAGTATTCTTTGACAGTGGACCCGCCTTTTAATTGCAAGTTATTAATGCAAAGTTCCATCAAAACCTCTTGATGGCAAACATCCACAAAGAATCAAGTACTAATTATTTGATTGCTGCAGGGTAGAAGTGCACTAGAAGAATACCATATGGCAACAAACTCATAACAAGAGACTAACACAGGATAAAAAGAATATTTGGAAAACTAGTTAAACAAAATACGTATTTCATAAGGAAGCTGCTTTGGCAAGATGTGGAAATAAACATTGCTTAAAAGGCAACTTGTATGCGCAATCATTCAATATGTTAAGAATTACGTAAAGGCGGGCCAATTTTTTTTACTAAAGGTCAATAGTGGGATTTTATTTAAAACAGGCCTTCAAACAGAAATACAGACTCTCAGCAATGCATATAGCGAACAGGATGATCACTGTTGCCATTTTTAAACCCCTCGTCATTCTTTCCAGAACAAAAGCCATAGTGTCTGGCCTATTGGGTTTTGTTACAGCAGTAGGTTTCTGTGAAGTATTCCGCTCTTCATTTGGCTTTAATGTCATGAAAACAAACAATCAAATGTTATTTTAATGAGCTTCATGTCCGGAAAGCTCAGCTTGCGTATTCATTACACACAATTTGTAACAATTTAAAATCACCACCCATCAACACTGGCAAATTAGGAACATTTTGAAAAAGATTAGGATTTTAAATTAATTCAAGACAAGGTTTGGGTGCAGCTACAGTCAGTTGAAAAGACCTGAAACTTAGCTGTAGACACAAGGGATTTACAAAAAAAGAAATAAAGTGCTTGAGTAACCCAGTGGGTCAGATGGCATTTCAGGTCGGGACCCTTCTTCAGACTGATTGGAGTGGAGGGGGAGGAGAAAGCTGGAAGAGAGGTGGGGGCAGGTAAAAGCCTGGCAAGTGAGGTGAGGGGGTGGAGGGGCTTGATAGTCAGATGGTTTAACAAGGGCTAAAGATGAAATGACAAAGGGCTGTGAGAAAAGGAGATGAGAGAAGGGGCATGAAATGTGATGCCAGATGAAGAGATACAGGCTGGGGATAGGGGAAAGGATTGTGGATTAACTGCTGTGTATCTGTATTGGCTGGCGTGGAATATAGTTTCCTCTCTTTGTGCAGAAATACCAAACTTCAAACTCGCTTACTTAAGAATGGGAATACAGCAAATGTGTTTGGTTGGAACAGTCAGAAAGACATTAATAAGATATTGTCTAGTGGATCCATGACTCGTGGATTAAATCAGGGCTGCCAACTCTCACGCTTTGAGCGCGAGACTCACGCATTTGAAGAAACTCTCATGCCCTCACGCTCATCAGACATTGCTCACACTCCGTGGTGAGAAGGGGGGGGGAGAGAGAGGGGGAGAGGGGGGGGAGAGGGGGGGGAGAGGGGGGGGAGAGGGGGGGGAGAGGGGGGGGAGAGGGGGGGGAGAGGGGGGGGAGAGGGGGGGGAGAGGGGGGGAGAGGGGGGGAGAGGGGGGGAGAGGGGGGGAGAGGGGGGGAGAGGGGGGAGAGGGGGGAGAGGGGGGGAGAGGGGGGGAGAGGGGGGGAGAGGGGGGGGAGAGGGGGGGGAGAGGGGGGGGAGAGGGGGGGGAGAGGGGGGGAGAGGGAGGGAGAGGGGGGAGAGGGGGGAGAGGGGGGAGAGGGGGGAGAGGGGGGGAGAGGGGGGGGGAGAGGGGGGGAGAGGGGGGGGAGAGGGGGGGGAGAGGGGGGGGAGAGGGGGGGGAGAGGGGGGGGAGAGGGGGGGGGAGAGGGGGGGAGAGAGAGAGGCAGGGCTGCCAACTCCCATGCACTCAGTGTGAGAATCACACATTTCGCCAAATTCTCACGCTGATCACAAATTTTTCAGTCGTGAGAAATTCTGTGATCAACGAAAATTTCAAAACTCATATCAACTGCATGGGCCATGGGTGTTGGAAGCAGAAGCAGCGACGGGGACAGATGCAGACGGGGAGCGGGGCTAACGAGTGTTTGCTGGGCTGGTGAGTCGCTCACTGCAGTTCCGGCCATGCAGCTTCATAAGCGTTGCGCCGCTACCGTGAGAGTCTCTGTGCCAAATTCGCCCAGGTGACCGGCATGGATCAGGCTGCGGCTCAGTGCATGCTGGAGGACAACCAGTGGCTGTTGGAAGTAAGTACCAGGCACCGGGTAGAAACGGTGAAAGATAGTGGACTTCAAATGGGGGTGGTTGGAGAAAGCATCCTGCTTGCCTGCTAGATTTTCACTTACTATGACTGCAGGAAAACTGTTCCCAATGTTGGGGGAGTTCAGAACCAGGGGGTCACAGTTTAAGAATAAAGAGGGGGCCAGTTATAACTGAGATGAGGACAAACTTTCTTCACACAGAGAGTTGTGAATCTGTGGAATTCTCTGCCACAGAAGGCAGTGCAGGCCAATTCACTGGATGTTTTCAAGAGAGAGTTACATTTAGCTCACGAAATCAAGGGATATGGGGAAAAAAACAGGAAAGAGGTACTGATTCTAGATGAATAGCCATGATCATATTTGATAGCAGTGCTGGCTCAAAGGGCCGATGGCCTATTGCTGCACCTATTTTCTACGTTTCTATGCTTGAGTATATGGCAATAAAACTTGATCACTTGATTTTGAAGCATTCATGTATGGGGGAGGTATAATGTGGTCATAGTGATACAGTGTGAAAACAGGCCCTTCAGCGCAATTTACCCACACCCGCCAACATGTCCCAGCTACGCTACCTGCTTTTGGTCCATACCTCCAAACCTGTCCTATCCATGTATCAGTCTTACTGTTTCTTAAATGTTGGGATGGTCCCTGCCTCAACTACCTCCTCTGGCAGCTTATTCCAAACACCCACCACCCTTTGTGTGGATAAAGTTACCCCTTATAAAGTTACCTCTTAAAAATACTTCATACAAAAAACATTGAAATCATACTTCTACAATGCAATAAAACATGATTTTAATATATCAAATTTCAAAAAGTTCCTACCCTTGGAGGGGACACACCCTCTCCCCACTCAGTTGCTCCACTCCCTCACCGGGTACCCGCAAGGCCAGTGATCAGTGATCGCTCAGCCTCCCCACTTTCAAAAACGCTCCGCGGCCCCTGGTTCAGATGGAGAACACTGCCAGATGTGAGCAGGGAACTGAGACCAGTTGTCCATGATGTTTGGAGCCCAATGCTCAGCGCTTCATGTTTCGGAGTTGGCTAATGTTATTGATTTGTAATTAGCCTGATGACTTCAGGACAGTTTGTTACAAAAATGAAAGAAATGGTATCAGAATACTTATACAGCTGAGTGAGTATAATTTTATGGATGGGAATTGTGTTCAACCAATTGATGACTTCTTTGACAAAGTGACTAGCATGTTAGATAACAAGGAAGCCAATGAATGGAGCACATTTCTCCATAATTTGTACTGTGAAGTGCCCCATAAAGGATTGCTGCATTAGCTAAGCACATGTGGACTTGAACGTAATAGGTCAAAGGGGTCAGGGCTTTATGTGTGGGCCAGATATATTGTCAGTGCAAAGGAGGTAGGAGCAAGGCCAAGTGTGCATCCAGAGTCAAGGTCTGGAATAGTACTAGGTGTGCAGTCAAAGCTGGGACCAGGGGTGTGTTCAGCACTGGGAACCTAAGCAGGTAAGCAGCTATGATGTGGGTAGAATAGGGAGGCAGGTGTAGGACTGGATTCGGAGACAGAAATGAGAGAAGGTATGCAACTGGAGTCAGGGCCAGGAGTAGTACCAGGTGTGCAGTGAGACCCAGGTTGGCCAACATGGGCCAAGTGCTTGATTATAATCTGATTTCCATACATGAATACACTAAGATCATTCATGTGCTGCGCGTATGGATCAGAGCCTGGGCTCCACTGTGGAATGTAATTAGGAATGTAATTTACTCTAACCTTATTCATAGCTAATCCAATTTAAAGCATATATATTGCATTCAAGTGTAAGTTAAAAGACTCGCTACAGTATGCACCATATTACGCAATTTCAAGCTGAAAAATGCCAAAGTTCCGTACCAATGGGGGGGGGGGGGGGGGGGGGGGGGGGGGGAGATAGCCCGGGAAGTTAACCTAAAGCTCAACCCAAAAAAATGCCAATTTCGCGTCCCGGAGGTCACCTACGTGGGACATGTTTGCACAGCATCGGGCTGAAACCCGACCCGCAGAACACAGCCGCAATATCTGAGATGCCTGCACCTGTTGATGTGCTGAGCCTCCAGCGTTTCCTGGGCATGGTCAACTACCTGGGGAAGTTCATCCCTGACTTGAGTGAATTGAGCGCTCCTCTGAGAGACCTGGTGAAAAAGGACACTGCCTGGGCCTGGTTCCCGCAACACCAGAAAGCCTTTGGCATTCTCAAGTCCAGGTTGGTCAGCACCCCAACGCTAAAGTATTTTGACCGCAAGCGCCCCATCGTCCTCACATGTGATGCATCCAAGTTTGGCCTCGGGGCCGCCTGCTTGCAGGTCCACAATGGCGTACAACTGCCCGTGTCATACGCATCCCGTACAATGACTCCTGCCGAGCAGCACTACGCCCAAATTGAAAAAGAACTGCTGGCTGTTGTCTTCGCCTGCTCGAAGTTCAAAGACTATATTCTGTTTTTCTATTGAGACGGACCACCAACCTCTGGTTACCATCCTCAACAAGCCAATACACGTGGCCTCCTCCCGGCTTCAGCGCATGATGCTTCAGCTACAACGATTTACTTTCACTGTGGTTTATCGCAAAGGCAAGGACATGTTTGTTGCCGACACGCTGTCTCGGGCGCCTCTCGCATCCACCACACGTCACCCCTACGAGGCGTCCGATCTGATAGTGCTCAAAGTGAATTTCGTGCCTTCAAATCAGATGAAGTCTCTGGTCCAGCACACGGCAGCTGACGCTTCGCTCCAACAGCTAGCTGCGGTTATCAAGCGGGGCTGGCCAGATCGCCGTTCTTCCTTGCCGGCTGCAGCAGTGCCCTACTTCCTGGTTCGTGATGAGCTGGTGCTGCGTGATGGTGTGATTGTGAAGGGGCATAAGGTGGTGGTGCCCGCAGCACTTCGTGAACAATATTTTGAAACTGCTCATCGTGGCCATCCCGGGGCCGAAGCCACTCTTTCCATCGCTCAGAGCCAGTTCTACTGGCCTGATATGGCTCGTTTTTTCCGGGGCAGGGTCTCCTCATGCCCTACGTGCAACAGCCTCGCCCCGCAACAGCAGCGGCAGCCCCTTTTGCAGCAGCCCGCTCCCGACCTTCCCTGGTCTGCGCTGGCGACTGACATTTTTGAATGGCGCGGCAAGCATTTTCTGGTGCTTGTCGATTCCTACTCCAGCTGGTTTGAGGTTGACCAGCTCCCCTCTCTGTCTTCTTCTGCTGTCATCGAGAAGCTGCGCCGTCACTTCGCTACTTTTGGGTCCCCGGCAAGCCTGCAGTCGGACAACGGCAGTCAATTCACTAGTGCTGAGTTTCGTGCTTTTGCTGATCGCTGGAACTTTCGACACTACACTAGCAGCCCGGAGTACCCTCAGAGCAACGGCCTGGCTGAGCGCGCGGTCTGCAGTGCTAAAGGATTGCTGGAACGTTGTCGCTTGTCTCGCTCTGACATTTACCTTGCCCTCCTGAACCTCCGCAACATCCCCCGCGACCATGCCCTGGGGTCCCCAGCACAGCGCCTCATGTCCCGTGTCACGCGCCCTCCGATCCCTGTTGCGCAACAGTCCCTTGCTCCCTCCGTGCTCAAACCTGCCATGGTCCGAAAGCGCATTGCCCACAAACACCGTATCCAAAAGCGCTCCCATGACAAGTCCTGCCGTGTCCTCCGTCCTCTATATCCTGGCCAGGTCGTCCGTATGCGGTCTGCCTCCGGCCATCCTAGACTCGCCGTTGTCGTCGGTTCTGCCGGATCACCTCGTTCCTACCTGGGTCAACCACGACGGCATGATCTACCGCAGGTCTCGTCAGCACCTGTGGCTGGTGAATGAACCTTGTCCCCCTCCGGCTGCTCCGTATGCTCCCCCTGTGCCGACTTTGCCGCCACGTCCCATGCCCGCCTTGCCCAGTCCACTTTCCCCTCGGCCTTCCCCGGTAGTTCTTCCCGCTGTTGTCCCTGGTTCTCCGGCTTTCTTGCCTCCCACATCTCCATCCTCCCTGCCGCGTTCGTCGCCCCGGGGCTCTCCTGTTACGTGCTCCCCACCCGTGCCGGTTCCTCTCGTTCCCGTGGTGGGAGGAGGTGATGGCGAGGTGCGGACCCGATCTGGTCGCCTTGTAAGGCCGCCAGACCGCTATGGCGATTATGTGTGATTCTGTGTTCCTTCATTACTGTTGTTTACTTTCCCCTAGCGCATGAGACGTGGTCGCTTGTCACTGTTCTTTATTTTGTTTTTCGTAGAGGAAGGATGTAGATGATATGTGTATACCCCTTTAACAGTAGTGACGTAGCCTTTGCTAACCACTCCCCTATAATCGAGTACAACTGTGTCCTCCCCATCCTTAGCTCTCTCTCTAGTGATCGTGACAGACCACATACAGCTAGGGCAGTGATGTGTGTTTAGTTAATAAAGTTATAGTAAAGAATTCTCTGTGTACGTGCATGTTCTTTACACCCAATGTTGGCAGGCCTGATTAAATACAATAGCAAAATGTTGGGTACACAGTAAATAAAACAGAAGGAGGTCGTTGCTCAACTTCAAAACAGTGAGAACTGGTGTTCCACAAGAACTATTCAGCACAATTCACATAAACCGAGTGGATTCAAATTTACGTCCAATTCTTGTGGGCGACACCAAATTTTGAGTATTGCAGGGATAGATAGTTAATCCAGGTGTGCAACATTAATATATATATATATTCAAAATAGATTTTAATTCAAAGAGAACTTCAATGGATCTCTAAGATGGCGCCTGCCTGCGGCTTCATTTTGCCAGCCGCACGACAGAAAATCTTAAAATATATTTCTGAGCTTACCTGTATAAAAGAATGTGCAGAAACCAGCGATGTAAGTAGCGAGTTGCTAACGCATTTAAAGGCATTAGCGCTACTGCGAGCTCCCGGAGGTAGCAACTGCAAGGGAATTCCCGATCGGAGGGGAATCCCCGACCTCGCGGAGGTTAGCAGGTACAGTAAGCACTGTACCTGTAAACACCGGGGTGGCCTTCATGGATTCCGGAATCGAGGCCGTCGGGCAGGATCTCCCAGCAGCAATGGAGCTGGAGGTGCCGACTGTAAGGGAATTCCCAATTGCAGGGGAATCCCTAACCACGCGGAGACTCGCAAGTACTGTACCTGTAAACACCGAGGAGGCCTTCATGGAGCACGGAAACGTGGTCGTCGGACAGGACTACAAGTAAGACTGAAGCGCAGGGGGCTTCGGCCCCCTCGCCCTACCATCCTACTAGCCAACGTACAGTCACTAGAAAACAAAGTGGAGGACTTAAGGTCAAGGCTGCTTTACCAGAGGGAGCTAAGGGGATGCTTTGTGTTCTGTTTCACAGAGACATGGCTCACCCTCAGCTCCCCAGACTCAGCGGTCCAGACTGAAGGTTTCTCCATCCATCGTATGGACCGTGCGCAGGCATCTGGGAAAGGGAGAGGAGGGGGTGTCTGCCTCATGGTCATCTCTTTGTGGTGCTCAGATGCGGCATGTCTATCTAACTCATGCTGTACGCACCTGGAATACGTGATGGTGAAGTGTCGCTTCTTCTACTTACTGAGGGAATTCACCTCAATCATCCTGACCGCGGTCAACATCCCACCCTAGGCAGACGTCCGTCTGGCACTGGAGGACCTGCACGCCGTGGTCAACAAACACCAGACGTCTTACCCCGAGGCATTTACCATCATAGCCGGGGACTTCAACAAAGACAACCTGAAATAAATTACTCCCAAATTACCATCAACATGTCTCCTGTAACACCAAATGGATTAAACACCCTTGATCACTGCTATACAACCACTAAGGGTGCCTATCGCTCTTTCACTCGCCCTCACTTCGGGAAATCCAACCATTCAGCTGCTTTTTCCTGCATACAGGCAACAACTGAAGGGCGCACCCCCAGAGGTGAGGACTGTACAGAGCTGGTCAGGGGAGGCTGAGGAACAACTGTTTGGAGTCTGTAGATTGGGCAATGTTCAAGAACTCGGCAATGAACCAAAATGAATTCGCCACAGACTTCATAAGGAAACGTGTGGATGACTGCGTTCCAACCTTCCGAGTGTTTACTAACTAGAAGCCTTGGATGAACCATGAGATCCGCATACTGCTGAAGACCAGATCCCGGGCATTCAGGTCTAGTGACGCAGAGTTCTATAAGAAGTCCAGATACGACCTTGACAAGGTCATCAAAAAGGTCAAAAGAGACTTCGGCAACTGTGGCAGGGCTTGAATGCCATCATCTCTTACAAGGCCATCATCTCTTACAAGGCAAAATCAGGAGGCAGCTCAAGCGACAGCGTAGCATCACTCCTTGATGAGCTCAATGCATTCTATGCACACATTGATAGGGAGAACACTGATGTGCC
Organism: Raja brachyura; assembly: GCA_963514005.1. Next base: position 39,192,236 of record OY740787.1, on the reverse strand, counting down.
TTCCCGAACTCCCATTAATCCTGATGGTATTACTGTCACAGAGGCCAACGTCAGAAGACCGTTCAGGGGGGTGAACCCTTGGAAAGCGCAAGGACCTGATGGTATACCTGGTCGAGTTTGCAAAACCTGGGCAGACCAACTGCAGGGGTTTTTGCGGCCATTTTCTATCTCTCACTGCTGACGTCTGAGGTTCCCTCCTGCTTTGAGAGGACATCAATAATACCGGTGCCCAAGAAGGGTAAGGTAACGTGCCTCAATGACTATCGACCAGTGGCAATAACGACTGTGGTGATGAAGTGCTTTGAGAGGTTGGTTATGGGGCATATCAACTACTACCTCAATAAGAACCTCGACCCACTGCAGTTTGCCTACCGTCACAATAGGCCACGGAGGATGCGGTCTCACTGGCTCTCCACTCCACACTGGACCACTTGGACAATAAAAACACACGTCAGGCAGTTGTTTATAGACTGTCGACTACAGCTCCGCGTTCAATACCATCATCCCCTCCAAGCTGGTTACAAAACTCACGGAACTGAGTCTCTGCGCATCCCTCTGCAATTGGATCCTTGACTTCCTCATCCACAGATTACAGTCTGTTCGAATTGGCAGAAACACTTCATCCTCAGTGATAATCAGTACGGGAGCACCTCAAGGCTGCGTGCTCAGCCCCCTGCTCTACTTTATACTCATGACTGTGTAGCCGGACATAGTGTAAACTCAATTTTCAAGCTCGCCGACGACGCCACCGTTGTGGAATGAATTACAGATAGTGATGAGTCAGAGTATAGAAAGTGAGATCGACTGACCGACCATATGGTGCCAGCACAACAACCTGGCTCTCAATATCAGCAAAACCAAAGAACTGATTGTTGACTTTGGAAGAGGAAGGTTGAGGACCCACAATCCTGATTACATCAATGAGACAATGGTGGAGAGAGTCAAAAACGTCAACTTCCTGGGTGTGCATAGTTCCGACAATCTTTCCTGGACCCAGCACACTGAGGCAATCATAAAGAAAGCACATCAGCGCCTCTAATTCTTGAGACGATTACGGAGATTCGGTATGTCAAAGAGGACATCTACAGGTGTACAGAGCATACTGACTGGTTGCATCGTGGCCTGGTTCGACAACTTGAATGTCCAGGAGCGGAAAAGACTGCAAAAAGTTGTAAACACTGCCCAAGCCATCACTAGCTCTGACCTCCCCGCCATCGAAGGGATCTATCATAGTCACTACCTCAAGAAGGCAGCCAACATCACCAAAGACCCACACCATCCTAGCCACACTCATCTCACCACTGCCATCGGGAAGAAGGTACAGGAGCCTGAGAACTGTAATGTCCAGGTTCAGGAACAGCTTCATCAGGCTATTAAATACTTCAACCTCATAAGCCATCAACTACAATAGACAATATTATTACACTGTTATTGTTTGTTCTTTTTTTTCCTGAGTTTTTTGTTATATTATTTTTTTATGAACATATTCTGTTGTGCTACAACAAGTAAGAATTTCAATGTTCTATCTGGAACATATGACAATAAAACGCTCTTGACTCTACAAAAGAAATAAGGTGAGATTGCAATGGAAGGAATGTCAGAATGCAAATAAGCTAGGGGAATACAGAGTTCAAACACACAACTCAAAAAGCAGAGACACTGTTTAAAAACGTTAAAGCATTGTGTTCTTTCGTGGAGGGGGTGAGTTGAATAGCAAAGAAATGATGTAAAATTGCAGAGAACATTGATTCAATCACTCTTTGAATGCCACTGAATTGCCTGGTCTTCATGTTACACAAAGAAACATGCAATTGTTAGTCATAAAGCAGACATTTCAGCCCTATACTGACCAAGATGCACCATCAACACTCGTCCCATTTGCTCGCCCCGTATTCCACTACATTTCCCATCCATGTACCTGTCCAAATGTCTTTTAAGTGCTGTTATTGTACTTTCCTCAACTACTACATCTGGCAGCTCATTCCATGTACCCATCACCCTCCTTGCGGAAAACAATATATATATTTTAAGTAATATCTGCAAGATAATGAGAGATTGAAAAGGATAAATGAACAAAAAGGTCAGTGCAAATCCAATGGGCAAGGAAGGAGAAACAATTCAGGAACTTATTTCCACATTGTGTACTTGAAGCTAAAAAGAGTATTTAACCCAAAGATAAACCAGATCAGTAAAAAAAAAAAAAGAGGGTTGTGATGACGGGATTAGATAGAGATAAATTTAGATATTTGGAGCATAAACGTTCGCATGGGCCATTCACTCAGTACATTTGTTTATGCTATAAATACTTTATATAGTATTTAAAACATAAACAAATTCACTGAGTGAATGGCCCATGCATGGTTATGTTACAATACCAGATTTAGGAAAACTCATTGAGTCTTTGCAATGAACATCAAAAATCAATACTGAGTTTCAGTACACTTACCGGATCTCTGGAAGGAAAGACTTTTTGTACGCATCCTCAATGCTTTGCAAATAAGCTGTGGAAACATTCTGTTCATAGGTCTGGAAAGAAAAGGACAGTTCACCAAGGTATAAATTGAGATTACTGCTTCAAGAATAATTTTAGGGGTCATTGAAAAATAAAATCAATAAATCTGTAACAAAAAAAAAAAAATTCTGTAACCACAAGTGAAATAAATTTCAGTCTGAAGAAGGGTCTTGACTCGAAACTTCACCTAGCCATTTTCTCCAGAGATACTGCCTGACCCACTGAGTTACTCCAGCACTTTGGATCCATCTTTGAAAAAAAAAACTAGTGAGTGGTTAATATTGATCAGGGCATCAAAATGCTCATTTTCAAACAGTTTTACAGAATACAGAGCATCTACTATAATTACAAGAACAGGTAACAAAGATTTTCCTGAAAAATCACGTCATGTCAAGAATACAGCACATCAAAACTGAAGTTTCACCAAACTGGAATGTGGACTAAAATTCACAATTCCGAATGTGAATTCGGAAGTCCAAAAGTTAGAAATCAATGTACCACAAATCGTGTTCACTGATCATTCACATTTCCACTTTATCCAGCCAAGATTCAGTTTTAAAATTCCCATTTGTCTATTCAGAAGTGTGCAAAGCTTCACCCTAACATCTGTAAAGTCTGAGAATTTTTGACAAGGCCAGTTTTGAAAATATTAGACAGGCAGAGGTTGATTGGGAGATGGTTCACATGCAAAGGAGCATTTAGCCCGCGGCAGGCTTTTAAAGGTGAAAATGGCAGCACAATTTTGCAGGAGATAAAAGAGTTGCAGGGTTAGGGAATCTTGGTTGACAAGGCTCTCATCAGAAAAAAAGGAGGCATATATCAGGCATGGACAGCTAGGATCGAGAGAATTCCTTGAGGAATACAGGAAATGCATGAGAATACGCACGTAAAGCAGAGGGATCTTGGAGTACAGGTACATAATTTCCTAAAAGTGACGTCACAAATAGATAGGGTGGTCAAGACATCATTTGGTACATTGGCCTTCATTAATCAGGGTATCAAGTATGTTATATTACAATTGTACCACTTATTGGTGAGGTCACATTTGGAGTGTTGTGTTCAGCCGTGATCACCCTGATACAGGAAGAATGTTATTTTGTTCGAAAAGGTGCAGGGAAGATTTACAAGGATGTTGCTAGTACACAGATGGCCTGAGCACTTCTAAATTTGGCACTTCTAAATTTGGATAGCAGTTCCTGGACATTGAGGCCAGGATCACATCCAATGGTCTTAGTGAAATATTCAAGTTGCTACCAACAGGACTAAGTCAATGGCACTGAAAGGAATCTTGTTTCAAATGAAGAGCAAGCAGCAATTCTGTGTTCTTTTTTACAGTGTGACTATGTTCTTTTGATTGTCTTGCACTTTAATTCTCAATCCCACTCTCATTCCAATCTCCCCATCTGTGGCCTCTTGCACAGTAACAGCAAAGCCCAGTGAAAGCTCATGGAACAACACCATCTACTGTCTGGATGCTTGCAGCCTTCCAGGTTAAATGTCGAATTCTGAAACACTGACGTGACACACACATTTTCTCAGTTGTATCCAAATGGCAAAAGAAAAAAGGGATGACAAGCAATAATTGACATTTTTATATCCCAGTTGGCCAGACAAAATGTTACACAAAATGTAGAATGTCAGCACACATTACACAGTCAAAGGAGTTTAACTCCCCCCCCCCCCCATCTATTACATTATTTCATCTTATGACACATATTTGCTTTCTTCCACCCATTGCCCTTTCCTGCTACCTACTCTGACTTATTTCACTTTCTTTATTCTGGTGAAGGGTCCTAGACCTGAAACATTAACTTTTTGTCTTTCCACAGATGCTACCTGAACTGCTGGGTTTTTCTAGAACATCGTTTTCCCTTAAACAAGTAACCTTCTTTCAACACTACTGTCTCCATCAGTTGAATCAATCCTTTTTCCAAGATGTGCTCACTATGAGGACTCAACATTAATTTATGAAACAAAAAAGAGTTTTAATTTATACATTTTTGGCCAGTTAACTCTGATAATCCCAACAGAACTATTGCCTTAGTAACTGCATTCCAAACAGCAAACAGAGTCTTAGCCATTTCGCTAAAATAAATACTTTTCATCCTGTAGTAGGAAAACATCACTTTTTGTTCAGGATACCAAGCAGCACAACCCACACTCAGAGCCAGTGCTTTTAGGAATTAAATTTAGGCAACTCTTCTGCATGCAACCAGAAGTCTGAAACTCCCCTCCTAATGTCAATTGGTGTGAAGTTGGGATATTTTATATGCTAGCCATGCGGGTTAAGGTACATAGAGCAATGCAGAAGAATGGCTTTGAGAGTCATAGAGAGATACTACATTGAAACGGTCCTTCAGCCTACCACATTCATGTCAACCCATTTACATGAATCCAATTTTTTTTAATTCTCTTCACGTCCTCATCTACTTGCCCCCCCTTCCCCACCGCCCAGATTCTATAATTCATCTACTTTGATGATCATAGATTGCCATTTTTTAAATCTCAACTATCCTAATTTAACACATAGCTAATGTCTTCTATAATTATATATCAATAACTAAATTTAAATGCTATTTTAAATATAAAAAATATAAAGCACAAAATCACTAGTGTGCAAGTGTGTGTGTGGTGCGTGCGTGTGTATATATATACACACACACACACACACACACATACATTTCCCTTACACAGGGGTGGCGGAGAGATTCAACTGCAGCCTCACAGCGTCAGAAACCTTGGTTCATTCTTCAGGTTCTGACTGTGTGGAGTTTACACATTTGCCCAGTGATTGCATGGATTAGCTCTATGTGCTCCAGTTTCCTCCCACATCTCAAGGACAGGTGGAATGTCAGTTTCAGTTTAGATTCTTGTCACATGTGCCAGGGTACAATGAAAAGCTAACCAGCCAGCCGAAAGACAATACGTGATTACAATTGATCCGTTTAATGTATAGATACATAAGAGAATAACGTTTAGTGCAAGGTAAAGCCAACAAAGTCCGACCAGGGATAGTCCGAGGATCATCAAAGAGGCAGATAGTTGTTCAGCACTGCTCTCTGGTTGTGGTAGGATGATTCAGTTGCCCGATAAAACAGCTGGGAAGAAACTGTCCCTGAATCTAGTGGTGCGTGTTTTCACACTTCAGATTAGTGTGCGGTTGAGAGGTTGAGAGGGACAATCCGGGCAGAGTTGATGAGAATATGAAGAGATTTATAAAGGGATTGATGTAGGATTAGGGTGAATTTGATGACTGATGGTCAGTGCACACTTGATTGGCCAAAGGGCCAATCTATGTGTAAGAAGGAACTGCAGATGCTGGTTTAAACCAAAGATGGACACAAAACCTACCCCTGACTCTCAGTCTGAAGAAGGGTCTCGACCTGAAAAGTCACCCATTCTTTCTCTCCAGAGATGCTGCCTGTCCCACTGAGTTACCCCAGCATTTTGTGTCTATCTTCAGCCTATTTTCTATATTATATCTGTGACTACAAAACCAATTAATGACTTAAAGATCAGTTAAATAAAATTAAGAAGTGGTTGGCAGAATAATTGGAATTCTTACATGAAGGAGCTTCACTAACGTACTGTTATCATGTCAGTCCCACCAGATAGCCACCAAGAATGCACCATTAGGTGGTGCCAACATTCATGAAAGAGATTAATGGTGGGTGGGAAGGGAGAAGCAAAAACTAATCCATCAGGTGGTTCAAGATTCCTTTCATTTTCTCATTGTTCAATCAGTGGCTAATCCAAATTGAAAACAAGCTAATTGCAGATTTTTATTTTAAGCTCCCAAGCGTTGTGACAAAACTTGAAATAAGTAATTAAATGAGGTGGATGTGTCTACTGTACTTCCTCTGTGATACCCTTCCTGAGGAAATTGAACTCTTTTGCTCTGTAATACCAATATCCTGCACCTTTCTTAACTGGGAACATTTATAATGTTGGTATCCTGCCCTGTTCCTTACTTAGCTCTGCTGATGAAAGAAGGAAGGATAAATAGGAAGCTGAATCCTGATCAAGGTGAAAGCAAGTTCCATTATTGTAAAGAATTAATAATAAATAACTGCATTTACCCGTCTGCAAACAGTAGGTATTTTTAAGACACATTAAAAAGAGCCATACAGGACAAAAACAGGCAGTTCAGTTCACCAACATCATGCCGACCAAATACCCATTTACCGGCACCTGGTCGGTAGCTCGCTCTGTCTCGGTGATTCAGTGCTCGTCCAGAGCCTTCTTTAATGTTGTAGTGCAGTATGGTGCAGCATACCTGGTTACACCACCCCCAGTCAGTGCGTTCCAGGCGGCAACTGCTCCGAGTTAAAACAAGGCTTCTCAGATTCCCTCTAAACGTCTTACTCCTCACCTTAAACCTAGGCCTCAAAAGTAATGTTTTGCCTGTGCAGCCAAATTCTGCTCCAAATCCATTTTCAAATTTTTTCCCAATTTGTGGTGGGCCAGAATTTGAACAACGATGAGACGGAGCACAGGAAGGAGACCAAGCGATTACTAACATGGTGGCAAGCCAACAACTTTTCCCTCAACGCAAGCAAGAGGAGTTAGATATTGACTTTAGGAAACTAGGTCAGTCTGCATCAATGGAGCAAATGTGGGGATGGTTGAGAGCTTCAAGATCCAAAGAGTAAATGTCACCAACATTTTCTCCTGGACTAAATACTCTGAGGTTATGCCAAAAAGCACGCCAATGCCCTTGACGTCCTCAGAACACTAAGGACGTTCTCTTTGTCTCCAAACATTCTTACCTATTTCTGCAAATGCACACAGAAAGCCTTCTGTTCAGATGCATTGCAACTTGATTTGGTAACAGCTCTGCTCAGAACACATACAAATAGCAGATAGTTGTGGATGTAGCCGGTGCCGCTCACAAAACTGGCTTTCCACCTCCCACCTTTCCCACCTTCACCCTTCCCACCACCCCCCCCCCCCCCCTCCCATTGACTGCATCTACATTTCCTATTATCTCAGGAAAGCAGCCAACATAATCTGGACCATTTACACTAGAGTTAACCTCTCTTCTCTCCTCTCACTGAGCAGAAGATATAACATCTTGAAAGTATTACCAGATTCAGAAACACCAACTCCCTTGCTGTTGTGTAGGAAAGAACTGCAGATGCTGGTTTAAATCGAAGGTAGACACAAATTGCTGGAGTAACTCAGCGGGACAGACGGCATCTCTGGAGAAAAGGAATAGGTGACGTTTCAGGTTGAGACCCTTCTTCAGACTCCTTCATTCTGAAGATTTAGTCTGAAGAAGGGTCTCAACCCAAAATGTCACCCATTCCTTCTCTCCAGAGACGCTGCTTGTCTAGCTGAGTTACTCCAGCATTTTGTGTCTATCTTTTTTGCTGCTATCAGACACTGAAAGGTCTCCTATTAGGCTAATGGACAAGGCGAAAAAAGACATATCTTCCCCCCTGTCCTTTATGGATGACCACTTAATTTGAGGCTATGATTTCTGGTTTAAAACACCCAAGTCAGGGGGGACATTGTTTCTGTATCCACCCACTCAAATTCCCATCTAAGTCTCTCTGTCTCACTCTTCGCCTTGGGCTTTTCTTTGAATGGTTTTTATTGATATTGTTCTTATTACCCTACTTGGTGCATTTTGCTATATTAAAGGCAGATGCTAATTTTATTGAAATTCTTCGAGTGATATTAACTGCTATTATTTCTGGTTTCCCAAGCATACTTCTATGAGCTACAGATGAAGAAAAGCTACAGATTCAGATGCAACTAACAAAACTTTCTGCAAGACATCACTCCTTTGTCCACAAAGTCTAGCTAAACAAAAATTTAAGCTATGCAAGGAAAACCACATTCAAAATCCTATAATCTCCTTGCCAATAATCATCGACAGACAAAACTGGTTGACGTATGTGTCACATTTGGATTTACTTTGTTGTGGCTTTGCCGTTTACAGTATATTTCAGCAATAATTTAGATTGCACAAATCAAACTTGCGGTCTATAAGTAGCAAAGCATAACACAACATGGATTTAACTTTATATCGCTGAAAAAGAAACAAAAATTCTAAAAGACCCCTGTGATCAAAATGGGAACTGGGAATAGGAAAGTGCATCAAGTATAATCAAGAAGGCGGACATTGAAGAGGGAGACGGGAAGCAAGGAGGAGAGCATTCCAAAAGGTTAGTGTCAAGACATAGAACGCTTCCTCACTCAACACGGACACCTTCAGAAAAATATGGCAACAGAAAGAACCATTGGACTGAGTTGATTTTGAATCCAATGTTTTGAAAATGGGAAATAATCAAGAGCATAAAGTGCTGAAAATGCACTTGATAGCCCTTATAAATGTTTGAAATACTTCACTTCTTCTATGGTGCCAACGGCAAGCTGTGGGACATGTAGAAAGAAAAGTAGGCAGTGCAAGGAGAGCTGGAATTTACATACAATGGACGTGGAAAGGTGATGCAGGTGACTCAATGTTATAGACAAGTGGTAATGTTTCAGAGATCGAAACAAGTGATGAACACACCTCTAAAGATTAACCAGAACATGTGGACGACCCAGAGTGCAGGTTGGCTAGGTAACCAAGCAGGCCAAGAAGGATTGTTTTTCCCTACAATCTCCCTACATATCTGCTCATTACGCTGGCTATATATTTATTATGCAGTCGCAGCATAGTGATCATTTCCTTCTTATTTCTAAGTCCAACCCATATAGCCTCACTGGATGATCCCCCAAAAATATTCTCTCTGAACACTGTTACGTGCACCCTGATCAAAATGGCAACTCATTTCCTCTCTCTCACGTAGCATCTATACCCTGGAATATTGAACAGCGGGTCCTACCCTGCTCCCAGCCATGTTTCTACACATATAATATACCAGCCTCCGCATGCTGCACTTTAAAGGTAAAGGGAAAAAAATACAAGTAAAACTGGTTTTCCCCACACCCACACAACCCAACAGTTCAGCTATTTTTACCCCAGACCTTCCACAAGGTTGGATGTTACATTATTGCTACATATAATTTGTTCATTAAACTGCAAACCAGTTCCAATAAAGGTGGAGTGATGGTGCAATCACTCATCTGTTTAATTCCAAAATTGGGAACATAGTGTCCTCCATAATGTTTAGACCCATTATTTATTTAATTGGCTCTGCACTCCACAATTTGTGATTTGTAACAGAAAAAAAACACATGTGGTTAAAGTGCACATTGTCAGATTTTATTAAAAGGTATTTTTATACATTTTGGTTTCACCAAGTAGAAATTACTGCTGTGTTTATACATAGTCTTCCCATTTCAGGGCACCATAATGTTTGGGACACATGACTTCATAGGTGTTTGTAATTGCTCAGGTGTATTTAATTGTCCCCTTAATACAGGTATAAGAGAGCTTTCAGCACCTAGTCTTTCCATCACCTTTGGAAACTTTTATTGGTGTTTATCAACATGAGGACCAAAGTTGTGCCAATGAAAGTGAACAAAGTCATTATGAGACTGAGAACCAAGAATAAAACTGTTAGAGACATCAGTGAAACCTTCGGCTCACCCAAATCAACTGTTTGGAACATGATTAAGAAGAAAGAGAGCACTGGTGAGCTTACTAATCACAAAGGGACTGGCAGGCCAAGGAAGACCTCCACAGCTTCTCATATTGTGGAGTACAGAGGCAAATAAATAAATGATGGGTCTTTGTCCCAAACATTATGGAGGGCAGTTATGTTTCAAAGAAAGATGATTATTTCCAGTTAAACATCTGTAACAACGTTAAGAACAATATTTTTTGAAGAGGGACCAATAGGCTTGATGAGGACAGGATGATAAATGTTATATACATAGATTCTAGCAAATCCTTTGACAAGTTTCCACATGGTAGGCTGGTCCGGGAAGTTAGAGCATGTGGGATCCAAGGTGAGCTAGGCAACTGGATGATAAATTGGCTTGCTGGTAGGGTGCACAGGAGGGTAGTGGACGATTGTTTTTCAGATTAGAGGACTGGAATCCATGATATGCAACAAAATACTAAACATAACTACTTTCAATTACATGACACGGTTGTTTCCCAAACATTATGGTGCCTGAAATGGGGGGGGGGGGGACTATGTATAAACACTGCTGTAATTTCTACATGGTAAAACCAAAATGTCTAAAAATGGCCTTTATGAAAATCTAACAATGTGTACTTTAACCACGTGATTTACAAAAAAAATAACAAATCACAAATTGTAGAGTACAAATAAGAGGCAAATAAATAAATGATGGGTCTTTGTCCCAAACATTATGGAGGGCACTGTGCATATTGTTATTCTAATGCTCACATTCCATTTGAGTTACTCTTTGATTTACAACTTCTGATTAAAACAAACCTGCACTGTATGATCACTTGCATTTTCAGTGAATTTCACCAAATACTCTACTGTCATCTGTGAAAACCATTCAGCAGCACGGTTAAACATTTTGTAACAGGATGTTGATTATCAGTTGCAATAGTCGTGGTGCTTTCGATTCATAGAAATTAGCTGTAAACATCATACAAACAAATGGGTGTCTCGCTTCCAAATATGGCTCCCTCACATTTCATGGCTGATCACACCATCCTCCTCCAAAAGCGATCTGCTTTCTTCCAAATGGATGAAACTAAACTTGCTTGGTTTACCCAACAGTAATGGAACTAGTAATACATTCCTGCAATTCTAGAATGTTATGTCTATCTTTGGTGTAAACCAGCATGTGTAGTTTCTTCCTGCAATTTGTAAGTGATTGGACAGGCTAGACTCAGGAAAAATGTTCCCGATGTTGGGGGAGTCCAGAACCAGGGGTCACAGTTTAAGAATGAATGATCGGCCACTTAGCACTGTGATGAGGAAAACCGTTTTCAGCCAGAGAGTTGTGAATGTATGGAATTCTCTGCCTTCACTGGATGTATTTGAAAGAGAGAGATTTAGCTCTTAGGGCCTACGGAATCAAAGGATATGAGGAGAAAGCAGGAACATGGAACTGATTTTGGATGATCTCCCATGATCATATTGAATGGCGATCCTGGCTCGAAGGGATGAATGGCCTACTCTTACACCTGTTTTTTATGTTTCTATGTTTAATTGTTTGCATATGTTACATATAGTACTCTCTTAAAGGTTTATCCTCAACCCCCTAATTCTCTCATGATGACATTTGAAAATGCTGCACAGGAACTAATGGAACAGGAACCCAATCCTCTCCCCCCCCCCCCCCCCCCATTTCCGCTTCCAAATTTTCAAAGTGCTTCATCAACATTACTTAAGTAAAGATGGTTGGAGCTTCATGTTATAGGGTGTTAATATCAATTTTTCCTGGTTCAACCAAATTTGATACTATGACCAAGAAAAAGCATCAACACAGGGCTCAAAATTAGCGGTTGCCCAGGTGCCAATGGCAACTTACAGTCCCGCCGGGCAACCTAAAAGCCATGCCATTTTGCCCGGGTTGGCATGCAACTGGGACACCCACCCACCATCCGTGTCCGGGTCTCGGCTTGGCGCTAGCTCTCGGCTCTCAGGTCTCGGTCTCCGCTCTGCACGGCCGCCGAGCACATCATCAGCCGTGGATGTACGCATGTGCAGCCTTGCACATGTGCACTGCCACGACAACTAGTCGGTGTTGGCCACTTTCTCCCTCCCTTTGCATTGTGGGAGTTCTGGCCGCCATTGCTGTCCGGTCGCGGCCTCACCGCGACTGCTGAAAAACAATGCAGAATCACTCCCTGGAGCTGGAGTAACTCTTGCTTCTTGGTTTCCTGGTCCTCCAAAAATATTTGAAATGGAATTTAAACTGGTGGACCCACCACCACCACCAAACTCTGAAAAATAACAGCCTATTGCATTTAATCTGTTTATTTATTGTGTATATATATGGTCTATAGTATATAGACACACTGAACTTTTATCTCCTGTTCTGTATTATGTTTATTTATTCTGTTGTGCTGCAGCAAGCAAGAATTTCATTGCCCTATCTTAAACACATGACAATGAAACTCTCTTGACTTGGACTTAAGCAAAAAAGGGATCTTGGGAAAAAAAAAGCTACCTTAAATTTAGTTGTGTCTGGTTGGTACCTATGGTAGGGTGAAGACTATTCCATGCTTTAATTGTGCGGGGGAACTCTGTGGAGCAGCCAGTATCTCTGGATAGAAAACATTGGGTGACGTTTCGGGTAGAGACCCTTCTTTACATTTCCTCTGGTTTTAGTGGAAACAGGCCCTTCGGCCCACGCCGATCATCCCGTACTCTTGTTCTATCCCACACATCAGCGACGTAAGTCAAGAGTGTTTTATTCTCTCACGTCCCAGTTAGAACAATGAAATCCTTACTTGCAGCAGCGCAACAGAATATGTGAACATAGTACTCTGTAAACAATGTTATAAACGAGAAAACAAAACTCCATACAGACAGCACCCATATTCAGGATCAATTCCGGGTCTCTGGTAATTTTAGGCAGCAAATCTATGGCCAATGTACTGCCCTAATAGCCTTGAACTGAATTAAAACATACAGTAGCTGTAAATGGGGACATAGCGTCACTTAGAGATTTAAGACTGAAAATGGATAGTTTCTTTTTTTTAGTAACCAAAGTTATCAACGTATAATTTTTTGTGTGTTGGAAAATAAAATATAGTGGCACAGCTGGTGGACTTGCTGCCTCACACACCAGAGATCTGTGTTCGATCCTGTTCTCGAGCACTGTCTGTGTTGAATTTACACATTCTCCCTGCAAGCACGTGGGTTTCCTCCCACATCCCAAAGACGCATTGGCTTTGTAGGTTACATAGAAGCATAGAAATTAGATGCAGGAGTAGGCCATTCGGCCCTTCGAGCCTGCACCGCCATTCAATATGATCATGGCTGATCATCCAACTCAGTATCCTGTACCTGCCTTCTCTCCATACCCCCTGATCCCTTTAGCCACAAGGGCCACATCTAACTCCCTCTTAAATATAGCCAATGAACTGGCCTCAACTACCCTCTGTGGCAGAAAGTTCCAGAGACCCACCACTCTGTGTGAAAAAAAGTCCTTCTCATCTCGGTCCTAAAGGATTTCCCCCTTATCCTTAAGCTGTGACCCATTGTCCTGGACCTCCCCAACATCGGGAACAATCTTCTTGCATCTAGCCTGTCCAACCCCTTAAGAATTTTGTAAGTTTCTATAAGATCCCCTCTCAATCTCCTAAATTCTAGAGAGTATAAACCGAGTCTATGCAGTCTTTGTTCATAAGACAGTCCTGACATCCCAGGAATCAGTCTGGTGAACCTTCTCTGCACTCCCTCTATGGCAACAATGTCTTTCCACAGATTTGGAGACCAGAACTGTACGCAATACTCCAGGTGTGGTCTCACCAAGACCCTATACAACTGAAGTAGAACTTCCCTGCTCCTATACTCAAATGCTATGAAAGCTAACATACCAGTCGCTTTCTTCACTGCCTGCTGCACCTGCATGCCTACTTTCAATGACTGGTGTACCATGACACCGAGGTCGCACTGCATCTCCCCTTTTCCTAATCGGCCACCATTTAGATAATAGTCTGGTTAACTTGTCTCTGTAAAATTGTCCCTAATGTGCAGGGAATGGGTGAGGAAAGTGGGATAACAGAACTTGTGTGAATGGGTAGACAAAAATGCTGGAGAAACTCAGCAGGTGAGGCAGCATCAATGGAGCGAAGGAAATAGGTGACTTTTCGGGTCGAGACCCTTCTTCAGACTGATGTCGGGAGGGGTGGGGGGGGCGGGAAAAAGAACTGAAGAGGCTGAAACAGTAGTAGGCTATGGGAGAGCTGGGAATGGGAGTGGAAGGAGGGAGAAAGCAAGGACTACCTGAAATTGGAGAAGCCAATGGTCATACCACTGGGGTGTAAACTACCCAAACAAAATATGAGGTGCTGCTCCTCCAATTTGTGGTGTGCCTCACTCTGGCCATGGAGGAGGCCCAGGACAGAAAAGTCGGATTCGGAATGGGAGGGGGGAGTTGAAGTGCTGAGCCTCCAGAAGATCAGGTTGGTTATTGGGACTGAGTGGAGATGTTGTGCGAAGCGATCGCCAAGCCTGCGCTTGGTCTCACCGAGGTTGATCATACGCTGAATAGCCATATTTTTGGTTGGAAGTGGAAAGAGATAATAGAAATTGCATTCATTGAATGTGTAAAAAGAGATGAGATACTGTATTGGAATTTTGTTGCATGTCATTGTGGTATACGTCATGTCTTGATTGGTGAATATGTTTATTTTGTGACTTTATTTGAAGCAGAAATAATATGTGAATGCTTCATTGACCATAATTCCAACTGGTAAGGATGCACTTCGTTCCAGCGCATTATCGTACACGTCTTGCAAGCCATCTTAAATGACCACCTAAACTGTCGTTTGGCAACCTAAAAGCTGCCGAGGTAGCCCGGCTGGCAACAGGGAAAAAAAGTTAAGCGAGAACCCTGCAACATATCTACTTTCTGAGAAGAATGAAAAAATTCTGCACGTCTCTAATCACAAAACTTCCTACAGATGCACTGTAGAAAGCATCCCATTGGGATGCATCGCAACTTGCTTTGACAACAGCTCTGCCCAAGGCAGCAAGAAATTGCAGTGCATTGTAAGTATTCCCAGCCATCATCCAATCCAGCCTTCCCACACCGTATCAACTCCATCTACATCTCATGCTACCTCAGGAGAGCAGCCAACACAATCAAGGGTATTACACCCTGGTCATTCCCACCTCACCCCTTTCACATTAGGCAGATGTTACAAAGCTTGAAAGCACATACCAGATTCTGAAATAACTTCTTCCCCCACTGTTATCAGAGTATTACATGCGTCTAACATAAGGGTGTAGTCCCAATCTCCCAACCGAGCTCGATGCAGCCCTTGGCCTATTTTTAATCTGCACTTTCTCTGTAACACTGTACACCAAGACCTGATGTGGGATTAGCCTGAACAGTGTGCACTTCAACATTCCTTTAACTTTGGGGTCATGTTAGATTCAAGATGATATTCCAATCACATATTCATACTGACTGCCCCCTTATCCTTCCATTCTTCATGATTCCATCCCTACCAGACTCCATCACGTTTACACAATTACCACTAGTTTCATCTGTTTCAATGTGCATCTGGTTTGCCTTCTCCATTTCACCCTCTAGAATTCAAAACTCTGCTGCCTGCATCCAAACTCAAAATTACAGTTTTCAAAGTTTTCAAACTCTCATTTGCGAATTCAAATTTCCAATACCTCTCAAATGTCTTCCAACCCTACATCATGGTAATATATCTATTCTCATACATCTCAGACTTCTTGTACAACATCAAATTTAATTGTGCTATGTTGGCTGTTGCCAAAACCCCAAAATCTGAAAATCCCTCCATTAACCTCTGTATTTCTATCGTTTCTAACTCCTTTAAGACATTCATTTAAAAAAATCACGAATCACAGTCCTCTAATCCAGTGCTTCTTAAACTGGTGAATGGTCCACCCAAGATCAAATTAAATTATTTTGGGGTGAATGAAACTAGTGGGGCGAATTAATTCATTAATTCACTTTTTATATTTTTTTTTCTATACTGAAAAAAGGCATTGCCATTAAAGTGGATAGTAAGCTCATTGGTTTTAATGGCAGTGGAGCTGGAAATTTGATGGGTTTTTTCTCTACCTATGGTTTTCGAATTTCAAAGTAGCAGGATATTTACCAAATTTACTGTAATATAACCTTTTAAGGAGGACCAGACGAGCTGGAGGGATCATAAATTTGTAAATGGCAACACTGGAGGATCGCCATAGGCAACTGTTGGACTGTAACTTTACTTCATGTTGCCAATTTAACTACTTCTCTGCTAGGACTAGAATTCTATATATATTTACTGCACTTCACACTACCAGCACTTATTTGCATCAAGCAACATGAATAGCTATATTGTGGAGATTTGAGCCCCATTTTTAGGCAATCTTTAGGCAAGTTAGATTGTGCCATTTCCTTGTAGTGATATCTGCATTTTCTATTCAAGCGACTTCAGTATTTTGTGAGTTTAATTTGGTAACCCTGTTTACACCACCACTGCTGCAGACACGACCAGGGTAGCGCGGGAACAGCACGTGGGTCACTGTGTTCAAACATTAAAGTCAGCATATTGGTATATCAGTTATGGCTACAAAATCCTTGGTAGAACTGAAATAGAATTCACTTCAGTATGTTGATTCGGTAATGAGGTTTGCTTTGGAGAAGGAAATTCAACCTTGGTTTGAGAAGCTTGTCACATGAGTACAGGAACATCCTGGTCATTGATGATACAAAACATGTAAGAGTAGAAGTATACTGCTTGTCATTTATTTTGGAAAACATACACAATAAGAAAACAGTGTTTCTAAGAATCTAATTCTAATTCTAAGACTTTATGCAAACTAGAAAAATTCTAATAATTTTTCTGTTCTTAATTTTGTTGTCAGTCCTAGATGGGAAGGCACCAGATATTCACTACTGAGCAACAGACAATGTTGTGATGATGTTTTGAGCATGCATGCGACATATACATGTCAGTACACATGCGCAACCTTTTAAATGTACCTGGATTTGGAAGAGCCTGCTTCTGGAGGAGTATACCAAATATGGCAAGTTGTTTTTTGGTGGTATTGTGAGCTTTCATCGGGGAGAGTTATAGAAAGTTATATTAGTTGGCTACCAACAGATAAAATCACATACTCCATGGTTTTTTTGAGCTAGTTTTCCAAGGGAAAAAAAGCAGTAATCAAAGCCTAAAATGGTAGGATGGGGCTGAAGCCCAGTGCTTAGACGTTCAAATGCTTTTTTATCATTCTAATAGAATGATTAAAAACTTACCAGTAGTAATTAAACTAAATTTATTTTCTTTTTCACTCCTAGTTTTACATATTTTTAGAATGTTCAAAAGTTGGATAAAATAAACACTTACAAAATGAGTTAATTTATGTTTTTGCTCATGTGACAAAATAAATTATATATAAAATTATACACAAGGGAGCATAAGACGAAAATTACCCCAAAAAAAGAAAATTTAGTCGAGGGTGAATGACATTTTGTGATACTCAAGGGTGATTGACACTGAAACAGTTTAAAAGCACTGCTCTAATCTGAAAAACAACCCTCCACTACCCTCCTGTGCATCCTACCAGCAAGCCAATTTATTATCCAGTCGCCTAACTCACCTTGGATCCCACATCCTCTAACCTCTGGGACCAGCCCACCATGTGAAAACTTGTCAAAGGATTTGCTAGAATCTATGTATATAACATTTACCACCCTGTCTTCATCAAGCCTATTGGTCACTCTTTAAAAACCATTGTTCTTAACGTTGTTACAGATGTTTAACTGGAAATAATCATCTTTCTTTGAAACATAACTGAGTACAAAGCTTGTATGGATCAGCATTTCAAATATATGAGACAATCCCCAATCCAATCAACACATGAAAGCAGGCAATGCCAACACTACAGGGGAGTGTACAAGACAGATGTCCACCCTACAGATCTGATTATTGGTTACACATTTATTCATTTCCCATGACCTGGGTGTTACTGACAAGGACCAGCTTTGACTGCCCATTCATAATCTCTACACCCTCTCACTCTCCCCCACTGAGCAAGTGGGAACGAACTACACAATTCAACTGCTGCAGTCATTCTATCTGAAGGACACATCCATTGCCAATGGTGATGATTTTCCAGTATTTGGACCCAGTAATGTGGTAAACATACACAATAATTTCAAGAGGGCTCTTGAAAATAGCAGAGTCAGGGGATATGGGGAGAAGGCAGGAATGGGGTACTGATTGGGGATGATCAGCCATGATCACATTGAATGGGGGCGCTGGCTCGAAGGGCCGAATGGCCTACTCCTGCACCTATTGTCTATTGCGAAGGAAAGGGGATATTTCTAAGTCAGTGAAAATTGCAAAAGTTGGAAAAATGACAAAAACAGAAAAAGTTGGAAACAGCAAGTTAGGCAGCATCACATATACAGTGCTTTCCATACTGTTTGGGACAAAGACCCATCATTTATTTATTTGCCTCTGTCCTCCACAATTTGAGATTTGTAATATTTTTTAAAAATCACATGTCGTTAAAATACACATTGTCAGGTTTTAATAAAGGGTATTTTTTTCTAAATGTTGGTTTCACCATGTAGAAATTACCACAGTGGTTATACATAGTCCCCCCATTTCAGGGCAATGCCTTGACTGGTGAAGGCACGAATTCCATATATGTTCTTTACCAGTCTATCCACTTTTGTTGTCAATTTCCGGGAACTGTGGATTTGCAAGATCCCTCGGTACCCAATTCTCCTAAAGGTCGTGCATTTACTATAACATTTCCTCTTGCATTTGACCTTGCAAAGTACAACACCTCACACCTGTGCACACGGATGTCCATCCACCTTATTCAATTTTTTTCCCTGCTTCCATTGTATTTCTCAAGGGCCTTGTCTGATTTCTGCTTCCAAAACCTAACATATACTTCAAAAAAGGTTTTTCACCGTACCTAGCAATGACAATTAACTAAACCAGGACCATTTTTCTTCATCAATATCGCCTACAATATCTCTTCTCATCAAAAGCTCCTGAAAGCCTAACAATGTTATCTTTCATCTTCACAATATGCTGGTCCTGAACTCAAATCAACTTGACAGAACTGCTACATATTAGTGGTGGATTTACCCTTAAATAGCTGCTTCCAGTCTGATGGAATATCCTTTCTGAATAACCTGTGCCCGCTCAGAGACATCCTTAACCCTGGTGCCAGAGAGGCAAGACCTCATCCTGCAGTCCATGGTCTGGATGAAAGAGTCATCTATTGACAGCTCTAGAGACCCGGATTAGAACTGTAGCTATAGATAATAGATAATAGACAAGACAAGTAGGCCATTTTCGGCCCTTCAATGGCTGCTCATCCCCAATCAATACCCCATTCCTGCCTTCTCCCCATATCCTCTGACCGCTTTCTTTAAGAGCCCTAAGTAGCTCCCTCTTGAAAGTAACCAGAGAACCAGCCTCCACCGCCCTCTGAGGCAGAGAATTCCACAGACTCACAACTCTCTGTGAGAAAGTGTTTCCTCATCTCCGTTCTGGCTTACCCATTTATGGTCTTGTATAATCCCGATGACCCAAGTAGTTTCCTTCTGCACTGTACCCAATCAGTGTACACCAAATGGTTGACCCCCTCACTCATCCTGTGACTCTGACTGCAAAATTATGTAAGGATGTGTACAAAAGCACCCATGGCTCATTTAAAGAAAAAGGCAGCAGCAACATGGCAAGAGAAATATAATCAGTAACTAGGAAACAGAGTCATTGTGAATGTGTGTTGGGTGTTAATCCTAATCCTCGAGGGAAATTGTGATGTACAGTACCCCCCATAATGCAGGGGACATCTTTATTTCCACAAATTACTTACACAATATCCCTAAACTACCAAGCTAAATAATTTATTTTAAGGTGGAGATGGATAAATATTTGAAAGAACAGGTAATAGAGGATTATGAAGAACTGGCACATAAGTAGAGGCCAGCATAGATCAGTCGTGATCATATTGAAGGCAGGACAGACTTGACTCCTGCCTTCTTGTGTTCAAAGCAGCTCCAAATTTTGATGCAGTTGCAAACTAGCTTCATTTGCATTCAAGTGCCATCCTTTGAACAATAACCTGCATCAAACAGAGCATAATATTTATTTTAATGTGTTCATCTAATTGCAATGCACTAACTGGAAGAGAAAATAGAAGTACATAAAACCATTGGGAATTGGGTGTTGTTAAAATAATGAATGAAAGCCTACAAATTCTTACCTCCCCATGCTGCCTCAGTCGATTCTTTACTTCCACAACAGGTACGTCCAGGTAGATAACCAGGTGAGGAGGCAGGAACTCACAAATGCTGTTCCCTTTTATTTCATTGTAATGGTCAACACCTAAAAAATACCAAACACTGCATAAACATAGTGACTGAGGGCACATACCTTGACAAAGACTGCAGTTGAAGGAAAATGGCAGTTAGTGAACAGCAAACTTCAAATTAAAACCAAAAATACAGCACCAATTATGCCCCCCCCCCCCCCCCCACAAAATTTATGGGAAATAAACATTCAATTCCCTTGATCTGGCTTAGAAATTCATGACAAAATACATTTTAAAATTTATTTCTAGCCTGTTCTTAAGAATGGGATAGATGTTTAGATCTAGTAATTGAATTTAGATGAATTGATGTGGTGACACTGATGAACATTAATTTTTTGTTGGGTATTTACTATTTGTTTTAACGTTTCACTTGTGTTAGGCATTTTGTTGAACAAAATCATTTCTACTTTTTTTTCTAAAACTGCAAATAAAAACTTGTTTCTACTTGATGCTGTTCAGTGGTTTTTTTCTTTACATTTTTCAGATGCCTCCGAAGAAGAAATGCAAAATTGTCAATCCAAATGCCCAGCCTGGCATAGTCTGAGCTCACCTTGAAGTGAGTTTCTCTGTCATGCCCGATTCCAAGAGGCATCTTAGAAATGGACACATCTTGTACTTGCATACCTCGTCTGGAAAAAGTTGGCTTGAAACTGAGAGATGGCTGAGTTCACATTTCTCTTTGTCGGATGCAGAAGGCTATTCATTTGCTGCTGCTGCTGCTCAAGGGTGAAGATTCTCGTTAACCGGACTTTGCTCAAGTTAAAAAAACTCAGCAATCCCAAGGAACTTGAAACATTTACGGAAATTTGTGATGAAACTTTTAAACTTCCAGAAGGCAGTCAACACATTTCTTTAGATGACATTCCACGCCTGGTACTCATGATCCTGAATCCTTGACATCTGTCTAAAGTCAAGTGCCCATATTTCAAGACACTGAGGACATGGGTGATGACAGTCGTAGTCTGCATCCTCCACTGAATCTAGCAACAGCAATGACAGCTGTTGCCTCTCCTGAACCAATGCCATCAACATCTAGTGTTTCAACAAGATGTAGCACAGAACTTCTAAGTCTTACACCAAGGAAACAGAAAACGAAGAAAAGACTAAACTTTCTGTCTACAACCAAGGTCACTCTTGCACTAAAGTATCGCACAAAGGTCACTGAACGTAGGACACGGTTGAAAACTCCCAAACGTATAGTTAATCACGCCTTAAAGAGAAAGCAAAACCGAATAGATTGGAAGGACAGAAAGATTCAGGAACTCAAAACCAAATTACGTGGGAATACTTTGGCACAAGAGCTTGCTGAAACCAAGGCAGAGTATTTGAAACTTAAAAAAGCACACAGACAATTGCTGAATTTTGTGCCTGTAACAAAAAGAGGAAAACTGTTTCAATTCACCAGTACAGAAAGGTTCAGGAATAACTAAAGGACAAATTTGACAATCTTGGCCTCAAAGAAACAATCAAAACTCTGGAGGCTGCCAATGTTGTCAAGTCAAAGGTGGACCAGAAGACTTACTCCTCAACAACAAGGATGCATGTGTTTGACTGTATTGTAAACAAAACTCCCACAGCAAACATTCCAATCCTTATAAGCCAGTTGCACAAGCGGAGTGAACTTGATCTGGATAGTGTTCCTCAACGCAGTGCAGTTGAACTTATGGCCCGAGAATTGGGAGCCGTTGCTGAGTTACAGACAGCAGCAACAAAGGATTTGTCTATTGGTTTTGATGCAACCACCCAAGAAGAGACCCATATTAACAGTGTACACTTCACCACCACAAATGAATGTCTTTCTGCAGCAGTCGATGAATTGGCTGGTGGGACTGCTGAGGACTATGCGCAACATATTTGCGATACTGTTGACAATTTGTGTGAAGCTTACACTTACTTCAATGAGTGTGGATTTCCAAGAAACCAGGCAAAAGATGATAGACAACATTACAAATACACAGAGTGACAGGTGTGCAGCTAATCATGCGCTACAGTTCTGCCGCTCCCCGTGTGCGCGACTTTGGCGCCTTTCAGAGGGGGGCGGGCTTAAAGTGCCGTTTTTCTGCAGACTGGGAAAATCGATCCATGTCGGGCGATTTTGTTGCGGAAGAAAAATCGCTCCGACATTTCATTCATGAAGGTATTTTTAAATTACGCTAGATTATTTATTAACTAGAGTAATTTAAAAATCACCTTCAAAAGCCGTGAGTGCCGACAACGGGAAGGATTTTGCGTAGGGGAGAAAAAAAGGTACACAGTTTATTTTTATATTTAAAGTTGGTTTTTATGGAGGCTTTAACCATATTTTCATGTGGCAAAATGGGGTCCAAAAAAATGTATGAACCAACAGTATTTTTCCTCCCGACTTCACAGCTAACCGCAACGTTCCAATCCACCGCATTCCACTAAAACCCACTCGCTAGTTGATTTAAATGGCCATTAATTAACAGGCATTAAACACTAAATTCCTTCCATTTGGCCCAGAAATTCATGAAAATAAGATTTAAAAATTATGTTATATTGTGGATTATTGTGTGAATGTTATTTGGACACTTAGGCAATTTTAAAAAAGTTTATCTTTTCTTAAGAAATGGATAGATGTTTAGATCTACTCATTGAATTTTGTAATTAGCTACAATTAGATAACTAACTAATTATATGCTTTAATTTCAGGTCATCCAAGTAAGATTGTTTCATATTTGTTTCAGAATGCTTAAATCTATAATAACTGAAAATTTCATTGAGTTCTCTTCATTTTTAAGAAAGTTATGGGCTTTTAACTGTTCAAGATCACAGCTTTTGAGTTGTCAATTGAAAGGCAATGGGGAACAAGATGCTAATTTCAGAGTATGAAAATGGTCATAACTTTCTTAATACTGAAGATATGAAAGTGAATTAGGTGTCAAATTAAACTTCTTTATATGCTTTATCTGATGGGATAAATTGCAGACTTGATTTTTAAAATCTCAAAATTTTGTAACATTGCAACTATCAGGATTGTGAACAGTGAGTGGGGTAAATCTTTGAATGAAATACACTGCTACTTGCATCCTCTTCACTCCATCGCAACATCAGTTCGCTCAGCCCTCAAAAAGCAGAAATAATCCAGATGCACAGTCTTTGGGAAGGACTGTCTAGCAGGAAATGTCATACTGCAGATGAACAAACATCGGTACAAGAATGGAAAAGGGGACCCGAAAGGATTTGTTGCATTTTTGGATGAATGGAACATCGCCCGAAGTGTCCTCCCATGGTACCGTGGCAACAGATTACATATTAGTGGCAAGCTCATAGAACATTATGATTACTTTGTTGCCCTGTTCAATAGCAGAACATCCTGTGAGGGGTTGAGAAGCGCCATCCTCCATGACTTCACCTAGGTTGCAGCAAAAGTAGAACTTCAGATATTGGGTTATTTGGCAAATATCTGATGAAGCCTTGGATGAAGCGCTTCTACACTTCAAGCTAGAATCAGATCAACCATGTTGTTGGCACCAAAGTGGTTAAAGGGGTGATTGCTGCCCTAAAGGAAGCCACAGAAAACCCAGAGAACTTGATAATGGCAAGGGAAGATTTCTTCGGTGAGGAGATGCATCTTGATGCACCTCACCGAACTGCGGGAGCTACCAGTACATCCACAGTTCAGTTCAATGATGAGGAGCTGTCATCACTCTGTTGGAAAGGCAGTATAGTAAATATTTTGAACTTGGAACTGAAAAACTGAAGGAGGAGGCTGCATCAGCAAGATCACACAACATTGATGTGGAGGAGAAAATGGGGATGTTTAGCTCTTCTAAACAGAAATCTCCCAATGCCACCATGTGTTATTTGTCGTAGGATGCGGGCCTGCAAGAATAGAACAGTCAACTTCCTTGATAATATCGAGGAGCAACGTAGGGAGGGGGTGCTCCGTAAGGCATTGAAATGGGGGAGAGTGCAGAGGAACAGGCAGAATAAAAAACAGAAGGAATTGAGAGCAGAAATCATCAAGCGGCAGAAAGACAAGGAGCATGCTCGGAACACGAAAGAGAGGAAAAAACTAGAATAAAAAATTGAAAGAGACCGATTTCGACAGCATTCGCAGAGATTATCCGAATTTGGACTACTATAAATGTGATGATCTACAGGACATTCTTAGTGGGCAGAAAAGCATGTCATACGTGGTTTGAAGAGCAAAAAACTTGTTTACAATGCCAAAATTGAAAAGTTGAGGAAAAACAAGATGTACAGTTGTTTATTGGTTGCAGTCTGAGGAGTATGATGATGCTACTGATTATGATATACCAATGTACCAGCTAGCAGCTGATCTTCTCCACGAAGACTTGATCTTTTGCTAGAAATTGTAATTTCTTTACCTGCCTGTTATGGACTTACAACATATAATACAATAATATTAAAGTTCTGATCTTGAGAATACCACATTTTTGAATTTTCAAGGCAGCGTGGGTGTTTATTACTATTTCTCCCACAACGGTTAATTATGTAATTAGCTACTTCATTAGGTAATTAACTCATTATATAACTTTAATTTCAGGTCATCCAAGTAAAATGTATCATATTAGTTTCAGAATGCTTCAATCTTTAATAACTGAAAAATTAATTCAGTTTTCTTAATATTTTTTTAAGTCATAGGCTTTCATGTCAATTGACTGTCCTCGATCACAGCTTTTGTGTTAAGTTAATAGAAAAGCAATAGGGAACAAGGGACATTGAGGGAGGTTAGTGTAGAAATAGCAGGGGCTATGAATAAACCTAGCAATTATAGACCTGTTAGTTTGACATCAGTGGTGGGCAAATTAATGGAAAGGATACTTAGAGATAATATAAGCATCTGGATAAACAGAGTCTCATCAGGAACAGTCAACATGGATTTGTGCCTGGAAGGTCATGTTTGACAAACCTTCTTGAATTTTATGAAGAGGTTACTAGGGAAATTGATGAGGGTAAAGCAGTGGATGTTGTCTATATGGATTTCAGTAAGGCCTTTGACAAGGTTCCCCATGGAAGGTTGGTTAAGAAGGTTCAGTCTTTGGGTGTTAATGGCAGAGTAGCAAGATGGATTCAAAAGTGGCTGAATGGGAGATGCCAGAGTGTAATGGTGGATGGCTGTTTGTCAGGTTGGAAGCCGGTGACCAGTGGGGTGCCTCAGGGATCTGTGTTGGGTCCACTGTTGTTTGTCATGTACATCAATGATCTGGATGATGGGGTGGAAAATTGGATAGGTAAGTATGCAGATTATACTAAGATGTTGTGGATAATGAAGTAGATTTTCAAAGTCTACAGAGAGATTTGGGCCATTTGGAAGAGTGGGCCGAAAGATGGCAGATGGAGTTTAATGCTGATAAGCGTGAGGTGCTACATCTTGGCAGGACAAATCAAAATAGGACGTACATGGTAAATGGTAGGGAATTGAGGAATGCTGTGGATCAGAGGGATCTAGGAATAACTGTGCATAGTTCCCTGAAGGTGGAATCGCATGTAGATAGGGTGGTGGTGTGCTGGCCTTTATAAATCAGAGCATTGAATATAGGAGTAGGGAAGTAATGTTAAAATTGTACAAGGCATTGGTGAGACCAATTCTGGAGTATGGTGTACAATTTTGGTCGCCTAATTATAGGAAGGATGTCAACAAAATAGAGAGAGTACAGAGGAGATTTATTAGAATGTTGCCTGGGTTCCAGCAACTAAGTTACAGAGAAAGGTTGAACAAGTTAGGTCTTTATTCTTTGGAGCGCAGAAGGTTAAGGGGGGACTTGATTGAGGTCTTTAAAATTATGAAAGGGATAGACAGAGTTGACGTGGATAAGCTTTTCCCATTGAGGGTACGGAAGATTCAAACAAGAGGGCATGTCATGAGAATTAAGGGACAGAAGTTTAGGGGTAACATGAGGGGGAACTTCTTTACTCCGAGAATGGTGGCTGTGTGGAATGAGCTTCCAGCAGAAGTGGTGGAGGCAGGATCGATTTTAACATTTAAAAGTAAAGTGGATAGGTATATGGATGGGAAGAGAATGGAGGGGTATGGTCTGAGTGCAGGTAGATGGGACTAGGGGAAAATAAATGTTCGGCACGGACTGGAAGGGCCGAGAGGGCCTGTTTCCGTGCTTTAATTGTTATATGGTTATAAGATGCTAATTTCTGAGTATGAAAATAACCATGACTTTTTTAATACTGAAGATATGAAAATGAATTAGGTATCAAATTAAAGTTCTTTTTATGCTTTATCTGATGAGATAAATTACAAGCTTGATTTTTAACTTCTCAAAATTTTGTAACATCGCTACATTGTTTCCTGCATGGTTAGATCATTTCCTTTGTCAGTTCTTGGATAGTTTCGCTTAATGGTTTGTCAGCACCAAGCTGGTGCTTCGTGATCGCACACTTCCCATTTTAGGTAACTTATCTTCTCTAGTTGCCTTTCTCTCAACAATGGTTTTAATAATATGAAGTCCACAAAGATAACGTTAATATTTTTAACAATATCTGTGACAAAATTAGTTTTCAACTTTAAGATGACAATCATTTGCATTTTCGATAATAGATAAATCAGACACATTTCGGTCAGTGTTTGCATATGCATTTGTAGTTTGTTACATTTTTGGTGCTAGACACAATAGCTGGAGAAACTCAGTGGGTGAGACATCATCTATTGGAGCGAAGGATACCTACCTCGAAGGAGTGGGATCTATTTGAACAAGTGATTTGATGCTGCCATCTGGGGTAGGGTCCATGTGTACACATGATTGATGTGGCCCGCCATCCGCTCACAGACATGCATTCTGGCCCCTATGCAGAACAAGGTTGCTGACCCCCGATCTAGACAGATCCATCAGGCTATGATATTGTAAACCACTTAATCTTATTTACTTCATTCGTCCATTTTCCTCAAGGTTGGAGACTGAGGGGCACTGCTATAAAATTTTGGAACAGAGATTGTTCAACGTACCCTACAAAGAGGCAAGCATAGCTGGGGCCCATTCAATAGTCCATTGCTATGCCTTTGATTTGGACGAAGTGGGAGGAGTCGAAATAGAAGTTGTTACGAGCGAGGACCAGCTCTGCTAGGCGGAGGTGAGTGTTAGTAGAGGGAGCAAGACTGTTCAACCAAGCAAGACTCTTTTCAAGTAGTGGTTACTCAGAATGGCAATTTAAGAGAAGTGGCATTCCACATGGAACAATACTGGGAGTGTTTTTGAGCACTATTTGCTTGGACTGGGAATTTAAAAAAAAACAAACAATTTAAGAGTTGTAGATATTGCATAATTGAGAAGGGGTTAATACAGAGGACTACAACAACAAATGGACTGATTGACGCATGTGGGCAAAAGATGGATCGTTTCAACATTGTGGCATGGAACTGTAACTTCTGATGCTTGCACACAGGGCAATGTTTTAGGCGCTTCCAGATTCACAGACCTGTAGTAATATCTATGGAACAAGATAGACAAAAATGCTGGAGAAATTCAGCGGGTGAGACAGCATCTATGGAGCTGAAACTCAGCGGGTAAGGCAGCATCTATGCAACTGAAATTTAGCGGTTGAGGCAGCATCCCCATTTTTGTCTACCTTCAATTTTTCCAGCATCTGCAGTTCTTTTTTAAACACGACCTGTAATAATAAATGGCTTGAGGCAAAGAGGGCAAATGTTGTTGCTGTTTCTCCTCGGTAATAATTGAATGTACGAATGATGAGACTTTCTTGCAAAAGATGCGACTTACATTCCTTCCGGATATAGCCTTGTTTGTACATCGCTTCCAGAAAAACATAATCACTGTACGGAGAACGTTCCAGCACTACACCTTGACCTGTTGATATTGAAAGAAACAAGAGATCAAAATGTGTTTATCATTTTAATTGACAAGTGTGCATGTTAGCAAGTGTGTGGGTTTTAGGGGGTGAATCTGTATCTGTGCAAATGCACATGGTATATCATCAATGTGTCTATGGTGTAGAAGGCTGATAGATGACATACCTTGCATAATGAGTGTTAAGACTTCATTATCATGTGGTATCTGATGCTGCCCGTGGGCCTTCCATCAACTAGGCCGTGGGTTTTTACATCAGAGGCCTGTGGCATGCCAGAAATAAATTATTTGTAGTTTTGCTGGTTACAGTTCTTCAGGTGCAGGCCCACCCCTGGTTACGAATGCCTAACCAATGACACCTCGTATATACACATAAGTTCCTGTGAATATCATTCAATTGAAAGGAAAACCAGTCTTGGAGGGGAAAAAAAAACTGTTTCCATGTAACATCACTGCAGTAATAAGACACCATTGTTTGAGAACACAGACTGCCAGTTTCACCACAGGTGCTCACTTGTGAGAGTTGCTTTGCCAATTGACAAGCAATTGCTTCTATTGTCAGTCTCATGAAGAATCCTAACCAAAAGCGATCCGAAGCACTCACTTTCCATGTTCTCCAAAGATGCGGCCTGACCCAGCACTTTGTGTCTTTTTTGCGCTTCCATCGATATTTGTGCCACAAAATTCTATTAAACAATGTAATGGTTACTGATACTTCAAGCAGATGGAAACTAGCCAATAAGTGTGATGGGAAATCCTGATCCAGTACGACTGTACGAGGCAGGTGAAGACAAACAAATGTTAATTAGCCCTGAATAATAGCACTCATTACAACACTGTGGATGAATGGTTACTGAATCAAGTCATTTTGCATATTTTCTGACATATACAATTGACGTATACATGTCCGCAAGAACAGCACCCTTTTGTCACCTGGATTTTTTTTTGTTAAATGTCAAGGGTTTCTGACTTTATGATCATTTCAGGTAATGAACTCTAGGACTCTCTCTGCCATTCTGAATTGAACTACACTGCTCTTGCTAATCTTTATAAAATTTACATTGAAACATCCCTGCATTTGTTGCAAGCACCTCCAATTTATATATGAAGGAGTTGGGGGCTTGCTTACCAATTCCCATTTTTTCCTGGTGCTACTGCAGGTGGCCAATATTGTTGGGTCCAGGCACATGCCGTGAGTAATTACTCAGGGTAGGCACTCAGTCCGCTTAAAAAAAAATTAAACCGCGCATGCGCAGATTGTTCTCCCCGTTAAATAAATAAATAAAAACCAGTGACATTTCAATTTGCCCAAGGCTTCCTAGTCCTAGACCAATTTGGGGGACAGTTCCATTCACACGTGTGGAGAGTCTGTGCCAGGGGTAAAGTTGTGGGGAGGGCACGAGTGTTGAGAAGGAGGGCGTCGGGGATACTGCCAGCGCTGGAAAGGACAGAGAACATTTACGAGGAAGGTGCCAGGACTGGAGGGTCTGAGCGATGTATAGAGCTTTTAGGCTGAACATGCGAGGAACAATGGTGAAAAATCGCAAGAAAGTACTTATCACAAAGTACTGGAATCACAAAATGTACTTGCCACATCATTGGTACACGACAAACCCCGCCAAGAAACTTGCGCTGCGCATTTTCAGTAGACTGATGCGCATGTGCAGTATGATGCTGCGAATTTCTGCTGCCTTCAGCCCCGATTGAAATTGACGGCTTCAGGCAGCTTCCTGTGTCACAAGCGCTGCGGATGAAAGGCACGGAGAATTATGCCTACCTAAGAGATCGGTGTCTTACATAGGCATAATTCTCCCATGCATTTACAATTTATATTTAATAATTGCCATTTCACAATTTTAGTCAGGATAGGCAGTGCCTACCTTGCCTACCCTAACGCCACGTGCCTGGTTGGGTCTCTGCACCATCAAGTTGGGCAAGTGACTATGGTTTGTAGAGAGACTGATGCATGCTTTGACAGGGGGCAAAAATGGGGCAGAGATTTATCATAAATCCTGACTAAAAATAGTACACAATATGTTAAAACGTTAAAAAATGTTTTAACATCCTTTGCTGCATAATGCACAAGTCAAAAATTTTCACTGAAATTCATGGGGTTTCAAATCCTTTTCCAAGCCTGACTTGCATTGTATTTGATTGGCACTGGAGCTTCAGACGAGATGTGGCAATTGGTGGATCACAACATTTGACAATGTAGCCAAAAATCTGAGGTTTTGTGCAGTTGAAACAGTTGAACACCAATGAAATTGGACTCAGGAACACAGCCAACAAGATTCAGATCTGTGTATTTGGCGACTTAAATGCTCTTATCACATGCACCAAATAATTCCACAAACCAATATAGAGATTGAAGTAACAATATATTTACAGCGTATGAATACTTCCACAAGTAGCACTACACCAAGACATCCAAGAATCAGATTTATGTTGTGAAATTCATTGTAACTGTAAATTACATGCCCACGTTATCATATTCTAAGCATGTTGGTACATTGGCCTTCATCAGTCAAGGCATTGAGTGCATACGTTGGCATGTAATGTTACAGTTTTACAGGATATTGGCGATGTGGCATTTTAAGTATGGTATTCAGTTTTGGTCACTGTTATAGGAAGGATGTCCTTAAGCTGGAAAGAGTGCAGAGAAGATGCATGAGGATGTTGCCAGGAGTTGAGGGCCTGAGCTATTGGGAGAGATTGGACAAGCTAGGACTCCATTCCTGGAGCACAGGATGCTGAGGGGTAATTTTATAGCGATGTACAAAATAGAGGGGTATTAATAGGGTGAATGCACAGAGTCTTTAACCCAGGTTAGGGGAATCAAGAACAAGAGGACATAGGTTTAACGTAAGACGGGAACGGTTTAATTAGAACACAAGGGGCGTCTTTTTCCGCTCAGTTGGTGGTGAGTATATGGAATGAGCTGCCAGAGGAGGTAGTTGAGGCAGGTACAATAACAAAATTTAAAAGACACTTGGGCAACTACATGGATGGGAAAGATTTGGAGGAACATGTACCAAATGGGTGCCAAAGGGACTCGTTTAGGTGAGGTATCGTGGTCAGCATGGACGAGTTGGGCCAAAGGGCCCGTTTCCATGCAGTATGACTATGACCAGATAAAAGGCAAATCCAAATAGAAAAAAGAACTGTCATGAGGCTAGCTGGCCCAGTTTACCTATGCAAATCTCCGTACATTAATCCAATTTGTTCCGCACTCCTGAGGCCTCCTGATCCTGCAAAACGTTTTTCTTCACATATTCACTCAATTTCTTTTAGAAAGCTTAAATAAATGTGCATCTACCCGGGTTTTTGGCAAATAATTTTACTGTTTGCTGCATAAAAAGGTTACTGCTCAATTATACATCATCTGTTAAGCACCTCAAGCCTCTCATATGGTAAATTATATTCACATTTATTAAAATCTAAACTTTATTTACATTTGACGGACTCAAAGTGCTGGAGTATCTCAGCAGGTCAGGCAGCACCTCTGGAGAAAAAGCTGGGCGACGTTTCGGGTCGGGACCTTCCTTCAGTCTGAAGAAACTACTTTCAAGAGAGAGCTAGATAGGGCTCTTAAAGATAGCGGAGTCAGGGGATATAGGGAAAAGGTAGGGGCGGGGTACTGATTGGGGATGATCAACCATGATCACATTAAATGGCGGTGCTGGCTCGAAGGGCCGAATGGCCTGCTCCTGCACCTATGTCTATTGAAGAAGGGTCCCGACCTGAAATGTCACCCAGCCTTTCCCTCTGGAGACACTGCCTGATCCACTAAGTTACTCCAGCACTTTGTGTCCATCTCTGGTATAAATCTGCATCTACATTTACTCAGCTAGTTTTTTTCTGCAAGAAATCCGCACCTGTCGCAAGGAGATGCTCCAGGGCATCCGAATACTGCAGCGTCCGAACGTGGTACATCCAGGCTTGCAGCCGATAGGAATTGCCATCCGGAGATTTGGGGTTGGTGTAGAACTTTTCCACACTGCAGTTACCATGAAATTGGGCGCTTAGCTGCTCGCCGTCACCAGTCTTCAAGTCCCAGTAGTCGACAGTAACCTCTGGGATGTACAACATATCTGTAAAAAAGCAAATTTGTGATAAATTGGAGGGAGAACATTGTAATAAAATGCAAGAAAACACCTTGTACAAGAATCACATATTTAGGGTTAAAAAATAAGAAAAAATATTGGTTCACAATGAAATATCAGATTGCAATTACATGATTTAAACACGTTTCACATGGAAGGAGGTGGGTGATAGGCATCAGGGCAGGTGAATCTCAGCAGCTCCTGGCAATGCTGCATCCTTGTTGTTCACTTGACCTGGTAGGAAGGCAAAGCTCTACAGAAAATGCTGTTTCAACTCTTCTTTTCCCTGTGAGATTGTGCACCTGCTTTTAAGGTCAATTTCAGGGGCGAGGAAGAGCCCGACTCAATTACTGATTCAGTCCACCCATAAACAACTGTAGGAAGGTACTGCAGATGCTAGTTTACAGTAAAGATAGACACAAAATGCTGGAGTAACTCGGCCGGACAGGCAGCAGATAAAAGGAATGGGTGACAGTTCGGGTCGAGATCCCTCTTCAGACTGACGTTTCAGGTCGAGAACTTTCTTCTGAAGTCTGAAGAAGGGTCTCAACCCAAAATGTCGATCATAAACTCATCTACCCAACTATGAAATCATGCAGCACAATAGGTTGTTTTACAGTTTAAACTTTATACTTTAGAAATACAGCACAGAAACAGGCTCTTCGGTCCACCAAGACCACGCCAACCAGCGATCAGCCCATGCCCATACACTATTCAAATATCCGAATCTGAACGCACCGAGTAGTGAAAGGATTAGATAGAGTGAATGTGGAGAGGATGTATCCACTCGTGTGAGAATCTAGAACCAGAGGTCATAGCCTCAGAATTAAAGGATGTTCCTTAAGGAAGGAGATGAGAAGGATTTTTTTTTTAGTTAGAGGGTGGTGAATCTGTGGAATTCTTTGCCACAAAAGGCTGTGGAGGCCAAATCAATGGATATTTTTAAGGCAGAGATAGCTAGATTCTTAATTAGTCTGTGTATCAAGGGTTATGGGGAGGCAGGAGAATGGGGTTAGGTGAGAGAGATAGGTCAACCATGATTGAATGGCAGAGTAGACTTGATGGGCCGAATAGCATAATTTTGCTCCTATCCCATGACCTTATCCTACACACAAGGAACAACTTTACAATTTACTGAAGCCAATTAACCGACAAACCTGTACGTCTTTGGAATGTGGGAGGAAACCGGAACACCCGGAGAAAACCTAAGTGGTCACAGCAAGAACACACAAACTCTGCAAAGACAGCACCCGCATTCTGGATCAAACCCGGGTCTCCGGAGCTGTAAGGCAACAACTCTACTGATGTGCCACTGTGCCGCCCCCACTTCCGCCCAACTTCTGAAGGGCAGATGGTGAAACAAAATAATTTCTCTCAGCGAGAGAAGTGGCTCGGGTGACTGAACGGCCGCCGGGCCGGACAGCAGAACCAGCCGCCACCTTAGCTCCTTCTGTCGGTCCCTGCTCACCTCTGGCAGCTCTCCGTCTAAAATCTCTCTCCTGCTGCTCGCTGGCCTCACTCATGTCCTTAAATTCCGACAGCGCGATTGTGGTTACTCGGCTGTGGGAATTTAAGGATTTGCAGGAAGACACTGACGTGAGTGAAGTCGGCGAGCGGCAGGTGACAGGTGTTCCAACGGAGTGCACTGCCAAAGGTGAGCAGGCCGGCAGAAGGCGCTGAAGTGGCAGCCTATTCTGCTGTTGGGTCCTGGTGGCCGCTCGTAGCTCTCCGAGCTGCTTTTATCCCCAGCTACAGCGCGTGGCTTCGAGCCCGGAGAGCTGCGGTAGCGGTGAGTGCGCAGATTGGAGGACGCCAGGGATAGAACTAGTGTAGGTGTGGTCACTGGTCAGTGCACACTTGATGGGCTGAAAGGCATGTTTTCACGCTGTATCCCTAAAGTATAAAGATTGCTGCTTTGACTCTGTTGTTCTTAGCATAATTATAAAACAGCGTTAAGATTTCCCTTCATTTTATCTGCCAGTGATACTTTGTGCCCCTTCCATGATATCTTTGTAAGTTTAGGAGGACTAGGAGCAGGCACAAGATATCGTTGAAGGACCTCTTTTTCAGTTCCCTGCACCTGCCATGCAATTCCTTTTTTATCTTTAACCAACAATTTGCCAACTGTGGCCAAATAAAAATTTTTTCCAAACACACATCTATTAATTTCTTACTTTTCTCACAATAGTGATATGCAAAATATTAAAACTATGATATTCATGCTGGTTTTTGATGCTTACGGATATATTGTTAGCATTCTTGCCAGCAAGTTTATTTGGCTACACAAGTGTCTTATTAGTTAGGGTACAATTTCTTCTTAGAAAGAGTACTCACCCTTTGTTTTTGCCACTTCATTAACTCCGTCAACCTATACCCCGCCACTTTTCAGGACCTTGAATTCGCTAATACTTTCTATGCTCCTTTCATTTAACTCGTGTCCAAACATGAATTCCTTGACAAAATAAATGAATAACATTTTCGTTTCATGCCTGTTGCACCTCCAGAAAACTGTATAATAGTCATCTTCTGAATGTGCTTAAAACTTCAAAAAATGTCAGTGATACATTCAAAATCCTTGGCTGCCTAGCTACTGGTAACCAAAGGTTGCGATGCTTTCTAATACATGCTCCACAAAAGTAAAATTGAACACGTTTTGCTTGCCAGGCCCCTGTGATGTCTCTTAAGGCACAACACAATTCAAGTTGCTCTTGACAATGTGTTTAAAAAAAAATCAAAATCGGGCATATCCATGCCCAAAAATATTCAAACCTCATGCTGCATTAGCATTGAATAAACACCATTCTTTGCAGTTACAGCACATTGGATATCACAATTGGTGCCATTGGTGATTTTTACTACCTTGTGTTCACTCAACATTTTAAAACACTTTGCTTCCGATTCTCTAAATAATGATAGATTTTTTTTTAAATATATACTTTCAGACATGACTGGTTTAATAGTTCATCCAAAGAAAAACTGCACTCTCGAACACAACACTTTAGTACCATGATGGATTACATACTCAGATCCAAAGAATGTGTATGATCATCTGACATAGAGCCTGGAGCATTAGCACTTGAGCCAAGCTCCCAGCGTAACAAAGGATATATTTATAAACAGCGGGAAGAAGCGTGGGAACCCATACAGAGGCAGATGAGGCTTACAAAACCAAATTTTCCATAGGATCCAGAAGATTATCGAGTAGTAAAATCAAAATTTGAATTTTGCATTCTGACTTTCTGTGAAAAGCATGAGAATTAAACAAAAGAATAAAATAACTATCAGAAAGGTAGTAACATGTGACTAAATCACAAATGTAGAAAATACTGCAAACGGCAAAAATTGGATCCAGGAAGACGTTTTATTTGTGAAACTCACCATTCCTGGCAGATAAAGGAATAAATAGTAAAGGTCCTGTCCCACTTACATGTCCTTGGCACGCAAATTATGCGGCCTCGTGGTTGCGTTGAGGTGCATGGGCATCATGTAGCTGCGCGGGGCCAGACCCATTGAGAAGCGCGGAGGGGTATGTAGTTGTACGCGATATCGCACGGGGCTCCAAATGTTTTGTAGCGAATGAAATCTTCGCGTGCCAACGGCCTGTCGCGTAACTGACGGCCAAAGTGGGCCAGGCCCAAGACCCTGGCGCGACGCATAGTCTCACCTCCAACGGCAGCAGAAGCAGGCAAACGAACTCGGCCTGGGGCTCACGGCCGTTGCAGTCCGGATCCGCCCCCACCTCTACCCCCAGAGCGGGGCCAAGAAAATTGAAGATAGACACAAAATGCTGGAGTAACTCAGCGGGACCAGCAGCATCTCTGGAGAGAAGCAATGAGTGACGTTTCAGGTCAAGACCCTTCTTTCAGACTGAGGAAGAGTCTTGGCCCGAAACATCACCCATTGCTTCTCTTCAGAGATGCTGCTGGTTCCGCTGAGTTACTCTGGCATGTTGTGCCTATCTTCAAATGACGTCACGTGCTCCAGACGGCTGTACACACACGTGAAATCGCGAGCGACCTTCGCGGGACCGTCGTGCCTCAACGCAACCACGAGGTTGCGTAATTAACGTGCCAAGGACAAGTAAGTGGGACAGGGGCTTTAGATACTTGTGTAGCCAAATAAACTTGGTGGCAAGAATGCTAACGATATATGTCTACGTCATGTAATTGTATTCTGATATATTCTGGCATTCGGCTTTTCTTCGTGAACCAATAATTTGTGGTTTACAATTCCTAATAATTCCTTTGTATTCCAGTCCAATATATGAATAAAAGTGATAATGATGGATAATTAGTAGATAAGCTTGCAGTTGACCCAAAAATTGGTCATGTTGTCGATAGTTAGGAAGGCTGTTAAAGACTACTTTTTCAAACCTCTTCTTTTCTTTATCAACATAACTTTGGCTCAAAGATAGGCACAAAAAGCTGGAGTAACTCAGCAGGACAGGCAGCATCTCTGGGGAGAAGGAGCACGTGATGTTTCGGGTCGAGACCCTTCCGAAAAGTCACCCATTCCTTCTCTCCAGCTTTTTGTGTCTATCTTCGGTTTAAACCAGCATCTCGATGCCTCCCGGATCGCTGTGTAGAAGCCGGGGTCGGGGCCCAGCCAGGGCTTGGGGGGTAGAAGCCTGGGTCGGGTGAAATGGCCAACAGAGCCCGGGGCTGAGGCCTGGGACAGCACCATGGAGGTCGACAGCGTTGAAGCCTCGGTGGTGGTGAGGCAGTAGCAGCAGTGAAACCTCACGATGATGGGGCCTCAGCGGTGGTGAAGCCTCGTGGCGGCAACGATGCCTCGCAGGTTGACCTGTGGTCGACGGTCGATGAGAGCATGGAAGACCACCATGCGGGGCGGAAAGTAGGGGGACCACCGTGAGGGATGTGGGGGGAATAACAATGGACAATTGGGGGGGGGGGGGGGGGGGGGGCTGGGCGAGACTGGACAATTGGGTGGGGGGGGGGGGCTGGGCGAGACAGGACAATGGGGGCGCGGCGTGGGGGAACTGTTGGGCATGGGGAACAAAAGGGAGAGCCGGCATGCTTTGTAACTTTGTCAGCGCCGTAGGTGGCTGCTATTGTGTATGCAAGCAAAGAATTTCATTGTGATTAGCTCCAGCATTTTGTGTCCTATACATAGAAAAGGTGTTGCTATACTGGAGAATGTGCAGAGGAGATTCACCAGGATGTGGTCTGGAATAGATGACTATAATTGCAGGGAGAAAATGGACAAGCTGTGTGTGTTTGTCATTTATACAAGGCATAGATAAGGTAAATGGTCAGAATCGTTCTCCCCATGGTGGAAATTTCAAAAAACAAGAGGGTATTTGCTTAAGGTGAGAGGAAGAAGCTTTAACTAGGATTTGGAATGTTTTTTTCCCCACAGTGGTTGATTTCTGGAAATGACTGCCAAGAGATGGCGGAGTCAGATACAATTGTTTAAGAGGCATTTAGACAGACAGTTGAATAGGTAAAGAAAATGGGATTGGTGTAGATGAGCAACAGTCAAGTGGACATGGTGAGCCAAAGGGCGGTACAACTCCGTGACACTATGGATATCATTGTTATGTCTGTATTTTTTTTTTTATGTGCTGCATTGGCAAGAAACATTTCACTACACCAATTGGTGTAAGTGACCAATAAAATAACCTTTGAGCAGGTCTTACCTTTCAACTACTGCAGTGATGGCTGCAATCCATAATGCTACACCCATAACTTAAACCATTCAAAAGGGGCAATATATTAGGCAGAAGCACGTCAATAAGAAGCATTCAATGTCAACTGCACAATGGAACATAAAACAAAAGCGGCACTTTACCTAGTTTGTCAGCTAATTTTCTGGCGATGTCACCTTTTCCAGAGGACAAGTTTCCTTCGACAGTGATGATCTTACTGTTCTCCTTAAACTTGCTCATTGTTCTTTCTCCTAGAACATAGGACAACCATCCATACATTATGTTCCTCTGGGAGCTTACATGGATCCGAACCTGCACCATGGAAGAAACAAAGGCAAATTGTTAGATGTACAGCAAAGGATCTGCTCTTTTAACATTTTTTCAGCAGCTCACTATTTAAGTTAAGTTACTTGTGCGTGCCAAATTAATAAATGTTCCTGACTGCATCACTGCTTTTCCATAAAAGGTTGTGCAGGTAATGTCACACCTTCCCATACCAAACCTGAACAAAACGATGGGTGGCTCAGTACACAAGTAGTGTACCTGCTGTCATTCAAAACTAATGCAGTGATGGAAATGGGGGGGTACGCAGGGGGACGCCGTTCCCCAACTTTTTAGTTTTCAGCTCGGGTTTAATGAGTACTGCAGAAAGATTGGAGTCGTTTATCACTTGATTCAACTGAGACGAAAACGATTTATTAACTGCCACTGTTCGCACTTGTCAACAGCCAGTAGTTAACACGTAGTTATACAACGTGTTACCAATACATTAATCTGCATTCCTCAGTCAATATAATTGTGTTTTGACCAAGTATTAATGACGCCGTGTTCCTTTGAATAAAATTAACGGGAGAATTTCTTAAAACTTACTGTCATTAAGGGCTCCGGACCACGCGCACAGGCTTCTTCCTGGTGTGCAGGTACAGCCATTCACCCACGTTATTTTAAGAAGGAACTGCAAATGCTGGAACAATCGAAGGTAGACAAAAATGCTGCAGAAACTCAGCGGGAGAGGCAGCATCTCACCCACTGAGTTTCTCCAGCATTTTTGTCCACCCACGTTATTTAGTTATTGTACCTGTCATTCAGAGATGTTATATGAATTTTTTTTTTTAAATAGGTTTATGCGGGTTATTTTTTCTCTCTCCTTCAAGGTTAATTCTTCTGTTTGCCTTTATTTCCTTCAGTTTTATTTAGTGTTATTTATCATGTTGTGGTTGTAGCTTTTGAACGATTTAAACGTATCGGATTTTTTAAATTTATATAGATTCATAGCGTTTCCTGAGCGCCAAATCCCTTCAACTGTACCTGCAACTGAAGCTACCAGTTAATTAGTAGACCTTGAAGAGGCATTGACACTTTGTTTTTATGTAGAGGGGTAATAAAGAAGGGCTCCGGACAGCAAGCTCACTGACTGTATGATACTGACGTCCTGACTGAAACTCACACCCCTCCAATCAATTATTTTAGGATAAGCCTTTCTAGAGAACATGCTACTTTTTGCTTTGCCCATTATCAAAATATAGAATTTTGAATTTGGCGTTTGATTGGTACAAGGAGACTACAAAGCTCGTAATATCCTTTTTTTTTTTAACACACTTTAACTTTCTACATTTCTACTTTTGTGTATGTGGCAATTATGGCTCATGGAATTTTCTCCCACACTACTAGTTATATTCGTAACAATATATTTAAATACGTGAAATTTTCGATCTTTTCAACCCCTTAAAAAATGCCTGAAGAAGGAACCCTAAATGTCACCTAGCCATTCCCTCCACAGATAAACACAAAATGCTGGAGTAACTCATCAGGTCAGGCAGCATCTCTGGAGAAAAGGAATAGGCGACGTTTTGGGTCGAGACCCTTCTTCGAACCCTCCATAGGTCCAGCCTGACCTGCTGAGTTCTCCAGCACTTTATGTTTTGCTCTTAAAATAAATCCGTGGTCCGCTGAAGAAACAACATGATAGACCACTCTGGAAGTGCAAGTTTTGCTGAACACTTCATATGATAAAACACATCATAATACACCTTGAGTGAATTAATGGGGTTAGATTTTTTTTTAAATCTGTTGTCTAGAATTAATCAATGCCCACCCTGTGTACCTTATATCAGATTTAAATCGGAATTCCTAATTTTTTTCTTTTCTTATTTGTCAATTTTTTGTGCCCAATTATTTGGCGGCCAATCAACCGCCCTCTCTAAGGGGGTTGCGTCCAATCACCGACCAGCTTCCTTTAAAATTCCCATCCAATCAACAAATCGGTCTCCTCCCGTCCAATCAGCTGCTGTCTCAAAGGACATTGTGTCCAATTACCTAATGCGCTGGTCACTCTGCGGCCAATCAGACACAGTCTCCG
Organism: Raja brachyura; assembly: GCA_963514005.1. The sequence goes on along the minus strand of OY740787.1, from coordinate 39,151,859 downwards.
AGGGACATTGTGACCAATCATCGACCTGCTTCCCTCACCAGGAGCGAGGGAGAGAGAAAGGGAGCGCACATTAAAAAATCCCCCCCCCCCCCCCCCCCCCCCAAGCCTCACGGACCTTAGCGTACCCCTCGTTCCTAAAACCCATTTCCATCACTGAGATTACCCATGACCTGCTATGGCATTTTTGACGAGTGGACTATCTTGCTCCGCTCTATGATCTTTGCTCACAATAAATAACACTGAATATCTCACACACATTGCAAGGCTATTGTTGCCGAGTGCTATGGACAGGAACCCAATAATCGTGTGATATACAGCAGTAAACAGCTTACAGGGTTTTGGCTGCATTGTGATAGAAATTATCCAGAGAGGACTGTGGAATACTGTGATTAACTGGATCACAGAGGACCAGCAACAAATGTAAATATCAGAATCCATCTATAGAAAATAGACATACACAGACAGACAAAACAAGATGACTAATAACAATGGCTAAATCCTTTTCAATTAGCAAACCGAGTTCACTTAACCAAAGGTAAATACAGAGGGGCCCTGGAGAAGGAAATCATAGGTGGAGAATAGCAAAATTAAGACACAAGTCACATTACATTGAATCCCCTCAGATGTTCTTTTGTTAAGTGTTTCAAAGAGTTGAAATAAGAGTAGATAGATAAGAGTTTGGTGCCAGGAAATATATTTTCAAAAATATCTGGTTACACAGCCAGAACCTCAGTTTGGGGAAGTGTATGAGGGTACCCCAGATTGATGCATGTGCCATTTCTCCATTTAACTTGCATTCTCCTTAAATATTAAGCTATTGTGTTATATAAATCTTTCTCCACTTGCATACACACTGTACATCCATGAGAAGACAGAGAGCTAGTATAACTCAGCAGGTCAGGGAGTATCTCAGGAGAACATGGATAGGTGACGTATCCAATAGGGGCCCTTCTTCATGGCCTATCCATTTTCTCCTGAGATGCTGCCTGACCCGTTGAGCTACTCAAGCACTCCGTGTCTTATTTTCTAAACCAACATCTTCTTTCCTCATAGAAAACATATCCATATATTTTAAGGCTGGGTAATTTATGTATCACTTTTGGTATGAAAATTTAAAAAAAATTAAATGTTTTTTAAAATGTTTTATGCAATTCAAGCAGAATGAAATTTGTATCAGCTGTCAGTTGTCGCACAAAACCGATGCTTCCCAGCCTAATTTAGTTTTTCGTGGATACGGAGAATGATTTTACCATTTAATTAGATCTTGGCTAATCTTCACTTCCCAGTCTTCCATTCCACTGCCATCTTACTGTGAGTATACCTGGGCATTAACTGCAAACACCATCAAGCTTGGCTATGATTGTGAGTATTCTCAGTCCTTTCCTCAACTCCCTATCCACTCACAACTGTGTAGTCAGATTCCACACTAACTCCTTTACAAGATTGTAGATTATAAGATCATAAGTGATAGGAGTAGAATTAAGCCATTCGGCACATCAAATCTATTCCATTCAATCATGGTTGATCTACCTCTCCCTCATAACCCAGACTCCGCCTTCTCCCCATAATCTCTGACACCTATACTAATCAAGAAACTATCTATCTCTGCCTTAAATATATCCAGACTTTGCCTCCAAAACCTTCTGTAGAATAGAATTCCACAGATTCATCATCATAGATTATGCCATGGTAATGGCCCAGATCGCAGACATTGATGAGAGAGTGCAGGAAAGAGCCAGAGAGCTTAGTCACATGGTACACAAAATGCTGGAAAAACTCAGTGGGTGTAGCAGCATCTATGGAGCGAATGAGATAGGCAACGTTTCAGGCTGAAACCCTTCTTCAGACTGTTAGTCACATGGTGTCTAGAAAACAACCTATCCCTCAATGTTAACTTTTACCTATCCTTCAATTTTACCTGTTTGTACATCTGGACGCCCGCAGCGACAGCTGCGGAGGGTTAAGGTCCTGACCACGGGGGAAAATGGAGGACTGGCCAAATTTTGTGCCTTCCACCACAGTGATGAATGCCGTGTTGGATGTTTATGTTGTGCGTTTTAGGGTGTTCTTTATCATTGTACCGCTGCTGGCAAATTCATTTAACTTGCACTTTATGTGCAATGTGACCAATAAAACCGTATTGTATTGTAATGTCAGCAAAGTAAAGGAGATGGTCATCACATTTAAGAAGTGAGGTGGAGTACAGGCCACTGTTCACATCATTGGTGCTGAAGTGGAGATGGTCAAGGGCTTCGAGTCACATGTAAATATCATCAACAGGTTGTCCAACCATAGTGACAATATGGGCAAAAAAACACATCCACTTCTACTTTCACAGAAAACGGAGGAAATTCAGCATGTCTCCAATGACACTTGGCAATTTTTACAGATACATTAGAGAAAACAACCTATGGGAACGCATCACAACTTGGTTTGGCAACTACTCTACCCAAGGCCGCAATAAATTGTAGAGATGTGGACGCAGCCCAGTCCATCTGACACATCAGCCTTTTCCCATGACCACTACCACCCTCTACCCTCAACTCATGATCTTCATCCTGGCCCTCACACAGTGACCTCCTCCCTGTGACCTCCACCACCCTCTCCTTCACTCTATGACCTCAATTCCCTCCCCGTGACCTCCAACCCGTTGTCTCTCCTCCTTCTCGCTTCCCCGCAGACCCCGCCTCGGCCGTCTCCGGGCCGCGCTGCCGCCCGCGTTTCTCACCGCCTGTGGGTGCAGGAGCGCCGGGCTCCGGCATCTCCAGGCCGCCGCCGCCGCCAGCAGCCTCCGCGCCGCCATCTTGCTGCGCCCGTCACCCCTGACCCCGCGCGGGTCCTCCCGGGTAGCGGCGCGTCGTCAAGGCGGCCGCTCCACCGCCTGAGCCATGGGCGGCACCTAACAACCAAAGGTTATAGAGCGGATCTTTGCTGACAACACCCGCACCCGACAACAAATTATATCACGCTTTAGGTTCAAAATGACGCTCATGGGGCCGCCCCGGGGGAGTGTGGAGGGAGGGATTTGAGTGATCGATGAGGGAAATGAAGTTTAGAGGGGTAGATGGGGAGTTGTGGGGAGAGGATGCGTGGGGGCTGGCAGTGATAGACAACAGACAACAGGTGCAGGAGTAGGCCATTCGGCCCTTCGAGCTAGCACCGCCATTCAATGTGATCATGGCTGATCATCCCCAATCAGTAGCCCGTTCCTGCCTTCTCCCCATATCCCCTGACTCTGCTATCTTTAAGAACCCTATCCAGCTCTCTCTTGAAAGCATCCAGAGAACCTGCCTCCACCACTCTGAGTGATTGGCTGTTTCAGGGGGAGGTGGGGAGCGTTTGGAGAGGTTGGGGAGTTTGGGTGTGTTGCACTCCTCCCCTTCCACCCCTTTGCACTTACACCCTGGGAAATCACCATGGTTTGGGACTTTGTTCATTGGGCACTTTGCCACATGCCACACTTTTAAAAGAATTGTGTTCACTGTAAAATATATTTTAATACTGTAACATCTTTTTTTTTAAGATAAATTAAAAGTGCATTGGGTTAGGAATTACATAAAAAAATCTGGAAAAATTAGCCAATTTGGCACTGCAAAAGTTCTGAGGGTGCCGGATTATCAGAGTTATTTATGAAGGTAGGCTGTGCAGCAATGACTGGATTTCCCCAAGACTGGTTGGGCATTCAGCATAACACGTTTATTCTATAAATGGGAATCAAATATATATTGACTCCATCTGAATTACTGCTCATTCAGTAGATATGATTTGCTTCCTTTTCTCCCCATCCCCACCATACCAACCACACCACCACACCTGAAGGAGCTGTCAGAAGTCAATAAGTGAACCTTGGCTGGCAACATACAGGCCTGTGCAAATCTCTGCTCAGGGTTGACACAGGAGGCCTGGACCGCATACATGCATTGACGTTGCATGTCTATTGCCTATGCTGCACTTGGGGCTCTTCCATGAGCACCCCCTCTAGTCTGCTGCATTTGTGCCATTTGGAACCTGCAGTCCAAAGGAGAACCAAAAGGTGTGTACCCACATGCCCGAGATTAGTAGATTCACAAATCTTTATGTGGCTGGGCATTTAATGGGCTGTGTAAGGGCATGTAAGGGCCGAATGGCCTACTCCTGCACCTATTTTCTAATAAAGCAAATATGGTCCTTGTTTCATAATTAGACACAGACTATGATAGTAAGGAGTTTATACTAAACTAGCAAAAAAATATACTGATTGTCCTGTAAAAAGTAGGTGCAAAATCGCAACCAATTCTGTGCTGTACAAATTAATGCAAACTTGCAGTCAACCCAGGCAGTGACCCTGATATGCAGCGCACCTTTGGAAAGCAACATCTTTCCATATTAGATTTCCAGATGTGCTTCCAGAGAATACACTGCAGGTGTTGGTGATCTGTTACAAAATCAGAACACATTGCATATGCAGGGAATTAATTGATGGAAGAGCATTAACCTGAAATATTAACTAGTTCTCTCTCGATGGGTATTTCTTGACCTGCTGCAAATTTTCAGAATGACACCCCAAAAATTGGTGTAATCTACGATTGGGATGGACCAAATGCTACTTACCATTTATCAAGCTAAACCTCAACATCGCCAAACAAGGTCACAACTGATTTATAATCTAAAGTGATACAAATGGAGTGAATATTGTGCAGTTCATTAGCAAAGCTCTGTGCTTCTGACCTTTATGAATCAGCTGAATCTGGTTGGAGTGCATCCCTGAAGAACCCCAACAATAATGTCCTGTGCCCTGACTTCTTATGATATGAGATGCCAACCTGATGACTCGAGTGCCTTCTTTTAAATCTGAGGTGCGCAGCGACTTTTTCTCACAGTGGGCGGGAAATCCCTGGAATTCTTTGCGCCTGAGAGTTATAGAGGCAAGATCGTTGGGAGTATTGAGGCGCCAAGAGGCTTATTTTCTTCTGTTCTTGCCTGTAAACTACTACTGTTACTTTAAGGTTTATTATTAGCTCAAGGCACATTACGACATGGCTTACCATTGCATCATGGCATTGTTCAATTGAGACACTGCTTCCATAATAAGAAAACAACAGGAAATGCTGGATGCATGCAGCGAGTTAAATAGCATCATGGGGAAAGGGAAAGAGTCGACATTTAAGGCCTGAGACACTTCATCGGAACTGGAACCATGATGAAATACACCCAGTGATGGGCCCAGTGCTTCTGTCATTTTCTGCTTTCAAATTTTCACTTTCAAATTTCAGGCACCAGTGTTTCTATTTGATCCAGTCACTCCAAGCAAGTGTATGTTACACTCAACAGTACAGAACAAGAAGAATCTGTGAGATATAGTTTGTGCTCACAATCACTACTCAGAGACTAAATCATGGAAACAAGAAATGCTTTATTTGCGAGTCTGCAGAATCGGGTGCATCAGCAAAACCAAGCCACCTACATTTTCCAACTTTCCCCTTTTAAGTTGTGATGATAGAAAGCATTGTTTGTTACCTTACAGCTGTTCGTAACCCCCCCCCCATTGCTTAGAATTTCTTAAAGGAACACACACACCTACCCTTACAGCATGTGGCCTACAACAAACAAACTTATCGCATATATGAACTTCCTCATTCATTCAAAACCGGTTTTTACACACAAATCACATTTGTTCCATTCTTACTTCAATGAAATTATGCAATTTCCTACACAGATTAAAGTTTCAAAATTAACATTTATATAATTCTTATTGCTATTCTACCTTCTGCTATTCTATAATATTTTGCACTAACTCCTCATGTACCTGACCAATCTGTATATGAGTTTCTTCTATTTCCTGAAATTTCTTTGAGGTTTCTCTCATTTTTTGTTCAAAATCTGTTTTTCCACATATAATTTATGTTTCTGTAGCTTTTTTTAAAAAAAGATTTGACAGTTGCCTCTTCTATTTATTTCTGTGTTGCTCCTTCCTTTTTTTTTTAACTTTTCGTACTCAAAACATTTGGCACTGTGATTTTCCTTAGATTTTTGCAATGTTTGAGTGATACTCTGAATATTCTGTTCAGCATCCAAAGTGCCCAATCCTCATCGGAGCCCAGCTGTGGCCACCAGACTGAACTCCCCCTTATTGGTTGCTTTGGTTAATCAAAAATACAGAACTTAATCATAGTCTCCTTATCTTTACCCCCAGGGCTTCCTTCTCCCCAAGATTGCCACATTCGCCCCAATGGACTATCAGGCGGAATGTGCTGCTCTTCACCATTGAGCCTTTTTAATTTCCCCCCGGACTCTTACTTTTCCTGTTCCGGTTATCCATTGTCTTATCGGACTATTCCCGTCCGACAGACCCTCGATTGCCCGGGCAATACTTAATAGTCAGTTTTCTTACCCTGGTCCAGTGCACAAGAATCGCTCGACCGTCTCTTGTTTATTTTTCCGACACTCCCTCTTGTTTCCCGAGTCTCTTGTCCGGATATCACTCATTCAACCGCTGATGGCAAGCAAGGAGATCAGAGTCTGCTGAAATCAGCAGGGTGCACCTTCCCTTCCTTCCGTGCCTCCGCCGAGCAGCCGGAGTGGCGATCCCGGACGAGCCCCCACTTGGTGAGATATAGTTTGTGCTCACAATCACTACTCAGAGACTAAATCATGGAAACAAGAAATGCTTTATTTGCGAGTCTGCAGATTCGGGTGCCTCTCCAAGTTGAGACACACCAAAATCAGTAAAGTAAAGCCCCTTTATACACACAATTCTGCTGGCTTAACCTCCCCTTCTGGCTCTTCCAAATCAGAGCACTGAGGTGCACAGTCTATAGGTACATCCCCCAGTACCTCCCACATCATACATAGCATGTTCATGCATGTGCATGGTAATGAGCAGTTTCTCAACCAGGGGCGTGTTAGTAATATTCATTTATTTCATTAAGCATGCCCAGTTGCAATTGACCTGGCCTAGTTTGCTCACCTCCAACTGACCTGTCTCAATTTTCTTGTATCTGAATTAAAAGCTAGTCTCTACTGACAAGGGTCGCATCCATCACTAGTCTCTACTGATAAGGGTCGCATTCATCACTACCCTTCTACCGCTATACAATGCCATCAATCCTTACTCAAGGACAGTTCTGGTAACTTCATCCACAGCTGTGTCAGAATCCTCTCCCTGGCCTCTATCGGTTAGAATCCTCTTTAAAAGTTAGAATCCTCTCATGAACCCTTACAATAGTGGGGTTTAATCACTTTATCCCTCACAAATCCAATGGGCAAGTGTGAAAGGTTACACAGCTATGCTTGGAGATTTCTGTGCAAAATATTTGATCAGAAGCATTAAATAAATACCAGTCATTGCCGTTGGTAGACCACAATCCTCTGCTCTGTTTCCCCAATCCTCTGTTTACGTTTAAAATTCAATGGCTGTCAAAACTGAACAAACATGATTAAAATGGGTTTTATGGGAACCATCGATAATTATGACCTAGTTCAAAGGTATGAGATAATGCTTTTCTGCGCACTTGCACATTGGCAACATTACAGAGCAAGTAGAGGTAGACACAAATTGCTGGAGTAACTCAGTGGGTCAAGGAGCATCGCTGGAGAAAAAATATGGGTGATGTTTCGGGTCAGGACTCTTCTTCAGACTGTTGCATTGTGAAGAAACTGAAACATCATCCATCCTTTTTCTCCAAAGATGCTGCCTGACTCTCTGAGTTACTCTAGCACTTTATGTCTATTTTTGGTATAAACCAGCATCTGCAGCTCTTTGTTTCTAGTAATAGAGCGAGTAACCATCCCATTAAATAAACATCAGGAGCAAAAATATAGATGTTTGAATGATGGCAGCATTTTTAAGATTACTCAATGAAAGGACAAAGACGAATAGGGACTGTAAAGCCTGCATTCTCCTGCAGTTCACTTACCAAAGATGGGAGTTGAAGACGCCATCATTCACCTGCTCCATCGTTCCTATGCATTGTGAGAGTCATGTTTTTTAATTTCTCCAGTGATTTTAACACCATCGGGCCTGCACTGTTAGGGAGCAAACTGACAAAGTTGAGGATCGAGGATCCATTGGTGTCCTGGATCACCAACTACCTGACTGGATGACCACAATATCTCAGGCTACAGAAGTGTGTCTTGGACATGGTGGTGAGCAACACAGGAGCCGCACGGGATGGTCCTCTCTCCATTTGCTTCCTGTTTACCATCTACATCTTGAACTTCAGATACAACTCCGTCTCCTGCCACCTTCAGAGGTTTTCAAATGACTGCAATTGTGGGCTGTATCAGTGAGGGGGAGGAACCTGAATACGGAGGTGTAGTCAACAAACTCAACACTGACAAGACTAAGGAGTTGGTGGTGGACTTTAGGATGAGAGGAACATCCCTGTCCCCTGTCTCCATCAATGATGTGGATGTGCAGTTTACCACGGTATACAAACACCTGGGAGTGTACCTGGACAGTAAACTGGACTGGTTCAGTAACGCTGAAGCCCTGTACAGGAAGGGACAGAGCCGGCTGTACTTTTTGAAAAGGCTCTGCTCCTTCAACATCTGCAGTAAGATGCTGCAGATGTTCTACCAATCAGTGGTAGTCAGTGCCATCTTCTTCGCTGCTGTGTGCAGGGGCAGCAGGGCGAAGGCTGCGGACACGAATAGGATTAACAAACTCATCAGGAAGGCTGGCTCTGTCGTGGGGGCAGAGTTGGATTCATGAGAGGAGGGTCTTGGAGGGAAAGATACTCCTCAAACTGCGGAGCATGCTAGGCAATATAGCTCACCCCCTCCGTGACACACTGGTCAACCTGAGGAGTACCTTCAGCAACAGTGCTCAAGAATCAAGTTAAGAGTGTTTTATTGTAATATGTCCCAGATAGAACAATAAAATTCTTACTTGCTGCAGCACAACAGAAAATGTAAACATAGTACACTGTAAACAATATAATAAACAAGAGAGAAAAAAAAGGTCAGTGTGTGTGTATACATACACATACTCACAAGTACACACACAAAACAAACAATAGTAGTGCAATAATAACAATAATAGCCTATTGTAGTTCAGAGCTTATTTGAGGCTGTAGGGTCCTGAACCTGAACGTTACAGTTTGAAGGCTCCTGCACCTTCTTCCCGATGGCAGGGGTGAAATGAGTGTGTGGCCAGGGTGGTGTGGGTCTCTAATGATGCTGGCTGCCTTTTTGAGGCAGCGACTCCGATAAATCCCTTTGATGGTGGATATGTCAGAGCCAGTGATGGACTGGACAGTGTTCTCAACTTTTTGCAGTCTTTTTCGCTCCTGGGCATTCAAGTTGCCGAACCAGGCCGTGATGCAACCAGTGATCCACCAAAATAGGAAGATTAAACCAGAACTTACCAGTTTGAAGTTTGATCTTTATTTTATGAGGAGTTACGATGAGGGTTTACTTTTGCCACTCACCCTACGAAGGATTGTAAACCATTAGGACCGGGATGTCACAAATACAATAAATTTAATCGTTGAAAACACAAGCTTCCTGGAACTCACTCCGTGAAGAAGCCCGCCAGCTTGCATGCGTGTCAACCTTCAAAGCAGTGGCGTGAAATCACAGAAAACAGTTGCTGAACTGATTATAGGAAGATTCGCGAAACTAGAACTACCACGTGACCTTTAAGAGATGAGGGTTGGGAGCGGAGGGCACGTAATCCCTCATCGCCTTAAAATATTGTAACCTTGGGTTTCGGCCCGAAACGTTGCCTATGTCCTTCGCTCCATAGATGCTGCTGCACCCGCTGAGTTTCTCCAGCATTTTGTGTGCCCCATCACTGTGTTCATTTCATTCTAATGGCAGAGTGAAATTCCCTTGCTCCTCTTCCATCAACTGTTCTGCATCTTTCAACAATTTGGCTAAATCCTCCCCTCTGCACATTCCCAACTTTATATGCTTTGAGTACTCTTGAGCAGACATTGATTACCATTTCCAGCAACTTCTGGCTTTGGAAACACAGCAGGAGCAGGGCCAGCAAGCTCCTGCAGGAATGGGGAGAGATGCCAAATCTCTCGAACACTTTCACAACCAATGGTTCAATAGGTCTTTATTATCACGTGTACAAATGTACAGTAAAATTCTTTTTATGAATACTGTTCAGTGAAGTATTGCCATACCTAAGCACAATCCCTATTGGTACAAAGCATCAAAATAGTCCACTGAGACCGCAAGCAAAAGTTGGTTTTGGTGCCAGGTTTAAAGTCCAGTCCATGCGCTTGGTCTTCTGGAGCAGCGCCCGATCCAGATGAGCCCCAGGCTGTTGCAAGGCCTCCAGCTATCACCTCCATCCAGATTATACAGCAAACCATTGTCCCTCTCCTCACTTGGTCACCATCAGTCTGAGGGTTCCTCCCACAGCCGACCATGAGGGCCCGGAAGGTAAGACCCCGATTCACTCTCTTGCCACCTCTTTCTCTTGCACCTGCCGGCTCCCTCTGTCCTCCTCTCCAGTTCTCATGACCTTGGGGGACAAGCAGGGCTGGGCTCAACGACTTCCCTCTGCAAGCCATGGCCAGAACCTCCAACCTTCCAATCAAAGCCATTTTTAATGCATCACTTTAATATAAGTTACGTGGTACTTTGGAGAGAAATCAAGACATGCTGCACAAAGCTTTCATTGCAGAAATTAATTGAAGTGAAGTGGAATGGTTAGAGATGTTGGTCCAATGAGGAGGTTGGAAGCAAACCCATCTCTTCCCCTTTCTGCAAGGGAGCAGAGATGGGATGAGACCTGACATGGATGGGTATATTAGTAATGAAATTACATTAAGTTCATCTGGTATGCAACATCTGAAAGGCAATGGAAACAAATGTTATAGTACTTTCAAACAATCTGCCAAACCCGAACCCTGATACTGGAAATGTTACACATAAGAAGTCAATTAAGCACCATTTCTAATGAACATTGTGAACTGTTTAACTCTGCCTTGTGAGTACAATCTTTTTAAAAATGGCTGATTTGAGGTAAGGTCAGATTTTCCATAAGTTACAATCATAGATCCATGCCTCGTTAAAGGATAATTACCTTAGTGCTGAGATTCTAAATGTAAATGGGTAAGTGCATCTGGATACAATTAACAGCCAGGAGGGAAAATGAATGACTTGCACGGAAGGACATTCAGACCTCAGGACATTTGAAAGTGCTTCACAGCCAATGTTTGGACTGCAGCCACTAATTTAACGTGGGAAGCTGGGCAGTTATCTCACACAGATCAGGCTCTCACAAACTGCAAAGTGATTGTGGCAAAGACTCAATTTTAGTACTGTTGGCTGCGTGGTAAATATTAGGCAGGAATATACCTGGAATTCCCCTGGTTCGAATAACAAGCAATCTGTTACCTCCGCTTGGATAACTGCTCACCCAAAGTTCAGCAGCTCTGACAACGCTGCTTTCTCTTGGTGGCATATCAGTCGAGACATCTATGCTCAACTCTGAAGTGGGACTTGAACGTGCAGAATACTGCCTCAGCGATGCGAATGCTACTCATTGAGCCATGAACAACACTATGACTTCCCAAATTCCATCTTCTGTAAACCACAAAACTCCCCTGCGTACATCATGTCCTTCAGCAAGCCCAATTTGTCAATCAGCTCCTTTCAGTATGAGCATAAATTGCTTTCCGTTACAACCATAAAGAAGAGAAGAAATCAGCCGTCCAGCTCGTTGTGCCTGTGCTATCTCTTTGAAAGAGACATTCAGTAAGTTGCTTTTCGATATTCCTTCCAAGTAGCCCTGAAAAGCTATATTTTTCAATGAGTTACACCCAGTTAAAGCAATTTCTCCACATAGGATTAGTCACATGAAAAAAAAAACAATCATACGAACATTTAATGCAAAATAAGGAAATTTCGATTTAATGTCCACCTCTTTGGAAGCAAGAGTAAAATAATTTCAACTACAGCTGATGTTCCTGGCCTGTAGTACTGAGAGCAATCTTCTTTCCAGTAGGAAAAATATATTTTGAGCTTAGGTCCAGATTGTGTATTGTGAAATTGCTCATTATCAAATTTACATCCCTTAATATGTCAGTTAAACAATACCAATTTACATAAGAGACTTTGACTGGGGTGTTTTGTATGCAGTGCAGAAAGCTACAATGAAAGTTGCTCGGTCCTGATGGCAGGGGATCTATACTCTTGACCTGACTCACTGCCTCGTCCACAGGATGGCACCACCAACAGCGTAGCATCACTCAGAACCTCAAATTCTGGCTACCCAATAGTACTAATGATTACAGAACAATGTTAGATTAAATAAACTCATGACCCATGTCATCCTTACTTTCCTTCTTCACGGACTTTCAATTGGCCATACCACTCAGTATGATTTCCAAATTGCCATGTGGCCTTTTTAGTCATGACTAGATGTGATGCCTGCTCTGGTTCCTCTGCTCCTTCCCTGAAAGCCTCTCTCATGTCCTCAAACCATTGAGCATGCTCCAGAATGTTTACATCATTAATGGAAGTTTACAAATATAATATACAAGCTGGCATTTACAGATTTTAAAAGCATGCCTTCGGAGAATCTCCAGGCAACTCCCTCGTCCAGTTTATTATCATATGCACAGGTATGGTGAGGTATAGATATCATGAAAATCCTGCGTGCAGCAGTATCATTGGCACATGGATTCAGACAATATACAAAAACATAAATTAGACATAAATTATACAAAGGTTCTACAAGACAATGAAAAGAAAAATACCACAAAGGCATTAGTGCAAAACACAATTAGGAAAACCAGAGCATGCTAGTGCAAGAGGTGGTACATAGACTAAGATACTTTTAGAGTTGTGCAGCCTGGTTCAAAGACCTGTTTGTAGGAAAGTAGCTGTTCCTGAAGCTGGTGGCATGGGACTTCAGACTCCTTCACCTCCTGCTAAACAGGTGGTGCTGCATTCTTCAGGTGGTGCCTAATGTAGATGCTTAGATGATGGGGAGGGCTGTGCTCATAACGGACCTGCTGAGTCCACTATGCTCTTGTATTCCTGTGTGTTAGAATTGTACTTAAGTCAAGATACTTTCTATCATGTATCAATAGATGTTTGTAATGAGTATTCAGTAACAAGCCAAATCTTTAAACTTCAAAGAAAGTAGAGAAGCTAGCACACCTTCCTCATGATTATATCTGTGTGCTGGGTTCAGGGCAGATCATCCGAGATGTTAACATTCAGGAAGTTTGAATCCTCTTCTTCCAAGTTTACCTACAATCAAAGTACTTCCCACTGATCCCATCCCTCTCTGTCTTTCCCTATAACTTATTTTCCCATGAATCCCCTCCCAATTATACCACTTACCAACACACTAGTGGCAATTTACAGTGGCCTCATGATGACAAGGAACATGCAAACTCCACACAGACAGCCTCAGAAATGTGGATTGAAACCAGATCGCTGGTGTTGTGAGGCAGCAGCTCCACTTGTTGCGCCACCATTCTGTACTCCTAATAACCTTTCCAAATCAACCTGTGGATTGGTGTGAAGTTGCTGCACAGAATAACAGTTTGCTAATTACTGGAACAGAGTGGCCAGATTATCTGGCCACATCACATTTCAATGAACCTGTCTTCTGAAAGAAATAAGATGTAAAACTTACTGAGGAGAAAGTACTGTAATTCTCAGGTTTCATGTCATAAGCATGTTCCAATGCTAGAGATAATATTGAATCAGATACACAGTACTCCTGTTCTCTGTTCAAACTATGTTGTTTATAAAAGCCCGAGTTTCCAACTTTGATTTACATAGATGCTGACAACTTCTATGAGCTTAAATTTGTCATATTGGGGCAGCTGCTGAGTGGCTATGGACACTGGCTATGCCAAATTCATTTGCTGGAACCTGATCAAACTCAATGTTTTTTCATTTGCCATTTTTTGCATTTTGACATGTTTTTAATGCAGAATTGGAGCAGTCTTTGATTCGAATAATGTAAACTTAGCACTAGCCAGAATGACGTTGCTCACAAGCCAGAATGATGTTGCTCACATTTGGCAGTTATTTAATAAAACAATATAATTATGCGCTTTTGAAGTTGCAATACAAATAGAACTGAGTGGCATGTCTCTTGTCCCTTAGAAATTTGAGTGGCATGTCTCTTCTCCCTTTGGATTTGCAAATGCCTTTATTTTCTTGGTTTCATCGCGTATCTTAAAGGGATGATAACTTTACGGAATTATGCATGTCCATTTTTTCCTTATATGTACGGAGGTTATATTGCGTCGAATCACATAACCACTCCTCATGATACGATCATGCATCATGATAATTGTTTGCAACCCACAATCTGTCAGTCCACTTTTTTTGATGAAGGCACTTTTGTGCTGTTAAGATAGTGCTATCAAGAGTGCAAATCAAAGTTTTGTTTCCTTCTCTGTATTTCCTCATGGAAATACAGAGTAGTAACAGCCTTCTTGGGCACAAGAAAATGAAAGATCGTCCAATTATCTTTGTATCTCTACACAATTGACCGGGATTAGAAATTTCAGTTTAAAACCTCATTAACTGCACTTGTGTTATGAAGCCATAGGGCACAGAACCAGGCCCTTCAGCCCATCTTGCCCATGCTGCCAAAGATACCCCATCCATCTGCTCGTGTTTGGCCCTAAAACTTACCTATTCATATACATGTCCAAATGTCTTTTAGAGATGTTATAGTACTTACCTCAACTACCTCCTCTTGCAGCTCATTCCATATTTCCACCACCCTCTGTGTGAAACAGTTGCCCCTCAGGTTCCTTTTAAATCTTTCCCCTCTCATCTTCAACTTATGTCCCTAGTTCTTGATTTTCCAACGCTGGGTAAAAACTTTGCTCTTTCACGCGATTCTGTGCAATCTGTGCTGACTTATGTTTAAGCATTTTCAAAACAGGAGTAAAATCAACCAGTACCTCTGACGCCAGCCATTGAACATGGTCTTCATAGTCACTCGTCCATCTGTTATCACTGCCTGACACCCAACTGGCATGGCGAGGAAAACATGCCACGAAGATTTCTTAAGAGAATGCCTCAGTGTTACCTGGAAGTGAATGCTCATAGTAAATACCTAATGATCTAGGTTGTACCTTAGAGTGAGTAAGGGAAGGGGTGGGATGTTAGTTTATATTGATACACCCCTGTTCTCCAGAGATACTACCTGACCTGATGAGTTACACGAGCGCATTGTGTGTGTTATTTTATTTGTAAACCAGCATCTGCAATTCCTTGTTTCTATAATGAGATGTGAGTACCGGTGGATGGACCAACAGTGGTGATGTCCACTGACTCTTCCATATCTGCAAATTCCTCACTGAGCTGTTCCTCAGAGCTTGTGGGGAGGAGACAACCCCGGTGTATGTCTGGCTTGTGGAGCACTGGCGGAGGTTGCGGAAAACAGGATTTTACTTTGAAGTCCCCGGAGCCCCTGTAATTTCTGCAAATTACTGGAGACGCCAGTTCAGAACTGAAGTCTGTGTCTCTGGCTGCAGTGAACTGTGACGTTCTGCTACGGATTTCTATACAATTATCCTAGATCCTGACAAGGAACCCACTAGAATACTAAGACTAACTCCCCCTTTTCCCGGGATCTTGACTAGTCCTTTTTCCTTGTATACCGGTTAGTTATGTCAATAGAACTAAGACCGTATTCATTATAGAAATTGCAAAAGATAAACTAATACCTTAATTCCGGTCTGGGTCGTCGGTCGTTCGCCGTTGATACGTGTCGACGTCTCGGGAATTTAAAAGCTATTAAGTGTTAAATGTTGCTCCTCGCATTTACTTATATCCTATATATTATTGCTACACTATAAGTAGTAAGATGACGACAGGGCGTTGATTGAATTTAATCAAATAATGGTTTTTATTCAATTTGTCAAAAGATATAATAACTCAAGCAGTTGGTACAATTCATACGCACATCCTTGCTCTACATACAATATGTGTACATATCATAAATCTTACCGTTCAGATGTCCGTATGAAGCCTAACAAAAAGCGTTTAAAAGCGCTGTAAGTTTAACACACTTTTTTAGTTAAAAAGGTCCCCGACTTTTACCGAGCCTCAGCCCCTCTAGGAGACTATATCAGAGAGCAGGGTAGCCGTACGGGGTAAATACAAATATAACACTAGGTTGCCTGTATCAGGACTTGCCTTCACTACCTCTCTCGGAGCGTAGCATGGAGGAACTACTCTAGGTAGTTATGCTCCTGAAGACCTCTGTCGAAAGCTGCCGCCCCGAAGGCTTGAAAAGCACTTTTATTTATACTGCTCAATTAGGATGGCTCATCCTTTATTTCATTAGTCAGGAAGGCCACGTAGCTCAATAGCTTCAAAGGTCTTATTTATTTTGCAAAGCAGCTGACTTCTTTTCTTTAATTAACTGCACATCAGCTAATCAGCTAAATACGCTTTTCTGCAGTTTGCGAGAAGAAATCTGTCAGCATGTCAAATTTTGAGAGAATGAATCACCTCCAAAGCTACAATTCCTTGATTTCCGCCACACCCCCTCCTTGGAGTGAACCATTCTCTGCGTCCGGGGATGTGGACTGCCTAACTTCTTCCTTCTGGTCATACATAATGATCTTATGCTCAAACATATTACAATAAATTGCTCTAGGCATATCATAGCAAGAAAACATCCTAAGTATATTTTAGATTAATATTTATACTATTTCAATACACACCAAACAGTATCTTATTCTAAATTGTCGCATGATTTTGCGGGTGGAAGCAAAAAGGTTGCTTTTAGTCATAATACAATACAAAGTATTACTAAACAGATTACAATAAATTTTCCGTCTTCAGAGAAGAAGCGTTGATATTTTCCTGAAGACTTGCTTTGCATTCGAGGTTTATTCTCGGCACCTTTGCAGTTGTGTTGGTTAATACTCTTGCAATAATTTCTATTTTTCATGTGTCCATGGGTATAAGGCGAAAATATTGAGAGTCTAGCTACTCAATAGTTTTTATTCCATTTCTGGGTCATCACAGTTGTGTCCGAAAAAACGGTACATCAACTCATCGGATGGATGACCCAACTCAGCATCCTCTCCTTCACTGTCACGCTCGACAGGGATTATGGAAGTTTCTTCCTCGGCGTATTCTTCTGAGATCCATAGCTGCCGTGGAGCACTAGGCAAGCACACTATTTCATCAGCCGGTATCTCAGTTAGTCCTCCTTTTGCATTTCCCGACACCTGGTGGGTCAATTCGCTAGGACCCTTAGCTTTAGAGTTTTCCTCTTCGTCGGTGTCGTCGGAGAAGTGGTTCTGGTCTCTCCAAACGGCTAGAGCTTCCATTTCCCTCTGAATATCTTCTTCCTTATCCTCCCCACTTTCTGAGACGATATCTGTGTCCTCATCGTCGGTGGAGCGGGAGTGATAAGGACCTGAATTTAGTATGTTGTCTCTAGGACCCCATACGGTTAGTTTCTTCGAGACCAGAAGGAAAACCTTCGGTCTACTCCCATCCACTAGGGTTATGGGTATCTGGTTTTCAGTGGTTATACCACAAGTCAGGATCACTAGGATACTCAGACTTTATTTTTTATTATTTTTTTTTTTCACTACCTCTCTAGGAGTGTAGCATGGAAGAACTACTCTAGGTAGTTAGCCATTTCGGTTTTACTTTTAAGTAGTTGGTCACGTTAATGAGGAATCTTATTTCTATGCCGAATCTTTCACATAATAATTTGCCATCTGGGCATAACATTTTAGGGCCCTTGTTTCCAAAAGGGGTATTTGCTGGGGCCAGTCCTATTTCGGGTTGGCCGCATCCCAGACAGTCAGTAAGTTTGAATTTATTTGTACTGCCCTTTCGGGAGTATGAACTGAATACTTGGTTACGCAAATACTGCCATTCAAAACTGTTACAGCAGAGGATCCACTGGAGGGTGCCTCCAGTGGTTTTGGCCGTATACATGTTCCCCTATTTATCCTGGGTTGTGTAGATTCTTGCTAATACTTTAATAGGTGATTCTAATCTCGGTTTGTATATATATTCCCATTTCCCCTCTTCTCGATCTATCACGTTTCCTCCATAGGCGGGAAAATTTGGAGAAAACTTTAATGACCGGTCTGTAATTTAGGCAGGTTAACAGTGGGTATCGTAGCTGTTCTGGCCAGCTAGGTCCCCATTGTTTTGTTCCTGGGTTCCAGTCATTCCTATGTAAACCTGGGAATCTGATTCTGGGGGGGCTGTTGCTGCGGGACGCAGGTGCACTTCCCTCATTAGCTGGACCTTGGTGGGACGACCCTGCCGGTCGGTCTTGATCACTAGATACGGGAGATTTTGGTAATATATTACGAAGGGTGTTCGAATTGGTCCCGTTGTCGGGGTTTGGGAAGATATGTAAGGTATTGCAATATTGCAACTGACGCATTTTCGAGGATGACATGGTTTTACCATTGGTGTTGGAGTCCGGGGTAGTCGTTCGGAAGAGAGAGCTGAAAGGTAAACAAATATACAATCTAATACTATAGCTACAATAGCTAGGGTGCATATAGCCTGTCCTATCCAGGGTGTTTTTCCTTGGACTATCAATCCTGTTGTATATAATAACAGGATTAAAACTAACCACCATCTATATTTTTGTTTGTTATCAGTCTGCATCCATGGTCTCTTTTTTGTGATAGAAAACAGGACATAAGCATCTACTACTGCTAATATCAATAGTAGGGCTCCTAAGATGTAGATAATGGTGGGTGTAAGTGTAATAAACCAAAAAGCTAGGTATGGCGTCATAGTCAGATGTATAAAGACAAAGAAGATAACTTCCTTGTGATTCTTTAGAAGGGATGTTCGCTCCCCCTCCTGGGGATCAGTGAATCTGTAATGTCGCAGGTTGATTAGCCCAAATAATAAATGAGCTGTTGAAAAGAAAATTAAAATATTAAACTCTGCATATGACTTGTATTTGACATCAGTGGTTGTGCTGTTAATTTCAGTGGTGGTTTTGATGTCGGAATCCTCTCCCCCTCCTTGGGCTAACATGCTGCAAATGACTGTTGCAATGCTAATTGGGTATATGAGAGCGATTAGAAAAGGTCCGAGAGGCCACTGCCTGTGTCGTAATTTAGAGTAAAAGAACTTTAGCATGTATATTAATTGTAATGCCAGGCAGGCAATACTGAGGATAAATCCCATGGCCATCTTCTTATGGTCCATTTCTTACCTTTTAGTAACGAGGATCTTTGGGAGTTTTGAGGGTTGTGAATCGTCGTCAGGTTTGCCTCAAAATGTTTAAATTGAACAATGGGCATCCTTGGCACTGTGGCCATGTTAACCTCGTTGGTAACGAAAGATGAGTAATATTGCTGCCTGGTCACACAAGGATTCTTGTGATTTTTATGGAATGGGAGTCTGGCATAACCTCCACTCAGGAGGCAATGACCGGGGCACCATTGGTGGCATAGATTACATCGGACGAATACGTTTCTGAAAGTGAAATCTCCTGCGAGAGGGTCAGGCTCAATGATAGGATGACCCCTAATATAGGGGCCTGATTGCATGGATAAATCTGAGATTTTGGTAAGACTGTTGATGCAGAATAAATGTAAATGTTCCATGCTTAAACAACTGGCCGCCCTGTGTCTGGCAATTAGTTCCATTTGTTCCTCGTGATCTGGGTGTGCCTGCAAATCTGTCCTTAAATGTTCCAAAATCGCCTCCCTGTATAGGTCCTTTGCCTTGTCAGAACTCATTTCCTGGAAGATAAAAAGGTTCGACAGATCCGGTAGAGGACTAAGCCTACTACGCAGTATATTCCATATTTGGCATACGAGCCAAGACCCCAAAGGTCGGCGAGGAAGTTCATTACATCACCCATAAGGCTGCCAAGACCTCCTATTAATTCTCCTAGGGCTGCTAATCCTTCAGGTAAAATCCCTTGGAGAGTTTCTGCCAGGGCCGCAAAAACATCCTGAATCTGTCTCCCATAACTGGTATCAATATTGCTAACTTTTGATCTCAAGTTCCTAAGTTGGGTACTGATGTCCCAATCTGTATAGGTAACGATCAGCTCATTGTCCTCAAGGTTGACAAGTATGTCTCCGAGCTTGGAAAGAATGATTTGAAGGGTCTGATCTTTACTGGGAACGTGAAAAATCAATTCCCTTTCCTTTGGCTGACCATATATTGTATGGTTACAGCAAGTGGTTTTGTCATGTGCAAAAGAAGAGACTAAGTATGTGCCTCACTAATTTTGCAGGAGTCATTGCAGGAGCCAGGCGAAGTTTTGGAAATTATGTATGAACCATTTCCCATAGAGTAAAAGGAATCTTTGGGTATATTTATTCTCTCCTCTATAACGGCACAATGATGATTGATACATTCGGTTGTTTCCTCGAAATTTGTAAGGGTCAGTCCTGTCCTATCTTGGCGTGGAATGCCCTGATATACCTGGAGCGTATTATTCCGCAACAGGCCATATTTATATGGGACTTTGATGATGGTTTTCCAACAGCCTTTGTTCCAATAATGGTGGCAACGCACTACACCAGGATTATATAATCTGAGGGTGTAGTTTGCAGCTGTGGTATCTGTTATCCAAGGAACAGTGATTAAAATGTTTAGGGTTAATTTTAAGGAGGGGCTCCTATATGTGGGAGGTGCCCCTTCTCGTTTGATGTAGTAAAGACGACTGGATGAATCGAGTAGCTGGGTGCTAGTAATCCAGCGTTCTTTGCTTAAAATCTGCTTTGGGATCCAAGAAGGTTTAACCCTTCCGGTACTCAAAAGTGCGGCTAGCGCCATTAACGTGGTTTTAAGATTTTCCCTTGTGAAGGCTTGGTCTATATGGGTTAGAGCCTTCATTGTTTCCATAGTAGTTTCTACCTGCGATTTGTGTAAAAACCTGGTAAACTCAACGATGTTTTTCTGATTATTCTTGAGCTCCTCTGAGAATTTGTTCATGTTATTTAATATTTCAATGGTGTCCAATTGGGAATCTTTTAACTTGCTGGCTACATTTCCCTTTATACTGGAGAAGCGTAGGAGCAGAAAAATAAAGAAAATCATCTTACCGGCAAGTCTAAGTTACTCTTCCCCCGAGGTGTTAAAATGTAACCACCTGTAAGGGGAAGGTAATTCGAAGAACTTTACGGTAGCAGGTTCAACAGTACGCTGTCTTGTTATGTTTGTGCATTTCATATAACCCCAAAGCCAACAGATAATGTCTGTCGGTTGTTGTGTAAAAGTCTTGCTTGTAAGATTAAGATAAACCTTAAATTGGGTCCTCGTAAAATTAAATTTGACGACTTCTTCCTTTATGAGGGACCCGTTTACCCCTCGCCATGTCTCATTGTTTTGTATCAGTTGATAAACCGATTTCCAATCTTGAAAACCGGCCTCGGTATCGCCGGTGGGGTCATTGGTTGTATCCCCTTCCTTGAAAACCTCCTTTCTTTTCTCCGGGTAATCTTTATGTGTTTTCCAGGGGTATTCAATTCTCTGCCATTTCTCGTCTCCTTTGGCCCATATATCCCCACATCTACCGGGTGTATATCTAGCGACATTAACACAGGTGTAATTTCCAATTTTGGTTTGGTTTAATAAGGAAAAGATAGGGAGGTTACATATGGAAGGGTCGATGGGTGCAAAAATGTCTCCCATCTGTGTCTCGTTCCATTTTTTCCTAATTTCTCCCTCCTTATTCTTGGTTCGTCTGAACCACGGGCCTTATACTCTGGGACTGCAAATCATATGGAATCCTGGCGGTATGGCGGGTAAATTGAATGTGTAAGGTATTTCACTTGGACCTAACTTACTTTCGTCCTCTGTGGTAAACCAGACTTTGGAACCATCGTCATAGGAACAATCCTTGCGAAGGTATTTGGTTTGGTGGTTAAGGGCTGATTGGCAATTTGCAAAGGCACTCCACATCAGGATGGGGTGATAGCTGGCTAAGTCATGGAAGCCACTGTTACTAACATCCCTGTAGGGCCAAGTGCAGTCTGCCCTGGTCACAGTTTTGGACGGAATCGTTGTATTAATCTGGGTAATATAACAGTCTCTGTATTTACTCATTTCTTCTTCCTGCCAGATGGAGGGGTCTGTGATCTGGGGACTGATCTTTAACATGGTTTTGTAAAACTGTTCTAGTTCACTAACCAGGATAAGGCCGTCCCCGGCCCCATCACGGTTTAAGTCCATATCATCCAACATGGCCTGGGAATCCAGTACCAGAGTTAGAGGTACCAATATATTCCCTGTATCTAAACGGAAAGGATATGGCTCTTTAATCCAAATCATCCCGTTTCGGAGTGGTTCTACTTCCACCTTGTCTTGGGGCTCGGCAATGGAAAAGTGGATTAATGCGGTCAGGGCTATCATTTGTCCCTTAGGACCAAAGATTAGGCCTAAACCTCCTATAATTCCCCATTTACTTAGTTCCATTCCTGAAGTAAGGGAGTTATTCTTAACCAAGTCACTTTCCATGAGGTGACATGAAGAGCTAGTTAGGTTAACTAAAAGGATCACTCCTGCGCCGAGGAGGGTGAAAATTATAAAAAAGAATGCAAACAGAAAATAACATGTAATCCGTCCACAAGCTTTACATCCATCCTTACATCCTGATCCCTGAGGATCTATAACTATTTTAACCTCGTCCCCCTTCTTATTTTTCTTTGTTTTAGTGGGTTTGATTTGTTTATGTGTTTTACAGGTTCGCCGGGCCCATAGACCTAGTCTTAGGCCTGGCTCCTTGTACTTCTTGCTGAGTTTTTGACTCAGCATTGGCTCTTCCTCCGGGAGCGGTTCCATCTCTAACTGATCTATCCAACTCATTTGTAGGAGGAATAAAGTCCTTACTTACGGGTTTACAGTTGTCAACCGATATGATCTGTTGTTTACCTTTCCTAAGGTATGTTACGGTCCGCTCCCCAACAGCTATCACCTGTTGAGCAGGGCCAAATTTAGGTTTCAGTGATTTACCCTTGGTGTAGTTAGTCTTGACTAAAATCCAATCACCTACTTTAGGTAACCATATATTTTTCCCTTCGTCCTGTTTGGCTCTTTCTGCTTTAAGTAAGACCGACTCCGCGTGTCGTAGTTCCCTATATTCCTGCATAAGGGACAAACGTCTTTGCTCGTCTCCTATACTTAGTTTAGTGTTCATTTGTACACTAAACATTAAAAAGTATGGAGTGATATGTCTATTTGGTCCTTCGCTGTCTATGGGGGTGTTGTTGACTGCCATTTGTACAAAGTTAACAGCTCTAACCCATGATCCGCTTCGGGTAGTACACATCTTAGCTATGGCCCTCTTGACGTCCTGATTTTTCCTCTCCACAACTCCCGCTGATTCGGGGTGCAAGGGGCTACTGTATTCGGTCCGTACTCCCTTAAATTTACACCATTCTCTGTAGGCCGTGCCTACGAAGGCCGGACCTTGGTCTGAGTGAATGATTAAGGGAGGACCTAGTATTTTTATCGCTTCCTCAAGAGCTTCGATAGCGTCTGAACACGTGCAACTAGCAGTAGGATATAGGCAAGTGTAAGATGTACATTCATCAACACACACAAGTATGTACCTGTTTTTTCGGTTAAAGGGAGGATCCCCTCGGGATTCGGGCAACGGACCAATGAAGTCAACTTGCCATTGCTTCATAGGGGCTTCGGGTTTCTCCCGTACGGTGTATCCAGGTCTAGTTACCCCCCCTCCTTTGTCGTGTTTCATACAGGTTTCACAGTTGGCTTTAAACTTTCGACATTCAGACAACATAAATGGCCACCAGTATTGAAGCGATAGGTGGGCACAGGTGGTTTTTGCTCCTCCATGTGCCGCACCCAATCCTTGATGTGCTTCTCTGATGTACCGATGCCTGTCTTTTTTAGGGATTATGATTTTCCCTTTTAGGTCTCCTTTTTTCAGGCAGCGGACCGTCCCGTCGGGACTTAATATGTACGAGTAGTATTTGGGATATCCTGGAATGGTCTTACCAGCCACCAGGTCCATCAACTCTTTATCCGTGTTATCTTTTAATGATTGGCGTGTTACAATATTAACAATTGTGTGTCTAGGCAGATTTGTACCAAGTGCTTGTTTAGCCAGTGAATCGGCCATATTGTTTCCTACGGCATGCTCGCCTGTTTTTTGGTGAGCAGGTACATGTCTTACAATCAGTCTAGGCATGTTTTCTAGATATGCATTTATCTTTTTCCACCATCCAGCATGCTGGATGGGTTTGCCTCTAGCTGTTTTGAAACCATTATTCGCCCAGTCTTTTAGCAATCCGTTACAGCCACCATGGCAATAGTTGCTGTCGGTACAAATCAAGATTGCTTTACTTCTATCTCCAGGTGCTACAAGCTCTAGAGCGGCAGTCAGAGCCTCCACTTCGGCTAATTGTGCCGTCATACCTGTCCCTAAAAAGACTGATTTCGTGGTGTCTGGGGTAAAACCTTCCTGTCCCCAGGTACCCTTAACTATACCAACTCCTGCTTTCCTGGTTGTAGAACCATCAGGGTTCTTAGTTTCTTGAGATGACCCGTCGCAATATATGACTATGTCTGCTCGATCGGGTTTTTCTCTTTCCTCGGCTAATTCGGGTAAAGCCCAGGTATTCATTTCTTCACTGGGATCTTTTAGCCAGAGGATAGTCGGGTCTGCCCTTATGATGTCCCATTTGTCCCATCGGACGTTGTGGACGCGGCGATCCCTGACAATGCTTTCCCTTGACTCATTTAGTTCCGGGAAATGTGTGAGTACTTTTATAGGGGCCTCGGATTGTACTCTTCTTAAGTGTAAAAGCCCGTGTGTTAAGACAGTCAGGGCTTTGGCAAGTTTTGGGAATTTTAATTCCGTAGTGGAGAAGTTCATGGAATAGTATTGGAAGGGGGTAGCTTTCCCTTCATCTTTGCATACCACGGTTCCAGAGGAGTCTGAGAGTATCAGAGTAACCTCTATGGTTGCACCGGGTGTATGTGTGGCTAACCAGGCGCTTTCAACTATTTTCTCAACTAGTGTGTTTAGTGCTTCCTGGTGTTCTGGTTCCCATACAAATCTTTCGTTTGGGGCTACTATCTGTCTGTATAGGGGGGCTGCTAACTCAGCGTATCCTATAATGAAACCTCTAGCGAAATTTAGGGATCCCAGAATGCTTTGCAATTGTTTTACATTAGTGGGTGATTTGAATTCTGACAGTTTCTCTTTGAACGCGGAAGTCAAGCCACGTCCTTCTTCGGCGATCTCAATCCCCAAGAACTTCACAGTTGTCTTGGATATTGCTGATTTTTTGAGCCCTACTCTGTACCCCAAATTTCGTAAGACTTGGAGCATCTTATGAAGACAATTGAAGTGATCATCTAGAGTCGCATGAGTAGTGAATATATCATCCACGTAGCATTCAATTATGTGTTCGTTTCTTAGAAAATCTAAAGTGCGTAGGACTTGGGCCGAAAAAATCTGCGGGGAATTTACAAATCCTTGGGGCAATCTGGTCCAGCAATATTGGACTCCCTGAGGGGAAGTGATTGCTGTATAGTCCCAATCATGCTCGGGAATTGGATGACTCCAAAAGCCGTTGGCTAAGTCGAAAGTGGTTTTATATATATGTCTTTGAATCTGCATGGTCTGACTCGCCATGTTAAATAGAGTTCCCGCGAATTTCACGGAGCCTTTATTTAAGGCGCGAAAGAAACATACCAAGCGGTATTCGACCGGTTTACCGGGTTTAGTGACTGCTAAAATTGGTGTGTTGACCTTAGAACTCCTTTCCACCAAGACTCCCTGTTCAACTAGATCATTAATGACTTCTTGAATAGCTCGTCTGGCTTCAGGTTTGTTGATATGATACTGGCTTGGATTGGGGAAGTCGTTCATACCGGTGACGGTGTCTCCGTCGGGTGTGATCGATCCGCAATGGTTTTTGTGCATCTGCCAGACTCCCCAATTACTAAAGACTAAATGTTTTATTCTAGCCCTTATCGTTGGATCTGGTTCTGCTTCTATTTGTAATTCGAGGTGTGAATTTCTATCATCTCGGGGGGTCTTTAATAGCTCGTATTTTTGAATATCTCGCACCCCGATCAAAATCCCAATTTGTAATCGTTTTTGTAAATTATCTATGCCGGCGGCTATGGAGGTAAATTCTCTCCCGTTCGCCATTTTTACTTTAACTTTGTAATTGGTACATTCTTCTATGTGACCGGTGGCACCTTGTATCCAAACCTGCCCTTGAGGGTCGCAGTCTAAACGCTGGGCTATGGCTGTATCTATACAGGTGACATCGGCTCCAGTATCAATCTGTCCTCGGGTCCACCCCTGTTGTGGTTTTCTACCTTGTAAGTTCACCTTGCAAAATGGGAACTTTGTATGGTGGTCCTGCCACTTACTACTGTGTCCTTCCCTGGGCTCTTGTTCCTCGGGACTGTTGAATGCCCTGTTTATTCCCACATTGTGAGGTTTATTTTGTGTTCCTCTACCTCTCTGTCTATTATCCCTTTGGTAGCCGGTTTCTCCCTCAGCTCGGGCCCTACCTCCACCTGAAGTTTGTGCATACCCATCTTGATTTCTAGGTCTTAAATTATAACCTCTCTGTTGCGGGTAACCGCCTCCGTCTCTTTGATCTCTTTGATCCCTTTGATCACGTCTATCTCTTTGGTCTCTATGGTCGCGCTGGTCTCTTTGATCATAATCTCTATCCTGTCGCCTACCCTGGTCCTGGCGATAGTTTTGATAATCTCTCTGGTCTGATCTCCTGGGTGATCCTTGTGCTGCTTCTCTATACTGTGTACGCCCTCTCAGTCGTCCACTCCCTCTTCCTCCTCTGCCTCGTCCGTCCCTTTGAGGAGTGGCTTGGCTGGTGGAAGTGGTTGTGTCAGATGATCGGGTTTTTTCCTTTTTTGGAATTACTCCTGCTGATTTACGGGAGGTTTCTCCCCCTTGATCAGCCTTTTTCAAAAGCTCGCCTAAGCAAACGTCTCGGTCAGTGGCACATTCTCCTAAAGCAGTACCGAATATCTCAAAAGGATTTTCTTGGAGTGTGCGGTTTCTCACCCGACCCCTTACTCTTTCACTTACTGCCGGATCGAGTATGAGATCAAACAAATGTCTTTTACAGCGGTCCCAGTCTAACCCCAAGAAAACTGCTACTTGTAAACATCTGACTAAATTAATAGTGCCTGACAATAGGCTTTTTATTATTTGGAGAGAGGCTTCTCTTAGTCCTATGCCATAGCAAAGGACGTGAGCTTGTCTAAGCACATCGGTCAGATTTCCGGTGTGCGCTATATCTAATACCAGACAGGGCGCACCCAGATTTCCCAACAGATGCCTTCTATCTTCAGGTGTCAAAGGTCTGGTCATGTTTTCTATTCTATCGAATTTCTGGACTAAATATTTAATAGCCGCTCTGTTTTCTTTAGGAAAATCAGGGAAGGTTTCATTAAAACTTTTTACCGTGCACGGGCCATATACAGTCATGACTGGAGCAGGGCATGGTACTCCCTGAGGGTGAGCTCTTTCCCATAAAATACGGGCATAATTATGTGCAGCCAATCTCATGGAAGCCTCTGGTCTCACAATTGCTAGTATTTTCCTAAGTTCTGAGGGCCTTAATAACAAGATTTCTCCCGGATCGTCTGGCCAGGCAAATCTGGATAATCCGGGACTTACTATTGTAAAATCCACTGGTAAATCGTCCATGTGGACTACTACTGTACCCACAAGGGTCGGATCTTGGACATTAGACCCTAAATACCAGGGGTCTCCTATATTAGCGGGTACCTCACAATCATATCGATGTCGGGTTCCTTGGTCCACTATCTCGACTACAAAGCGGGCACCTGCAGCAGGAGCTGCATTCCCGTTGTGGCCGGCTATTTCTGCATGAAAATCTCCTCCGACAGGGACTTCAAATCTTTGGTTTCCCCATCCGTTTATTTGATTTGCCTGAGCATGCTGGTCTCGCCATGCAGCAGGGTGAGAGGCTGGAACAGCCATCCCTGGTTTATCTAAAGAGTCTTTTTATCGACTTTTAAACTCTAGACTCAGTACTGATTTCTTCGAGGTCCTTATACTTCTGTTTTACCTATTTTAACGGCTGTGTACCTATTTTCTTATCTACTTATAGGCAGTTTAGGATTTTTAGTGAGGCTCTTCAAATTAAATCCAAAGAGCCCCACGTTGGGCGCCAATTGCTACGGATTTCTATACAATTATCCTAGATCCTGACAAGGAACCCACTAGAATACTAAGACTAACTCCCCCTTTTCCCGGGATCTTGACTAGTCCTTTTTCCTTGTATACCGGTTAGTTATGTCAATAGAACTAAGACCGTATTCATTATAGAAATTGCAAAAGATAAACTAATACCTTAATTCCGGTCTGGGTCGTCGGTCGTTCGCCGTTGATACGTGTCGACGTCTCGGGAATTTAAAAGCTATTAAGTGTTAAATGTTGCTCCTCGCATTTACTTATATCCTATATATTATTGCTACACTATAAGTAGTAAGATGACGACAGGGCGTTGATTGAATTTAATCAAATAATGGTTTTTATTCAATTTGTCAAAAGATATAATAACTCAAGCAGTTGGTACAATTCATACGCACATCCTTGCTCTACATACAATATGTGTACATATCATAAATCTTACCGTTCAGATGTCCGTATGAAGCCTAACAAAAAGCGTTTAAAAGCGCTGTAAGTTTAACACACTTTTTTAGTTAAAAAGGTCCCCGACTTTTACCGAGCCTCAGCCCCTCTAGGAGACTATATCAGAGAGCAGGGTAGCCGTACGGGGTAAATACAAATATAACACTAGGTTGCCTGTATCAGGACTTGCCTTCACTACCTCTCTCGGAGCGTAGCATGGAGGAACTACTCTAGGTAGTTATGCTCCTGAAGACCTCTGTCGAAAGCTGCCGCCCCGAAGGCTTGAAAAGCACTTTTATTTATACTGCTCAATTAGGATGGCTCATCCTTTATTTCATTAGTCAGGAAGGCCACGTAGCTCAATAGCTTCAAAGGTCTTATTTATTTTGCAAAGCAGCTGACTTCTTTTCTTTAATTAACTGCACATCAGCTAATCAGCTAAATACGCTTTTCTGCAGTTTGCGAGAAGAAATCTGTCAGCATGTCAAATTTTGAGAGAATGAATCACCTCCAAAGCTACAATTCCTTGATTTCCGCCACAGTTCCAAAAGGAAGAAAATAAACTGGTAATGTGGAGGTGGAAGGAAAGGAAGCAGCCTGCACTCATCTCTCAGAACATGACTGTTGGGAGCTAGAGTCGATTCCCACAACAGAATTTTCCATAGGTCAAGCCAGAAGGTAATTTGCAGCAGTTTTGGGAGAAGAAGCACCAAATGAAGGCAATGAATGTTCCAGTTTGTACACAGTCTGGCTCTGCCTGGCTGGGTACCAGCCTTCAGTCTGTAGTTGTCTAGATTCTGTATCAGTTTTCAGTGAGCGTTGATTATCTGAACTGCTGCTGTAACAGCTGGAGGAAGACAACAGAATACTGAGCAGCTCTAGCAGAGGATGGAGCTGTACAGCTATACTGCCCTTCCAACCTAGCTGGTGCAGTGTCATGCAGGTGCGCTTTGCAGTTTGCCTCTGGTTGTGGAGTTAATGTAATGGCAATTAAGCTGGAATGTAAACATTTGCTTGAAGTGCTCATTGCAAGAGTGTACAAATGGGATAAATAAAGTTGAGAATACCTCGACTGTGATTGTGCTACTTAACATGGTCAGGTAGAAATTATGTGTAGGAAGGAACTGCATATGCTGGTTTAAACCGAAGATAGACACAAAAAACTGGAGTCAGACAGCATCTCTAGAGAAAACGAATGGGTGACGTTTCTCAAGAAGGGTCACAACCCAACATATCACCTATTCCTTTTTCTCCTGAGATGCTGTCTGACATGCTGAGTTACTCCAGCTTTTTGTATCTATCTTAGGCAGAACTTTATGTTGGGTTAAGTGAAAAACAAGCAGTAATGTTTTGATAACGTTTTATTGTACATCTGATGTATTGTGAGGAAGTTCAGATTTTTTCCAAACGTAATCAAAAACTTATTTCATCCAATCGTGACACTATTCTTTGTTCCCTTGTCAATTCTCTTCAAACTTCTTGCTTAAGCAAAGGCCCAAAAATCCGCCTCCACAATAAGACCCCACAATAAGAGGACATGACTTTAGAATTAAGGGACAGAGGTTTAGGGGTAACATGAGGGGGAACTTCTTTACTCAGAGAGTGGTAGCGGTGTGGAATGAGCTTCCAGTGGAAGTGGTGGCGGCAGGTTCGTTGGTATCATTTAAAAATAAATTGGATAGGCATATGGATGAGAAGGGTATGGAGGGTTATGGTATGAGGGCAGGCAGGTGGGACTAAGGGAAAAAAGTTGTTCGGCACGGACTTGAAGGGCCGAGATGGCCTGTTTCCGTGCTGTAATTGTTATATGGTTATATGGTTAAGACCCATTCACCTGGCTGAGATTCTTGCATTGGTTAACTCCTGTTAACTCCACTCCAGATTCCCCAAGTTCAAGGTCATAACTATGGGAATTACTGCAATCGCATCAAATGTCTGTATTTGTGTTGATTAAAAGATACAGCATGAAACCCGGCCCTTTGGTCTACCGAGTCCATGCCAACCATCGATCACCCATCCACACTAGTTCTATGTTATTCTACCTTCATAGTCACTCCCTGTAAACAATTTACACAGGTCAATTAATCTACAAACCCAATCTCTTTGGGATGTGGGAGGGAAATGGAGCAACCAAAGGAATCCCTCGTGGTCGGAGGGAGAATATGCAAAATCCACCCAGACAGCATCAAACCTGGGTCTCTCACACTGTGAGGCAGCAGATCTACCAGCTGCGCCACTGTGTTGCACCTTATGTGGAATATTTCTTGTTTCCGACCTACTGCAGGTTCTTCCCGAGTGCATAGATGAATATAGTGTTTCTGCATTCCAACTCCTGGACAGAATTCAGACGTTTATTGCACTTGTTGCTAATTTTGAGCCTGCTCTGACTTTTGCAGGATTCCTCTTTGACTTTTCCATTCCGTTCTGTACTTCTCCATTTCCAGTTTAGGGTGCAGGTTAGCCACTGGTATCCATTGCAAGCCTACAGCTCCTCCTACCCTGGATCGAAACATTTCCAAGTGAAACAAGCATACACATACATTGTTCAATCCAATGTACTGCATTCAATGCTTGATTTGTGGTCTCTTCTGCATTAGAGACACTAAATGCAGATTGAACCACCACTGTAGAACACATCAGGTGAATGTTAAGTCTTGTGAAGTAGACAATTGTTGTCCATAAGTAATGTTAAATATTTTTGTTCAAGTACAAACAAAGATGCCTTCCCTTGAAGCAAAGGGCAAAACCCTACATTTAAAAGAAGAGCCGTTGATAGAAGAATCTGTAATTAAAATCCACTTTTGAAAAAAAGGTAACATTTAAAAGAACTACCTTTTGAAACATCATGCCCTCTGGCAGGACAGAGCAGTCTTCATGGCCTATTATCGAGATTCCACTCAATTATTCTTGGAGTCGCTCCACTCAATTTCTTAGTAACCCTGTATGAAATCCTTGAGGCACCTATTAACACAAAGCCAAAGAGGCTGCATAAAAATAGTTAATATATTACTGGGAGAAAGTCACAATATAGTTGAGTGTTGTGTCTTCCTTTTTAATTGTGTATGTTAAGCTAAATAGTTCAAATTTCTATCTGTTTCATGTCGGCTGCTTCAGAACAATATTATTCCCTGGTTCAACGCCAATTGGATATTGTGACCAATTTTAGTCAATGTAATTTAAGCGACATTTCCTGAGCCTCAAGAGAATATTTACTGGATGTTTCCACAGATGAGGGATTTAAATTTTGCACAGAAGTTGCGATTGATTCCTTTGGGGCACAAGGTCAGAGGCGAGTCTAATACAAGGGTTCAAAATCTTTGAAAGGGTTTGACAGTTAACAAGTGGGAGAACAGCCAGCAGCCAGAGTTTTCAAGTAGCAGACAGGTAGGAGACAATAATTAGTTTCGGAGGAGATTTGGAATATGTCATTGAATACGCTATTAAACTCCTATATGTGAATAGTGGAGAACTTCCTATTGATTGTGTCGCAACTTGAATGCCCAGGAAAGAAGGAGGCTGCAGAAGATGATAGATAATGCCTAGTCCATCACAAATATTGACCTTCCCACCATCTATGGCATCAACCTCAAAAAGGCAGACCAAATCATCAAAACCCACACCACCTTGGCCATGCTCTCATTTCACTACTACTATCATGAAAAAGATACAGGAGCTTGTAAACTAATAACTGTAAACTGATAGAACCAGATTCAAGAATTCTTTCCAGCACCATTTGGCTGATAAAAACTGAAGTAAATGGAGTGCAAGAGCCCCCGGTGGCTGTACCTATTGAAAACAGGTACACCCTCTTGGGAGCTTTCAGAGCGGACAATATGACAAGATTGAGTGGCAGCCAGGGCTGTGTCTCCAACCCTGGTGGTGAGGCGTAACGGGGAAGAGTGACGTCAGGCAGAGCCGTAGTGGTGGGGAACGCGATAGTCAGAGGTATGGATAGGAGATTCTGCGGCAGCAGGCAAGACTCCAGGATGGTGTGTTGCCTCCCAGGTGCCAGGGTCCAGGACGTCTCAGAACAGCTGCATGGCATCCTCAAGAGTGAGGGGGAGCAGCCAGAGTTTGTTGTGCATGTTGGCACAAACGATATAGGTAGCAAAAGGAAGAAGGTTCTGCGACACGAGTTTACGGAATTGGGTAGAAGACTGAAAAGCATGACCTGCAGGGTAGTGATCTCAGGATTGCTTCCAGTACCTCGTGCTGGTGAAGGTAAGAACAGGAAGATAGGGGAAATTAATGTGTGGCTGAGGAGTTGATGCAGAGTGCAGGGATTTACATTTCTGGATCATTGGGATCTCTTCTGGGGCAGGGGTGACCTGTATAAAGTGGGACGGAGGGAGGGAGACCAACTGGAGGGAGACCAACATCCTAGCGGGCAGGTTTTCTAATGCTACACTGGAGGGTTTAAACTAGATTGGCAGGTGGGTGGGATCTAATACAGGACAGAGGCACGTGAGAGGCTCAAAGTTGGTATGGAGGGTGGTGTGGGAAAGGTTAGTGGACAGAATAGGCAGATGAAAGGTGGAGAGCGTGGAAGGAGCGTTGATTGCACATATTCTAATGCAAGTGGCCTAACGGGTAAGGCAGATGAGCATAGCACATGGATACGCACGAGCGACTGGGATGTTGTAGTCGTGACTGAAACCTGGTTAAGGGAGGGGCAGGACTGGCAGTTCAATGATCCAGGGTACAGGAGCTTCAGGAGAGAGGGGGGTAGGGGAAAAGGATGAGGGGGAGGTTGCATTGTTGTTTAAGGAGGATTGTTGGTTAAGGAGGATGTCACGGCAGTGATCAGAGGTGACATTATGGATGGTTCATCTAGTGAGGCTATATGGGTGGAGCTGAGGAACATAAAAGGGATGATCACCTTGTTGGGAGCGTACTACAGTCTCCCGAATAGTCAGTGGGAATTAGAAGAACAAATGTGCCAGGAGATTGCTGGAGGTCAAATAAGGGGATTTTAACTTTCTCAATATAGACTGGGAAAGTCATAGTGTACAATTCCTCAAAAGTGTTCAGGAGAGTTTTCTTAAGCAGTATATAGAGGCCCCCACACGCGAGAGGGTAACGCTGAATCTAGTATTGGGAAATTTGGAAGGGCAAGTTAATGAAGTGTTTGTGGAGGAGCCTTTTGGGACCAGTGACCACAGTTCGATTAGGTTTAAGATAGTTATGGATAGGGACGGAGAGGGTTAATGTGTTTAAATGCTCAACTGGGGTAAGGCCAACTTTGAGGGTATGAGAGAAGGTCTCGCTCAAGTTGATTGGAGCAGGTTATTTGAGGGGAAAGGAACATCGGCAAAGTGGGATGTTTTTAAAAGTGTACTAATTAGAGTAAAGGGCAAAGCAGGGAAACATAAGGAAGTTTAGCTGACGAGGGAAATTAAGGTGTTGGTAAAAAACAAGAAGGATGATTGGGACAGGTGTAGGCAGCTGGGATCAAGTGCATCACTGGAGGAGTTTCAGGAGCTAAGGAGTAAACTGTAAAAAAGAGATCAGAAAGGCAAAAAGGGGGCAGGAGATAGCTTTTGCGGGAGCATTAATGACAATTCCAAAATAATTTATAAATACATCAGGGGAAAAAGGGTAACCAAAGACAGAGTGGGACCTCTCCGGAATCAAAGCGGTCACCTCTGTGTGGAGCCACAGGGGATGGGCAAGGTGCTCAATGAGTATTTCTCCTCTGTATTTACTGAGGAGACAGTACAACTTAGGGCAGTCAATGAAAGTGTCTTGAGAGTAGTCAGTGTATCCGTCGAAGAAGTAGTGAAGGTGCTGTTGTGTATGAAGGTAGACAAATCTCCAGGGCCTGGTAAGATATATCCGGGGACATTGCGGGAAACTATTGAGGAAATTGCAAGAGCCCTGATTGAAATTTACAAGACATCCTTAAATACAGGAGAGGTGCCAGAAGACCGGAGGGTGGCAAATGTTGTGCCTCTTTTCAAGAAAGGCTGCAGGGAAAATGCTGGGTTGAAAAGGTATTAGGCCGGTGAGCTTAACATCTGTAGTTAGAAAGTTACTAGAGAGTATTCTGAAGGATAGGTTATTCAGGCATTTGGATGGGCAAGAGCTGATTAGGGATAGTCAGCATGGTTTTGTACATGGGAGGTTGTGTCTCACAAACCTGATTGATTTTTATGAAGACGTGACCAAACGGGTAGATGAAGGCAGAGCTGTAGATGTTGTGTACATGGCTTTCAGTTAGGCATTTAATAAGGTTCCACATGGTTGAGGGTCGAGTCGCAGGTGGGTCAAAAAGGCTTTTGGCACTTTGGCCTTCATCAGGCAGAATATTGAGTATAGAAGTTGGGAGATCATGTTGCAGTTGTATAAGACGTTGGTGAGACCGCATTTAGAATATAGTGTTCAGTTACGGGCATCGTGTTATAGGAAAGATATTGTCAAGCTTGAAAGGGTTCAGAAAAAATTTACGTGGATGTTGCCAGGACTAGAGGGTGTGAGCTATAAGGAGAGGTTGAATAAGCTGAGTCTCTATTCCATGGAGTGCAGGAGGATGAGAGGGGATCTCATAGAGGGGTACAAAATCATGAGAGGAATAGATCGGGTAGATGCACAGGGTCTCTTGCCCAGAGTAGGGGAACCAGAGGACATAGGTTCAAGGTGAAGGAGAAAAGCTTTAATAGGAATCCGAGGGGTACCTTTTTCACACAAAGGGTGGTGGGTGTATGGAACAAGCTGCCAGAGGAGGAGGTTGAGGCAGGGACTATCCCATCGTTTAAGAAACACTTAGACAGGTACGTGGATAGGACAGTATGGAGGGACAAAGCACAGGTAAGTGGGACTAGTGTAGCTGGAACATTGTTAGCCGGTGTGGGAAAGTTGGGCCAAAGGGCCTGTTTCCACACTATGACTGTAGGACACAAACCACCACCTCAGCAACTACGATTTTTGGACATATGACCTTTTTTGGCCTTTTTTTTTTTCAGTTGCGCCACTGTCTTTGGCTTTTCGCTGCCTATTATTTCTGATTAGAAACATAGAAACATAGAAATTAGGTGCAGGGGTAGGCCATTCGGCCCTTCGAACCTGCACCGCCATTCAATATGATCATGGCTGATCATCCAACTCAGTATCCCGTACCTGCCTTCTCTCCATACCCTCTGATCCCCTTAGCCACAAGGGCCACATCTAACTCCCTCTTAAATATAGCCAATGAACTGGCCTCAACTACCCTCTGTGGCAGAGAGTTCCAGAGACCCACCACTCTCTGTGTGAAAAAATTCCTTCTCATCTCGGTCCTAAAGGATTTCCCCCTTATCCTTAAGCTGTGACCCCTTGTCCTGGACCTCCCCAACATCGGGAACAATCTTCCTGCATCTAGCCTGTCCAACCCCTTAAGAATTTTGTACGTTTCTATAAGATCCCCTCTCAATCTCCTAAATTCTAGAGAGTATAAACCGAGTCTATGCAGTCTTTGTTCATAAGACAATCCTGACATCCCAGGAATCAGTCTGGTGAACCTTCTCTGCACTCCCTCTATGGCAATAATGTCCTTCCTCAGATTTGGAGACCAGAACTGCACGCAATACTCCAGGTGTGGCCTCACCAAGACCCTATACAACTGAAGTAGAACCTCCCTGCTCCTATACTCAAATCCTTTTGCTATGAAAGCTAACATACCATTCGCTTTCTTCACTGCCTGCTGTACCTGCATGCCTACATTCAATGACTGGTGTATCATGACACCCAGGTCGCGCTGCATCTCCCCTTTTCCTAATCGGCCTCCATTTAGATAATAGTCTGTTTTCCTATTTTTGCCACCAAAGTGGATAACCTCACATTTATCCACATTATACTGCATCTGCCAAACATTTGCCCACTCACCCAGCCTATCTAAGTCACCTTGCAGTCTCCTAGCATCCTCCTCACAGCTAACACTGCCCCCCAGCTTAGTGTCATCCGCAAACTTGGAGATATTGCCTTCAATTCCCTCATCCAGATCATTTATGTATATTGTAAATAGCTGGGGTCCCAGCACTGAGCGTTGCGGTACCCCACTAGTCACTGCCTGCCATTGTGAAAACGACCCGTTTACTCCTACTCTTTGCTTCCTGTTTGCCAGCCAGTTCTCTATCCACATCAATACTGAACCCCCAATGCCATATGCTTTACGTTTATATACTACTCTCTTATGTGGGACCTTGTCGAAAGCCTTCTGGAAGTCCAGATACACCACATCCACTGGTTCTCCCCTATCCACGCTACTAGTTACATCCTCGAAAAATTCCACAAGATTTGTCAGACATGATTTACCTTTCGTAAATCCATGCTGACTTTGTCCAATGATTTCACCACTTTCCAAATGTGCTGCTATCCCATCTTTAATAACTGACTCTAGCAGTTTCCCCACTACCGATGTTAGACTAACTGGTCTGTAATTCCCCGTTTTCTCTCTCCCCCCCCTTCTTAAAAAGAGGGGTTACATTTGCTACCCGCCAATCCTCAGGAACTACTCCAGAATCTAAAGAGTTTTGAAAGATTATCACTAATGCATCCACTATTTCCGGAGCTACTTCCTTAAGTACTCTGGGATGCAGCCTATCTGGCCCTGGGGATTTAACGGCCTTTAATCCATTCAATTTACCCAACAACACTTCCTGACTAACCTGGATTTCACTCAAGCACTCCTTTGACCCGCGGTCCCCTGCTATTTCCAGCAGATTATTTATGTCTTCCTTAGTGAAGACAGAACCAAAGTAGTTATTCAATTGGTCCGCCATATCCTTGTTCCCCATGATCAACTCACCTGTTTCTGACTGCAAGGGACCTACATTTGTTTTAACTAATCTCTTTCTCTTCACATATCTATAAAAACTTTTGCAATCAGTTTTTATGTTCCCTGCCAGTTTTCTTTCATAATCTATTTTTCCTTTCCTAATCAAGCCCTTTGTCCTTCTCTGCTGGTCTCTGAATTTCTCCCAGTCCTCTGGTATGCTGCTTTTTCTGGCTACTTTGTACGCATCATCCTTTGCTTTGATACTATCCCTGATTTCCCTTGTTATCCACGGATGCACTACCTTCCCTGATCTATTCTTTTGCCAAACTGGGATGAACAATTTTTGTAGTTCATCCATGTAGTCTTTAAATGTCTTCCATTGCGTATCCACCGTCAACCCTTTTAGAATTGATTGCCAGTCAATCTTGGCCAATTCACGTCTCATACCCTCAAAGTTACCTTTCTTTAAGTTCAGAACCCTTGTTTCTGAATTAACAATGTCACTCTCCATCCTAATGAAGAACTCGACCATATTATGGTCACTCTTGCCCAAGGGGGAACGCACAATAAGACTGCGAACTAACCCTTCCTCATTACTCAATACCCTGTCTAAAATAGCCTGCTCTCTCGTTGGTTCCTCTACATGTTGATTTAGATAACTATCCCGCATACTTTCCAAAAAATCCTCTTCCTCAGCGCCCCTGCCAATTTTATTCACCCAATCTATATGTAGATTGAAGTCACCCATTATAACTGTTTTGCCTTTGTCGCACGCATTTTTAATTTCCTGTTTGATACCATCCCCAACTTCACTACTACTGTTAGGTGGCCTGTACACAACTCCCACTAGCGTTTTCTGCCCCTTAGTGTTTCGCAGCTCTACCCATACCGATTCCACATGCTCCAAGCTAATGTCCTTCCTTTCCATTGCGTTAATCTCCTCTCTAACCAGCAACGCTACCCCACCTCCTTTTCCTTTCTCTCTATCCCTCCTGAATATTGAAAATCCCTGGATTTTCAGCTCCCAGCCTTGGTCACCCTGGAGCCATGTCTCTGTGATCCCAACTATATCATACTCATTAATAGCTATCTGCACGTTCAACTCATCCACCTTATTATGAATACTCCTTGCATTGAGACACAAAGCCTTCAGGCTTGTTTTTACAACGCTCTTACCCCTTATACAATTTTGTTGAGAAGTGGCCCTTTTTGATTTTTGCCCTGGTTTTGTCTGCCTGCCACTTTTGCTTTTCTCCTTGCTCCCTATTGCTTCCACCCTCGTTTTACACCCACCTGCCTCTCTGCTCTTGTACCCATCCCCCTGCCACATTAGTTTAAATCCTCCCCGACAGCACTAGCAAACACTCCCCCAAGGACATTGGTTCCATTCCAGCCCAGGTGCAGACCGTCCTGTTTGTACTGGTCCCACCTCCCCCAGAAATGGTTCCAGTGCCCTAAAAATTTGAATCCCTCCCCCTTACACCATTTTTCAAGCCACGTATTCATCTGCAATATCCTCCTATTTCTACTCTGACTGGCCCGTGGTACTGGTAATAATCCAGAGATTATTACCTTTGAGGTCCTACTTTTAATTTTATCTCCTAGCTCCCTAAATTCACCTTGTAGGACCTCATCCCTTTTTTTACCTATATCGTTGGTGCCAATATGCACCACGACAACTGACTGTTCACCCTTCCCCCCCAGAATGTTCTGCAGCCGTTCAGTGACATCCCTGACCTTTACACCAGGGAGGAAACATACCATCCTGGAGTCTCTTTTGCGGCCGCAGAAACGCCTATCTATTCCCCTGACAATTGAATCCCCTATTACAATAGCCCTTCCCCTCTTTTTTCCCCCATCATGTGCTGCAGAGCCACCCATGGTGCCATGAACTTGGCTGCTGCTGCATTCCCCTGATGAGCCATCTCCCTCAACAGTATCCAAAATGGTAAACCTGTTTAGTAAGGAGATGACCGCAGGGGACTCCTGCACTATCTGCCTACTGCTTTGCTGGCTATTGGCCACCCGCTCCCTTTCTGTCCTCTTACCTTTTACCTGTGGCGTGACCAACTCGCTGTACTTGCTATCCACGACTTTCTCTGCATCGTGGATGCTCCAGTATGAATCCAGCCGCAGCTCCAATCGTTCAATGCAGTC
The DNA here is from genome assembly GCA_963514005.1 of Raja brachyura. Next base: position 39,112,383 of record OY740787.1, on the reverse strand, counting down.
TGCCAGGAGCTGCAGCTGGACACACTTCCTGCAAATGTAGTCACCAGGGACACCGACCATATCCCTGATCTCCCACATGTTGCAGGCTGAGCAAACCATGGGGCCAATCTCCACTGACATCTTACTCCCAAATTACTCTATTAAATATATATATATTTTTTAATTTATTTTTATTAAACACAAAACTTTATTCTTTAAACTTTACTAATAAATACTAATAAATACTGAATCCCTAACACCCAGAATCCTTAGCTCCCAGAATCCTTAAACCTGTAGGCAGAAATGTAGAAATGTAAACCCCGGGTTGCAGCCAATCAGCTGCTTCCTCTGGTCCTCTTCAACCAATCAGATGCTCCAACAGATTCCCCAACAGATTCCCTCACTGGAAGATGGAACGTTGCAGATTTTGTTCTACTCACAGTGCAGATAACTCCACCCTCTGTCTCCAACGGCTCCCCAGGCCTCTGTGAAAAGCAAGCCCCGCGCTAGCTTTATACTCACAGCAGGTAACTCCACCCTCTGTCTCCAACGGCTCCCCAGGCCTCTGTGAAAAGCAAGCCCTGCGCTAGCTTTATACTCACAGTGCAGATAACTCCACCCTCTGTCTCCAACGGCTCCCCAGGCCTCTGTGAAAAGCAAGCCCTGCGCTAGCTTTATACTCACAGTGCAGATAACTCCACCCTCTGTCTCCAACGGCTCCCCAGGCCTCTGTGAAAAGCAAGCCCCGCGCTAGCTTTATACTCACAGCAGGTAACTCCACCCTCTGTCTCCAACGGCTCCCCAGGCCTCTGTGAAAAGCAAGCCCTGCGCTAGCTTTATACTCACAGTGCAGATAACTCCACCCTCTGTCTCCAACGGCTCCCCAGGCCTCTGTGAAAAGCAAGCCCCACATTAGATTTATACTCACAGTGCAGGTAACTCCACCCTCTGTCTCCAATGGCTCCCCGGGCCTCTGTGAAAAGCAAGCCCCACGCTAGATTTATACTCACAGTGCAGGTAACTCCACCGTCTGTCTCCAACGGCTCCCCGGGCCTCTGTGAAAAGCAAGCCCCACGCTAGATTTATACTAACAGTACAGATAACTCCACCCTCTGTCTCCAATGGCTCCCCGGGCCTCTGTGAAAAGCAAGCCCCGCGCTAGATTTATACTCACAGCGCAGGTAACTCCACCCTCTGTCTCCAACGGCTCCCCTGGCCTCATTATTAATTAATTGTGTGATTAATTATTGTACATTGATTTATGGGTTTTTGGAAGTTTGGGTTTGTAAGCAGAGGGATGAGTTTGGAAGAACAGTGACTGGATAAAATGCAGCCAGTATTCAATTATTAATTCTTTATGCAAAGAGTCAAGGAAAGCAATGAAGTGAGGCCACAGGTGCCGATGAAGGAGCGTGACATGGTGGCCATTGTCGAATCAAGGCCAGGAGTTGTTACAGGATTTTCAGATGAAATAGTTTGGGGCGAGTGATGTGCTGAGGTGGGAGGAGGTGTGACAACAATGCTTAATGAAACAATCACAACACTGATAAGGAATAGTTCATTAAAAAGATCAGCAAATTGGCCCTATGGGTTAAAGTAAAAACAAAATAGAGGAAATCACTTTGTTTGGAATTTATCATGCCTCCCTTAGCCAGTGCCTCTGTAACAGTCAGAGGAGGTGGATGCTTAAATATAGGCAAAGTTCTGACAGGAGCTTAACCAACAGGCAATGGTAGCTGGGAATTCCAATTACCATAACATTAACAGGGATAGTACAAGAAGGTTCAGACAAAGCAGAATTGTTCAAATCTATTCAAGTTTGTTTGTAATCAGAATATAGCAAGCCCAACAAGGGAGCAACGGTGCTTTATTTGGTTTCATGAATGTGGGCAAGAGGTAAAGATTACAGTGGGAGTGCATTTGACAGTGGCAAGCATAATTAATTCAGTTAGGTTCAGTACAGATATGGAAAAGGACAAATGTAGACAAAGAAAGTTCTATGGCCAGTTTACTGGAGAGATATGATTAGCAAAAGAGGATTGAAAGCAGGTATTTGAGGTTATATTGGTGTTAGGTCATTGGGAAGAAATAGTGAGGATTCAAAGCAAATGTGAGCCCTTTGAAAGCAAAGGGGTGCTCACAATTCTAGCTCTCCATGCTGTCCATGATGGAGGAGTGTGAAAGGTACGAAGATGAAAATAGGTGAGCATTTAGGAAGGCAGTGAAGGTGATGTAAAAAACATCAACAGGTAAAAACAAGGGGAGCACTAAGTCATCCTACGCACACACAAAGGCACAGTGAATAGAAAGGAAAGCATTGCAAACAAAATGGTAGATTGAGTATGGAGGCAGATGGTGTGTAAAGTTCTGGATGAATATAATATTGGGGAATGAAATAGGCATTGATGTTAACGGTAGTACTGGAAATGATGAACAGAGGACATATTCAAGGATTTGGCTTCTTTAAAATTAAATGAATCTGGTCAAGATTAAATGTATTCCAGGTTCTTAAAATAATAAAGAAAGGAAATAGCACAGATTCTGACAGTAATTTTCCAATGCCCATTGGCTAAAAGCATGAGGCCAAATGACGGACAGGAAGACAATATCGTACCATTGCTTGAAATTGGGGAAAGTGATAAATGGTGTCATCTGTCATGGAATGTGGGCAGATTGTCGGAAAAGACATGTTAATGTGGACTGGGCATTTGATATGGTGTGCAGGAATTTTCCAAAGGCAGTTAACAGAGCGTGACAGTTTATTTGAGAGAGTAAAAGCTCATGACACTCACAGTGTGGAGGCAAAATGGGTTAAAAATAAGTTCAGTGGCAGAAATCAAAGGGTAATGGTCTATGGGGTTTTAGTAGCAGTCAACAGTCAAACAAACTTTATTGTCATTTAGAAATACATTGATATATGCAGTTCCAAACGAAATTACGTTGCATTTGGCTCCCTGTGCAACACAATAAATTAACCGAAGGATAGGTATGTATGAAAAGGGTAAATAGACAATAGTGGCAGCCCATTTACATGGCATTCAGGAGTCTGATGGCTCGTGGGAAGAAGCTGTTGCGGAACCTTGATGTTCTGCTCCTCATGCTGCGGTATCTTTTTCCCGAGGGCAGCAGAGTGAACAGTCCGTGATGGAGATGTGTGGGGTCCTTTATGATACTGCTGGCCTTAGACACACAGCGTTTGGTCGCAATATCCCCGATTGAGGGGAGAGAGGTCCCGATGATTTTTTCCGCTGTCCTCACCACTCTCTGCACAGACTTCCAGTCGGAGGCTCTACAGTCCCCAAACCAGACAGAGATACAGCTGGTCAGAATACTCTCTATGGTGCCCCTGTAGAAAGTAGTGAGGATGGGATGGGGGAGATGAGCTCTTCTCATCCTGCGCAGAAAGTGCAACCGCTGCTGCGCTCTCTTAACAGTTGATGAGATGTTAGTCGACCAGGACAGACTGTTAGTGACCTGCACCCCCAGGAACTTTGTGCTACTGACCACCTCCACATCGCTGTCATTGATGTGAAGTGGTGTGGGACTGTGCCGGGTTTTCCTGAAGTCGACGATAATCTCCTTTGTTTTCTCGACATTCAGGATCAGGTTGTTCGTATTGCACCAGTCCACCAGTTGTTTCACCTCCTCCCTGTAAGCCAGCTCATTGTCGTCCCTGATGAGGCCCACCACTGTTGTGTCATCTGCGTACTTCATGATGTGGTTTGTACTAAACCTGGCACAACAGTCGTGAGTCATCAGGGTGAACAGCAGTGGACTCAGGACGCAGCCCTGAGGGGAGCCGGTGCTTAGAGAGATGGTATTGGAGGTGTTATTTCCAACCCTCACAGACTGAGGTCTGTCAGTGAGGAAATCCAGTAGCCAGTTACACATGGGGGTGCCGAGGCCCAATGGAACCAGTTTGCTTATCAGGTGCTGGGGGATAATGGTGTTGAATGCTGAACTGAAATCCACGAACAGCATTCGCACATAGGTGTTTTTCTCCTCTAAATGTTCCAGGCTTCGATGGAGCACGGAGGATATAGCGTCCTCTGTGGAGCGGTTTGGCCTGTAAGCAAACTGGTATGGGTCGAGTGTGGAGGGGAGTCTGGAGGTGATGTGGTCCCTGACCAGCCTCTCGAAGCACTTCATCATTATGGGGGTGAGTGCTACAGGGCGGTAGTCATTGAGACATTGTATGTTGGATTTTTTTGCAAGAGGGCAAAAAGCGTTATGATGCATTGGCTGTGTTTTTGGTCCTGGTCTTCTGTAGGATATATAAATGTTTTGAGCACTATTCAGAGATTTGCCATTGATACAAAATTTGGTGCTAAGATTGATAGCGACAAGGAAAAGAGAGCACATGAGAGGTCAATTCAAGAGTCTGTTAACAGAGGGGAGGAAGCTGTAGACTGTACAGCACCTGTAAATTGAAGGTGCTGGAATCTTGAATGAAAGAAAAACTGTTGGAGGAACTTAACAGATCAGGTAGCATCTGTGCAGGGAATGGACAGCTGACATTTTGAGTCAGGTTGATAGAGTGGGACTGGGCAAGAAAGTTCAAGGGCAATCTCCTACTGTTCGAATCACCCTGCTCCTTTCTGCCCTTCTGTACACTCATTTCCCATCCCTGAGTCCTATTTCCCTTTCATCCCTCTCACTACCCCCTCCCCCCCTCCCCCCCCACCCACCCGTTCCCTTCCACTCATAATCCTCCCCTCCAGCTATACATTTAACAATTCCTTTACGTTCCTTATCTCCGTTTCACCTCTATCCTTTGCGACTTACTCCATCATCTGCCCATCACACCTCCTCACCTGTACATACCTGTCACTTGCCAAGCTTTGCCCCAACCCCACCTCTCTTGTCCAACTTTCTCTCTCCCCCCACCCTCCCCCGCTCCTTCAATCTGAAGAAGGGTCCCGACCCAAAACCTCATTGTCTGTCCATCCACTTCACAAATGCTGCCTGGCCCATTGCATTCCTCCAGCAGTTTGCTTTTCAGGCAGAAGTAGAGAACAAAGTGCTGCAGTAACTCAGATGGTCAGGACAAGGATAGATAATGTTTCAGGTCAAGTCAAATCAAGAGAGTTTATTGTCATGTGTCCCAGATAGGACAATGAAATTCTTGCTTTGCTTCAGCACAACAGAATATTGTAGGCATGAATAGTAAGATTGAACGAGAACTTACCAGTTCGAAAGTTGATCGTTATTTCATGAGGAGTCGCGGTGAGGGATTTCGTGAAGAGCCCGCCGGCGCGCATGCTCGACATTCTTCAAAGTAGCGGTGTGGAATCACAGAAACCAGTAACAGAAATGACTTGGCATAGTAAGATGAAAGAGACTCAAATTACCAGGTGAAGGTGACTGAGGGTTGGGCGTGGAGGGCACGAAATCCCTCACCGCGACTCCTCATGAAATAACGATCAACCTTCGAACTGGTAAGTTCTCGTTCAATCTTACTATTTCATTTCGGAGTCACGTGAGTGACTTCGTGAAGACTTCAAAGCTTCTGTGATTTCACGCCCTGGACCACGTCCATGCTGACATACCACTAGCAGGGATGGATGGGAGGAACAAACTTGCTCAAATAGTTCATACTACAAAACAAGAGCATATTTATTAACAACAAATCAAAAACCCCTCATGCGGGGACACCTCCACGTTCTTGACCTGCATTCAGCACAGCTTCCGCGAACTGTAGAGGAGCAGCAACAGGCTTGTTATAAAATCACTGAAACACAGCTTCATTAGCCCATCCTGCTGTGGCGAGAATATGGTCCATAGGCACCTCCATAATCCTCGCCGCTGACGTCGATGCAGCCCTGGTGGAATGAGACTTGAACACATTAGTGTCGATACCTGACTTACCCAAGACGACCCGGAGCCACCTGGATATCGTCTGGACTGTCACTCGATGATGAGGTCTCTTATGAGTGACAAGCAGGTATCTCTCCATTCCTCTGATGCATGCCGTCACCTTGACATAGTGACGGATATGTGAGGCTAAACACAGCCTAGCATCTGCGGGGTATGCCGGGAACTTCAGCTGCAGCCCTGTGCACCCAGGTCTATGCTGCTTTAGTAGCTCATCAACAAAGAAGACTACTTCTGTAGGGGTAGACATCATTCTGTCAACACGTAGTTTATGCAGTGTCTGTACCCTCTGTGCTGAAGTCAGCGCTAGTAACATCACCAGCTTCATGGTGAGTTTGTCCAGCTGGAGCCCTTCCATGGGAGACCACGTCCTGAGCAGGGTTAATACGTCCCTGACATCCCAGGTGATATTGTAGCGTGGTGTAGGCGGATTCATATTGAATATACCCCGCATGAGTCTGGACACTAGCCTGTTGGATCCCACCTCAATCTTGAGGTAGAATGACAGCGCGCTCCTGGCGCTGTTGATGGCACTGTAACTTAAGTGTTCATCATGGTGCAACCCCGCGAGGAATTCCAGGACGTCGGTTATAGTCACGTCATCGTACGTGATGCGAGAGCGGCTGCAGTAGGCTTCCCACTTCTTGATATGTGAGCGGTATCTTCGCCTTGTGGACTCTCGACACGACGCCCCAATGGTATCCATGGTCCGAGTTGAGAGGCCGTATTGGACTAACGGCCTGTTCAAAACCTGCAAGCCAACAAATTTGAATAGCCATGGCAGGGATGTGGCTCCCCTGAGACAGGGTGAGTAACCAATTCTGGGCAACCCTTCTAAAGGACCCAAGGCTCACTGAGCATGTAAAAGACCACCGGATACCACGGCTGTGTAGGCCAGTCGGGTATAATAAGGATGCCCTTGGCTGCATCCATCTGAATCTTTCGTAATACCCGACTGATGAGGCAAAACGGGGGGAATGCATAGAAAAACCAATTCCCCCAGTCCAGCGAGAATGCATCTAGCGCCATAGCCCCAGGATCTGGTTCCCACGAGACGTATGTTGGTACCTGATGGTTCAACCGTGACGCAAAAAGGTCAATATCCGGTTTCCCAAATTTGGCTGTAACTTTGGCAAAAATTTCAGGATGCAACATCCATTCAATATTGTCATTAAACTTGCGTGACCTGGTGTCCGCCACAGTATTAAGCTCACCTGGCAAATAGGTAGCCAAAATCCAAATGTCTCTTTGAACACACCAGAGCCAAATTGAGTTAGCCAATTCATCACATGAAACTGACCTGGTACCGCCCATATGGTTTAAATAAGCCACCGCTGTGGTGTTATCTATTTGGAGACGGACATGTGCTCCAACAACCTTGGAACAATAAGCACGAAGTCCGTGGAATGCTGCAAGTAGCTCCAAATAGTTTATCCCTTGAGACAACAACATAGTAGCCTCAAGGGTATCCCATCTGCCCCCGCAACTAGAGTAATGATCCGTAGCTCCCCAGCCATAAGAGCTCGCATCAGTTTGCAAGTATACCACCGGATTAGCCGCAATAATAGGTTTAAATGAGTTACTAATGTGATGCACCCACCATCGTAACTCATCCTTCGCTTCGGGCGGCAGCTGCATTGGTCGATCATAATGACCAGCGTGCTGTCTTAATGCAGTGATCTTGGCCCTCTGCAAATTCTGATAATGCAAAGGCCCATATCGGGCTGCCGGAAACAATGCTACAAGCTTGCCAATTACTGTAGCTGTATGTCGAATCGATGGTATACTAGCGCTGATTAAACCTTGACACACCTGGGTGACCTCCTCAACCTTATTAGTTGGTATGGTGACCCTCATGTGAATAGAGTCCACCGTAAACCCCAGATAATGAATTACCTGGGAGGGGCAGAACTTTGATTTGGCTGGATGGACAATGAACCCCAGCTGCTGAAATATATTGACAGCAGCTGCAACACCCTGTTGAGCCAATTCCAGGGTGTGGCCGACAATTAAGATATCATCTAAATAGGCCATTACTATATGATGTCGTTGTCGTAAATAAGCCATAATTGGCTTCACCAATTTAGTGAATAATCTAGGGGCTGTGGTAAGCCCGTTTGGCAAAGCCCTATATTGCCAGAGTTGACCCATCCAGATAAATTTCAGAAACCTCCTATAACATTTTTGAATGGACACAGTATAGTACGCATCTTGTAAATCAATGCATGCCATAAAGCACCCATGTGAAATCAATGATTTGGCTGTTTCAAAAGTGTCCATTTTGAAATGAGTATATGTTACAAAAGTATTTAAACGAGTCAGGTCAATGATGACTCGACAGCCTCCATCCTTCTTGGGTCGAGTGAATATATTAGAAACAAATTCAACTGGCTCATGAACCGTTTTCTCTATCACTCCCTTCTGTTCTAGCCTCAAAATTTCCTTATAGCCTGCTGCCTGCTCTGCAGCAGACAATTTAAATGTTCGACCAGCCTGTGCTGGGACGGAGGAATGTCCCCATTAAGAAACTCAATTTTATGACCCTGAATATTTTGTAACACATACTCATCACCAGTAATATCACCCCATGCACCCAAAAAGAACCGAAGGCGCCCACCAACATGGGAGGTCAGACAAAGAGAAAAGAGAGAACCAGACCGCCTCACCTCCGTGGTTACCGGCGGTCCTTGACACGTGTGGGTGGACGTGGAGGTGCTGGTTTGGCTTGAGGGCGCGGCGTCCTCATCTTCCACCAGGGTTTCTGCCGACCTTGTCCTAAAAAAGCCCCCTGCTGCTGGGGCTGTTGTTAACGGGGTGGAGCTGGAGGGTAGGTCCTTGTAGAGGTGCTGGCAGACCCTCGTGGACGAACAAGCGGAGCTTTCGAGCCCAATGGCCTGGGGGCACTGTGAGAGCGCATGATTCCCACCGTTTTGGCTTGTTCGTCAAGCTCTTTGACCCTCTTCGAGAGGTCTTCTCCAAAGAGCTGATGGGGCAGCGGCGGTGGTTTGCACAACCCTGCAAACTTAGGGTTGAGCGCCGGGCGGATGCTGCTTTTGCGGAACCCATTGATCTCATGTTGAGTTGCGCACAATAGAGCCAGAGCATCCTCCTGGTCCAAATTTAATTCATCCTCATCAACCGACCGCACAAAGGCGGTAGTACCGGCCGTGAGGAGCTTCAGGATCCGCTGAATTTTCAGCTCCTGTTGACGGATAGCCGCACTGATGTTGCCCCATATCGGCGTATTGACCACAGGCACGTTGAGGGAGTTGCAGTTGGACGGAGCCTTGTGACGGCTCATGGCCTGAATGCGAACTTCTTCCTGGAGCTGATGGTTGTTGAGGAAGTCCACTGTGGCTGCCAATTTCGAGTTCAGGGGAAGCCCAGACGAGTGTGGGGCCGCGAACTTAGCGGCCACATCGAGAAGTTCCTCCGCTGGTAAATCTGACGGAGGTGGTATGGGATCGACCAAAACCTCCTCATCCTGCTGCTCCAGACTGAAGGTGGAAGTTGGTGAAACAGCCCTGTGCCTGTCGCTGCTGGACGCTTGCTGCTGTTGACCGTGAAGCAGGAGCTCCAGCAGCCGCTCCATACGGTCAATACGCCCTTCACCCTGAACACTCAGGTGGTCGGAGTCCTCCGGCTCTGAAAAATTGCCGGGGCCCCTATCATCGGCCCGCACCTCATCGAGGCCCACCCGGTGCAGGTAGTCGTCGCTAACAGCCGCCGGAGCGAAACTGCGCGAATCCCGCGCGGGCGTGTTCAACCGCCTCCGTTTAGCGGGAGCTGAAGCCGCTGCCACAAGGGCACTTGCGGCGTGGTGTCGGCACCAGCCGCAGCATGGATACCTGATACCCGCGTGGGCTTGCCGGCAGCCCACGTCGTGGACCTCGCCGACGCATGGTCTCGCCCACCCATCCATGGGGGGCTCGGCGACCGTGACGAGACCCGACCCAACCGACCCGTCCCGGCGTCGAGAGTTGGGGGGCGTCGACTGGACCTCACAGCCACCCCGGGTCCCGCCCTGCAACCTGACCGCTCCCCGGCGGCAGGCAAAGCCTTAGCCCCGACAGGGTTAGACTTCTGGGCTCCTGCCCTTCCCCTACTCGGAGGGCTGAGTGAAAAGGGCCGTGCAGCCGCACGCACCCTTCTGCTCGAGGTCGCCAGCAAGCCTGCTGACGACCTGACTGCCATGGCAGGGTCCTCCTGCTCTGGCGGCACACCACACTCCTCGTCGTCGAACTCCTCCGAACTGTGGTGTACTGGCGGATCCGGACCTGTAAACACAGGGCTTACCGACATTCCCGCCCGTGTCCCAGCCTGCGCTGCAGGTACCGCCGATATCAATGGCTCCGGGACTGCTGACCGGCGACCTCGTCCAGATGTTCTCCGGCCCTTAGAACTCCCATCCATGTCCTTGCTGCAAAACACAAAGTAACACAACAAGGACCACCAACTTAAGGTAGGATACTTACCTCAGTGGTTCCCTTATGAAGGGCTGGCGAGGAGCTCGCTCCACCGTCAGCCGTCGCAGCAACGCGATACGACGATATGTCGAGCATGCGCGCCGGCGGGCTCTTCACGAAGTCACTCACGTGACTCCGAAATGAAATACAGAACAGATCAGTGTGTCCATATAACAATATATAAATATATACACACATCAATAAATAAGGAAATAAAGTGCAAATAAACAGATTATGGTCTATTTATGTTCAGAGATTTGTTTCAGTTGGTTTAATAGCCTGATGGCTGTGGGGAAGCAGCTATTTCTGAACCTGGACGTTGCAGTCTTCAGGCTCCTGTACCTTCTACCTGAAGGTAGCGGAGAGATGAGTGTGTGGCCAGGATGGTGTGGGTCCTTGATGATGCTGATGATGAGGTTGGGACCCTTCTTCAGATTCTGGCGATACTTCTGAATCTAGTGGTTTGTACTTTCAAGTTTTTGTATCTTCTGCCTGACAGGAGAAATACTATATATGTAGGAAGGAACTGCAGATGCTGGTTTACACCAAAGATCGACACAAAATGCTGAGTAACTAAGCGGGTCAAGCAGCGTCTATAGGAGAAAATGAACAGGTAAAATCCCAGTCTGAAGAAAGGTCTCGAGAAGAAAATTCACCTATTCTTTTTCTCCAGAGATGCTGCCTGACCCGCTGAGTTACTCCAGCATTTTGTGTCTATCTTAGGAGAAATGCCAAATATATTTAATCAGGAGCTCATCCAGGATTTTATAAAGTTTAATTCAATTAGTTGTTTTCGTGCTCTATAACTCTTGATAAAAGCAAGGAATCGCTTTCTGGATTTCTTACCATGTCCTGACAATTTCAAAGATCTGTGCGCAAACACCCCTCAGTTTCACTATGTGGAGGAAAGAAATGCAGATGCTGCAATGGCTGCCTCATCAACAGTCTGTCTGCCCCTTCCTTATTTGTTGGGTTTTTTTAGTACGTGTTAAATGAATATTTCAGTGTTCTTTAGCTTGTTTTATGTGGGGCATTTATGGGCGAAAGTTTTTTTAATCTCTTACCTCGACGGGGATGCAATTTATTTCCATATCATATCTCCATCTGCACTGCGGCTTAACATCGAGGAGTTGGCAGCCTTTGCTAGAGACTGACTTCGGGAGCTCCAACTGCGGGAGCAGTGTTCCCTCTAAGCTGTGCTTGTGTGCTTATGCACACAAGTTTTGAAACCAGCGCACAAAGAAAATTTATGTACGCATAAAAGGATTTTGAAATTAGGGAAAATAAATCTCTGCTATAAAATTATATATTTTTTCCGAATTACAAAATCCGTGGCCCGATCCAACACCGGGGACAGCTGCAGCCCACTCTAGCATCGGGGAAATCATCAATTAGACCGTTTTGCTGGTCGCATCCGGTCTGCGGGCCGCATATGGTCCATGGATCACATCCCTCCCCGCGCTTCACCCGGGGAGAGCCAGGGCCGCCCTCCTCAAAGATGGCGGCCCTGGCTTAAAGCACATGGTATTGGCGGTTCAGTATTGATGTGGACAGAGAACTGGCTGGCAAACAGGAAGCAAAGAGTAGGGGTGAACGGGTCCTTTTCAGGATGGCAGGCAGTGACTAGTGGGGTGCCGCAAGGCTCAGTGCTGGGACTCCAGCTAATTACAATGTATATTAATGATTTGGATGAGGGAATTAAATGCAACATCTTGAAGTTTGCGGATGACACGAAGCTGGGGGGCAGTGTTAGGTGTGACGGGGATGCTAGGAGGCTGCAAGATGACTTGGATAGGCTGGGTGAGTGGGCAAATGCATGGCAGATGCAGTATAGTGTGGATAAATGTGAGGTTATCCACTTTGGTGGCGAAAAAAGGAAAGCTTATTCCTTTTATTATTTGAATGGTGACCGATTAGGAAAAGGGGAGATGCAACGAGACCTGGGTGTCATGGTACACCAGTCATTGAAAGTAGGCATTCAGGTGCAGCAGGCTGTGAAGAAAGCGAATGGTATGTTGGCATTCATAGCAAAAGGATTTGAGTACAAGAGCAGGGAGCTTTTACTGCAGTTGTACAGGGTCTTAGTGAGGCCACACCTGGAGTATTGCGTACAGTTTTGGTCTCCTAATCTGAGGAAGGACATTCTTGCCATAGAGGGAGTACAGAGAAGGTTCACCAGACTGATTCCTGGGATGGCAGGACTTCCATATGAAGAAAGACTGGATAGACTCGGCTTGTACTCGCTAGAATTTAGAAGATTGAGGGGGGATCTCATAGAGACTTACAAAATTCTTAAGGGGTTGGACAGGCTAGATGCAGGAAGATTGTTTCTGATGTTGGGGAAGTCCAGGACAAGGGGTCACTGTTTAAGGATAAGGGGGAAGTCTTTTAGGACTGAGATGAGAAAATCATTTTTCACAGAGTGTGGTGAATCTGTGGAATTCTCTGCCACAGAAGGTAGTTGAGGCCAGTTCGTTGGCTATATTTAAGAGGGAGTTAGCTGTGGCCCCTGTGGCTAATGGGATCAGGGGGTATGGAGAGAAGGCAGGTACAGGATACTGAGTTGGATGATCAGCCATGATCATATTGAAGGCTCGAAGGGCTGAATGGTCTACTCCTGCACCTATTTTCTATGTGTCTATGTTTCTATGAAAGGGAAGGAAAGAGGGGGAAGAGAGGGGGGGGGGAGGGGAGTGGGAGGAGAGAGGAGGAGAGGGGGAGCCGGGGGACTTGTTACAGTGTTTCATTTGAAAAACAAAAGCATTCAAGAGTGTATGTCATAGACACTACAATGTTACCTAAAATGTAATGATCAATAATTATACAGTATTGTACAGTATATAATTTATACTTATTTGTAAAAATCTCATAATCATATTGACTTTATTGAACAGTTTACGAAGATCCATTTCCAATTCTGTAGCTGACTTATTGAGTTTCTATTGTAATAAATTTTGATTCACCATGTCAAATCCAAAGGATGCAAGGGTGTGAAGCGCAAAAGAACTGTAGAACTTTAAGTTGGTTTAAAGTTGAATGTTACGGGTCCCAAGGTTGGGCACCGTAAAGCAGATAGACAACCTGTATAAAAGCAGGTATGAGAAGGCAAATGAGAACACAGTGCATCTTAATTCAGTGCATCAGATTGCTTCTGCTGGTTGTTTTATTCAATAATCATGTAAACACAAAACATTGCTCTTATCATTGGTTCAGTCATCCATTTTGTCTCTCCCTAACACACCCATTTTGTTACAGTTTCACTCACAGTCCGTTCTTTCCTATGTTTCCCTTGTACTTAATACATTCTTTGTGCGATTTACACATTTGTATTTTTGATTTTACACTTCAATTAATATTATTAGGCACTTAATTAACCTTCACTGCACATTTCCAGCAACATGTTAAAAGTTGACATTTGGCCTTTTTTATATGCCATATCCTCATTGCAACGTCGGCAACCACCACAGGTTATGGAATGACCTAAGAAGAAACATGCCCATGCTACATGTTATTATATCTTCCAACACAGCACACAGAAACATTAACAATCAGTAACTCACTAACTTCAACATTCTTAACACCCAAAACAACACAGAAACTTCACCCAACCATATTCAAACCCCAAAAGTGCATATTTGTGTTGTCCTGACAGTCTACCGACCTGTATAAAAGCAGGTGTGAGAAGGCAAATGAGGACACAGTGCATCTTAATTCATCCCCAGATTGCTTCTGCCCAAAGATTATGGAGGAGCAAGATGCGCCACTCAGTGGAAATCCAATGGACTGGTGTGTAGTACGTAATGGAACGTCACGGCCGCCATTTTGGCGGACTGTCTCCCCATGTGTAATCCGCTCCAAAGCTACAGAGCAGTTGGAAGCAAAGATGATAGAGGAGCAAGATGCATTACAAAGTTATTAGATGTATTTGTAATAGATCTTTACTTACCTCTCGATCCCTCTCTCTCCTCTCAATCCCTCTCTCTCCCCCTCTCGATCTTTCTCTCCCTTCTCTGTTCTCGATCTTTCTCTCCCTCTCCTCTCGATCCCTCTCTCCCTCTCTTTCGATCTTTGTCTCCCTCTCTTTTGATCTTTCTTTCCCTCTCTTCACTCTCTCCCCTCGATCCCTCTCTCCCCTTTCTTTTCTCGCTCTCTCTCCCTCTCTTCTCTCTCTCCCCTCTCTTCTCTCGATCCCTCTCTTCTCTCAATCTGTCTCTCCCCTCTCATTTCTCAATCTCTCTCTCACTCTCCCCCTCTTCTCTCGATCTCTCTCTCTCCCCTCGCGATCTCTCTCTCCCTTCTTCTCTCGATCTCTCTTTCCCCTATCTTCTCTCGATCTCCCTCCCTCCCCTCTCCCCCTCCCTCCTTCCCTCTCTCTCCCTTCCCTCTCCCCCTCCCTTTTCCTCCTGTTCCCCCATTTCCCTCGCATCTTTCCTCCCTAGCTCCCACCTTTGCGTAGTTTCCCTTGCATTGCATTGTGCAGTTTCCCTTGTATTGCTTTAACACACACTGTGCACAAAATTACAGGCACACACAAACACACATTCATATAAATATATGGTGGGACAGATAGAAGAGCTTATTAAAATCTTCTTACAAAGACCATTATGTAATTTATTTCTATCCTCTTTTGGGCCTAAGGCATAGCAGGGCTGCCAACTCTCACACAGAGGGAAGGGAGGGAGAGAGGGAAATCGAGAAGAGAGGGGAGAGAGATAGATCGAGAGGGGAGAGAGAGCGATAGAGAGAAGAGAGGGTGATAGAGAGAAGAGAGGGAGATAGCGAGAAGAGAGGGAGATAGCGAGAAGAGAGGGAGATAGCGAGAAGAGAGGGGATAGAGAGTGATTGAGAGGTAAGTAAATATCTATTACAAATAAATCTAATAATTTTCTAATGCATCTTGCTCCTCTATAATCTTTGCTTGCAAACTGCTCTGTAGCTTTGGAGCGGATTACATAGTCGGAGATCGAGAGACAAAGATTATAGAGTAGCCTAGTTTCCCAATGACGCCATAGTCGACGGCATCTCTGGTCCGCTAATACGGCTTCGACAATCACACATGTGATACTAAGCCTTTTCCACTGAGTGGCGCATCTTGCTCCTCTATAATCTTTGCTTCTGCCGAGATGGAGGGGGAGTGCCTTGCTGTTTCCAGTCCCCGCAGCAACTGGAGTAACACAGAGTTGTCACTCCAGTTTGCTCAAATACAAGAATTGCTCAATACAAGATTTCTGCACACACAAACTACTAAAAATTAGAGGGCATGTTGCACGTGAGCCTGCAGGACTTGCCATCGTGGAGCTCGCGGTCCCTGGTTAGAGACTGACTTCGGGAGCTCCAAGTCGCAGGAGCTTCGACCCCCCCCCCCCGACGCAGGCGCTTTGATCACCCCGACGTGGGAGCTGCGATCGCCCCGACTGCGGATGGTTCGACTGCCCAACTGCGGGAGAATAAAGAGGAAGAAGATTGGACTTTATTGCCTTCCATCACAGTGAGGAATGTGTGGAATCCGCTGTGGTGGATGTTTATGTTAACTTTTCTGTTGTTTTTTGTTGCTTTTTGTTGTCTTGGTGCTTTATTTTTAGTATGCTGTATGGTAATCCGAGTTTCACTGTACCTTAATTGGTACGTGACAATAAACTGACCTTTGAACCTTTGAAATCGAAGATAGACATAAAGTGTTGGAGTAACTCATGCAGCATCTCTAGAGAGAAAGAATGGGTGACGTTTCGGGTCGAGACATCAGCATATGCAGTTCTTCCCCACACATTTTATCTGCTCCACTGCGAAATAGAAGGGTCTCCACCCGAAACGTCACACATTCCTTGTCTCCAGAGATTCTGCCTGTTCCGCTGAATTACGCCAGCATTTTGTGTCTATCTCAGTTTCACTATTCCTGATTTTAGCCTTTTCTTTCCTATAATTACTTTAAAGCTGATGACATTATGATTATTGTTGAAGGAAATATTTAGACCATAAATGCTCTCTAAATTTCCAGGAATTCCTCCCTTTGCTTTTTAAGTTTAGCTTTGGATAACTGAAGTCCCCCTTATCACTGCTTTGTATTTCTTGCACATTTACTGCTCTGCCTCCTTTCCATTTATCTGCTTACAGTTTCCACCCAGTCACATAATAGCTCCTTTATTGTTCCTCAATTTTAACCAAATCAACCCCACCTTGGAGTTTACGACATCATCGCTGCACTGCTACAATAGTTTCTTTGATCAATGTTGCCACACCTTGCTTTTTTACATTCCTTTTACTTCCTGAACACCCAGCAGCCAGCATTGTCACAATGTTATTCTCTTTTGAACCATATCTCTTCAATTATATTACCGTCTATATCATAGTCCCACAAGGCTCAAAAACTTTATGTACTACATATGTGTGCTCTAAACCTATATATGTTGTGTCCTGCTTTGTGCCCTGTTTTGTCCCTTCTTTTTCTGAACAATTATTTTTTTATGGTGATATATTACCTCGAGCAATCCTCATTCCACCTTTTTTTCCCAATCTAATCTTTCTTGTATTTTCTCATGACGTAGCCACTTGGCCCATTGTGTCAATGCTGGCTCTAAATCCTATCACCCCACTTGCTTATAGCCTAACCTCGTGAATGCGGAGAGAAAACTGGTCCAAGGCTAAATGAAGTGCAAATATGAGGGTGTGAAAGCAGAGCTAGCCAAAGTTAACTGGTATATTGAAGAATTGGTCAGTTAAAATGCAGTGTTGGATATTTCCATGCTGTTCCTTTCAACTCAGCTAAACTAAACTAAACTAAACTAGTTCAGCCATCAATGAGGATACACACAAACATAGAAACATAGAAACATAGAAATTAGGTGCAGGAGTAGGCCATTCGGCCCTTCGAGCCTGCACCACCATTCAATATGATCATGGCTGATCATCCAACTCAGTATCCCGTACCTGCCTTCTCTCCATACCCTCTGATCCCCTTAGCCACAAGGGCCACATCTAACTCCCTCTTAAATATAGCCAATGAACTGGCCTCAACTACCCTCTGTGGCAGAGCGTTCCAGAGACCCACCGCTCTCTGTGTGAAAAAATTCCTTCTCATCTCGGTCCTAAAGGATTTCCCCCTTATCCTTAAGCTGTGACCCCTTGTCCTGGACCTCCCCAACATCGGGAACAATCTTCCTGCAACTAGCCTGTTTAACCCATTAAGAATTTTGTAAGTTTCTATAAGGTCCCCTCTCAATCTCCTAAATTCTAGAGAGTATAAACCGAGTCTATGCAGTCTTTGTTCATAAGACAGTCCTGACATCCCAGGAATCAGTCTGGTGAACCTTCGCTGCACTCCCTCTATGGCAATAATGTCCTTCCTCAGATTTGGAGACCAGAACTGTACGCAATACTCCAGGTGTGGCCTCACCAAGACCCTATACAACTGAAGTAGAACCTCCCTGCTCCTATACTCAAATCCTTTTGCTATGAATGCTAACATACCATTTGCTTTCTTCACTGCCTGCTGTACCTGCATGCCTACTTTCAATGACTGGTGTACCATGACACCCAGGTCGCGCTGCATCTCCCCTTTTCCTAATTGGCCTCCATTTAGATAATAGTCTGTTTTCCTATTTTTGCCACCAAAGTGGATAACCTCACATTTATCCACATTATACTGCATGCGCTGGTACAGCGCTTAAAATGCTGCAGCAACTCAGCTGGACAGGCAGCATCCCCGGAGAAAATGAATGGGTGACATTTCGGGTCGAGACCCTTCTCCAGAGATGTTGCCTGACCCGCTGAGACACCGCAGCACCCCGTGTGTACCCTCGCCGATGACCGGCGCTCGGCCCCCGCCGTCACTGAGGGGGTAAACTGGCAGCCACTGGACAAGGAGAGAGGCGCAGTCGACGGTCCCCGGCCTGCCGGAGAATGGCCCCCCTGGGAGCCAGAGCAGAGTCGAGCTGGAGCCAATGCCGGCTGCAAGCCCGACCCGACACCTCTGGACAGGGATGGGACACCCGGGAGGGGATGGGGACGGCTCAGCGGCAACTCAACAGCGCCGGAGACCCGGGCCCGACCCCAACCAGCAGCACGATCTTGTTCACTCACCGAAGCATAAAGCAATAAACATGAAAAATCATCGTAGCTTTGTACAAAGGAACAATAAATACAACTAATTCATAGTTTGAAAGCAATATTTTCTTACTTGGAAGAATCCAAGCTGGAAAATATGGTTGAAACTAGACTACATGGGACCCGTTGGGTCTCATGTTCACATGGGAGGGCCGGTCCCCCAATGAAATATTCCACCTCTCCACCAATTCCACAAATGGAGAATCAATTTAAGACATTATTCATCTTTTTCTACAGATCACGGCAATAAAGGGGGAAAGTCTATCCTGGCCTGGATCTCACGGGGGGCAAATAAAGGAATGGAGAAAAACAGTGGGGTGAGTTTTAATACCGATGGGCCGAAGGGACTCCTGGGCTAGTACAGGCCTGATGGGCCGAAGGGGTTCTTTAAAAAAATGTCTGAGTGAAATCTCAGTGAAAGGCACTTTTTCTGGACTTTTCCTGGCTTGGCACAGGCCTTTTGGGCCAAAGTGCTGCTCCTGGGCTAATACGGGCATTTGGGGCAAAGGGGACTGGTTTCTTGTTTAATAGGGGCCTTGTGGGCCAAAATCTGTGGTTTCAGGCAGGCCAAACATCTAATTTCATTTCATTTCCAATTGCACAGGCAGGCCGAATAGCTCATTGCATTTTCATTTTGCTTCCATTGCCATTGCAGTTTCATGCACAGGGCAGACCAAGCCAAACAGTTAATTGCATTTTCACTTTAATTCCATTGCCATTGCACTTTCAAGCACAGGGCAGGCTCAAGCCAAACACCTCATTGCATTTTCACTTCATTTCCATTGCCATTGCAGTTTCAAGTACAGGGCAGGCCAAACAACTAATTTCATTTTCATTAAGGGCTAACAAATAATTTATTCAAGTACATTGCATACTCACAGTAGAAAATAGGAGGGACAGAACAAAACCTGGCAGGTAATAGGTCTATATAGCTGAGGGGGTCTAGGACATCCAAGATCTCTGTGTTCTTTAGTAAACATGGTTTCCACCCAGCTGTCATAGATAGATCCCATGCAGGCAGCTCCTCTGTCACGTAGTTTTGATCTTGCTCCCCCTCCGCCCAGTCAGAACAAGGATAGAGTTCCCCTGGTCCTCATCTTTCACTCCACCAGCCTCTGCATCCGACACATCAATAGACAATGGACAATAGACAATAGGTGCAGGAGTAGGCCATTCGGCCCTTTGAGCCAGAACCGCCATTCACTGTGACCATGGCTGATCATCCACAATCAGTACCCCGTTCCTGCCTAATCCCCATATCCCTTGACTCTGCTATCATTGAGCTCTATCTAACTCTCTCTTGAAAGCATCCAGAGAATCGGCCTTCACTGCCTTCTGAGGCAGAGAATTCCACAGATTCACATCTCTCCGTGTGAAAAATATCCATTCTAAATGGCCTACCCCTTATTCTTAAACTGTGGAACATGTTTCCTGCCTCTAGTTTGTTTAATCCCTTAATAATCTTATGTTTCAATAAGATATCCTCTCATCCTTCTAAATTCCAGTGTATCAAAGCCCAGTCGCTCCATTCTTTTAACATATGACAGTCCAGCCATCCTGAGAATTAACCTTGTGAACCTAAGCTGAACTCCCTCAATAGCAAGATGTCCTTCTTCAAATTTGGAGACCAAATCTGCACACAATACTCCAGGTGTGGTCTCACCAGGGCCCCGTACAACTGTAGAAGGGCCTCTTTACTCCTATACCCAACTCCTCTTGTTATGAAGACCAACATGTCATTAACTTTCTTCACTGCCTGCTGTACCTGCATGCTTACTTTCTGAAGAAGGGTCTCGACCCAAAACGTCACCTATCTCCTTCGCTCCTTAGATGCTGCTGCACCTGCTGTTTCTCCAGCCTTTTGTGCACCCTGCTTACTTTCAGTGACTGATGTACCAGGAAACACAGATCTCGTGTACTTCCCCTTTTCCTAATTTGACACCATTCAGGTAATAATCTGCCTTCCTGTTCTTGCCATAACCTCACATTTATCCACATTTGTTTCGAGAAGCACCAGCTGTGTCCCTGACTTCCCACATCTGGCAGGAAATATACTGTACCAACTTGCCTGCCATTTCTTCAGTGGCTAAAATCACAAATCACAAATCCTCGCCGAAGACTCTCGAGCCAAAGATTCACACTTTACTCACCAAGGCTCTTCACCTCAACAAGGCCGCTCACCAACAGGCAGCTCCCCCTAGAGCAAGCCCTACTTTTATTTGCTGTTCAAGGCTTTAACTTCTGCAGCCAACCCCCCGCACTCGCTCCTTCACCTGCCGCTCCTGCGCCGACCTAGAAGGTACGTCATCCTCTGAAATTTCCATCAACTCCTCCTTGATCCCACCACTGGTCACAACTTTCCACCCCCACCCATTTCCACTCACAGCAAAGACCATTCCCACAGCAACCCCTCGGTTGACACATCCCTTCCCACTGAAATCATCCTCTCCCCAGGTCCTTTTCCCTGCAACCACAGGAGATGTGACACCTGTCCCTATACCTTCTCTTTCACCTCCATCAGGGACCTCAGCAGTTCTTCCAGGTGAGACAGATATTCGTGTGCACCTCCTCTAACCTCAACTGCATCCATTGTTCCCGATGTGGCCTCCTGTACATCATCAAGACAAAGGGTAGGCATGGCGACTGCTTTGCTGCACACTTGCATTTGATCCACCAAGGTCTGGATCTCTCAGTTGCTAACTATTTTAAGGCCCCTCCCATTCCTACACTGACCTTTATGTCCGGGCGTCCTCCGTTGCTTGAGTGAGGTCACAAACTGGAGGAATGGTACCTTATTTTGCACTTGGGCAGCTTACCCAATGGCATGAACATTAAATTCTTCAATTCAAGGTAATTACAAATCCCATCCGCCTCTCTCTTTAATCCCCCCCCTCCCCCCCCCCCCCCCTGCTTTGCCCTATCTGCACTCACGCTTATTTTCCCCACTCCTTCCATGTACATGCCTTCTCCTTGCTTCACAATTCGCAAATCTTCAATCTTCTTGTCTCATAACGTCTGTCTCTTCATCTCTGGCCTTTGTCCACCCATCTACCAATTAAAATGCCCCACACCTGTATAAACCGATCACTTGCTAGGCTTTGTCTTGCCGCTCCTTTTTCCAATTTTCGTACTCTACCTTTCCCCTTCGATATCTGAAGCACAGCCCTGACCCAAAACATCTCCCATCTGTGTCCTCCAGTGATGCTGTCTGACTCCTAAGTTAATCCTGCACTTTGTGCCTTTTTTTGTGCTAAACCAGCATCTGCAGTTCCTTGTTTCAATATAAAGTGGTATACGTTATCTAAGTATCCAGGAACTAGGCAGAATTCTGCCTTGCTCTGACAACACTCAATCCTGTTTGATCATGTGACCTTGGGGATAGGCTTGGTTGTGGGGAAATGTTACAGCCTATTTCCTCACAATGAGATCCACAAAGAGTGAAATAAAGACCAGAAAACCTGCTTTTGGAAATGATGATTGAGAGATAAATATCGAGCTAGACTCCAAGAACAACAACCCTGCTTTGGAAAACTACCATAGTATATTTTAAGTCTGAGAGAGGAGACACGGCTTTGTTTTGATAGCCGTCCAAAGTCAGTGGCACTTCAAATGGATGGTCAGCCTAAGCTTTCAGGCTTGAGTCTTCTGAATAGAAGCTTTTGATTCAAAGTTGCCACAAATTAACCGACATAGATAAAAGAGGAAAAAAATACTTTCTCAGGTAAATAACAAAGCAATTTTCAATAAATTTGTGATGTAACAATCTTTGAAGTAATTATCGTCAAGGGGATTTAGCATTGGAGGATGAGGCAAATTTTTGGGAGAGCAGGAGTATTTATATCGCAAAAACAATGTTAGCACAAGGTGAAAGAATCACCGAACAGTTACCACATGGGAGGAGACCTCCGGCTCATTTAAAACACCTACTTACACTCTTGTCTTACACTCTATGTAAGAGTGATCCAGTCAGTCTCAATCACCCACCCTCTCCTCAAATAAATTGTTTCCTTTCAGATATGGATAGATTAATTAGCAACGGAAATTGGCTCGTGTAGATGGATGGCAGGAGAATTGGTGAGGGGAATGGGTGAAGTTATGGGTAATGATGAGTCAGTGTATAGGGGGGAAATCAATCAGCTGATTGAAGGGTGCCAGAACAACCATGCTCTCAATGCCAGTAGGACCAAGGAGCTAATTGTTGACTTTAGAAGAAGAAGGCTGAGGTTATATGAACCTGTTTTCATCGACGGGTGGGTGGTGGAGAAAGTCAACAAGTTAAAGTTCCTGGATGTGCATATCTCTGATTATCTGTCCTGGACCCGGCACATTGATGCAATCAGAAAGAAAACCCACCAATCCCTCACTTCCTGAGAAGATTGAGGAGATTTTGAAAGTTGACAAATACTGTCTTGCACTTGCACAGGTGTATGGTAGAGAGTTATATTGACTGATTGCATCATAGGCTGGTTCAGCAACTAAAGTGCCCAAGAACAAAAGAGATTGCAAAAAGTGGTGGACACTGTCCAGCCCATCGTGTTTACTGTCCTCCATGGGAGCGATATATAGCACATTGCTGGCTCAAAGAGGCAGCCAGCATTATTAAGGACTCGTACCACACTGGACATGCTCTCATTTCACTCCTGCTACCAGGAAGAAGATATAGAAGTCTTAAAAGTATGACATCCAGGTTCAGTGACAGCTTCTACCCAACAACAATCAGGTTTTTGAACACGACAAACACCAACTAAAGTACGAACTATGAACTGAGTTGGGCCGGGCTGACCTCATGCTTTTGTATTGCATTAATGTTTTTTTTTTAATTTATTGAACTTTATTTTGTTTATTGTGTTATTTAAGAGTACTGTGTTAACAGACCTTTATGCTGCTGCAGGTTTGCTTCATTGTTCCTTTGTCAGTACACATGACAATTGAATACTCTTGAGTTGATGAGAGTTAAAGATGACATATGGAATCAATGTAGATGGGTGCTATATGTTCAGCACAGATGCATGGGCAGAAGGGCTTGTTTCCATGTTGTATGACTCTATGACTTGTCCTGTTCAATTTGAAATGCCACAAGTGAACCTAACCTCATTGTTACACTCGACAGTGCTTTCCAGAGGCTAACCATCACTGTGTAACAAATAAACATACCAGCAAGTGATAAGTTCAGATAAATGAAAACATGATGAAGAAAGAATGGGAACTGTTGGTGAAGAAAGTGAATATCTTTACTGCGGTCAGAGAATGTGGCAAAGCATTGGAATAGTGCCCTAATAGATCATCATCAACTGCATGTTGGAAAGGGCTTGTCTTTGCAAGGACCAAGTGCATTGAGTCAGGCGGTGCTACCGAAACGGCAAATAACCAAACGCATACGAAGCTGAAACATCAACCAACCGAAAGGCTTCGTCGCCTACAAGCCAACTAACCAAATGCCGCTCTGCCGAATGGCTTGTGGGAAAATGACCCCTACCCTCCCGTCTCCATGGTTAGGTGGCGTTTGGGCAGAGCGATCATTCAGTGATTTTACTTTTAGGCATGCAGCCTTTCGGTTAGTTGGCTTTTAAGCATCCCGCCCTTTCGGTTCGTTGGCGTTTCGGCTTCCTTTGCTTTTGGTTATTTAACGTTTCGGCTTCGTTTCCATTCGGCTATTTGGCTTCGACTTCTTTGCTTCGGCTTCTCGTCCTTCGACACCACGTCCGGCCAACATCTTGGCCACGACTCCCATGATGCGCGGAGCAGATCTTTCCCGAAGAAAGCACCTTCAGACTCCGTGGGAAAACTTGCCGGCGGTTTTCCCCTTGCAATGGGAGCGCAATTAGCTGGCGGTTCGGTCACCGTTAAATACCCTCAGTAGAAACAACATGCCCATATGCGTGAATCATTACCTATCCGCCATCAAGGCAAAGACTTGGAACATCACATCAGGAGCAAAACCTGCTCGTTGAACGTCGTGAAGTGCAACAAACAATAAATACGTCAGTCCCGTTCAATCTATACAACGGGCAAGAAATGTCTAAATCAAGCGAAGCACATTGGCACTATTCATTCACTGAACCAGCGGTGCAATCTCTGCACGTTGGCGCAAGTGAAACCTCCAGTAATCTCCACCCAGCTCGCTCGGGCTACCATATCTGCTCTGCCCACCACTGACATCTATATCTTGCCGTTTTACTCGCCGTACATTGCTTGGGCACCAAGATCCCCTTGATCAGCGGGCGATGCAAGTATAAATCCAAGCATATCCAGCCTTGCAGGTGCATAATTCCATGGAAAGGATTACTGGGGAAGGACTGGAGGTGAAGCTCAGCAATTATTGGAGGGAGAGCTGATTTTGCGCCTAGGAGCTCCGTTTTATATGGAGCATCTAAGCCCAGATATATAGAACGGTCGTCTTTTTGATTGCATATTTACTGACCCGTGAAAACACGATTACGCAAAGTGGTTGTTAAAAGTTGTCCATCAGGGGACACGCTGCCGAGATCGCGCTCCGCTATGTATAAAGGAATTGGCGAGGGCGCCTTTCTGTTTTATTCTTTCTTGGCTACAGTTTAGTAGTTGAAAAAGGGGTTCCGTCTGAGCTTGTTAACCATCGCGCTGAATAACAGAAAAAACGGTTTCCAGAAATGATTGCCCATTTTAAGGAGCTTAATATCAAGGATTAGGCATTGGATCTGACCTATTGTCAACCAAATAATGTTCATCGCTGCCACTTTAAATCTAGACATGAAGTGGCAGCGACGGGTTCAAATAAAATACATTTGCTCAGGTTCGTGAATAGAAAATGTTTAGAGGTATAAGGGTTAAACGCAGGCAAATGGGACTAACTCGGGTACCTGGGTCAGGATGCACGAGGGGACTGTTTCCACACCTTGTAGTTCTATGACTCTACGACCGTACACCATGCATTTAATTAGCTGGTTGACTTTGCCAAAGAGACCAAATCGTTGCATCATTCCTATTCAGGGAGTGAACTCAATGAACTCAGCGCAGCGCAGAGTTGCGGTTTGAGATGACGCAGTCTCTATCCGAGCTTGCTGCCTGGTTGCGCAAATCCCCAGTGTTTATCCCGCCTGGTTCCTGTCTAATATCGCGGAGGTCCAATTTTGATCGGGTACGCTGTGGAAAAAGTTAAGAGCGTTTTGTTGTCATCTGTTCCGAAACGGAACAATGAGATTCTTACTTGCAGCAGCACAACAGATATGTAAACATAATACTCAGTGGACACCATAATAAACAACAACATGAAGTCAATATAAAGGCGGATACCCATCCGGGAGCCGTGGAGAAGATTGTAGTAAACGTGCAGCATCAGAGCAGTTAACAAATACATCAAACCGCAGCCTTCCCACCATTTGTTATTTCTCCAAACTGGCCTTTATGTACCAAGGTCCCAGTGAAAGGAAAATGATGGGTATTTGAAAGTGGTGCTGGGCTCCGTGCGGGTTCCACGTTTCCGAGATGTGAAGGTGCCGGGTCTGACAATCTGGGGAGTGGGCCCACCTCATTCCCACCAGCTAAAGAACCCGTGCCATTGGCATCATCCGCCTCGGAAAAGGAAGGTACAACCAAGAAGGCACACGGACGCCTCGACTTCCCGAGGAGACTGAGGACATTTGGCATGTCTCCTGTGACTCCACTTTGTGTTCGACATTTGAAAGTATACTGCCGTGTGCAACAGCTTTTTGGGGGAACAGCTTTGCCCAAGGCATCAAGAAATTGCAGAGAGATGTATCCATCACACAAACCAGACTTCCTGCCATTGACTCCACCTACACTTCATTACACTGCCACGGAAAAAGCAGTCAACATAATCAAACACTTGTCCAACCCCAGACATTTCTTCTCCCCACACTGTCCGGCAGAAGGTACTTATTTCCATTTGTCATCATGCTTCTGAACGGTCCTCCCATACACTAGGATACCGTCCTATTCACCACTACACTATTGAGGATATTGGGCACAGTCTATGGACTGATATGCTAAACTGTCCAGAACTATATTTTGCACACACTATCTTCCCCTTTGCTCTATCTATTGCACTTGAGTTTGACGATTGTATTTATATATTTATATCGGATCTGTTTGAATAGCATGCAAAATAACGCGTTTTGCTGTCCCTCTCTATACGTGACGATAACAAATGTAAACCTATACCTGCCAGGAATTTTGCCATTCAACACTAGGCAATGTCCCTCTCTACCCTGACCCCTCCCCCCACACCTGCCAACCCCCCCCCCCCCCCCCTCCCCACTGGAATAAATCTCCTTGCAGATGATTAGAATTGTCTTTGTTTCACTGTCATGGGTGTATTGCCCACCGATCCTCTCTCTCCCACAGAGCACGAAGGATAACCAGTTGGTGAGATATTGGATGAGAAATACCTCTGGGGAAGAATGAAAGAAGATAGAGAAAATTAGAGAGCCTCCAGCTCTTCACCCTTCCCCACCCCCTACTTTCAGTCGAAAGAAGGGTCCCAACTACAACATCACCTATCCTTTTTCTCCAGGGATGCTACCTGACCCGCTGAGTTACTGCACCATTTTGTGTTTTTCTTAGGTATAAACCAGCATCTGCAGTTCTTTGTTTTCATGTTTCAATGACATGGTGAATCAGCACTGCCACCTATGTTGAACCTTGTGGGATAAAGATTCAGAGCTGAGTGATCAGCAGCTCAAGGGAGTCACTCTAGATGATTGAACAAAGGTGTTGCCAATCTATTAAATAAAGGCCTGGTGCTCTGTGGAGAATGAGAGTCCAGAAGGAGATTTGAAGACGTGTCAGACAGTTTGGAATCCGCCTCTACAAGGTTGAAGAATATGAAGGGGGTCACTGTGTAGGGGTGACCCTGAGATTCCAGTCCGCTACCTCATTCCCACGCTGACCTCTCTTGACCTCCTATACCAGTCCAAGATAACCCAATGTAAGCTGGAAAACACCACTTTACTCTCCAACCAAGCATGTTAAAACCTTATAGAGAGACTTGCTGGAGTTTAGAAGAATGAGGGCGGACCTCATTGAAACATACCGAATAGTGAAAGGCTTGGATAGAGTGGATGTGGAGAGGATGTTTCCACTAGTGGGAGAGACTAGGACTAGATGTCATTGCCTCATAATTAAAGAACGTTCTTTTAGGAAGGTGAAATGGAGTAATTTCTTTAGTCGGAGGGTGGTGAATCTGTGGAATTCTTAGCCACAGAAGGCTGTGGAGTCTGTCAGTGGATATATTTAAGGCAGAAATAAATAGACTCTTAATTAGCATGGGTGTCAGTGGTTATGGGCAGAAGGCAGGAGAACGGGGTTAGGAGGGGGAGATAAGATAGCCATGATTGAATGGCAGAGTAGACTTGATGGGCCTAATTGCCTAATTCTGCTCCTATCACTTATGATCTTGTGAGACACAAGAGGCTGATCATGCAGTCATCTGGAGCAAAAGGTAATCTGCTGGATGAACACCAGACCTGATGCAGGGGTTCGACCCGAAACATCCACCACCTCTCTGCCTCCACAGATACAGCCTGATCTGCTGAGCTTCCCCAGCAGTTTGTCATTTGTTTCCAGGCTTAAGACTGAATTCAACAGTTTTGTGCAATCAGCCATTCCTGCTACTTATCTCACATTTCCAGCTTTCACTGTTCATTTCTCTTGTAGTAATATCTTGTAGTGATATCAGATTTCCTTCGTCACCTCCTATTTGCAATCTCCCCACCTCCTCACCCCACCCTCCAACATGCCTTTTGTATTCATCAGCCTTTTCCACCTCTGTCAGCACCACAATCACTTCAGTCATTCAGCTTTTTTCTTGCTCTCCGCCCCGGTCATACGCAATCCCCTTTGTTCCCCCTGTTCCTTTCCCTTTCTCTGCAATTTTAAAACTTTGTTCCAGACTTTCCCCAGTTCTGACAAAAAGCCATCCACCTGAACCTTTAGACGATTCTTTCTCTGCAGATGCTGTAAAACCTGTTGAGAATTTACTGCATTTTCTGTTTTTATTTTAGATCTACCAAATCTGTGGTATTTTGTTTATGGAACAGATTAAATGTTCCAATGATCCATCACTTGTCAATGCCGGATCTTGGCAGTAATATGATCACTACAGCCGTCTCAAAGTCCCTGCTGGTGAAGTAGAAAGTCAGCCATGTTCTAGGGTCTTACTCAGCCAACCCATGCGGGTGAGAACTGAAATGGGTACATCAGTGATGTTCTCTACAATCTAACAGTGGATGCATATTCTATAAAAGACTGCTGAAAGCAGATAGGGCATTTCATCCAGAGACTGGTGCCACAGGAGCTGCTTTTGACTGAGAGGGTCAATGATTTCTAAGAGAAGGCAGAAGTGAGAAAATCTCAAGCATAAGAGAAAGTAACCACTACAGTAAGCAGTTTCCTGCAGAATACATAAATAGTGAACTGAGGTGCCAACGGAAAGATACTTTCAGTTAAATTTGCAGATGACTCTAAAGTTTTTGGTAGTGAAATGGTTAGCAAAAATTACAGCAGGATCTTGATCAGTAGAGCATGTGGGCTGAGGAATGGTTAATGGAGTTTCATCTGGAAAAGTGCAAGGTGTTTCATTTAGAGAAGTCAAACCGGGGCAGGACCTTCATAGTGAAGGCAAGGCCCTGGGTAGTGTTGTACGGCAGAGGGATCAAGGAGTGCTGGTACATAATTCCTTAAATGTGGTATCACAGGTAGATAGCGTGGTCAAGAAGGCTTTTGATACATTGATTTTATCAGTCAGGGTATTGAGCATAGAAGTCGGGGTGTTCTGTTACAATTGAACAAGACACCGGTGAGGCTGCATTTCGAGTATTGTGTTCAGTTTTGATCAGCCTGCTATAGGATGGATGTTGTTAAGCTGAAAAGAGTGCAGAGAAGATTCACGAGATGTTGCTAGGACTTGAGGCCCTGAGCTATAGGTGAAGGTTGGGCAGGCTAGAACTGTATTCCTTGTAGGATGAGGGGTGATAAAGATATATAAAATCACACGGGCATAGATGGAGTGAATGCCCAGAGTCTTTACCCAGAGCAAGAGGATCAAGAACCAGGGGATATAGGTTTAAGGTAAGAAGGGAAATATCAAATAGAACCAGATGGGCAGCTTTTTCACATAGAGGCTGTTGGGTACATTGAATGATGTACCAGAGGAGGTTATTGAGGCAGGTACTATAACAACATTTAAAAGACCTTCGGACAGGTACATGGATAAAAAATGTTAGAGGTACATGGGCAGGTGGGACTAGTGTAAATGGGGCATCATGGTCAGCATGGGCAAGTTGGGCCAAAGAGCCTGCTTCTGTGCTGTATGACTATGACCTCATGATTCTATAGATAACATAACGAAGGGACATTCATTCTGCAATAAGTTTAGGAATTAGCATATTTACATGCTTGGCCATCCTCGTATTAACATGTTGTAGGTTTAAGTGTGTATTGTTCACACATATTTATCTGCACACAGGTCAGTATAGTAGCAATGTGGAGAGTTATGGGCCTGTTCCACTTAGGCAATTCTTCACCGGACTGCCGACGACTGTCAAGTTGCCGGCACTCGCCTGAAAAACTGGGAACTGGAACGGCGACTGTCAAAGTGGAACACACACACACACACACACACAATCACATCGCAAAGGCAGGGGCCAGGGCAAGTGGGGGGAGCGCTGTCTGAAATTCACACGGTGCAAAGCCAAGGTGATACAGCCACACACCGCGATGAACAGGAAGGTTGGCGCTGTAATTAAGATGGCAGGCACAGTGTACGGTAAGTCCTTTAAAAGAGGGAGCGAGAGGAGGGGGGAGAAGGAGTGGAGACAACTTTTAAGAAACCAGACAACTTTTAATAAGCCAGACATACGCAGCTGTGAAGTTCGGCGGACATTTAACGTTACCGGTCGGTTATCCTTGGTTCTGAAAACTCCTGCTTAAGTTTTTTCCTCCCAATGAGCCAATGAAAATGACCAGTCAGCAAAGGCGATTAACTAAAACTACCTACGACTACCTCGACTACCAACAACTACATGGCGACCCCACTACAACTGCACCAACAACTACAGGATTATCGATTATCACCATGGCGACCAATTTTTGGTCGCAGAAAATGTTTCAACATGTTGAAAAATTTGCGGAGACCATACTGGGGCCGCGACTAGTTCCCAGAATGCGGGAACTCCTCATGACCGTGAAGGAGACTCACCAGAGGCCACCAGCGAACATGTAGCAACCATGTGGCGAGTGCAGAGTCTCCTGCACACACCTAAAACGTCGCTTAAGTGGGACAGGCCCAGTATCATCAGTGGAGTTTTCTATTTATCACACGCAAATACACACACACAGCATCTCTTTGTAATAATAACAATAATAATAATAATAATAATAATAATAATAATAATAATACACTTTACTGTCATTGTAAATACATATAACAACATTTCAGGCGCACTGCCCGAACCAAAGGCAAGAAAACGTCAAGCCACCATGTGCAATATTTCACAGTATAGTGTTGTGGCAGTACAAAATATTGGCTATGGGGGCTGTGTGTTCAGTGCAGAGTTCAGAGTGGTGATGGCCTTGGGGTAGAAACTGTTTGTTAATCTTGCAGTGTGTGATTTGATGGACCTGTAACGCTTTCCTGAGAGCAGAAGGGCAAACAAATGATGTGCGGGATGAGATGAGTTCTTTAGTATGCGTGATGCTTTCCGCAGGCAATGAGAGTTATAAATCTCTTTTAGGGCCGGCAGGTGTGCATTGGTGATCTTCTGGGCTGTATTGATGACTCTCTGTAGAGCCTTCTTGTCGGCCGCAGAACTATTGCCATGTGTCATCACTCTTGGACCCTTACTTGCCAGTTTATAACCTACTGGTCCCATAAGGTTTATTTTCCCAGTGGTTTAACTATCCCTTTCAATTTTGATTTTCAATTGCCCTAACCCTTCCATCAAAATGCATCTCTTAATTCCAACCTTCCCATCTAAACCCAATTCCATATTTCTCCAGTTGAAATTTTTGCTGCAGTACCATGTCCCACCAAATTTCAATTGGTGTCGTAATTCCCTTATTCTGAAATCTTAGCTAATGAACAAATGTATCCCATATTTTGATTTTCAATACCCTGCTCAGTACATTATTGTGAATACTTTCCCAACCTTTACATGAAGACTGCTTCATACTATATGTATGTTTTTTTTCCAATTCAATCTGGCTACCTCCGCCTGCTGTCCTGATTTAACTTAGAAATAATATTCTGGATTTAGTTTATCTGTCTTTACCTTGATGAGGTTGTCGATTATGATGTTGATGTCAGTCACACTTTAGGACGAAAGTTCCTGTCGTAATGTATGCGACAGTGTTTCACTGAGGTTTTCAGACAATGATGAATTAATTGTTAATATTTTAATAATTAAATATCAACATAATTAAAGTCAATTCTTTAAAAATAAAAATACAAGCACGTTGGCCTGTTTCATTCAACGATAAATATTGCATTGCACAACTCCCATTATGGTTCTACCAGTGATGGTCGCTCCGACTGGGCTCAATAATATAGGCAGGCAGTATGCAGGCTCTCATTCACAATAGACAATAGACAATAGGTGCAGGAGTACGCCATTTGGCCCTTTGAGCCAGCACCACTATTCAATGTGATCATGGCTGATCATCCCCAATCAGTACCCCGTTCCTGCCTTCTCCCCATATCCCCTGACTCCGCTATTTTTAAGAGCCCTATCTTGCTCTCTCTTGAAAGCTTCCAGAGAACCTGCCTCCACTGCCCTCTGAGGCAGAGAATTCCACAGACTGCTTTGACGTTACAAAGACACTGTTAATTTTTTTTTAAAGATAAGTAGAGTTTTGCTAATGAATATGTGTTGCTGGACCAGAAAACAATAACCTGTTTCCTCATAATATTGAAAAAATCTGACTGTAGCTTAAAGATATCAAAATGTGAGCCCAGTCGGTCACCATCACTGGTAGAACCATAATCTGTGAATCTGTGGAATTCATCACCACAGATGGTTGAGGGGCCAAAGTCAATGTATATATTTAAGGCAGAGATTGACAGATTCTTGATTAGTGAGGGTGTCATGGGTTATGGGGAGAAGGGAGGAGAATGTTGTTCAGAAGGAAAAATAGATCAGCCTTGATTGAATGGCAAAGTAGACTTGTTGGGCCAAATGGCCTAATTCTGCTCTTTGAACGTATGAACTATGAAGATGAAAAAATAAATGTCTGCAACTGAGGCAGTATGATGGAACCATATAGGGGTCAGATACAAGTTGAAATCCCTAGTAGTCAGTCTGTGCAACCACCATTGTTTTTAATCCCTATCCTCCATAACCTTCCTTCCTTTCCTTCATCACCTAAGTAAAATGTATTGATGATTAGTGAGGCAAGTTCACAACTCCACTGTTTGTCAATAGTTTTATGAGTGATATGGGGGGAAAGGGGAGAGGGAAATAAAATAGTTTACTGCATTTCCACAATGTAATAATGTGACAATGTATAAAAATGGGTCACTGAATAGTTCCACCTCTAATCACACAATTAGTAAGCAACTAGACTAAGTGCAGACCCATTCCCCCAATGCTCCCCCAACGCAATATTCCATGACTCACCCATTCCCCTAATGCAACCCATTCCCCCAACGCAATGTTCCACCACTCATGCATAGCCCCCAACTGCACAGGCATGGCTAATTACCCCTCATCCCCCAGCACTCCCCCCTTTCCCCTCCCTCAATCCCTCCCACACCTCTCTCTCCCTCTCCTTTTCCCTCCCCTCAGTCACTCCCTCCCTCCATCCATAAAAAGCAGCATCTGCTGTTCCTTCCTCCACAGGTCATTCATTGTTAGCTGTGGTTTAGATCCCGTTGACTTGACAATTGGACCAGTTTGCATCATGTGAGTGTGTGTGTTACTCAAACTCCAAGCAAACTGCTTGGCCACCCTGCAACCTGACTCTCCCTCCCTCCCCCTGCCCACTCCAGCTCCGCCGCCGCTCGCCCATCCCCATCATGCCCTGCCGCCCGCTGCTGCCGCTCGGCCTGTCCCCGCCCTGCCACCTGCCCCCGCTCGGCCCGACCCCGCACTGCGCACCTGCCTACCTGCCTGCCTGCTCGCTGCCTCCGCCGGGCCGGGCTGCTTGGGGGGGATTGAGTCGGAGTTCGGCATGGTGGGCACCACGAGTTTTGATGAGCTGGTGGAAGACATCTCCTCCGAGAGGGCCATTAGGATGACTTATCGCAGCAGCAGCGGTGGAGGAGACGAACAGTCGCTGACATGTAGACGAGACCGCTATTGCCGCAGGCGGGGGAGAGGGGAGAGTGAGTGACGGATCCAGGACTTTCACTGAACACCTCCCCCCCCCCCACTGCAGCCGTCGCCGGTAGGCAAGTTACTGTGAGGAGTTTGTGAGTGAGGCGTGAGAGGCCGCGGAGCAGGAAGGGGCCTTGCCGTCCCGGGCATGGCACTGACCGCCAGGAGAGGAGACCAATCTACGCGGTATTGACTGACAGGAGAGGAGACCAATATGCTCATGTGCGCTTTTTAAAATGTTTAAACCTTAATAACTTTAAAAATATACCATCGATCAGAATAAAACTTGTTGCACTTGCAGCACAGGGGAATGGCATGTAAGGGGGCGAACAACCGTAGCGCTATTGTGTAACATTTTTGTGCAAATAGAAAAACCACACAAACCGGAAGAGCACAAGATCAGAGTTTTAGTTATGTACTAGACTAAGTGGGACCGATGGGTCCCTGTCACACGGGAGGCCTGGTCCCCCAATGCAATCCGTTCCCCCAACGCTATTTTCCATCAATCATCTGTAGCCCTCAAATGCGCTGGCACAGCTCATTTCCCATCATTCCCCAGCACTCTATCCCCCTCCTCTTCTTTCCCCTCTCCTCCTCCAATCCCTCCCTCACTTCTCCCTCCCTCTCCTGTTCCCTACCCTCAGTCACTCCCTCCCTCCCTCCCTCCATAACTCTCCCCTCCCTACCCCCTTCCTCTCCCTCTATTCCCCACTCCCTATTTCCCCCACTCTTCTCCCTCTATTCCCCCACTCCCCCTCCTTACTTCCCCCACTTTCCCCCCTCTCCCTCCCAACCCCCACTCTCTCAATCCACCCACTCTCCCTCCTCACCTCCCAAGGTGTTCCCCACTCCCTCCCTCCCTCCCCCTCCTCTCCCTCTATTCCCCCTTCTCCCCCACTGTCACCCCTCACCTCCCCTACTTCCCCCCCCCCCCTCTGTCCCTACCCCCTCCTCTCCCTCAATCCCCCCACTCGCCCTCCCCAGGATCTTGAGGTTGCCGCTCCTTTCCCTCCTTGCGTGCCGGACAGCGGCGGCTGCGGCCTTGAGATTCTGCCTCGTGACTGAAAGTGAAGAGGAAATATTGCTGGCATGTACCAGTACAAGCAGGGCGAGATTTTGTGCCTCATTTGCCTGTACCCTCTAGATGCTCTAGATGTCAGCTGATCTACATCGGTGAGACCAAATGTAGGCTTGGCGATCGTTTGCCGAACACCTCCGCTCCGTCCGCATTAACCAACCTGACCTCCCTGTGGCTCAGCACTTCAACTCCCCCTCCCATTCTGAATCTGACCTCTCTGTCCTGGCCATCCTCCATGGCCAGAGTGAGCAACACCAGCAATTGGAGGAGCAGCACCTCATATTCTGCTTAGCGGCATAAACATTGAATTCTCCAATTTCCGGTAGCCCTTGCTGTCTCCTCCCCTTCTCAGCTCTCCCTCAGCCCTCAGGCTCCTCCACTTCCTTTTTCCTTTCCCCCCCCACCACCCTCCATCAGTCTGAATAAGGATTTTGGCCTGAAATGTTGCCTATTTCCTTCGCTCCATAAATGGTGCTGCACCCGCTGAGTTTCTCCAGCACTTTTGTCTGCCTGTACCCTCTTCTATCTGATCAATTGCATTTCATGTTCATGATGTGGTCTCCTCCACATTGGTGTAGCCAACCATTTTGTTCCAGATTCCAGGACCTCTGTCTCTTTTGTCCTCATTTGACTACTGACACCTATTGGCTAGATTGATTTGGATGGTGCAGGAAGCCAACTTGTGCTTTGGTGTAAATCAATGAACTTCAAGTCAGAAGAAGGACAGGAGAAGAAAATCAAGCCCAATATATCTGAAACCACTGCAGAAAAGGATATTTTGTTGTTGTTTTGTTTCCTCAGAGGAGTCCACATTTTTGCTGCTAAGTTAATAAAATGGTCCATGTTATTATAAATCTGAGATACCAAAAGGAGCATTCATTTAAATCTTCACATGGAGTAACTGAAGGGTTGGAAATACCAGCATGTCACTGCTGTCCAAGCTCATTCCTGAGCATCTTTCACCTCTGTGTCCATTGACTACTATTGTTGACTGGTGTGACAATGCATCAGATTTAAAATATTCACTTGCAAATCCTTAGTTACCGCCGCACATCCCAAGAAGAGCAAGTGGGTTCTGTTTGGCATCATGGAAGATATTTTTCTATCAGACTATAGCAGGGTACTGTATTACATTGGCTGCCAAATTCTCAGATGCCTGTAGCTGATTTGTAATGTCCTGAGGCATTGTGAAGTAAATACAAGATGGAACAGGGCAAGGACTGGGGATGATGAATCTTGAAGACAGGAGTCAACATAGTCACCTTCTTTGTTGCTGCAGTGAGATAGAAAATAGCAGAGTTGGCCATTTGGCTCATCAGATCTGGTCTGCCATTCAGTTCAATCCAGGTTTGTGGATGACACAAAGCTGGGTGGCAGTGTGGGCTGCGATGAGGATGCTATGAAGCTGTAGGGTGACTTGGATAGGTTGGGTGAATGGGCAGATACATGACAGGTGCAGTATAATGTGGATAAATGTGAGGTTATCCACTTTGGTGGCAAGAACAGGAAGGCAGATTATTAGCTGAATGGTGTCAGATTAGAAAAGGGGAGGTGCAACGAGACCTGGGTGTGCTTGTAAATCAGTCACTGAAAGTAAGCATGCAGATGCAGCAGGTAGTGAAGAAAGCTAATGGAATGTTGGCTTCATTGCGAGAGGATTTGAGTGCAGAAACAAGGTCCTACTGCAGTTATACAGGGCCATGGCGATTTTGGTCTAATTTGAAGAAGGACGCTATTTCTATTGAGGAAGTGCAGCATAGGTTTACCATGTTAATTCCCGGGATGGCGAGATTAACATATGATGAAAGAATGGGTCAACTGGGTTTGTATTCACTGGAATTTAGAAGGATGAGAGGGGAAATTATAGAAACATGTAAAATTCTTAAGGGATTGGACAGGTTAGATGCAGGAAAAATGTTTCTGATGTTGGGAAAGTCTCGAACCAGGGGTTACAGTTTAAGAATAAGAGGTAGGCCATTTAGGATTGAGATAAGGAATTTTTTTTCACCCAGAGAGTTGTGAATCTGTGGAATTCTCTGCCACAGAAGACATTAAAGGCCAATTCACTGGATGATTTAAAGAGAGTTAGATTTATCTATTTGGGCTAAAGGGATCAAGGGATATGGGGAAAAAGCAGGAATGTGGTACTGATTTTAGATGATCAGCCATGAGCATATTGAATGGTGGTGCTGGCTCGAAGGGCTGAATGGCCTACTCCTGCACATATTTATCTATGTTTCTATGCTCCACCTCAATAGCATGTTCCTGCTCTATATCTGAGGCATTTTGTGACTGGAAATTTAAGTACCTTTGTTTGAAATATATTCAGTAATTTATCTGAATATGTTACCGTGCTTTGGAAAACTGATGGAAAAACTCAGCAGGTCAGGCGGCATCAGAACATCCGAGAGATCAAGTATAGACTAGGCAACCACTTTGCCGAACTTTTGTGCTCCATCTGCCAGGGTCTGATGGAGCCCCTCATTGCCAACCATTTTAACTCCCCGTCCTATTCCATGACCAACCTGCCTATCCTCGGCCTCCTCCATTGCCAGAGTGAGGTCACAAGCAAACTGGAACAAAACACCTCATATCCCATCTGGGTAGCTACAACCCAACATCATTGATGTTGAATTCTCCAGTTTTGGGTAACCCAGCCACCCCACCTCTGCTTCTCTCATCCCCAGCCCACCCCTGTCATTCAGTTCCTTTCCCCTCCTCCATTTGCTTATATCCCACCCATTCTGCTCTGGGTCCCCAAATCCCCTGGCTACCCCATCACCCCGTTCCCTTCCACATACCATTCCTCCCTCTGGTTCCACAGTGCACACCACATATTGTTTCCTAGGTAAACAAAAATGCTGGAGAAACTCAGCGGGTGAGGTAGCATCTACTGAGCGAAGGAATAGGTGATGTCACCTATTCCTTCGCTTCATGGATGCTGCCTCACCCGCTGAGTTTCTCCGG
Source organism: Raja brachyura (assembly GCA_963514005.1). The sequence goes on along the minus strand of OY740787.1, from coordinate 39,074,608 downwards.
CATTTTTGACTACCTTCGATTTTTCCAGCATCTGCAGTTCTTTCTTAAACATCTTGCTTCCTGGTCAGATTTCACAATCTGTACCCTTATCACCTCCTTTGATACCAAGCTGGGGGGTATAGTTAGGTGTGAGGAGGATGCTTGGAGGCTGCAGGGTGATTTGGATAGGCTGAGTGAATGGGCAGATGCATGGCAGATGCAGTACAATGTGGATAAATGTGAGGTTATCCACTTTGGTGGCAAAAACATGAGGGTAGACTATTATCTGAATGGTGGCAGATTAGGTAAGGGGGAGATGCAACGAGACCTGGGTGTCATGGTACACCAGTCATTGAAAGTAGGCATGCAGGTGCAGCAGGCAGTGAAGAAAGCAAATGGTATGTTAGCATTCATAGCGAAAGGATTTGAGTTTAGGAGCAGGGAGGTTCTACTGCAGTTGTACAGGGTTTTGGTGAGGCCACACCTGGAGTACTGCGTACAGTTTTGGTCTCCAAATCTGAGGAAAGACATCCTTGCCATAGAGGGGGTACAGAGAAGATTCACCAGACTGATTCCTGGGATGTCAGGACTTTCATATGAGGAAAGATTGGATAGACTCGGTTTGTACTCGATGGAATTTAGAAGATTGAGGGGGGATCTTATAGAAACCTACAAAATTCTTAAGGGGTTGGACAAGCTAGATGCTGGGAGATTGTTCCCGATGTTGGGGGAGTCCAGAACAAGGGGTCACAGTCTAAGGATAAGGGGGAATTCCTTTAGGACCGAAATGAGGAAAACATTCTTTACACAGAGAGTGGTGAGTCTCTGGAATTCTCTGCCACAGAAGGTAGTTGAGGCCAGTTCATTGGCTATATTTAAGAGGGCGTTAGATGTGGCACTTGTGGCTAAAGGGATCAGGGGGTATGGAGAGAAGGCAGGTACGGGATACTGAGTTGGATGATCAGCCATGATCACATTGAATGGCGGTGCAGGCTCGAAGGGCCGAATGGCCTACTCCTGCACCTATTTTCTATGTTTCTATGTTTCCTTGGTGACTATCTCCACTCACCTGACTCATCTCTCAATCAGCCCCTCCTCACTCGAATCCACCCGTCACTTGCCAGCTATTGACCCACCATTTACCTATTTTTATCCTTTCGCCCCTCCACTACATCTGCCTGAAGAAGGTCTATCTATTTCTTTCCACGTATGCTGCCTGACCCGCTGAGTTCCTTCAGCAGTTTTTCTTTTCTTAACTCAAGATAACTACATATGCAGTCTCTGGTGACTCCATCTGAGCACGTTGTCCCCGATCGAGAGGAACTGCAGAAGAGCTACAGTCACTCAGAGTCTTGTAGGTTCCATATTCAAGTAATCCGGCAGTGAAGGACAGTCTTCCATCTTGGACACTGGGGGGTGGGGGCGGGGGGGGGGGCAGGGGGGGTGGAGACGCCCCTCAAATCAGGGAAGGGAAAGGACCCCCGAGGGGGGCACATGAGTTGCTAAGGGTGCCGGGTATAATTATGGTTTTTTTGGGAACTCCACACTAATAGCACTCTCGCATGCCCTCGGTGGCCTCTCCACGATAACAAGGTCGTAACCGATAGGAGCGGAATTAGGCCATTCGGCCCATCAAGTCTACTCCGACATCCAATCATGGCTTATCTATCTCTCCCTCCTAACCCCATTCTCCTGCCTTCTCCTCATAACCGCTGACTCCCCTAATCAATAATCTATCTATCTCTGCCTTAAAAATATCTACTCTACTGATTTGGCCTTGACATTGCGTTCGCCGTGCTGTGGGACAGTGCATCTTCTCGGTCAGGTACTTTTTCTGTGCAGTCTCTGTGACTCACCGCTGAAGTTATCGCACAGGGAATCCGAACACAAACAAGCACAACATCTCAGGGCGAACAACAACAAAATGGGTAAATAAAATGCCTAAGTTGTGAGTTGAGGGGTTAGCGTAGGTGTGATTGGAGTGTATTCTACTGCCCCCCCCCCCCTTCAACTACCGTTCCAAGAGCGGCACCTCCGTGCACACCCCCCCCCCCCCCCCCCCGCCGCTTACAGCTGCTTTTCCGGGAATGTGTAGCAGGCAGGAGCCAATGATGTGAAGCGGGTTGTACGTAGCCCAGCCCAGACAGAGGCAAGAGGGAAAGGAGAGAGGCGCACACTCACAAACACACAGAGCGCAATAGACAGGGAAAGGTCCCGGTCGCAGTGGGAGGGAGACATTGGCAGGACTCATTGCTGGAGCGTCTGAGTTCCAGCGGTAACACGACGTCTTGAGAGCTGAGATCTGGGCTCTGCGACCGAGCACGGATTAGTAGGGCGGCGCTGGGAGTCTGGAAAGCACCGTCTCTCCCAGTCCGGGAACGTGGCCCAGAGGCGCCCTCGCCCAGTGGATTTACCTCCCCGTGGTTTATTCCCCGTGGATATAATCGCCGACAATATGTTGAGCCGCGGGGGGATTTACGCCGTGAAAAAGAGGAAGAAACCCGTGCAAAAGAGGTAAGGAGGAGAGGCAAGAGCCCCGCCGGGAGAAAGGGTTTCCAAACAGTGCTGGCAGATCTGAAAAAAAGTCTGATTCTCTTTCTCCTATTTAAATCGTTAGCCCCAAGCCGTCTCCCGTCGACAGCGTGAAGTCGAACCCGTCCAAAAGACACCGGGATCGTTTGAACTGCGAGTTGGACAAACTGACCAACCTGCTGCCCTTCAACGACGATGTCCGCGCCCGGCTCGACAAACTCTCCGTGCTGCGCCTCATCGTCGGCTACTTGAAAGCCAAGAGTTTCTTCAGCGGTAAGAAGGAAACTGAGTTAACTATACATCGAGCTCCGAGTTACCGAGAAACGCACATACATAAACATGGGCGCGCACACAGACACAAAGACACACAGGCAGGCAGACCGACCCACACATAGGGACAGTGTCAAACATGCACACGTATACACATACCCTTACACAGTCTCACACGCACAAGCAGATCTACACACAAGTCCGACACACACTCACACAAATACCCATACACACACACACACACACACACACACATACACGCACGCACGTCCACACAAACAAAGTCAGATCGACATACAGGGACAGTCAGACATACACCCAGCCACAGACACGGACACATAGAGACACACACACATAGAGACACACACACATGGAGGCACACACACACATAGAGACACACACACACACATACACAGATGGAAGTGCGTACACGCATTTGGTGTGCAGACATTGAGGCACAAGTATATGTACAGATACGTCCCCACACATGTGGGCTGGGTATCGGGGCCACTGTGCATCCCGGATCGCGTGTGTGCCTCTCCCGCACGGCAGACGGCAGTCGCCGCTTCACCCTGCCCGAAATCGGCGCAGATCCGGGACCAAACACACATTTTTGGCAGCGGTTCCGGAATGTGCGAGTATGCAGTTGAAGTTGAAGAGTGCGCTGTGCGGTGAGAGGGCGTTCAGTTTGCACTTGAGCATGTTGCACTTGAACGTAACTTCAGCGCCTGTCCCGCTGAGTTACGCCAGCTTTTTGTGTTTATCTTCGGTTTAAACCAGCATCTGCGGTTCCATCTTACACAAGGGGTTAACGTTGCATTTATTTTTAACCCTTGAGAGTCTGGGCTGCTTTTCCCCGTGTGTGGGTCAGCTCTCAGCGTCTCCCAGTCCCCACTGCCCCGCGGGTCTCTCTTGAGCAGGCGGTCGGATGGGTTTGTATCGCAGGCGTCCCCGCCGGGTCCCAGTCAGAGCGTGAAGTGAGTGATCCGCTGGTTTTCGTTGTGTTCAACAGCCTCACGCGATATGACGGCTTTACCCCAGTTGAAACCGCGGGGGAAAGAAAGCTGCGTTATTCAGCATTGATTGGCGATGATAGACACAACATGCTGGATGGAGTAACTCAGCGGGACAGGCAGCATCTCTGGAGAGAAGGAATGGGTGACATTTCGGGTCGAGACCCTTCTTCAGACTGATGTCAGGGGAGTGGGCTGGACAGAGATAGAATGTAGTCGGAGGCAGTAAGACTGGTGGGAGAACTAGGAAGGGAAGGGATGGAGAGAGAAAGCAAGGGCTATATGAAGTTAGAGAGGTCAATGTTCATACCGCTGGGGTGTAAGCTGCCCAAGCGAAATATGAGATGCTGTTCCTCCAATTTGCACTGGGCCTCAGGATGGAGGAGGTGCAAGTGAATCCCTGCCTCACCTGAAAAGACTGTCGGTGTCCTTGGATGGAGTCGAGGGGGGAGGTAAAGGGACAGGTGTTGCATCTTCTGCAGTTGCAGGGGAAAGTACATGGGGAGGGGATAGTTTGGGTGGGAAGGGATGAGTTGACCAGGGGGTTGAGGAGGGAATGGTCTCTGCGGAAAGCAGAAAGGAGGAATGGAAGATGTGGCCAGTGGGATCCTGTTGGAGGTGGCGAAAATGTCGGAGGATTATATGCTGTATGAGACGGCTGATGGGGTGGAAGGTGAGGACAAGAGGGACTGTGTCCTTGATATGAATGGAGGAGGGGGAGCAAGAGCGGAGCGGCGGGATCGAGGAGACCCTAGTGAGAGCTTCATCTATAATGGAAGAGGGGAACCTCCGTTCCCTAAAGAATGAGGACATCTCTGATGACCTGTTATGGAAAACCACCCTGGGCACAAATGTGGCATTGATGGAGGTATTGGGAGTAGGGGATGGAGTCTTTACAGGAAGCAGGGTGGAAAGAAGTGTAGTCGAGATAGCTATGGGAGAGTGTGTTTCTAATAGATGTCAGATTGTAGTATATGTAATAGATGTCATGATTGGCGATAACTTTGGTGAGTCTCAGATCACTCAAATTTACCAGCCGATGTTTTTCTGTCGGGGCCCCTCTTCAGGACTGGGGTAGAGGGGAAACCCTCTGGAGGAGAGACGGTCGGAGATGTCGTCTGTCCATTCCCTCCACAGATGCTGTTCAACGCTCGATGGAAGATAGCTGGTGGAGAGAACCTTCTTCAGTTTATGGTCTGGCCACCTCGGGGTGGGACCAAGATCCCAATGTGTCTGGAACTCAGCAGGCAGTTGTTTGAGAAATGTGGCAGGAGGTGTGATGGAAATTTGATTCTAACTGGTGAACAGAACTTGCGAGTGCTGTAGCAGGACAGGTTTGCATTGTCCTTGGAGATGCTGTTTTCAGTGATGTTAAACAATGGACGAATTAAAGAGTTGTTGGCTCCTGTACCAAAAGTCACCAATCCATTTTCCACAAAGGCCTGAAGTAGGGTCTCGACCCGAAACGCCACCCATTCTTTCTCTCCAGAGATGCTGCCTGTCCCGCTGAGTTACTCCAGCAGTTTGTGTCTTTTTTTTTGTAAACTAGCATCTGAGTTCCTTGTGTCTATATTGTACCCTCTCCTCCACCTCCACCCTCGTTGTCTGCTGGAGGAGTGGGTGGTTGGCACATAATTTGGGTAAACAAATCACAGAGTCTCAGATGTGGCATGATGGAAGTCATGCACCCACCCCCACTTGTACCGAGTGTTCATGTCTGTGCTAATCCCTTGCAGGGTGCCTCTGCTGGCTGTCAATTGATGCTGAGACCAGCCCATCAAGTGTCTGGGTGGCATTCAGTAGTTGTAATGAACCTCCCATGTTGTTTGGACGTTAGCCAACTCCCTCCTCCCATGTTTATTAGGACAGTACAATGGTTTTGCTACATCTGTAACTCTGGAGAGTGCAGGGAACCCTGAGGCAACGGCCACCCTGGAGAGCAGCATTTGCTTGTGCTATGAGCCAGAGTTCCCTCCCTACTGGCCTTTTCTTGGTACATCAGACGATGGGTCTGGATTGCTACTTTGCTTGCAGAGGGACGTTAGTGGACAACATCTTGTAATGTATATTGTGTCTCAGTGTGTGACTAACTGAGTGAGAGACCAAGAGGGCAAATGGACACATGAGAAGCATTCCTCATGAGATTCTTGCTGGAAAGCTTTGCTCCGGTGCCAGTCATTATCAGTGGTGCAGCGATGGAATTATATTCTCTGCTTTCTCACAGAGCGTTAGGAAAGGCTTGGCAGCAATGTGGCTGAGCATACTTGCATGACATTGTATAAACCTGTGTGAGTGAAGAATGACTAGCAAGACTAACTTGGAACCACACTGCAAGATGAGAAGGGATGAGGATTAATAATAAACAGGACCATTGCTTTCTAATGACTGGCTGGACAAATCAAATCTCACTTTAATTGCACGAATATCCATGCTGTTTTGGGGACTATTCTGTTATGGAAGAAGTAAGTATTATCTGTGAATATAAAAACATCTGAATTGGCCAACCAGCGCCACTTTCAGACAAGTCGGAGTCTATTATTTTTAAAGATAATAAGGGGCAAATGGATCCCGACCCTAAACATCACCCATCCCTTTTCTTCAGAGATGCTGCCTGACTTGCTGAGTTACTCCAGCATTTTGTGTCCATCTTTGGTACAAACCGGAACTCCGTAGTCATTTGTTTCTACATTTCTCTATTATTTCCAAGGCTGTCCTAAACAGATTGGCAGTGACCTAGCCTCCCACTCCCAGGGAGAGCATTGGTCAAACCAACTGGTGGCCTCTATGTTGTGGTACTGGTTGGTCACTCTGGTCCCACCCTCTTTAGTTGTCACCATGATCCAGAGGAGGTTGGTGAACTTCTTCTTCTGGGGAGAGAGGAATCATTGGGTCTCCGCTGGGGTTCTGAGTCTCCTGTTGGAGTAGGGTGGTCAGGCGCTGGTTTGCGTCCGTACCCAAGTGGTGGCTCTCCGTCTCAGGACCCTGCAGATCTATATGTATTCCGAGCGTCCTCCAAGGTGGCATGCGCTGGCGACGTACTTTTTCTGCCAGGGTCGCTGCCTCCAGGAGGGCACACAGCTCCCAGTAGCGGGCATCAGTTGACATGCTAGGCAGGGGTTGCCTGGCTTTTATCGAGATATACTTCAGGCCAGGAATCTGGTCACCTTCAGCCAGGGCACTGCTCCTCGGGGGAGGGGGTTGTTGTGGCTGCGAGGGTGGACGATCCTCACCCTGTCACGGTGGGTATCGAGGAGAGGCATGAGCGTGGAGCGATTCCGGCCGAGCTTACCCCTGCTCCGTCAGAATTGCTCATGGCCCGGGTCCCTCCCCGAGAGCTGGCCCAACGCAACATGAGCTGTCTTTCTGACATGACCAGTGTGCCGTTCTGTGACGTTGAGAGACGCGTACTGTACAGGCTGCTCCTGCACACTCTACATGCCCTCGCCCTCGTCTTCCATCCCGACCTGCCCTGGCGGTCTGTATTATCACCTGACAGCGGGATGGTCTCCAGTGGAGGACTCTTTATAGGGGAGTCCTCCCCCTTTACATTGGGAGCCTGGGGTGGAGAGTGATGCATATGGCTGTGGCCTGTAACAGATACTTGAGCCGGTTCACGGACTCACCAGCCGCCTGTCACTTCTGCAGCGAGGAGGAGACCGTGTTCCATTTGTACATGCAGTGTGAGAGGTTGCAGCCTCTGTTTCACTATCTGAAGGGGCTGTTCCTCAAGTTTTGGCTACATTTTAGCCCCACACTCCTGATATTTGGGCACCCGGTGCCAGGAGGGGGAAGGTCGGGAGGGAGGCGGGGATCTCCCTGTCGGTCTGCTCCTGGGCCAGGCCAAGGTGGCCATTCGCGGGTCCAGGCAGCGGGTAGTCGATGGCCGCACTGGTGTTGACTGCCTGCCCCTTTTCCGGGCCTACATCCGTGCCCGCGTGTCTCTGGAGAGGGAATACACGGTGTCAACAGGGACTTTGGGGGCCTTCTGTGAACGCTGGTCGCCGTGGGAGGTCAAGTGTTTTGTTGATAAAGTTGGCGATTTATTAATTTGATGATCGTTTGTTTGTAAACTGTCAACATAGGCAGCTTTTGATTGTGTTAATACTCTATGTTTATTTTTATTTTTTGAATAAAAGTATTTGTATAATAAAAACAATTTAAAAGGGCTGGCACAGACACTGTGACAGAATCTCCAAATGACGTTGGATGGCTTTCACCAGCAAAGACAGACGTAGCCATTTAATGGAAAAAGCTTTGCATTTCTTTTATTTCCTCATGCAATATGCACAGCCTTACATCCCAGTGTAAACAGAGGGAAAGGCTCAGCGATGTAGAGCAGCACTCAGTACTGAAGGCACCCCTGGAAACGGCTAACAACATGATAACTGTTATTAGTACATGACAATCTTTCCACTGTCTGTATGCAAACAGTAGTAGGTTTGCCATGTTTGCAGGTTCTAGGTGTGTGCTTTTGCACATGAGCTTGTTATTTGCCTAAGCACTATACTAATAACTCTTGTATTAACAGCTAACGATGAACGTGCTCTCTGAGGCATGTAGGAGGTGACATAAATGCCTATTGTTAGAAAATAATAAGCCAGCAGTTGAATTTCGATTGGCAATGTGGATAGAACATACTTGTGAAATCGGTAGCTGACCATTCTGAATGCCTTTTGGGTGAGTTGTTAACTCAAGCTCCTCCCTTTCAAGTTGATCTAAAAGGATGCATGGCGCCAGTATAAACGAGAGCAACTGAGCACTTTCTGCCGTTCTCAACATTGTTTAGCTTTCAGTCACTTCTCAACCACATCAATTTTTCAGTCTTAAACTATATAAACCATATAACAATTACAGCACGGAAACAGGCCATCTCGGCCCTTCTAGTCTGTGCCGAACACTTACTCTCACCTAGTCCCATCTACCTGCACTCAGACCATAATCCTCCATTCCTTTCCCGTCCATATATCCCGTTAAAACAAATGTTGGTCCCTTGCAGTCAGAAACAGGTGAATTGATCATGGGGAACAAGGACATGGCAGACCAATTGAATAACTACTTTGGTTCTGTCTTCACTAAGGAAGACATAAATAATCTGCCGGAAATAGCAGTGGAACGGGGGTCAAATAAGATGGAGGAACTGAGTGAAATCCAGGTTAGCCGGGAGGTGGTGTTGGGTAAATTGAACGGATTGAAGGCCGATAAATCCCCAGGGCCAGATAGTCTGCATCCCAGAGTACTCAAGGAGGTAGCCACAGAAATAGTGGATGCATTAGTGATAATTTTTCAAAATTCCTTAGATTCTGGAGTAGTTCCTGAGGATTGGAGGGTAGCTAATGTAACCCCACTTTTTAAAAAAGGAGGGAGAGAGAAAGCGGGGAATTACAGACCAGTTAGTCTAACATCGGTAGTGGGGAAACTGCTAGAGTCAGTTATTAAAGATGGGATAGCAGCGCATTTGGAAAGTGGTGAAATCATTGGACAAAGTCAGCATGGATTTACGAAAGGTAAATCATGTCTGACAAATCTGATAGAATTTTTCGAGGATGTAACTAGTAGAGTGGATAAGGGAGAACCAGTGGATGTGTTATATCTAGACTTTCAGAAGGCTTTCGACAAGGTCCCGCATAAGAGATTAGCATACAAACTTAAAGCACACGGTATTGGGGGTTCAGTATTGATGTGGATAGAGAACTGGCTAGCAGACAGGAGGCAAAGGGTAGGAGTAAACGGGTCCTTTTCAGAATGGCAGGCAGTGACTAGTGGGGTGCCGCAAGGCTCAGTGCTGGGACCCCAGCTATTTACAATATATATTAATGATTTGGACGAGGGAATTCAATGCAACATCTCCAAATTTGCAGATGATACCAAGCTGGGGGGTATAGTTAGGTGTGAGGAGGATGCTTGTAGGCTGCAGGGTGATTTGGATAGGCTGAGTGAATGGGCAGATGCATGGCAGATGCAGTACAATGTGGATAAATGTGAGGTTATCCACTTTGGTGGCAAAAACATGAGGGTAGACTATTATCTGAATGGTGGCAGATTAGGTAAGGGGGAGATGCAACGAGACCTGGGTGTCATGGTACACCAGTCATTGAAAGTAGGCATGCAGGTGCAGCAGGCAGTGAAGAAAGCAAATGGTATGTTAGCATTCATAGCGAAAGGATTTGAGTATAGGAGCAGGGAGGTTCTACTGCAGTTGTACAGGGTTTTGGTGAGGCCACACCTGGAGTACTGCGTACAGTTTTGGTCTCCAAATCTGAGGAAAGACATCCTTGCCATAGAGGGGGTACAGAGAAGATTCACCAGACTGATTCCTGGGATGTCAGGACTTTCATATGAGGAAAGATTGGATAGACTCGGTTTGTACTCGATGGAATTTAGAAGATTGAGGGGGGATCTTATAGAAACCTACAAAATTCTTAAGGGGTTGGACAAGCTAGATGCTGGAAGATTGTTCCCGATGTTGGGGGAGTCCAGAACAAGGGGTCACAGTCTAAGGATAAGGGGGAATTCCTTTAGGACCGAGATGAGGAAAACATTCTTTACACAGAGAGTGGTGAGTCTCTGGAATTCTCTGCCACAGAAGGTAGTTGAGGCCAGTTCATTGGCTATATTTAAGAGGGCGTTAGATGTGGCACTTGTGGCTAAAGGGATCAGGGGGTATGGAGAGAAGGCAGGTACGGGATACTGAGTTGGATGATCAGCCATGATCACATTGAATGGCGGTGCAGGCTCGAAGGGCCGAATGGCCTACTCCTGCACCTATTTTCTATGTTTCTATGTTTCTATACCTATCCAATTTATTTTTAAATGATAAAATCAAATCTGCCTCCACCACTTTCACTGGAAGCTCATTCCACGCACTTATCACTCTCTGAGTAAAGAAGTTCCCCCTCATGTTACCCCTAAACATCTGTCCCTTAATTCTCAAATCATGTCCTCTTGTTTGAATCTTCCCTACTCTCAATGGAAAAAAAGCTTATCCACGTCAACTCTGTCTAGCCCTCTCATCATTTTAAAGATCTCTATCAAGTCCCCCCTTAACCTTCTGCACTCCAAAGAATAAAGACCTAACTTGTTCAACCTTTCTTAGGTGCTGAAACCCAGGTAACATTCTAGTAAATCTCCTCTGTACTCTCTCTATTTTGTTGACATCTTTCCTATAATTTGGCAACAGAATTGTACACCATATTCCAGAATTGGCCTCACCAATGCCTTGTACAATTTTAACATTACATCTCAACTTCTATACTCAATGCTGTGATTTATAAAGGCCAGCACACCAAACGCTTTCTTTACCACCCTATCTACATGAGATTCCACCTTCAGGGAACTATGCACAGTTATTCTTAGATCCCTCTGTTCAACTACATTCCTCAATTCGCTACCATTTACCATGTACGTCCTATTTTGATTTGTCCTGCCAAGTTGTAGCACCTCACACTTATCAGCATTAAACTCCATCTGCCATCTTTCAGCCCACTCTTCCAAATGGCCCAAATCTCTCTGTAGACTTTGAAAATCTACAACACCACCTATCTTAGTATCATCTGCATACTTACTAATCTAATTTACCACACCATCATACAGATCATTGATGTATATGACAAACAACAGTGGACCCAACACAGATCCCTGAGGCATCCCACTAGTCACCGGCCTCCAACTTGACAAACAGCCATCCACCATTACTCTCTGGCATCTACCATTCAGCCACTGTTGAATGCATCTTGCTACTCACCCATTAATACCCAACAATTGAACCTTCTTAACCAACTTTCCACGTGGAACCTTGTCAAAGACCTTACTGAAATCCATATAGACAACATCCACTGCTTTACCCTCATCAATTTCCCTAGTAACCCCTTCAAAAAATTCAAGAAGATTAGTCAAACATGATCTTCCAGGCACAAATCCATGTTGACTGTTCCTAATCAGACCATGTTTATCCAGATGCTTATATATATTATCTCTAAGTATCCTTTCCATTCATTTGCCCACCTCTGACATCAAACTAACAGGTCTATAATTGCTAGGTTTACTCTTAGAACCCTTTTTAAACAATGGAACAACATGCGCAGTACGCCAATCCTCCGGCACCATTCCCGTTTCTAATGACATTTGAAATATTTCTGTCATAGCCCCTGCTATTTCTACACTAACTTGCCTCAATGTCCTGGGGAATATCCTGTCAGGACCTGGAGACTTACCCACTTTTATATTTTTCAAAAGTGTCAGTACTTCTTCTTCTTCTTTGATCCTCATAGTTTCCATAGCGAATAGCTATGTTTCCCTTACCTCAGATAATTCAATATCCTTCTCCTTGGTGAATACCGAAGAAAAGAAATTGTTCAATATCTCCCCCATCTCTTTTGGCTCTGCAGATAGCTGTCCACTCTGACTCTCTAATGGACCAATTTTATCCCTCGTTATTCTTTTGCTATTGATATAGCTATAGAAACCATTTGGATTTACTTTCACCTTACTTGCCAAAGCAACCTCATATCTTCTTTTAGCTTTTCTAATTTCTTTCTTAAGATTCTTTTTACATTTGTTATACTCCTCTAGCACCTCATTTACTCCATGCTGCCTATAAAATGATTGTAGATCGCTCTCTTTTTCCGAACCAAGTGTCCAATTTCCCTTGAAAACCATGGCTCTGTATTATACGTCTTGCTCTGTATAATTATACAAGTCTTGCTCTGTATAATTTAGCTGCTTCAATTCTTAAATTACACGGGGACTGCACTTAATAAAGGCTCACTTTTGCTGTGAAAAAAAAAACCACTGCTGGAGGAACCCAGTGGGTCGAGCAGTGACTATTGGGGGAGATGGGGGAAAGAACTGTCAACATTTGAGGTTGGCAACTACATCAGGACCAGGAGTGGGGAAGGGAGATAGCCGGTATAAAGAGCAGAGTGGGAGGGGGTAGATGGGGATTGGGAGGTGGTAGGTGGGTCGAGGAGCTGAGAGGAATGATAGGCAGATGGAAGCATAAGGTGAAGGGGTAGAGTTAGGAGGCAGGGACAGGTGGATGATAGATGGAAGCAGACAAGGGGAAAGAAAGGCCACGTGGAGGGCGGGGAGGGTGAAGGTGGAGACAGCTGCTGGAGGGTGATAAGTAAGGACACAATGGCTAAAGGTGCTGGAAATAATAAATCATTACTTTTGCTGTAAGTCAAATTCGTTTCACTGCACCTTCCGGTGTATGTGACAAATAAAATTGACTTTGACTTTTGTTTTGAGAGTTAATGCAGAGATGAAAGTGACTCTGTAAGTTCATCTTTCTTTAAAATGGGATGGACTCTGCAGTACTCTGGTGATAGGGTAGCATGCAGCTGTTAAGGGAAATCTCAAATTGGGACAACGTTAAAACTGAGAAAATTGTCCAAGTACAAACAGACCATATTTTGGAAAAACATTGTTTTCCTTGTGAAATTTCTCTTCAGGGGTTGGTGTGCTGATGTGTTCACTTCCTTTCACCTTACCTTTGTGATTTGATTTTGTTACCATTTGCAAGACCTCAACTATGTAATCCACATTGAAACGCTATGCATCAGTTATACATGATGCCATTTTAAGAAATGTTTCCTGCTTTCTTCTGTCCACGGCAAACAATAAGCCAATCTTCATGAAGAGTCTCCTCTCTTTTGTACGCTTCATTATTTAAATTGATACTGTATTCCCAAAGTTAGCACAAACTAACTATAGTATAGTATAGTTAAACTAAAGTATAACATGGAAGTACCTTGCCATTTGTATTCCTCAGCTAATACCCCTAACCTATTTTATTAGGCTGTTAACACTTTGCTGGTCATGAGATCTTGGTGTATGCAAACCGGCTCCCTCAACTCCTCTAGACAAGGAATGTTTCATTGGATATGATGCAAGAGTTCATGATAAGTTAATGATATTAACTGAGTTGTATTATATTGTTCTGAGTTAATTATATTAATGACGCTAGGTCAGAGATCAAAATGCAGTCAAGGTGCATTCCTGGTATCTTTAACATTGTGCAAGCTTTGTTATGAACTTGAGGGGGTTGTTGTATTTTAATGCACACCGCGTTGTTCTATAAGATCACCCATTCTGTGACTCTTGCATAAAGGAATTTGAGGTCTATTAATCCGAATTGGATATTATGCTCCCTTAATGCATTTGAAAGAACTAGATAGAGCACTACATTTCTTAATTTTGGGTGCCTAATATTATTTGATATGAATGTGATTTCATCTATGTAGTGAATCAGTCTGGTCCTGTACTTCTGAGAAACATATGTTTTCACTAGTGGGATCTTGAACAAGGGGACTTAATTACGAGATGAAGGACCAATCATTTAAAATTGTAGCATGTAGAAATGCCCTCTTGCAGGAGGTGTGGAAGTTGGATCTATAGAAGTATGTGAAATGATAGGGGGGTAAATATTTGATAGATCGGGGAATAGAGGGGTGTGGAGAAATGGAATAGACGAAGAGATTATATCTAGATCACCCATGATCATTTTGAATGCGAAGGAGGGAAGGCTTGAAGAGCCTGTTGAACTCTTCCTGCTCTTATTTCCTGTGTTCTTGTGTATCCAGTGATTCTCCAATGTGGTTATTACCTCTGTGTGATTCACATGACAGCAGCAGTCAATGAAGCCGAGTTTCCAAACTTCCCTCTTTAACAGGTCGATGACAGTAATTAGGCATTGAATTTTAAACATTGTATTTTTGCTCGACAGCAAAAGGGCTGAGGATGGTAGATTTTATCTTGGTTTAGGGTGTGGTGCAAGTAATGGCAGCAAAACTCGTCCTGAAGAGAGGAAGTAGCATTGGACAGTGTCAAGTGCCACATCATACTTGCCAACTGTTCGAGGGCTCTTTCTGTGGATCTGCTGTTAAGTTCAGTGGTATGCAGACCAATTGCAGCTGGCTTTACTCAGTCACCATAGTTGAGTAATTAGCTCCTGCTTCTTTTTGCGTCCACCTGAGTTTGAGAAGGGCAAGGGCAGTGGAGCAAGAACGGAGAGCGGTTCTGATAGAGTGTAGAAAGAAGGAACTGCAGATGGTGGTTTACAAAAACGATGCAAAGTGCTGGAATAACTCGTGGCACAAGACGGCACCCCAGGGAAGGGTTGAGGAAACGCATGTGGCCGTGGTAGCAAGCTGGGTCAGAACATGGTCATAGAATGGGAGAGCAGCAGGAATCACAGAGGGTGGGCATAGAATGAGCGAGTGTCTCGCAGAACTCCTGTCATAGAGAGGAGGAGAATTTCTTCTAAGTAGGCATGCCTTGAGGAGACTTTGCAGTGGAGCAGTAAAATGTAGAAACAAGGAGCTGCTGATGTTGGTTTACAAAAAAAGACACAAAATGCTGGAGTGGCACAAGATGGCGACATAGGCAAGTATTGCGGAAATGTACGTGGCTGTGGTAACGAGTCTGAGTCAGAACATGGTCGCAGAACAGGAGTATCTTAGTGTGTCATATCAGGTTCTGATGTTCTAATGGGATGGAAGTAATGTACATTGAACTCAAGAATCAGTTCCAGGTTTGTTCCTGGGTTAAGAGGCACAATCCCTCCACCATAATGGGTTGTTCAATCTGCAGAAGGTATTGTGGCCTATCCTCGCCCAACTTCTAAACTTGTTCCCAGTGGGAAATGAACAGCATTGTCTCCATGGTTCCAACCCAAGCCCTTACTACCACACCCAAGCAAACTGATTCCAGGCAAACTATCTTTTAGCTTTCCTGGAATGAGGGAACTCAAGCTATTTGAGAGACTCACTCTGAAATCCTGAGAGTGCAATTCTGTTCATACTACCTCAAGAACCTGCCTATTGGAAGTTTCTTTGCGATAAAAACTAATTAGATTGCAAGCCTGTGGTCCACATGCTGGACACATCCCATAGAATTTAATACTGGTCTCAAGATAGTGCCACGGCGAGCTGTAAAATGGAAAGGAAACAAGACCAGGTCAACGCTTGGTAACGCATTGGTTGGGAAATGTTCACAGAGTTCCTTCATTGTATTTCTGTTTACTGTGGATTTGATATTTGTGAGGGATTTCTGTTCTACTATTTCCTATCTTCTTTCTTTGCTCCTTATCTGAAAGTGTTGAGATCTCGCTGACTCTCTGAAGAATGAAAACGGACCTCATTCAGGTGGTTGTTCCCAAAGAAGAAACTTATTTAGTCTACAAAGACGAGGGTGGGACGAAAATCTGTAAAAATGTCCAGCTTTAGCCTTTGTGCTGAGTTAATCATGTTAATTACACTAAGTTAAAGAACAAAATGCAGCTAAGGTGCATTTCTTGTATCTTGAGGGGAACATTGTCCGTTAATGCACACCTTGTTATACCATAAGATCACGCACTCATAGAGTTATAGTCATAGAGTATAAACAGTATGGAAACAGGCCCTTCGGCCCAATTTGCCCACACCGATCAACGTGTCCCATATGCCTGCATTTGGCCCATATCCCTCTAAACCTATCCCACATATGTACATGTCTAAATGTTTGTTAAATATTGCGATAGACTCTGCCTCAGTTCCCTCCTCCAGCAGACTCATGACTAAAGAAACCTGAAGTCTATTGAATCTGCATTCATCTGTATTTCTGTTCTCTTTGGTGTCCTTTTTTGTGCCCGCTGTGTTTATTTTGAGTTTTCCATTACTTTGCCTGCAATCAGGTGAAATGTGGAAGAATGAGCTGTAAGTTGGCCATGGAAGACTTCAGGTTCTTGACTGTGAGGCTGACACAACTTTAGCTGATTGGTTATGGTGTCTATATAGTGGATCGTATTACTATCCATGGCTTTGGTTTCTGGCATACGATACCCTTGAAACTTACCTGTCACGATATTAGTACTCCTGGTGGAACAAGCACACCAATGACTCACCTACATGCACTTGTGATATGCGAGCAGAGCTGTCAGTGTGGAGAATAATATTTATAGCCAAGTGCTTGTGAAATAATTCTCCCTGCAAAGCCCTGCTCTGCAGTGGGTTACAACTGAGTGACTGGCAATGTTACCAAAAGAATGTAATCATGAGAAGGACAATCATCTGTGGTGTCAGAAAAAGGCCTTCAATAAAACTTTTAAGGTCCAGGGTATTAACTAATATTGTGAATGGCTCTTGCTTTACAGTGGGAGGATAGCCTTCGAGGAAAGTTGTGACTGAGTCAGGCACAAAGACCTTGGGTGGAAAGACGATTAAGATCTCCGCTGCAAAATTTTCCGACCTGTTCATGAGAGAAGATGAACCACTTTTCCATTTTTCTTCCCCCTCTCCAGTTCCTTCCTCCTCATTGGACTTGTGGAAATCAAGTGCAGATTCTGAAGCAGATCCCTGCTTGGGACACGTGACATTTTGGGGCCCTCTATGAGGAACATCCTGCTTCCCACCAGTTGAACCATTATTAGATCCACTTCCAGCAAGATCCAAAATATTGTGCCAAATTTCAACGTTTCAATTTCCACAGTATTTCCTACCCCCTTTTTAAGATTTTTACTTCAGAAAAAGAAACCTTTCACCTGAATGGTTTAGCAAATAACTCCAGCTAACCAATAATTTCCTCGCTGGAGTGAGCAGCTTCTGCATACCTGCCTCAACGCATTCTGCTGCCGTTTTAAATGTGGAGTTGGCAATTATGCAAGAAGGTGCTGATTTAGTCTCAGTTTCTTGTGTGTAATAACTGAACGATCAACCAGTTTTTTCATTCCCGACTGTAGTCCCGTGACTTGGACTAAGAAGGATGTTGGATTGAAAGTAGGCACAAAATGTTGGAGTAACTCAGCGGGTCAGGCAGCATCTCTGGAGAGAAGGAATGGGTCACGTTTCGGGTTGAGACCCTTCTTCAGACTGATGTCAAGGGAGTGGGTGGGACAGAGATAGAATGTAGTCTGAGATAGTAAGACTAATGGGAGAACTGGGGAGGGGATAGAGAGGGAAACTGCTCTTCAGGGCTATCTGAAGTTAGAGAAGTCAATGTTCATGCCGCTGGGGTGTAAGCTACCCAAGCGATTTAGACTCTCATCATTTCATATACTTCTATTATGTCCCCTCAATCCCTGACATTCGAGGACAAACTCGTTAGGTTTGTACAGCCTCTTCCTACAGTTAAAACCCTCTAATTCAGGCAGAATTCTGCTAAACCTCTGCTGCACCTTTTCCAAAGCCCCCACATCCTCCTTGTAATGGGGTGACCAGAACTTTACACAACACTCCAAATGTGATCTTATCAAAATTCTACAATGCTGCAACATGACTAACTCACTCTTATACTCAATGACCAGACTAATGAAGGCAAGCATACCATATGCCACCCTTACCACTCTATCCACCAGTGATGTTACTTTCAGAGATATATATTGGACCCCAAGATCCCTGTGTCAGGAGCTTGCTAGTAACTGTATACATTCCTGAAGAAAGGTCTCGACTCGATACATCAGCCATTCCTTCTCTCCAAAGATACTGCCTATCCCGCTGAGTTACTCCAGCTTTTTGTGTCCATCTTTGGTTTAAACCAACATCTGCAGTTCCATCATATACATTCCATGTACATTCAATCTCCCAAAGTGCAAAACTTCACACTTGATCAGATTTAACTCCAACTACCATTTCTTTGCCCATTCTGTGGCTGATCGATATCCTGCTGCATGTGCTGACAGCCTTCCTCACTGTCCACAACTTCACCAATTTTGGTGCCTTCTGCAAACTTACCAACAAACCCATATCCATTTGTGGTCAAGTCATCTATATATATCACAAACAATGGAGGTCCCAACACAGATCCAGGGATATGGGGAGAAGGCAAGAATGGGGTACTGTTTGTGGATGATCAGCCATGATCACAGTGAATGGCGGTGCTGGCTCAAAGGGCCGAATGGCCTACTCCTGCACCTATTGTATATTGTCTATTGTCTAGATCCCTGTTGAACTCCAGCATAACAGAGCAGGAGAAAAGTGGAAGGATAGTTTGTGGACAAACTAGTTAGATGGTCTTGAAACATGAGTTCAAACTCCATATTTGTGAGGGCAAAGTCCACTTTGGCTCTTTGTGGAGTAACTCAGAAGGCCAGGCAGCATCTCTGGAGAACATGGGTATGTGATATTTCAGATCGAGACATTACTTCAGTCTGAAGAAGGATCTCGACCCGAAAGGTCACCTGTTCATCTTCTCCCTAGATTCAGCTGGACTTGCAGTTCCTCTACCACTTTGTTTTTTGCTCTGGTTTCCAGCATCTGTAGTCTGTTGGATCTCTATTTTGCTCGTAACAGGGTCCACTTCTCAGGCGTCACATTCACTGTTGCCGTCACTTGCTAATCTTTTTGGGAATTGGGCATCACTGGCACGGCCAGCATTTGTAACGTATCCTCAACTGCACTGGAATCGAGTGGGAATTTGCAGGGATTTTAATAGACTTAATTATTTCCAGAGCAGTCTGGATAGCAAATATTCTTCCCTACGGGGCACTGATGTACCACATGAGTTTTATGACAGCATTTTAGCTGTGTAGGACCATTACAGATGCTAGGCTTTTATTCCAGAATGTCTCTGGGCAATTTCTGCTTTATGGAATTCAAATTCGAATAGGAGAATTGAACCAGTGACTGACTATCTAGGGCACTTTGGGTTCATTTGGCTCCTTGTACTTTATATTTCTACATTTTTTATCATCGCATTCTGATCTAGAGACACTCATGTTGTTATTTCTGTTTTTATTGCATTGTTTCTTTATACCTCATCCGCTGCTGCATTGTGTATTGTTGAATGAAAATGCCTTCAATTCATATTTAATGAAATGGCAGTGAAGCATTAATGTTTAAACTGCTGTTCTTGCACTAATGTGTCTCCCAGTTCGAGAGGCTACCAGTGGATGTGTTGTTTAAAAATAAGAGTGCTTAGTTTTCTATAGTGCAGCAAATTAAACTTAATTCCTTGCGAAACTGCACCATGAGTCGATCCATAAAAATGTTGTGAAATGTTGGCTGAATTTTGTTTAACAAATTTTTGTTCTTGGTCACTAGAGTAGTGAAGGTTTAACCCAATTTGCAAGCTGTGAGCACAGTTTATTACTGAGGGACAGCTGCGCTGGGCATGTACAGGCAGAATAGTGCTTGCTGAGAATCCACAGTTATTCTACTGTAACTGGAGCTGGGAGCTTCTGATCATACCATGTGGTACAGTTCCTCTGGACTGTTTTGCAAAGTAACCGCCTGAGTGATGACAGTGTGACTTATAGAGGCAGATAATCATAGGCCTATAGGCATTGAAACGAGCCCTGCGGCCCAACCTATCTAAGCTGACCAAGTTGGCATTCTGGGCTCGTCCCATTTGCCTGCTTTTGACCCTCTGATTTCAAAACCTTCCGATCCATATCTGTCCAAATGTGTTTTAATGTTGTATAGTGACAAATTAATAATAGTGACTGACACTCTTTTGTCAATGTGGGATTGTTTTACTGAGGATTATATATAATTTGTAAAATGTTATATTTAATAGAGTAGGGCCCAGGGGTAGAGTTGTTGCCTTACAGTACTTTCAGCCCAAGAGACCCAATTTCGATCTGGACTATGGGTGCCGTCTGTATGGAGTTTGTACATTCTCTCTGTGACTGCATGGGGTTTCTCTGACATCTTTGGTTTCTTCCCACATTCCAAAGACCTACAGGTCTATAGGTTGATTGGCACTGTATAAATGCAAAAAACATTGTTCCTAGTGTGTGTAGGATAATGTTTAATGTGCGAGGATTGCTGGTCAGCGTGGACTCGGTGGGCCGAAGGACCTGTTTCCGCACTGTATCTCCAAACTAAACTAAACTAAATTTATAAACTGGAATTTGCTGAATCAGTAACCAGGTTGTGATTGATCGGGGGGTTTTGGGTGTTTCAAGGTTTCAAGGTCAGTTTATTGTCACATGGACCAATTAAGGTACAGTGAAATTTGAGTTACCATGCAACCATACTATGTGAAAAGCAACAAGACACACAACCACATAAAAGTTAACATAAACATCCATCACAATGGATTCCACATTCCTCACTGTGATGGAAGGCAATAAAGTTCAATCTTTTTCCTCTTGTTCTCCCACTGTCGGGGCAGTCAAACCATCCACAGTTGGGACGATCAAAGCCGCTGCATTCGACCGTTGGAGCCCCCGTCGGGGTGATTGAAACTTCCACGTCGGGGTGGTTGAAACTCTCTCCATGGCATGGAGCTCCCGCGTCGGCCTCTTACCAGAGACCACGGGCTTCGCGAAGTCCACAGGCCCTGTGGTTGAAGCTTCGACCCCCGGCAAAGGGATCGCAAGCTACGCAATGTTAAAGTCCCGCACACCCCCGCCGCGGCTTGGAGCTCTCGTCGGTCTCCAGGAAAGGCCGGCAACTCCACAATGTTAGGCCGTAGTGCGGACGGAAATACGAAACGGAAAAAAATCGCATCTCTGTCGAGATAAGAGATTGAAAAAAAGCTTGGTTTTCTTGGTTGAGCACTTATCCTAGTGTTTTTTAGCACAAACTTTATGGTTTAATTGTAATGTAATAGAATAGGTAACAGATCGATGTCCAGTGCTTTCTACGACTACACATGTATTGTGCAGTGAATTGTGGAAGGGATGGTCAGTGTTTGGAACTAAACGTTTATTCACTGAAGGACCACTTGGTGGTTTTTGCTCAAAGCTCGAAGTACAAGGGCTGATATGTTTTTAAAATGTCTAGGACAGAACTTTTGCAAATGGAGTATTTCGTCTGAGGTTTAGGTTTATTATTGTCACATGGTACTGTGAGGTACAGTGGAAAACTTTGTTATAGAAACATAGAAAAATACGTGCAGGAGTAGGCCATTCAGCCCTTTGAGCTAGATCATGGCTGATATGATCATGGTTGATCATCTAAAATCAGTACCCCATTCATGCTTTTTCCCCCATATCCCCTGATTCCTTTAACCCCAGGAGCTAAATCTAACTCTCTCTTGGAAACATCCAGTGAATTGGCCTCCACTGCCTCTGTGGCAAAGAATTCCACAGATTCACAACTCTCTGGGTGAAGAAGTTTTTGCTCATCGCAGTCCTACATGGCCTACCCCTTATTCTCAAACTGTGACCCCTGGTTCTGGATTCCCCCAACATCGGGAACATTTTTCCTGCATTCTAGCCTGTCCAATCCTTTAAGAATTTTATATGTTTATGTAAGATCCCCTCTTTTCCTTCCAAATTCCAGTGAATACAAGCCCAGTTGATCCATTATTTCATCTTATGTCAGTCCCGCCTTCCCAGGAATTAACCTGGTGAACCAACACTGCACTCCCTCAATAGCAATAGTGTCCTTCCTCAAATTAGGAGACCAAAACTGCACACAATACTCCAGGTGCACAATACTCAGATTCTACCGATACCAAGCTAATGTCTCTTCTTGCTATTGCATTAGTCTCCTCTTTAACTAGCAACTAGACTAAGTGGGACCCGTTGGGTCCCAGTCACATGGGAGGCCTGGTCCCCCAACACAACCCATTCCCCAACACGATATTCCACCACTCACCTGTTCCCCCAATGCAACCCGTCACCCCAATGCAATATTCCATCACTCACCCATAGCCGCTAACGGCGCAGGCGCGGCTGACAGATTCCTGTTGTGATGCCCCTGATTCCCCCTACTCCCATCAACCCCCCTCCCCCCCCCCCCCACTCTACCAGTTGATATTCTCCCCCCCCCCCCCATGCACCCACTCCACGTCAAGTCATCCACCTTATTACAAATGCTCTTCGCATTAAGGAACAAAGCTTTCAGGTTTGTTTTCTTATCTCCTTTCTACCCTTTGCGTCTGTGCTCCTTTTATGTCCCTCTGTCTCCTTGCATTGGTTCCCATCCCCCTGCCCTGTTGGTTTAAACATGACCTTTCCTACACTGTCCCGTTAACTGCACGCAGACGCTTCCACGTTGTTGACTCCATCCCACCTGTTTAGTTTAAACCTACCTGTGTAGCACTAGGAAACCTTCCTGCCAGAATGTCGGTGCCCCTCCAATTAAGGTGTAATCCGTCCCTTTTGTGCAGGTCACCCATGCCCCAGAAGAAATCCCAGTGATCTAGAAATATAAATTTCTGCTACCTGCACCAACTCCTCAGCCCCACATTCAGATCTCCAAATCTCCCTGTTCCTACCCTCACTGGCACGAGGTACTGGAAGCAACCCAGAGATAACCATCCTAGAAGTCCTATTTTTCAGCCTCCTACCTCGTTCTCTATACTCACGTTGCAGAACCTCCTTCCTTTTCTTACGCACGTTGTTTGTGCATACATGCACAATTATATCCGGCTGCTCACCTTCCCTCACGAGGATGTTCATAAGTCGGTCTGAGACATCATGGACCCTGGCACCAGGGTGGCAACATACTTTCCTTGAGTCTCACCTGTCGCCACAGAATCTCCTGTCCGCACCTCTGACAATGGAGTCACCCACCACTATGGCTCTGCCTGACGTCGGTCTCGCCGGTCTCGTCTCAGCGTCAGGTTTCGAGTCACAGACCTGTCTGCCACTCGGACTGGAAGCATTGTCTGCCCCGACAGCTCCCAAGGGGGTGTACCTGTTTCCACGAGGTACTTCCACCAAGGTCTCCTGCACTAATTTTATCCCCTCCCTTTCCATTTTGGAAAGGAAGGGGATGAAGTTTTGTATACTATCCAAACATATTAGACTTTCCACACATCGGTACAATCCACTCCAACTCAAGTACAATATATAGAGCAAATGGGAAAATGCAGGGTGCAGAATATAGCTCTCAGCACTGTAGCTCATTGTGCATCAGTTCCTTCATCAAGGTCCAATGTCCTCAAAATCCTCTTATAATAATAATAATAATAATACACTTTGTCATTGTAAATACATACAACAAAATTTCAGGCACTGCCCGAACAGAGCTGCAACGCATCAGATAAATAATATCGACAATGTAAACAGCAAAAATGGCAAGAAAAACATCAAGTCAAGTCAGAATGTGCAAAATTTCACAGTATAGTGTTATAGCATTACAAAATATTGGCTCTGGGGGCCTTGTGTTCAGTGCGGTGTTCAGAGTGGTGATGGCCTTGGGGTAGAAACTGTTTGTTAATCTTGTGGTGTGTGATTTGATGGACCTGTAATGCTTTCCTGAGGGCAGAAGGGCAAGCAAGTGATGTGCGGGATGAGATGAGTCCTTTAGGATGCGTGATGCCTTCGGCAGGCAACAAGAGCTATAGATCTCTTCCCGGGTAGGCAGATGTGTGTTGGCGATCTTTTGGGCTGTGTTGATCACTCTCTGTAGAGCCTTCTTGTCAGCCACAGAACTGTCGCCATAGCACACCAGGACAGGATGCCATGTGTCAGGACACTCTCTATGGAGCAACGGTAGAATGCCGCTAGCAGCTGTTGTGGCAAGTTGACTTTCCTGAGTGATCTCAGGAAGTAAAGCGTTTGTTGTGCCTTCTTTACCAGGGAGTGCGTGTTAGTTGACCACCTGAGATCTGCTGAGATGTGGGTGCCCAGGAACCTGAAACTGGAGGCTCTGTCCACTCTTTCACCATTTATGCACAGTGGGGATGGTCACCCTGCTTCTTCCTGAAGTCAATGATGAGCTCTTTTGTTTTCTTTGTATTGAGTGCTAATTTGTTCTCCGAGCACCAGCCTATTAACCTCTGTACCTCCTCCCTGTAAGCTGACTCATCGACCTCAGTGATCAGCCCCGCCACTGTCGTGTCCGCTGCAAATTTTATGATGATGTTCATGCTGTGGGCCAGCATGCAATCATAGGTATAGAGGGAGTAGAGGAGGGGGCTCAGCACACAGCCTTTGTACACACCTTGCAAAAGAGAAGTGTTGTAGTTTTACAGCAGTTAATCATTGGGATTGGTTCATGTGTTCGACACAATTGAAAGAAGTGAGTTCGGTATTCGGAAAAACACAAGGAATCATGGGATTTTTCAAAGGTCACTCGCCATAAAGAAAAAAAGCGAGCAAAGTGCTGACTGCGTAAATTGTGTACGCATTCATATCTTTATTCATGATTTATGTGTAAAAATGTATTTAATCTGAGGAATGGGGGTGCCAGGTAGAGGGAGAGCGGGGTGTAACAGCGAGAAAGAAGGGGCAGATGCGAGTGGGAACCGGGTGGGAGAGTAGGGTGGGAGACTGGTCTGGCGGAAAGACATTCTCGGCAGCTACACGCACACAGACTCATCTTGAGACGTGCTGACTCTTGTAGCTGCACGTCTCATCCGCAGCCAGGATTGAACTGGGATCCCCAGCACCGCAAGCTCTGCCGAACTGCCACTGGACTGTCCCCATCCCCCCCCCCCCCCCCCGAGTGTCCAATCCCCTCCCATAGGGCGGTTGGAGATGTCTGGATTGACGGGACAGTGGTTCGGAGGAGTGGCGGCTCACAGCCTGCGTGGGGACGCGCCAACCCCAGCTCAACTCTGCCTGTCCCGCCGGGCCACCTGACAGCCCCGGACCAACGGGACAGTGGCACGGAGGAGCCGCCCACAGCCAAGGCGGAGAAGAAGCACCAACTCCAGCCCAACCTTGCTCCAAATCCCGAGGAACCCTATCTCTGATGGGCCAGGGACCACCAGCTGCACCCCTGACCTGCCGGCCAACCCCCCCCGACGCCGGCTGCGAGTCCGGGGCCGCCACTGCTCCAGGCCTTCGCCCCAGCTGCCGGCCAACCCGGCTGGACAGGCAAAGCCGAGCTGGAGCCAGTGCCTCCCCCCACGACGGCTGCAAGACCAGGGGCAACGCAGACACCCCCGGACAGGGACGGGATACCCGGGAGGGGACGGGGACGTAGACGGCCCAGCAGCAACTCAACAGCGCCCGCAGCGCCCGAGACCTGGGCCCGTCCCGACCACGGACAAAATGCAGCACCACAGCTGCCGAGAATGTTTATAGCGAGTGACCTATGACCTGGGCATGCGCAGTCGAAGTACCGAACTCACTTATTATCAGAAGGAAAGGAATTCTCTCACACTTCATTGTACCTCATACATGTCAGAACTGGTTTGGGGTTTACAATGACTAATTTAATTAGCTGCTGTCTTCACTTAACTAGCATTGTTAAAGGGCAATATCGCAGTGTGGCCCCTTGAGAGGCAGCTTGCATTTAAAGTATGTCACTGTAAACCTTTATTTCTTTTCAATGAAATTGAAAGAGACATTAAGACAGCTCCATTGACACAAATAAAACATTAATGAAAAGATGATGGAATGAGAATGAATCATTTATGTCAAATGCCTTCTTACAGATGCAACACACCAGAGAAATTTGGGGCTTTCGGTGAATGTGTCCAGATCTCAGTGTGTTCTGGGAACACAAATTCTCAGGGTTTTCCAGCACTTTTTCCCCGCACTCCCCACTCGTTGCATGACACTGAGGATTGCAGATGCTGTTGTTTGCTGCTTTCAGGTGACCTTGTTGGGGACTTTATCATTCGTGTGAGTAGTGCTCGCGTCGAATCAATAACGATGGGGGCTGGTTTTGTGCATTCTTTTTCTCATTTTCACTCTGTTCTTCACCCACCGCCTGTGCCAAATGCCTTCCGGTCTAGGGGTGAGTGAGATTGCCATCAGACCAGTTTCCTAACAGGGACAAGTGGGAAGATGGCAACTGGAACATGTACAGTTACAGTCCCTGGAAAGTCGATGAACGTCCCTCTGTCTCGTCTCGACCCGAAACGTCGCCTTTTTCCTTCGCTCCTTAGATGCTGCTGCACCCGCTGGGTTTCTCCAGCTTTTTGTGTGCCCCTCTGTCTATGGTCACTGGCTACAGTACCACTGAACAGAAAGTGTGAGTGGAGTCAGTCCCAAAGGTCTCGAGTCTCTGAGGCTCCAGCCCTTCATCCTCATCCTCTAGACTTTAATACGTCACACATATAGCCTTGCTCCCTTCTGACTGTAAGCCAATGTATCCATTATTTTCAGCGGTCGATACCAGGGTGCTACTCGGACAACTTTCTCTCAAAACGGGTGCAGATATTGAAGGACTGTTTTTGAATTCACGCATGGTATGTCACTGACTAGGCCAGCATTTATTTCCCATCGCTCACTAGCTGAGAATTGAGCAGTTATTTCAGAGGGCCGTGCACTTAAAGTTATGGCCATACTGTGTGCAGACAAATGTCCCCTTCCAGAGCACTGGTGAACCATATTGGTTCTGGTGATGAACCGTTCAATTAGATCGCCATTACCCAGCACCATATTTGTATGGATTGCATTGTTCAGAGTCTGGGTGATATTGATGGGAAGGTATCTATTTCCCATTCCTGACGAACTTTGGATGGGGTGGCACACTTGGCCAATTCATAGGCTTTGGAGAGTCAACCACATGGGTGAGTTTGGAGATATCTGGAAGAGATCAGGTAAAGGCATGAGGTTTTTTTTCTTCGAAGGGCATTAATGAATGGGTTCTGGCTGCAAACATTAACCATTTCTCAGTTTATAGTGTGTGGATTACATTTGGATAATGTAAGATGATGCAGAAATATTGCCCCACAGCAGATGTGATGTGTGTCAGATACAGCATGCCAATAATCTTTGGGCTTTGTTTTGTGAGCTGGTTTAGTTGACCTTTGTTAAGTATCCAGCCACCTCCTGTAGTTCCAAAATAAAACCCCTTTGTAAATGCTGTAAAGTTTTAAAACTAGGTAATTGAGGGAGAATGTATCTAGAAAGTAATATGAAACAGCACAGCTGATTTGTGGACAAATTTAAATGCGTTGCCTTGGGTTTCAGTCATGTTTGCTTCCTTTACGTGTCCTTTCTCCTTCCTCTTTGTTAACTGGAAAGATTCTTGCTTATTGCATGAGTGTGGCTGTTCACTTCTAAAGGATGGTTAATAATAGTCTGTGCAGAGTAGGAGGACCAGCCTAAAGCAATCAGCCTGAAATAATTATTTCCCAGCTGTAATGAAGGGGATGATAACCACTTTCCACGTTTTCAAACGGGGCCAAAGCAAATAGCTTCCACTCTACTCAAACTCTACTTTATGAGCCTTGCAGATAAATGTGGCGATTCTTTTGCAATAAAATCATAAGTTGTAGGAGCAGAATTAGGCCATTGGGCCCGGCAAGACTACGCCGCCATTCAATCATGGCTGATCTATCTTTCCCTCTCAACCCCATTCTCCTGCCTTCGCCCCATAACCCCTGACATCTTTCCTAATCAAGAATCTGTCAATCACCGCATTAAAAATATCCATTGACTTGGCCTTTAAAGCTGTCTGCGGCAATGCATTCCGCAGATTCACCACCTCCTGACTAAAGAGGTTACGGATGAGTGTTCTTCCATCTGTCTTATGCTCTTTGCTGTTTCGGTGTGCATATATCACTTCCACGCTAGGACTGAGAGCTCTTGTTTTAGGTGAGGGTTTTTTCCCTGCCTGCGAGAAGCATGATGACCTGAGGCGTCTGTTGCATGTTCCTTTTATTTGAATAGTGAGTTCTGTCCCTCTGCTTCTTTTAGGGGTTTCCAACAATCACAAGATCTTAAAAGGGATCCTCATTTTCCTTGAAGACAAGGCAGTATGCCATCTGTGCTTACAGTATTTACCCCACCAATCCCCTTTTATTTTTCATGCAATCTCCATCCTTGAACCTCTTGGATGCTTCTGGTAGTTTAATTACCTGTAGTGATTGTCCAACACAAAAATTAAGGCCGCCAGCCCATTGTATGGGAGTCTTCCATGAGGCTGATTGGATGTCAACCACTCTTCCATCACTTGACGTCAGACAGAGAAAGGATGGTTGCAGCAAAAAGGAGCCAAGGAAGTCATTGTCTATTCAGGTTCCAGTTGACCAGACAAGGCTGTGCTTATTTGTGGCTTTCCTTCTTTAATTGGACGACTTGAGAAAGGATCCGTTTTTTTATTGTCAAGAAAAAACTTTGATTACTTTTGAATTTGAAATCAAATCATTCAGTCTTGACTGATTATATTCCACATTTCAGGACAACTCTCTGGTTCCAAGAAGACCTGAGGATTAGGACTGGATAGTGCCAGTGATCACAAATACTTTCTGATTCTGGAACAATGTCTTACAGAGGTGTACAGAATCATAAGAGGCATAGATAAGGTGAATGGTCACTGTCGTCTTCCCTGGGAGTAAAATGCAAAAAGGCACAGGTTTAACATGTGAAAGGAAAGATTTAAAAGAGACCTGATGGCCAACTATTTCACATAGAGGGTGGCTGGTATATGGAACATGCTGCCAGAGGAAACTGTAGAAAGGTACATTTCACATTTCAACAGGTTTGTACATGGGAAAGGTTTAGAGGGACATAGGCCCAACAGGCAAATTTCTTTTCTTCTCAATATCGCCAACACCACAAAAAGCACTACGACTTATCTAGGATTAACAATAACCTTCCCAGATTGCCATTCTAGAGGAATGATCTGAGACTGATAATGGTTCTGGGCGATTCCACTCAGTATTCCAGTGCATAACGTAATCATGTTCTCATGACAGGGTCATGTGGTGGGATTGAAGACTCCAGCAATTACGTTCTTGTGACAACCATGGCAGAGGTGCAATTCAGTCAAATTACCCCTATAGCTGACATTCAAAATAGCATCT
Source organism: Raja brachyura (assembly GCA_963514005.1). The sequence goes on along the minus strand of OY740787.1, from coordinate 39,045,233 downwards.
TACTTGCATTTGCCAGGTACATCCTCCACATTCAACATTAACTCACACAGTATCAGGCAACGTATTCCTACTGACTGCTGGAAATTACTTGGATGTGGTGATGACTTAACTTGTGAGAAAACAATTTTTTCTCTCTTTTTACTCCCCCTCTATCTTTTATTCTTGCTTGCATATTCTGTCACTCATTGTCTTTCCCCTCTCTCGCTCTTATTCTCTCTATATATATTCTTGCTCATTCTCTGTCTGTCTGTCTGTCTCTCCCTCTCTCTCTGTCTCTCTCTCTGTCTCTCTCTCTGTCTCTCTCTCTGTCTCTCTCTCTGTCTCTCTCTCTGTCTCTCTCTCTGTCTCTCTCTCTGTCTCTCTCTCTGTCTCTCTCTCTGTCTCTCTCTCTGTCTCTCTCTCTGTCTCTCTCTCTGTCTCTGTCTCTGTCTCTGTCTCGCTCTCTGTCTCGCTCTGTCTCTGTATCTCTCTCTCTCTCTGCCTCTCTCTCTCTGCCTCTCTCTGCCTCTCTCTGCCTCTCTCTGCCTCTCTCTGCCTCTCTCTGCCTCTCTCTGCCTCTCTCTGCCTCTCTCTGCCTCTCTCTGCCTCTCCCTCCCTCCCCCTCCCTCCCCCTCCCTCCCCCTCCCTCTCCCTCCCCCTCCCTCCCCCTCCCTCCCCCTCCCTCCCCCTCCCTCCCCCTCCCTCCCCCTCCCTCCCCCTCCCTCCCCCTCCCTCCCCCTCCCTCCCCCTCCCTCCCCCTCCCTCCCCCTCCCTCCCCCTCCCTCTCCCTCCCTCTCCCTCTCTCTCTCCCCCTTCCCCCCCCTCTTCCCCCCCCCTCTCCTCCCCCCCCCTCTCCTCCCCCCCCCTCTCCTCCCCCCCTCTCCTCCCCCCCCTCTCTCCTCCCCCCCTCTCTCCTCCCCCCCCCTCTCCTCCCCCCCCTCTCCTCCCCCCCCCTCTCCTCCCCCCCCCTCTCCTCCCCCCCCCCTCTCCTCCCCCCCCCCTCTCCTCCCCCCCCCTCTTCTCCCCCCCCCTCTCCTCCCCCCCTCTCCTGGTCAGGCACATGGTTCAGACAGTAGTCCATTGACAGCACACTGAACAAGCCTCAACAAGCAGGGCTCGTGTTTCTCAGCCATAACCAACCTTGGCAACCTTTCAAATTAAACTGAAAATGAAGCAAAGCAGTTTCTGTTCATTGCCTTAAATATGTAAATGGAGAGGACTCATCAATAGTGTACTGTGTTGGAACCCAGGCTGATTTTGTAATAACATGATTAATCTGTCTTCAAAAGTAAGACGATCAAAACCTCCACCAATGCCAGGAACTCAAAGTTTTAAGATAATTGGTATGTCTCCAAATACTCTACCTTCTGCAGATGCACTGTATAAAGTATCTCGACTGGTTGCATCATAGGTCTGGTAGAGTAATTCCAATGCACAGAAACACGAGGCTGTAGAAAGTGGTGCACTCAGCCCAGGTAATCGCAGGCGCAGCACTCCCCACCATCAAACGCATCTACATGGGCACTGCCTCATGAAGGCGGTCTCTATCATCAAAGATCCCCACCGTCTGGGCAATGCTCTCTTCTCACTGATACCATTGACCAGAGGGTACAGAAGCCTGTAGTCCCACATCACCAGGTCAGGTACAGACATCTTCTTACAGCAATCATGTTCTTGAAGCAACTTGCACAACCTTAATCAGCAACATGACACAATGGACCACCTCCTGCACCATCATGGATTTGTTTTCTGATTGTGTTTTATACTTCTGTCTTTTTCCTTTCCCTCTTTACACCTAATTGTAATGATGGCTGATTGTAATTTATGTATACTTTATGTTTTTTTGTGTCTTCTGAGTCTATGTGTTTGTTATGCTGCTGCAGCAAGATCATCATTGTACCTATACTCATGTACCTATACCTATACACCTATACTGATGCACATGAGAATAACCTCGACTTGACATCACCAGCAGAGGAGTGTGTGCTATCCCGCCAGTAGCTGTACTTGCTCAGCTGTCCATGGTTGTGCCGTTAGGGGTTATTCCAAGCATTTTAGGATAGGACACTTGGTGTTTTCCTGCTAGTATCTCTGGAAGTCCAGAAGATTATACACCATTCAGATTTAGTTGAAATAAATGTTTGATTTTGGGTTATATTAAGGTTAATTATTTGCAGGTCTGGCACTGCTAGTGATAGCTTTGGCAGTAAAGGATTGATGAACTAAGTGTTTGCTGAGGTGTTTTGGCAAAACATTAAAGAGTGATACGATAGGTATAGTCTTTCCTCCAGCCGTACTGGAGCCATCATGCACTCTGTAAATCTGCTTATGGGTTTTCTTCCCTGACGTTCACAAGGAACCCCTCATTGGAGATCAAGAGCAGGAATTGTGGCGGCAGCTTTTATCCTCTGTATCCTCCCAAGCCCAAGTGAGCCTATGAACTAGGAGCAGGAGTCAGTTGCTTGATCCCTTGAGTCTGTTTTCCCATTCAGTAAGAGAGTCACAGTGAGATACAGCACAGAAACTGACCCTCTCTAGACCATCAAGTCATCTGACCATCAACCACCTATGTAATCCTACATTAATCCTATTTTTCATCCCCCCTCCCCATTTCCAGATTGTACCTCTCACCTACACACTAAGATCAGTTTGTAGTGGCCAAGTAACCCACCAACCAGCATGCCTTTGGAATGTGGGAGGGTATCAGAGCACCCGGGGTAAACGTGCAAACTCCACACAGACAGCACCTGATATTGGGAATGGGACTCTAGTTCATTGAGGCAGAGGCTGAACTGACTGTACTATGAGGGTCACTCTTCAATGGCATTGTGGCTGATTCATTCCATTGTAACCTCGGTCTGGGATCACAGGGAGACAGGCTCATTCCTGTATCGTTAGTTTGCCTCAGCTGTGATTATTGTTAGGATTTGCTGGGAATTAAGCTTGGGAACCTTGGAGTCAACATGGTGACACACAACACAGTTCCCTTTTAGCCAGCTCTGCAAAGAGACCATTGTATTTTGTTGAACAAAACATTCCATCAGTTCTGTATTACTGCTCATTTATCTCCCCCTATTTCAACGATTGCATCTTTGAGTCCAGAATAATTTCAATTATGTTTTTGTGTTTAGAATCAAAAGATGTGATGCAGTCACAGCCAAAGACCTTTGGAACAAGAGATTAACAGATATGAGATAATAACAGATATTAGCGTATCTTTGATACGTGTCATTGCATTGGCTTATTGGAGCCATAATGATCATTGGGGTAACGCTCTTTTGTGTGAGGAACATTAGGAGTGTCTATAAATAACACAAACAATGTGGATTTTTTTTTAGTGCAATATTTTGCATTTCAGTCAAGAGGAGAAAATTCTACACACCGAAATAAAGACAGAAAATGTAAGGAGCTCTAAATAGGGCAGTCATTTCCTGATCTGTGGAGTATCTTCAGCATTTACTGTTTTAATTTTGCATCTAATTTTCTTTTTGCCTGTCAATGGTGCCAATTTCTCATTTATCCATTACTTAGCCAAAAGATTCCCCTCACCCGACTCCCTACACCAATTCTGTCTACTTCTAAATGACTCCGTGGCCAGTTCTCCATGGTTTCTTCTACCTTGTTATGGGGACATTGGGCACCCAGGTATTTTGTTCTTATTCGTCCTCGCCCACCTCTTCTCCACAGCTTCATTGTACTGACGAGCCAGTGACATTCCTACCGTACATTTCTCCTCCTGCATGTCTGTGATCCCGATTACTTTTCGCATTCCCAGTTTCCTTCTTAATGATTTTCTCAGACCACACACAGTTGGGAACTGTGCTGCATCCTCCTCCAAGATCTTTTGGGCTTTAGGCCAAGCAAAATAAAAGAATCATCTGAGGGCCAGCCAAAGCATTCTGAAGGCCCTGACTGTCCAACATGATCCAACAGGGGTGCAGTTGACCTCACAGGGAATAGACACTTGAGCGGCTTGTAAACATCAACTCAGACTTTCCCAAAGCTTTCTGATCCTTGCATCTCTAACATTCTGAACCCAACAATCCTCTGACAAAGGACCCTCATTTGTAAATTTCTTTTTACAATCTCAAGATACTTCAAATCACATGACCAGCTATTGAAGTACTTTTTAAGGATTTTCAGTGTTGTAATGGTGAAAATGCAGCAGCCAATTTGAATACAACAAACATTAGACTTCAGAGATACAGCACAGAAACAGGCCCTTCGGCCCACCGAGCCCATGCCAACTAGTGATCACCCCAGACACTAGCACTATCCTACACACTAGGGCCAACTACAATTTTATCAAAGCCAATTAACCTACAAACCTGCACGTCTTTGGAGTGTGGAAGCAAACCGAAGCACCAGGAGGAAACCCATGCAGTCATAGGGGGAACATACAAACTCTGCACAGACAGCACCTGTGGTCAGAATCGAACCTGGGTCTCTGGCGCTGTATGGCAGTAACTCTACCGCCGCAACACTATGCTGCCGTAATTTAATAGAATGTGTTTTGATCGAATCAATATGAAATTAATAATATCAATATTGAACTGGGCATTGTGAACATTAGCTGGAAATTTATCATCAGTGCTGCTTTTTGGTATGCTTAGAATCTGTATGTGTATTAAAATCACCATTGCACAGGCACAGTGATTGCAATAAAACTATGTTGGCAAGTATCAAGACTATATCTCAGAGTGACCTGGCTGAATACCAGAGCAGTGAAGTGACTGATACAGTAGTGAAGCCATATTGAGATGCTGTTTGATAAGCAGTAAATTGATGGTTTTGTTTCAGTGCTTTGGTACACGCTGCATGCATAAAAACAAGTTAATAGCATAAATTACAGAGATAACCCAAAAACACTGCTACAATTTTTTCCCCCCTGATCTTGCAGTCTTCCTTTCTCCCCTCACTATCCCCCTCTACTTCCTAGCACAATCATGAATATTTCAAGATGATCAACATTGAAGCAAAATAACGATGCTGGAAATCTAAAAATTAAACAGAAAATGCTGGAAATACGCAGTAGGTCAGGCTGCATCCGTGGCAGGGGAAACAGATGTTATCTCTGTTTCTCTTTCCAAAACCACGTCCTGACCTACTGAGTATAAGCAGCAATAATTAATGTTGACAGGATCATTTTTGTTTAGTCATGCTGATTCAGAGATAATTCATGGCCAGGACTCCCTACATTTTGTGCGTGTGTGCGCGCGCAAACAACATATACTATAGTTACTCCAAAAAGTTGGAGTCTATTATTCAACTTGCTGTTGACGATTAAAATTTAACAGCTCTCAATTTAAGAGACACCCTTTCTCCTGGACTTTGAACGGCAGTTTGATGTTGAGCACAGAGCTCCAGTCATCCCTCATGTATCCACGGCTCAAGCCTGTTGTGTTCTTTTGTCCTCCCTAATCCTTGCTGAAGGCTAATGAGGTGGATTTAATTTTGCTCCGTGTACCAGCTTTGCTGAAATGTAATACGTCAGCGGTAATAAGTAAGGAAAGATTTGGGCTTTTGAGCATTCTAAGCCGAGAGCAGGGAAGGACGTTTGTTCTGTTGCTAATGCAGCAATCAAAATAAGTCCCAAGGATATTTGCGAGGGCGAGGAAGGGGATGGGGTATCATGCGTCCTGCTGAGCTTGCTCACCTTCCCTCCACAAACCGTCCTGATGTTAAATCTTTCTATAGTTCCTTTGATCTCACTTCTGAATGCGGGGTTGATGTTGATATCCTGAAGCGCATTGTGAAAGGGGAGTGCTAGCCTCAACCAGGGAAGGGTAGTTGCTCACAGCTCCAAATGATCGGTCTAGGAGGAATTGTCCTTTCCCAGGCTGCCTCTCATTAGACGCTCAGGAGTGGGGATGGTTGCAGAGTCATGGCTAATAATAACCAGTCTGCATTTGTAGCATGCAGACAACACTTTACAGTGGGTCTGAATTGGGAACATTACAGAAAGCAGGAAATATCTCGGCATCTGTTGAACCCCTACAGCCTGTGCTGGAAACACTCAGCAGGTCAGGCAACATCTGAATCAACATGTCAGGTTAATGACTTTAATCACAACCATTCTGATGGAACGATGTTGGAAATCTGTCCACAGATGCTGCCAGTATTCCCAGCATTTACCAGCATCTGTGGTATTTTGGCAACATTGCTGTTTTATTTGATACTTTGAAATCCATTCATATTTTGAATTTAGCTCTCGATGCTTGTATCCAGTTCAGACTGCTGTTCACATACTCACCAGCCCTTGAGTGTGGAGTGGAGGTGACTGATATGGAATAATGCTGGCATAGATTGTACCTGCACGTTTTGATTGTACCTGTTACACTCCCCTATTTTCGGTATAATTGCCTTGTCCGGCAGGGGTTTGCTCTGCTTTTTGGGTTCTGCTTGCCAGGGTTCGAGCCTGGAAATGAGGGGTGAGCGTGATGGTTCAAGTTCAAGATCAAGTTTAGGCATGAATATGGTGATGTACAGGTGCAATGAAAAATCTTGCTTGCATCAGCATTACAGGCACATAAGACAAACACATGAAAAACAAATTACACATAGACCACAAATAAACTTCTAAGTGAATGACGATTGTAAAGAAAAATAAATATAGTGCAGAAAAGTAATTGGAAAAAAAAACATGTCCATAGAGTCAGAGGTGAGTCGCAGTTTTCCTTTGTTAATGTCGTGTTAGGGTTGTGTGAGTTGTTTCAACGAACCTGAAAACTGCAAGAATGTCGATGCTCCTGAACCTGGTGGTGTGGGACTAACACTATCCTACACACTAGGGACAATTTACAATATTTACCAAAGCCAATCTACCATCCAAACCTGCACATCTTTGGAGTGTGGGACGAAACTGGAGCTGCCGAAGACAACCTAAGCCATCGCATGGAAAACGTACAAACTCCGCACAGACAGCACCCGTAGTCAGGATCAAACCCGGGTCTCTGGCGCTGTAAGGCAGCAACTCCACCGCTGCACCACTGTGCCGCCCTGATGGTGATAGATCTAGCATGGAAACAGGCCCTCTGGTCCATTGAGTGCATGCCGACCATTAGCCACCCATTTATATTATATCGTTACTAATCCTATTTCTTTTTCTCACATATCCATCAGCTACCCCCGGATTCTACCACACAATTACTCATCAGTGGTAATTTGCAGCAACCACTTAACCTATCGACCTGCACATCTTTGGGATGTGGGAGGAAAGCAGGGAAGTTGGGCGAATCTTGTGTGGTCACAGGGAGAACATGCATAGTCACGTACAGCATCCAAGGTCAGGATGGAAGACCAGTCTCTGGAACTGCAAGACAGCAGCTCTACTTGCTGCACCACCATGCTTCCTGACAATGGATGAAGGATTGTGTCAGTCTAATCATCCTGTTCCTCCTCAGATGTTTGTTGAAGCAACTTTGGTACCTCTCCAGTGATGTAAATTTGCATTTAGTTTGTTCTCCCACTTGAAAGACGCTACTCCAGCCCCAGTCAAGCTTTGGCCTTTATGTTATTGAGTTCTTGTTGACTCTTTCTTAAAAACTATGGATATCCTGTGAACATCAATTTGGAGAAGGTAGGACAGCCTATGTGGATCTAGTTGAGTCACTGCCTGAGACCTGTTCTTGATCCCAACCTCCTACTCTGACTGTGTGCAGTTTTCACATTCTCCTTGTGACCACGTGGATTTCCCCTAGTTTCCTCCCTCATTCCAAAGTGTCCGTAGATGAATTGTCCACTGTTTATTGTCCCTATCATGTAGGCAAATGGTTGAAACTGGAGGCAGTTGAAAAGAATGTGTGGGGAATAAAACTGGGATTAGTGTAATCACTAATTTGAGGCTGATGGTGTGTGGGCTAAAAGATTTGTTATTGTGCAGGAAGATCTATGAATACAAAACAGACTCGAGAGAGTTAATTTAAAATATGCGGTTGTTTATACAGGTACATTGAAGGGCTGGAGTGAATGAAATACTTTGCCCAGCTCACTGCATGCTGGAGAAGGAGTTCAGAGTCTAAACTTGCCAAGGTGTGGGCAGGTAAGACTGCTCCACCATGGGGCTATGAGATTTAATCATTTGGGAGAGTTGTTCTGAACTCTTGCAATTTGCTTCTCCTGTCCCTTAGTATATTTGAACATATGCATAAGTGTGTACATGCTTGTGTGACCGTGTGGATGCATACATGTCCATGTCTGCGTGTGATTGTGAGCGTGAGTGTAAGTGTTTGTGTGTTTTTATGTATGTGTGTGTGTGTGTGTTATAACCTGTGCTTTTGGCAGGGTAAGCAGCACAAGCTTTTGCAGTACCTTGAAAGGAGAGTTTCATGATATAACATAGGTAGATTTGGCACTGCTTATGATTGCTATGAGCATATTTAGCTGAAGATTGTAATTCTTGAGCCACCCTCTATCTTTATAGAACCAGGGAAAGACTTTACTCTGAAGCAATGTGAAGAAGCGTGCCTGAGCTCCCAGCAACAGATGGGGAAAGTCAGAGACAGATTCAGCTGCACCTTCATGAATGTTCATTAGATGGTGGATCTTTTCACTTGTGAATCATTTTCTTGCATCCCCCTCTCCTCCCGAATTCACCTTCCCCGAATCATTCCATTTGTGGCCTCACCGCTACTTCAACCGCTTTTCCCATGTTCCTTGGAACTCTGTGTACAGTTCCCTGTCCACACTGCAAGCCTGTTCACATCATCATAAGTGCGTCAGACTCCGGCCCCGCTCGTGGTCTTCCTGCTCTGTTTGTTACCCTTTTCTTTGAGATTTTTGACAGAAAGCACCTTGCACCATGTTACATTTCCATGGGGGCTGTCTTCCTAAGCACTCCCACCATCCACGTGTGATCCTGGAGTCTGGGTGTCATTGGGCCATTGTACTGCATACAGGTGGTTCCTTGGGAGACTTAATCTTGGGAGACAGTCCAGAGACGCTGCCTGTCCTGCTGAATTACTCCAGCATTTTGTGTCCATCTTCTGTTTAAACTCGCATCTGCAGTTCCTTCCGACAGACTTTATCTAATGTTTGCACACAAGTGTATTTCCAGCAGGGGCCATTGAATGCAAACATGATTGGCTCGCCCGATGGACAAGTTTGCATCTCTGATTACCTCAGCACACCCAACGCTGACTCCATGTCATCAAAGTGCTTTGGAAGTGGTCTTGCCTTCAATAGAAAGGCCACAGTCAACTCCTCACATTAAATGGCACAAACAGGAATATGCAGATGTTCAGATCGACTGTTTAATTGTTATTGGTTGGGGATAAATATTGACAGGAACAATTTAGGCTCTCTTCTCAGAACTTCTCAGAATTAAAGGGCACTCTTTTAGAAAGGAGGTGAGGAGCAACTTCTTTAGTCAGTTAATCCGTGGAACTCATTGCCACAGAGAGCTGTGGAGGCTGTCGGTGGATATTTTTAAGGCAGAGATAGACACATTCTTGATTAGAATGGGTGTCGAGGGTTATGGGGAGAAAGCTGGAAATTGGGATTAGGAGGCAGAGATCGGCCATGATTGAATGGCGGAGTAGACTCGATGGGCTGAATGGCCTAATTCTACTCCTATAACGTGAACTCTTCAAGATAATATCCTATGATGTGGCACCGCCGTGATCTTTACAATGGAGGGTTAGGATGCTTGCAGAAAGATAACACCTCTGAAAATACAGCAGTCCCTCAGTACTCCACTGCAGTGTCAGCCCAGGTGCTTGTGGTCAGATCTTCACTGTGGGGTTAAACCATCGAGTTTAAGAGTAGGAAGTGTGTCTATCAAGATGTGGATTCTCTACTGTGGCTCCAGTTAAGCTACCGGATGTAGCTTTCGGTCCCTGTCTACGGAAAAAAGGCAAGAGAGGCTGACATTTTAGAAGAGTTTTAAACATTTAAAGACATCCTGTGATGCTTTAGCCAGTGAAAGAGGAGATGTGCAGGGAAAGTATTTTGAGAGAGTGGTGAGTGGAACAAGTTGTCAGGAGTTGTAGTGCAGACAAATATGACATGGGCATTTAAGTGGCTTTTAGACAGGCACATTGATATGCAGGGAATGGAGGGATATGGGTGACGTGCAGGCAGAAGTGATTCGTTTAACTTGGCATCATGTTCAACATGAACATTGTGGGTCAAAAGACCAATTCCTCCATGGTCTCGATGTAATGTAGAGAACATGATATCAAGAGTCAAGAATGTTTTTGTTGTCAAATGTCCCAGATGGAACAATGAGATCTTCACTTGCAGAAGCACAACAGAATATGTAAACACAGTACTCTGTAAACAATATAATAAACAAGAAAAAAAAGTCCACTTGCACACAGCAAGTTCCCACCAAGAGCAGAGTTAACAACAAGGCAATCTCAGAGAGAGAGAGAGAGAGAGAGAGAGAGAGAGAGAGAGAGATTGTCACAACTTCATGACAACTTGTCATGAAGTTGATTGAGTGATAAATACTGGACGAGTCACCAGAGATAAACGGTCTTCTCCTTGCATTAAACTGGGCCACAGGGACTTCAATATTGAACTGAGGGAGTACATGTGGCTTCTTATGCATGGGCCACAGAATCAGGGAGGCTGGGGGGGCTGCAGCCCACCCACATTTTTGGCTACTGTATGGGCTGGTCGGCGCGGACTCGGTGGGCCGAAGGGCCTGTTGCCGCGCAGCATCTCTAAAGTCGAAAAGGCTGTAGTCTAAAGACCAAAGTGAGCCGGACTGATATGTGTAGGAAAGAACCGTAAATGCTGGTTTAAATCGAAGGTAGACACAAAATGTTGGAATAACTCACCCTACAGGAAGGGTCTCGACCTGAAATGTCACCAGCCGGCTTCTCTCCAGAGATGCTGCCTGTCCTGCTGAGTTACTCCAGCATTTTGTGTCTACTGGAGTGATGTGTATCTGGGTGATATTATAGGGAGGGTTTGATCACACATAAGTTTGTGCTGGATGCTGACCTCTGCAGCCATCTAATCGCTGCACGAACAGCAGCTTCTAGTTTACAGTGGTCATCCATTGACATTTCGGACTGCAGCCGCCACCGCCACCGCTCGCACAAAGTGCATGGGGGAATTCCGGGGGGGGGGGGGGGGGGTGGTTTGAGAGGTGGGGGACAATCCCTCCCCCATGATTTGTGAAACGTTGCAGCAAAACCGAAGCCCCCGAAGTTGAGTCGCAGCTGCAATGCCACCACAGCCTCCGAAGTCAGCCAGCTCCATGATGGTAAGTCCACAGGCTCTGCGACAGGAGCCCTCAAGGTCGATTCCAGTTGGAGGCCGCCAGCTCCTAGAATCTAGCAGCCCGGGACTAGCTGCAGTTCCCAGGTGGCTCGCCTGCCCCGGGACTGGCTGTAGAGCCCAGGTCGCTTGCCTGCCCCGGGACTGGCTGTAGTTCTTAGGTTGCGAAAACCAATTGGAGAAAAATACGCCTGTGGGCCAGATGATTTCAGGTTGCGGGCTGGATCTGGCCCGTGTCCTAGATGTCAGGCCTCATTGTGACCCCTCCCCCCCCCCATGATTTAAAAGCGATTTCCACCCCATGTGAAAGCAGCAATTCATTCACTCGAACGTTGTTTTTCTTTTGCATCGCCGACAATCCAAGAACGATGAGAAAACCAAGAATAACTCATGGTTTGGGAGGTGTGACATATTCCCGCTTGAGGAGCTGCCTTGCAAATTGGTAACGAGCAAGATATCGATGCAATCATTAGTGATCAACCGATTGCCCGCGGGCTGGCAAGGCCACTGTTTGGTATTTAAATGTTTGTTGTACATGATTGCTTCACGTTGAGGATTGGAAGACCAGTTATGAAGATCTGAAATGAAAGATGCCACCTCCTACAGGGCCAGGCTCCCTCAGTATTGCACTTGAGTGTCAGTTGGATTTTTGTGCTCCATTGTCTGAGAGGGACAAATAGCTCTAGAAGAAATCTTGAACCCACACTCTTCTGATTTAGAACCATGTGCTCTCCATGTCAATGTGCCTGATTAATGGCCTCTTAAATGCCCTTGTCATGTCTGCTTCCATCACTACTATTACAACTCGTTCCAGTCACTCTCCACTCACTCCTTGCACATCTCCTCTTCCAGTGGCAAGAAGCACAACAGGATGTCTTTAAATCTTGAAGCGTGCTCTCCATAGCAGACACTCACATGGATCTGGATGTCTTCCGTCACTGATCTCAGTGGTGCTAGTTAAACTGCAGGACTGTCTGTACAGTTGAAGCCTTATAATTACCAAGTGTCTGTTTGGGATCTCTGTAATTTTCTTTTCTGTTTCCTGTTTTGCTTTGTCTAGTTTGCTTCCTGGCCTCAAGACAGTCATGCACCAGAGAGGACCAGTGCCTGTATAAGTGGGATCCAAAGCTTTGAGAGTTATTGTGAGGGTGCAGGACACCCTTTGCCTGTACAGTACGCAAATGTCACCACAGAATCTAGTCTGCAGGAGGGAGTTCAGAGTCAAGGCAAACTCTAGCCTTTGCCCTGAAGAAATGATAGGCTTGAAGGAACCTCGTGGTAACAGACAAAAGGCGCTTTCTGTGTCAATTAACCCCGGACTCTTTAAAGACTGGGAACTCTGCTAATTGTTTCATTTGATCCGATCCTTGGCAGGCACAGTCCTCGAATCCTGTCGTCACCCTGCTGCTCCTCATTAAACAGTTCATTGTCAGAGTCGGGCGGTTTGTGAGAGCTTTGTATTTTCATATTTCTCTAGTCTGCTCAGCTCTGAATATTCTGTTATTAGTTCTCATATTTCCCTTTGATGAAAACTGCCAGCTAAAGTTATTGCCATAATTTTTGGATCTCCTCCAAATTCATTTTGCAAGGAACCAAAATGTCAGTGTTTGGGAGCGTATTCGGCCTGTTGAGTCCGTGTCCAGGTACACAGGGTGGCAGGTGGATGGGCGTGTCCGAGACTCCCCACAGCAGCGTTCACTATTTATACAGAGCGAGAGAGATATTAAGCCAACAAGGATGGGGATAGGGTGGTAGGTAGGTTGGCATGGGTGGGGCAAGTGGGGCCCCACTTGGTGGGGGGTGGGGGGCGGGGGTGGGGGGGAGTTGAAGAATTTGCAGTTAATGATAATTGTTGCCAGCTTGTACTTTGACTGCTTCCCAGTATGCTAGCCAAGGCTTAAACCTCATTTTAAATTGGATTATCAGCTTATTATCACGGTACTATACATGGGAGCTCGCTGTGTGCAAATTGGCGGTGGCATTTCCTGCATCATAACAGTGACTGTTCTATTAGCAGCTTGGGTATATCCCTGGGATGTAAAAGGGAACCATGGAAATGCATTATTTGAGTTCCTGGGGGTTGCCCTGCTGCCCAGTGACACCGTTGTGTGTAATGCAGGGGCCTCTGACCAACATTGCCCAGCAAATTCGCATCTTTTTCATCATCCTGTTGCCAAACATTTTAACTCCCCTTCCCATTCCCATTCCCACACTGACCTTTCTGTCCTGGGCCTCTTCCACTGTCGGAGTGAGGCCACACACAAATTGGAAGAACAGCACCTCATATTCCGCTTGGGCATCTTACACCCCAGTGGTATGTTTTGATTTCTCTAATTTCAAGTAACCCTTACATTCCCTCTCTCTCCTCCCTCCCCAACCCTGGGCATCTTGCTAGTTTCACTGTTCTTATCCCTTTGTTTTCACCTACTCCTCAGCCTGACCCGCTGATTTACTCCAGCATTTTGTGTCTATCTTTTTTGTTTTCCTTGTTTTTTCCCTGCACTCTCTGTCTCTCTCTTTCTATTCCAATGTATTCACTGCGTTCCTTCCTCAACCTGTTGTTTTATCTGCAGTTTTGTCACCTTTGCTGTCTCCCCTTCCTTGCACTGACTTCCTCATTGCTTTCTGACCACATCCTAACTTGCACCAAGTCCCATGTGGGAAACTCTGTGAGTGTCAACCTGCACATGCTCCCAGCTGGAGATTAAACCACCGAATTTTACACATGCTCACGAATCCCTGGATGACATTGATGACTGTCCAGGTAAACCTCCAAGGGATGAGCCCGCTGCACCCACCATGTAGAGCTGCCTGACCGAGAGTAGTGGTGGACTTTGGTTGAGTGGACAAAGGTTCTGTCCCAAGTATATGGTCTCCATTGTCCTTCTGAACATTCATCCTGTGACTTATCATTGAACCCGACCGGTGGCAGAATGGAGCATGGGAACCAAACGCATAATTAAGCTGCGTGAGCGAGAGCCTTGCTGATCCCATAAATCATCAGTGAGTATTCTGGAGAGACTGTGGCATGTCTGTTCCCTGCAGTCTTGGAGGTCAGCTGAATCTGACATGACCAATCTCTTTTCCTACCTTGAAAATGGTGCCAAGCTGATTTTATCATCAGTGTTTCCAGTTGTTCCCTTTTATTTTTAGAGAAATTCATTTCCCATCGTAAACTTCACATTTTCATGCTGTCCCCTGTGCTGACAGATGGCACTGGTGGAGCAGCTGCTCACAGTGCCAGAGATCCAGTTTTGATCCTGACTGTAGATGCCTTCTGCAAGTGGTTTGCACATTCTCCATGTGACTGTGTGGGTTTTCTCCGGTTGCTGTGGTTTCCTCTCACAGCCCAAAGACATGCGGGTTTGTAGGTTAATTAGCCTCTGTAAATTGCCCCATGTAGGTTCATAAGTTCTGGGAGCAGAATTAGGCCATTCGGCCCATCTATAGGGAATGGATGAGAAAGTGAGATAATATTAAACTTGTGTGACTGGGTGAACGATGGTCAGCATGAACTTGATTGGGCTGAAGGGCCTGTTTCCATGCTGCATCTCGGAACTAAACCTGTGCTCATTGACCTCTGATCCCTGTGTTGGCTGACTTGTAACCCGATGCCTGTGACCTTCAACCCTTATATTCACTGACCTTCAAGATCTATGCTTACTGGCCTGTCATGTCCATACTGGATGATCTAGCTGCAGCAGTTCACCTTACAGTGTGCAGACGCATCATTGTACAGGCTCTCCAATGAGCTTCAGACTGGCACCACTTCAAGAATATTTACTCTGCAGGTTTTAAAGTAGAAGTCATCGAGTCACAGTCATAGAGTGATACAGTGTGGAAATAGGCCCTCCCACCAAATTTGCCCACACCAACCAACATGTTCCAGCTAAAGTCCCACCTGCCCGCGATTGGTCAATATCCCTCCAAACCGGTCCTATACATGTACCTGTTTAAATGTTTCTTAAATGTTGGGATAGTCCCTGCGTCACCTACCTCCTCTGGCAGCTTGTTCCATACACCCACCACCCTTTGTGTGAAAACGTTACCCCTCGGATTCCCATTAAATTTTTTCCCTTCACGTTAAACCTATGTCCTCTGGTCCTTGATTGACCTACTCTGGGCACGAGACTGTGCATCTATCTGATCTATTCCTCTCAAGATTTTAAACACCTCAATAAGATAAATAAGGTATTTAACGTGTATATGTCTTCATTCTTTTTCTCGTCATAGTCACGCAACATGAGACAGGACTTTTGGCGCATCATGCCTATGCTCCGTGCGGCACCCAGCTACACAAACCTATTTACTCACATCAGTGGGTGGCACAGTGGTTGGTTTGGTCTGTCTGTAGATTCCTGATAGTTGACACCATATCCTTGTTAGCTGTGCCACAGTGCAATCACCACACTTTGTTTTCCTGACTACTGCCCGGACCTCTGTCCAAGAGAGGGATTTTGTTTCGACTGTCTCTCTCTTAAAATGTAAGCTTTTAACAGAAGTTAACCAGTTTGAGATTGTTACATTTAGCCAAGCTAACATCTTGGTACGATTAAGAATTAACAGTTTAATGTGATAGAGGCCACATTCTTGAAAGAGTTTCCGTGTGAAAATGTTGCATGTAGCAGTTCTGCAGTAACTTTGTTTTGTTAAAGTGGCAACATCTTGTTTATCACACTCAATGGGGCATTGTATCAGTTTACCAAGAACACATCTGACACCATTTAGTGGCAAACTGTCATTTTTGTCATATCTGTGGTGGTGGGGGAAGAATCAGCAGCTTAGGTCAGGCTGCACCATCCTCCCACTCATTCTCCATCGCCCACTTGACCTTCCAGGGCATCTCCCTGTTGACCAGTACAGTGTCTAGACCTCCCTCCTGCTGACAGACTAAACCGTCCCATTCTCCATCCAGATCATCTCCCACCACTGGGCCCAAACCCTTTGATCACTATTTTTCCCCTCCACTGTTACTCCTGAGCAGCTTTCCATTCAGGGCCAAACATATATCCCCTATCTGGAATCCTGCTGTCCAAACAGTGACCAACCAGTTGTGGCAACATAGTGATAGAGTTGCTGCCTAGCAGCGCCAGAGACATGGGTTTGTTCCTGACTCCGATGCTATCTGTTCTGCCTGTGACCGCATGGATTTCCACCAGGTGCTTCAGATTCCTCCCACATTCCAAAGAACTGCAGGTTTGTCGGTTAATTGGCTTCTGTTTGTTGTCCCGAGTGTGGAGGATAGACCTAATGAATAGGTGATCGTGGGTCGGCATGGCCTCAGTGGGCCGAAGGGCCTGTTTCCACATTGTAACTCTGGACTATGATTGACAATTATGATGAAAGTAAACTGAAACTGAACCCATCATTTTAAGGCCGGAGAGCACCGTCACTCGCTCTTCAAGGGTTGCTGGTGTTGACACGAAGTCTGGCATCCTCTGCTTATCCAACCAATGTTGGTGTTATGCATTGATCATATGTTGTCCTTTCACCCCTAGTGTTATTTCTCTCAGAGGCAGGCACTCATTGTGCCAGGCTTATGCGTGACTCAACCTTTAAATGTCCTCTACGGCTTGAAAATAATTGAAATTTTATCCCCCTCCTGTTTCAGTGTTTTCCGCCCCCCCTCCCTCCCCTCCCCACCTCCCAACCATCTCCAACTATATTTGGGTTGGGTCTGTTTTTGTTTCGTGTGTGCGCAGACAGAGTCTAACAAGCTGCAGTGTTCAGCTCTGTCTGGCTGATAAGAGCAGCAGGAAAACGGGCAGATAGGTTATCTGAAATCTCTAGCTTCAGCGTGCCATTCAGGGACAGCCTTACTCCGGAGAGCAGCTATCTCCCCAGCCGATCAGCCCATGTTGACGTGAAGCTGTAGCTGCTGATAGATGAGAGCCATTTGGGTTTAACATCAGACTCTCCTCATAAATGTGTGCGCTGTGGGGGGAGGGGAAGGGGTTGGGGGCATTGGATGGGGTAGGGAGAGAAATGGAATACAGTAGCATTACTTACCAAGTTACAGTGCATGTGAACCAGGGCGGCATGGTGGTGCAGCGGTAGAGTTGCTGCCTCACAGCTCCAGAGATCCCGACTACAGGCGCTGTCTGTGAAGGGTTTGTACGTTCTCCCTTTGACCGCGTGGGTTTTCCCCGGGAGCTCCGCTTTCCTCCTACACTACAAAGACGTACAGGTTTGTAGGTTAATTGACTTTGGTTAAAATTGTATATTGTTCTTCGTGTTAATGCTAGTGTACGAGGATCGCTAGTCAGTATAGTCATGGTGGGCTGAAGGGCCTCTTTCTGCGCTATATCTCTAAACTAAACAAAACTAAACAGTCAATCATAATAGAGTGGAATGTTTCTAAAGAGAAACAGGCTTTCCACCGTCAGTCATATCTTTTTTATCCACCCCCCTCTTTCCCTCATCCCCTTCCACCCCTCCAGGTTTACACTTTACTCCTCGTCTTCTTTCCTTACCTAGCACCCTTTTGTCTCTTTTCACCTCTAGCTTTTGTGACCATCTCCACCCAAATACCAATTGACCACCCCCTTCACCTATATCTGCCTGTCAATGGCCAAGCTTTGGCTCAATTTCCCACTTTCTCCCTCCTACTCCCAGTGACGGCACGGTGGTGTAGCGGTAGAGTTCATCCGTGTTCGATCCTGACTACGGGTGCTGTCTGTATGGAGCTCATACGTTCTTCCCGTACCTCTGTGGGTTTGCTCCGGGAGCTCAAGTTTCTTCCCACACTCTAGATTCCTCACCTCACCGGGGCCCAAGTTGACGCATAAACTCACAGGGACGCTGCTCGCCCGTTTCACACCAACTCACTGGGGCTCTGTCCCAGGCTCCTTCTCAACTCACCAGCACCCTCTACCCCTACTCCTTTTTTAACATACTGAAGCTCCATTTCCCACCCTCCCTTTAAACTCAATGGGACCTCAACTTCCTTCACTTTCTAAACTCGCCTCGTTCACTGAATGATTATTCTAAAACTAAGCTCTAAAAACATCTAAACATGTAAAACATCTAATATCTAAAAATAAGCAAATTAAAAGTGTGTCGGGGCATTGATATGAGGAACATCCATCCAAAGGAGGAACATTTTTGGGAGGGTGGTTTGAGAGTCAATTATTGTCATGCGTCCCAGATAGAACAATTCAATTATTTCATGCTGCAGCGCAACAGAATATGTAAACAAAGTCTCACTGTGTCAGTGGAGTTGCAGTAGATTAAATGCGTAGACAGCAGCAAAGATGGGTCGGTTGGAATTTGCAGCTGATTTGCATTGTCCATTTTAATGCTTTAATGCACAACATTAAGACCCTTGGTGATTAAATTACTGGATGGCTCTCCAGAAAACCTGGACTGTTGATCCAAATATATGAATCACAATATGACAGTTGCTGGATTTAATTACTTACTAAGATCAAGGAATTAAATAAGTTTGGAATCAAATGCTAATGTCAATAAAGGCGACCATAAACTTCCCTAATTTTAGCGAAAATCCCATCGGATTCATTGCAATCTTTTCGTGAGGAAATCTACCTTCCATACCCTATCTGCAATATGATTAGTTCTTAACTGTCTCCTCTGTATGTCTCTGTGCATCCCTTTGCAAATGCATCCTCTATTTCCTCATCACCAGAACACAATCGGTATGAATTGGCAACAACTCTTCCTTCTTGATAACCATCAGCATAGGAGCACCTCAAGGCTGTGTGCTCAGTTCCCTGTTTTACACACTCCATATCCATGACTCTGTAGCCACTCACAGTTTGAACTCCATCGTTAAACCACACTGGTGTTGGACAAATATGGGTAATGTAGAAACAAGGAACTGCAGATGCTGGTTTATAAAAGAGGGACCAAAGCGCTGGGGTAAATCTGCGGGTCAGGCAGCAACTCTGGTGATCATGGATAGGTGATGTTTTGTGTCAGGATCCTTCTTCAGTCTGACTCTGGGGGGGGGGGGGGGGGGGAGGGGGGGGGAAGCTGAGGAGGGGAGAGGAGAGGCAGGACAAAGCCTGGCAAGTAATAGGTTGATACATGTGAGGATGGTTTCGGATAGGCAGATGGTAGACAAAAGCAAGAGATGAAAAGACTGAAGGTGTGCGACAAAAGGATTAAAGATTTGCAAATTATGAATCTAGAGGTAGGAATGTAGGCGGAAGGGAAGGGGGAAGGGAAGAAATAGGTGTGGGTCTATGTGGCGCAGAGGGCAGACGGTAGATGCAGGCATACGGTAGAGAGCATATTGACTGGTTGCATCACAACCTGGGTCGGCAACTCAAAGGCCCAGTGAACACTGTCCAATCCATTATGGGTACTAACCTCCCCACCTTTGAAGGGATCTGTATGAGCTGCTACCTCAAAAAGATAGCTAGCATTATCAAGGGCCCTCACCAACCTGGCCACATTCTTATTTCACTCCTGCCATTGGAAGAAGGTCCAGGAATCTGAACATTGTGACCTTCAGGTTCAGGAACAGCTTCTCCCCAAAATCCCCTTGAACACTGCAAACACCAATTAAACTACAATCAGCAAGTTCTCTTGGTTGTAGGGGACGGGGCTTTTGGTTTTTCCCTATTTTTTAATTTATTGAAGTTTCTTTTGTTTATTATGTTATAGACCTGTTAACACAGTACTTGTGTTGTGATGCAAGTAAGAATGTCATTGTTCTTTTTCCATCCATGTGATAATTAACACCCTTGACTCTTTTAGAAATTATGGACAAAATGTTTGCCTGTCACTTTTTGGAAGGAATCCTAATTATGCCGAGACCAGTTTGCTGATGGGGAAAGAGGGGCAATAAAAGGACAATATGGGACTCAGGGACCAGAGATGGAGATCCCCACCTTCTCTTTCCCCTCCCTCTGGCTTTACAGTTCACCTTCTCGTCTCCCCTTATCCACATGCTTTTGAATCCTTTTCACCTCGAACCTTTGTCACTATCTCCACCCAAAGTCCAATCACCCCACTCTCACCTATATCCACATCATTTGTTTGCCACTCCCACACTTTCTTTTCCAGCATCCCCCCGAACCTCCACTCCATCAGTCTGAAGAAGGATTCTCACCAGAAATGTCCATTCCCTCCACACATGCTGCCTAACCCGCCCAGTTCCTCCTGCAGTTTGTTTTTTTGCTCAAGATTCCAGCATCTGCAGCATTTTGTGCTTTCTTCACACCAGGTGATATTAGGTCACCCTGCATTTAACCTTCTGGTGCATGGGGCCCAGTGCCGTGTTGAGCAGTCACCATCAGAGGAGCACAGAATCCCAAACACCTCGCGTTACTGTTCTAATTTACAACAGGGACTGCACTTCAAAATGGATCTATTGGCGGTAAAGCGGTTTGAGGAGTCCTCAGGTTGCAGGAAGTTCAGCAGTAAATCAAGTTCTTCTGCCTCTTAATGTTGAATCCACTGGTATCATAATGTATTTCATGGGTTACACAAAAAGCTGGAGAAACTCAGCGGGTGCAGCAGCATCTAAGGAGCGAAGGAGATAGGCGACGTTTCGGGTCGAGACCCTTCTTCATGGGGATGTCTGTTGTAGCCAGTTAGGAAGTGGTGTGCCATGCTGGGAGTGCACTGAAGTGCTTTGTTAATGAGCCAGGTTGTCGCAGTGCAAGCTGAACCTCTGTGTCTGGTCTGCTGTAACTAAATGTTTTCCAAGTTCTGATAACATCTGTTGCATTCTTTGTCGTGTTTTTCCTTTTCTTTTGCTGAAACAAACACGGCTCGGTGATAACATCTTGTGGAGATTCTGCCTGAGATAGCGAGACAGACTGTTGGTGTGCACTTGAAGCCCTGCTCAATCCCTCCCACAATCCCTCAATCCCTGCCATTCTCACGAATTAACAACAGCACTGTTTGCTGTGAGCCTGTCATACAATTGCCTGAACAATCTATTCATTTCATGTACTTCTTCAAGGTCGCCCAGGCCGAAGTAAGTCTGAAATAGAGGAGGGATCAGCTTTAGTTTTGCAATGAACATTAACAGTATAGGCTTGAGATGTGTAGGAGGGAACTGCAGATGCTGGTTTAAACCGAAGATAGACACAACATGCTGGAGTAACTCAGCAGCACAGGTAGCATCTCTGGATAGAAGGAATGGGTGATGTTTTGGGTCAGAACCTTTCTTCAGACTCGAGATGCTGCGTCAGTCACCGTATTGATTCCCAACACTTGCCTGGTCCCCATCCTTCAGTCACAGCGGAGGAGATCTGACGATAAGAAGTGTAGATGGGTAGGTTGTTGGAAATCTTTCCCCATAGGAGGTGTATCTAAGACCAATGGGCATAGTTTTTAAGATGAGTAGGAGCTTCAGAGTGGATCTGAGGAAGAGTTTTATGTCCCGGTGGTTGGCATCTGGGACGCATTGCCGGACGGGGTGTTGGAGGTAAAGACACTCACAAACATTAAGAAATATCTGGACAAGGATATGAATCTCCATGGCAGAGAAGGCTTGGTAAATGAGATTAGTATAGGTGGTTCCTTGATGGTCAGTGTGGGCATGGTGGACTGAAAGGTGTGTTTCTATGTTGTAGGACTGTGACTGTGGCTTCTGGTAGACATGCACTCAAGACCAGAGCTGTTATTGAGCTGCTAGAGATTCTCTAGGGAAAGATATAATTGCAATGCAATGTTTTCATAGCCAGTCGCCACAAATGTGGGGATAGGAATTTATAACTGGAAAGGTTTACAAGGAGTGTAGGTAAATAGAAGAGTTTCCTCACAGGTTACCAACAGCTGTCCTGTGGTTTTGTTGTGAAGAGCAGAGGGCGAACTCAGCAAATCAATGACAAATGTAGCTGAAGATGTCTGTAATGGGTTTCAGTGAAGTACACAGAATTGGAATAGGTTGACAGAAACTACGTAAAACAGTACAACTTAACATTGAAGGTTTCGTGAGTAATCGATGTATTCAATTGCTGATACTTTTATTTAAATTAATACAAATTTATCCATGAACCAAAGAAAAAGAAAAATACGTATTTATATATTGCATGTGGTGACCCAAATCCCTTGGACGAACAACAGCTAATTTTGTGAACTGCATGGTCCCATTGACTACAAAGAGAATGGCCTCATCATTTGTCTGGTTGAGGATTGTTGTTGCTCTTGAGGTTCCTCAATGCTCTTTTTCCATTTTAAATGGTCATGAGATATCATTGACTAGGACGCCGGGAGGATTTCCTCATTCTACCTCCAATGGGCTGTCTAAGGGAGGCTTAGGGCGGCACAGTGAAGCAATGGTAGAGTTGCTGCCAGAGGCTCGGGTTCAATCCTGACCGCTGTCTGTACGGAGTTTCTATGTTCTCCCCATGAACTGCGTGGGTTTTCTCTGGGTGAGCCGGTTTTCTCCCACCTTTCTTGTCCAAAGACATACAGGTTTCTAGGTTAGTTGGTTTCGGTAAAAATTGTAAATTGTCCCTGGTGTATGTGTAGGATACTGCTAGTGTAACAGGGATTGCTGGTCTGAGCGGACTCGGTGGGCCAAAGAGCCTGTTTTTGCACTGTATCTCTAAACTAAACTAAACTAAACTGAGAGACCATGGAGCATGTTCTATTAACTTGCCCAAATGATGCCATCTCTGACAGTACAGCCTTCCTTCAGCACTGTGTAGTGATTAAATCTCCACCTGCTTCTTGTGGTGAAGACAACAGAGTGGAGCAAATACATATCTTTCAGACTTGAGGATGAGAATGCCTTCACTGTGCTTTGGGCTAGGTTTATTGACATTCAATAACAATTGCGACTTAGCTCCAGGCCAACACTGCAGGAGTTTCTCAGAGTAATGTTCTGGGCCCAACCAATTTTCAGATGTTTCATCAATGACTTTCCTTTCATCATTAGGTCATACACGGGGATGTTTGGTGCTGGTTGCACAATATTCCATTTCATTTACAACTCCTTAGCAAATGAACCAGCTGATGTTTGCATGCAGCCAGATGGAAAAGGTTAGCTGGGGTGATAAATGGCAAATAACATTCATGCCCAAAATTGCAATACGATAGAACTTTATTTATCCCCAGAGGGAAATTAATCTGCCAACAGTGATAAAACACAAGATACATGAAATTAAAGTGACGAGTGGAAAGAATTGGCGATGTGCAAAGATGTGTGGGGGGTTGGGAAGGGGTGGGGGGGGGGGGGGGGGGTGGGAGTCAGTCCACCCCATAACAAAAGGGTGAGGAGTTGTACAGTTTGATAGCCATAGGACAGAAGGATCTCATGTGGTGTTCTGTACTGCATCTTGGTGGAAGGTACTGTCAGGCACTGACCAGCTCAAACAAGAAAAGCCTAATGGCCGAAGATGGACAAAAAATGCTGGAGTAACTCAGCGGGTCAGGCAACATCTCTGGAAAAAAGGAATAGGGGTATTTTGGGTCGAGACCCTTCTTCAGACCTGAAGACCAGTGGTCAGAAGAAGGGTCTCGACCTGAAACATCACCTATTCCTTCTCTCCAGAGATGCTGCCTGTCCCGCTGAGTTACTCCAGCATTTTGTGTCTATCTTCGGTGTAAACCACCATCTGCCGTTGCTTCCTACACATCCTAACCTTGACCTCCAGTTTCAGCACCATCTACCTGCAGGAAGCCAGCTAAATTGCAGGAAGATCAAGCATGGTGTTTTTTTTGGGTGGTCTACACTTGCTGAGTTTTGTTCAGACCCATTTTGTCTGTTGGATTTTGGCCTGCCTAGTGTGCTGCTCCCTGAAGTTAGTCAGCACGCCGTGGCTGAGTGTTTTTGACTTGCAATTGAATCCAGAATGTAACCATCTGTATACTAAAACCATTTGATGAATTGCTTAACAACCAAGGGTAACTGGTAACGCCACATCAAGGCCATATCTCCAGTGAAGCCTAGCAACAGCCTTGTCTACGAGTCACTTTAACCTTTCTGTCTTACTGGTGTGCAGATATGCCTCTGAAAGATCGGGTAAATGGAACAATTTGGGCAATAACATGCAATGGTAATAGTTGCCCATGCTTGGCGGGATTCAATTCTTGAATTGATTTGTTGAAATTATTAAAATATCTAATTTGAATGCATTGTAATTTTTATCTGTTTAAATATTCTGGATGAGACTAATTTAGGGGTTTGGGTTCAGATGATTTATCAAGGACAGAATACCATTAAATAGTATGGATGATCAACTGTCAACCTGCATATAATAAATACGTTCAGTAAATCAAGAATGATTATCACGCCGGCATTAATTCATGTACTCACTGGACAGTGACATTACATTGTAAGAACAAAGATTTTGAAACACTGCGCACCCAGTTTGAGCTCCCTGCTCCATTAGGTTTGTCTGTAGGTCAAATGAAAGTCCATCAAAAATAACAGAAAATATTATTTTTTTTAATCCCCCCCATAAGATTTTCCCTGTTTACAACACAGCACATTTTCTTTGGTATGCGTAAGAGCTTGGGTTTCCACTGTTTGTAAACTTTCATCAGATAAATGTCCCTTCCAACGTTTAAAAATGATAGTTCCAGTCTGAAAAGCTTTAATTTGTAGTTAAACATTGGAAGTTCTTTTAAAGAGGTTTATTAGATTGGCCCACTCAAATGCTGCCAGGTAGTTTCACAAATACCTGGTGGCTTCCATCCACCTCCACCAGCCCCCTTCGCCCCTAACCCCGATGGCTAAAGTGGGCCTGGGTTCAAGGTCATAAAGAAAGTGCAAACACAAATTCTGCCATTGTCCAGGAAAGTTCTTCATAAAAGTTTAAGTTGAGGTATAACTTAATCCTTTGAATCCTGGCTGAACAGGAGTTCGGGCCCAGGTCAGATAAATATTGGTTTAAAGGAATTGAGCTGATTTTTATACTTTTCGGAGAGGCGGAGGGATATGCAGGGAATGGAAGGATATGAATTATGTGCAGGAAGATAAGAATTCATCTTTACATCATTTTTGGCACAGACATTGTGGGCCAAAGGGCCTGTTCCTGTGCTGTACATATTATATATTCTGATTGAACTGGGAGTAACAGAACATGGGCAATGAAGAGTTGATGACTTAAAGTTATGAATGACTCGATTAATAAATGTTTCCTGGTGGTAATTCTGTTCATTGTCCAACAAATTTGATATTCTTTCAATACAATAATTTGCATTTGTTAGTAACAATGTAATTTGTCATCTCACATCTGTAGGATGGCCAACGGTGTAGCTAGTAGAGCTACTGTCTCATAGCGCCAGAAACTAGGTTTGACCTTGAATGCTGTCTGTTTGGAGTTTGCAAGTTCTCCTTGCGACAGCGTGGTTTGCCCCTGCATGTTACAAATATTTCCAAATTTAACCTGGATGTCGCATCCAAACTGATGTACAAAGAAACACATCAAACCCTTATAAAACACACAAGACCTTTGAGTACACTTTTCTAAAACACTCTTTCTGCAGGGTTGTTATAAGGTTGAAACTAATAGGAGCAGAATTAGGCTATTCGGTCCATCAAGTCCACTCCACCATTTAATCATGACTGATCTACCTCTTCCTCCTAACCACATTCTCCTTCCTTCTCCCCATAACTCCTGATACCCGTACTAATCAAGAATCTATCTATCTCGGCTTTAAAGGTATCCATTGACTTGGCTGCCACAGCCTTCTGTGGCAGTGAATTCCACAGATTCACCACCCTTGTCAGACTTGGTATGTTTCTAAATCCCAATCCTTCTCTTGCAAAGGTTTGTAGTTAGTTTTGGGTCAGGCTTGGGGACAGGAGAAACAGGAAATGCAGTCTATGCTTAAAACAAGGAAGTTGTTGGACAACTCTTAAGAATGCAGTACTTCCAGTCAGAGTCTGATGCTTCGAGTAACTCAACATGAACTCGCTGCATTTCCCATTTCTCCAACCAATGAGCAGCCTTCATTCACTCAGCCAGCCAGCCAACTCTTGGAACACCCTTTGATCCAAAGATCATAGATCCTTGCTGCAGGCAGGCAGATGCAATTGAATCATTCAATCATTGAAAGATACATCATGGAAACATGACCACTGAGTACAAACCAACTATCAATCAATTGTTCACATGCATTTTTATGTTATCCCACTTTCTCCTCCACTTCCTACACATTCGTTTAATTTAGTTTAAAAACACAGCATGGGAACAGGCTCTTCGGCTCACCGAGTCCATGCCGGCCATCAATCACCCATTCACACTAGTTCTATGTTATCCCACGTTCTCATCCACTCCCTACAAATTAAGAACAATTTTACACAGGCCAACCTACAAACCCGTACGACTTTGACCATGTAGTCACAGGGAGAAGGTGCAAGTTTCACGCAGACAACACCCAAAGTCAGGATCAAACCCGGGTCTCTGATGCTATGAGGCAGCAACTCCACCAGCTGCGCCACTGTTTTTAAATGGTTTTGATTCCATTTTTCATCCAGTTGACACCTCATCACTTAAAGTAAACATCAGTGTGAGAAGAACAAATTCTCCAGCAATTAGAATTAAGCAACATAATTAAAGTGAAATTGAACCATCTAATAATTCAAATAAGCTGCCAATTAGGAGGTAAATGGAGAATGGTGGACTTGTGGTGAGTTTCAAGCTGGCAATTAATTGATGGATACAAGTAGTTTATATAAAACAATATCAATTATCCAGCAGTGAAATCCAGATGGATCCTAATTGCGGTCCATTGCGAGTTACCCTTAGACCCATAAAGGTTTAACCCAAGTATATTGGAAAATATTTGGAAGCAGTGGGAACTCCAGGGACCCAAGGATCCATGAAAATAAATAATTAAAAATCTGAACCACAGGTACAGAAAATAATTGGAGAACTGAAGGGGTTGCTGGCCCAATGTTTAATGTGGGAGTCCGACAAGGCTGTGTTGTCAAAGACAGACACAAAATGCTGGAATAATTCAGCGGGACAGGCATCATTTCTGGTGAGAAGGAATAGATGACATTTCGGGTCGAGACCCTTCTTCATACTGAAAGTCACGGGAAAGGGAAATGAGAGATATAGACGATGACCTAGAGAGATATTGAACAAATGTATGAAAGATCTGCAAAAAGTAACAATGATAAAGGAAACATGATATTATTTGCTGTTTTCTAGGTGAGAACAAAAAACTGGCGTGATTTGGATGGGGGAGTGATGGAGAGAGAGGGAATGCAGGCGTTACTTGAAGTTATATGGGGGGGGGGGCACTCACTCACCCGCATAAACTCGGTGCTCAGACCTAGACCTATTAAGTGGAGACAGGCAGTGACTTAACGGTCTACTTATTTCGTTTAGTTTAGCGATCCAGCAATGAATCAGGCACTTCGGCCCACCGAGTCCATGCCAACCAGGTAGGCCGAAGGGCCTGTTTCTGTGCTGTATCTAATAGCACCAGGCTATTAAACACTACAACCTCCAAAAAGACTCCACACTATAGATACGTAGTAACATTATTTTTGCACTTCTATATCTATTTACTTGTCTATTTTTTAATATATAGACTGAACTTTTTTTTAATGGGTTTATTATGGGTTTGCCAGTGTTACGTTGGCATATCTGTCGCGCTGCTGCAAGTAAGAATATCATTCATAGAATCATAGAATCATAGAAAATAGGTGCAGGAGTAGGCCATTCGGCCCTTCGAGCCTGCACCGCCATTCAATATGATCATGGCTGATCATCCAACTCAGTATCCTGTACCTGCCTTCTCTCCATACCCCCTGATCCCCTTAGACACAAGGGCCACATCTAACTCCCTCTTAAATATAGCCAATGAACTGGCCTCAACTACCATCTGTGGCATTGAATTCCACAGACTCACCACTCTCTGTGTGAAAAAAGATCTTCTCATCTCGGTCCTAAAAGACTTCCCCCTTATCCTTAAACTGTGACCCCTTGTTCTGGAGTTCAGTTTGGAACAATCTTCCTGCATCTAGCCTATCCAACCCATTGCAGCACTGAGCCTTGCGGTACCCCACTAGTCGCTGCCTGCCATTCTGAAAATGACCCGTTTACTCCTACTCTTTGCTTCCTGTCTGCAAGTCAGTTCTCTATCCACATCAGTACTGAACCCCCAATACCATGTGCTTTAAGTTTGTATGCTAATCTCTTATGTGGGACCTTGTCGAAAGCCTTCTGAAAGTCCAGATACACCACATCCACATGTTCTCCCTTATCCACTCTACTAGTTACATCCTCAAAAAATTCGATAAGATTCGTCACATACGATTTACCTTTCATAAATCCATGCTGACTTTGTCCAATGATTTCACTGCTTTCCAAATGTGCTGCTATCCCATCTTTAATAACTGTCTCTAGCATTTTCCCCACTACCGATGTTAGACTAATTGGTCTGTAATTCCCCGTTTTCTCTCTCCCTCCCTTTTAAAAAGTGGGGTTACATTAGCTACCCTCCAATCCTCAGGAACTACCCAGAATCTAAAGAGTTTTGAAAAATTATCACTAATGCATCTACTATTTCTGGGGCTACTTCCTTAAGTACTCTGGGATGCAGCCTATCTGGCCCTGGGGATTTATCGGCTGTTAATCCATTTAATTTACTTAACACCACTTCCCGGCTAACCTGTATTTCACTCAGTTCCTCCATCTCATTTGACCCCCGGTCCCCTGCTATTTCTGGCAGATTATTTATGTCTTCCTTAGTGAAGACAGAACCAAAGTAGTTATTCAATTGGTCTGCCATGTCCTTGTTCCCCATGATCAATTCACCAGTTTCTGACTGCAAGGGACCTACATTTGTTTTAACTAACCTTTTTCTCTTCACATATCTATAAAAACTTTTGCAGTCCGTTTTTATGTTCCGTGCCAGTTTTCTTTCATAATTTATTTTCCCTTTCCTAATTAAGCACTTTGTCCTCCTCTGCTGGACTCTGAATTTCTCCCAGTCCTCTGGTAGGCTGCTATTTCTAGCTAATTTGTATGCTTCATCTTTAGTTTTGATACTATCCCTGATTTCCCTTGTTATCCACGGATGCACTACCTTCCCTGATTTATTCTTTTGCCAAACTAGGATGAACAATTGTTGTAGTTCATCCATGCAGTCTTTAAATGCCTTCCATTGCATATCCACCGTCAACCCTTTAAGAATCACTTGCCAGTCTATCTTGGCCACTTCACATCTCATACCCTCAAAGTTACCTTTCTTTAAGTTCAGAACCCTTGTTTCTGAATTAACAATGGCACTCTCCATCCTAATGAAGAACTCAACCATATTATGGTCACTCTTGCCCAAGGGCCACGCACAACAAGACTGCTAACTAACCCTTCCTCATTACTCAGTACCCAGTCTAGAATAGTCTGCTCTCTCGTTGGTTCCTCTACATGTTGGTTTAGAAAACTATCCAGCATACATTCCAAGAAATCCTCTTGCTCAGCACCCCTTCCAGTTTGATTCACCCAATCTATATGTAGATTGAAGTCACCCATAATAACTGTTTTACACTTGTTGCACGCATTTCTAATTTCATGTTTGTTGCCATCCCCAACTCCACTACTACTGTTAGGTGGCCTGTACACAACTCCCACCAGCGTTTTCTGCCCCTTAGTGTTTCGCAGCTCTACCCATATCGATTCCACATCCTCCAAGCTAATGTCCTTCCTTTCTATTACGTTAATCTCCTCTCTAACCAGCTACTCCGCCTCCTTTTCGTTTCTTATCCCTCCTGAATATTGAATATCTCTGGATGTTCAGCTCCCAGCCTTGGTCACCCTGGAGCCATGTCTCTGTGATCCCAACTATATCATATTCATTAATAACTATCTGCACATTCAACTCATCCACCTTATTACGAATGCTCCTTGCATTGAGACACAAAGACTCTTACCCCTTATACAATTATGTTGAAAAGTGGCCCATTTTGATGTTTGCCCTGGATTTTTCTGCCTGCCACTTTTACTTTTTACCTTGCTACCTATTGCTTCTACCCTCATTTTACACCCCCCTGTCTCTCTGCTCATGCTCCCATGCTCATTGTTCTGTTTTGAGACGTATGACAATAAAACACTCTTGAAGTCTAAAGTCTACACACTCGGGACAATTTACAGAAGCTAATTAACCTATAAATCTGCACGTCTTACTCTGCACGTCTTAGTCATGTGGGAGGAAACCGGAGCACACGGAGAAAACCAACACAGGGAGAACGTACAAACTCTGTGCAGACAGCACCCATAAGCAGGATCGAACCTGAGTCTCTGGCGCTGTAAGGCAACAGCTCTACTCTTGCTCCACTGTACCACCACTCTTTCTTCACCCCTTCTCTCCACCTCTGTCATTCCCAAGTCCTCTGGTGATGATGTCCATTCCATGTTGGAGTTCTAAGCTTTAGGTAGTGGACATCTCATACTATCTCTATTTGGGTCGGCCATGCTGCGGTTAATAACAAGATTGTGGCTGCTTTAGTTTGGAGCAGAAAAAGAACCAAACTGCTTGAGAAACTCCACGGGTCAGGCAGCACTTGTCAGGGGAATGAGATGGTCGACGTTTCTGGTCATGACCCTGCATTAGGACTTTAGGTTAACTGGCTCTGTTATTGTCCGCTTGTATTACATATACTTCTGCCAACACCTTCTTAGCAACAGGGGTCATCCTAATGGAGAAGAGACAGCACAGCCATATTAACGGATCCATCACTGTGCCTTTATATTAATACACAGCTCCCCGTCTTCTTCCACCCTTCCCTTTAAGGTGAAATGAGAAAGGTTTAAAGGGAATCTGACAGGCAACTATTTGACACAGAGGGTGGTGAGTATATTGAATGAGTCACACAAACAAGTGGTAGAGGTGGATACAATTATAATGTTTAAAAGACACTTAGACAGATGCCTGGATTGGGAAGTCATAGAGGGTTATGGGCCAGACTAGCTCTGAAAGATATCAAGCGTGTAGGATGTTAACTGCAGATGCTGGTTTACACCAAAGATAGACACAAATGCTGGAGTAACTCAATGGGATAGGCAGCATCTCTGGAGAGAAAGAATGGGAGTCTAGACCCGAAATGTCACCCATTCCTTCTCTCCAGAGATGCCGCCTGTCCTGCTGATTTTCTCCAGCATTTTGTGTCTTATCTCCAAAAGATATGCAGTTTGGCAACAGATTGACTTTGGTGTTATGAGATTGTTGCCCACCCCAGGTTAAATTTGTTCTGGACAGAAACTGGGAGAAAGGCACAGCGGGGACAAGAGAGCTGATTGTGTTCTGCCAGTCACTGCATGGCATCCAGTTGCAAGAGTCACTGGGCAGTTTCCAAGAACAGGTGGCGTCTGACTGTCAGCCAAGTTGAGCGAGTAAGGGGAGGAGTGAGGAAATCTTTGGAGGACACTGAATTAAATATCGTCAAGCAAAGTAGGGGCATCAGCCAGCAAGCAAAGATTAAAAATGTGTCCCGATCGGTTCACACTTTCTGGAAAAGTATACTGAGAGTCACCTACTTTCGGTAGCTGTGGTGTGCAGGCGGAAGCATGTTAAATTACAAGCTGAGTGCTGGCAAGTAATGTGATATTGTGAGTTTTGCAATGACATGCCTCTGCCTAACACACAGGCACTGCTCATTTCACATTCACCCAACCCCTGCCACCTAATAATCTTTGAGGAAACTTCTGTTTCTTTTGTGCCATTTTAAATTTTTTCACCTGATCTTTCCTGAAGAACGTTTCCCAATGGTTGGATTTGCTGTGTCCCAATAGAGATGGGGTGAGGAGGGCTGGATCATTCTGCTACCGAGATGGAAGGCGGGCTGATTATGTGTTTTCTTTATGATTACATCAATGTGCTGGGTCCATGACAGATGGTCAGAGATGTGCATGCCCAGGAACTTGTTGTAGTTGATGCTCTCCACCATCGACCCGTTGATGAAGACAGGTTTATGGATCCTGGGCCTTCCTCTTCTCAGTCAACAATCAGATCCTTGGTTTTACTGAAGCTGAGAGCATTATTGTTGGACGGGTACCATACATTCAGACAATCAATCTCATAATTATCTGTAATTCGTCCAACAACGATGGTGTCCTCGGCCAATCTAAAGATGAAGTTGGAACTGTGTCACTACACAGTCATAGTGTAGAGTAGTGGAGCAGGGGGCTGGGCACACAGCCCCCTGGTGCTCCTGGGCTGCTGGTTATCAAGGAAGAAGTCTTGTTGCCATTTCGTACTAATTGTTTCTGTTGATGATGAAGTCGAGGCTCCAGTTGCAAAGGGATGAGCAGAGACCCAGTTCCCTGAGCTTGGTAACAAGTTTGGAGGGGAAGATGATATTGAATGCGAAGCTGTAGTCTATGAACACATCAAAAAGCTGATGTATTTACTCCCTCTTCTACTCTTTCTTAGTTCCTTTGTACCCCTCCACCTCTCTCTATACCCCCCCCCCCCATTCTCTTCTCTATCCCCCAATTACAGAGCATTGTGCCGTAATGTAAAATGACATTATATTTCTATCAGGATTCCAAGCAACCATTTCTACAAGATAGAGTTTGATTGAGAATTGGTAAAGTGCGATTTTAGGTGGCCGTTTTCAGGGGCAGAGAGTACAGGGGGAGATGACTAACACCCACCGACATTGTTCTGAACGGTGCAGAAGAAATGTATTATTTACACATTGTAAATCTGGCTGCTTTAGACTTTAGAGATACAGTGCGAAACAGACCCTTCAGCCCACCGAATCCGCACTGATCACTCCGTACACTAACACTATACTACACAATAGGGACAATTTATCATTTTTACCAAAGCCAATTAACCTCCAAACCTGTCCACGTTTGGAGTGTGGGACGAAACCGGAGCACCCAAGGAAAACCCACGTGGTCACAGGGAGAACATACAAACTCCGTACAGACAGCACCCATAGTCAGGATCAAAACTGGGTCTCTGGCATGGTAACGCTGCAACTCTACCGCTGTGCCACCATGCCGCCCCTTTCTGATTCTTTTTTCCTGGATTCCCTCTCCTTTCATTTCTTATCTCATGATACATATTTTTCTTGATCATGGTGCAGGAGATGCAGAGATCGACCTCACGGCTCTTCCTTACCCCGCCCCCATCTCACCAGCACCACTGTTTCATCTGGTACTGGCGGGACGGGAGAGGTATCGGAAGCTGGACACACCACCTGTCTCCACATCTCACAATGAGTCACAAGTGAGTGGAGAGGCCAACTCCAGGGTCATAAAGCAGGTGGCTACCTCAGTCATTTGTAACAAACGTTTTCCAACACCTGTCGCCACAACTTTATTACCTCTAGAGGCAACATCATGCCGTGTGTATAATTTATTTCCTTTCTCCTTGATGTGACCTTGATTGATTGCAGAGCCAGAGGCACCAGTTTCTCTGCTCCTTGCCTGGTTTCCTGTGTTATTTTCTCTGAGAACATAGCATTGATTTTCTCCTGTCTCGTCTTCCTTGAGGACAGGAACTGCTGGTGGCATTTCTGATTTCTCGTGTTTATCCCCTTTCAGAGTGGAGCACTCAAGTCCATGGAATAACTTACTTCCCATTCGGATCTTGGAAAATCTGTCTTCTTTGTATATTAAGCTGCCTCAATGGTGATATCAGAGCTGAACTTCAAAACCTAAAGATCTGTTTGAGTTGTTAATTGTGTATTTATTGGATGAAGTGCAGCAGTCCATATGTGTGTGTGTTTGTGTGTGTGCAAGCATGTGCCTTAGCGTGTGAGTGTGCATATGCATGTGTGTCTGGGCGTGGGTGTGTAAGCAGGACCATGGAATTTCCTAAGGAGTTGCACAGGTAAAAGTTGACACTCCCATGCAGTACTGAGGGGGTACTGCACTGTCACATGTAATGGCTTTAAGGTGAAATACTAAACTGAGGGGCCCATCTGTTTTTGAGTGGCCATACAGACTCTGTGAAAAAGGATAGCGTTCACTATTGCAACATTTAAGAAACATTTAGACAGATTTATGGATAGGACAGGTTTAAAGGGATATAGGCCATACGCAGGCGGGTGGGGCCAGTGTAGATGTGGGCCGAAGGGTCTGTTTCCATGCTGTATGTCTATGACTCTTTGAATTAGAGTTCTTATCCTTGTGACTTATGCCTGCAATGCAATTTGTGGGAAAATGTGTCTCCTTGGTGGAGGGGTTCAATTGCATTTACCCCACTGTACAAAAATGGTCATTCATCTACAATTCACACCTTCTTTGTGAAGGGTTTCCAGACATCCTGAGCTTGTGGAATTTGCATTGCAGGAACAGGCATTCTCCAATTTGAGGCATCATTCCCTGAAGGTATGAGGGCAGGTAGGTAATGCCTGTGTGTCTCATAATAAACTTCCCCTGTGGTGCTGTTCCCAACAACCCACTGTTTGAGAGATGAGAAAAACTGATAGTGTGATGATTAATGGATCTCAGAACAGCCGTGGGAAGAGGGGAAGAAAAGATTCAGTTGACCCAATGTCAGGTGTTTTAAATTAATGAAGAGAGTAAGTGGTCCTAATGAATCACACAGATTCAAAGGCAAGTGAAGGCTTGAAAAGTTTCATCTGGTTCTATGTTTTGTCCAGGTGTACTCTACAGCAGTTGATAAGAGTAGATGGACACAAAATGCTTGAGTAACTCAGCGGGACAGGCAGCATCTCTGGAGCAAAGGGATAGGTGACGTTTCGGGTCGAGACACTTCTTCAGACTAGAGTTGATAAGAGTATACTGGTCTTGCCCCCTAAATTTCTGCATTGCACAGTTATGGAGTGAGCCAGTGACATGGCAAGACCCACTGGAGATAGTGAATGGCTCTCTGGCTGGTGTGCGATATTTCATCATTAGTATTGGCTTATCATTGTCACGTGTGCGGAAACACAGAGAAAACATATGTTTGCATGCTGTCCAAACAAATCTGATAATACTATACATGAATAAAACCAAGTAATGTACAAATACAACAGGTAGAGCGAAAAGAAAAAAAAAATAAGAGTGCAGAAATGTTTTTGTCTGCATTGGAGTGTAACATTTCCAGAGAAAAAACGCCCAACGTCTGCAATGAGGTAGATTGGAAAATTGAGACTGTGCCCTAGTTTATGAAAGGACCGTTCAGAAGTCTGATAATAGAGGGGTAGAAGCTGTTCCTGAGACTGGGGGTATGTGCTTTCATCTATTGGAGGTCAGGAACACTCATCTATCAGACAAGCACATCATTGAATCAGTGTACTTTTTAGTCAAACAATTGTTGAGCAGCAGGGTTGCAAACAAAAGCAAAACCATGTTCGGAAAAGTGACTGGTTAAAACCACGCCATACAACGGTTGAGTGAAAATATGCGTTTCCAAGTAAAGTGACAATTGTGGTTTGCTGTGCTGATTTTGTTTCCAGTGTAAACATCGTTGTTTTAATTTCTGTTTTTTGTTTATGCAAGAATTCTCACACGTTCCAGACACGAACAAATTCTCACCACCCCTTTTCTGAATGCATTGAGTTGCTTTGGGAGTGGTGGCGAAGAGGCCAGCACATTTTCTTTGCTTCAGACAAGTGTAAATTTAGACACAGGGAACTGCAGATGCTGGTTTACAAAAAAAGACACAAAGTGCTAGAGTAACTCAGCAGGTCAGGCAGCATCTCTGAAGAACATGGATAGGTGACGATGTAGGTCAGGACCCTTCTTCAGACTGATTGTAGTGGTGGTGGGGGGAAAAGATGGATGCGAGGTGGGGGCAGGAAAGTCTAGTAAGTGTAGGTGGATACAGGTTAGCAGGCTTTTGATAGGAAGATCATAAGTGATAACAGTAGAATTAGGCCATTCGGTTAATCAAATCTACTCTGCCACTCAATCATGGCTGATCTATCTCTCCCTCCTAACCCCATTCTCCTGCCTTCTCCCCATAACCTCTGACACCTGTACTAATCAAGAATCTATCTATCTCTGCCTTAAATATATTCACAGACTTTGCCTCCACAGCCTTCTGTGGCAAACGGATTCTCCATTCTCTGACTAAAGACATTTCTCCTCATCTCCTTCCTAAAAGAACATCCTTTATTTCTGAGGCTATGATCTCTAGTTCTAGACTCTCCCACTAGAAACATCCTCTCCTCATCCACTCTATCCAAGCCTTTCACTATTCTCTACATTTCAATGAGGTTCCCCTCATTCATCTAACCTACAGTGAGTACAGGCCCAGTGTCGTCAAATGCTCATCATATGTTAACCTGCGCATTCCTGAGATTATTCTTGTAAACCTCTCTGGACCTTCTCCAGAGCCAGCACATCCTTCCTCAGATAGGGTGCCCAAAATTGCTCCCAATATTCCAAACGCAGCCTGCCCAGCGCTTTATAGAGCCTCAGCATTACATCCTTGTTTTTGCATATAAGCCCTCTCAAAATAAATGCTGGCATTGCATTTGCTTTACGGTTAATGTTTGAACAAAGGCCAGAGATAAAAAGACAAGAAGTATGAGATAAGGTTGGAAGATGTGTGAATTGTGAAGCCAAAAGAAAGAATATAGGTGGAAGGAAATAAGTGGAGTGGGAAGAGGAGAAGTGGATGCAAATCCAGGGGGGGTACAGGAAAGATGGGAGGTGCATTTATTTGCACCAAGCATGAAGAAGAAAGGAAGAGGTGGAGACAGTAGGCTGTGGGAGAGCTGGGGAGCGGAAGGATGGAGAAAGCAAGAACTACTTGAAATTGGAGAAATCAATGTTCATACTGCTGTGGTGTAAATTA
This sequence comes from Raja brachyura, assembly GCA_963514005.1. The sequence goes on along the minus strand of OY740787.1, from coordinate 39,008,375 downwards.
CCCAAGTGAAATATACTAAACCATGGGTGAGGCAGTGGTAGAATTGCTGCTTTACAGCATCAGAGATCCTGACTACGGCTGCTGTCTGCATGGAGTTTGTAAGTTCTCCGTGTGATCACAATCGATTTTCTCTGGGTGTTCCCATTTCCTCACACATTACAAAGACTTACGGGTTTGTAAGCTAATTGGCTTCTGTAAATGTGAATTGTTCCTAGTGTGCAGGATAGTGCTGATGTCTGGGGCGATCGCTAGTTGGCATGGACTTGGTGGGCCGAGGGGCCTGTTTCGACACTGTATCTCTAAAGCCTAAAGTAAAGTCTAACTAAACTGAACTAAACATTCTTTTGTTCTGCAATGAATTCAGTGCAAAAATATTCTGTCCTTCCTCTTGTGACCTATTAAAGGAAACTGGGTCACAAATGTGGGTATCTAGATCTGATGGTGCCAGTTCACAACTGATGCAAACACAAGAGATAGAGTTAATAATATCATAAGTGCCTGTTAAATCATGTGTTCGCTCCACAGAAAGGGAAAAGCCCTAAAATGTAATAAACTACGAGCACTCTAGAAGACATTCTGGTTTGTACTTGTCATTGACTATCACAATGGCATCTTTCCATACATCTGGGCATCGAGTACAAATGACGAAAGCTCCTGAGATCAGCTGGCCGTTAGGAGCACTCATCCATTAGATAACATCAGGAATACAACACAGAGTAACATTGGGTTAGGATGTCTTCAGATTATCACATTGAATTTACTCTTCACTGCAAATCCTTGGGCTATTGAAGTCGAGGGGTTCCTGCTGCTGAGCAGTTTATGGTTTTGCAAGAACATTTCAGCCTGTTGAAGATGCCAAGAGAAACTTTAAGCTTTGTTGTCTCTCCCATGCTAATGCCTGAATTCGCTCTGCTTGGTGTTTCTCGTAGTTATTTGATTGTTTCCCTGTTAGCCAAAAGCAGGATGAGAACAAGTTGAGGCGCAGAAGGGAGAACAGTGCTCCTCCCATTTAAGGGGAGGTGCTGTCAGGTTAAACTGGCTGGCAGGGTTTGCATTCCCTCCTTTGCTACTGACTGATGTATAAAGATGCTGAAATATTTGGAACCGGTTTTGTTATTGTTCCAGGGGTAGGTGGAGGATTCACCTCATTGCATGCTGCCGCTGTCACATGCACGGTCACGCAGGAAGTGGTTGATGGAGTCACCATCCTGTTACCCTGCATCACAAGGTGCCTGGGACCAGTCTCTCTGGAGCCTGCATCTGAAGACATGAGATTAAAAAGTCAACACTCCCTGGTTCCTGGAATAAAAAACAGAAAACGCAGCAGGGCAGGCAGTATCTGTGGAACTGGAAATAAGGTCAACGTTTCAGATCAAAGAATCTTCATCAGAACTGCGAAGGAGAGAACACAGTGTGTCGGAAGGAACTGCAGATTCTGGCTTACACCAAAGATAGACACAAAATGCTGGCGTAACTCAATGGGTCAGGCAGCATCGCTGGAGGAAATGAATAGGTGACAAGTTGGCTTTAATTTGCAGAGCAGTTTGGGCAACAGTGGCGATGGGAAATATAAGCGATGGAATGAGACCAGGATTACTGTGGAGATAAAGTGTAGAAAAGCCTGTTTCTAAGGAAACAAAAAAGAATGAAAGCTGCAAAATTAGGATAGTTACAGAGGGAATACATGCAATTAAATGTAAAATATTGTGAAATGCAGAGTGGGATATGCGTAGCTGGTCAGGCTCTGCCCACTGAGAGAGAAAACTAAGCCCAAATCAACGTTACAGCACAACTGGTTAGTTTGAGTTAAAGTGAGTTACCCGGAGTAGGAGAATATGTTATTGCATCAAAACAGTCTGTCAGTGTCTAACTCTGGAGTAGAATACTGGTGGGGACAAGTCTCTCACTGTATCATGTTGGGTACAGTACTAGCAAAGATCATCTTTGGTACTAGTGCAGACAGATTTGTTAAGAACTGTCCCAGAGAAGAGAAGGGGAGAGAAGTGGAGGAGAAAGGGAGAGAAGGGGGGGAGAAGGCGTGGAGACACTTTTAAGAAGTTTAATAAAGTTAGCGGGCATTTTACCTCCCGTAGGTCTTCCTAGATCGCAAAACTCCAATGAGCCAATCAAAATGGCCGGTCAGCGAAAGAGATGGCCTACGGCTGCCCTTGAGTGCCTGTAAGTAAATAGCGACCCCACTCCACTGCACTACGAGTGAGAAATACCTATGCCAACCAAATTTTACTCCGATATCCTGAAAAAGTTTCCGCGACATAGCTGAGTCTGCGAGTAGGCAGGAACCTCCCTCGAGCATGAAGGAGAGTTCCAGCCACCTCATATGACATCCTAGGACCTCGTGTCGACCATGCTGCGAGTTTGAGTCCAGGGCAAACTCATCTAAACTCGCAGCTTAGGTCGCCCACGTGGGACAGGCCATTAACTTTATAACACTGGAGTACTGTGCTGGGTAGAATGGGTCTGTCATTGTGTAACACTGTGACACATGACTGGTGGGGACGGTCCTTTTGCTGAATAACACTAGGGTACTGCAATGGTGAGGACAGGTCTATCACTGTATAGCACTGGGTGGGGCATGGTGGGTAAACAGCCTGTTCCTGTTTAATATGGGTATAGTACTGATGGGGCCGGGTCGGTCACTGTATAGCATTGAGGTACAGTAGACTCATAAAATCATACAGTGTGGAAATGGTGCAGAAAGGTCCTTCTGCAGTTGTACAGGGCCCTAGTGAGACCACACCTGGAGTATTGTGTGCAGTTTTGGTCTCCAAATTTGAGGAACGACATTTTTGCTATTGAGGGAGTGCAGCGTAGGGTCACAAGGCTAATTCCCAGGATGGCAGGACTGTCATATGCTGAGAGAATGGAATGGCTGGGCTTGTACACTCTGGAGCTTAGAAGGATGAGAGGGGATCTTATTGAAACATATAAGATTATTAAGGGTTTGGACACACTAGAGGCAGGAAACATGTTCCCAATGTTGGGAGAGTCCACAATCAGGCGCCATGGTTTAAGAAGAAGGGGTAAGCCGTTAGAACAGAGATGAGGAAACATTTTTTTCACACAGTTGTGAGTCTGTGGAATTCTCTGCCTCAGAGGGTGGTGGAGGCCGGTTCTCTGGATACTTTCAAGAGAGAGCTGGATAGGGCTCTTGAAGGTAGGGAATTTGGGGAGATTGCACGATAGGGTACTGATTGTGGATGATCAGCCAAGATCACATTGAATGGCAGTGCTGGCTTGAAGGGTCGAATGGCCTACTCCTGCACCTATTGTCTATTGTCTAACTGGCCCCTTCAGCCCAACATGCCCACACCAACCAATGTGCCCTATCTACACTAGTTCCACCTGCCTGTGATGGGCCCAGATCTGTCTAAACATATCCTATCCCACTGCTCAATGGCATGGTGACTCTTGAACCAGAAGTCTCTTCTCAATGAGTGGCATTATGTATGATCACTCTTGACCATCAGAAATGGAAATACAATGAGACTTTATTGTCACTTGTACCGGGGTAGAAGATTGCAACCTTCACATGGTCCGCCCTGTTTCGACTAGTGCAACCAACTCGACATGCACAAACGGAAGATCAAATAGAACAAGTTGTCCAACAACGTTAGGCTGTGCACGCCACATGAAAGAAGAAGAAGTCACATGTACCCAGGTACAGTGAAATGCTTTGCGTTGCTATGCATACAACCAGGTAAAATCATGTAGTAGCCCTCACCTAGGCAGTACACTAGTGTTGCCACGTTTCTGGCAAGTTACAATTGGCGATTCCAGACTGATGTAAGGAGAAATGTCATCACGCGGAGGGTGGTGAATATTTGGAACTCTCTACCCTCCAGGCTGTGACTAGTTGGTTAATAAGCGCATTAAAAATTAAAACTGATAGATTTGAGGACATGGCAGAGAACAAAAATTATCAGACAGGCAGGAAAATGGTGTTGTCGTAGAAAATAAGCTGTGATCGTGATGAACAATGGAGCATGTTTACGGGGCCAAATGGCCCTCCGTGCTACAATTTCTTTGGATACTTATGCCACCATATAGATGAATGATATTTGCTTCACTGAATAACCAACCTGCTGTCTTGTCCATGAGAGCTAAAAAGAAACTGCTGTGTCAAATGGCATCTACGGAGGAAAATAGACTTTAATCTAGAAGAGTAGAGGGTAGATATCCAGTATAAAGAGGGGAGTGGAGGCCTAAACGATAAGTGAATTGAGGTGACATGGGTTGATTGGCAAATGGAGTCGGGTGGAGAAGGGTTCAGGTGCAGGAAGAAAGATCAACCACAGAGTCTGCGAGGGATAGATGGAGGAAACAAAGGGCTGCAGGTGACAGAATCTGATAAGAAAGGAAGAGAGAGCTATCTAAAGCCCCTATCCCACTTAGGAGACCTAAACAGCAACCTTTGGTGACCATACCCGCCACCCAAAAAAAATCAAGGTCGAGGTGACCTGCAAGCTTCTACCACCTTCCATGCATATGTTGAAAACCTTCCTCGACTATGAAGAAAACTGGCTTCGACTAAAAAATTATCGATTTTTAAAACGGCAACCTTAGTTGAGGCCGGTTTTAAACATGATGAAAAAATAGCAGCAACCTAGATGAAGTCTCGACCACGCGGAAACCACTTTCGACCATTAGGGAGAGGGACCAAAACCTCCGGTGACCTCATGGAAACCTTGGGTGGCGGACAAGGTCAACAGAGGTTGCTGTTTAGGTCTCCTAAGCGGGACAGGGGCTTTAGAAAGGAATGGTGGACATATGGGAACAATCAGGTTAGAGGATAGGGGACCCAGTGGGAGGAATGTGTTGGCGATGGGCAGATAGAGTTAGTGGGGAAGGGGAAAGAAACAATTATAAGGGGCTGGGGAGGGCAATGGTTGTTGGAAAGAAAAGTATGTGTAAGAGGCCCTGAGCAGATTGGAAGGGGAGAAAACTGAACAGATGGGGAGCAGCTTACTTGAAATTGAAGAATACAGTGATAATGCCATTGGATTGAACACTATCCAGGCAGAGAATGAGGTGCTGTTCTGATTTCCAGGATGCAGCTTCCATCTGACAAGAACAGATATGGGAGTAGGAGAAGGGGCAAGTTTGTACAATAATGCAGATACATCTGGAGAGGGCAGTGCAGGATATTTCTCACAAGCCAAAATACTTGTCTGCCAACAACATCTTTCACAGGACACCCTGACATGTGAAGTACTTGGAAAGTGTAATCAATGTCCCAGTACAACAAACTGAAGCCAAACTAATGCAAACATGTTCAGGTGCTGACTGTCGCAGATTAATCTGCAGAGGAAGTTGTTTTTGGCCCGGGCAAGGTTGTGTGAATCCCCGGGCAGGAGGAGATGGCCAGGTCACAGCTGCTGGGGATCGGCTGAGGGGGCTGCTTTAGGATCAGGTTGCACGTTGGACCTCGGTGTCGTTAGTTCCCCAGCTTTCCTTTTGCTGCCCTCGGCATTCACGGGGTTAATCTTCTGTATCCACTCCAAATGAAAATAAGGAATCTGCCTTTTGGAGTTTTGGCGCAATTCGCTGCACAAAAACCCTTGGCTGACAGGGCTTGACAGATGTGGCCAAGAACAGCTCGCTCTGCCAGTACATTGCGTGTGAAGACTTTATTGAGAAATAGGTTGTTTGCAATATTTGACCATGAAGCATGCAGGCCTGATTAGTATTCCTGTGTCCTTACAGACCCTTGCTGTTAATCATCCCTCCACCGAGCAGACATCACAACCTTCACGAACCCCAACCCAAAGAGAAAAGATCCTAGTCTAAAGCGATTGAAGTGAATTCTTGCAGATAGCAATCTGTTTACTTGGTCTGGGGAATTGCATTTATATAATAACTGGTAATTTCCAGAGACCCAGTGAAGCCTAACTTTGAAACTATGGAGAGGTTGTTTGAAGTGTAGAATAGTGCGTGCTTGCGCTGAATTATGCAAGCTATGTAAATCTTGCCTGCTGGTCAATAATTCTGTAATTTGAAGGGAGAGGCAAATCAATCTGTACAAAACATTTCCTTTTTCATGGGGCCCCTTGGACGGAACAATTTAAGGATTTTCAGTGGGTGGAACAGACAAGTGTTGACAATTCGAGTACTGGCGTGTGAAAAAAAAATTGGTGCCATCCTTCTTCTGAATAAGTAGTTCGGCTCCTTAAAACACTGGGCCTTTTTGGGCCTCACCTTGCAGAAAATGTGTGACATTTATTCAAAACTTATTGAATGAGTGGGAGTGCACGGATTTTCATTTTGAGTCTCTAGGTAGGACGTGAGTATTGGATTACATTAATCTAAAATGTTTATTTTGCTGGCAATCCAACCTGGTTAAGAGATCACTTCTGTCTCAACAAATAGATCTCAAATATGAATCCTTCTTCAGGCTTTATCCCTGTTAATGCATTGAGTCATTGAGTAGTACAGTACAGAAATGGGCCTTGCTGCCCACCACGTCCATGCTGACCCTTTTTTTGCCCATCTACACTAACGATAGGATGCGATACGATAGAACTTTATTTATCTCGAGAGGGAAATTAGTCTGCCAGCAGTCATAAAGCACAACCAGATATATGAAGTTAAAGTAAGAATTGGAAAGTCCAGGATTGAGGATGTGCAAAGATTGGAGGGGGGGGGGAGGAGGGAATGGGGGAGGGGAGTCAGTCTACCTCATGACAGAAGGGAAGAATAGTAGACTTTGATAGCCACAGGGAAAAGGGATCTTCTGTGGCGTTCTGTGCTGCAAACCCCATTTGCTTGCATACGACCCAATCCTTCGATGCCATGCCTATTTAAGTGCCTGTCTAAATGCTTCTTAAATGTGGTGATTTTATCTGATTCCACCGCTTCCGCTGGCAACGAGTTGAGGATATCAAACACTTTGTTAAAAAGAAACTTACCTTAGATTCCCTTTGAAAGTTTTTCCTCTCAAATGACCTTTTTTTTAATGCCATTACCATGGGGAAAAAAGATTTTGACGATCTATCCTATCTATGTCTCTCACAACCGTATATATTTCAAGCAGATCACCCCACAGCCTCCTTTGCTCGAGGGAAAACAAGCCCAGCCCATCCATTCTCTTCTAATAACTACATTCCTCTAATCCAGGCTACATCCTGGTGAAAAAAGATACACAGTGGTGGGGTAACTCAGCAGATCAGGCAGCATCCTTGAAGAACATGGGCTGCTGCTGCCTGACTTGCTGAGTATCTCCAGTACTTTGTGCCTTTTTTTAAATCTCTATCTGCAGTTCCTTGTATCAATATCATCTGTATTCTTCGCAGTTCAGTCACACCCTTCCTATAGTGAGGCGACCAGAACTGCACACAATATTCCAAGAGTGGTTTGACCAGTGTTTTGTAGTTTCAACATATCATTTCAACACTTACATTCTGTGCAGTGACCTATGAAGGCAAACATGCCAAGCGCATTCTTTATCACATCAGCCATTTGTGTGGGCGCTTTAAGGGAACAATGGAACTCTTAAGTCTCTCTGTTAACCAGCATTCTTTTTGCCCTTCCCATTACTGAATCGGTCCTCCGTCTACCCCACTTCCCAAAGTGCATCACCTCACACTTATGGAAATCAAATGTCATAGGGCGGCATGGTGGTGCAGCGGTAGAGTTGTTGCCTTACAGCGCCAGGGACCTGGGTTCAATCCTGACTACAGGTGCTGTCTGTACGGATTTGTACGTTCTCCCTGTGACCTGCGTGGGTTTTCTCTGGGATCTCTGGTTTCCTCCCACATTTCAAAGATGTACACGTTAATTGGTTTGGTATAAATGTAAATTGTACCTAGTGTGTGTAGAATAGTGTTAGTGTGTGGGGATTGCTGGTTGGCATGGACTCGGTGGGCCGAATGGCCAGTTTCCATGCTGTATCTCTAAACTAAACAACAACCAATGAATATGTATGGTACCTTGAAATTTCCCACTCCACCATAAAAATCCCCTTGTATACAAAGACATGGCGATCTTCTGTCTCTGAAATAGGGTCTAGGCTGGAGACTTTCGATAGTAGAAGCCTTGTGGCTCTTTCTGTGCTGTGTGATTCTGTGACTCTGAAGTATTCAAAGTTGAAACCAGATTGATGAGTAAACCTGCAATGATACACCTCTGCAGATCTTTGATTAGGCCGCATTTGGAGTAAGCGTGCAGCTCTAGTTGCCCCATTACAGGAAAGATGTGGAGGCTTTGGAGAGGGTGCAGAGGAGGTTTATCAGAATGTTTAAGAAAGAACTGCAGATGCTGGCAAAATCGAAGGTAGACGAAAATGCTGGAGAAACTCAGCGGGTGAGGCAGCATCTATAGGTGACGTTTTGGGTCGAGTCCCTTCCTCAGACTGTGGAGGTGTGGGGGGGGGGGGGGGGGGCAGTGGGCTGTGGGAGAGCTGGGAAGGGGAAGGGAAGGATTACCTGAAATTAGAGAAGTCAATGTTCATATCGCTGGGATGTATACTGCCCAAGTGAAATATGAGGTGCTGCTCCTCCAATTTGCGGTGGGACTCACTCTGGCCATGGAGGAGGCCGAGGACAGAAAGATCGGATTCAGAATGGGAGGGGGAGTTGAAGTGGTCGGCCACCAGGAAATCAGGTTGGTTAATGTGAACCGAGCAGAGGTGTTGGACGAAGCGATCACCAAGCCTACCGACGTAGAGCAGCCGACACCTAGAGCAGCGGATGCAATAGATGAGATTGGAGGAGATGCAGGTGAAACTCTGCCTCACCTGGAAAGACTGCATGGGTCCTTGGATGGAGTCAAGGGGGAGGTAAAGCGACAAGTGTAGCATTTCCTGTGGTTGCAAGGGAAAGTGCCAGGGGAGGGGGTGGTTTGGATGGGAAGGGACAAATTGACCAGGGAGCTACGGAGGGAACGGTCTCTGTGAAAAGCCGAAAGGGGAGGAGATGGGAAGATGTGGCCAGTGGTGGGATCCCGTTGGAGGTTTATCAGAATGGTGCCTGGATTATAAGGTTTCAGCAACAGGGTTGGATTGTTTTCTCAATGTTGGAGGTTGAGGGGAGATTTAATAGAAGTACATACAATTATGAGAGGCATAGATAGGGTAGACAGTCTGAACCTTTTTTCCAGGGTGGAAATGTCCAACACTAGAGGGCATAGTGTCCATAAGGTGAGAGAGGAAAAGTTTTATGAAGATGTGCTGGACAAGTTTTTTACACAGAGAGTGGTGGGTGCCTGGAACGCATTGCCTGGGGGGTGGTGGAGGCAGATATAATAATGGCTTTTAAAGGCCTTTTAGATAGGCTTCTGGAAGTGCTGGGAATAGAGGCATATAGATCATGTAAGGGTAGATGAGATCAGTTTATTTAGGCATCAGGTTTGATACAAAATATTGTGGACTAAAGGGCCATCCCCATGGTGTAATGTTGTATGTTCTATGACGACTGTATGACACTTGTGCGGCACTTCAGGCAGGACCTCTGCTCCTGCCTTGTATCACCTTATATCCATGCAGTTTGAGTCTACGTGCAGTTTTGAAGGAAGGTTCAGGATGAGGAGTAATCTAACCTCTATTGAACCTCACTGGTGGTCATTGTGGTGCAGTGGCTGGAAAGTATTGTAAAGGAGGCAGTTCCCTCAGCCTATCAGGCAGTTTCTGTAACTAAGCAGTGAAGCATAGTTTTACAAGAAAGATGGCAAGTGAAATCTATTGAGTTGTTGCTATACTACACACGCTTCTCTTCAGCAACCTTGCTGAATCACACTGGGAGTTAGATTGGATTTAAACCCTAGTTCTAAAGGACATGGTCTTCTTCCTTCTCTAATCCACTCCACAGATGCTACCTGATGTGTTGCATGTTTGCTGCCTTCTATTTTATTTGTGACTTTGATTTAATGGATGTGGATGGTACACTTGGACCAAAGCACATTTGGTTAGTGTGTACTCAGAGGCGTGAGATTAATAAACATCCACAGATTTATTTCCCCAACTTTCCACCTTCATCAATCTCTTTGGCAGTTTCTCATATTTCTTAACAACACAGGAATCCATTTGGCCCAACCAGTCCATACTAGCTCTCAGATGATTCCAATCTGCCCCACAGTTTCCACACTTATTTCTTGCAACCTTTTCTCTCTGAATTAACCATGAATTTCCACTAATTTTCCAGCCATCCATTCATAAACCAGGGGTAATTTACATTAGGAATTTAAGTTACCAGCACCATTTCGAGACGTTGGGGGGGGGGGGGGGGGGGGGGGGGGAAACAAAGTAATACAGTCATAGAGAGAACATGCAAACTCCACAATCAAAATCTTGCGTGTAGCATTATCACAGGCCTGCATACTCAGACAATGCACTAAAACATAGATTTTCATAAATTAAAATTACCCAGAGAGTCATGGGTGTAAAGAATGAACTGATAAAGATTGCAAAATAAAATCAAGAATTTAGTGCAAAACAAATTAGAAAAATAAATCTGTGGTAATACAAGAGGTGGTCTATTGCGTTACTGAGGTAGGATTAGGGCTGTGCAGGTTGCTTTAAGAACTTGAGTGTTGGAAAGTAGCATAATTCCCCTCCAAACCTCACTGCTTGTGGACACTCTGGTTACAGATACCTCTGCTGTGGGAACAGTTTCCTGCTTTCTGCCATGTTTGCATAATCTTCCATACATGGTAGAAAGCATGTGACCTGGCCCTGGCCTTTCCCCACCATGAGTTTGATGAAGTTTTGAGGGCAGATTCCAGAGGCTTGTGTTTGCACCATGCTGTCCTGGCATTTGCCAATTACTTTTACAGGTAGCCAATGTTTGTCTGAAAGTATGTGTGTGACTGTGCCTGTGTCTTAAGACGTGTGACCATGTAAAAGCCTTGTGCTAATACTGAAAACTAAAATGATCCACAGATGTCTTCTAATTTAAAAGAGCACTGTCCTCAAAAAGATCTGACAGATGATTCTTTCTTTAAGTATAATGGGTTTTAAAGAGCAAAATATTTGGGTTTGTTATGTCTCATGATTAGTCGTGGTCTTTGGCGCTGTCTCATGAATGGTTTTGGTCTTTCATGCTGCTTTGTGATAAGTTATGATTGTTGCTGTTGACTTAAGGTTGGTTGTGGCATCTGCTGTTATATTCTTGCAGCAGATTGACTAAGACTAGGTTTCCATGACACTGCCATTAATAGAAGTCCAGCAACTGTCCCACAAGTAGGTCAGTGTGTGTCAGCTGGGTATCAGGCCAAACTGCCCATGAAGGCGAAACCTATTTGTTCCTCAACTTCCATCAATCATAATTAGTATAGCAATATTATAACTCTGGTTCTAACTGAGGTCAGGGACCGTAATGCTTCAGTTAGACATTCTCAAGCCAATTAAACCGTGAAACGCAATGAATTTGGGATATTTTGGGCCTTGCGGCTTACTACTATGAAGTGTGGTTGCACAAATCCCTCTGCATATCTCTCTCTCTCTCTCTCTCTCTCTCTCTCTCTTTTTTTCATTTCAAAAACTTTATTCAACACAATCATAAAATACAACACATCAAAACACAATCAAAAATCACACTATAACGAACAGATCATTGTAGTACAACAGTACATTCATTGTTTATAATAGCCTCAACCCCACGCGGTGACCAGCGTTGACGGAAGGCCTCCAGAGTCCCCGTGAACACCGCGTGTTCCCTCTCCAGGGACACACGTGCACGGACGTAGGCCTGAAAGAGGGGCAGGCAGCCGACTCTCGCCTGACCATCGACCGCCCGCTGCCTGGACCCACGAATGGCCATCTTGGCCAGGCCGAGGAGCAAACCGACAGGTAAGTCCCCCCCCCCCCCACACTCGGCTCTCCCCGCTCCCTGCCTTGTGTCCAAACACCAGGATTGTGGGGCTAAAATGCAGCCAAAACTTGAGGAACAGCCCCTTCAGATATTGGTACAGGGGCAGTAACCTCACACACTCCATATACACATGGAACACGGTCTCCTCCACTCCGCAGAAAATACATGCGGCAGACGAGCCCGTGAACCGACTCAAAAGTTTATTACAAACCACCGCTCCATGCAACACTCTCCACCCCAGGTCCCCAATATAAAGGGGTACGACTCCCTTATAGAAGGACCCCCACTGGGGGCCCCCGCTGCCTTCGGATAATAACACCGTCCTCCATGGTGAGTCAGGACGGGAGACGAAGGCACGGTGGTTCAGAACGTGCAGGAGCATCCTATACAGTGCGCATCTCTTTGCATCACGAAATGGCATGCTGGCCATCTCAGAAAGGCAGCTCAGATTATGTGGAGCCGGTGGCCGAGAAATATCCCGGAGCCTAGGCCCGATGAGCAGATCTGACGGAGCGGGGGTAAGCTCGATCTGAACCACTCTAGGCCCGCGCCCCTCCTCGACACCCACCATGACAGGATGAGGACCAGCCACACCCGCAGCCACAACATCCCCCTCTCCTCGTGGAACAACACTCTGGCTGAACACAGCCAAATTCCTCACTCTTAACACATCCCTGTAGAAGACAGGCAAGCCCCTTATAGCGGGTCGACTGACGCCCGCCACCGGGAGCCGCGAGACCCCCCTTAGGCAACGACCCTGACGGAAAAAATACGTGGCCAGAGCGTGCCATCTGGGAGGGTTCTCTACATACATGTATCTCTGCAGAGTCCTGAGACGGAGAGCCGCCACCTGGGCTCTCTCTCTCTCTCTCTCTCTCTCTCTCTCTGATCTATCTGGTTTAAACAGAGGAAGAGTCTGGCATGCATTAGAGCAACAAAATGGTGAGTGAGTGAACGTGTGCATGAGTAAACATGGCTAGCTTCACTAATTCCAGCAGCATTTCATTTATTGTTCTTTGATCACAATTGGAAAGAACAATTTGCTTTGTTTCACAATCATGTTGTTGAAAAATTGGCTCTGTTGGGCTGTTTAAGCCATGGAAAAAAATGTTTTTTGTACTAAGACTGCATCAAGTTACAATGTCAAAATCACAATTGCAATTAAAAAGTACCTGGAGGGCCATAAATATCCATAACTGCAGGGCTGTGGACCAAGAAGTAGGGAGAAGTACTCATCTTAACTTATTTAGCATAGTCATAATGAACTGAGCAGACTCTTCTGTGTTCATTATGTTATCCAACCAGCAAGCAATAGATGTGTCTGCACATCGGTCTGCAGAGAGCCACGCTATCTGTGGTTCACACTATCATGAACTGAGTGATCAGGAAGATGAATAAGGCTCTTCGGGAAGTCCTATAGAGCAGACAGACATTGTCTTACATCTCCTAAGAATTACTGAACACCGCAACACAGTTGGAAAAGAAGGCTTATAAGGTGCTTGCTCATTAGAATATAGGAGCAAAGAGGTTATGGTGCACCTGTATAAGACATTGGTTAGATCACTCCAAGACTACTGAGAGTTGGGTGTTTCACCAGGGTGTTGCCTGGAATAGAGTGATTCAGTTACAGGGAAAGACTGGAGAAGCTGGGTTTGTTTTCCTTGGAGAGGAGGAGATTGTGGGGACCTGATTGAGGTATGCAAGATTATACAGACATGGTAGAAAGCTGGAAACTGTTCCCCATAGCAGAGGTATATGTGTCCATAACCAGTGAAGTTTTGGAGGGGAAATGAGGGGGGATTTTTTTTAACGTCCAGAGTGACTGGAATCTGGAACGCGCTGCTGGAAGGGGTGTCGGAGTCAGAGACTCCCACAACATTTAAGAAATGTTTAGATCATCCTCGAGGCAAAGAAGGCCATGGGCTGAGTGCTGGAAATTGGAATTAATAAAGGCAGGCATGATGGCCGGCATAGGCACGTTGGGCTGAATTGCCTGTTTCCCTGCTGGATGACTCCACGACTATGACTTCCCGACCTGGCCTCTCACGATGTGAAGCTGATTCCCATGTTTCTGCCACCACTTGCACAGATCAGGCAGCATCGACACTAGTGAGGAGGCAAAGTGGAGGGAGGGGACAACAGGATGGGAAGTGCGCGGCAGAATCTGAGATGGCTTGAAGGTGTTTAGTGGCTTCAGGGAGGCTGGTTCAGCCTTTCGGTGACAGTGTACAGGACATCCATACAGCATGCCAGGATCATGGAGAAGGAAGAATGTGGAAGTAAGTTGGATCCAATTTCAGCAGCAAACTATATAGTGAAGCAGCAAGTCATCAGTAGCTGGGCAGCCATCTAAACCAGCAGGTAGAGACCTTTATACATTTATAAACAGATTCGATCTTCTTGTCAGGGCATCTCAATTTGCAACCCAGGCAAGGAAGTGTATTGGAAGTGATATAGTGAGGGAAACATGGTGGGTAATATTGACATGGAGACCTCCCAAGGATATGCAGGGGATAATCACAGAGTAGAGAGTGCTTGTGAATGTTGGTTGAGGGAGTTCATATTGAAAAGGACACAAGGGAAAACCTCCTTGCTTTGCTTCATGTGGGTGGCATGAAATCGTTTATTTCCACCTGAGAGAGCATTTGAAAGCCTCACCTGTTTGTCAGTTCAGCGCTCAGCCTCAATCTGTCAGCTGGTGTCTCTCGGGTGGGGCTTGAACCCAGGACCTTCTGCATTATAGGCAAGAACACGATCCACTGAGCCACAGCCAGCATCCAGGGATGGGCTTGCCGTTGTGGATGGCATTTGTGGGATTGCTGAGTTGGAGAAAGTGATTGGAGAAAACAACAGTGGCAGGGAGTTTCCAAGCCAGTCATCGACACGCACAAGGAAGACAACCCATTGCTTTGGATAACGTTGCAAATAAGCCATACCTATGAGAAAAACAGGAAGCAGCTGAGTCCTTGTAACCACTCACATTTAACATTAAGTAATGATCTCTCCCTTCAAGATCGAGGCTGCTTTAAAAGTACAAGTTGTTGCTTTTTTTAGAATACTCAATGCAAGCACATTCAAAAGATGTTCAGTGTCCCTTAACTGTGCGGTTTTAGTTGGATTCAGTCCTGCATTGCCCACCGCTTTCTTGCAATGCCCCATGAGGGTAGAGCTGTTAGTTTATTTTGTTCTGAATCTTTTGAACTGGTACTAAAGTATTATCACAGGACCGACAAAGAGCTGTCAACCTTTCCATGCATGGACCCTAAGGAATCCTTACAAGCAGTGGGTTTAGACAAAAACAATGTGCTGGGGCAGGTGAGGTTACCTCAAACAAACAGGCCCAGATATCAGAAGTCCAAGAATTTACATTGCATGGGGTCTGAAACTAGTTCTTTTCACCTCCAATCTATCAATGCCACAAGGAAGAGTGTGGTGATGCTGGTGAAATTTCAGGAGGATGCGTTCTCTTCTCTGGTCATACATTCCGTAAGACACCTTTTACCAACTGGTACAACTTTACTCTAACATGTTAGAGACCCCTGCAGGAGATAGGGTGTGAGGGAGGTGATCAAGTATTTATCTACACCTACCTTCTCATCTAAATGAAGACGCAAATTGCTGGAGTAACTCGGTCGGTCAGGCAGCATCTATGGAGAAAAAGGATGGGTAGTGTTTTGCGTCGGTACCTCTGTTCAGACAAGATCTCATTTGCAAAAGGGTCCCAACCCGAAACGTTATCCATCCTTTTTATCCAGAGATGCTGCCTGACCCTCTGAGTTACTCCATCACTTTGTGTCTTTCTTCAGATGAGAAAGTAATGTAGATAAATACTTGTAGAAAGTCTATAGGTTTTGATGGACATCCAAATGTTCCATTGAACAGACCTGATATATATAGCCCAGTTTGTCACACAAACATTTTTCGTGCAGCACGGTGGAGCAGCGGTAGAGTTGCTGCCTTACAGCGTTTGCAGCGCTGGAGACCAGGGTTCAATCCTGATTACGGGTCCTGTCTGTACAGAGTTTGTACATTTGTGCGTTCTCCCCGGGACCTACGTGAGTTTTCTCCGATATCTTTGGTTTCCTCCCACACTCCAAAGACGTACAGGTTTGTAGGTTAATTGTCCCGAGTGAGTGTAGGATAATGTTGGTGCGCAGAGATCGCTGGTCGGCGTGGACTCGGTGGGCTGAAGGGCCTGTTTTCGCACTGTATCTCTAAACTAAACTAAACTAAACCTGCCTTCTCCCCATTCACTCCTACATTTCATGCTGTCTAGGGAAAGCTGCCAACATAATCAAGGAGATGGTGTTTTAACTTGTTTCCCAAGCTGTGCAATGTATTGCCTTGCCTCACAGTGGGAAACGTTGATTCTGCTGTGTGGGGATGTTCATGTTAAATTCTATCATGTATTTTGTTCTTTTTATTCGTATGGCTGTATGATAATTCAAATCTCAATGTACCAATTGGTGCATGTGATAATAAATGTCTCTTGAACTCTCTTGAACACTTGAGGTAGGGCATTGCCACCATCTTACCTTGAGCTCTCATTCTGTATGGTTTCAAAGAATGTCTCCATTTTTGCCAATTTACTTTCGTATTTTCCATGACCCAGGGCTTCCATGCATCCTGCCTTTTTCCCATGGCGGTGTCTAATGGACTCTTTTTAACAGGCCAGAGAAAAATATTGCTGGCACTTATTCATTCACTTAGACACAGAGAGCAAATCGAATGTGACTTTGTTATTTTTCAAGAACAGACTTTGTCCATGATATTTACAATAACTACAAAAGTACATGTTCTTCTCTACACTTTCCACATTGTCACATTCCTTAAATGCGTCAACACAGCACATGTTTCCTTAATCAAGGCACCCACAATGTACTTTGAGAAGCTGTTGTACGTGGTCCAACACTCAGAGTGGCAGGACCCCGTGTTCCTTCCCTGCAGAGCCTTTGCAATGACTGCACACCTTCAGTGTGAGACTCAGCACATACTCCTGCACCCTGGAATGTCTAAGTGAACAGTATTCCCTTACGGACATCTTATACTGGGCTGAGTTGGGAGATGATTAAGAAGCTCATTCTAGTCGGCAGTCTCTGGGCAAACCAAGTGGACCTTTCACCGAGTAGATGATTTTCCAGCAGCAGTTGATGTTTAACTCAGTGTATGGCCCTGGGAACAATCTGTAGATCAGAGTTCTCTGCTATGCAGGTGCTCAGGGCCAACATTGATGTTGAATAGAACTATTAATTGAGGTGGTTGGGATTCAATCAGGACTTACAGCAACATTGCAGTGAATAATCAAGTGGCGTCAATCTTCAGGTGGTCACGATCCTACCATCTCTACCTATCTGTGCATTGGATGAGAGTTTGTAGAATGCCTCCGAGATGGATTCTTAAAGCAGCTTGTAATGGAGCCCACCAGAGGAAAGGCAATTCTGGATTTAGTGTTGTCCAATGAACCAGATATGATAAGAGAACTCGAGGTAAAGGAACCGCTTGGAGGTAGTGATCATAATATGATTAGTTTTCATCTGCAATTTGAGAAGGAGAACGTTAAATCGGAAGTGGCAGTGATGCAGTTGAACAAAGGGGACTATGAAGACATGAGAGGGCAGCTGGCCAAAGTAGACTGGAAAGGGATCCTAGGAGAAATGACGGTGGAACAGCAATGGCAGGAATTTCTGGGCATAATCCGGAAGATGCAGGATTATTTCATTCCAAAAAAGAAGAAAGATTCTAAGGGGAGTAGGAGGCAACCGTAGCTGACAAGAGAAGTTAGGGATAGAATAAAACTAAAAGAAAAGATGTATAACACAGCAAAGAGTAGCCGGAAGCTAGAGGATTGGGAAACTTTCATTGGACAACAGAAGGAAACAAAACGGGCAATACGGGCTGAAAAGATGAAGTACGAGGGGAAGCTGGCGAGGAATATAAAGAAAGACAGTAAAAGCTGCTTTAGATATGTTAAGGGAAAAAGAGTAGCAAAGTTAAATGTGGGTCCCTTGAAGGCAGACACGGATGAAATAATTATGGGCAACAAGGAAATGGCAGAAGAGTTGAATAGGTACTTCGGATCTGTCTTCACTAAGGAGAACACAAACAATCTTCCAGATGTACTGGAGGACAGAAGATCTAAGGGGGTAGAGGAACTGAAATAAATTTTCATTAGGCGAGAAATATAATTGGGTAGGCTAATGGGACTGAAGGATGATAAATCCCCTGGGCCTGATGGTCTGCATCCCATGGTCCTCAGGGAGGTGGCTCTAGAAATAGTGGACGCATTGGTAATCATTTTCCAATGTTCAATAGATTCAGGATCAGTTCCTGTGGATTGGAGGATAGCTAATGTTATCCCACTTTTCAAGAAAGGAGCGAGAGAGAAAACGGGGAATTACAGACCAGTTAGCCTGACTTCGGTGGTGGGAAAGGTGCTGGAGTCAATTACTAAAGAGGTAATAATGGAGCATTTGGATAGCAGTAAAAGGATTAGTCCAAGTCAACATGGATTTATGAAAGGGAAATCATGCTTGACTAATCTTCTGGAATTTTTTGAGGATGTGACAAGTAAAATGGATGACGGGGTGCCAGTGGATGTAGTGTATCTAGACTTTCAGAAAGCCTTTGATAAGGTCCCGCAAGGGAGACTGGTGACTAAAATTAGAGCACATGGTATTGGGGGTAGGGTGTTGACATGGATAGAAAATTGGTTGGCAGACCGGAAGCAAAGAGTAGGAGTGAACGGGTCCTTTTCAGAATGGCAGGCAGTGGCGAGTGGAGTGCAGCAAGGCTCGGTGTTGGGGCCACAACTGTTTACCATGTATATAAATAATTTGGAAGAGGGAATTAGGAGCAACACTAGCAAGTTTGCGGATGACACTAAGCTGGGTGGCAGTGTGAACTGTGAAGAGGATGTTAGGAGGTTGCAGGGTGACCTGGACAGGTTGAGTGAGTGGGCAGATGCGTGGCAGATGCAGTATAATATAGATGAATGTGAGCTAATCCATTTTGGCAGCCAAAACAAGGGGGCAGATTATTATCTCAATGGGGTTAGGTTAGGTAAGGGGTAGGTACAGCGAGACCTGGGTGTCCTTGTACACCAGTCACTGAAAGTTGACGTGCAGGTACAGCAGGCAGTGAAGAAAGCTAATGGAATGTTGGCCTTCATAACAAGAGGATTTCAGTACAGGAGTAAAGAGGTTCTTCTGCAGTTGTATAGGGCTCTGGTGAGACCACATCTGGAGTATTGTGTACAGTTTTGGTCTCCTAATTTGAGGAAGGACATCCTTGTGATTGAGGCAGTGCAGCGTAGGTTCACGAGATTGATCCCTGGGATGGCGGGACTGTCATATGAGGAAAGATTGAGAAGACTAGGCTTGTATTCACTGGAGTTTAGAAGGATGAGGGAGGATCTTATAGAAACATATAAAATTATAAAAGGACTGGACAGGCTAGATGCAGGAAAAATGTTCCCAATGTTGGGTGAGTCCAGAACCAGGGGCCACAGTCTTAGAATAAAGGGGAGGTCATTTAAGATTGAGCTGAGAAAAAACTTTTTTACCTAGAGAGTTGTGAATTTATGGAATTCCCTGCCACAGAGGGCAGTGGAGGACAAATCATTGGATGGTTTTAAGAGAGAGTTGGATAGAGCTCTAGGGGCTAGTGGAGTCAAGGGATGTGGGGAGAAGGCAGGCACGCGTTATTGATAGCGGATGATCAGCCATGATCACAATGAATGGTGGTGCTGGCTCGAAGGGCAGAATGGCCTCCTCCTGCACCTATTTTCTATGTTTCTATGTTTCTATGGATGTACAAGCGGACTAGTTGCATTTTCTGCCTTGGCTGTGTTTTGCCAATGCACATTTCTCATTATGCTGCCCCCACCCAGAATCTATTGGATTTCTGTGAGTCATTGTGCAGGTGGGACCTATTAGCACCTGTTACCTCCCCCATTAGCTGTGATACGGTTCTGTGCACTTGTATGTTATTCAGTAAGCAGTATTCAGGAGGCTGATATTCAGGAGTGCTGGAATAAGTAGTTCTGTTACCCCATGGAAATGAGGCCCACAGATGAACTGGATCAACAAGGAGAATAAAAGGCCAAGAAGGTCAAAGTCATAAGGTGCAGGAGTGCCATCAGAGATCACTTGAACTGGGCAACCAGAAATGAAGATGCTATGTGCACCTGAGTATTGGCCCCTTTAACCATATGGGGACTGGAGAGGAGATTCACCAGAATTTTGCCTGGGTTGGAGCAGTTCAGTTATGAGGTGAGACTGGAACAACTAGGCCTGTTATAACTGGAGCGGAGGAGGTTAAGATGGGAACTGATTGAGGTATATAAAATAATGAGGGGTATAGATCGAGTAGACAGCAAGAAACATTTCTCAATATCAAATCTAGGCAAAACTCTAGAATATAGATTTAGGGTAAGGGGGGAGTGATTTAGAGGGGATCTGGAATGTACTGTCAGAGAGACTGGTGGAAGCAGAATCTCTGACATCAGTTAAGAGGTGTGCCAATGAGCACTTGAATCACCCAGGCTGAAAAAGTTGCAGACGGGATGTGGGATTAATGTGGATGGGTGGAGTGGGCCGAAGGGCCTGTTTCCATGCTGTGTGACAATATAACTCCTGATGTATAGCAGGTAGATTGCAAGGGAGTACTGTTTACATGGCCTCTGGTGTTCTGCAACTTCCTGAAGTGAAAAATAAAAGTTCATGAAACAATTGTACACAAATGTTTTGTTGGGATTCAAATAACAAGCAGCTGTATTTTCTTGGAGGGGGAGGAGGGAGAGCGCAATAAATACCATTCACCTTTTAATCATTCAAACATATTAATAGCCCAAAGCATTATTAGCATCAGATGTTTTTGTTTTAATCAAAAGGTTTATTAAAATGCGCATATAATAAGTATAGGTGTTCCCTTTAACTAGGAATGAAAGCCAAGTGATGGCTTTAAAGAAACAAGCAACTCAACCAGTCAAGGAAACCAACCAAAGGCAGGCAGTTAAAATAACATTGGACAGGGTGGCATGGTGATACAGTGTCAGAGTCCCAAGTTCGATCTCGACTACGATGCTGTCTGTATGGAGTTTGTGCATTCTCCCCGTGACTGCGTGGTTTTTCTCTGAGATTTTCGGTTTCCTCCCACATTCGATAGACGTACAGATGTGCAGGTTAATTTGCTATGTATAAATGTAAAATTGTCCCTAGTGTGTAGGTAAGATAGTGTGTGCAGACTCAGTGGGCTGACGGGTCTGTTTCCACGCTGTATCTCTAAACTAGACTAAAAAGAACACTAAGTGGAGTGGTGTCAGAGAAGGCATCTAACTGGTAAGATATTGTATTGTGGCCACTCATATGTTCATGCTTAATGTCCCATATGTTATTTATTTCCTGTCCTGAATCGACATGACTAAATTAAAATATGGTAATTTTCACATTGGTGTTTTGGGGAGTTTGCTGTGCACTTTTGATTTCAAACATTACAGGAACGTTTGCGTTATAGGAGCAGAATTAGGTCATTTGGTCCATCGAGTCCTCTCCGCCATTCATTCATGGCTGATCTCTGCCACCTAAACCCATTTTCCTGCCTTCTCCCCATAACCCTTGACATCATTGTGTCAAAGGTTGCCATCTAATCAAGAACTTGTTTGTCTCTGCCTTAAAAATATCCACTGACCTGTCCTCTGTGGCAATGAGTTCCACAGTTTAATTTCCCTCTGACTAAAGATGTTCCTCCACCTCCTTTTTAAAAGTACGCCCTTTAATTTGGAGGCTATGACCTCTGGTCCTAGACTCTCCCACCAGTGGAAACATCCTTTCCATATCCACTCTATCTATGCCTTTTGTTCCACCTGGAGATGCTCCAAGATCTTGCCTCATTGGAAGTAGAGGTTTGTGGAGGTGGTTCGAGGATCACATGGCCACACCAGGGCTTCTGAGGATAGTGGATGGAGGACAACTGGCCTCTTGTCAGTTCATGTTTGGGTTGCTAGTTGATTGTGTTCAGGAAGAAAAGAGAAACAGCCCAAGTGGAACTGTTGTCATCGCTCATCTGTGGAGTTGACTTCGATCCTGTTTATGGAGATGCAGAGGTAGCTGGATGCATGAGACTGGTGTTTATTCATAGATTTAGCATGCCGCTTCAACACAGGACTCATAAAATATCACTCACCATGGTGCTGGCACTTTGACGAAGTGTCCGTTGAACCTTTGACACAATGATGGCAAGTTATTAATCTGAGGCAGACTTCACTTCTCTTTGGAGTTGCTCACGCTTGCCCTTTGCTGACATTAGGTAGTTAACTATTGAGTGATTGGACCAACCTCCAGGCGACTTGTAAGGAACTTGAACTGGCACTAGCTAAGATGGGGGTTCTTGTTACCTATACAAAAGATGAGCCTGTCCGTTCCCTGACTCCAAAGCAATTTGTTAAC